>OX336390.1:798984982-800274509 GCA_946902985.2 Meconema thalassinum | reverse complement strand
TCACTCAGCTGCTCGAGTGTATGCCCCTCTGACTCAATTAGTGTTCTCCTCTTCGCTGGAATGTCATTCATATTTTCACTAGGTCTCCCCCTTCTCCTCAAGTAGTTGCCACTCCTGTCGTCTCAGCTGCTCGTTGTTTAAAAACAAAGTGCGTACTCAGGCGCTCCCCGTAGATTTGAGTGTTGGCTCTCAAAATAAAATTTTTGCAATACAGATTCTGCACATATCATCTTTCCTAATCATCAAATGGTTCCCTTCTGTAGTATGGTTTCAAATTGGCGCTATTAAAAACAGATTTTGCTCCAGTGCTCACTTCTTCCAGTCTATAGGCATTGTTACCCAGATTCTTAATTACCCGGAACGGGCCAATAAACTTCGGACAGAATTTGGCGAAGACTTTGTTCTTAGGGTCGGAGATCGGTGGTCTACGAACCAGCAATAATTCTTGTTCTTGTAACTCTCGGTGAAACTTCTTTCCTCGGTACCGTCTCAGCCTTCGGTCCGCTTGGTTCCTCATGTGCTCTCTCGTTCGCTGGATTCGCAAATCATGCGCTAATAATGGATCCCTTGGTCAAGGAATGATCTTGTCCCAAGTTCTTTCTGGCAATCTGTTGTGGTGTACAATCAGTGGGACTTGACCCGTCGACTCGTGCTTAGTAGTGTTCATGCACATCTCAATTTCCCCTACTTTGTCTACCCATTTATTGTGTTCGTTAGGAATCATTACTCTGTAGTACTTAGCAACACAGCGAATTGTTCTCTCGCTCGGATTTCCACAAGGATGCCGAATACTTGAAAATACGTGTTTTATTCCTAGGCTCTCCAAACCTTGCCTAAAAACATTGCTTGTGAAATAGGTACCGTGATCTGATAGAATGGATTCCGGCTTCCCAAGCATCGGAATGACTTTGTTCTTAATTCGACTGAGGACTTGTCTTGATGTCGTCTTCTGAATAGGACATAGCACGACCATCTTCGAAAACACGTCGACACACACCAGAAGATGTCGGCATCCACGCTTTCCTTTTACTAAAGGACCAAAGCAATCAATCGCGAGCATCTCGCATGGTTTCTGCGGTAATAGTGGTCTTGGAGGTTGTTTCAGAATAAAGTTGTTCGGCTTTGTGCGCTGACAAGCGTCACGCGTTCTAATTACTTCAACAATGGTGAATCTCATCTTGGGCCAAGTAAAGGTCTCCCCTATCGTAGCTTCAGTCTTATCCGTGCCGATATGTGCTAGGCTCTCGTGCACATGCCAAGTTAATCCCCTCTGTAGTGATACTGGAACTAAGATCCGCAGTTTAGTATGATGCTCATCCACGTACTTACGTAACAAGTTATTTAAGTAGTGAAATCTCGCTTGTTTAGCACTGGCTTCTCGGTACTCCGGTGAATTTGGTTGTAACTCCTTCCTATAGAATTTTATCATCATCATCATCCATGGGTCTGCTTCTTGCTCCTTCCGAATATCCTTCAATCTTGCCAAAATCTCACGAGCCTTACGTGTCAAGGTAATATTGTGAACTTCCGCTGTTACTTCGTTTCCGTCCTCAGGATTTCTACTCAAGGCATCTGGTATGACGTTCATTTTCCCAGGACAATGCTCTATTGTGATGTCAAACTGCTGTA
Source organism: Meconema thalassinum (assembly GCA_946902985.2). Lineage (NCBI taxonomy): Eukaryota > Metazoa > Arthropoda > Insecta > Orthoptera > Tettigoniidae > Meconema > Meconema thalassinum. Next base: position 800,272,880 of record OX336390.1, on the reverse strand, counting down.
TGTAGATGGACCAGCGCGTAACTCTCTCACTTGCTATTGTTGTCTTGAATAAAAATGTCAGTGCATGGTGGTCGGTTCTAACAATGATGGAATAACCATAGATCATCTTACGCCACTGTTGAAGAGAATATAGAATCGCTAGTAGCTCAAGTTCCGTAACTGTGTAGTTCCTCTCATGTTTCCGTAATTTACGACTCGTAAATGCCAAATAGGATTTCTTCTTGGGTTCTTCAGCGTCCTCTTGGTACAGCATAGCACCAATCCCAATCAACGAAGCATCTGCTTGAATGATAAATTGCTTCTCAAAATCCGGATATCCAAGTTTCACACATTTTTCCAATAAATCCTTCGTTGCTTTAAAAGACCTGTCGCACTCCTCGTTCCACGACCATCGATTTGCCTTCTTCAACATCTCCTACATAGGCGCTACTGCTTCTGTGTAACCAGGGCAATTTTCTTTGAAGAAGCCTGTCACTCCCAAAAACGCTCTCACATGTTTGACTTTGGTAGGTGTGGGAAATTTCTTAATAGCATCAATCTTGGCTGGATTAGGCCGCACGCCCTCGACATCAATTATATGCCCCAAATATAAAATCTCGCTCTGGCAAAAATGTGACTTCTTTAGGTTGATTTTGAAGTTCATGGTTCTCAAGTTGTCCAGCAGTTTATTTAAATTTATCAAGTGTTCTTCCATCGTCTGAGAAGCGATTAATATGTCGTCAACATATCTCGTGGTGAAGTTCTTGACCTCCTCAGTCAGATTTCTATCGAGTGCTCTAATGAGTGCACAACCCGCAGTTTTCACGCCAAAGGGCATTCGACACCAGATATAACTTTGATTATCGAATAAAAATCCCGTCAACAGTTGGGATTTTTCTTCAAGTTCAAGATGGTGGAAACTATTCGTCAAATCAACACTTGAGTATATCTTCTTCCCACGGAAGCCTTTCAAAACATCTTTGATCCTAGGTGCTTGGTCGTGCTCAACTAGCAGTTTGCTGTTCAAAACTCGCGCGTCTAGGCATAGCCTAATTGATCCGTTTGGCTTGGTCACAGCCAATATTGCGTTCAGGTAAGGGGTTGCCGCTTTCCTTATCATGCCAGAATCTAATAAGTTAGTAATAATGTCCTTCACCTGAGAAAAGTGCTTCTCTGGGATCGGGTACAATTTACTTTTAAATGGGGTCCAATCTGTTACCTGCATCGCATATTGAAAATTTAAAACTGTCCCAGGTACGGTGTCAAAAGCTCCTTTATGTAATCTTAAAATTTCTTCCAGTCTTCTTCTATCAGATTCCCCTACGATGGCCTCCTTAAGTCGCTCCTGAAGTAGAATTTCGAATTTGGTTCCGCTAATTCCTTCTTCCGCCAAATGCACCCAAAGTTCCTGCGAAATATCTCGGCTGTCAATTTCTAGCACTGCTGTCTGGCTGACTTGCTCCCCCATCAACATCTTATCTCCGGCCTCATTAGTGCATTCCTCAACAACCCAAGTATTGGCCTCTCTCTCCAACGGACTATCTTCCATATTTAAACCCACATGATTCAACCCCTCGACTTGTTTGAAGCTTACAGTGTTGTTATGTAAATCAATTACAGCATGAAAATCGCAGATGAAGTTGGCTCCTAAAATTACGTTGTAGTTCATCTTTGGAATAACAATGAATGTTTGTGAAAAAGTATGGTTCAATATTTCCAGATCTAGAAAGGCTTGCTGTTTACAATTCATAGTTTTGTCAGGAATCACACCTCTGACTTTCATTAGCGGTACCGGCATAATAGGAACAGTCTGTTTTCTTGCTATTTCCTTTATCAAAATTTCAGTGACTAAGCTCACCTGGCTACCTGTATCAATCAAACATCTCACCCTCATGCCTCCAACATGCGCGTAAATAATTGGTAGCTGTCTGATAACATTTTCACGGTTCTTCACCACTTCCTCCAGGCAGTCGTCCGGGAACGCTACCCACTCTTCTATATTGGCCATTATCATCTCTTCTTGCTCCCTAGCGACCTCCATTTTCAGCCTGTCTCCTTTCAGTTCATTTGTTTTTTTTTATCCCGGGACCCATTAGTTGTGTTTCGCCGGTTGTCGTTCTGTCGCTCCTGTTGCCTCAATAAACTCTCTGCCCCCTCTCCTTGATGGTTGTCTGGGCTCTGTCTGTTCGCCATGGCACGCCCCCACTTCTCCTTCTCCGCTTCTTCAGTACTTAATTGATCCAAGTATTTACGGGATTCAATATATCGCTCGTCCCAGTTGTTCCTATAATCTCCTCTATTTTCTTGGCGATAGTCCCTGCCGTTATTCCATCTACCATCTCCATTTCTTTGGTAAGGTCTACCATGTCTCTGGTTTGCCCTCCAATTTGTGTACTCCCGCTGGTACGTCCACTGATTATTTTGATTTTGGTTATTCTGATTGTATCTCCCGCGGTTATTCTGATAATTCTGATTGTTGTTATGGAACTGGTTTCGGCCGTCAAAATCTTGTCTTCTTGGCGTGAATTGTGTCCCTGTGGACTGTGTCTTAGTTTGGTTCCCCTGGCTGTGGTTATTTTTTAGTCCCTGAACTACCTCTGCCGTGTTGACACATTCCAAATTCCTTCTTCCTGTCTGTGGGCTTACCATACTCGTTTCGTCTAAGTGTCTGAGTAATTCTTCGGCTTGGACTGCGGTCTGAATGTTTCCTGCGACTAATAATTTTTGGATGTGCATTGGGAGTTGTTTCCCGATGGTTAGAACCATATTTTGCTCGCTAGGCGGGTCGTCAAAGTCTCTGAATTTTACCAATTGCTGGCTGAAGAATTCTGAAAAACGGGTTTGATGTGTACTATGATATTTGCGCGTGTACAGGTCCATTCTCAACCCCTGTTGTAACGAAGGGCTCCAAAACTTCTTCAAAAATGCCTCGCGGAATTGAGCCATGTCTGTGAACGTGTACTTGAAGCTTAAAAACCAGGTCAGGCTAGGTCCTTCTAAAAATTTCTCCACCAGTCTTAATTGTTTCTCAGGGCCGATGTGCTGGTCATTAAAGTAATCAGTTAATTGCCGTAGAAATGCTTTGGGAGTGGTTCCTGAATGTTCCTTAAACTTATCGGGCTTAAAATCATTACCCCGAATGACTTGGATGACTTGGGCTGGTGCCAAGTTCGGTTGCGGTGTTGAAGTCTCCCCCCTGTATTGCTGGAATGCATTAGTCGTTAGTCTGGGACTTTGACCCCGACTCGTGTCCTCAGCCAACTTCAAACCTGCAGGACTTCCAATACTTGTTTGCTTCTCCGGTATATTTTCAGTTGAAAATAATGTCGCATTCTCTAAAGAACTAATCTCGTTTTTTATGTAAATTCTGAGTGTTCCTGTAATTTTGACTTCATATTTTCCTCCAATTCCTGCATTCTTGAACTGTATTCCCCCAAGCGTTTTAAAATTGTCAAGCGGTCTTCTTTATTTGCGTGAGCCTGCTGGTCCCAATCTCGCCGGATCCTACATTTCAAGCTATTAATTTTCTCCTCGTTCCTTTCCTGATTTTTCTCTAGCTCTTCACGTATCTGTTCTCCAACCTCCGCTCTTATGACCTCTTGTGTTTTTATTAGCTGTTCTCCCAGATTATCCCGAGTCTTGACGAGCTGCTCTCCTACTTCTTGTCTTATGACCTCTTGTGTGTTTATTAGCTGGCCTTCCATCTCTTTTCATATGATTTCTTGTGTCTTGCCTAATTGCTCCTCTAGATTCTCCCGCAAGTGTATCCGTTCGGTTTCAGCCTTCACCTCGACTTTATCAATTTCCTTTATTAATTCCAGCACGTTGCTGTCTACCGAATTAATTTGCTGCTGTAGTTTCTCTTGGGTTTTCTTCATTCCCGCGGTGTTACTGACACATGCTGCCTCTATCTGCTTGAGTTTATCTGCCACCATCTCGTCAAATTGTACTAATTTGTTATCAAATTTCGCCTCCAATTTCTTAATTTCGCCTAACTGTTTGATGTTGTTTTCCGCAACCTCGCCTGCCAGTTTCTCTACTTTTTAACGCTCTGATTAATGTCATTAGTGATTTTTCCTAATTGTTCGGTTTGTGCCGTTTGTGTTACCGCCTGTTCCGACAATTTGTGATTGAGTTCATTTAATTGTTTGTCCGTGTCTAATTTCTGGACTTCTAATTGGACCGAAATGTTACCGCTCATATCATGTAATTGTTTTTCACTATCTATCTTCTGCGCTTGTAACTGGACCGTAATGCCATTTAATTGTTCCTCCGTTTTCGCGGACATCTGTTCTAATTGTTCTTCCGTTTTCGCGGACATTTGTTCTAATTGTTTTTCACTATGCTCACGCTGAGCTCCTAATTGTTCTTTCAATTGTTTCTCCGTCTTTACGGACATTTGGATCGACATCTGTTCTAACAATGCCTTAATCTCATCAACACTCGCCATATCACACACAAAAATATATTCAGAGAAAACAGGGTTATGGGCCAAGGTTTCAGCCCTATACACACATACATGTCACACATTTAAATATTACTGGCTCTATTTTAATGAAAATTTCAGTAACAAAATTTACTGAATAATGACAGTTATTCCCAAACAACAAAATAACCCCTAGTGATCTGCTTTTAAATTCCTAACCAACAGAATTTACGAAACACCAATTAACCGAAGTCAATTAAATGTCAAATATAAGGCAACATCTTCCTGCTTTGACTGAGTTCGTTAATAATGCAAATTTCTAATTTTAATGTGGGCGCCAGAACAAGTTTATAACAAATAAAATATCAAATTCTAACCTTGTTCAATATCTCTAACTTTAGGAACTCAGTGATTTTACTAATGCACATGGCGGTACAACATCGCCTCAATTTACTGAATTTATATGTCCGCTTGACCTGGCATCATTTCTCAACGAAATAAATATGAGATCAGCGAAGCAACAACAACAACAACCCCACTTGGGCAGCCATTTTTGTTTTATGAACCCTTGCAAAGAAGCATATGAGACTCAGTTTCGGGGGGTGTAACGGTTCATATTCGTAAGTTGCTGTCAGGGCGCTTCATTAACTTGCAGGGTAACATATAACAAAATAACATGCAGGAAAGAGTGAAGCCAGGGTTATAAACAACTGAATTTAATAACAAATCACCATATTTACACATAAACAATTAACAACAAAAACTCCCAACTGACTCCCACTTAATAAAAATACCAAAAACTAGGCGATATCTCTGGAGAGATTAATTACCTGGACCAAGTGTCCCTAAGATAAAATACAAAAGTGACCATATATGTGCGTATGCCGTTCTACATGCATCACGATGTGTACTTTGAATGCGTGATTCGTTATCATCCAGAATAACCCTTCAGACAACGAATCCACATTTCTTAGAGCTAGACCGACACGGGGGAACACAACTACAATACTTAAAATTAAACCGACACTTCCTAAATCTACTATAAACAAACACAAAATTTCCGTGTGAAATTGGAATCAAATTGCCGTAACAACATTTACTGCCTAAAAACTTAGGACTTCTCACACAAATCAACACAAGTACATTAACACGTGACCAATAGAAAAATACACAAATGACCGCTGTCAAAATTTACAAGTACTCTACCACTACACCACACGGGTGTGACACACAAAATTACATGAATCGAGTCATAAACAAAGCAATAGGCACACAGCCAACATTTACGTTAATAATACAATATTTTACCCATACAACGTACAACAATCCGTTACACACATGGCGAACTCCCCAATTAATTATGGCTTAAAAATTAACCATCACAATGAACAGGTTTGCTACATGAAAGCTTACAGGGGTCAGTCGGACGAACAGGACTGCCTATCAAAATAAGTCACAGGCAAAACGGGCGGTTTGTGGAACTCTGCATGTCTGTCAACCCACGTGTCAAATACCTCGACCTCCCAGAACATGGGGTCGAATCTCGAAGAAGTGTGCCCCAAAGCACAATAATACATGTGTGTGTCAGAAAAATATATGGACAAGAATCAGCAGTCTCCCTAGAGCACCCTGTCTTTCCATCAAAATATAACAGCAGCAAAATATATGAGAGCGGTAGGACATCTACCCCCTCCTCACGTAGAATCAACACACCCTAGACAGATTAACACACACAGAATCACTCGTATGGGTTTTGACAGACCCTGAAATAAAAAAGACACAAATAATATCCACATGCTGGCGCCATCGTTCTATGCCGTGACTAGTCACCTGAAAAGGACTCAAGAAAAATCTATCAAAATTAGAACGAAGGTGTTCTACAAATTATTTTTAAGTTGGTGCGCTTGGCAACCCTAATATGAATAATAACCTGTTCAGCAAATATCTTACAATAATTTCCTCCCATTCCTATTTCAAATATTAACGTTAATAAAGCACCATTTATCGAATGTAACGGGTTCCGCATTTGCAAGGATAAAAATCACGCACGCACGCCGCGCACATTACATATGACTCAAGGAAAAACAAAATATCAAACAAACACTTTGGCCACGCGCCAACGGACATTTAAACATATAGTGTCGGTGCAAGAAAAACTCTAAACAACAAGAAAAGAAAACATGACTATTTACAAAGTTCCCCGGCCAAATCTAACTACATAATTGAAATAATCCAATTTTAGTACATCACCGCTTCTGCTTGTAGAACTAAGGACATCCTCCTCAACCCATCGCCCTATGGACAAATTAGCACTCCATAGTAGTCGTCTGCGTTGATTTGTTGAAGTTCATCCCAACTTCAAACCACGTGCTGATCATCTTGGTATCGACTCCTTGGCAGAAAAGTTCAATGTTAATTATTTTACCTATCTATAATCGCTTGCAGGCTACTCAATTCACCCACAATTGTCCTAATGCGATTAATAGCGAAGACTGGCCCTAAATATCTCGCACACACGCACCATAAAAACACATATAAAATACACTGCAATTTGTACATAAAATATACATATCGAGACCGCGCCACTGGCTCGTTAACAAGTTCAAGATCCTGGCTGCACTAGCAGTCGCTATCTCGCTCGGTATTTCCGTCCTGTACTATGGACCTCGGTCCGGTAAGCGCTAATTAGGGTGTTACAATACTTCCCCCTTAGAGCTGAACTCGTCGTCTTTAAATGAATGTTACAAGTTATCACGCACTGGCGTGAAATATTTAGCTCACAAAACAAGGTTGATTCCAGAATTTTAAAAAATGTATTCGAGCTTTAAAATTCGATAATGCAATCGCTGTGACTTTAGCTCCTCGGAGCTCCCAAAATAAATTAACTTCACTAAAATTCAGAGCATAAAAATCACGATACAAACTGGCGTGAAGTAAGCCCCTCACGGCTCCACAAAAAAAGACTTAGAGTAGCGTCATGCCAAACTATTTATTAGAAACTGACAGGGGCGGAGGAGTGGGGTGGAGTCGGATAAAAACTTCCAGAGTTTTCGTCTCACAAAGATGGGACTAGTGTCATTCTTCTCCAAATAAATCAAACGTCTCAATTCACTCGAGCGGAGATTAATCCGTTCGGCGGTTCTTTAGATACACACTTCCGCGGGCTTTTTACTACTGACGCTGTCCACCTCGTGGTCATGGCTTGGTCTCTTGCGATTGGCTGATTCAATCGTATGTTCGTTGCGAGTACCTCGTGATCTTTCCTTAATGCCTCCAATTTTGGTACAGTAGTTGCTCAATTTGGCTTTGAACTCGACTAAATCTGGCCGTTCCCCAAGAATAGCTACCAGCTCACCTCCTGTTGCAATCATTACGAAATGCTGGCCTCCCTTATATCCAAGTTGACTTCCTTAAGTGCTGCCTGGGCCGTAGTAATAATAATAATAAATATGAATACTTATTTATCGAAGATCAATAAGGGTTCAGTATATAAAATTCAGGTGAAGATTCATTCAATCAACGTATAATATCCGTATAGCTCGTTGTATTTCGACAAGCTACTACAACCAACATTCAATTATACTCCTTGAAAAGGACAAAGAGTTATAACTATACCCATGCATTTAGGAGAAAGTAGGCTATATGTTCTTTACTAAACATCTTGTTATTTATACGGTAGTTATTATTTTATGTTATGTTATTTGTTAAGCTTTGTTTTTAGCAGTCTTGAAAGTCAAAGAAGTCTATAACATAAAATAACAAGAAGTTCCGTGACGAACTAAAGAGCCTACTTTTCCTAAAATTTAAGATGCATGCCAATGATTAATCTATAAGGAACTATCTAGAACAATGAAGAAATTAAGTTCGAAATACTGTATACCTGGCATATTGTAGCCTAATAGAGCACTACAGTTGGCAGCCCTGGAGACTGAATATATTCCTAGCTCGATCTCTTAAGGTACAGAATACAAAATTTGGTTGAAGTCCAATGGATAGCATAGACGTTACATGCAGTTAGACATTGGATCTAACAGCGCGCGTAAAATCATGTTGGCAACAATGCCATGCATGTATTGGTCAGAAATAATCTGAAATAATATGATCTATTGTTGTGCCAATATTGAATGAAATCCATTAATTAGAAAATAAGTTACATAAATTTTAAAATTGGACCTATCAGCAGGCTTAGAATCATGTTGGCAGCACTGACGTATATTAGTTAATCCAAATTATTCTAGAATGCCAGGTACTATACGTGTGCAACGATTAGAGCTACTGGCTTGCATACTTTCTGATATATTGATATTAGGGTAACAAAAATATAGATAGCATTTATTAACAGTTGGCAGCCCTAGTTGTTCTTAAGAATACGCATAGTCATATCTGTTATGGTACACATAGCACATACGAAATTTGGTTGAAATCCAAATGATAGTATATAAGTTACATGTATTTAAATTTGGACTTCTCAGCAGGCTTAGTATCATGTTGGTAGCACTGACGTATATAAGTCACTTCAAATTAATATAGAATGTCAGGTACTATAGGTGTGCATAGTTTAAAGCTGTCGGCTTGCATGCTTTCTGATATTTTGGTATTTGGATAAAATAAATTAAGAGCATTTATTAACAGTTGGCACCCCTGATGGTTGTTAATAATGCGCTCAGTTATATCTGTTATGGTACACATAGCACATACGAATTTTGGTTGAATTCCAATTGATAGTGTAGAAGTTATATGCATTTAAAATTGGACCTATCAGCAGTCTTAGAATCATTTTGGCAACACTGCCATGTATGGCCTCCTGGAAATTAAACTGAAATATTCTTATCTATACGTGTGCCAATTTTGAAATAGCTCCCATTCATACCTTCCATGATATCGAACATGGAGCTCAAATTTCAATTGCTTTTTTTCAGCAGTTGGTAGCATTGACATCATTTTCACATACGGCATTGAGATAGTCAGGTATAGATCTTTACTCCTGCCAAATTTTGTTTCGATTGCTGTAGCCGTTTGGGAGTTGATAGTGGGACACACACACACACACAGCCAGACAGACAGACAGAAGGACTGGCAGACAGAAGGACAGACAGACACTAATTTGCCCGATCCATCTCATAAGTCTATTTTTTCCTCATTTTTGCAAAATGTGAAAAGTAGGCAAAAAATAAATGGCTGTCACTGTGGATGTCCATGTTCAATTCGCACTCGACCAAGAAATTTAAATCAGGTGTGAGGGCTCATGCAGCAGAACTGTAAAGAGGTGGGTTCAATTCTTACCTCAGCCATTCTAGAGGTAGTTTTTCATGTTTTCCCCGTTTCTGCTCTAGGCAAATGCCCGGATTGTACCTAATCAATATAAAAGTATTGTTTTCGGTTCACGATCAGCGTTCATCGATATCCTGGTGTCGAATTCGCATTATACTATTTTCAGGCCATTCCATCATTTGGTCAAATAGCATTTATATTGCTATCTGGTGTAACAAAAGTGAAAAGGACACGGTTTCCTTACTTTAAATGGGCAGTATATGCTCACAGACAGATGTACATTCAGAGGCGTGCTTGTTTCCCATCAAGGCGGACTAAGTAGGATTCCCAGTGGAGAGAGTTGGGATTACGAGGTGAATTCTCACGTTCTGTAAAGAACAACGTTATGTGGCTTATGATCGCGTGATTAATGGTCACGCAAAGGTACAAGCAGCCTTCCTTCCTTCCTAATTGTTTTCCTCTTTCCTTCCTCCCCTTCTTCTTTCTTTTCTTCCGTCCTTCCATACTATCTTCCTTCTTTCTTTCTTTCATTCCATCGTTCATACCTTTCTTCATTCATTCCTTCATTCTTTTCTTCCTTCCTTATTTCCCTCCCATCTTCCTTTCTTCTTTCCTTCCTTCTTTCCTTCATTCCTCCCTTCCTTTCTTCCCTCCTCCCTGCCTCCCTTCATTCCTTCCTTCCTTCCTTCCTTTCTTCCCTCCTCCCTGCCTCCCTTCATTCCTTCCTTCCTTCCTTTCTTCCTTCCTCCCTGCCACCCTTCATTCCTTCCTTCCTTTCTTCCCTCCTCCCTGCCTCCCTTATTTACTTCCTTCCTTCCTTCCCTTCTCCCTGCCTCCCTTCATTCCTTCCTTCCTTCCTTCCTTTCTTCGTTCCTCCCCGCCTCCCTTCATTCCTTCCTTCCTCCCTTCATTCCTTCCTTCCTTTCTTCCCTGCTCCCTGCCTCCCTCCTTCCTTCTATCCTTACTTTCTTCCTTCCTTTCTTCTATCGCTTCCTCCCTTCTTTCCTTCCTTCTTTTCTACTTTTTTTTTCAAAACAAACCTTCGGAATATCTTTGTCGCAGGCGTAATGTGAAACGTACTGTACATAAAACAATTTTTACTAGAAACCTCTATAAAATACCGACGAAATATCTCTACCTGTAGCCTACATACAAAAATGAACGTTTCTTGATAGTTTGTTCGTCTATCCCGTTACGTTGATATACCATTCATCTAATTGCGATGAAAGTTTGGTGAATTATTGTGTACACTCCCGTAAAGGTTTCTGAATACGTAAATCCATTTTAAAATAGGTTGCTCATGAGTCGTGTTAACAAATGAATGTATTTCATAAAGTTTACAGGCAGTTCATGTGTTTCCAAACTGTGCAGTTTCCAGTGTGAATCACATTTGCGATAATAATCATAATAATATTATCGTGTGGCCTCGGGTGCTGGGTGCAAGCTTTGTTATTTGACATCCAGAGGGTAGCTTGCATGTCGAATTTCGTTGTTCCTTGACTATGAAAGTCAAGGAGGTTAGATGTTAGGTATCTAACCTCCTTGAACACTATAGCGCTTTCTAGTAGTGACATGGGGAACTTGGTGTTGGCGGAAACACCCGAGATTAATTTTGCCACTATGAGCAGAGCCTACTGAATTCAAATGGGTTCTTTGACATGCCAACATCATGTGACATGGTGCCGTAATTTTTGCCGCCTTTCAAAAATCATTTACCACGGCCAGGAGTGAACCTGCAAGCTTGGGGTTAGTAGACCAACACGTTAATTACTCACCCACCGTGGCAAGCCACATTTGCGATGACCATCAGCAAAGCACAGGGAGATTCCATAAAATTGTGAGGACTACATTTGGAAATTCTATGTTTCTGTTTGTGGTCAGCTCACGCGTCGGAAAGCCTTCCGATTTATTCATGTACGCACCAGACAGAAGCAAAGAAAAAACAAGTAGTTCCGTGAAGAACTATACAGCCTATTTTCATATATCCTACTCATCCTGCCTCTATCTACATACAAAATATCAGTTTAATTGCTGTAACAGATTCGTAGATATTGAGAACCGTCTAAATATTTCAGATGGTCACCAGGTTGGATTATTATTTTTGTACTATTACATTAAGATTATTGTGTACGTGTGGTATACAAACTTCAATCGCATGATTAGAACACAAGAAGTAAAAACGAGATTTTAAAATTACGTACAGCAGCCATCTTGTGATTATGCATACAATTGAAATAAATTAGATGCCAGTGGATCAACATTTGTATAAGCATTTAACGTGCAACGTTTCACGGCACTCGGATAGTTAATTCGCGAGAAACGTCCATTTAAATATTTATACTTCGCGTCGCCGCCATGTTGGATTTGTGCTCACCTGGTTACTGAAAGTCCTATAGGTGAACATATGTTCATAGTCTCTATGAACATTAAAAAATTCAGTTTGGTTGCTGTAAAAGATTCATAGATATGGAGAACCGTCTAAATATTTCGGAAGCTCGTAATTTAGGACTGTTATATGTATAGGTCATAGAGTTATGTACCATTCAAGGACAATTATTGCCTAGGTTCATTAATCAAACTTTCACTTCGATCGCATGATTACGACACAAGAAATAAAAACTTAATTTTAAAATTTCGCACAGCCGCCATATTGAGGTTATGTAAACAATTGAATTAAATTAGATGGCGGTGCATTATAAACTGCAAAATAATTTACTGTACCACATTTCACAGCGCTCAGAGAGTAAAATCACGAGAAAAGTCTATTAAAATATTTCAAATTCGCTTGGTCGCCTTGTTCGTTTTGTATTTTACAGGTTTATGAAATATACATAGGTAAACTTGTATGAGTACCTTTCATCACCGTACAAAATATCAGGGTGATATCTGTTATAGTTTGGGAGATATAGAATGTCAGTGAAATATTTCGCACAGCCGCCATTTTGAGGTTATGTAAACAATTGAACTAAATTAGACTCCAGTGCATTACAATGTGTATAAACAATTGCTGTACCAAGTTTCATTACATTTGGATAGTTAAATCGCGAGAAAAGTCTATTTAAAAGTATCAACTTCGATTGGCCGCCATGTTGGTTCTGTAGTCACCAGGTTTTTGAAAGTCTCATAGGTGAACATCTAGTAGTGCCCTTTATCATAGTACACAATTTCAGGGCGATATCGGTAATAGTTTCGGAGATATTGAATGCTAGTGAAATATTTCGCACAGCCGCCATGTTGGATTGGTGAGACGTAACAAAATTTGAAGGGCACGGTCGAGGTCGCCGGGAATAGCGCTATGAACTTACTGAGTTTCATTGAAATCGCTCCAGCCGTTTAGATTTTATTAGGGGGGGACACACACACACCTCACACACACACACACACACACGGACAAAAGGTGATCTCATAAGCCTATTTTTTCAAAATTGAAAATAGGCTAACAAGTAGTTCCGTGAAGAACTATACATCCTATTTTCATATATCCTACTCATGTTAATTGCCTCTATCAAGATAAAAACAATCAGTTTGAGGTTGTGATAGATTCGTAGCTATTGAGAACCGTCTAAATATTTCAGATGGTTAGCAGGTTGGATTTTTAATTATGTGCAATTACATGAAGTTTATTGTGTACGTGTGGTATTCAAACTTCAATCCCATGATTAGAACACAAGAAGTAAAAACGAGATTTTAAAATTTCGCACAGCTGCCATCTTGTGGTTATGAAAACAATTGAAATAAATTAGATGCCAGTGGATTAACATTTGTATAAGTATTTAACGTGCAATGTTTCACTGCACTCGGATGGTTAAATTGCGAGAAACGTTCATTTAAATATGTATACTTCGCGTCGCCACCATGTTGGATTTCTGCTCACCAGGTTACTGAAAGTCCTATAGGTCAACTTATGTCCATAGCCTCTATGAACATTTAAAAAACAGTTAGATTGCTGTAAAAGATTCGTTGATATTAAGAACCGTCTAAATATTTCGGATGCTCGCCATTTTGGATTGTTTTATGTATAGGCCATAGAGTTATGTACCATTAAAGGAAAAGTATTGCGTAGGTTCACTATTCAAACTTTTACTTCGATCGCATGATTACGACACAAGAAATAAAAACTTAATTTTAAAAATTCGCAAAGCCGCCATCTTGCGGTTATGTAAACTTTTGAACTGAATTAGATGTCAGTGCATTACAATATGTATAATCATTTACTGTACCATATTTCACTGCACTCAGAGAGTTAAATCACGAGAAAAGTCTATTAAAATGTTTCAACTTCGCTTGGCCGCCATGTTCGTTTTGTACTTCACAGGTTTATGAAAGTTACATAGATAAAATTGTAGCAGTGCCCTTTATCACCGTACAATATTTCAAGGTGATATCTGTAATAGTTTAGGAGATATAGAAAGCCGGTGAAATATTTCCCACAGCCGGCATTTTGAGGTTATGTAAACAATTGAATTAAATTAGATGCCAGTGCATTACAATGTGTATAAACATTTGCTGTACCAAGTTTCATTAAGTTTGGATGGTTAAATCGCGAGAAAAGTCTATTTGAAAACTCAACTTCGCTTGGTCGCCATGTTAATTTTGTAGTTACCAGGGTTTTGAAAGTCTCATGGGTGAACTTCTGTTACTACCCTTTATCACCGTACACAAGGGTGATATCAGTAATAGTTTCGGAGATACTGTATGCTGGTGAAATATTTCGCACAGCCGCCATGTTGGATTGGTGAGAGACAATAAAATTTGAAGGCACTGTCGGGGTCGGCCAGAATGGTGCTATGATCTTACCGAGTTTCATTGAAATCGCTTCAGCTGTTTAGAAGTTATTATGGGGACACACACACACGGACAAAAGGTGATCTCATAAGCCTATTTTTTTTTTTCATAAAATGAAAATAGGCCTAAAATGTATCCAAAAGCTCTTCAATAATAAAAATCTCAACAAGGGACAGATGACCTAGCTGTTCCGCCTCTTTAAACTCGAATAACTAACTAAAATCTCAACAAATGGCTTCGGTGGCGTAGTTGGTTGCAATGGTGAACTGCTATGCCCTAGATCACGAGTTCAAACCCGGCCGAAGTGATTGGATTTTTAAGAGCGTTTATATCCTTCAGTAGGCCTTCCTTCGGATGGGAAGTAAAGCCGGCGGGCACTTGTCATAGATTCATGTCATGTAAAAGAATCTACCACAACAATTCTTAGTGTGTAGCCAAACTTCTAGGTTAGATTTGGCTCTATGAGTTCCAACGTTCGCCGCTAGGTGTGAGTTACAGTGGCATCTGGTAGTCAAAGTTTGAACTACTTGAAATTGAACTTGCTGGGAGCTTTCGGGCGGTCTATTTAAGTACCCTGCTATGGCCATTGGCTGCAATTCAATTACAATTAAATAAACTCTCAACACAAACACTCTCCCTCTGTGATCGGCATTGCAATGCATGCAGGGTACAATTACTTATTGATTATACTCAAGATTTCTCCTACTAGTTTTTGAGGTTGAGATTACTTGTGACGGGGATCGCTGTGATGACTTCCATGCAGCTGGCTGCTATCTCTTACGTAGTCTATCGAGCGGCTCCACGCCATCACGTATGTAAGTGAGGCTGCTATGTAATCCTCATATGGGCTCATTAGCTGAACAGGTCGGCCTGATAACTCAATTATAGGGGCTTCCCAGTTAAATCCTTGATTGATCTCTCAAACATACCCCATCCAATATTATCTCATCACACATGCACTGCCCTCGGTAATTATAACACCTTATCTGACTTATTAGCCTATTTTCAATTTTGAAAAAAATAGGCTTATGAGATCACCTTTTGTCCGTGTGTGTGTGCGTGTGTGTGTGTGATTCGTGTGTGTGTCCCCCCCTAATAAAATCTAAACGGCAGGAGCGATTTCAATGAAACTCGGAAAAATCATAGCACTATTCCCGGCGACCTCGACCGTGCCCTTCAAATTTTGTTACGACTCACCAATCCAACATGGCGGCTGTGCGAAATATTTCACCAGCATTCAATATCTCCGAAACTATTACCGATATTACCCTGACATTTTCTATGGTGATAGAGGGAACTACTATAAGTTCACTTATGTGACTTTTGAAAACCTGGTAACTACAAAACCAACATGGCGGCCAAGCGAATTTGCGACTTTTAAATAGACGTTTCTCGCGATTTGACCAACCAAACGCAATGAAACTTGGTACAGTATATATTTATATACATTGTAATGCACCGACATCTAACTTCGTTCAATTGTTTACATAATCACAAGATGGCGGAAGTGCGAAATATTTCACCGGCATTCTATATCTCTGAAACTATTAGCGGTATCTCCCTAAAATTTAGTACGGAGATAAAGGACACTACTGGAAGTCCATCTATAAGATTTTCAAAAACCGGTGAACTACAAAACGAACATGGCGGCCAAGCGAATTTGAACATTTTAAATAGACCTTTCTCGCGATTTAATGTTCCATGCGCACTGAAACCTGGTACAGGAAATATTTATACACGTTGTAATCCACTGGTATCTAATTTAGTTCAATTGTTTACATAACCTCAAGATGGCGGCAGTGCGAATTTTAAAATTAAGTTTTTATTTCTTGTGATGTAGTCATGCGATCGAAGTGAAAGTTTGAATAATGAACCTACGCAATAATTTTCCTTTAATGGTACATGACTCTATGGCCTATACATTTAACAATCCAACATGGCGACCATCCGAAATATTTAGACGATACTGAATATCTACGAATCTATTTTAGCAATCAAACTAATTTTTTTAATGTTCATAGGGGCTATGAACTTAAGTTCACCTATAGGACTTTAAATAACTTGGTGATCACAAATCCAACATGGCGGTGACGCAAATTATAAATATTCACATGGACGTTTCTCGCAATTTAACCATCCGCGTGCAGTGAAACTTGGTACAGTAAATCTTTTTCCGAATGTTAATCCACTGGCATCTAATTTATTTCAATTGTTTATGGCAGCTGTGAAAAAATTTAAATCTCCTTGTTTTTTCTTGTGTCCTAATTATGCGATTGAAGTTTGAATACTACACGTTCACAATAATCTGCATGTAACAGTACATATCTCTAGGACCTACATATATAAAATCCAACATGGCGACCATCCGAAATATTTAGTCGGTTCTCAATATCTACGAATCTATTACAGCAATCAAACTGAAATTGTGTATGTTGATAGTGGCAATTAACATAAGTAGGATATATGAAAATAGGCTGTATAGTTCTTCACGGAACTACTTGTTTTTTCAGTCCTGTTTGTTGCGTAGGCTGATATATATTTTCAATTATTTAATTAGACTATACCATTATACACATTTCAGGTAGGGCCTAGTTGGTATTGTAACTTTTGGAGGGCAGAAACTGTTTGGGTTGTCTTTGCAGGTTTGGTAGTGTTTTGCAGAGCTATTTTCTCTTGTATCTAAACCCATCGTGTTCTTCCCCTTCTGTAGTTCATAACAAATATATACATTTAATCACATGCAATTTTTTTCATGATATTATTTCGTTTGTCCCAGCAGTTGGGATTATGTTGCGTCGACCGACTGAAAAGAAAGGGCACATGTCCCCATTTGTATTCTTCTTCCTTCTTTCTTTCTCCGTTTGGGTCTTCTGAGGACCACGAACCAATTTCAATGTTTAGTCATTTCTTGTTCTTTCTTCTTCCTCCAGTGCTCCTTCATCTTATCACCGTGTGTCTCCTTTCTCTCTTCCGACCATTTTGAGCCTGTTTTCTTGTATTGCCTTCCTTGTATTCCTTCCATTCCCAATACCTTCTTTTTTTAATCTTTCTCTCTAGTGCATCTTCTTCTCTTGCATTGTTTTTTTTCTAAATCTTTCTTTACTTCATGAAACCAGGCTGTTGTCGATTTCTTTTTCCAAAGATATTTAAAAATCTGTTTGGTTAACCTGCTATCATTCATTCTATAAAAATATCCGAAAAACAAGATGTTCAGCAAAGAACATATAGCCTACATTCTCTTAAATGTATGGTTATATATTTATAACTCTATGTCCTCATCCCTAAATCCTCTACCACCATGTAGTGTTTGTTTTCTTTTATATTGATAATTAGCCAGTAAGTGTCAAAATCAATATTATATACTTTGTGATGATTGAATAACAAAACTACTAACTTATTGTAATGCATTCACGTCCGTTAATCTCTATATTAAGCCATCCTGCAAACTTAAGAATCTTTCGTGTTGGGTACTTTCCCCTTTAAAAATCCGCGCCGATCACAGTAGGTTGGTGCAGCGACCTAGCAGTGAATTAATATTTTTATGTTCGACCCTAACTATTATGTGTCAGAAAACTGTATCATAATTAGCCTCATTATAACACTATTTTTCATTATGAAACAGTTTCTCCCACCAATCAGAGCTCAAGAAACAGTTGTGTGACCAATTAGATAAGGATACCTTCGCGCATGCGTTCAAAATCCAACATGTGTATATAAATTACCGAAATTGCACCGTCCATATGTTCCCGTAAATAAACTGAGACAAGAAATGCCACTGTACCTTAATATCCCCAAAATCAATTTCTACACAGCGCGTGGTTTTGAAACGACTTCGGTGACAATTTTACTGAATACTGGAGCACAATCTGAACATATGGCATTGAAGCACACAGAGCGCATGCGTCGGTTGTCCAGAGAGCTTAGGAAACAGAGATATACTACCCACCGCAGCACCCGATCACAACAGTCTAGTGACTGAACAGATATTTATGAATATTTATGTTAAAACATATAATAAAGTTATAATTATCGTCGAACATAAACAGTCGTATGCAACTCCCCTATAATGGTAATTAAAACACTCGTATGGAAATTATAGCTGCCGCCCCGGAGGTCCTGGGTTCGATTCCCGGCTCTGCCACGAAATTTGAAAAAGTGGTACGAGGACTGGAACGGGGTCTACTCAGCCTCGGGTGGCCCAAATGAGTAGAGGGGGTTCGATTCCCCCTCAGCCATCCTCGAAGTGGTTTTCCGTGGTTTCCCACTTCATCTTCGGGCAAATGCCGGGATGGTACCTTCTTCATGGCCACGGCCGCCTCCTTCCCTCTTCCTTGCCTATCCATCCTCACCATCCCTTACCTTCCCTCATGAGGCCCCTGTTCGCTTTGCAGGTGAGGCCGCCTGAGCGAGGTGCCGACCCCACCTCACCAGTTGTATCCCTTCCGATTCGATGTTCCCAGCTCTAGGACACTGCCCGTAGAGGCGGTAGTGGTGAGTTCCCTCGCTGAGTCTGTGGGTTCCACCAACCTGGAGGGTAAACGACAAAAAAAAAATGGAAATTATAAAACTCGCTTACGCTCGTTTTATAAAACTACTCGTGTCTTAATTATGGCCATTATAGGCTCGTTGCATAATGTACTAATCTTGTACGCCTCTGGGTGTTCAATGAGCAGGCAGTTTTAAGTAGCCAGGAGGGAGGTGATCCTGCTGGCAGTGTTTAAAGGTAATCGGAGCGCGATCGTGGCTAATAGTTGAACTACCAGTATTACAAAATTGCCATACTTCAGAAGGCCAGGTATTTACACAGCCGTATGTTTGGAACAATATTACCCACATAACCCACAAGAGGACAGCACCGTACAGAGACATTAAGAAGGCTGTGGTTGATGACAACGTGTATCTAGTTCTTCTATTCTCCTTTTCCTAATGTTTTCTATTTATGTGCAATGCTGGGACTGTGATTTTATTAATAAACGAGTGTATACATTAGCCTCCCCTTTGAGCTAAATGACATTTTATTCAGTATCTGTGGTAAGAACTTGTGCACATCATTTGTAAAAGAATTCAAGAAAAAAAAAGGTCAACTGTAGCAGTATTCGATCCCCAGTCAACTGCGTGACAGACTAACTGGCTAGCCCGGAGCTAACTATATCCCTAACATCACGGTGTTCTTAACTGATATATTAGATGCAACCTGTTGGCAAATAATGACTTGAAATAAACGATTTCTTCACTGCAGTACAACTTCATTATAGATCATTTCATACAAAGTTTATATTATTGTATCAGTAGGGTATATCACATATAACATACTAAAACTACTGTAATATAAGACAGGCTCATGAGGACAGCTGCCATCTTGTCGTGTGGCAGAGACGGCTCAGCTCTTTTAAGCCACTCATACAGTATAATATTATAATATCAAATTATAATAAATAACGGATCACGACCTTCAGGATAGCTTAAACCACCCTAGGCTCGATAATCGGAATTGGTAGGTCTTAAGCTATTGTTTATAATGGTTGCATGATTCACACGGCCGCCATCCTGAAATGGCAAGGCCGATGACCTTGAAGTTTGGGTGAAAGACGCATCCTATACAAAGGTATGCTGTCACCAAATTTGGTAGAGATCGGATGATTAATTTAGCCGTAATTTGAGTTTACGTTTTGAACGTTTGAGTGGCCGCCATTCAGTTTTGGTAAATATGGCGGCGATATAAAATATGACACTGAGGTGCCCATTGCTAGTGCTACCTCTGTACCAAATTTCGTTCAATTCGGTTTCACCATGTTCGAATTGATAGGGGGGGGGACAGACATTCAGAGTACACACACTCACACACACACACACACTCACACACACACACAGACTCACACACACATACACACACAGACAGACACACAATTTTTCCCCCTGTGTTGATCTCATAATTCTACTTTCATTATTTGCAAAAATCGAAAGTAGGCTAATAACAATCGTCGCTTCTTTATTGTCTCAATTTTTAGCCTACTTTCAATATTTGCAAAAAATGAAAGTAGACTTATGAGATCACTACAGAGCGAAAAAAAAGTGTGTCTGTCTGTGTGTGTGTATGTGTGTGTGTGAGTCAGTGTGTGTGTGTGTGTGTGTGAGTGTGTGTACTCTGAATGTCTGTCCCCCCCCCCCCCCTATCAATTCGAACACGGTGAGCGCAAATTGAACGACATTTGGTACAAAGGTAGCACTAGCAAAGGACACCTCAGTGTCATGTTTTATATCGCCGCCATCTTGACGGAAACGTAATGGCGGCCACACAAATGTTCAAAGCTTAAATCAAAATTACGACTAACCTAATCATCCGATCTCTACTAAATTTTGCAACAATATACCTTTATGGGGGCAGCATCCTTTGACCAAACAAATAGGTCATCAGCCTAATAGTTTGCGGATGGCGGCCATCTTTGTGTCAAAATCGATTACCCCTATTAATTCGAACACGGTGAAACCGAATGGAATGAAATTTGGTACAGAGGTAACACTAGGAAAGGGCACCCCAGTGTCATGTTTTATATCGC
This sequence comes from Meconema thalassinum, assembly GCA_946902985.2. NCBI lineage: Eukaryota > Metazoa > Arthropoda > Insecta > Orthoptera > Tettigoniidae > Meconema > Meconema thalassinum. The sequence continues at coordinate 800,251,862 of OX336390.1, read as the reverse complement.
CGCCATCTTGACGGAAACGTAATGGCGGCCACCCAAATGTTCAAAGCTTAAATCAAATTACGACTAACCTAATCATGTGATCTCTACCAAATTTTGCAACAACATACCTTTATGAAGGGAGCATCCTTTGACAAATCTGATAGGTCATTAGCCTGATAGTTTGCGAATGGCGGCCATCTTTGTGTCAAAATCGATTACCCCTATTAATTCGAACACAGTGAAACCGAATGGAATGAAATTTGGTACAGAGGTAGCACTTGCAAAGGGCACCTCAGTGTCATGTTTTATATCGCCGCCATCTTGGCGGAAACGTAATGGCGGCCACACAAATATTCAAAGCTTAAATCAAATTACGATTAACCTAATCATCCGATCTCTACCAAATTTTGCATCAACATACCATTATGGACCAAACTAATAGGTCATTAGCCTAATATTTTGCGGATGGCGGCCATCTTTGTGAGAATATCGATTCCCCCTATTAATTCGAACACGGTGAAACCGAATGGAACGAAATTTGGTACAGAGGTAGCACTAGAAATGGCCACCTCAGTGTCATGGTTTATATCACCGCCATCTTGACGGAAACGTAATCGCGGCCTCCCAAATGTTGAAGGCTAAAATGTAATTACGACCAACCTAATAATCTAGTCTCTACCAAATTTTGAAACAACAAATCTATATGTGGGAGGCATATTTTGACCAAACTGCTAGATCATCAGCCCAATAGTTTGCAGATGGTGGCCAAGTATGTGTGCAAATCGATTCCCCCTATCAATTCAAACACGGCGAAACCGAATTGAACGGAATTTGGTACAGAGGTAGCACTAGCAAAAGGCACCTCAGTGTCATATTTTATATCGCCGCCATCTTGACGGAAACGGAATGACGGCCACCCAAATGTTAAAAGCTTAAATCAAATTTCGACCATCCTAATAATTTGATCTCTACCAGATTTTGCAACAACATGCCTTTTTGTGGAAAGCATCTTATGACTGACTACAAAGTCATCAGCCCAATAGTTTGCAAATAGCGGCCATGTATGTGTGCAAATACATTCCCCAGATCAATTCAAACACGGTGAAACCGAATTGAATGAATTTTTTTACAGAGGTAGCACAAGCAAAGGGCACCTCATATTCATGTTTAATATCCCTATAGCACGTTGTATTTCAACAAGCTACTACAACCAACATTAAATTATACTCCTTGAAAAGGACAGAGAGTTATAACAATACCCATGCATTTAGGAGAAAATAGGCTATATGTTCTTTACTGAACATCTTGTTATTATTATTATTATTGTTTTTTTTTTTCAGAGTAACATGCTTCTCATCCAGGTACATCTTGTCCCAAGATGAAGGGCTCTTATCCAACCAGTAACATGTTGATATTTAAGGTTCATTTGTGCGTTGTTTTGAAGTCATTTAAGAAAGGACACTCGTCCCTGGATAAGTGCCCTTTATTGAATGACTTCTTTGTTTACACACAGAAAGGAGCATCTGCATGCTCTTTGGTCAAACAGCTGAGTGCACCTTTATTTGTTTACTATGCTTTATTTTTACCATGTAGGTAAGGCTCGTAAAGAAGCCAAATAAGTGTGCAGCATTTTGTTAGACTATATTCAAAAATGTGTAGCAAAGAGTGTAAGGAACTTCGACTGTTCTCTCGGATGGAGCTGTAGGACAGAACAAAAAGCATACAGTGATCCGATTATGTGCAGCACTTGTTGACTTGTAGCGACTTGAAACAATTCACCATTACTTCCCTATAATGAAATGAACCCATAATAAGGAATTTAAGAGTAATGGAAGTTTTCTTATTTATTAATTCTTTTTTCTTAATGTTTCAACTAAGGATAGTTGTATCCATATTGTCAATAGAGCAACACTGATAAATGGCTTGAAAGCTATCTACTGTATGTCAGAAAAGTCAATGTCAGAGCAGCTTGTAGTCATTCCACAATTTCTGATAAGTCTCCATATCACATAATATCAACACACTATTAGTAGGCAAATACTGTCTTAGCTTCTTACCAACATCACAGCCGAGTACTCGTAGGTCTTTCCTGCGTTAATTTATAATTCTTCAGTATTTTAGGACTTATTCCTTAACCTCTTCAGTCCCAGTTTTTTACATTATTCTTTTCCGGTAGCAGTTGGTAATATGTGAATTCTGAACTGCCAATCTCTCCCATAATACTCCCATTTCTATAGGGTTAGTGGGAGAGGAGAGACGAGTCTTATGTTGGTGGGTGGATTTTACAGCCGGATGCCCTCCCGACACTAAGCTTATCAGGGTGTTAATGAGAGAATTAAAAAGTGTGAGATGAATTAAACTGGGCAACAAGTTGGAAGGAAGCGGTCGTGGCCTGCTAGAAGGTACCGTTCCGGTTTCGCCTGGATTTGAAAACGACAAACCATGGAAAACAATTTCAATAATGTCTGGCTGAGGGATTCAAACCCATTCGTTTTACCAGTTCGTAGATAGACTCTATGGCCGTGACTTGGCGCTCGTAACTATCCCGATCGGCAACTGGGGAGTGTAATTACAATAAAATATGTTCTGAGTCTTAAAATATGTGTGATTGTTGCCATTATTTAATAAGAAAGAAATTCAGAACCAGAAAATCTTAGCTACAAATTTAGTCCTGAGCTTGAAGAGGTTAAAAGAATCACAGCAATAGCAACCTTCATAGATTAGTTGGTGAAAGGAGAGTGTTTGTTGATGATAATACAGGGCGCCCGAGAATGTTCTCCGCAGTGGGCACGTGCAGCTGTGAGTGGTTGAGTCATGAGTTTAGTTGGCTGCACTGCACTGTGTCCTTCAAAGCGGGACTTCACCGTGTGAGTTGTCGGTGTATATCGCGATAAGCGCGCGAGCCTGCATATCTTCAGTGCGTATTACAGTCAACGAGCTTTCAGATTATTGAAAGAGTGCAACAGTATACAGGCGGTAATGTTTAATACTGAAGAGAGAGTTTCTTTGGTGAAATAGGTTTTTCACGAAGGGGATCGGTTTACAGAGAATGTAAAATTAAGGTTTCAGGCGCGGTTTCCTAATTAAAAGTGTCCAAACCGTGATACTCTTCGGTATTTGGTATATAAATTTCGTGTGACTGGCTCAGTTCACGATGTACCGGGAACAGGCAGGCCTACGCTTTTAACAGACGAAAAACTTGATGAAATCTCCGATATAATGCTGCGTAGTCCAAGTAAATCAACACGAAAATTAACTCAACAAACATGAATCTCTAAGTCGACAGCACATAAAGCTGTAACAAACAAGCTTCAGTTGTTCCATTATAAAGTTACCGTGGTTCTTCAATTAAAACAAACTGATTACGGAAAAGGAGTGATGTACTGCGAATGGTTCCAGCATCTGTTATGAATGGCTGTGGTGAGTACAAAGTTTACTGTTTATTTGTTACAAGGATGATAGACTCGCCCTTAGCTAGCTTGTAAACTGTAGTTGAATGGACATGGTTGGAAGAAATTAAAACGTAAAAACACTTTCAGTGGGCGATGTATTGAAAATAGACATATGCTCTAGCGGACTTTTTTGTAGAACTTTTCATGCTGAACAATTCTTACACTCATACTATTTAGATATTTTTAACGGTTTGCCCACCGTAAGCTTACAAAGCGCTCGGACGCCAGGTTTTTTATCGACTTGTCCTCTACAATCGTCACTGCTCAGCTTCCTTTGATCATAAATAAATTCTTTTCTATAGAAATCATTCTCGATATATCCTTTACAGAATGGTGAAAACCTCATCAAAATCAATCCAGTGGTTCTAGAGTTTACCTGTAACATCCAAGAAGCGGGGACTTCGTTTTATACTAAGTAGAGATGTTGCATGCGGCAGCCATGCTACCAATGTAACTTCTGTAGCTAGCTCTCGCAGACGCATGTAGGCGCTGCGGAGAACATTCCCGACTCACTGTATAATTTCTCAGTCTTGTAGGTACCGTATATAGTTACTTTTTCGGATGTTAAGTTCTTTGGTATTTTACCAGTAATAGTTGCCACACTTTCAAATTTTGTGATGGTTGGTTTGTTTTTGGAGGACAGAGACTGTTAGTGGGTGTCATTGTGGGTTTGGTAGTGTATTGTAGAGTTATTTTGTCTTGTATCTATTTGAATCTGATGATGCTCGCTTGACAATCAAAACTTGTCATCTCTTAGTTTTCTCCCTCGTCTGTAGTTCAAAACTACCATATTAATTAGTTTATTTAATATTTGGAAGTACTTGCGGCCTCGGTGGCGTAGTTGGTAGCAAGCTGAGCTTCTCTGCCCAAGATCCCGGGTTCAAACCCGGCCGAAGTCGTCGGATTTTATCATTTCAATTGATCTTGTCGACTTCATCGTTATGCTTTGGTCTACCGTTATGCGTTACGGTTACGGAGAGGAAATATACTAAGGTAGCACTTGAGCGTATGACGTCATCATATTGTTCAGTGCATATGCACCGAGTCTGAGTTTACTCCTGGGTTATGGCGTTATGCGATACGGAGACGGAGAGCGTATGACGTCATCATGTTGTTCAGTGCATATGCACCGAGTCTGAGTTTACTCCTGGGCTATGGCGTTATGTGATGCGGAGACGAAGAGCGCGTGACGTGATGCAGAAGAGTGTATCTCCCACTCTCCGTTCCCCGTTGGAGAAAAAGTTCTGCCCTAAAACTTCCCCATACGGGAGAACGAAACGTATCAGGCGAAAGCCTGGACAAAATAACTACTGTGGTCAAGAAAATTAGACTGAAGCGGTGCGGGGTAGTGGGCATGAAATACGTGACTAGAAAACCAATGTAGGTAGCAATACATTAACAATTTTTATTTCTAATAATAAATTTATAACCAATAAACAAATTGCACTTAAGTGCTTATCACAGAAATGAACAATTATAAATGTAGCAAAGTGTGAGGGCCTGATGACAGAAACCCAAATTAAAGAAAGGTCAATGAAACAAGCTTGCTTGATTGGAGAGAAGTTGAGCTTAACAAAAAAAAGGGATGCACTTTATAAAAAGAGAGAACCATAAAAATGATTAAGAGTGTAAAATAACTGGTATGATATAAACTCTTCATAAAATTTGAACTTATCTTTGAAGAGCCAGCTCCTTAAAAGTTCCAGCTAGCAAACGTTGATTTAAAAGTCTTCACGGTTTCTTCAGAAGGAGGCGTACATGGCCTAGAGATATGTGCACCATTGATAAAATGTCAACTCTCTCTTCTTTTCTTGAGAAGGAATGACTTTTATAGCTTCCAAGTGATGATCCAGCAGTATTTCGAAAGACGATTCAAAGTATCCCATCTAAGGTGAAGGTGAAGAGTACAACAGCTGGCAATAAATCTTGCCATCTTGAGTAATACGTCATGGTGCAGATCTCGTGACGTAACTGCTAGGTAGCGTAGAGACTAGCGATGGTGTCATGAGATGCAGTAGCGGTGACCAGCGGGTTGAAGTAATCAGAAGTGATGATTGATCAGAAGTGGTGAAGAACGCCAGCAAGTGGCGTCTTAAATAGGGATCATGGAACCATCTCGAAGCTGGAGATCGCCCGACTGGACAAAGACCTGCCATTGGTCGAACGAAAGTCAGGGTGACGTCAGTCGACACTACTCAGCGGACAGTGGATCAACCAGTAGATGCCCTGTATGTCGGGAGTGAGGACGCTTGAGGTAGCGAGCGACTGGAACACTCAAGGTGAGAACTATAATATCTATGAATAAGTGATTGATAAGAAGAATATGCATATAGTTTAAGCAATTAATACATTTGTAAAGAAATAATTACCATTCGGGGATCTCGGTAACAAGAAATAAAATTTGACCGACAAATGAGCCAAGCTAAACACTGAAAGTATCACGAAAGTGATCATGCTCCGAGAACTCCGAATGAAAACAAACAAAAGAATCAGTCAAAGCAAAACATGGATAACAGACGAGGAGAAACTAAGACTCGAAAGGCAAAACAGAGATAGCAGAGATGGGTCTAGTATAAAGACCTTTACTAGTTAAAACATCAACAACTCTGACGCGTTTATCACGGCCAAAGTGGCAGTGAATAACTCTGCCTAGGTTCCACACGAGAGGCGGAGATGGGTCTCGAAGAAGAACCATGTCCCCCACTCGTACATCTTGTTGAGGAAGCCGCCATTTCTCACGCCTATTTAGCAAGCTGAGATATTCTAACTTCCATCGGCGCCAAAAAGAACAGCGCAAAGATTCTACTTTTCTCCAAAAGATAGGTAAGTTAGGATCACAGCGTCGAACCAGCAAAGGCGGAGTAGCAGCAAGCGAACAGCCAATCAGGAAGTGACTGGGTGTTAAAGGTAAAAGATCCTTAGGATCGTTTGAAAGAGGGGTCAGAGGTCTGGAATTTACAATACCTTCGACTTGAATAATTAAAGAGTTGAATTCCTCATAAGAAAGTATGGTAGGACCAAGAGTTTTCTTAAGCTGTCTTTTAGTAAGTTTGATGCAGGACTCCCATCGGCCCCCATGATGGGGAGCATAAGGCGGGGTGAAATGCCATTTGAAACCTTTAGAATAGGAAAAGTTGGAAATTTTTTCTTTAGCAGAAGGGGAGCTTAACACCTTTTTCCAGAAATCAGAAGCGCTTACAAATTGTTTTGCATTATCTGAAAAAACTTCAGATGGAACACCCCGTCTAGCAGCAAATCTAGAAAAGGCGGCCAAAAAGTAGGATACAGAAGCGTTCGTAACCAACTCAAGGTGGATAGCTCCCGTCACCATACTTACAAATAACGAGATGTAAAGTTTACCTAAGATTTTGCGCTTAGATGAAGAGGGATTGGTCTGATACACGTAAGGACCAGCGTAATCGATCCCAGTAAGAGCGAAGGGCTTACTAGGTTCTGAACGAAATGGAGGTAAATTACCCATAATCTGCGTGGCGGGCCGTGGTTTAACCTTAAAGCAAGGTATACACTTTTTGACAACAGAAGAAACCTCATGAACGCCATTGATGATCCAGTAGAGTTCACGAATTAGACAGAGCAAGGTGCGAGTGCCAGCATGAAGGTGGTTATAATGAAACTTTTTTATTATAAGGGTAGTGATAGGATGCTTTGAAGGAAGGATGATGGGATGCTTTTTACCATCCTCACAACTAGACATAGCTAATCTTCCACCCACACGTATTATGCCGTCCTGGTCTAGAAAAGGAGTGAGTGGTGAAAGCCTGCTAGACTTGGGTAAATCTTTACCACTTATAAGAGCTTGCTTTTCAGGAGCAAATACTTCCTGCTGAACAAGTAACAAAATCTTGCAAGTAGCAAATTCTAACTCTACTCTGGAGAGAAAGGGTTGAGGCTTCAATGGTTGATCAATTACTAAATATTTCCATCGGAAGATATAAGACACCACACGAATCAATTTATCAAATGAAGAGTATCTATGAAAAAGGCTAGTAAAAGTAGAAGTAAGATGCGACGCGACAGGGTCATTACGGGCATCAGGTATTTCTTCTGCAAATTGATTAGCTAAGCGAGGCCAGCAATATGATTCCTGACTTAGCCAAGGAGGACCATTCCAGTACAGGTCTGAAGAAATCAATTTTTTAGGCGTGCAACCACGTGATATTATATCCGCGGGGTTTTCACGGCTAGGAACATGTCTCCATTGTTCAGAATGAGAGACTTCATGAATCGTAGAAACGCGATTTGCCACAAAGGTATTCCAATGAGAAGAAGGCTTGGAAATCCAAGCTAATACAATAGAAGAATCGCTCCAAAAAAATGTGCGGGAAAATTTTAACTTTAAACTGACATTTAGTTTAGTAGCTAATTCTGTTGCCATTAAAGCAGAGCATAATTCTAATCTCGGCAATGATACCGTTTTAAGTGGAGCAACTTTTGATTTAGCGCACACTAAATTAGAAAATCCAGGGAAAGTGGCTGAGGAACGTCCTACTATGTATGCACAACAGCCATAAGCCCGTTCTGAACTATCAGAAAATACATGCAGGTCATACTGCTGGTATGAGGGATTAGAAATTAAAGGGCGGGGTATAGAAACCTTGGAGAGATCCAGCAAACTGCTGCGATACTCTAACCATTCTTCTACAAGAGGAAGGGGGAGATTTTCATCCCAGTCTGATTTTAATGACCAAAGCTTTTGCAAGAACATTTTTGCAACAATAACTATAGGAGCAATATATTGCAAAGGATCAAAGATCTTTGCGATTTCTGACAGAACTTGTCTCTTAGTTACAGGGGGAGATTCTGACAGATGTACCTGATAAGAGAAGGTATCAGAAGAAGGACACCAAAAAACACCCAATGCTTTTACGGCTGCTTCATCAGTAGGAATGGCAACAAATTCATCAACTGGGAACTCTGATGAAAATTTTGATATAAATTCAGTGGAATTTGAAGTCCATTTATGGAGCGGAAAACCACCTCCTAGGAGCAGGGACTTCAAATCTTCGCACACAAGGAGTGCTTCAGAAATATTAGGGAAAGAGCACAAGAAATCGTCAACATAAAATGCCGTTTTTAATGACTCAGAGGCCAAAGGATGATACAGATGACCATCTTGCTCGGCTAATATGTGGAGAGACCGAATCGCAAGAAAAGCTGAAGGCTTCAGGCCATATGTCACAGTCTTTAATCTAAATATCTTTATGGGTTTGGAACTCTCATCGCGCCACAATATTCTTTGCAGATCTTGCTGCTTAGAATTTACGAGAATCTGCCGGTACATCTGCTTAATATCTGAGATTACAGCAATAGGAAACCTTCGAAAATTAAGCAAAACAGAGGTGAGATCTGTTTGAATCGCGGGACCACATTGCAGGGTATCATTTAAAGAGATTCCATTGGAATCTGGTGATGAGCCATTGAAAACTACTCTTATATTGTCTTGTGTTAAGGAATTTTTCCATACCGGGTGATGATTTAGATAAACTATTTCATTTAAAGGATGGTCAATTTCTTCTGATTTAGAAATTACCTCCATGTGATTGGATGATTCGTATTCCTCCATAAAGGAAGCATACTGAGTTTTGACAGAAGCATCTTGTTTGAACCGATTTTCAATAGCAAATAGTGCCCTAAGTACTCTGGAATGCGAGCCCGTAATGGCGGGAGGATTGGGAATACGTGGAAGAGTTACTATAAATCTGCCTTCAGCAGTACGGACAGTGGTTTCCTTGTATAACTTTTCACAAATTTCGTTAGAAGAAGAAGAAGTAGCCTGAACATTCTCAAGATCCCAGAACTTGGTTAGCTCTTGACTCAAATCGGTACCAACAAAATAACAATTCGATACAGTTTGAATAGGATTACGGTATATTTGGCCAGTAGCAATCCAACCAAAATCAGTTTCGCGGAAGAAAACATTAGGAGCAATTTTTACTTCATTGGAATGAAGACATTGCCAAAATACGCTTGAGCTGAAAAGAAGCTCTACGGGCGAAGCTCTGTTGAAATGAGGGTCAGCTAGCTGGACAAAATTCGGGATATTCCAACTTTGAATAGGATAAGAAGTGCCAGGAATATTGTTGCCTATAGACTTGATAATCAAACAATCTAATTGCAACTGCGTACCAAGATTATTAGAGTCCTTCAGATCCACTTTAGCAAAGCTTAAGGATTGCGATTTAGAGCAGTTTATTCCTGTAACCTCTATTGAGGTAGGATGTTCTGGGAGGCCTAACTTTTGTACCAACGATTCATTAATGAAATTGTTGGTAGCGGCATTGTCCAATAATCCCCTGACAGATACCCATTTTCCGTGAGAATTTTTCAATAGAACCTGCACGGTAGATAATAAAGCCTGGACTTTGCCAAGCGAGGTAGAACTTTGAGCATACGACTGCGCACTATTTTGAGAAGTCTCAGAATTAGACTTGGTATTGGAACTGCTTGGTCCTGATAACCGTGATCTTTCATGTCTGTGCAAAAGGGAATGGTGTCTAGCCTTACAATGAAAGCATAAACGTTGTGAACGGCAATTGTTTAACATATGCGTTCCTGACAAACAGTTGAAACAATGTCTTTTGTTCGTAATGAACTTTCGTCTTTCATCTACTGATAAAGATTTAAATTCATCACAATTGTATAAAGTATGCGATTGCTGACACAGACCGCACGTTTGCATTTGGTTAGGTGACCGAGCATCAACAGGAAGAGCCTGTGATCTTAAAATTCTTTGATTAGAACTGCTAACCTTATCTTTTGAGAAGGCTTTTGAATCTGAACTACTAGTTTTTTGATTAGCTATGGCGGAAAAGACTTGGCTTCTGGCCTTCAAAAAGTTAATAATCGCCTCATAAGTGCATTGCAAATTCTGGGAAAGTCTGTTTCCCAGGCTTTTAATGTATTTGCATCCAATCTTGCAGAAATGAGGTGAACTAGAAATAAATCCCAGTGATTTACAGGTTGGTTTAAATTGGACAATGCTCTGACGTGTAGCTCTGCAGTGTCAATCAACTTACGAAGTGATAAACTGTTATCTGCTTGCACGTTAGGTAACTCGAATAAGCTTTGTATATGGCGTTGAATAGATAAACGAATGTTCCCATATCTATCCTTAAGAAGATTCAGAGCAACTTCATAATTATCACTGGTCAAAGAAAGTGCTTGAATCAGGTTAAGTGCGTTGCCTTGAACTGCCAGACGCAAGTAGTGAAATTTTTGTATTACTGGTATAGAAGTATTCTCATGTACTAAAGAATTGAATAATTCAAAAAATGGTTCCCATTCTATGTCTTTACCAGTGAATTTGGGTATTTCTAATTTGGGTAATATAATGGGTGAAGAAGATGTAGAAGATGCTGCAGAAGTTTGATCTTCTTTTTTTCTCTTAAAGTTAAAGCCCTAATAAGCTGTTTAGCTTCAGCAAATCCCTGATAGTATAATTTTTCAACTTCCAACCTATCACTTTGCTGGTCCGGATGCTGAGTTTCTATACTGCATTGTATCTCATCATATTTCTCAAAGGCTTGTTCATAATTCTTAAGCCTCTGCGAAATTATGTCAAGATTACGCTCTTGGGGTTCGAGCTCCGTTAAGAAAGTACGAAACCGTGTGAGCTTGCCCTTACAAGAGGCTCTGGCATTGCTGAGTTTTTCATCAAGGTTAGGCATGTCAAAAGTTGTTTGTTACTCACGTCAATATTGTGACTTCGAGTACTGGAAGTCAGAGGATGACAGCTTGCTAGGTAGTAAGGTTTAGTCTGATGCGGAAGAAACCGGCTTAGCTTACGTTTCTCTCCTCCTCTGCTGAACATGCGCCTCAAGCTGAAACGTACAATGTGAATTAGTGTTGAAACACAATGAACAAAAATTGTTAATGTAAAATCCAAAATATGAAACTTGTATAGGGATCCAGGGTGCAAGAGATATGTTTCCCGGGGGTGAGGCACCAAAAATTCTGGAGAAAAAGTTCTGCCCTAAAACTTCCCCATACGGGAGAACGAAACGCATCAGGCGAAAGCCTGGACAAAATAACTACTGTGGTCAAGAAAATTAGACTGAAGCGGTGCGGGGTAGTGGGCATGAAATACGTGACTAGAAAACCAATGTAGGTAGCAATACATTAACAATTCTTATTTCTAATAATAAATTTATAACCTATAAACAAATTGCACTTAAGTGCTTATCACAGAAATGAACAATTATAAATGTAGCAAAGTGTGAGGGCCTGATGACAGAAACCCAAATTAAAGAAAGGTCAATGAAACAAGCTTGCTTGATTGGAGAGAAGTTGAGCTTAACAAAAAAAAGGGATGCACTTTATAAAAAGAGAGAACCATAAAAATGATTAAGAGTGTAAAATAACTGGTATGATTATAAACTCTTCATAAAATTTGAACTTATCTTTGAAGAGCCAGCTCCTTAAAAGTTCCAGCTAGCAAACGTTGATTTAAAAGTCTTCACGGTTTCTTCAGAAGGAGGCGTACATGGCCTAGAGATATGTGCACCATTGATAAAATGTCAACTCTCTCTTCTTTTCTTGCGAAGGAATGACATTTATAGCTTCCAAGTGATGATCCAGCAGTATTTCGAAAGACGATTCAAAGTATCCCATCTAAGGTGAAGGTGAAAAGTACAACAGCTGGCAATTAATCTTGCCATCTTGAGTAATACGTCATGGTGCAGATCTCGTGACGTAACTGCTAGGTAGCGTAGAGACTAGCGATGGTGTCATGAGATGCAGTAGCGGTGACCAGCGGGTTGAAATAATCAGAAGTGATGATTGATCAGAAGTGGTGAAGAACGCCAGCAAGTGGCGTCTTAAATAGGGATCATGGAACCATCTCGAAGCTGGAGATCGCCCGACTGGACAAAGACCTGCCATTGGTCGAACGAAAGTCAGGGTGACGTCAGTCGACACTACTCAGCGGACAGTGGATCAACCAGTAGATGCCCTGTATGTCGGGAGTGAGGACGCTTGAGGTAGCGAGCGACTGGAACACTCAAGGTGAGAACTATACTATCTATGAATAAGTGATTGATAACAAGAATATGCATATAGTTTAAGCAATTAATACATTTGTAAAGAAATAATTACCATTCGGGGATCTCGGTAACAAGAAATAAAATTTGACCGACAAATGGGCCAAGCTAAACACTGAAAGTATCACGAAAGTGATCACCCGTGCGGGAAGCCTAAGTTAATGGGTAATGGAGTCTGTTGAAGTAGTCCTGCCTTTCTAACATGTGTAGCATTTGTAGCATGCGTCATTTGAAATGATATAAAGTCTAGTCTTTCAGACTGACTGACTAACTTTTTTTAAGAACGTTAAAAATCCCTCAGTACGCCTTCCTTTGGAGGAGGTAAAGCTGGCGGTCCTATGTCATAGATGTATGGCATGTTAAAGAACCTTCCACTAATTACGCCTATGTGAAGCTAAATTATATATAGGTTAAACATTTGACTAACGTTCTTAGGTCCCTACGTTTGTCATCAAGAGCCGACTGCGGTGGCATCTGGTAACTAAGTTCTTAACTAAAATGGTCGTTGATGTTGGTGTTTGTCGGCAAAGGTAGTAACTACTTGGAAAAATTGAATGTCTGCAGTCCCTACTTGAATTAAAAAACAGGGACACACATTAATACAGTCATCACAATTAACACCGGTTATCACACAGATTCTACACACACCCAAAGTAAACGGGGCTACATGACCACGTTGTCGCAGCCTCTAAACTAGGAAACCAACCAACCAATTGAAAGTACAATATATATCAGAACATTTTCAGAAAATAAATAGTGCAGCTGTTCCAGCCAAGCTGCTCGCCAGTGTGGAGATGAGTACTCGCTGCCTTGCGTGAGTAAACCTGCAACATGCAATACAGCTCTGCTGTGGTGCCTGCCGTCACTGCGCGGTGGATACAAGACTTCGGGAAGCGCATGCACTTGTACTATGACCTTCGCCCAGTGACGTATTGGTTATCACCCCCTGTCCCTCTCCAACCGTGCTCCGAGCATCACTGCTGAGTACTCGCGAGTACGCATACTCAAACTCGTGGATTTGGAACAGCCTGAAATAGTGGGAACAAGATAATGTGAATGTTGGAGTCACAGGGACACTGACGGTCAGAATATTAGAGAAGTCAGAGGTGGTATGAGTGAAATTGTATCAAAATAAGACGAGATTTAAAGCTGGTAACACGATTGTACCCAATTTAAATTGAGTTTTCCCTAAATATAAAATTACATAATATGATTCAATCTCATGTAAATTTGATCGACTGAAAACCTTTAAATCTCAATTACTATGGCAACAGTTAATAATGGCTCCTAACACAATAATAATAACTAGCATTAAGGTCAATTCACACTGTACGTTACGTAACCATTCCGTTTCCTTTCCATCACATCACCGTGCATGAAAGTTTACTGTATTTTAAATGAGTGCATGCACACTGCACGTTACATACACCTTCCGTGACCCTCCCGTTTCCGGACAGGATTGTTTGGCAGCAGTGTTTACGGAACGTATGCGGTCACTAATTGACAGTGTGCACCAGCAACCATTTCCATTCCGTGTCTAGAAGGCGTGTTTTGGCGCTCTGTGTTTATTCACTGGGTTTAACCTGGGTTAGGTTTGGTTACAGTTTGCGGTTACACTCGCCAAAACGAAATAGGCTATAAGAAAAGTTAGCAATATGGAGACGAAAGATGTATTGGAATTGATATGGTGAATAAATAGGCCTAATGGTATTGGAATTTATATGGTGAATAAATAATGATGATGTCGACCATATGTGATTCCTACAATATACAGGGTCTTTCATATAAAATAAGAACGGCGAGCGGCGGCTTTGTTATCCGCTGCTACAGTAACCTTGGCCGAGGATGTGGCGTGCCAGGGCCCCCTGCTGTAGTATTGAAAGCGCGCACATAGGCGCATATACTGTACTTGACCTTGCAATAAACGTGCAGGTGTTCAGTCGCCAGTCTGAAACTCAGATATTAACATGAGGCAGTTATCATTTCAACATCGTATTTTTGTATGTAAAACTTATTTTATGTACGAGTCGGCTCGGCGGGTATGTGATGCATTTGTTCAGCAATTTCCTTCACTAGCAGATTCACGTAATTGTAAATAAGTTTGACACTACTGACTCAGTGCTCAATAAAAAGCATTAAATTTAAAATCAGAAACATTACAGTGGCAGAACTCACTCACGCCAGCCAGAATGTGGTTACCAGATAGAATGCCTGTATAACCCAGGAAGGACGACACCTCTAGCATCTTTTATACGGTAATATTTCATACAGGATTGTACACACGCTTAAAGCAGGGGGCCGTGGCGCATCACAAGCTCAGCCAAGGCCACCGCAGTAGCGAATAACAAAACTGCCGCTTGCCGTTCTTACTTTATATGAAAGACCCTGTATAGATGGCGAAACTATTTTTAAAAATATCGCAAAGGCTCTGAATGCTTCCAGAGAACAGTTTTTCACCCCAGGGGCTCACATCTAGTGGGAAGTGGGTTGGCGACCACGGGACCCCAGCTGAGCCCGGCATTGCTTCCACTTACTTGTGCCGGGCACCTCTCCGTCTTCTTTCCTGTCAACCTCTCTTGGTCAACTCTTGTTCTTTTCCGAACCTAACGATATTAGGGTATCCGAAGCCTAGGGGGTATTTCACTTTCCCGCCATAATTGGCCCTTGTCTCATCTTTCCTGATCCCGCACTGTTTTTGTTAATTGACTCCCCGTGTATCTAAATTCCCTTTAGCGTTTTTTTTTCGCATCTACACTCCATTTTGTGGTATTATCAATCTACGTCCCATTTTGTAAGTCTTTTCGATCTAAGTTGCATTTTGCGAGCGTTTTCAACCTCAATTGCAATCGTGAAATATAAAATTATAAAAACCACAACGAATTTGATATTAGCCCATATGATTTCATTTGTTGAGTGCTGAGTGGTTCAAGTTCAAATATGATTTGATATCCGTACTTTCAATATTAGTTCCAGAATTTGTTTGAATTGGCGCTTCTAATCTGGTTAAAATTTCAGTAACCACAGTAGTAGCTTGGTTAGTAATTTCACCACCAGACTATACCCCGGTTAAAATCAAAGCTCGCCAAAACGGTCTGATTAGCTTTTGTATTAACCAAAGTATACCAAACGCCAAACCACGTCTTATATTCCATCATCAAGGACGAAAAATTGATTGAGCATGTAAGAAAGCATCCAGCGCTTATGATTTTCTGTATTTCGCTCTTTTAACATATCATGAACCCATTTTCTTCGTTTCCTCTTTTTTGTACTACGCTCCTCCTCGTCTAATAATAGCGCATAGAACTAATTTTTTTCTGGACCACATTCTGTCACCAAGTCCTGAAATTGCTAACTTTTCTTATAACCTGTTTCGTTTTGGCGAGTGTAACCGCAAACTGTAACTAAACCTAACCCAGGTTAAAACCAAAGGGAACGCAAAAACACGCCTTCTAGACACGGAATGGAAATGGTTGCTAGTGCACTCTGTCCATAAGTGTCCGCATACCTTCCGTAAACATATCGTCGTGACAACGAACGGTACGGTATTGTGTGAATACAACAACTTATAACGCAACGGGTGCGCAAAGGAAACGGAAAGGTTACGTGACGTATAGTGTGAATCGACCTTTACCCGACGCGGCTTCGCCCGCGAATATTCCAGTTGTAAAGAATACACTTACCAAAATCTCAATCGTGAATGCTATGACTGATTTATCCTTGGTATGAATAATCAGGCTTTATCAATTCAGCTACTGGTGCAGTGGTTAGGGGTTTGTCATTCCTTCATAGGTATATCAGAGCGAAGTTAGTTTTCTGGGAATAACACAGACACTGTTAATTTAAGGGCCTTTAAATGTGGTTTCCGGAGACCCTTTATAGTAGGGTGAAAAATACCTTTCGTACCACACCCACACGTGAAAATTGCGTGAAAAAAATCTAGAGTGCCCCTTGACCCCCTTAAGCGCATTATACTGTATGTATTGATGCATTTTACAGCTTAATTTGGTTCAGTGATAACCTTACCGACTGGAAACTTTCACAGTAATCTAAAATTGGAATTGCATTGCGTGTTACAGAAATAGATGGACCTGTGAGAATCTGCTACCATGGTTACCGTGTTGCTTTCTTTCGTTAGTTCATTGTAAATATACATGTTTTAAGGTATTTATTTAATTGTGAGGCATTTAAAGAGTAAGTGAGTGCGTTTCGCTTACGCATTGGGTTATGCTGAACCTGTAGTTACCCCATATGTGTAGGTTGGTGTTAATGGGACCTTATTTTCGGTACAAAACTGGAATGGGACCTTAGCAGAATAATATACGGAGGGATTCAAAATCAGTTGGTTGGTTCCTCAGTTATAATAATAATAATAATAATAATAATAATATCGTATGGCCTCTGGTGCCTGGTGCAAGCTTTGTCATTTGACACCCAAAGGGTAGCTTGCATGTCGAATTTCGTTGTTCCTTGAAGCACTATAAAAACCAAGGAGGTTAGATGTCTAAGCTCCTTGAACACTATAGCGCTTTCTAGTAGAGAAATGAGGAACTTTGTGCTGAAGGAAACTCCCGAGATTAATTTTGACATTATGAACACGGCCTACTGAATTCAAATGGGTTCTTTAACATGCTAACATCATATGACATGGTGTCGTAATTTTTTGCCGCCTTTCAAAAATCACTTACCACGGCCAGGAGCGAACCTGCAAGGTTGGGGTTAGTAGACCGACACGTTGACCACTCACTTACCGTGTTTCCTCAGTTTAGGGGCTGCAACAACGCGGTCACAGCTCCGTGTAGGCTACTTTGGGTTTAGAATCTGTCTTATAACCGGTGTTAATTGTGATGGCTGTATTAGAATGTGTTATCTGTAATTCAGATAAGGACTGCAGACGATCAATTTCAAGTAGTTCTTATTTTTCATACCAAATGCTACCATCAACGACACCTACCTGTGAACTTGGCTACTGGATGCCACCACAACTGGCACCTGGTGGCGAACGTTGGAACTTAATAGAGCGTTAATCATATCTAACCTACAAACTTAGCTTCACACTTTTGTAGTTAGTGGAAGTTTCTTTTACGTGCCATAAATCTAGGGTGTGGACCTGCCACTTCCCCTCCGAAGGAAGGCATACTGAGTGTTTCTTAACGCTCTTAAATATTCTGACAACCTCGTTGGGGTTTGAACCCGCAATCTTGGGCCTAGAAACTGAGTATGCTACCATCTACGCCACCGAACCACCAAAATCAGATAAAGTTATGGTGTCGCAGAACCAAAATACATAATCATGGATATGTATTTAAACGTCTATTCGTATTATAAGTATCGCGCACGTTTCAATGTGTGGGAACTAAGTGCGCTTGCTCTTGTTGTCGTGGTAACTAGATTTGAGAAATTTTTTGCCCTAACACTTTCGAGAGTATTATTAACACAATAGGTTTTCAGTCGATCTACTGTATACTAGTGTACCCAATTAGATTGGGCGGAAACTAACAAAAATGTTCTATCACCCTACTACCTAAACGAAATGCTACATAGATGACTTATACGCGTATTAACCATTTCTACATAACGAAGGGAGATGAATTGGATGACATGTTTTACTCGTCAAGTGGGCATCATTAGATCCAAATACGCAAGACAAAATTGTTTTACAAAACCCACAAAGTCACCCAAAGAAGGTCGCAGCCTTACAACAACAACAACCCATGAAAGTTGCGGATAATACTGCTGTGAAATACTAAAGAATTACGCACCCGTAAAAAGAACTATGTATTTTAATACTTACAAGGTTAAGGGCAGATGACCTCGTAAGTAGGGGGGTAGTGGGTGTTCCAAATAGTGTCATGGCCGCCGCGTTAGTCCAAGCCAATATCTCGCGAACCCATGGTCGGATGTTGACATATGAGGTGTCGTTGAACTCGAGCTGACGTCCTCTTTTCTATTGACTATGTATTATATTTTTCAAAAATTCTTTGAATTTTTTTGTTTTCGAAAGTTGGTGATAGTTTGAAAACCAAAGATGATAGAACGTTGTGCCATGGCTCAAACGAACAGTCTTTATGACCTTTATTTTTTGTAATAAAACGTTTTTACTTTTTATGTTTTTTTGAAAACACTCGAATTTTGAAAATCCCATATTTTTGAAACTAGGAACTCTACAAAAAAAATTGTTTGACGTAAATTAATGGTCCCTACCCCCTCTACCCCCAAAATAAATGTCAAGTCTCTAGGATGAAAACCTGTAGGTAGTAGTGTGGTAGTGACAGAGCTGCTCCACTTAGCAAGTGGTGAGCCCCTGCGACCTTGGAATGGAAGGAGCCATGCTAGGAGGGCGTGCTTGGATTCGTTTTTTTCGTCTCGTCGTGCTCTTTACGGGAATGTAGGTGTCGAAACGGTGAAAATCTGGAAACACGGTTTTTTTAGGGTAAAACCGTGATTTTAAACTTTTTGCTATATTTCGCGAACCAATCATGCTAGAGGCATGAACGAGGGGTCCAAGGACTCGGGCTGACGTCCTCTTTGCTATGGACCACACGTTATATTTTTTTAAAAAAATTGGAAACTCGAGTTGGGGTAAACACGTGTTTTTTGTGATTGTTGCCGATATCTCATGAACCAATAACGCTAGAGACGTGTACGAGGTGTCCTAGGACTTGGGCTAACGCCGCCTTTCAAATGTGGTAGATATTTTTTTTTCAAAAAATAATTCACAAAGGGCCTAACGCCATACATGTTGAAAAAAAAATCTTTACCGTTACCTGTTTATAATGTTTATGAAGCGTGGTGGTTGAGAGAGACGATACGGCTGGGTGTGTGTGTTTCAACGAACCTGTCGCTAACCACAAGGACCATGCTTAATAGAACAATCGCTATTTCGACGGGTCGGTGTATGACAGAGCGAGGGTGCGTTTTTCTGATATTTTACCTTTGACGTGTAAACGGTGATGAGAACTTGATTCTATGTTGGTCGAAGCGAGTACAGAAAACAAACTTACAGGAGGTGAAGGTCATTTGAGCTTATTGGAAGGCATTGATCTGACTTGACAACAAGTGCAATGGAAAAAATGACCAAGACACTTGAAGGTGAAATAATCTGACCATCGTGGTGGCAGGGGAGTGTGAAAGGCATGCACACACATTTGTGAAACCACATGTAGGCTAAACCAGTGACATCCTGTCTTGCTTCGTACGTGACAAAATGCAAGTTCATGTGAAATTTGATCTTCCACAGGTGTTCGCTTGGGTGTTATCTGTCCACATGCGCGATAACTGTTAACAAGTCACATCCTGTTTTGCTTCGTACGTGACAAAATGCAAGTTGACGTGAAATTTGATCTGCCACAGGTGTTCGCCTGGGACGTTAGCTGTCCACGTGCCTGATAACAGAATGGTCAAAGCGTGGAAAAAAAAAGATTATACATGCAACGTAGCATATATAAAGACATGTCGTTATCATTTCCACGCTCACTTAGGTGACTACCTTTGAACACATTGCGTTGCAAGAAACCTCTGGTCTTGTTTAACAGTTTTGGTGTTGGTGGAAAATACTTGACCTTGTTGTGGGGTAGGTATTTATTTATTTATTTATATATTTATTGATTTTTATATAAATACATGCAATTATTTATTGATTAGGTAATTAATGATTTTATTTATTTATTTGTTTGCAGATAACGTGTATAGCCTGCCTGTCGTGTGTCTGTGGGAAATATATTAAAGAAAGAGAGAAAAACGGACAACTAGAAAAGAAAACCATTTCCATACTAGCCCACGAGACGGGAATATAGCAAAGCATTACACGTCAAGGTGAGATTTGTTTTTTTATATAATATAACCTGTTTGATTTTGTTTTTGTTTATGAAATGCATAAACTATATGGAATGGATATACTTATGGTGGTTTATTTTATTTCTTTTTAGAGTGTTGGAAAACGCTTGACCTTTGTGAATAACCAGGAACGTGTGTGTTTGGGACCATTGTCAAGCAGTCTACAGCTGAAAACTCAGGTGAGAGTGTTCTTTCTAAAATAATGTCATTTGCTACTGCTACCGATAGCCTAACTTGGGAACCTCTAAACAGTTGTTTCAAATCGCGTGTGTGCTCTGGCCGCGTAGTCAATGTTAGAAAAAGTTTGATTCCCAAAGAATTCTTAGAATCTTGTTTTGAAATTTTTAAAATTGAAATTTGTACAGCGCAAAGGTTGCATACGGCTTTAAAGATGAATACAGAACTGGTGTGCGATTTCATATATAAAAAGAAGGACGTAGAGCATAAAGAGACATTTTATATTTGCAGTAAAATGCAAGAGCTATTCATAGCCCATAATTTGGAACAGTGGTATGAAACCCACGTGGTGAATGCCTTGCTATCAAAATTTGATAAACTGCAACAAGGACCGAGTGGTCTAGCCTTAGACAAAATTCATTATTTGCAAATCAACATTTGTCAATTCAACCCGTTGAATGCTGGGTCTAGCTATATTAAAACACCACCAGCTATAGCTTCGAAAAATGCTGTGGTCAATATAAAGAATCGTGACAATGATTGCTTTCTGTGGTCTGTGGCTGCCTTTTTGCAGCCGGTGCAACATAATGGTTGTTGGCCGGGAAAGTACAAGGCCAAGTTTAATGAATTAAAACAAACTTTAAATTTAACTCGAGTGACGTTCCCTATGGACTTAACCGAGATCCATAGGTTTGAACAAGATAACCAGGACTTTTCGTTCATGGTCCATGGCCTTAATGGTAATGAGATTGTGGGTCCTCTTTATGCCACAAAAGAACCGAAACGACACCATATTCATCTTTTATATCTATCTGAGGGGGAGGTGAATCACTATTGCCTCATTAAAAGCTTAAGTAGATTGCTAAGCAGTCAAATGTCTAAACATAAACCTAAGAAACATATTTGTGACCGTTGTCTGCAATATTTTACCACTCTTACGCTTTTGGAACGTCATAGGGTAGATTGCGTTACTCAGGAAGCGGTGAGATTGATATTGCCACAAGGGGACAAGGCTGTGTTAAAGTTTAAGGACATTCATAAGCGTGACACTGTTCCCTATGTGGTGTATGCAGATTTCGAAACTCTCACCACACCCATGGCGGGATGTGAACCAGATCCCACCATCAGCTCAACCACACCCATTCAAAAACATGAACCTTTTGCCATAGGATTTAATGTGGTGTGTGCCTATGACCCAACACAATCCGTTTACAAATACCGCGAGGGGCCAGATTGTGCCAGATGGTTCTTGGATGAACTTGTCAAGTTGGTCGATCATGTACAGGAATTACTAAACCACCCAGTACCCATGAGCCTATCTCTAGAACAGCAGCAGCAGTATGAGCATGCCACGACATGCCATATTTGCGAAAAGCCACTGATCAATGCTGAAGACACCGTTCGTGATCACTCGCACTTTACGGGGGAGTTTCGTGGAGCTGCACATAGTAAATGTAACTTGAACTTTCCAGCTCCTCGCTTCATCAGTGTCTTTTTCCACAATCTGGCAAATTATGACATTCAGTTTTTTATTCGTGAATTGGGCCATGTCAACAAGGGCTCGTTTACCATTATCCCCCAAAACCATGAGCGTTTTACAGCCCTGACATGGAGGTTGAGCGACTTTAGCATTCGATTTTTGGATTCCTTTAAGTTTATGGCATCCTCGCTAGACAGCCTTGTGAATGGCTTGAATGAGGAGGAATTAAAAAATACTAGAATGCATTTTAATGATCCTGAGCAATTTCAATTGTGCATTCGGAAAGGTATATTCCCGTATGATTTCTGCAATAGCTGGGACGTGTTAAAGCAAAGAAAACTCCCACCACAAGAGAAATTTTACTCGAAACTAACACGCAGTACCGTTTCCGATGAAGACTATGCACATGCATGTCAAGTTTGGCGAGTGTTTGGCATTAAGACGCTAAGTGAATATGCTTTGCATTACCTAAAACTGGATGTATTGCTGCTCACTGATGTGTTTGAAAAATTTCGTGAGTTGTGTCAACACATTTACGGTCTTGACCCGGCTCACTATTATACGAGTCCTGGGCTCTCGTTCGATGCCGCTTTGAAATACACTCAAGTGGAATTGGATTTACTCACTGATGTAGACATGGTTCTATTTTTTGAAAAGGGCATTCGTGGTGGCTTTGTGTCGCTTAACCAACGCCATGCCGAAGCGAACAATGTCTACATGCCTGATTATTCACTAGACAAACCAGAATCATACTTAATGTACTATGAAGTGAATAATTTGTACGGTTACGCCATGAGTCAGCCTTTGCCCTATGGGAAGTTTGCTTGGCTGACAGACAAACAAGTGTCAGAATTTGATGTGAACATGGCTAGCCAAGAAACAGGCCGTGGATATGTGCTAGAAGTGGATATTGAATATCCCTCATCCTTGTATGATGAACATGCCGATTTCCCATTCTGCCTTGAGCAAATGGTTCCCCCTGACAGTAAAGTGAAAACTGAAAAACTCATGGGCACACTTTACAACAAAAATCGGTATGTGCTACATATCCAAATGTTGGTGCAATGCCTCGCCCAAGGCTTGGTGTTGAAGAAAATCCACAGGGGTATTTCTTTTGCTCAAAGAGCATGGCTTGAGCCATACATGCGACTCAACACAGAGCACCGACAAATGGCAACACAGCAGTTTGAAATTAATTTTTTTAAATTAATGAACAACTGCATCTATGGCAAGTCTATGGAGAATGTCCGCAAATACCGTGACATTAAATTGGTGAATGTCTGGGAGGGGCGGTGGGGTGCCCGGCGGTACATTGCCAAGCCAAATTTCAAATCGATCAAAATTATCGATGAGGATTTGGCTACTATTGAAATGAGTAAGACCAGCGTGACCATGGATAAACCCATTTACTTGGGTCAAGTCATTTTAGACTTTTCTAAATCGGTCATGTATCGATTCCACTATGAGTTTGCGAAACGCCATTTTGAGGACGTCTCTCTTTTGTATATGAACACGGACTCATTCATTTACCACATTCGCCATTGCAACCCCTATGACGTCATGAGGCAACATAGTGACTGGTTCGACACCTCTTGCTATAGCGCTGACAACGTGTTTCAGCTGCCCATAAAGAACAAAAAGAAAATGGGCGTTTTAAAAGATGAATGCGGTGATTCCATTATGCCGGAATTCGTAGGTTTGGCTTCGAAAATGTATGCTTACCGCACACTCGATTGTAAGGAAGCCAAAAGAGCAAAAGGTGTAGGTAGGGCAGTAGTAAAATCGCTACGTGTAGACGATTACCTAGCGGTTTTACGTACTGGCAAAGCTATGTCTCATACACAGTGCAGGATACAATCCAGCAACCATCATTTGTATCTTGTGGAACAGAGAAAACGCACCCTCGCCTCCATGGATAACAAACGTGTGTGGGCTGATGACCTGCTCACCAGCCTGCCCTGGGGTTATGATCGCAAGGAGGAGGAGGTGTGATTTCACTGTTTAATCGTTTATGGGACATAGCTTTATGTAACTTGTAGATTTAGTATTTTGTAAATATTGTTTTTTTTTGTCATTGTAAATAGTAGATTTTGTAAATAGTGGCAACCCACTTGGACCTTTTGCTCTTTAAAAAAAAGTTCTATGCAACCTTATTTTTTTAATTTTTTTTTGATTGGTAAATAGTATGATTCTTTTAACGCTGTACAAAGTTGTGTTTTTTTTGTAAATATGAAATAAGTAAGATTTTTAGTAACTTTAATAACTAGTATTTAATTATTTTTCGTAATGTAAATGATAAACTAAAAAGTTCTTTTGGGATGAGTGTGCATGTCGAGAATGTGCTTTTGGGAATAAGTAAAGTGGTTGTGTTTGTTCCCAAAGACAGGTGTGAATGTATGAGTGGAGAGAGAAAACTGGTGTGTATGATTGACCAGAGCAAACACGATGAGGTAGGGTGGGTGGGTGGGGAGGGGGGGTAAATGGTCACTTATATACTCATTTTGTTTTAAATAGTTTTGTTTTTTCATTGAAATGTGGCAGTCAAAAGACATTATTTTTGTAAAAACAGTCTTACCTGCAGTAGTTGTAGACCTCGACGTTTCTCCAAACACCCATAAACTCACTGCAGCATGGCCATGGTCAAGCACTTGCATCAACATCATTATCAAATCTCAACTTTCGACATACACCAAATGGAAAAATGTGAAAACAGCAAAATGGAAAATCTATGTTTCCATATCACCAAAAACAGCAAAACTTAAAACGGACATTTTTAAAAACTGAAATGGCCATGTGTGAAATATGAAAATTCAAAAAACTTCAAACGGACATTGTTTAAAAAGTGTCATCAACAAACTGCAAAATCCATATCATCAAAACGCAAAACTTGAAACGAACATTTTTAAAAACTGTAAATTGCAAAATGACAAATGGCAGTGTGTGAATTCATTATGTGTGAAATGTGTAAAATGAAAAAATCAGGCATCAACATCACGATTTCTTAAAATTAAAAATAACACAACATCGTGCTCTGGTAAACCTTTGTTTTTATTTCATAGTCATAGTGAATTGACAAAAGTAAAATAGAATACAAACACATCCCAATTCCTCACTCCTCAATGTTTATGTCCATGCATCATCAACTTTCCTTTCATAGCACTCATGACAATTAGGGCTGCCATCCTTTCACCTACTGAGGCATCACTGGATGTGAAACGTTGTTTAGCTTTCTTCAATAACAATTTATCTGCCACATGTCTTAAACCAGGATGACTATGGCGATAAGAAAGGTCATGTTCCTTGCATGCTTGATCCAAAAGATTAATGGGTACATCACCACGTTGTAAACGTTTTTCGAGACGAGTTCCAGGGCCGCAAAAACGATAACCTGGAAGATGGATTTCGAAAGGTAGGTATTGAATCACTTTGTCAATGACGCCATTGCCAGTACAGGTCTGGCATATCCTTTTCCATCGATGGTAAAAAGGTTTGGTCTTCCTCCTCCTCTGTGGACGATGTTTGTGTTTGTTGTTGTTGTTGCTTTTTCTCGCCATGACACCCGTGGAATGATTCAACAAAGTCTTTACATGGACTTTTATGACCGTGATACAGTTTCACTAGCTGGCAAGTCGCACACTGACGCATAGAAGGTATTTTTGCCATGGCCACTTGCTTATGGTGATCGTAATCCGTACAGGGTTGCAATTCACTCAACACAGGGTCTTGAGTCCATGATTTTGGTACATGTTGCCAGATTTCTTTGACCGCGTTGGCAGCCACATAATAAATGAACGACTTGGGCAGCGCCAAGAGTTCCTCTTTGGTAAAACTGTCTAGTTTCTTTTTGCACACAAAGAACTTGCCGATGGCTTTGTCCGTAGCATTGCCTTTCTCCATGGTATCACGTGCTGTAGATGTTTACACGTCGCTTGTAGAAATCTCACTGACGTCATTCACAGGTAAATCTTGAGTTATAATTTTGTTCAACAACTCCCAGCAGGCATGGGTGGTTAACCAATGAAAGAGATGCCACGCATGTGATAGGGCTGTATGGGTAATGTTGCCACAGGAACAAGTATCCATGAGCGTTTGCAGGGAGGGGCAGCCCAACTCCATGAGGTCGATACATTGGCAGTAAGACGCCAAAAATGGTTGCAACCATTGACGTTTTTCATTACCTTTCACAAATACCACATTGGCCGAGGACAAGTGTGCTTTCATGACCACGTCCAAATATTTATAGGAAATGGTTCCCTGATTCCAGTCTAGTTGTCTATGATTTTCAATCCACTGGGTTTGTTTACGGTCTTTTTCACACAACAAATCAAAAGCATGGGGTGGTTTAAATAGCAAATGCGTAGCTTGCGATATCCAAAACGTGGTACAATCGATCATGGCCACTTGTTTAAATATAAATTTGTTGTCACCAATTTTAAACCCTTGGCAATCCACAATGAGTGTGCGCAACATGTTGACGCTTGCCTGGACCAAGGTCAACTGACGACTGACTGACGATCACGTGTGATCATGACATAGACTTACCTGCCATGCTAGTTTCAAATTAAGGTTAGGGTAGGACAGGGGGACATGCAAAATAAGAATTTAAGAATTACATCATTTTATTATCATAACACGTCTTACAGGCTTTTCTCATTTTAGGATAAGGACGATAGCAACTGATACAACAATATAGTCTCTTGTGTTTGTAACGTCCATAACACCGATGATGTCCCAATGTCTCTAAACTAGGCGTTTTTGATGGTGAGCTGCTCACCGAAGCACCATGGATACCATACGGCCCACATGTATCGTAACTTGTATTTTTTTCATCACCCAGAGACACAAGTGAGGGATAGCTTGAATGACAGGGTATATTTCCCACTTTCATTCTGCACAGGTAGGGGCAGGTGGGTGACCAGCACTGATGTTCCTGCATGGGTTCATCGCCCTCCTGCCATTGGTCTATAATGATGGGACAAAAGGCACATTTCACTTCATCTCTTGTTTTTAAATAGTAGAATCCAGCAGCTGCCAAGGCTTGAGGGTTTATGAAAGGCACGGTCCACGTGGCAAAAGTCTTGAAACGTTGTTCCTCAGAGTTTAAATTCATGGATGTAACGTCTCTTGAGGCTTTAAAGCAAGACATGACTGAGCGGCTTGACGTGGGTTGACCTGTTATTTATACACTCGTCACTTGGTTGGACAGTGGATAATAGTTGACTTGTTTGTGATGAATAATCAAACAGTAGGCCGTCGTATTGGCTGGTACATTGTCATGCGTTTCAAAATCTAGTCGAATGTCGATATTGGATGGCTTGACAGACTCTTCCAGGTAAGAACAGTCAAAGACAATCAGTGGTGCTCTTGCCTTAAACGCTTGGGGTAGTAGCATGGGGCCGTTCTCTTTTTGATAATACGACCATCGAAATTTAGAAAACAAGTCGTACAGAGGACCAAACTTATTTTTTGAAAAATCCAAATCCAGTCCTTCATAGGGAAACACAGCTCCGTTGAGGAAAAGACGTGCATTTCTCAATTGCAGGTGATCAAATTGCGAGGCATCTTTGGTTTGTTGATACTTGCGATTCGTTTGAAAACCCACGATCAGGTAGAGAGGTCTCTCTGTATAGCGAGCTGTTTTTACAGACCAACTGTGTGTGTTGGTAGTGGGCAATAGCGGATACTCATGGAGTGCCCAGCTTCTAAATTCCATGGGTAGAGGCATATCTCTCTTTACCATCTTGAGTATGTCCAGTTTTTTGCTATCGTTAAGGGTCACATGAGGCACTTTCCATAGCAAGCGTTGTAGTTGAACTTTTGAATCGATGGGGGCATTGTCGGCTCCCTTGAGTGCATTGTTATCACTCCTGTCTCTCACCAGATAAAGCACTTGCCTTGCGTTGACCACAATGCGTTGGTGATCTTCAGCAAAGCCTAGAATCAGTTTAAGAGGTAAATATCCAGTAAAGGTTCCATCAGTGTGTACCATCCAGTCATTGGTCGAGTCAGGACACCAACCTGCCATGCAAAGTGTTTTACCGTCTTCCTCACTATAAGAGGGGTATAGTTTCATGACACTGGAAATGCCCACATTTCGAGTGCTATCCACCACGATATCGTTAATGACATACCGCACTTCAGAAAACAGAAAGGCCAAACCATGGTTGGCCAACTTGGATGTGGTGGGTGTAGAGCCATCGGCTTTGGTGAGCCGACCTTCAATCTGAATGACACTTTCATGTGGTAGGGTGTAAATATCTTGGTTGTTGATAACAAATTGAATTTCATCATTGTTATTGAGTCCAGGTGTTTGAGCTTGATAGGAATGGAGATCAATTCTTACCACTCCTGGTTGCTCCTCGATGTGGTTCGCTATCTCTAGGATAGAATTCATTATGAGGGTTGACGTGGTAATCCAAATGCTGTAAAATCTGCTTGCCTTGAGATGTTAACGTGTATTCACGTGGCAAACAACTAACACCATTCCTAGACGGTGTTGTTGCTTTATACACAAACTTCATAGTGGCTTTAGCACCAACTTGTAAGTCACTGGTGTGGTAGAATCTAGATCAATGAGTTGTTGATCTCTATTGATCAGTCTTAATGTTATATTACTAATACTATCAACAGCCACAGAATGAAAAAGCACCACTGGAGGGTTTTCACGAATAATATAGCCATTGGGCGATGTCACAATAAAGTCATAAAGTGAATGCGATGGTTCCTGATTGGTGTACACTTGGCTAATAATATTACACGTCACCGACACATGATGGTCCTCAATGAATTTCACTTCATGGTCTGATTCATGTTTTTTGTTGGGCTCCAACACACGTGGTTTAAATCCTAGTAATGGGCCAATGGAATCGGGGTGTGTTTTAAAGTCAAT
Organism: Meconema thalassinum; assembly: GCA_946902985.2. NCBI lineage: Eukaryota > Metazoa > Arthropoda > Insecta > Orthoptera > Tettigoniidae > Meconema > Meconema thalassinum. The sequence continues at coordinate 800,222,993 of OX336390.1, read as the reverse complement.
GTTAAAGGTAGAGAAAATACTGCAGCGATGAGTGTTGGTATTGCCTACAAGTTCAAACTTGTGCGTTCCGTCGAGAAATGACTTTAAACCATACTGATTGATCAACACCACATAAATGTGTTCATAAATATCATCGATCGTGTATCCACCAGAGGTCAAGGTGAGCACAGAATCATCATAGTAAAACTTGTTGTTCACATTTTCACGTATGTTGTATATTCGATTGTACGTTTCAAGAGAAACAAGTCCTAAACCATAGGGTTTTTCACTCAATTCGATAGGCGGGTAAAAGTCTAGGCTGACTTCAGGTCCACGTCCATGCACTGTAAACGTTTTACTTTCTGCCGACATACTGGTGGCGTTTTTGCTTATGCAGCGTCTTATATAAAAAAATTAAACACAAACGTCCACACTGTTGGCTGTTAAACGTTTGCTCTCGTTTCACATTATAATATAGCTTGATCCTGTTTCCAAAATAGGTCACTAGTTCCATGGGCGGGGGCAAATTCCCAAAACTGTCAAAGTACCATACCGTGGATCCCTCTTTGACATAAGCTACATAATGCGTTCCTGGTCCTCGGTGATCATCCAAATTGACAACAGCACATTCCTGTTTCCAGGGTCGTGGGGGTAATTGGTTTCGCATAAACACACCTCGAAAATGAGAAAGCTTTAGTTGTTTAGCATAGCTTTTCACTTGTTGATGCGTCAGGGCATGTCTCGCTATGGCAGAGGTTAATTTTTTTTTTTTTTTAATATTTCGAAATGGTGAAATCCCAAATCCTTGTTGATAAAAGGCTGGCTTTAAATTGGCATTTCTAGCCCCCATGGCAATCGCTTCCATCGTTTCATTGTGTCGCTGACTTTCTTTGAGTTGTTGCTTGCCCTGCTGCGCGGCTTTAATGGTTTTCGCCACTGCACTGGCACCGCCCAAAAGTGAGCCCAGAGCAGCCAAACCAGCAAATAATGCAGGTAAAAATCCCGCTCGTTTGGGGACGGGAATCACTCGCCCTTGGTTTGAAACCTGTCGCCGACGTTTTGGAATAACATGTCTCTGTGCTGCTCGAAGGGCTTTCCTTATGGTCAATACATTATTTTTTCTTTTTTTCTTTCGCAAGGGCTTGGCCACGAATGTTGTAAGCCCAGGCTTTGCCAAGGACAATGTCCTTTTTTTAGTCTTTCTCACTGCATACCTTTGTTTCACCATGATGATAATGACCAACAACCTTTCACAAGAAAGTTTAAATCACAACTAACGTCAGATGGTTATTTCATGGCTGTATATTCCAATTCCACATAAAGTGGGAAATCGTTTATGGTTTTTCCCGCTTGCTTTTCATTCCATGTCAACATGAGGTGAAAGGATAATTCGTCACCTGCATTGACCATTTCATGGTCATGGACCAACATCCTATGACCATTTATCTTTATTTGTAAATGGTTCTCATCAGGTATGGCATATTTGATGTGAATGGTTCCATCATAGTGTAATCGATAGTGGCTTAAACCCGAAGCAAGCACATAGGTCAAGTGCTGATCATAGACTAGCGGTAAATGGTTTCTGTCATTCAAAGGTTTTTCATTTGTCAGATACACTAAAAACACAGATGGGATAAATTTATAAAGCCTTTTCATTTCATGGGTCACGTAACGCTTGGTACAGACATCGTCTTCGTCTTGTGGGTCTTCCACGTGAATAATCCGATGGTGATTAGCGCTATAGCCATTCACCATAAGCTGGGGCACTTTGTCATAAAACTCATACACTTTGTTATCCACGTACTTTTTCGTAGTAACGTCTGTAGACACTTGAGGATGTTTTACATGGGTTAACCGCTTTCCCTTAAAGTCATAATCTCCCTGTTTTGTGCGTGGCACTACTGACGTATCCACATAGTGTTTATCAGCAGGATCTGTTTCCTGTTTAGGATCATGTATGAGGACAGGCCTAGCTTTGGCCATCAACGCACGTCCAAAGACATCCATCGTCAACCTGTAGTAGCAGTCTACTGTTTTTATGACAAGGCTCGGTGTCCTGTATATAGACAGCCTGCTAGCCTGTCTAAGCCTTAGTTGAAATGAAGATTATTAAGCAGCAAGAGTCATTCCCCGTGGGGGACATGGTTTCCCATCTCTGTCCCACATCACGTGAACAACGCCATGGTTCACTGTTTCCATCTTCCATTCGCTGCATCATTGTGGGGCCTTCCGGCTGTGGAAAGACCAATCTTTTGCTAACGCTCATTACAGCACCCAATGGTCTGCGTTTTCAAAATATTTATATTTTTGCAAAATCTCTCTACCAACCCCTCTACGTGTTTCTGGATCAAGTCATGTCTGGATTACAAAAAGAGAATATGGGTTATTTTACATTTTCCATGCAAGAAAATGTGATTTCACCGGATGAGGTAAAGCCTGATTCACTCATGATTTTCGATGATGTATCCACTGAACGTCAAGGCATTATTCAAAGCTATTTCAGCATGGGTCGTCACAAACATATCGATTGCTTCTATCTTGGACAAACGTATTCAAAAATGTCCAAACAGTTGATTCGTGACAATGCCAATGTCATTGTTTTATTTCGCCAGGACGAGAGGAACAGTCGTCACATTTATAATGAACATGTGAATCCGGATATGACCTTTCAAATGTTTACAGAATTGTGTGCCAAGTGCTGGAACACTCAACGTCATGCCTGTTTAGTGATTGACAAACAAAGTGAACTCAACCAAGGACGGTATCGCTTTGGGTTTGATCATTTTATTGCTATTTAAGGCACTGTCTCATTCCCCGGCAAGTCATTTGCCAAGACACCATGGCGTTAGCAGAGAGTCAATTGAAAAAGCATATTATTAGAGCAAAAAAATACTATTCGCCAAAAGTTTCGTCAATTGAAACAATCACGTGCCAATCATGCTTTGTTTATTCAGCAACATTTAGCACCTCCACTAAAAGCCATGTTGAAACCCTCTTTCAAGCCATCTGAAACGCTACCCACTGTTTCACAAGCCACGCAGACGCTGCACGAGGACCCTGAGGAAGAGGAAGAGGAACAGGAAGATTTGACTAGTGTTAGTGAAGTTGAGGATGAGGAGGAACAAGTGTTTACGCCTCAAAAAAAGGCCGCACCCCTTGCAGAGTTTTTGAGAAAAAAGAAATCCTTGGCCATGGTCGAAACACCTTGCCCTTCCAGAGCGTCTCCGTTTTCACAACTCTTGGCCACCCCTCAACATAAAGCTCAACTGAAAACCATTTTAATAAAATATTATGGATCAACATTGGAACCCTATTTCACCGATCTATTTATTGGAAACACAGATACCACGTATGGTGTTCGCTATGAGAATGATAGTTTTAAAATTGGCGATTCATTCATTAAATTTGCTCGTACTAAAGCTGTCATTAAAAACATCAACTATAAATTAACGCCAGGACTGTTAAAGCTGCTCTTTTCTCGGACCCCCTCTTCCCATGATTATACGTCAGAGGATCTTGACAAATATAAATCCATTTTATTGGATACCCATGCCCACAAAAGACAGTATGATCCCACGCAACAAGTGAATGCCAATATATCTCAAAAATATAAAACCATCATTGCAAAAATGTTTCCCACCAGTCAAAGTACTCGTCGTAAAGCATCCGCTTCGGGAGTGACATTTAAACCATTAAAACCCCTTGTGGATGTTACCTACTGGCACAATCCCAATAAGCTCGTCCAGCGGCTACAGTTGTTGCATGCCTCACGTCAAGCTGGCCACACCGGTCACGATTGGGAAATTCAAGAAATTGAACAAGAACTTCGAAATGCCAAAATTATTATTTAAGCCCTCACCCATTAAAATGGGCATTGCTCACGAGTTGCATCGCCCAGCTAGGCGTCACTATCCGCGACTCAAGGTGATTTCACGAGGTGTGGATGAACTTTGGCAGGCTGACTTGGTTGAAATGATACCCTATGCTGGCGTTAACGACGGTGTACGCTATATGTTGACCGTCATTGATGTCTATTCCAAAATGGCCTTTGTTGAACCTGTGCGTCGCAAGTCTGGCCCACTAGTTACCAAGGCCTTTCAACATATTATTCAACGCTCCAAACGTCAACCTCAGCTGCTACAAACCGACCAGGGGAAAGAATTTTTCAACAAGGATTTCTCCAGTTTTCTCAAATCTAAGGATATTCACCATTACACCACGTACAGCAACCTCAAAGCCAGTGTGGTCGAGCGGTTCAACCGAACATTGAAAACCCATATGTGGAAAGCGTTTACCGCTCAGGGCACGTATCGCTGGTTGGACATGTTACCTGAGCTAGTATCACGTTACAATGACACCAAACATAGAACGATTGGGACCAAGCCACGTCTCGTAACTAAAAATATTCAGCGATTGGATAAACTGTTTAACCCCATAAAAACAGCCGATCCTAAACGTCACCGACTGAACATTGGGGATTTTGTTCGTGTGAGCAAATTTAAGTCTGCCTTCAATAAGGGCTACACGCCTCAGTGGGGGACTGAACTATTTCGAATTCGTCGAGTCTACTTGGACACTCCAGTCACCTATTTACTCGAGGACCTCAACCATCAACCCATAAAAGGTAGATTTTATCTCCATGAACTTCAGAAAACAGCATTTCCTCAGCATTATCTTGTGTAAAAAGTGTTGAAACAAAAAGGAAATAAACTCTACGTCAAATGGTTAGGGTTTAACTCTACATTTAATTCTTGGATCAATAAACTACATGTTGTGTGAACCTGTGTACTTTTTATTTATTCACACATGTTGTACACCACCTATAGCTCTATGTGTACAGTCTTCAGCTCCACATATTTCTTTCTCTTTCCACTTGTGTTCTCTCTTACATTACCCCTCCCCCTCTCCCCCCTCCACCTCCACCACTGCTGTTCGCAGCTCTTGCCTATCTATTGGTTGTGACATCATTCCCACAAGTTGCATCATACTTTTTACTGATTCAGCGATTCCCACACTTTGACCATTCTGTTATCAGGCACGTGGACAGCTAACGTCCCAGGCGAACACCTGTGGCAGATCAAATTTCACGTCAACTTGCATTTTGTCACGTACGAAGCAAAACAGGATGTGACTTGTTAACAGTTATCGCGCATGTGGACAGATAACACCCAAGCGAACACCTGTGGAAGATCAAATTTCACATGAACTTGCATTTTGTCACGTACGAAGCAAGACAGGATGTCACTGGTTTAGCCTACATGTGGTTTCACAAATGTGTGTGCATGCCTTTCACACTCCCCTGCCACCACGATGGTCAGATTATTTCACCTTCAAGCGTCTTGGTCATTTTTTCCATTGCACTTGTTGTCAAGTCAGATCAATGCCTTCCAATAAGCTCAAATGACCTTCACCTCCTGTAAGTTTGTTTTCTGTACTCGCTTCGACCAACATAGAATCAAGTTCTCATCACCGTTTACACGTCAAAGGTAAAATATCAGAAAAACGCACCCTCGCTCTGTCATACACCGACCCGTCGAAATAGCGATTGTTCTATTAAGCATGGTCCTTGTGGTTAGCGACAGGTTCGTTGAAACACACACACCCAGCCGTATCGTCTCTCTCAACCACCACGCTTCATAAACATTATAAACAGGTAACGGTAAAGATTTTTTTTTCAACATGTATGGCGTTAGGCCCTTTGTGAATTATTTTTTGGAAAAAAAATATCTACCACATTTGAAAGGGGGCGTTAGCCCAAGTCCTAGGACACCTCGTACACGTCTCTAGCGTTATTGGTTCATGAGATATCGGCAAAAATCACAAAAAACACGTGTTTACCCCAAAATCGAGTTTCCAAATTTTTTTTAAAAATATAACGTGTGGTCCATAGCAAAGAAGACGTCAGCCCGAGTCCTTGGACCCCTCGTTCATGCCTCTAGCATGATTGGTTCGCGAAATATAGCAAAAAGTTTAAAATCACGGTTTTACCCTAAAAAAACCGTGTTTCCAGATTTTCACCGTTTCGACACCTACATTCCCGTAAAGAGCACGACGAGACGAAAAAAACGAATCCAAGCACGCCCTCCTAGCATGGCTCCTTCCATTCCAAGGTCGCAGGGGCTCACCACTTGCTAAGTGGAGCAGCTCTGTCACTACCACACTACTACCTACAGGTTTTCATCCTAGAGACTTGACATTTATTTTGGGGGTAGAGGGGTAGGGACCATTAATTTACGTCAAACAATTTTTTTTTGTAGAGTTCCTAGTTTCCAAAATATGGGATTTTCAAAATTCGAGTGTTTTCAAAAAAACATAAAAAGTAAAAACGTTTTATTACAAAAAATAAAGGTCATAAAGACTGTTCGTTTGAGCCATGGCACAACGTTCTATCATCTTTGGTTTTCAAACTATCACCAACTTTCGAAAACAAAAAAATTCAAAGAATTTTTGAAAAATATAATACATAGTCAATAGAAAAGAGGACGTCAGCTCGAGTTCAACGACACCTCATATGTCAACATCCGACCATGGGTTCGCGAGATATTGGCTTGGACTAACGCGGCGGCCATGACACTATTTGGAACACCCACTACCCCCCTACTCTCGTAGTTCCATCCCTTTAAACAACAATAACTAACTACCTAGAAAGGTGTAAGTGGGAACAAGGCGTCTTTCCACTTGTTACCATGGTAATTAGGTGACTGAAATATATCCACGGTAATGCTGGAAAGATTCTCAGTTCAAAAATAGCCCCAACACTTTTATATTACGTTGTTCAGCAGTTTAAGCAGACGTATCAGCCATTTTATACACTATAAAAATAAAATAAAAACAACCCCTGGTACTATACAGCCCTTGAAGGGCCTAGGCCGACCAAGCGACCGCTGCCCAGCCATTTGGCCTGCATATATTGGGGTGACCAGTGATCAGCGCATCGGGCCCCCTCGGTCGTTAATCTTGGTTTTCTTGATCGGGGCGCTGCCTCACTGTCAGACAGTTACCCAATTGTCCTCACAAGGCTGAGTGCACCCGGTTCCAACCCTCACGTCAGTTTTAAAATCCCTGACGGAGCGGGGAATCGAACCCGGGGTCTCCGGGTGAGAGGCAGGCGCGCTACCCCAAAACCATGGGGCCGGCTATTTTATACTGTATACTGTCTGAAAAGAACACACAAAGGCATGTTTATTGTAATTTACGTAAGAGCAGCAAGACTTTGTGGCCATCCTGTTTGTAAAAGTTTCTCGTTGTTATGTGAGCATCATGATTTCATGGAGGATATGAAAAGAAAAATTCTGGTTTCATTTAGGGGCTTCTTTCTGCTAGATCTACGTCATTTATAGCCCTGAGTACTTGTGTTTGTGGTAATTGTCTGATAACCTGTGTCAATATGGTGAATTTATTTGGGTATGTATTTGTAATGAGGGCTAGGGATGGAAAGTGTTTAAGTTAGGTACCATATAGACGTTTGTCTAGTGTAGACGTGGAAAACTACAGAAAATAAATTATAGGATGGTTGAGGTAGAAATAAAACCCTTCCTTTTTCAGTTCTGCCCACCGGTTCCAACCATCAGACTAGGTTTAAATTTCTTCGGCAGAGTCAGAAATTAAGACCTATTATATACAGTACATGAGCCTCCGTGGCTTAGGCTGCAGCACGCTGGCCTCTCACCGCTGGATCCGTGGTTCAAATCCCGGTCACTCCATGTGAGAATTGCGCTGGACAAAGCGGAGGCAGACAGGTTTTTCTCCGGGTACTCCGGTTTTCCCTGTCACAAATTCCATTCCAGTAACACTCTCCACTATCATTTCATTTCATCTGGCATTCATTTAATCATTGCCCCAGGGTAGTGCGACAGGCTTCGGCAGCCGGCACAGTTCATATCCTTGCCGCTAGATAGGGGCTTTATTCATTTCATTCCCTGACCCGGTCGGTCGACTGGAAACAGGCTGTGGATTTTTCATATACAGTACATACTTTACAAGACAACAGATAGCGGCAAATATTCAAGGCTACTTCAGAACAAACAAGGGAAAAACATGTTCCTAAGGAGACGACCATCTCACCAGGAGGAACGTTCGTCTATAGTTATAACTTAAAAGAACAGAAATCTATTTCTGAGGGAAATATTCAAACCCAGATACGTTCTCTACTGTTATTACGTGTCAATGTGCACGCCATAGCAACCGTAATACGAGGAAATAAACCATCCATGCCCGAGTCTAAAATTGAACCAAGGCTGTCTAGATGGGGAACTACTGTATACTTTCATGTCGACCACAGTGCACTGGTAGCTGTTATGCAAATGTGATTACATATCAAAGGAAACTACAATGCAAGTTTTATATTGGGAGAGTAGAAGTTAATTTCTAAAGCGCTACGCTGTGGTTAACAAAGGTAGTCGTACTGTGGTATTACACATTCACTATCTATTGATAAGAGGACCTACTGGGTGTTTCCTATTCATAGTTAAAATTAGAGGTTGGTAATGTAAAACAGGGATATGGTGCACAACGTAATGCTTGCAGTCCCAAGCGTGTTTCGATATAACCTAACTATCGCTTACAATACATATGTGGGTTATCTCATTGCACAAATTGGACCACTATGCAGCGGTATAGAATACGGCTGTTGTGGATGTTGGTACATCTTTGCCATTAGCCCCATGTAGTTGGTTGTGTGTTGAACGTGTCTGATAACCCTTATTCATATGATGACTGTAGTGGACTGAACCCTGCAATGGTGTTCAAAGAGGTGGCCGTCGTGATTGTCGTTTTAAGTTATTTGGCCTTGCAGCTTACTTGGCCTTGACCTGAAGGGTCTCGGGTGATTAAAATCTGCTGTGATTTATTCCCTTGGATCGGGGAAAGGGTGTTTGTGATGCATTTGTAAAACAGAGAAAAAAAGCAAATACACAAACGATAAATAGAAGTACCGTACTGTACAAGGAAAATGTCAACATATATATTTAAGTGGTACAACGATTAGGTCATCTGCGTCTAAATAATTGGGTGACAGTGAAAATGGAAACTACTAACTTAGAACTAACATGATAAAAGAAGAAAAGAACAAATCGTTATGAGTAAGTAAGTAAGTAAACATTTAAAGGAGTAGCCGATTAAGAAAATACTAAATGTAAGCTGTGCCTGTGAAGCACGACATATGCATACGGAGCGTGTCCTTATCTACTAGGCCTCCCATACTTCTTGTGTGATGTTTGGTTAATATATAAATAAATAATGAAAAAACGTTGAGCAAAGTTCTACACACACACATCTACAGGTAGGAAAGGTCCAGAACGGCAAAGAAACTACTCAACAATATAAAAAAGAGTAATTGCGGCTTGGAATGGCTGACAGAGGTCCTGAGGAACCTACAACAGATCAACATAGAAAATCTCAAGGACCGCAGTGAGTTCCGGAATAAAATCACAAATGTTGAATTTGAGCAAAGAACATCACGAAAACCTGCCAAAAAATGGACATCAGAGCGTAAAAGGAACATTCCGAGAGAATGAAGAGATTTTAGGAACAAAAGAGGGAAAAATGCCGGAAGATGAAATCGTGAATTCAAGTTCAATAGCTCACCTAATGGTGAACAATCGATATAAGAATAATGATAATAATAATAAGGATAATAATAATAATGAGAAAAATAGCTGACAACGAAAAAAAATGTTCTGAAACTTCGGAGAATGAGAATTAAGGCACATACTTAAAATGGAACCATGAAGGCAGATAGGAAAGGTAAATAAGAAGGGCCCCCTCAAAATCAGTGAAAAAGGGGATAAACGGACTGAGCATGAGCCCTTGAGGGTGTAGGACTATCCAAGGGGCACCATGCGTGATGATCCGGATTCGAAATTTAACTCGCCAAGAAATTTCCTAATGGTATGAAAAGAAAATTACAAACAGGAAGACATTTGGCCAGTTAAACAGGGACCGATATATGTTGTAATCGTGCTATCCTGTGATGTTTCAACAAGGAACATGGCCACCACAGGCGTCCAGCAGGCCTCTTACTCGCCGGGGCATACCACAGATCAAGTTGCCTAGGTCCACTTGAGGCATGCGAGCCCACTCTTCCACAGCGGCCTCCATGATCTCTTGGTGGGTTATGGGAGGGCATAGACGCTGAGCAATAGAAAATAGAAAAAAGTATCCATGACATGTTCAATAAAGTTCATGTCCGGTGACATCGCAGGCCATTCCATTCGTGCAATGGAGGATTCTTTAAGGAAGTTTTTACCGGCTCCGCTCTATGTGGTAAGTATACGCAAAACTCTTTTTGAAGTGTATATGTTTGAACCAGTTTAATGAAGTTATGAAATGAATCACAATCTTTGTCTATGATCATATAGGCAAACAACTAAATATGGTAATTTTCTGTTTCTTTTGCATTCATAATATCAGTGTACTAGTGTAACTGGTGTGTGGCGCAGCGTCAACGTCCTCACCTGGTGTGCTCGAGGTTGCAGGAATGTATCCTAGTGCAGTCAGTTGGCATTTGAGAGTGCAGTAAATTTACTAGCACCTTAAGAGTCCCCTTCAGGGCACAATTTTTGCACCCCGGCGCGCCGTCTCTAAAACCCTCAGTAGTTAAAAGGGACGTAAAAACAATGTATACTATATAACTCATATGGGGCTTGCCACGGTGGGTGAGTGGATAGCGTGTCGGTCTACTAACCCCAAGCTGGCAGGTTCGCTCCTGGCCGTGGTAAGTGATTTATGAAAGGCTGAAAAAATTACGACACCATGTCATACGATGTTGGCATTTCAAAGAACCCATTTGAATTCAGTAGGCTGTGTTCATAAAGGTAAAATTAATATCGGGATTTTTCGCCAACACAAAATTCCTCATTTCTTTACTAGAAAGCACTATAGTGTTCAAGGAAGGTTAGATATCTAACCTCATTGACTTTCATAGTGCTTCAAGGAACAACGAAATTCGACATGCAAGCTACCCTTTGGGTGTCAAATAACAAAGCACCCGTGCCCATACGATATTATTATTATTATTATTATTATAATTTTGCGCATGCGCTTACACATTCTCAACATTTGCTGGAAAGAAAACATTTTACAATCCCAGATACCGTACATATCACAAGGAGCAAATTCTTGATGACTGCATTGAGTAGTAGCTTCATATTTCCCTCACTGCTTCAGGCCTGATTGCCCAAGAACGGCCTTACTACGCGACACCTTAAAAGTATGACTGTTTTCTGCATCATTTTGAAAAGGCCTGGGTCTAATTTCAACGCCGTGGGCGATTCCTTTAAGTTGTTGGTAATCACGCCAGTGCTGGAGATAATAATAGGAACTGCCCTGACTTGTGCCATGTGCCATTGCTTCCTTATCAGTTCTGAAAGCTCTGTGTACTTTGACAGCTTTTCAACAAGCTTTGTTAGTATGTTGCCAATGTTTGGGATCGCCACATCTATGAAGGTGGTGTGCTTCATGCATTTATCAACAAGAACTAAATCAGGTCCGTTGTGCATAGCTGATTGGTCTGTCAATACAGTACGATCCCAGTACAACGTAAAGCTGTCATTTTCCAGTACACTTTCAGGAGCATATTTGTAGTACGGCACTTTCTCTTGGCTCAGCAGTTGAAGGTGTATAGCCAATTCTTGATGTACTATCTTGGCAACAAAATCATATTATTATTATTATTATTATTATTATTATTATCTCTTATGGGGCACTCACAAGTAGCCAATCGTAACACATAACTATTAAAAGGAAAGGGAATTACCATGAGCAGTGTCGAATTGCACACTGATTTCATAACTAATAATAATAGTGTTATTGGTTTTACTTCCCTTTTAACTACTGTGGATGCTGGCTGCTTGACACAGCGGTAACGTTCTCGTTTGCTGTGCCTAAGGTTGCCGGATCGAATCCTGGCACAGTCATCTTGCATTTAAGGGTGCGCAAATGTGAGGGAGCCGTGCCAATAGATTTAAATAAGGTATTTATTGCAGCCAATGGCCATGAGGCAATATAAAAATAATAAAAACCCAAAATATCCCAGATTACAATCAATTCTCATTGACAACAAAAGTTAGTAAGTGACTGAACTTTTTGTCTGCATGTCATGGTATGATACCTTTCACAGACACTTCCACACAATTTGCAAATGTATTCCATACTGGACTCATGATACCCTTCCATTTTGCAAAACTTTAAATGGAATCCATGTATTGCGAAACGAGTGATTGTATGTCTCAGGTCGTAACATGGACCCTTCCACTCTTCGGACGTCATTGCGGCTGTTAAATAAAAGTCACTCCACATTTGCATCCTCTTCGTTTTGAGCTCTTTTAGAAGGTCCTCGTACTGGGTGGTAGATGGGAGCAATAGATGACACCTTAAATCTTCGATGTAGAAGGTAGATTTACTGGCACGTTAAAGATCCCCTTCGGAGAAAAATTCCGGCACCCCAGCGTCTATAAAAGCCAAAGGGACGTAAAGCGAATAACATTATTACTATAATAATAATTATTATTGCTGTTGTTTCGGCCATCTACGGACCACGCTATTTCAAGGGTCGTCTCTCATGGCTCCTGGGCAGAACGTTCGCCCTGTACTCCCGCATTCGTTTCCTATGCTGTTCCTTTCTCGCTTCGGTCCATGGATTGCCCGTTTTTAGTCTTGACTATTCTTGGAAACCATGATGTTCATGGAGTTTCGACTTTAGTCGAACACGTTTCTAGTTATTCTCCTGGGTTATCCTCACTTCACGCAGTTCTATCTCGGTCAACCACGCCTCCTTGGATTTCTTGTTTAGAGAAAAACTGAAGAACTTATCGCTCAACCTTGTAGAACTCATGCGGCAATGTGGCCATAGAAAACAATCCTTCTCTTACGGATGGTGTCCGTGATCCTTTCTAAATGTGAGTAGAGTTCATGATTGTGTCGTCTTCTGAATTCACCATTTTCTCTCATTGGACCTAGGATTGTTATCGAGATCTGCCATTTCTAGCACTCGATCATACATTTCTAATCATAGCAAGGCATTCGGCACCATATAAAGCCTCTGGTCTTATTACTGTGCAGTAATGTCGTATCTTGGCGTCGATCTTTAACGTACCAGTAAATCTACTGACACGGCTCTCTCGCATTTAGGCACCTTCAAATGACAATTAGCTGTGGCAGGATTCGAACCTATATGATTTCATAAACATCGGCAATTTGTTTATAAACAAATATTTAAACAAATGAAAAGTACGATAGCCCCTGCCAGGACTGTGTCTTTTAGAGCATTACGGTTATGTGGGGCTAATGCACAATGAGAAGTATGCGAGATTTATTGCACGGCTCTCCTAGTTATTATGTATTTATGTTCTGCGATAAAATCAGACTTTTGATTTACAACCTTCTAGACACAAAAAAAATTGATCCCTACGTTCAAGAGATTTATGGGTCAGTCTGTATGGATCAATATTGCAGGAACTCTTCCGGTAAGCTTCTGGGCTCATGTTTCATCATCAAGGAGTATTACAACTGGCCTTCTCCTTGTAACTCCTGCTGGTTTGACTCCCCTTCCTACGGCACCGCTGAGCTGTGGGGGCGCATTCCAGGGGCTGCTTGGCGCGCTGCCCTCTATTGATTGTCCTCCAGGGCCGTGCCTGGCGGGGGGATGAACCGCGGACACGATCAACTTCCCTCGCAAATCTCAGTGCTGAAGGGGCTGCATATGACTCTAATATCCTCCAAGTTCTTGCAGTGCTTTATTTTACAGTAGTGCTATCTGCAGAGACCCGAGCTTGAAACTAAGAACTAAGAGCGGAATGTTAGCTAGAAATAATTCAAGGTGTCAGAAAGGGTATCTGCATTTAAACTTCCAAACAAGACTAAAAATTCAGTACTGAATTACAAAATAAAGTAAGAGGTAATATTTCAAAACTGTGCAATCTTATAGCTGTATTTTGGGTACTTACTGCACAATCCAGCCTACATCTTAAGGTTTTTAACATAATAGAAGATTAATACATCTACCTATTATAAAACAAAGTGCCCCATTTTTCGATATAACGGGCATTCTCGTGAACCTGTCTGTCTGTTAGGTAGTCAGCCCGAAGGCTGGTTGGATCCTCAAATAGTACCGCCATTAGGTTATGTGGGTAGATACCCACAAAAACCCCAGGCAGCGCTATATTGAGGCGTACTAGGCAAGGCGAGGAGTGAGGTAGTTTGCCATTGCTTTCCTCACTGAGTCAGAACAGCGGTACTAACCCTATGAGTAGAACCTTTTACACCATCCACAGGCACTGACTGTGCCCTGAATGTCATTACTAAGCACCACCCATACCTCATTAGCTTCCATATAATCACAGCCATGAGTGAGACTGAGACATCGGTGAAAAGCCACATTTTACTCTAGCCTGTGCCAACAGACAAATGCAAATGTACTGCATTCATCAAGAGATGGCAAACAATGGATTTTGATTCGGTTTTCACCATTCTGTAAGGGATTTCTCTAAGAATGTTTATGTTGAAAGATATTCATTTATGATCAAAGGAAGCCGAGCAGCGTCGATTTCAGTGAATCAAGTCGAAGAAAAAACTGCCGCCCGTGCGCCTTTTAAGCTTACGCTGGGTAAGCCGTTAAACATATATATATATATCTATATACACTATGAGTGTAAGAATTGTTCAGCTTGAAAAGTTCTACAAAAAGTCCGGGAGAGTATATCTCTATCTTTAACACATCGTCCACTATGATTTATTTACGTATTCATTTCTTCCAACAATCCCCTTCCAGTGAAAATTTATATTACTAGCTTCGGAGCGAGTTTACGAGATAGCAAGTGGACCTATCACCCCAGCTTCGGCCAGCATCAAATTGTGTAGTCGTGTCGAGTTAAGACTTCAGAGAGGAGTATATGTGTTTGGGTTTTCGCTGTTCTCCTCGGCTTTTCTGCCATCCATGCGACTTTTAATCTTACGCTGGGTAAACTGTTAAAGATACCGGGCGAAGCCGGGAATGGTTCCTAGTTTATGTTATATAATCCACCTTGTCAATACAATCAAGTCTTTTAAGCTTATTTTCGTGTTAAAATGATAAGAATAAAGACGTTTTGGTGAAAATATACCTGGTTCTTAGACAGGCAAATGTGCTAATCTAATAATGTACTGACGAAATTCGAAGGAAGAGAGCTCCTTACTAGATGGCTGACAGGAGGTGCTGTATAATTATACAGAAGTAAGCTGGACAACGCACATGCTCCTATTTTAGTATTGACAAGGTGTATTATATAACATAGATAGTTAACAATTGTCAATACGTATCAACATTTACAAACCCAATATGGTAAACGCATTTTATAATAGAAGATACAAGATTTAAATTACAAATATCCATCTTACAAATCTTGTGAATCATTCAATTGAATATTTAATGTCAATTGAAAAGCAATGTATTAAAGTTGTAGGTGATTTTCAATTTTACTTGCTACTTTAGTACTTGGTATGTAAATGATTGAGGAAAGCAATGGCAAACTACCTCACTCCTCTTCTTGTCTAGTGCGCCTCAATATAGCGATGCTTAGGGCTTTTGTGGGTATCTACCCACATAACCTAACGACGGTGCTTTTTGAGGATCCAACCAGCCTTCGGGCTGACTACCTAACAGACAGATGTAAATGATAATAGTAATTATGTTTCTTAATTAGATTCTTACTTTCCTTCTCACCCCCAGAATATTTTTGTTACATCCTTGTCCTATTTGAAATCCTCGTAAACAAAGAAAACACAGCGTTTAAATATTTGTTAAAATCTGAATTGTTGTTTAATAACATTCAGTACATTGGGGTGAGAACAATATTTTTAAAGGAACTCATGTTGCAACTGCTTTTCGTCTGTCCCATCAATGACAAGTTCCTGTAGTGTGTTCACCAATATTCAAAACGTTCTCACGCAGTGATCAATTTGTAACTTATTTTACACTAAACCAGGAGATGGATCTTATGGAAATTTTAGAGAATATGTTTTTAACTCGAAATAATTTCCATTCGACATTCTTCTCATTACGAATGAGTGACAATTAAATAAGCATATTCAATTTTAGAAGCCTCCACCTCAGGAGCATAAACTTTAGGTACTAATGTTGTTGTTGTTGTCGTGTGAGATAGTGGCTTGGGACCACATCGTCATCAACCACATGAACATGGGAGAGTGAATAATGTGTCTGCTCGTCTGTGGTTTTGTACTGAGTACTAGTGCGTATACATGCTCTTGGGATTGTATAGGAAGCAGGTGGCCGTTGCCTGGAGAAAAAATAGTAAATCAAGGAATACTACTTCTGGGAAATCATTAATCTGAATCGTTCTCTGAGAGCTGAATGAATACAGTTCTAGTACTCAGTTAACAATTAAATTGTAAAATAAATCTCACTGGATTTATTTTCTATTTATGGGTGTATGAAAGTTCCACATCCGTTACGTTTATAATCATCATCATCATCATCATCATCATTTATTGTACATAACAGTCCATTAAGGCCCATGACAGAAAACGAAGAAACATAACATACACTTCAAATATGGTATAAATATTACAAACCAAACATTCCCTTAATCAATCCATTGTCGTCAACCATATTTGATTCGTCCGATATTTACTTTTGCCTTTTTCTTTGATCTTGTAATTTAAGACTGGTAGGTTATCAGCCTTCCGAGCCCGAGCTCAGTGATGGAGCTGCCATCTAAGGTGCTGAGCCACCCGGTTTGTTATCAAAATGACCTTCTTCTAGGCGAGTTGCCTTCTCCACGGCTCATAGAGTCTCACCTACCCTTACCCATACCTATTGGATCATATAAAATTGATATTAATTCAAAAGGTAAGGATCACCAGCTATTACAAAGGGAAGAATGTGTACATAACCTAAAATTGTAAACGTTGATTGACAACTATAAAGATCAGTCAACTCACACAAACGTGCGGGTTGTCTTGGGCATGATATAGAAGGCGGTGGAGGCCCGTGTGCTCTTCCTCAATGAATACAAAGAACTACGTAATATCAAATCAACGCAAGACAAACAAACATGTCTGCAATTTAGGACACACAAACATACTGAATGGTGCATTTGAGTGAACTAGCGTAATGAGAGCACAGATTCATGAGAAAACAGAAACTGACACTGGTAACACAATTTAAAAGCTGTGTAAACACACGATGATCCCTTAAAACAACGTAACACAACATCAAATGACAAATCCGTGACAGCACCACATTCCAAGATCTTATCATGGCCCCATAGAAGTTACATGTTTATAATACCATCTAAAACAAATCCTGCAATATTTTGAACAAATAACTTGCTTTAACCTATGAACAATAATAACGTAACTACAATGGCTCTGCAATATCATCTTCTCGTATATATTCCCACTCTATACTTCATTCAATGTCTCAGTTTTGTCAAATTCCCTATTATTGCATAAGAGAAACGTAGAGGAAAATCATATTACGTAACCACGTAGTTCACTTAAGAACCAACATAGCCCATTTTCATATCTAGGACTGGTCCTTTTCCTCTCAATAAATAAATAAATACATTTTCCATTTCAGGAGAAGACATACGCACTGCACTTCATTAATGAATCCTTCGATAAGCTGTGTCTACTTTTCATAATTTCAGACTATTTTCTATACATGCACTTTCTCTTTCAATCTTTTCTCTTTCGCTTCCTTGCACTTCTTGTTAACCTCATTCCTCAGACGTCTGCATTCGGCTTTCCCACTTTCATATCTTAAATTCTTGTGTTTCCGCCTTTCATCCATTAATTCTTGTATATCGTGAGTGATCCATGGTTTTCTACCTATTCTTTCTCTCCTACCAGTGTTTTCTTATGCGGATTTTCTTATTTCATTCTTCAAAAGTGTCCTTTCGTCTGCAATTGAAGTTTGTTTAGGGTTTTTCATTAGTCCTTCCTTTATACTCTTCTTCAATCTTTCGCTTACATCCTTCTCTTTCAGTCTGTCTATTGCCCACCTTTTTGACTTTTGACTTTTCTTGAGTTTCTTAAACTTAAATTGCATTTCATAACAACCAGAGTGTGGTCAGAGTTTAAGTCAGCACCGGGATATGTTTCGCAATCCAAAATCTGGTTTTGAAAGCTCTGCTTAACCGTAATGAAGTCGATTTGGTAACGCCCTGTATCTCTTGGTCTTATCCATGTGTATATTCTTCTGTTGTGGTTATTGATTAAGGTGTTAGATATGAACAACTCATGCCCGGTGCAGAATTCCATCAGCCTGCTTTCTCGATGATTCCTCTCACCTAATCCGAAATCTCCTACTGTCTTCCTTTCTCTTCCTTTTCCTATTTACTATTATTGCCGTAGGTACATCAAAAGTATATCCAGAAATCAATATCAAAAACAAGAAGTTCCGTGACGAACTAAAGAGCCTACTTTTCTTAAAATTTAAGATTCATGCCAATGATTAATCTACATCGAACTATCTAGAATAATGACGAAATTAAGTTGGTAATATCGGAATTTCTAAACAGTTCGAAATATACCTGGCATAACGTAGCCTAAGAGAGTACTACAGTTGGCAGCCCTGGTGGCTGGATATATTCTTAGTTCCATCTCTTAAGGCACAGAATACTAAATTGGTTTAAGTCCAATGGATAGCATGGACGTTACATGCAGTTATACATTGGAACTATCAGTGCGCGTAAAATCATGTTGGCAACAATGTCATCCATGTGTTGATCAGAAATAATCTGAAATATTATGATCTATTGTTGTGCCAATATTGGACGAAATCCATTTGTTAGCATAGAATTTACCGGTATTTTAAAATTGGACTTATCAGCAGGCTTGAATCATGTTGGCAGCAGTGACGTATATTAGTTACTCCAAATTAATCTAGAATGTCAGGCACTATACGTGCGCAAAGTTAAGAGCTATTGGCTTGCATGCTTTCTGATACATCGATATTAGGGTAAAAATAGATACAGCATTTATGAATAGTTGGCAGCCCTGATTGCTCTTAAGAATACGCATAGTCATATCTGTTATGGTACACGTAGCACATACGAAATGTGGTGGAAATACAATTGACAGTATATAAGTTAAATGAATTTAATAATGGTCCGGCTTAGAATCGTGTTGGTAGTACTGGCATACATTAGTTACTCCAAATTAATGAAAAATGTCATGTTCTATACGTGTGCAAAGTTTAAAGCTGTTGGCTCGCATTCTATCTGTTACATTGGTATTTGAACAAAATAATAGAGAGAGCATTTATTAACAGTTGGCAGCCCTGTTGGCTCTTTAGAATACGCTCAGTCATATGTGTTTATGTACACATAGTGCGTACGAGATTTAGTTGAAATCCAATTGATAGTGTAGAAGTTATATGCATTTAAATATTGGACCTATCAGTAGGGTTAGATTCATTTTGGCAACACTGACATGTACGGCCTCCTAAAAATTAAACGGAAGTATTATTATCCATATGTGTGCCAATTTTGGAATAGTTCCCATGTATACCTTCCAAGATATCCAACATGGAGCTCACATTTCAATTGCGTTTTTTCAGCAGTTGGTAGCACTGACATCATTTTCAAGTATGGCATTGAGATGTTCCGGTATAAATCTTTACTCATACCAAATTTGGTTTCGATCGCTGTAGCCGTTTAGGAGTTGATAGGGGAGGGGGGACAGACAGACAGACAGACAGACAGAACGACAGATAGACAGACACACATTTTCCCGTGTCGATCTCATAAGTCTACTTTTTCCTCATTTTTGCAAAATGTGAAAAGTAGGCTAATAACTGTTTAAAGATGTGCACCAGGAAGTGCTAGTTACTTGCGAAACAAACTACTAGATTAATTGGATATGCTCGCAATGTTTTGGACCGTGAGCTACAGAACTTTATTGTGAAACAAACCAGCAAAATTACTTGGATATGTTTGCAACGACGACGACTGCGGGTCGTAAAGTTTTAATAGCCCCTAGGGATACTGCCCACCACGCATCCCGCACCTGACCTTAAAGAAGTATACTGTCCCGCTGGGCAGTCTAAGGAGCCATAAATAACAATGTCCAGTCCAACGCTGGCCAGGTAAAGGAAGTGAAAACTTATACTCAATTTAACCACAAACAGGCGATAATGACACTTTCATACATGTTCAGTCATTCGGAAGGTTTAGGGCAAACTGTTTGTAACAGTGAAAGCCCTGTCTTTACATTTTGTTTACTTCTAGAGATATTTTTAGCCTACTTTTCACATTTTGCAACAAGAAGTTCCGTGACGAACTAAAGAGCCTACTTTTCTTAAAATGTAAGATTCATGCCAATGATTAATGACGAAATTAAGTTGTTAATATCGACATTTCTAATTAGTTCGAAATACTGTATACCTGGCATAATGTAGACTAATAAAGCACTACAGTTGGCAGCCCTGGTGACTGAATATATTCTTAGATCCATTTCTTAGGGTACGGAATACAAAATTTAGTTGATGTCCAATGGATAGCATGGACGTTACATACAGTTAAACATTGGATTTAACAGCGCGCGTAAAATCATGTTGGCAAACATGCCATGCATGTATTGGTCAGAAATAATCTGAAATATGTTCTATTGTTGTGTCAATTTTGAATGAAATCCATTAGTTGGTATAGAAGTTACATGAATTTAAAGTTGGACTTCTCACAGGCTTAGAATCATGTTGGTAGTACTGACGTATATGAGTTACTCCAAATTAATATAGAATGTCAGGTACTATACGTGTGCATAGTTTAAAACTGTCGGCTTGCATACTTTCTGATATATGGGAATTTGGATTTAAAAAAATTGAGAGCATTTATTAACAGTTGGCTGGCCTAGTGGCTCTTAAGAATACGCTCAGTCATATCTGTTTATGTTCACATAGCACATACGATATTTGATTGAAATCCAATTGATAGTGTAGAAATTATATGCATTAAAATTTGGACCTATTAGCAGGCTTATAATCATTTTGGCAACACTGCTATGTATAGCCTCCTGGAAATTAAACTGCAATATTATTATCTATACGTGTGCCAATTTTGAAATAGCTCCGATTCATACCTTCCAAGATATCCAACATGGAGCTCAAATTTCAAATGCGATTTTTCAGCAGTTGGTAGTACTGACATCATTTTCAAATATGGCCGTGAGATATTCAGCTATAGGTCTTTACTCCTACCAAATTCTGTTTCATTTGCTGCAGCCGTTTAGGAGTTGATAGGGTGGACACACACACAGCCAGCCAGACAGACAGACAGACAGAAGCACAGACAGACAGACAGACACACATTTTCCCGATCTCATAAGTCTACTTTTTCCTCATTTTTGCAAAATGTGAAAAGTAGGCTAAAAATGAGGAAAAAGTAGACTTATGAGATCGATCCGGGAAAATGTCTGTCTGTCTGTCTGTCCGTCCGTCTGTCTGTCTGGCTGTGTGTGTGTCCCCCCCCCCCTATCAACTCCTAAACGCCTGCAGCAAACAAAACCAAATTTAGTATAAGTAAAGATGTATACCGGAATATCTCAATCCCATATTTGAAAATGATGTCAGTGCTACCAACTGCTGAAAAAACGCACTAGAAATTTGAGCTCCATGTTGGATATCTTGGAAGGTATGCATGGGAGCTATTTCAAAATTGGCACACGTATAGATAATAATATTTTAGATTAATTTCCAGGAGACCATGTATGGCAGTGTTGCCAAAATTATTCTAAGCCTGCTGATATGTCCAATATTTAAATGCATCTAACGTCTATACTATCAATTGGATTTCAACCAAATTTTGTATGTAATATGTGTACATAAACAGATATGACTGAGCGTATTCTTAAGAGCCACCAGGGCTGCCAATTGTCAATAAATGTTCTTTCTATTCTTTTATCCAAATACAAATATATCAGAAAGTATGCAAGCCGACAGCTTTAAATTATGCACACGTATAGTACCTGACATTCTAGATTAATTTGGAGTAACTTATGTACGTCAGGGCTACCAACATGATTCTAAGCCTGCTGATACGACCAATTTTAAATACATGTAACTTCTATACTATCAATTGGATTTCAACCAAATTTCGTATGTGCTATGTGTACCATAACAGATATCACTATGCTTATTCTTAAGAGCAACCAGGGCTGCCAACTGTTAATACATGCTGTCTCTATTTTTGTTTTACCCAAATTATAATATATCAGAAAGTATGTAAGCCAACAGCTTTAAAATTTGCATTCGTATAGTACCTAACATTCTAGATTAATTAGGATAAACTAGTATACGTCAGTGTTGCCAACATGACTGTAAGCCTGCTGATAGGTCCAATTTTAAAATACATGTAACTTCTATACTAACAAATGGATTTCATCCAAAATTGGCACAACAAGAGATCATAATATTTCAGATTATTTCTGACCAACGCATGCATGACATTGTTGCCAACATGATTTTACGTGCGCTGATAGATCCAATGTCTAACTGCATGTAACGTCCATGCCATCCATTGGTCATTAACCAAATATTGTTTTATGTACCTTAAGAGATGGAACTAACAATATATTCAGTCGCCAGGGCTGCCAAATTTAGTGCTCTATTAGGCTATAGGTTTATTTCGAATTAATTAGAAATTTCGATATTACCAATTTAATTTCGCTATTTTTTCTTGATAGGTCTGTATAGATTGGCATGAATCTTAAATTTTAAGAAAAGTAGGCTCTTTAGTTCGTCACGGAACTTCTTGTTAAGTGTGACATACGATTCTGGGATATTTTGAATATGTACATTTTTAAGGCCTTGTACGGACTAAAAACTTAACGTGCTCATTCTTACACTAGAAACATCATTCTCTGTTTGAGGTGCACATGTTTACACAGTTATTATTTTGATTTCTATATATACTTTAGATGTACATACGGCAATAATTAGTTGATCTTTGAGTAATAGCCTATTGGCTCAAGAGTATTTTTAGCCTACTTTTCACATTTTGCAAAAATGAGGAAAAAGTAGACTTATGAGATCGGGCAAATGTGTGTCTGTCTGTCTGTCTGTCTGTCCTTCTGTCTGTCTGGCTGTGTGTGTGTCCCCCCCCCCTATCAACTCCTAAACGGCTGCAGCAATAGAAACAAAATTTGGTAGGAGTAAAGATCTATACCTGAAAATCTCACGGCCATATTTGAAAATGATGTCAGTGCTACCAACTGCTAAAAAATCGTAATTGAAATTTGAGCTCCATGTTGGATATCATGGAAAGTATGAATGGGAGCAATTTCAAAATTGGCACACGTACAGATCATAATATTTCAGTATAATTTCCAGGAGGCCAAACATGGCAGTGTTGCCAAAATGATTATAAGCCACCTGATAGGTCCAATTTTTAAATGCATATAACTTCTACACTATCAATTGGAATTCAACCAAATTTCGTATGTTGTATGTGTACATAACCAGATATGACTGAGCGTATTCTTAAGACCTACCAGGGCTGCCAACTGTTAATAAATGCTCCTAATTTATTTTATCCAAATACCAATATATCAGAAAGTATGCAAGCCGACAGCTTTAAACTATGCACACATATAGTACCTGACATTCTATATTAATTTGGAGTAACTTATATACGTCAGTGCTACCAACATGATTCTAAGCCTGCTGACAGGTCCAACCTTAAATACATGTAACTTCCATACTATCATTTGGATTTCAACCAAATTTCATATGTGCTATGTGTACCATAACAGATATGACTATGCGTATTCTAAGGAGCAACCAGGGCTGCCAACTGTTAATATGTGCTGTCCCTATTTTTCTTACCCTAATATCAATATATCAGAAAGTATGCAAGCCAATAGCTCTAAACTTTGCACACGTATAGTACCTGGCATTCTAGACGAATTTGGAGTAACTAATACACGTCAGTGCTGCCAACATGATTCTAAGCCTGCTGATAGGTCCAATTTTAAAATGCATGTAACTTCTATACTAACTAATGGATTTCATTCAAAATTGGCACAACAATAGATCATATTATTTCAGATTATTTCTGACCAATACATGCATGACATTGTTGCCAACATGATTTTACGCGCTGTTAGATCCAATGTTTAACTGCATGTAACGTCCATGCTATTCATTGGACTTCAACCAAATTTTGTATTTTGTACCTTAAGAGATGGAACTAAGAAAATATTCAGTCATCAGGGCTGCCAACTGTAGTGCTCTATTAGGCTACATTATGCCAGGTATACAGTATTTCGAACTAATTGGAAATTTCGATATTAGCAACTTAATTTCGTCATTATTCTAGATAGGTTCATATACTGTAGAATAATCATTGGCATGAAAAGTAGGCTGTATAGTTCGTCACGGAACTTCTTGTTATTTAAACAATTCCATGAAAAACTCAAATTTCTACTTTCCTCTTCTTGCAACCATTTGCCGAGTTGTCAGTATTTAAAATTTGACAATGAACATGCAAAACCAATAACGATATTCCTATGTCACAGGGCGTGCCTACACACCACGTTGCGAGGTATAGTCACTGTGATGGATATGTTTGGTCATACATCTCCAGGCTGCGTTTATCAAGTGAGGGCATCTTGAACCGGCTCAGGGCTCAGCTCCGACCTAGCTATTCTCACGCTTGCTCGCCACTGGCACAGCTACGCTGTGTGTTACGACACATCGCATTCCATTGTAACTCAATAAGTACTTAGCTGTAAAAAGGTAATATTTTCAAAATTAATTTCCTTACTTTCAAATTGAATTAAAAATTTAAAATTTATGATATTTTGTATTTTTTAGCGTGTGGCTTTTAGTGCCGGGAGTGTCCGAGGACATGTTCGGCTCTCCAGGTCTATAGCTGCTTCGAGACGGACACCCAATGGGTGAGCTACAAGTACCGTTGGGGAGGAAAGTTGGAATGGAAGGACGAGGAGTTGGAAGGTAGCGGCTGTGGCCTATAGTTAGGGACCAACCCCGGCATTTGCCTGAAGGAAGATGGGAAACCACAGAAGAACATCTTCAAGGTTGCCGGTGGGGGGGATTCGAACCCCTTCGCCTCCCGGATGTGAGCGACTGCCAGCAGTCATGCCGTAACGACCACGGATAATTCACCCGGTACATTTTGTATTGATTTCGAGGGATAATAATTTTCAAAAATAGGAATCTAAAATATCATTAAGATGCAATATTCACTTTCGCGGACAAGTAACTTAACTCCAGCAAATCGTCTAGGTCTCTGATGCGAGGTTTCGCTCATCATCAGGCCCTTAGTACTACCTGCACTGGAATACTGGAACAAACACTCAGCCTCGAAGGGCAAAACTGAGAAGTGGTAGGTTCGATTTCCTCCTCATCCATCCTGGAAGTGGATTTCCGTGGTTTCCCCACTTCTACTCGAGGCGAATTCCACGACGGCTCCTACCATAGGGATGCGGCCGCCTCCTTCCCAATCCTCCATAAATTACAAAAACGCATACTACTAGAGACACCTCAATAGTACAGGTTATCAGACAATTTCTACCCCAAAAACAAACGCAAGTACTCAGGCCTAAATGTCAACAATGTTCAAGCCCCTCAAAAGAAACACAACAACAACAATAACAAAACGTAATTAGCCGTTCTATTGGTGAGCTGTCTAGTTTAACATGAATCCATACCAGGTCACCATGTGAGATAATCTTTTCTGCGTTGCTCTCCAAAAATACATGTCTCTCCTTTAACAAACTTAGTATTGGCCCATACAAGGAATAAAATCAAACGTTCATCCCCTAATTGTATTCTGGTCGTCATAGTTAAGTCGTCAAATAGTCCTCATTTCAGTGTCGTTACAATTCTCCGTATGGCAGTGGTCTGTATTGCCTGTCATCAACTGGCATAATGCAATAATATTCAAATCGTGTTTGATTTAACTTAATTTCCAGGACATATTTGAAATTTCATTATTATGCCATGTCTGCCACGATTAAACGACATGGCTTACATAAATTAGTCATAAAATGGCAGTTCATTGTCGTAATTGGACCACTTAATGTGGTTATTCTAGCCAACTGGTAGAATACTTGTTCATTATTTAAGTTAGATCAAATATTGTTATCCAATACAAATCAATACAGCGCAAATAATATGTTTGCAAACACATCGCTGAACAGTTTCGACGTTACATTTGAAGAGTCATCTAGCACAGGCTGTTCCAAATCCACGAGTTTGAGTATGCGTACACGCGAGTACTCAGCAGTTAAGCTCGGAGCACGGTTGAGAGGGACTGGGGGTGATAGCCAATACGCCATTGGGCGAAGGTCATAGTACAAGTCCATGTGCCTCCACCGCTTAGTAACGGCCGCCCCTGCAGCAGAGCTGTATTGCATATTGCAGGTTTACTCACAGAAGGCGGCGAGTACTCAGCTGCTCATGGTCGAGCCTGATCTAGCAGTTATACATTAACTACAGAATACTAGGCACTTTATGAATGAAATTTAATATTCTTTTTCTTGAATCACTTACCAAATGTGACACGAGATCATTGTACACAGTGACTCCATGTCACTTGGAGTTCAGTGTATTTTTCCCGTCCTTAGAAAATAACATCCTTGGGAAGGAATCGAACCCTCTACTATAATACCATGGAGAGCTATGTGCTAAGAACTGTTGTTGTTTGAGTCGTCAGTCTTTTGACTGGTTTTATGCAGCTTTCCATGCCTCCCTGTCCTGAGCTGAGCTAATCGTTTCATCTCTACATAGCTACCACACCCCCATCCGAGGCAATCTAAGAGCTAAGTCAATCGACCACTAAGCAACCGAGGACTAAGAAAACTAACATAATAGGAGGGTTTTGACCTAGTTACGGATTTCTTGTGGAAAGAATTCATGATGAAAATCAAATGTAAACAAAAATAATATAATGCAGCCGAAATAAATCAGGAACCCTTATGGATGTCAAACTGGCAGGTGTAAAGCCAAAGAAACTAGGAGGCTTCTATTACTTAGGAAGCAAAATAACCAGAGATGGACAAAGCAAAGACGATATAAAAAGGAGGTTGGCTCTGGCAAGGAAAGCATTTCTGCCGAAAAGGAATCTATTGATATAAAATTTAGATTTAGGTGTTAGAAAGTATTTTCGAAAGCCTTTGTCTGGAGTGAGACGCTCTATGTAAGTGAAACTTGTACTGTTGTTGAAACAGAAAAGAGGAGAATAGAAACGTTTGAAATGTGGTGTTACAGGAAAAAATGAAGATCAGATTGTCACATAGAGTAACAAATGAAGCGGTATTAAGACGAGTGGACGAGGAGAGGTGTTTCTGGTGACTGCTAATGAAGAGAAGAGATAGTTTGGTAGGACACCTATAAGACACCCAGGCATTGCATACTTAAATATGGAAGGAAAGGTGGAGGACAAGAACTGTAGGGGTAGAGCGAGGTAGGAATATGTTAAAAAGATTGTCATGGATGTAAGGTGTGGTAGCTAAGTAGAAATGAAAAGAGTAGCTCAGGACATGGAGGAGTGGAGTGCTGCATCAAACACATGAAGATTCACACAGCAACAACAGATTCATTGTGTAATGTTTGAGAGAGAATGAGAGAGCGATATATGTTGTTGTTAATGTTATTATTGATTTTTCTACTTTACTGCGAGGCAAGGAAGAACGTGGCAAATACCGGCCCAATTAAATAATTTGATATATTTATATGGAAAATAAATTACAGACTAGAGTAGACAGGCGCGTTGAGGTCTAAGGCGATGGAACCCAGGCTACTACGGACACGTCATCGAATTTGATAAGGCCGAAACTGTTGCTAAAATTCCCGGATATCAAAACAGGTTAATTAGAGAGGCAATAGAGGTCGTGAAGCATCCCAACAATTTCAATCGCGAAGATGGTTTCAAATTTAGCAACATTTGGAAAGTTCTCCTAGAGTGCGACTGCCAGGGGCGGGGACCAATCAGGGAACAGCGTGACGACAATGCAGGGCAAACAAAGCACCTCTGACTGGCAATAACCGTTAGTTTGAGTACTCGTACCTACCCATGGTTAACCCTCAAACTGTGTCGTGGGGTCATTTATGGCACCGCTTCTCACACTTACTTTTATTACAGTGGGCAGTTTTATCCTAGAATTTTTCCCTTCTATGTATCTTCCCGCTTACTTGCCTTTGTTTCATAGCCAGACTGGCAGGCGCCTGCGCAGTTTTCTTTCTTTGTTATTAGCAAGCGGAGCAGAAGTGGTGACACTTTTGGCACCACGACACAGTTCGCGTTCTGAAAGCTGTGTGCGCGCTACTCTTACTAGTGCTGTTTGTAACTCTGTGAAGGAAGCAGTTGCTGTGCAGATGCAATGGCATCGTTTCGGGAGAGTGGTATTTCGGTTTCACATCCTAATTTTTCGAATGTAATTGAGGAGGAGCTAGACATTGTGCTGAATGAGGACGATGAGGGAAGTGTTGAAAGTGACCGTGATGACCAAGATGTTGACTTCAATTCTGAACACGAGTCTGCTTCCGAGCAGGAATATGACTCTGATGACGAAGGTATTTCACATAATACGGAAGAAAACTCACAGATAGTGGAAGAAAATCCATCAGCATTTTACGGTAAAAACAGGTACAAGTGGTCCTCTGTTGAACCTTGTCGTAATATGAAGACACCTGCCCATAACATTGTTGTCAAAGTACCAACAATAAAAGGGAAAGCGAGACAGCTGGGAGATACTTGTACACCACTACAAGTATGGGAATGTTTATTTTGTGATGATATGGTGGAAAATGTAGTGAAGCACACAAATGAAAAGCTCACAACTTACAGAGTACGGTTTTCTAAAACAGACAGAACTGAAATGAGGGATACAACCAGTATCGAAATAAAAGCATTGTTTGGTCTCCTGTACTACAGTGCTATTTTCAAATCAAATAATGAAAGCTTAGACTCCCTGTTCGCTACAGATGGTACTGGTAGAGATATATTCCGGGCGACACTGTCCATGAGAAGAGTTCTCTTTTTGATTATTGTTTTGCGGTTTGATAATCAGTTGGATCGTTGTGAGAGGAGATGTACAGATCCTGCTGCCGCTATTTCGTGGATGTTCAACAGAATGGTAGAAAATTCCCAGAGTCTTTACAACATCGGATCCATGGCTAGTGTGGACGAGATGCTAGTAGGCTTCCGAGGTCGCTGCAAATTCAGGGTGTATATGGCCAATAAACCACAAAAATATGGTCTCAAAATTATGATCTTGTGTGATGCGCGAACAAACTACTTTCTAAATGGATATATCTACACTGGGAAGGATAGTGACGGGATTGGTTTGAATTTAGAAGAAAGTAAGTTACAAAAACCAACGCAAAGTGTAGTGCGGCTTGCTGAAGTGATAGCCGGAACTAATCGGAACATCACCGCTGATAACTATTTCAGCTCAATAGAGCTTGTTTCGGAACTAAAACAAAGAAAGTTGACTTACGTTGGGACCATCAAGAAAAATAAGCGGGAGATTCCGCCACAATTTCTTCCTAACAGAAGCCGTCCTGTGGGCTCATCTGAATATGGATTTACCAAACATATCACGCTGCTTTCACACGTGCCCAAAAAGGGTAAGGCTGTAATTTTGGTGTCGAGTATGCATCATGCTAGGTGGAAGGACCCTGAATGTAACAAAGACGAGATAATTGCATTTTACAATAACACAAAAGGTGGAGTAGACACACTGGACCAGAAGTGCGTTACGTTCGACACTGGTAGACGTACACGCAGATGGCCTATTGCTATCTTTTACACGATTCTCAATATAATAGGAGTCAATGCTCACATACTGCACACCTCATTCAAAGACAATAAGGTCATTACTCGTTTCCAATTCTTAAAACTTCTGGCAAAGCAACTGACTGAGCCCTATCTTAATGAAAGACTTGTGAATACTCGCCTACCTAGAGAGCTTAGGCTGACAGTATCTCGTATTTTGAAGACGCCACTTCCAAAGGGCACTGCACGAGATAGCGAAGGTCCTTCAAAGAGGAAAAGGTGTGCGATACGCCCTAGATCCCAAGGGAATAAATCTAATCAATACTGTGAAGATTGTGACCGACCAGTGTGCCAGACATGCCGATTTGTAGTCTGCCGGGAATGCAGAGGGGACGATTGAATGTGAAAGTTCAGGTGTTGTGAAAATTTGTGGTGTAGGACATATGTGTGTAATTCTAGTTATTATCTATTATTCCATGTCTTAGGTATATGAAAATATACAATCCATATACTTTATTACAATCTTTAACACTAAAAGTCCGTTACATTTATCTATGTGTATAAAAGTACGTGTGGTTTGCAGTGACTTGGAACTTTTTTTTCTTCAATGTGTATACTCATTTCAGAGATTTTTTCTATATAGATTTGTTTACTGATGTTAGATAGTGTATTATAATAAATACTGTGTCAATCAAAATCGAAATACCAGAGTTATGTCCTAGAATATAGGTGGTGCCATTAGTGGCACCGTGACACAGTTTGTGTACTGATATTGTCACGACACAGTTTGAGGGTTAAGGCTGCTGCAATGTCAGCCGAACCGTCGGGAAATAATAACGGATAAACGACACGGCTCAATCCTGTAAGCCAAGATGATACACGGGCTTAGTAGTTAAAATTAATCTTCAAACCCCACCATCGAAATAGTTTTCCGTGATTTCTTATTTTCAACTCAGGGAAATGCCTGGAAGATGCCTCCTAATAGGCTACAACAGTGGTGTAACTAGGGCTTGCTTCTTGAGGGGGATGAGCTGAGTCAAAATTACATTTGGGGGAAGGGTAAGTGTTCGGACATAAGACTAAATAAATCAAAGATAATATACGATCTCAAAGATTTTAATCCTCTTATCTATAGTTTTATTGCATTACCATTTGATGCGTTGTATTTGCACTTATCAATGTGCAAATGCTCAAAAATTAACAATATTAAAATATAAAATTCAGTTTTATTCGTGAAATCGTCTGGCCCTTTCTCTTCCCTGACATTGTATAGTACATTATGCAACGAGCCTACAATGGCAATAATTAAGACACGAGTATGTTTATAAGACAAGCAATTTCCATACGAGTGTCTTAATTACCATTATAGGCGAGTTGCATACGACTGTTGTTGTTCGACGATAATTATAACTACTTTATATTCGAACATAAATATTCATAAACATCTGTCGATATTTCGCCAGTTTTATGTACTGAACAGAGCGCATGGGATGCAGAGAATACCTTGTATTTGACCATGGCCTCCTCAAGTACCCCCACTATGACACTCGCCATGCAGTGAATTTTAAAATAGGAGGCCGTTGAAGTCAGTGCAGATGCGATGCTCTCCTTACCTAATTGGTCACACAACAGTTTCTTGAGCTCTGATTGGTGGGAGAAACTGTTTCATAATTAAAAATACTGTTATAAGGACCCTCATTATGATACAGTTTTCTGACATATAATATTTACATTTCGACATCATCGAAACTTTAATAAAATATAGTTTACAAGTATAGTTTAAATTAAAACAGTAACACAACATTACACAATAGTATTCACTTTACAGAATGACACTCACACTCGGATATTAACTGACAAGTTGTGTGTTTTTGTAAAGGGATGAAGAAAGATTCTGCTACACCCATCTCACAGTCACCCCTCTGGCTAACTGAACAACTGACCATTTTGATCATTCAGTAAGTGTTAAGATACGGCAACACTAAATGTTACATGAGTGAAAAGAAATGCTCTCAAACACAATCTAATAATTTTTTGTCATCAATCCCAAAACTGGTTTCATTCAAAATTTTAAATTTCATACTTTCATTACTTAGTGCAGTTACGCCACAAGCATTTACATTTTACTACTTGCCAATTTAATTTATTTTCATTCATTCCATCTGTCACTCCTCTCTTGGGTTTGGTGTCAGTAAGGTGATCATTAGGGCTCGGATTTTTAGGTAAATAAATATTTTTTTATGTAAATAAATATTTTAAGCATTTTTCTATAAATACATAAATTCCTGCTTTGCACGTAGTAGCACATAAAGAGACATAATATTTACATTTAAAAAATCAGTATGCTATATCTTTCAGTTTATTGCATTTTTGTTCTGTGTTACTTCACCGGGGAAGAACCTGTGAGCTATCTATTCTTCATGCAGAGCGCATGTCAGCTTGCAGCTGTGTAATTCTTAACTTGTCACCCCGTGCCACTCACTGTGGAAGGCGGGGGTTTTCTTGTCCATTGCCATATTACACCACGTGCTAGCCCCCCCCCCCCCCCCCAGCTACCTGGAACCAGTGTCACTCGCACGTAGTTCATGTCTGGCACTGTGAAGTGTAACGCAGTTCTACGATGCCTAAAGTAAAAGCAACTACAAGTTATCGTCTGCAGCAGTATGTTGCAGAATTCACTGATAATTTTACTTCTGATGGGGGCGTCCCTGTTCTGCCAACTATGTGGGAAAGCAATCAAGGCTGAACAGCGACCTCAAGTTACACAACACCTCAAGGGCCAGAAACCTATTGCCGCAATTTCCCATCGTCAGAAATGTTTCGCGATAATCTTCGGTCATTTGTGATGGACAACCTGAAGATGAAACTCGTTGTGTATTTTAATGTTCAGCAGTCAGTGAGACATAGAATAAATTACATTCGGGAGTACTGCATATTGTTCATATTCACATTAATAAACAAAATTATAATTAAATATTTTTACTATTTTGTCACTTATTTCAGGTATTTTTAATACATAACAAGTAGTTCCGTGAAGAACTATACAGCCTATTTTCATATATCCGGCTCATGTTAATTGCCTCTATCAACATACAAAATTTCAGTTTAATTCCTGTAACAGATTCGAAGATATTGAGAACCGTCTAAATATTTCAGATGGTCGCCAGGTTGGATTTTTATTTTTGTACTATTACATTAAGATTATTGTGTACGTGTGGTATTCAAACTTCAATCGCATGATTAGAACACATGAAGTAACAAGTAGATCCGTGAAGAACTATACAGCCTATTTTCATATATCCTACTTATGTTAATTGCCACTATTTAACATACACAATTTCAGTTTGATTGCTGTAATAGATTCGTAGATATTGAGAACCGACTAAATATTTCGGATGGTCGCCATGTTGGATTTTATATATGTAGGTCCTAGAGTTATGTACTGTTACATGCAGATTATTGTGAACGTGTAGTATTCAAACTTCAATTGCATAATTAGGACACAAGAGAAAACAAGGAGATTAAAAAAATTTTCACAGCTGCCATCTTGAGGTTATGGAAACAATTGAAATAAATTAGATGCCAGTGGATTAACATTCGGATAAAGATTTACTGTACCGAGTTTCACTGCACGCGGATGGTTAAATTGCGAGAAACGTCCATGTGAATATTTATAATTCGCGTCACCGCCATGTTGGATTTGTGATCACCAGGTTATTTAAAGTCTTATAGGTGAACTTAAGTTCATAGCCCCTATGAGCATTAGAAAATGCAGTTTGATTGCTAAAATAGATTCGTAGATATTCAGTATCGTCTAAATATTTCGGATGGTCGCCATGTTGGAGTACCATTAAAGGAAAATTATTGCGTAGGTTCATTATTCAAACTTTCACTTCGATCGCATGACCACATCACAAGAAATAAAAACTTAATTTTAAAATTCGCACTGCCGCCATCTTGAGGTTATGTAAACAATTGAACTAAATTAGATCCCAGTGGATTACAATGTGTATAAATATTTCCTGTACCAGGTTTCAGTGTGCTTTAAACATTAAATCGCGAGAAAGGTCTATTTAAAATGTTCAAATTCGCTTGGCCGCCATGTTCGTTTTGTAGTTAACCGGTTTTTGAAAATCTTATAGATGGACTTCCAGTAGTGCCCTTTATCTCAGTACAAAATCTTAGGGAGATACCGCTAATAGTTTCAGAGATATAGAATGCCGGTGAAATATTTCGCACATCCGCCATCTTGTGATTATGTAAACAATTGAACGAAGTTAGATGTCGGTGCATTACAATGTATATAAACATATACTGTACCAAGTTTCATTGCGTTTGGTTGGTCAAATCGCGAGAAACGTCTATTTAAAAGTGGCAAATTCGCTTGGCCGCCATGTTCGTTTTGTAGTTACCAGGTTTTCAAAAGTCACATAAGTGAACTTATAGTAGTTCCCTCTATCACCATAGAAAATGTCAGGGTAATATCAGTAATAGTTTCGGAGATATTGAATGCTGGTGAAATATTTCGCACAGCCGCCATGTTGGATCGGTGAGTCGTAACAAAATTTGAAGGGCACGGTCGAGGTCGCCGGGAATAGTGCTATGAACTTTCCGAGTTTCATTGAAATCGCTCCTGCCGTTTAGATTTTATTAGGGGGGGACACACACACGAAACACACACACACACACGCACTCACACACGGACAAAAGGTGATCTCATAAGCCTATTTTTTCAAAATTGAAAATAGGCTAAAAACGAGATTTTAAAATTACGCACAGCAGCCATCTTGTGATTATGCAAACAATTGAAATAAATTAGATGCCAGTGGATCAACATTTGTATAAGCATTTAACCTGCAACGTTTCACGGCACTCGGATAGATAATTCGCGAGAAACGTCCATCTAAATATTTATACCCCGCGTCGCCGCCATGTTGGATTTGTGCTCACCAGGTTACTGAAAGTCCTATAGGTGAACATATGTTCATAGTCTCTATGAACAAAAAAAAATCAGTTTGGTTGCTGTAAAAGATTCATAGATATTGAGAACCGTCTAAATATTTCGGAAGCTCGCCATTTAGGATTGTTATATGTACAGGCCATAGAGTTATTTACCATTCAAGGACAATTATTGCCTAGGTTCATTATTCAAACTTTCACTTCGATCGCATGATTACGACACAAGAAATAAAAACTTAATTTTAAAATTTCGCACTGCCACCATATTGAGGTTATGTAAACAATTGAATTAAATTAGATGGCAGTGCATTACAATCTGCAAAATCATTTACTGTACCACATTTCACTGCGCTCAGAGAGTTAAATCACGAGAAAAGTCTATTAAAATATTTCAAATTCGCTTGGTCGCCATGTTCGTTTAGTACTTTACAGGTGTGTGAAATATACATAGGTAAACTTGTATCAGTACTCTTTATCACCGTACAAAATTGCAGGGTGATATCTGTAATAGTTTCGGAGATATAGAATGTCAGTGAAATATTTCGCACAGCCGCCATTTTGAGGTTATGTAAACAATTGAACTAAATTAGACCCCAGTGCATTACAATGTGTATAAACATTTTCTGTACCAAGTTTCATTATGTTTGTATAGTTAAATCGCGAGAAAAGTCTATTAAAAGTCTCAAATTCGCTTGACCGCCATGTTGGTTTTGTAGTCACCAGGTTTTTGAAAGTCTCATAGGTGAACTTCTAGTAAAGCCCTTTATCACCGTACACAATTTCAGGGCGATATCGGTAATAGTTTTGGAGATATTGAATGCTAGTGAAATATTTCGCACAGCCGCCATGTTGGATTGGTGAGACGTAACAATATTTGAAGGGCACGGTCGAGGTCGCCGGGAATAGTGCTATGAACTTACCGAGTTTCATTGAAATCGCTCCAGCCGTCTAGATTTTAATAGGGGACACACACACACACACGCGCACACACACACGGACAAAAGGTGATCTCATAAGCCTATTTTTTCAAAATTGAAAATAGGCTAAAAATAAATATTTTCCAGATGTTTAGCACCTAAACATCCGAGCCCTAGTGATCACATTAAAATTAGTTGCATCCCATCTGTCACACCGTAGAAATTGGAATACTAAGGACAGACACCATACGTGTAGATTAGCGGAACTAGTGATGACGGTGTCCAATGGGCCTTCATTATTTCAGTGACCCTGATGTACCCATGAATATCGTGGAAATGAAGTTTTCACCTGAGACTTAAGCTAATGAGATGCTCCAGTGAGATAGCCTGATGCACCGCGCCATTGGCTCCTATCTGCGATCAGATCGCATTGTCAGCGCCTCCACTTTCTTCACTTAAACTCACTCTCTCTCTCTCTCTCTCTAAACGGAGGGAAAGAAGCTCTAGCTTACGCCGTGGCGCAGAAAGCAATTTACGAATGAGTTTTTTTCTGCTAAAGAGGAGAAACAAACTCGATATATATCGTCTGCATGTAAAGAGTCAGTCCTTACGAGATTTCATTGCATAAACTGGGTTATCCATACATTTTATTTCAGAACTGTCCCCATTTGTAACTCTGAGAGTTCATTTTAAGGTGTTCACTGACCTATTCATAAGTTAATGTTTTACAGTCAGTCAACATGATTGTTCGATTATAATGGCTGATTCCCTAATCCTGATAAAAGTGTACATGTGAATAATAATAATAAAGAATTAAGCCAAGTGTATTTACAATCCCATGTAAAACACGATCAATGTCCTTCAAGACCAATCTGAGGCACTAAGTTACCATTATTTGCCCGGAAGCGTTATATGCATCAGAATGCCTGGCGATGAATATGAAAGGCCTGGCAGAACAACTCGAAGCCAAAGAGAGGAAGATTCTGAGAAAGATCCTGGGCCCGGTCAAGGAACGAGGAGAGTATAGAAGACGACACAACGATGAACTCTATCTACATGTGGAGAAAATAACGGACACCATTCGCAAAAGAAGACTCTCCTTTTATGGCCATTTAACACGAATGAACTCCGGAAGATTGTCCAATTAAATCTGTGCCTACTTTGTGGGAAAGAAAACCAAAGGGATCTGGTTTACAGAGGTGGAAAAAGACCTACAAGAAATGGGGATATCACATGAGGACATCTTGGAACGTGACTCTTTGAAGAAGAAACTTGGGGAGATACAGAGTTTTCAGCCGAAACCTGTATTGAAAACCGGCAAGAAGTGGACCGAAGAACGAAAGGAAGTTCACCGAAGATGAATGCGCGAATACTGGGCCAATGTGAAAGAACGAGTGCAAAGGCAGTTGAAATAACGTGGTCCATAGAAGACCGAAACGATTATAAGAAAAATAGAACAGTAATCAACAAAAATCAACAACCATACAATCTGAGAAAATGGCCAACAGACCATGGACTGAAGAACGGAAGATGTCGTGATGTCATGAAAAATGAGCATAATACCAGAAAAATATTTCATAAACATCCGGGTCCTAGTTATGATATTCAACAAGTTGGGATTGGATTCTAAAAACTATCCGCAAATTTACTCCAAACAATATTCACAGCGTATCCGCTATCCGGACAGCCATGCACACTATATCCGCATGGCGAAATATTATGCGGATATTAACGGAATTATATACGCGGATATCCGCATCCACGCAGGGCTTTACTTATCAGATAATTACAATACTCACCCGACTACACAGGGCTGATGACGAAGATGTCCCAACCCCATAAAACAAATTAACAAATAGTACATTATGCAACGAGCCTATAATGGCAATAATTAAGACACGAGTATGTTTATAAAACAAGCGTATGTGAGTTTTATAATTTCCATACGAGTGTATTAACTACCATTATAGGCGAGTTGCATACGACTGTTTATGTTCGACGATAATTATTATAACTATTTTATGTTCGAACATAAATATTCATAAATATCTGTCGAGATTTCGCCAGTTTTATGTACTGAACAGAGCGCATGAGACGCAGAGAATGCCTTGTATTTGACCATGGACTCCTCGATTACCCTACTATGACACAAGATCAGGCAGTTAAATTTAAATTAGAAGGCCGTGGAACTCAGCGCATCTAATTATTTAATTGGTCAAACAACTGTTTCTTGAGCTCTGATTGCTGGGAGAAACTGTTTCATAATGAAAAACAAGATGTTCAGTAAAGAACATATAGCCTACTTTCTCCTAAATGTATGAGTATAGTTATAACTCGTTGTTATTATCAAAGAGTATAATAGAACTATTCTTTGTTGAAGACCTTAGAAACGATTTACCTCTACCAAACGCCACAACCTAGATAAAAAAAAAGGCCTCTCGGCACGCCGGAAGGCGGAGGTAGATTTCACCGGACAAACTTGGAGATAGGCGAAAATAGGCAGAATATGCAGGTTTTCGTAGAAGGATCAGACCTCATTTATCGCGTGAAAGTATTTTATAATTGGAGATTAATTAACTTTGTTTGTCTTCATTTTAAACATATTTTAAACATTTTATTGTCTTACGGGGACGGTAACCTTCTTGTCATTTGGAGTCCATTTTTAGACTATTTTCAATTTTGAAAAAATAGGCTTATGAGATCACCTTTTGTCCGTGTGTGTGTGCGTGTGTGTGTGTGTGTGTGTGTGTGAGGTGTGGGTGTGTGTCCCCCCCCTAATAAAATCTAAACGGCTGGAGCGATTTCAGTGAAACTCGGTAAGTTCATAGCACTATTCCCGGCGACGTCGACCGTGCCCATCGAATTTTGTTACGTCTCACCAATCCAACATGGCGGCTGTGCGAAATATTTCACTAGCATTCAGTATCTCCGAAACTATAACGGATATCGCCCTGAAATTGTGTACGGTGATAAAGGGTACTACTAGAAGTTCACCTATGAAACTTTCAAAAACCTGGTTACTACATAACCAACATGGCGGCCAAGCGAAGTGGAGACTTTTAAATAGACTTTTCTCGCGATTTAACTATCCAAACGTAATGAAACTTGGTACAGCAAATATTTATACACATTGCAATGCACTGGAATCTAATTTAGTTCAATTGTTTACATAACCTCAAAATGGCGCATGTGCGAAATATTTCACTGACATTCTATATCCCCGAAACTATTACAGATATCACCCTGCAATTTTGTACGGTGATAAAGGGTACTGATACAAGTTTACCTACGTATAATTCATAAACCAGTAAAGTACAAAACGAACATGGCGACCAAGCGAATTTGAAATATTTTAATAGACTTTTCTCGTGAGTTAACTCTCTGAGCGCAGTGAAATGTGGTACAGTAAATGATTTTGCAGATTGTAATGTACTGCCATCTAATTTAATTCAATTGTTTACATAACCTCAAGATGGCGGCTGTGCGAAATTTTAAAATTAAGTTTTTATTTCTTGTGTCGTAATCATGCGATCGAAGTGAAAGTTTGAATAATGAACCTAGGCAATAAGTGACCTTGAATGGTACATAACTCTATGGCCTATACATATAACAATCCTAAATGGCAAGCTTCCGTAATATTTAGACGGTTCTGAATATATATGAATCTTTTACAGCAACCAAACTGAAATTTTTATGTTCATAGAGACTATGAACATATGTTCACCTATAGGACTTTCAGTAACCTCGTGAGCACGAATCCAACATGGCGGCGACGCGAAGTATAAATATTTAAATGGACGTTTCTCGCGAATTAACAATCCGAGTGCCGTGAAACGTTGCACGTTTTAAATGCTTACACAAATGTTGATCCACTGGCATCTAATTTATTTCAATTGTTTGCATAATCACAAGATGGCTGCTGTGCGTAATTTTAAAATCTCGTTTTTACTTCTTGTGTTCTTATCATGCAATTGAAGTTTGAATACCACACTTACACAATAATCTTAATATAATAGTACAAAAATAAAAATCCAACCTGGCGATCGTCTGAAATATTTAGACGGTTCTCAATATCTACGAATCTGTTACAGCAATTAAACTGACATTTTGTATGTTGATAGAGGCAATTAACATGAGCAGGATATATGAAAATAGGCTGTACAGTTCTTCACGGAACTACTTGTTATACTTGTGGTCACACTGTCCTTATGCAAGGTTTCGACACTGTTGTGTAACTATGTAACGGTCTGTTACTTCTTCACGCAAAATTATATCTCCCGCAGAGATGTTGGTTGGTTCCTCAGTTTAGGAGCTGCGACAACGCGGTCATATAACACCGAGTACTTTGGGTGAGTGTAGAATCTGTCTGATAAACGGTGTGAATTGTGATGGCTGTATTAGTCTGTAATTCAGGTAAGGAATGCAGACGCTCAATTTCAAGCAGTAGTTCCTAATGTTGCTACCAGATACTAACGTCAACGCCACCCAGCTGTGAACTTGGCTACTGGATGCCATCTCAATCAGCAACTCGCAACGAACGTTGGAACTTCCCCTCCAAAGGAAAGCTTACTGAGGGATTTTTAGCGCTCTTAGAAAATCCGACGACTTTGGCCGGCTTTGAACCCGCGACCTTGGGCATAGAAGTTCAGCATGCTACCAGTTACGTCACCGAAGCCGCTTCACACTTAGTCAGATGGAAATCTGAATCTTATCTCGCGCAAGTGCGTTGTCATGGCAACGTCTGATGGCTCATCCCTCATCAATTTAGTAGTGTTGCCATGTCAACCACTGATAGCTCTTGGCATTTTCTTATAATTCCGAAATCATTTTTCTCATCCCTTGGCGGAATGGTGGCTCATATCAAAAATTCTTTCAGACAAACGTTTTAGGTAATTATTAGGGGAATATTGTCCATTTTGTACGGTTTTGATATTGTGCCTATTAACAGAGATATGATTAATGTTTCCCGAAAAAAACACTTTTTCCCACCCCTTTGGTCAATGGTTGGTGCTATCAAAAAACGTTTCAAACATAAATTTCTGAGCTTTATCCGACACATAGTATGAACTTTGAACGGATTCGATATTTCACATATTAAGAGGGTTATAGCAATATTTCATTTTTTCGAAAAAAAAATGTCCCCCATTTTCATCCCCTTCGACCGATTTAGCCCAGTAACGAACTCGTCCGAGATTTATGGGTATACATATTCGGTAAAAAATTCAAAGTGATTGGTGCAAAATTACGGCAGTTATCGTGTCCACAAGAAACTGATATACATATATACATATATTACATAAATTATATATAAACTTTTGAACTGACGGTGGTTTTGGGGTCTGGGGGATGTGAAACGCGAAGATATGTCGAAATTTTCCGGAAATCGAAACATGGTACCCATTGCAATAGTTAGCTTTCTAATGAAATCTACCTAAAATACTGCCATCAACGACGCCTAGCTGTGAACTTGGCTACTAGATGCCACCTCAATCAGCAACTCGCAACGAACGTTGGAACTTCCCCTCCGAAGGAAAGCAAACTCAGGTTTTTTAGCGCTCTTAGTAAATCCGACGACTTCAGCCGGGTTTGAACCCGCGACCTTGGGCATAGAAATTCAGCATGCTACCAGTTCCGATACCGAAGTCGCTTCCCACTGACATATGAAAACTGAATGTGATCTCGTGCAGTGGCGTTGTCATAGCAACTGCTGATGGTCATCCCTTATCAATTAAAAGTAAAGTTGTCATGGCAACCTTTCTTGGCACTTGGCATTTTCTTATAATTTAAATCATTTTGTTCACCCCGTGGCGTAATGGTGGGTCATATCAAAAATTCTTTCAGACAAAGGTTTTAGGTAATTATTGGAGGAATATTGTCCATTTAGTGCGGTTTTGATATTGTGCCTATTAACAGAGATATGATTAATGTTTCCCGAAAAACCCACTTTTTCCCACCCCTTTGGTCAATGGTTGGTGCTATCAAAAAACGTATTTGACATAAATTTTTGGCACTTATCCGACACATATTATGAACTTTGAAGGGAATCGATATTTCATGTATTAAGAGAGTTATAGCGATATTTCACTTTTTCGAAAAAAGCCCCCCATTTTTATCCCCTTTGACCGATTTTGCCGATTAACGAACTCGACCGAGATTTTATAGGGAT
Organism: Meconema thalassinum; assembly: GCA_946902985.2. Lineage (NCBI taxonomy): Eukaryota > Metazoa > Arthropoda > Insecta > Orthoptera > Tettigoniidae > Meconema > Meconema thalassinum. The sequence goes on along the minus strand of OX336390.1, from coordinate 800,181,234 downwards.
ACATATTATGTAAAAAATTCAAAGTGATTGGTGCAAAATTACGGCAGTTATCGTGTCCACAAGAAACTGATATATATATATATATAGATAGATAGATAGATAGATACATATATACATAAATTATATATAAACTTTTGAACTGACGGTGGTTTTGGGGTCTGGGGGATGTGAAACGCGAAGATATGTCGAAATTTTCCGGAAGTCGAAACATGGGACCCATTGCAATAGTTAGCTTTCTAAAGAAATCTACCTAACTGCTACCATCATTGAAGAAAGAAAGAAAGAAAGAAAGAAAGAAAGAAAGAAAGATAAGTAGTATCTAAAGAATGTTATGGATCTGGAGACATAATCGACCGGACTGGCGGCGTGGCTCAGCGGTAACGTTCTCGCTTGCTGGACCGTATGTTTCAGGTTCGTATCCTGGCGCAGTCAGCTGGCATTTGAGGGTGCACAAATGCGAGGGAGCCGTGTTAGTAGATTTACTGGCACGTTAAAGATCCCCTTCGGGACAAAATTCTGGCACCCCGGCGTCTCTAAAAGCAACAGTAGTTAAAAGGGACGTAAAACCAATAACATTATTATTATTATTATTATTATTATTATTATTATTATTATTATTATTATTATTATTATTATTATTATTATTACATAATCGGCCTGACGCGGGCAACATCCAACTTTGAGTTGAGGCAAGTCTTTACACGTCTGGCTGCGTATGACTTTCACAACCCTAATTGAATTAACAAATCTTTCCATGACCCTACAGAGACGTGTGTATACCAACTATGTGGATATTTTCGATTGCTATTTGGCTGAAATAGAAGTATTAATTAATATCCTGAACTAGCACCAACGATAGAGTTCAGATACTATGTGAAATCGTTTTGTTCTGTACTTCAATTAACATTTTCAAATAACGCACAATAGGCTGTTACAAACCCTTTAAAATAGAAAGTAAAAATGTATCGTAGTATCATCTTGTCATTCTTCAAATTCGATGCGCATAGAATGCAAATGGTATAGTAATCAATGGAGCCCCACGTAGACTAGTCGTGATATCTAGTGGTGAAATATCTAACAATATAATCCTAACAGAGCGAGTGCATTCTAGCGGCCAGAAGAAGAAACTTTTCAATAAAATCTGGTCGGCGTGCAGTTACCTTTTTGGCAGCTAGATGTCTCGAGTAAATCTGCTGGCGAATTATGTTTTAATTAAATATATATTTTACACCATAATATGCACAATATAACGCTTAATTTTAAAACATCTGAGTCATTACAAAACAATAAACATATAAAATTTCAAGCAAAAAAACTAGCTCTGATCGGGTTTGAACCATAGGCATTTGAGCAATAGGCTAACGCTCTACCACTTTTTTTTTTTGATCGGGTTCGAACCATAGGTATTTGAGCGGTAGGCTAACGCTCTACCACTTTTTTTTATTAGCTCTTTACAGAATTACAGAATTTTCAGATATGATAAATACCATACTAATACATCACAAGAAATCCAGATAGTGTCCATATTTATCGTACAATTGTCCACTTTCACTAAGCTTCCAACGCTCTTTTTGCAGGTGATACCTGAGATCCAGGAAAGAGAAATGTTGATCATTGTCCATCACGAAGTGTACATATTGGCCCATTATCCACACAATGGCAGTCTGTTTAATTTGGGGGAAGGCGGTCACCGACAAACGAACCAACTTCCTGTCATCAAGGTCATCCGAGGGCACATTTAATAGTTGACATACTTTTCCCTTACACCACAGCCACGTGGAGGCAACTCGCGTGCATGATGTGAAGCGGTGTATCGCCGTATCAGTTTGACCACATATAGTACACCATGGGTAAGCTTCAAGATGGATGGTATATCGCCGTAGAGCGGTTGGGATGAGATCGTTGAGGAAGATAAAAACTTGGGAGTGTACAGCAGAAGAAATGGACATAGCCCCAAAATTTTTCCAAACAGTGGGCCAATGGACGTAGAGGGTGGTGGCCTCTATTCGCGGTTTGGAGTGTACCACTTGCCGCAACATGTTATAGATACTTTTCGTCGTTGGAACAATCCCTGAAGGCATTTGGCGAACAGTTTCCAGAAGGTGCTGTTGATGGTCCCTAAATATCTTCGGCAAAGCTCTATCACAACCACGGGCTGTGTTTCGAATATCTTTGTATAGCGCTTTCGTAAAAGTGTCATGTTGGGAAAGAATGGTGATATCGTTCTTGCAGAGGAGTGCACGGCATTTCATGCCATGAGCTGTTAGCCCTAGCCCGCCTTGCCGGGATGGGAGATACAACTGTTCCCGTTGTACTCGGAACAAAAATCCTTGCCATATAAACCAACCTGTATATTTTGCCAATTGGCTCTCAAACATTTTGGGAAGTGGGAAAAGTTGTGCGACATACCATATTTTAGAGAGCGCAAACACGTTGAGGACCATGACCCGTTGCACTATATTGAGGTTTCTTTGACCAAATTGGATCAGGACTCCCCTAACTTTGGCAATGACCTTAGTCCAGTTAACTTGCACTGTGTCCAGAAGCGATTGCTTCCAGGTAATTCCAAGAATTTTCACCTCATTTACTATCCGGAACCAGGGCAGTGGGGTAATCACTGAGTTAGTATTGAGCGGAAGCAAAGCAGTTTTCTGGGGGTTCGATTGCGCTCCAGAGGCGATATGGTAGAGCTGAAGGACGCTATCGATGTGGGAGATGTCTTCTTCATTGCGGATCAATATTGATACGTCATCAGCATAGGCGCACATTCCAAAAACATGTGTGGACAGTTTGTAACCCTGTAGCTTCACCTGGGTAGTCCGAATGAACGGTTCAAGGCCAATGACAAAAAGTAGCATAGAAAGGGGACATCCTTGCCTAACTGATCGTTGTATTGGAATCAGAGGGGAAAGAAAACCGTTGACGAGCACTCTAGACGTAGCATTACAATTTATCATACGAATGTAGTCAATAAGGATTTCAGGAAATTCGAAGTGTTGCAAGACCATGTACAAGTATTCATGACTGATGCGGTCGAAAGCTTTATCAAGATCTAAGGTGAGAAAACTCATAGGCTCAGTGGGGAGCATTTCGGCTTTTAGGTGTAGGTCCCGTAGTATCGCTAAGTTTGTTAACAGAGTTCTTCCAGGAATACTGCAACATTGTTCATCACCAATGATATCAGGTAGAACAGTCTTCAATCGGCATGCAAGTACTTTGGTAAGGACTTTATAGTCACTGCAGAGCAGAGTAACTGGTCGGAAGTCACCAACTGCCATGGGAGAGGATGTTTTTGGTATGAGGACTATGGTACCCTCGTGATGTGATTGACAAAGAGCACGACGTTGGAGAATGGTACGCAGGACATGACAAAATTCTTTGCCAATGAGAGGCCAGAAGTGTTTATACAATTCATATGGCAGTCCGTCAATGCCAGGTGAGCGGTTGTTTGGGAGTTGTTTAACCACAGAGTGAATCTCTTCATCCGTAATATCCGCGCTGAGCAGAGTTTTGTTGTCCGGAGATAGTTTGGTACTGCAAGATGACAGCAATAGGGTCACCTGCTGTGGATCAATGGGAGCCGTAGCGTAGAACCGTTGATAAAATAATGATATTTCACTACGTATAGCGTCAGGGGAGGTGACGACACTTCCAGTACTGGTGCGGAGGCGGTGGATATATTTACGTTGCCGCTCACGTTGTCCTTTGGCGATATGGTATACACTTGCACTTTCGTCCGGGAGCACTGTACGATCTTTTCAAGCCACGTTGATATGAGCGAGCGTTCGTTGCTGTAGAGACAGGAGCTTGGTTTTAACTTCCCGGATCTGGTCATATATACGCTCCCCAGCATCAGATCTTTGCTGGAGCTGGCGAAGAACTCGATAGTAAAATTCAACTGTATCCCGTCTTTCCCGACCTCGTTGGTAAATTATGTTCTTAAAGACGCGGCGGATCCCTGGTTTAACTAAAATATCCCACCAGTCTGTGCAGTCGCGAAATTTGCATTTTTGTTGGACCCATCGAATCCAGTGTTGTCTGAAAATATCTTGGCATTCCTCCTCCAGTAACAGCGAGCAATTCAGCTTCCAATAACCTCTTCCTATGTGAAATATGGGATGGGGGTAAGAGATTGTACATACGACAGCATGATGGTTAGTGAAACTGGCAGGTATCACTTCATATCGTCTAGGCTGGATAAGTTCCTGTGAAAAGTAGATGCGGTCAAGTCGTGATGAGGAGTTGTGACTTATACAGGTGTAATGGGGCAGGGGCACCCTTAAACTATCCACAGCATCAATGAGGTGTAGGGAGGTAAGAAGGGTCCTGAGAGCCGGGTTGACACCTCTGTATGGACTAGTGGAATCCTCTGGGCGTTGAATACAATTGAAATCCCCTGCAAGAATAAGTTTTTCCTTAACGTCGTGCAGATGAGGCAGTATACTCTTTTGAAAGAACATTTTCCGTTCCACACGTTTATTGGACCCGGATGGGGCATATACATTTATCAGGGTGGTATTGTTTATGTGTCCAGATATTATGCGTCCTGATGGATGACATAGCACACCTTCGAGTGGGATATCATGTCTTATGAGGAATCCGGTCCCTCTATTCGTATTACCGGTATTGATGTATTGTTTGTAGAAGGCAGATATGGGTAAACACGGTATAGCAACTTCTTGAATGAAAGCAATGTCAATGTCAGCATCTCGAAGGAATCTCTCCAACAGTTGAAATTTCAGAGGGCATTCTATTACATTGATATTCACAGTGGCCACAGTGAGAAATTGCGCCATTAAGAGAAGTATAAAAGCTGTGCTAGACATACTGGAAATTGGACTCGAAAGAAGACACAGGTGAGAATTATCCTGGTGCACTATGTCAAATTAGGTTGAGATAGTTCCTTTTGACTGCCATTCATAGGCCGGCTGTCAGCGGTTGAGAGCGTTCGTGGGTCCCTAGATGACGTAGAAAGAAGATTTTGTTTCTTTTTCACAGCTGCGGGAACGTTTGTGGAGCCAGTTTGATTCTTCGGGGCTGGTACGGCAATCGAGGCATTTGTTTTAATCTTCTTAGAGACGTTCTCGGATCCCCGATCAACATTCTTAAGTGAGTCGGTAGGGACCAGCGAAGTCGGGGGCAGTGAAGACAAAATTTCTGTGGCAGCCTGTAGTAACGGCAGAGTTGGTTCTAAGGCTGCGATACAGGTTGCCGAGAGCACAGGGGCACTCTGTGTCTCGCAGCTCTGGTCAGGGCAAGGTACCAGTTCTGCGTCAGATGTATCCGAGGTCACTCCTGGTGTTGTCTCAGCTGACTGATCAATGAGCATGTTTTCATATGACGTTTGCTGCGTCACAACTTCCGAGTATTGTACACGTCGTTGTTGTGTATGAGTTATACCGAGGGGAATCATTTTCTTTGGGCAGTTAATACGTAGATGTGTGGTAGCATTGCAAATTAAACAGGTCTGTTTCTGTCCATTATACGTTATATAGCCAGAATGGCCACCAAAAGCCTCAGTGGAGGGGATATCTTGCTTGATTTCCATAGTTACGGCACGTATTCCATTATACACCGGGAACTGATAAGCAGAAGACCATTGTTCTTTCCTGACGTCACTCACAGTGCCATATTTCGACAGGACGGATTTGAAAATTTCAGGGGGTACTTCGAGTGGGACATTAAATATACGCACTGTGGTATAATTGGAATCCGCTGTGGAGAGCTTAACATTGGTCATTTCGCCTGAATCATACTGAAATTTAATAGGATCTGCAAAAGTATTTAACAATTTCTGATAAATAGATATGCTGATTACCTTGATGTACATGGTTTTTTCGTGCGCATTTAACTGGATGGCTTCTACTTGGTCGACAGTCAACCGGAGGGTATCGCCAATCCAGCGGTGAAATTCTCCTGGTGAGGGGCGAGAACTCTGCCTGTCCCATTGGCAGCGTACGGTGTTTTTTCTCTGGTATCCGGACATGATTTTCAGCGGGGTTTTCTGGGTTTCTGGTTTTGTTGTCCTATCTGGAACACTACTTAAAAAAGTATTGTCCGAAAGACACACGGAAGGTCAGTACACACGTGGAACTAAGGAAGCACCGGTATTAGGAACCGTAAACTCTTCCAATGCGGTCACACAGCGCGCACACACGTACCGCACTCGGCCACGACCAGTGACCAACTGACCACTGAGCTAATTGTGTCAACGAATATTGTTCTATATAAAATGACTTACATAGAACTTGTTAGCAAATAGTGATTTATACTAAACGATTTCATCACTGGAGTATATTATTTATATATAAAGCATTTCATACAAAGTTTATTTATTTTATATCAGTACGCTATATTGCATGCAATACTCAAATTAGTGAAATATAAGTCAGGCACAAGATATCCGCTGCCATCTTGTCTTATTACTAAATCAGCTCAGCTTTTTAAAATCACGTCTGCACTATAGTATTACAAAATACACTTTTAATTTCGAACGTGCCTCTTCCTTTAGAACAGTTAAAACGATTCTCGGCTCGATAATCGGAACTGGTGGGTCCCATGATATGGATTATAAAGTTTGCATAATTCGCACGGCCGCCATCCTGAAATGGTATGGCGGACGACCTTGTAGTTTGGTCACAAGACTCATCCTATACGAAGGTATGTTGTTATCAAATTTGGTAGAGATCGGATGATTTGGTTAGTCGTTATTTGATTTTACGTTTTGAACGTTTGAGTGGCCGCCATTCAGTTTTAGTAAAGATGGCGGCGATATAAAACATGACACTGGGGTGTCCTTTGCTAGTGCTACCTTTGTACCAAATTTCGTTCAATTCGCATTCACCGTGTTCGAATTGATAGGGGGGGGGACAGACATTCAGAGTACACACACTCACACACACACACACAGACACACAGACACACACACACACAGACTCACACACACACATACACACACACAGACAGACACACTATTTTCGCCCTGTGTTGATCTCATAAGTCTACTTTCATTTTTTGCAAAAATCGAAAGTAGGCTAATAGTGTTATAATGAGCCTCATTATTGTACAGTTTTCTGATATATAATAGTCGGGGTCGAACATAAATATAATTATATTTCCGTCTAATTCCATTAAAAAAGTGAAATTTATTTTCCATGTTAGTAGATGTGAGTACCATATAGACAACAGAATAAGTTTTACTCCTTACCTATATTAGAGTAATTGCGCACGTTAGCGTGTCAATCGACTAAAAAGTAACTATTGCTTTGTCCTTAGCTCGACTATAATTATCTTCAAAAGCAAAGCTAAATACTTCCAACATACCACAACTGTTTGCATACATTCTCGTTGGTCAAAACAAAAAAGAGAGACTTTAGACAGCGAATTCACAATGTTATATAGGAATGTAGAGCGCCATGAATGAAATGGGATTATATACTAATTTAGACGCAGAGGAGTAAAATCATTTTGAATTTAAATCCTATGCGCTTTAGGCTGGCTTTATTTTAAATGGAAAATAATTTGGTCTTTCTTCAATTTGGAACAAAACTCGTTTTGTAGGTCTGTAAGAGAGCGACCACTCGCATAAATAACAGTACCACTACCAGGAAGCTTTGCGATATAATTGCTGCCATTTTAACTCCATTTACAAAGCCAAAGGATTTACAGCGTTGTGTCTAATACTAGTGCCACTAACAGATAATTAAAGCCATTTTGTCATCACTTTCAAATACAACAGACTTGCAGCGTTTTAATCACCATTAGGTCCCGTGCAAGATACATTAGTCAGAAGATCTTCTTCAGCGATGTCGGTCGATTGCAATAGCCTCGGCATCGTCCTAAGAGCCAGTTTGTCGCCAAGTTCTCCAAAGTTAGATACATTCATTTTCCCTCCAGGGTAAGTGTACCTTAGAACAGTTCTTGTGTACCAGTATTCGGGAACTCAAGGTCCAATTATAATTATTATTATTAAAGACCAGCGTACTGAGTCTGATTTTCTTAGGGCATCTTCATTAATTTGAGATGTGTTCGAGTCTTGAGTCTTTTGACTGGTTTGATGCAGCACTCCATGCCTCCCTGTCCAGAGCTAATCGTTTCATCTCTACATAGCTACCACACTTAAATCCGAGGCAATCTGTTTAACATATCTAACCTTGGTCTACCTCTACAGTTCTTGTCCTCGGCCCTTCTTACCATAACTTAGTTTGCTATCCCTAGGTGTCTTAGGGTGTGTCCTACCAACCTATCTCTCCTCTTCATTAGCAGTCGGCATAAACACCTCTCCTCTCCCACTCATCTTAATACCTCTTCATTTGTTACTCCTCTACCCATCTGACCTTCATCATTCTCCTGTACCCGTGGCTCATAATCACAAGATTCACGGTCACGTAAAACTACAATCTTCCTTCCTTTCATTCTCCTGTAACACCACATTTCAAACGTTTCTATTCTGCTCGTTTATGCTGCACCTAAATCTATATTCGATGTCAACAGATTCCTTTTCTGGATCAATGCTTTCCTTGCCTGAGCCAAGCTACCTTTTGCATCCTCTCTGCTTCGTCCTTCGCTGATTATTTTGTTTCTTAATCATCAAACGTATCCTACTTTCTTTTGCTTTTCATCTCCAAATTGAATGTCAAAAGGGTTTTCTGATTTGTTACAGCTGCATTTCATTATTTTTGTTTTACATATATTGATTTTCATCATCAATTCTTTCAAGACGGAATTCATAGCATGTAAATACGCTTTCAAATCCTCTGGTGAATTGGCTAAGATGACAATATCATCAGCTAATCTCAGGATTGAAGTTATTTCTCCTTGAAGTTTTACTCCTACTTTAAGATAATACACTTGGATCACAAGATTCGATCGTCAATCAATCATCAGATATCTCACGCTCAGGCTATCAATCTACGTCTACGAATATGTGAGTAAATATACACAGAATATATTCACTTCAGAAGCTTATTGTGGTTTTGTGTAACTTGTCAGGTTTGTTAATATTATGTGATTTGTTTCCTATGTTTTGATAATATTAGTGTCTATTGACAACAAGTTCAATTCTTTGGTGTGATAATCTGAGCTGAACGAGACGGAACATTATATCACCCAAATAACCAGCTACGTACTTTAATCCATATTCATGTATGAGCACCAACCTGACCATTTCCTAACCACTACAGATTATCACACTAACCTAGTACGCTTGAAGATCAATAGCCACATACAATATCATAACAAATAAAAATCACATAATGCTTGCTAACATGGCAAGTTGCTCAAATTTACAATATACTTCTGTTACTAAAATAGTATATATACAGTATGTTTCTATCTTAATACACATAGATTAATATCCTGAGTGTAAAGGATCCGATGCTGATCACTTGATGATCAAAATTAGCCATTCAAGTGTATTAATAATCTAATTTTCATTTAAAGTTCAGATAATAACACTCATTATTCTGTAATTTTGAGTACATTCGTATTGAACGAATGAGAAGCATTTAAGTTTAATAGTAGTCTCTTTCGAATGTTTTGGCTTTCAAGTCCTGGGTAATTTAATAAAGCATTTTTTCTAGGTATTATGCCGTGTGTGTTGATGTTTCACTCAGTTGTACGAGTTGGGCTCTTCAGCAGACATCAGTACATCCTGTCCAGACCCCTTTTAGGATAGCAAAAAGCACTGCAGTGAGCTTCAAAGATGGGACAATTAATCACTATTTTATAAGGGCCTACACAAGGTCTACTGCCGTCTACTGACGAGCCCAGTCGTTACATCTGGGCAATATTGTACAGCCCCCCAGGGGTATGCACCCCCTGGAGGCCATCCCCCCATCATCTATCTAAATCACCCCTAACTGGCAACACTTGTAAGTCCAGACCAACATCTATTAACACCGCAAGGGCGGCTAACCAGTCTGGGAAGCTTACCCAATAATTGCATCACTACCACAAACAGCGACACACAATTAACTGGGGCATCTATGCCATCAGAATGTCGACGAAGCAACGCCGAAGAATATAAGAGGGAGCCTTAAAGGGGTCAAGCTCTCTCAATTACCAGTCTTACAGTGCGGCGGCCGGAGGCTATCGCTGGTATCATCAGGTGAGTCAGCAAGTGTTCAGAATCCTGTAACTTTGTAACCTTTTCCCACCAATTGTATACACAAGTTTGTACACATTGTAACATTTACTACATCCCCTAGAAGGGACTCACAATACCATATTACTGACCAATAAACACTTGGTCAGTACGCTACACCTGTATTACTATTTTACACGCCTCTTCACGACCTAAAGTCCATCCTGAATTCTCCGTCACGATTAGACGTGACTTACAGTAGCCAGATACTTGCTAGCGCAAGTATCATTGTATTCCCGCATAGGCCTGACTGATAGGAGCAGCACGCGCCATAACGCTGACGCGTGCACATCGGTTATATAACCAGCCAGCCAGCCAGCTGGAAGACCAGCGCGTTGACCTGTACGCCAAGTTCCTCCCCTAAAATACACCTACATCATTTATAGGAGCGCCCCTTAGTTCCTAACACTAAACAACACTCTACACTGGTCAGCTTGCCCGACTACGGGAAGCTACCCCCTTTTAGGCACTTCCTTATAAATTAACACAATAACTCTTCCGTTTTAGATCCAACCACCCCCGCATAAGGGATCTAAAACAGATGGTGGAGGCCGGGTACCACGCACAGTAAAATAGGACTCATACAACGAGTTTTCGTGGTCAAAACGGCCCGTACCGCACATAGCCAAGCGAGACTGAATTTTTTTTTCTTTCCTCACAGACAGAAAGCAGTTTTTTTTGCTTCGCACTGTCTACACAGGGGAAATTCTTAGCAAACCAACCCCCCAGCCCCGGAAAGAATCAGAGAGACACAGGATACACTGGCAAACACGCACAGTTTTTTTTCTTAGAAGACGCATACACTTCATTCGGAATGGCACCTCATGCAGAAACAACAGAGATTCTAAGCCATAAAGGCAGTAGGGGTACGCCAATATTATTAGCATTATTGTCCAGATGCCAGAGGCACATACAAAGCCGGCAAACACAAATACGGGCACTCCAAACAAAAATCGGGGCAATACAGGGCAAACAACCATACACCCCGTCAGAGGGTAGGACAGCGCGATTAAGATGCGCACATACGCTCTTGAATCACATACATGAACACCTCAATAGGTTCCATATCCAAAGACACAGAATACACGACCGATTGATCACCACACATGGTCCTGTAATAGACAATGCAGCCCTCGAGAGGATGAGGGTGCACTACACGACTTTACACACTCAGTACAAGGAGTTAATTCGCGAACAAGCGTTTCTCCAACTGGCGGCCATAGACCTATACAAAACACAACTACACTGATACAGCAATTTGCCAGCAGGCCATGTGCCTCAATAGGCAGTACGCCCAAATTTGGGGCGAACATAAGGAGCTACGGGCTCACTAAGCCATCTTTGGGTACATGGCAGGGCCACAAGCCCAGACGGGAGAGGACATAAGCGTAGATACGCTAACTCGGCAATTTGCGAGGATGTCCCTCTCGCCATGTACTGCCACACATGGGAAGGAGGTCACCATGGCCACAGTCCAGGAGACGGCCAGGTTAGACTACAATACACTGCGGGGACAAGCTTACACCACTACACATCCCTTAGCGCCGGTTCGGAAGGCAATTTTGCCAAACCGGGCAGCAGACCCTAGACCAACCCCCTCGCAACGGACGAACGAGAGGGAGTTGCAGCCAGGACCCTCAGGCACACATAGTATGACAGGGAGACAAAGGGAGGTAACCACGTCATGGGCTGAGGACGTAGAGCCCGCCCTACAGCACATTGAGCCTACACACACCCACACAGATAGGCAAACACAATGGCAGGAGTCTACCGTGGCCACAGGCCAGAAAGCGGTCAGGCTACACGCCACCACATTGCCAGGGCAGAGACAGGCAATTATGCGGCTTTTACCGCCAGTTCAAAGGGCAAGTTTGCCAGAACGGAGGCGAACACCGGCATTAGTACCCCAGGTGGGATGCATAAGAGGGTGTTGCATTCAGTCCCTCAGGATGCACGATACACGCACTAACAACGGTACACGGGGTATAGGAAAGGTGTTAATACCTACCCCACAAAACCACTCAGTCAAAAATACACACACCCCCGTAAACTCTACTAGGGTAGCGCAGAGCGCAATTAGGCCCTCGAATACAGGTACACTCAAACCTACAGACACGCGCTACGGTGGAAGTAGGCCCAGGCTTACTTTGCTACAAACTCCCCCGAAAAATGGCAAAGAAGCGCCCCAATGGGTGTCGAGGGCCTATACCCTCGTAACAGGGCGGAAGTCTTCACCTTCCAGAGCACGGACGCTCGGACGGGAATAACGACTTCCACCAGGGACACAGAAATAAACTAATAACACTTGCACATATATTAGGGACATACACATAAGCTCGTTTACACGAGAGTAATATGACAGTAAAACACTATCAAAAGAAAAGGAAATGATCCCACTGGCAGACGTGGAAAGAAGGCCAAGAAATAGCCTTCGGACCTCACTGACCGCACCGGGATACGATCCTAACACTCGACAGAACTGTCCCGGAGACACAACCTAGAATGGCGCCAGAAACAATTACTCTGGGTGAAAGACGGTCTCAAAACCCGCAATCTTCTGAATACCAGGAATATAAGGTCGGGTAGCTATCCAGTTACAGGATAGAAAAATAGGAAGCTAAAACAGATTGGGACAGTTCCACTAACAGATGTCCATAAATGAAAAACAACAAAATCACCTCCGGCACATAGTCACCAAACACGCGACTAGCGGCCCGGAGACAGTCGTGTATAACGACATTTTGTACAATGGATAGGGACATAATCGACCCACGCTACATTAACACAAAACTTGGGGACACAAATGTAGTTAGTGAGAGGTTCCTTTGCATTGCGGATATCCTGCCCGCAATCACAAGAGACAGCAATCAAGTTCACACGTACACGTGCCGCGAACAAGAGCATGGTCAGAACATAAAAAAAATGAGGGCGCACGACATTGTAATTCTACACTACCACTGTCAGCGATAAGGCCCGCATGACTCGCCGACCTTTACGCATACAGACGAACTAAGCCAGCTCCAAGTGGACAGGAAAGACGCGTTCATTCACGTCAGATTCAAACACCTCAGAACTCCCCAAATTACACTACGAGGAGAACTCAAAAACATACAAACTCTTCACAGCAAGGCGTACTTTCATTTGCGCATTGCAAATACACGGTACATGTGCCATAATATATACGGCACAAATACCGTCGTAACAAGCCTTTACACTAAGCCGGGTCCGAACCCATGATCACACACCACACTCGTACCAAAAACTAACTAACCAATGGTATTTTTGGTACGAGAGACACAAGCAAAAACCACACTGGGGACACCTCAATCCCTGAAACATAACGCAGACATATAACACAGAGAATTACATAGATCACGGGTCCAAATCCCAGCAAAAATTGGACACCAGGGAAAACAACTATCCAGGCTTTCAATCACACCGAAATTGGCCCATACAACTACAGAACCAGATAATACCACATTTCCTTCGGCCAAAAGCCAGGCATAACATTTCAATTACACCTGACATGGAAAATATATTTCCCAAACACAGGTACAGAAATTTCGTAAGACAAAGGTCTTATGGAATAGTGGCCACACAACAGTACTAGCTATTGCTACACTAGTCCGCCCGGAATCTAGAACAATGACAACACTCGCATACGTACAAGAAAACACGTGCCGGCAGCTGACATACATAACGTCCGAGCCTGCCATTACACATACAAACCGCTGACTTGCAGGTTTCGTCCCATTGCAATACTGCTGGTGACAGACACTATTGTTGTATCGGCATTGACCATGAAATTACAAGCACAAAACAATCTTCATGCCACACATTTTTTTAACACGCAAGAACAATTATGACATTTAGCAATGGACAGACGTGACAGACCGAAATTATCTTGGGCCCATAGGAGCACGTTCTCAAAGACGTTGACAGGCCACGGGCACCTCCTGCCCATACACGCGATACATATTAGGACTTAGCCTATAACAGACCAACCGTCCGCGTGGTGTAGCGGAACATAGTCACACACACACGCGCTCACTAATCAAGGGTGAACACAGACAGGGGCTCTGAGGAAACAAGACCTCCCCCCTAATAACTTCCTTTCGCGATTTTATTTATAAAAAGAAATCATTCCAGGCGATTAGGACATGGTCAGTCGCACTACGACCACTGGCCACATTCACACTACAAATGGCAGACCAGATTAGGACGTGACGTCACAGCGTCACGACGCTTTACTATCCCAAGAAGCGGATAGCGAGCAGACATGGACAAAGGGAGGATGACAGGAGCACAGGCTACCATCGTACCACCTTACTCCCCTCCAATAACCTTCCCACGTCCAACATGAACAACGCAGACACGTGAACACGATGAAAACAGGTACACTACATTACAAAGTATACACAGGGGTTGATAGACTTCATGCGTTTAAAGAGAAGGCTTACTACGCCTTGGACCTCGATGCTACCACCTGAGTATTAGGGGTGGGTCGGCAAACAACAAATAAGCATAATGCGCATCTCCAAATGAGAGATGAGGCCACAATCACATACTAACCATTTTTTAAATTAAATACTCCCGCACGACAGGGATATATTATTATTACGCCTCACCATACACCTATCCTTACATGAGTGCGGATGCCTCATATCCAGATACCTGCATGAGTATCCCATCCATTTACCAAGGGTTATCAATATCAAACCTGCATGGAATTTTTATATTTTTGCAATCCCGGGAATTACCCTCCCCAGTCCACTCATTGTAAGAGCAATCCTAGCAGCATTACCGGCTCAAGGCCACCATTTATTTGAGCCCAAAGATGCGCAACCTCTTCCTACCATGCTTTCAGCCCACTCTACAAATAACTACCCCCAGATCCTAATAACAGGGTAACTGACGTCATAGACCCTACTAACACCTCCATAAAGGTTAACGAAGCATTATCGCTGGACAGCCGACGTAGCAATAGAGACCTAAAGTAGTCTATGCACCTAGAAGCTCTACAACCCCACAACACCTGAAATATTTTACATTTTACACAGAAATAAATTACTTACACAGGTTACGCCCATATTTTTTTTTATTACATGAAAAGGAATCTGAAACACTCTGATTGGTGATAGCGGCATAAGCCGAAGGCCAAAGGCACCACACTGGAGCAGAGCTGGGGAAGGTGATGATGACCCTTATCCCAGTTGGCTCAACAAATCACTGACCCGACCGAACAGACGAACCACGTAAGGTTGAAGCATTCGGGACCTGGCACGGGCAAACGTCAAGATCTAGGGGTGCATCTAGCCTATCCCCCTTGTCGGAGACAGTTACACCCACTATGTGCCACGGTCGTCGAAGCCAACACCTGCAGGGGAGACTTTCTGAGGATGGTGGGAGAAATAGCTCACTCCGCGCCGGACTCAGGGGCTGACCCTAGGGACGACCCAAATTATGACTAGACTTATAGTTAAATTTAAGTAAGTAGGGCTTCTACAGCGGGAAGCAAGACTCCTGTGCGTTGGAGTGAAATATAATTGCGGCCAACAGTGGCGAAGAGAATATAATTTCGGCCAACAATGGCGAAGAGAACATAATTGCGGCCAACAGTAGCGAAGAGAATATTATTGCGGCCGACAAAGGCGAAGAGAATATTATACTGCGAAAAGCATACTACGATTGCCAATGAAGGCGAAGATAACATTATGCCATTGGACGATGTCCAATGCCCACATAAATGGCGACGCATCGGGCAGCCTAAGGGCATTAAATAGACATGCAACGAGCTGTCTAGAGGGGTTACAGTGGGCAGACCCAACTACGACTACATACGTAAAGGCAAAGGTAAAGAGCTGATAAATACAGCGGGCGAAACGGTTTTGCTTTGGGGCACCGTAAGCCGCCTGTGACTAGGTTAATACTAGTTCATAATCATTTAGAATAAACGTCGACAATTAGGATTAAGACGGAGGGGACTACGAGGCATTGTTGGGTTCCGGTCCCAACAATGTACTACAAGGGAACCACCGCGAGAGAAATCGAACGGACAGCCTCCATCTAAATTTTAGTATTTAAGTACAGTGCCATTTTTAAGGTCACTTAGATGTAAGCAAATTCAACAAGCGCTGTTGCTACAATTGGGCACAGCACATTTCGGCTTTAGAATAAGGTCTACTCGGCTTGTACATACAGCATAGTTTTACAATTAAGGCAATTTTTAAAATTAAGGAAATTTCTTTTTAAATTAAGATAGAATATCTCGGCACCTGATGGCGACGCAAATCCGTCATCAGGGTAAGCCCGATAGCACATAGGTTAACGATAGCACATAGGTTAACGATAGCACATAGGTTAACGATAACACATAGGGTAACGATAATACAGTAAAATAAGTATAATTGAGATGGAATATATCGGCACCCGGTAACAAAAATTCCGCTACCGGGGTAAGACCGACAACACATTAAGAAACGGCATTACGGCACCGTATAGGGTAAGCCCAGCCACACATCGCTTAACACTAACCATGCCATTTTTTTTTCACAGGTCAAAAGAGCTTCAGACTGTGGATACACTGCCACAGGGAGCGTCATAGAAAATAGGCAATATTTAAATGTTTTACTAACCTCTCCATTTTTTTTCAGAGATCGTCACCAGGAATGCACTGGTGACTATGATTTTGCTGCCATATAGCAGCAGTATGCTCTTAATGCCCCCTTACTATTGTATTACACCTGTGCGCACTAATTTATATTTAATATTCATCTTCACTTACAGGATCACCACATTTTTACACCTACACTTTAAAAATCTGCACAGCACGGTTGATACCTGTGGGGTACCAGGCTCGCTGGCAGATCAACATACACAAAATACATAAGGCGTCAAAAATGCGGCGCAAAATTACGGCAATGAGGGCGCAACCGGCTGTGGCGGCGACTCTCATTGTCAAGCGTGAAAGCATTCACCCACAGGGAATGCTTCACAGATTAAGTATTAAGGATACATTGCAAGCGGTACGACCACTAAACCGTACCAGGAGGTGGCCGTACAGGATTAGCCGTGAGACGGCAAGCGTACGTACAAACGAGTAGCGTGCACGCGAGGTACCAAAAACTAGAATTATAAGAGATTAGCGCGCTTAAGTTAGACATAAGACCATTGTAATTGATAATTTTAAAGGGTAACTTAATACAAATTCATGCGCCCACGGGCAATTATTCCACTAGAAATCAATAATATTCCTAAATGTCAACATATGAACATCGCAACATAGTACATTAAACAGTATATTTTTTTGTTTGTTTGTTAAATTCACATGTACACAATGTCTATGATTTGTTTTCTTTCATTTTTCTTTCTTCTAACTTTCACATTTGTCAGGGTGTTCCGTTTTATCCCAAATCAATAAATGCATTTTGAATATTTCCCTTAAATTATACCCTGGAACACCCATTTTTGTCTATTTCTTCTCTCTTTCTCATTGCAGGGAGCACTTTTTCCCTAAGATAGGGCGAACGACGCAATCATCCGTTCAGCCCTGGGTTTTTTTCCTCCCTGCACAACAATGTACCGAATAACTATCAGCACCATGTATTTTTTTTTTCTTTAAACTTGCAATATGCCAATAACGATTTTTTTCATGCAATATTTTATAATGTCTATGCCAATGTCCATGTTATATATATGTATATCCCATAACCCGCCCCTCTGAACACGAGCTGATCTCACACCTACACAGCAACACGACATCACAACATCATACGAAGAAGAGGACACCAACAGAAGATACGAGGGGGCTTCAAGAACAACCACATCAACTACATCTATTACATCAACATCCCAACCCCTAGTTCCGTTCCCGTTCGCGGGGACGCGAACTAAATAGGGGAAGAGGCTTGTACAGCCCCCCAGGGGTATGCACCCCCTGGAGGCCATCCCCCCATCATCTATCTAAATCACCCCTAACTGGCAACCCTTGTTAGTCCAGACCAACATCTATTAACACCGCAAGGGCGGCTAACCAGTCTGGGAAGCTTACCCAATAATTGCATCACTACCACAAACAGCGACACACAATTAACTGGGGCATCTATGCCATCAGAATGTCGACGAAGCAACGCCGAAGAATATAAGAGGGAGCCTTAAAGGGGTCAAGCTCTCTCAATTACCAGTCTTACAGTGCGGCGGCCGGAGGCTATCGCTGGTATCATCAGGTGAGTCAGCAAGTGTTCAGAATCCTGTAATTTTGTAACCTTTACCCACCAATTGTATACACAAGTTTGTACACATTGTAACATTTACTACATCCCCTAGAAGGGACTCACAATACCATATTACTGACCAATAAACACTTGGTCAGTACGCTACACCTGTATTACTATTTTACACGCCTCTTCACGACCTAAAGTCCATCCTGAATCCTCCGTCACGATTAGACGTGACTTACAGTAGCCAGATACTTGCTGGCGCAAGTATCATTGTATTCCCGCATAGGCCTGACTGATAGGAGCAGCACGCGCCATAACGCTGACGCGTGCACATCGGTTATATAACCAGCCAGCCAGCCAGCTGGAAGACCAGCGCGTTGACCTGTACGCCAAGTTCCTCCCCTAAAATACACCTACATCATTTATAGGAGCGCCCCTTAGTTCCTAACACTAAACAACACTCTACACTGGTCAGCTTGCCCGACTACGGGAAGCTACCCCCTTTTAGGCACTTCCTTATAAATTAACACAATAACTCTTCCGTTTTAGATCCAACCACCCCCCAATAAGGGATCTAAAACAATATCCAACACATCATGACCATTGATGCACTCATCCCACCGATACAACAGGTTGAAGATCTGCGTGTGGTAAAAAAAAATGTCCTGTTGCGTGAAGAAGAGCGTAATCACCTGCTGCACAACCTCGTCCGGCAGGAATCGTCGACCCTTCAAGGCCTTTTCTAATGGACCGGAGACGTATTGATCGCATGGAGAGAGATCAGGACTGTAGGGCGGATTCTTGAGTTTCTCCCACTTGAGGTGTCATACCTTCTGCGTTACGATCTTGATGATAGTGGGACGTGCGTTATCATGACGCAACAACAACCCTTGTCGCAGTTTTCTCGGATGTTTCGCCGAAATTTGTCCAGTGATGCGCAGTACCGTTACCCAGTGATGGATACACCAGGTTCCTTGAAATCAATAAGCAATGGGTCTCCATTATAAAAGAACGGGGGAGCTGCACCTTTCCAGTAGATGGTGGACTCTTGAACTTCTTGGGACGAAGGGACGATGGATGACACCACTGCATCGTCGACACTTTCCATTCCAGTTCCCAATGTAGGAACCAGAATTCGTCGTCTGCAACAATGCGCTCCAGGAACGCGTTGTCTTCAATCTGGTGCTGCAGGCAAACCACTATCCGGTAAGCTTTACGTTCGTCATTCAATGCCCGGGGTATCCACTGGCTGCAGACCCTCAAGTAGCCCTCAAACGGAAGCATCTTGATCGCGCCTTATATTAATGTAGACTGTGTGTTCCTCGCGCAGAGTCTTGTTACTTTCGCGTTTGATAAAAGAAGAAACCCTTAAATGCTGAATTTAATATTGTGATACAAGGGTAAAATATAAGGTCACGTTGATTGTAATTGCCAACAAATGAACTAGGGAAATGAATATTAAATGTTTTCAATTGGTTTTGCTAGAAATATAGACTGTTTTACTTTTATCAAAGTGAATATCGGAAATAAATGATTGCACATCATCAACTTCCAGCATTTCAACTTATTGCAGACTAGCAGATGGTCGTGTAGGAGGTAGCAGGGAATTTATCAATAGCTAGTACTTGAGCAGTGGCGAGGAATTAAGTAAACGCAACAGAGGAAGCCTTGCTCTAATGTCTGTCGTTTGTTACGGAGGATGGTAATGGGAGTGAGAGAGAGAAGCTACCATACTCTGTATTTTGCTGGCTGATTAAATAGTAGAATCTTCTTAAATTGCTTGCTCTTAGTGCCTGAGCAGCTTCTTAGCTGCTAATGTCAGAATGTTGTAACTGCCAACAAAGTACTAAGCACTCTGCTGTGATGTTCACTTCCCAAATTATAACGATATGTCATCGTTACGATTATATTATTATTCGTCTGAAAACGTTTTTCCATGCCATCTGTTGTCTTATTTCTATCGATGTTAATACTTTTCAGTCGGTCGTTGTTGTTATTGGAGTCTTCAGTTTTTAATTGGTTTGATGCAGCTCTCCATGCCTCCCTGTTCTGAGCTAATCGTTTCATCTCTACATAGCTACCACACCCCACATCCAAGGCAATCTGTTTAACATATTCTAACCTTGGTCTACCCCTACAGTTCTTGTCCTCGACCCTTCCTTCCATAACTAAGCTTGCTATTCCTGGGTGTCTTAGTATGTGTCCTACCAACCTATCTCTTCTCTTCATTAGCAGTCACCAGAAACATCTCTCCTCTCCCACTAGTCTTAATACATCTTCGTTTGTAACCCTATCTACCCATCTGATCTTCATCATTCTCCTGTAACACCACATTTCAAACACTTCAATTTTCCTCTTTTCTGCTGCACAAATAGTCCAAGTTTCACTTCCATAGAGCGCCACGCTCCAGACAAAGGCCTTCAAAAATGACTTCCTAATACCTAAATCTATATTCGATGTCAAGAGATTCCTTTTCAGTAGAAATGCTTTCCTTGCCTGAGCTAACCTACTTTTTATATCCTCTTTGCTTTGTCCATCACTGATTATTTTTCATCCTAAGTCAACACAATGCAATCCCAATTACTGGGATATGCAAAAATATAACCGGACAAAAATGTGCTTGTGATTGAAAAATATCCACCAGGAACGTTCCGAAAGTAAGTTTCGTATTTTTTTCCCAGGGACCCTTTATTGCCAAACTGACACACACCATGACATCATGAACTATACACCTTGCGCTATTTTTTGACATAGTCGCCAACGTCATTGAGATATTTGTTATAGTGTGCAATCAGTTTGAAGAAAAGCGGCTTCGGTGGCGTAGTTGGTAGCATGCTGAGCTTCTATGCCCAAGATCGCGGGTTCAAACCCGGCCAAAGTCGTCGGATTTTTAAGAACGTTAAAAATTCCTCAGTATGCCTTCCTTCGGAGGGGAAGTAAAGCCGACGGTCCCATGTCATAGATTTATGGCATGTGAAAGAACCTTCCACTAATTACACCTGTGTGAAGCTAAATTATATATAGGTTAAACATTTGACTAACGTTCTTAGGTTCCTACATCCGTCGTCAAGAGCCGACTGCGACATGGCTGAGGTGGGAATCGAACCCCCTCTACTCATTTGGAACACCCGAGGCTGAGTAGACCCCGTTCCAGTCCTCATACCACTTTTCAAATTTCGTGGCAGAGCCCGGGAATCTAACCCAGGACCTCCGGGGCGGCAGCTAACCATGCTGACCGCTACGCTACGGAGGCGACGCATTATTATTATTATTATTATTATTATTATTATTACCGACAGTAGTGGCTACGCTGGCTAAAGCGCAGCATTAGGTCATGGGGCCAAGCTCTCTGCTGATTCGGTAGACGCGTGGGTTCGAGCCCCACCGTCGGCCGTCCTTGAAATGGTTTTCCGTGGTTTCCCATTTTCAACACCAGGCAAATGCTGGGACGGTACCTTCTGACAGGCCATGGCCGCTTCCTTCCACATCCTTGCCCAATTTCATTCACCATCATTCATTTCATCTCTCATTAACTCCTCTCATGAGGTTGGCGTCAGGAAGGGCATCCGGCCGTAAAAACCATCGCCACAAAGACTTCCATCGCATCTCATCCCCGACCCCGTTGGAAAACGGGAATAATAAGGGGTAGACATACACACATCAGACAGATTCTACACACACCCAAAGTACACAAGGCTACATGACCGCGTTGTTGCAGCCCCTAAACTGAGGAACCAACCAGTTTGAAGAAACCACTCGGGTAAAACTCGGTGCCATGCGATGCAAGAAATTGTTGCACAGCCTGCTCCACCACAGCACTGGTGTGAAAGTTACGTCCAGAGAGTGTGGCTATCGATGCAGGGAACCTTCACTGAACATGGAACACCAGGGACCGACCATTTGACGAGACATATTACCGCTTCATCATACACGGTCGGTACGCGTTCATGGATGAGTGACACTCTAGTCCCACGTGTCCATCCATACCGGATAACAGCACGCACTTCCAATGGCGACCACGTTGTCAGTACACTTCTGTCTGCCATCGAACGGTATCGAGCACACCGGTCTGCTGCTCCTCTCATCAGTGCTCTACGCATGCGTCATCCCCCTTCCGTCGTTGAACCAGCCATGGGTGTGGATTCATATGGCGTACCTGGTGCACCATCTGTCCGTGCAATAACATTTTGAAACTTACTTTTGGAACTTCCCTCGTACAGATATTTGCTATGGACTACAGAAGAGGGAGAAAACTATAGAATGACATGTTTCACTCGTCAAGCGAGCATCATCAGATCCAGGTTATATGTTCGCATATAATTGGGAATACATTGTGTTCACCGCCTGAAAAGTTGCAATATCATTCGTCAATAAGCTGTACTGAGAATTGGCTTCAAAGGACACTGTACTTAGAGAGGCAGATGACTTCTCTGTTCTGCCCCCTTAAACTGCATTGTGTGTGTGTACAGTGCTTGATCTGTAAAAAAAAATGAGGTTCCGGTACTGTGGACTACTGTGGTGGAAGGGTGGGGCTTTATGGAATATTGAAATATAGAGTTCTAAAAACGATATTTTTACGCCTTTCTGAACACCTTTAAGAATTAATCAGTGGGCAAAGTAGCAATCTAATTAAATTGCGATTTTAAATTAAATTGAGACTGCTGTAGCATCTTTTTTCTTGCCACAGCCATAGGCCAACTAGGCTACCATTCAAACAATGTACTTTATTTTAATATTTTTTCTTTAAATAATTTAAAAATGAAATACATTCGGTTTGAAAACACACACGTTCACCAACAACCTTTTATTTCTTGTTTTATAATTTTGACTTTACAGTTTTCTGAAATAATTATTTATTATAAAAGGTCCTGTACTTAAACCTCACATTTTATAAAAATGTCCAAACTTTAGAGTCGCCTCCGTAGCGTAGCGGTCAGCATGGTTAGCTGCCGTCCCGGAGGTCCAGGGTTCGATTCCCGGCTCTGCCACGAAATTTGAAAAGTGGTATGAGGACTGGAACGGGGTCTACTCAGCCTCGGGTGGTCCAATTGAGTAGAGGGGGTTCGATTCCCACCTCAGCCATCCTCGAAGTGGTTTTCCATGGTTTCCCACTTCGTCTTCGGGCAAATGATGGGATGGTACCTACTATAAGGCCACGGCCACCTCCTTCCCTCTTCCTCGCCTATCCATCCTGACCATCCATCACCTTCCCTCGTGAGGCCCCTGTTCGCTTTGCAGGTGAGGCCGCCTGGGCGAAGTGCTGATCACACCTCCCCAGTTGAATCCCTCCCGACCAGATGTTCCAGGCTCCAGAACACTGCCCATAGAGGCGGTAGTGTTGAGTTCCCTCGCTGAGTCCGTGGGAACCACCAACCTAGAGGGTAAATTGACTAAATAAAAAAAAAGTTTGGAACAGTTCTCGTTGTATGTGCCTCCTCTCTCTCTCTCTCTCTCTCTCTCTCTCTGTCACCTTGCTGTTAATATCCACAGCGGAGTGCCGTCCCCAAAGCAGCCAAGATTCCACGTACTTTGAAGACTTTGACTTACAACAGCGTTCCACAGTTTTAATAATTATGTTATATACTCGACTTTTCCCCCGATCAGAGGTTTCGGTACGGCGTACCGGTGCGTACCGTCACAAATCTAGCCCTGTGTGTGTATATATACTCATTTCAATCGACCACCTTGTGGTGTAATTTGTTAGCGCTAATAGCTAGCATCCCTACCCCAGGGTCGATTTTGGGCCCTGCCTAAAAATGTAATTCTATCTGCGGGTTGAAACAGATTTTACTCAAGCTTGTGAGTATAACTGAGTGGGGCGTGGACTTAATTCCTCTCAGCAATCTTAGAACTAACTTTCAAAACCGTGACAAGCACGAAACCAAGATTGTGGGCGCTTGATTGTACAAAACATACATTGATTAGATTTTCTAGGGAATCTATAACACCATTAAACCTGAAATTTTGACCTTGAGAGAGAACTGTAAAACAAGCTCATCGATATTACGTAAAAAAGCTTGGAAACCAGGAACCAACCTAGCATCCGCAAGAGTTATGGTGATTAATTTGTCTCTTTTTGAACCTATTACTGCTATAAACCTGACATTTTGTGGCAACCAAGAAACTTGATCACAAATATTATTTTATATGAGGAACTTTGTGTTGGCGGAAACTCCGGCCTAAGAAACAGTGATAAGTAATAAATAGATATGCCAAGATATCTGCTTTTCAAATTCGCAAAAAAAAAACAACGGAGTAACATAGTCGCTGCGCAAAAAATTCAAAAAAATATAATAGCTATTTGTTGCCTCAAACATTCTAGTGCAGTGAAGCTCGGCGCAACAAATATATATTTTAGCTAAGTAATATGGTGTGGATCGTAATTCAATTGCTTAAAATTATTCAAAATTGTAGTTGTTCAAATGTCTAAAACACAATTTATGTGTAATTGAGTTATCGTAGAGATATCGGAGTGATCTGTGGTAAGTCGTAATTTAACTGAGAAAAAGAGTTCCTGTATAATATATGAAAATACTGTATTTATTCACGGTGCAAGTTTTAAGGTTATTTAATTGAAGAACTTAGTTCCAAAGTGACGTAAATCCATGAAATGCAAAACTTCAGAAATCGCATTTTTGTTTCTACGTGTAATTAAATTCATATACGAATACATAAAAGTTCTTGCACGTTTTCTTATTATAATTTGCGATGAGGAAGGTCACAATGTTGCCGGACCCTGTACAACATTAAATGTACACCATATAAGGTTTTAATCTCCTTATTATAACAATAACACAGTTTGTATTTACGCCGTGTGCCATCACTTACTGTAAAGTAAACTGCACAGTTCGCAATGAAGGCGAGATATGCAGGAGCAGAACAGACAGGAGTCATCTCGACATTACCTTCCCAAAGTGCGTTCTGAATGCATTGCGCAACTTATTGCAACCTGTGAAGCATTGCCATAGAACTACGGTCCTCCATACGAGAAAAGCCATCACAATGACTTGAATCAGGCAACTCTTACCCGTCATGTGAGTCGTCAAATTACAAAACTCGTTTAATCCACTTGTGAATAAGAATCATTTTCATCAGAAACGTTTCTCTGGACTTTGCCTCACGTATCTTTTATGTTTGTTGTTTTCTACTTCTTGCTTTATGTTTATGGTTTTGTGTTTGCTTTGTGCTTTTGCTTTTGAATTTTACTTTTTGCTTTTCTTTCTTGGTTTAGTGTTTGTTTTCTGCTTCTGCTTTTATGAATTTTGCCTTTTTCTTTATGTTTCTTGTCTTTTGTTTTCTGCTTTTGCTTTTGTTATTGAATTTTGCTTTTTTCTTTATGTTCCTTGTCTTTTGTTTTCTGCTTTTGCTTTTGTTTTAGAATTTTGCTTTTTGCTTCGTAATTTTTGTTTTTGTTTTTGTGTTTGTTTTCTGGAAAATCAAAATAAAACAAAACAAAATTAAACAAAAAATAAAACAAAATAAACAAAACAAAAACAAAATAAAACAAAACAAACAAAATAAAAACAAAAACAGAATACAACAAAACAAAAAATAAAACAAAACAATTTAAAACAAAATAAAAGGAAATAAAGTAAAACAAAACAAAATAAAAAATTAAACAAAACAAAATAAAACAAGATAAAATAAAGTAAAATAAAATAAAATAATTAAATAAATAATTTTATGTTCGACCCTCACTATTATGTGTCAGAAAACTGTATCATAATGATGGTCATTATAACACTGCTTTTCATTACGATACAGTTTCTCCAGCCAATCAGAGCTCGTTCATTGACCAATTAGGCAACGATACCTTCGCGCATGCGCTCAAAATCCAACATGTCGGACATAAACACAACATCGAACTATAATAAATTACCGACATGGAATACGCACCGTCTATATGTTCGCGTAAATAAACTGGCGAATATGAGACAAGAAATAGCACTGCACCTTAATATCATCAATCATAATTTCTACACAGCCTTCAAACGACTCCGGTGATAATATTACTGAGGGACGGCAGATGTAAACATATGACCTGCATAATATGGCATTGCAAGCACACAGAGCGCATGCGTCGGTCGTTCAGAGATCTTGAAAGACAGAGATATATCTCGCGCTCGCTCTCCGATAACAAAATTCTTGTGGCTGACTCGCAACAGATATTTATGAATATTTATGTTAAAACATATAATAAAGTTATAATTATCGTCGAACATAAACAGTCGTATGCAAGTCGCCTATAATGGTAATTAAGACACTCGTATGGAAATTATAAAACTCGCATACGCTCGTTTTATAAAAATACTCGTGTCTTAATTATAACCATTATAGGCTCGTTGCATAATGTACTATTATGTTCGACCCTGACTATTATATGTCTCAAAACTGTATCATAATGATGGTCATTATAACACTATGTTTCATTATGAAACAGTTTCTCCCACCAATCACAACTCGAAAAACAGTCGTTTGACCAATTAGATAAGGATACCTTTACGCATGCGCTCAAAATCCAACATGTCTGTATAAATTACCGAAAGTGCAACGTCCATATGTTCGCGTAAATAAACTGGTGAATATGAGACAAGAAATAGCACTGTACCTTAATATCTCCAAATCAAATTTCTACACAGCGCGGCTTTTTCAAACGACTTCGGTGACATTTTAATGAATACTGGTGCTCAATCTGCAGATATGGCATTGAAGCACACAGAGCGCATGCGTCGGTCGGTCAGAGAGCTTGGAAAACAGAGAAATCCTACCCAGCGCTGCACTCCGATCACAAAATTCTAGTGACAATCTCAACAGATATTTATGAATATTTATGTTAAAACATATAATAGAGTTATAATTATCGTCGAACATAAACAGTCGTATGCAACTCGCCTATAATGGTAATTAAGACACTCGTATGGAAATTATAAAACTCGCATACGCTCGTTTTATAAAGATACTTGTGTCTCAATTATAGCCATTATAGAAAATGAAAATCCACAGCCTGCTTCCAGTCTCCGACCGGGTCAGGAATGGAATGAATGAAGCCCCCATCTAGCGGCGAGGAATAGCCATTATAGGCTCGTTGCAAAATGTACTATTACGACATGATCCTTATTCACACGACAGTGGATTAAACGAGTTTTGCAACTGGACGACTCATGTAAACACAAAACTAATTTCAGTAGTTATTTCTTGATCGTAAATAGAACGAACCATGTCGTAGCAACGATCGTACTTGCAATGAAAATGTTAAAATCACTGTTGACCGGCGTTATATTAAAAATGAGGTCATTTTAATAATCAGAAGGTTCATCTGGACGTTAAGCTAAGAATTTAGGTTGCTCACGAGTCGCGTGTAGGTTATCGCTGTTTACTGAGCTCGAAAAGAAGTGTATGGTGTTGAGAGATTAGTTCCAGGGCCGTACGTATATTTCGTGATGTGCAGTGCTTCAGATGGTATAATATGATAACTGCAGGACAAAATATGTTCAGGGTCACATGAGGTTAATTTGTAAGGAGAGGAACTTGAAAGTTAGAAGAATAACATCCACCAGAATTCCAGAACTATACAATTTATGTCTTGATAATATCAAAGGACCATGTTTGTAGCAATCAGGCACTTAATTTTTACTATTATTTTGTTTTTCACTGGAGTTAAAATCAAATAAATGTTCTTGTTATTATTATGTGACCAATAAGCATGATTTTACACAATAAATCACTAGACGGTGTTTAGATTGGCTGGTTGGATGTCTAGTTTAGGGGCTGCGACAACGCGGTCATGTAGCCCCGTGTACTTTGGGTGTGTGTGTAGTCTGCCTGATAAGCGGAGGTACTTGTGATGACAGTATTAGTGTGTGTTATCTGTTCTTAATTCAAGTATAATAATAATAATAATAATAATAATAATAATAATAATAATAATAATATAATATCGTATGGCCTTGGGTGCCGGGTGCAAGCTTTGTTATTTAACACCCTGAGGGCAGCTTGCATGTCGAATTTCGTCGTTCCTTGGAATGCTATGAAAGTCCAGGAGGTTAGATATCTAACCTTCTTGACACTCTACCGCTTTCTAGAAGTGAAAGGAGGAACATTGTGTGGCGGAAAATCCCGGGATTAATTTTGACATTGTGAACACGGCCTACTAAATTCAAATGGGTTCTTTAACATGCCAACAACATATGACATGCATGTCGTGATTTTTGTCGTCTTTCCAAAATCACTTACCACGACCAGGAGCGAACCTGCAAGCTTGGGGGGGGGGGGGGGGGTTGCTAGTCCAGCACGTTAACCACTCATCCACCATAAGGGCTGCAGACGATAATTTCAAGTAGTTCCTACTTTCGCTATCAAATGCTACCGTCCACGAGACCTAGCTGTGAACTTGCCTACTACTCGATGACATCGCAACCAGCGCCCGGTGACGAACGTTGGAACTTAAGAGCATTAGTCAAACCTAACCTACATTGCTTCACACAAGTGTAGTTAGTGGAAGCTTCATGCCAAAAATCAATGACATGGGACCGTCGGCTTTATTTGCCGTCCGAAGGAAGGCATCATGAGGGATTTTAACGCTCTTAAAAAAGCCGACAACTTCGGCCGGGTTTTGAACCCGCGACCTCGGGCATAGAAACGGTGTTATTTTTTTGTTTGTTTGTTTGTTTTATTTAGTCGGTTTACCCTCCAGGGTTGGCTTTTCTCTCGAACTCAGCGAGGGATCCCACCTTTACCGCCTCCAAGGCAGTGTCCTGGAGCTTGAAACATCGGTTCGAGGGATGCAACTGGGGAGGAGGGATGAGTAGGCGGCCATTTGCCAACATTCGCACGTAAATAAAACAGTACATTATGCAACGAGCCTATGATGACAATAATTAAGACACGAGTATGTTTTTTAAACGAACGACTGTCTTAATTACCATTATAGACAAGAGTTTAGTGCTTTTCAGTCGGTCAACACGAATGTACCCAAAAGAGATGGGTTATGCCCTAATCCTGAAATAAATTACATGAGATTAATAAAACACTAGGATGACCAGTTTCGATCGTCAAGCGATCATCATCAGATCCATTACACTTAGGCTGAAAAATCTATGTTTGAAATACAGGTGAAAATATTTACAATATGTACAATTATTTAGTTGCAGTATTGGTACTGCAACTGTCAGTGTATGCTAAATGCAGTATATATGTTAGGTGAAATGCTAAATGGTGATAGCTATCCGTAGATTGTACTTTAGAGAGATTATATGGTTGTAAACTATGGTTAAACTATAAAATGTTAGGCTAACTACTTATCTGATTGTCTTCCGTATAACAGCTACTCGCAGTTTTCGTGCTCACTGGAACTCACTATGCGGTAGACTGCGGTGGTTATCTTAACGACTGGTTTTTCCCTGATTTCTCCCCCCTGCTCCTACGTGCTGTGGGGAGTGATAGCGATGTGTTTATGTGAGGTGTTGCCAACCTAGATAAGATGTGTGTTGACCGACTGAAAAGCACTAAACTCTTGTTTACTAAGGCAACACTGAAAATATGGCTTCAAACTCCACAATTACCATTATAGGCTAGTTGCTGTTTGAATTCTACGATAGTTATAACATCATTGTATGTTCTAACATAAATATTCATAAATATCTGTCGAGATTCTGTCAGTTGACTTTAGTGAACAGAGCGCATTGACTGGGTTCCCGCTAAGGATCAAAGACCTTCTGAAGCTTCATTCTTCTCCTTCTTCTTCTTGGGAATTGTGTGGACACAGCATTTGCTCTCTACCCAATAACAAATTGCAAAGTTTTGAAACATTGTTCATCCTGAACTGGGATCATTTTGTTATTTTGTTCAAATAACCCACAATAGGCTGTTACAAACGCTTTAAAAATAAAAAGTATCGTATTATCAACTAGATTTTCTTCAAATTCGTACGTATATAATGTCAATGGAAGGCAAATCAATGGAGTCCCACATAGAACAGTTATGACATCTGGTGGAAAAGTTTGGTATAAGAAATCCTTTTACTGAACAGAGAGCTGGATTATTGAGTTCCGTGGATCAAATGCCATTAAGTTTCCAGCCTCCATAACGTTCTAGTGTAATTATACCAACACCATCATTAACTAAAAGTGTCACCAAACTCATACGTAAGCAATTCCCTGTGTAGAAATTGGTTTTGGGGATATTAAACTACACTGCTATTTCTTTCCCCATATTCCCCAGTTTATTTATACGAACATTTGGGGCGGTGCACACTTTCCATGTCGGTTATTTATACAGAAGCATGGTATATTGCAAACTACTGGACGTAGATTCATAAATTTCTTGCATATTTCATAGTATTTTCCTGTTACCGTAAAGGATCGTGCTGATTTTATCTTTGTGTTTGGGATTGTAACTACAATGGTTGATCGGATATATTTTCATTGTCAACTTTCAAATCATGTTATTCACGTCCGACATGATGGATTTTGAGTGCATGTGCTAATTGGCCACACAACTGTTTCGTAATAATAACACTGAGCTCAGATTGGTGGAGACACTGTATCATAATGAAAACTTGTACTATAATGACCCTCATTATAGTAAGGTTTTCTGACATATAATATTTACATTTCATCGTCGTCGATCATAAATAAATAGTAGATAGAAACATGAATGAATAAATAAATATATAGATAGATAGATACGTGAATAAAGAATTCAAAAATAAGTTAATACATAAATAGATAAATAGACATAGATATATATAGATAGATAGATAGATAGATAGATGAATTGGTGAATGAATAAATAAATCAATCAATGAATTAATTAGATAAATAAATACACAGATAAGCATGGAGAAGCCTCCGTGGCTTAGGCGGCAGCACGCCGGCCTCTCACCACTGGGTCCGTGCTTCAAATCCCGGTCACTCCATGTGAGATTTGTGCTGGACAAAGCGGAGGCAGACAGGTTTTTCTCCGGGTACTCCGGTTTTCCCTGTCACAATTTCATTCCAGCAACACTCTCCAATATCATTTCATTTCATCTGTCATTCATTTACTCATTGCCCCAGGGAAGTGCGACAGGCTTCGGCAGCTAGCACAGTTCATATCCTCGCCGCTAGATGGGGGCTTCATTCATTCCATTCCCTGACCCGGTCGGAGACTGGAAGCAGGCTGTGGATTTTCATAAGCATTGAGAATTGTCTCGACATTGCTGTCGTCAGAATGAAAAACAGCCTACCCTTAATTGCAATAGCGATTTTCTCAGACTTTATAGTGGAATGAAGCACAAGTAGTACAGCCAACAACAGCAGTTACATGAATTATTACATGCAGTAATGCGCTCTCTTCTTTTTACTCCTCTTTAATCAAACTAACTAGCTTGCATTTATTCTCCCGCTATGTACAGGATTTGTATTTCTACTCTCGCACCTTCCCGCACACTTATTTTGTGGAGCTTGTACCCTTGTAGCTAAAACAATAGCGGCAAATCTGGACCCTGGACGTTAGTATCTGATAAACGCCAATAGCCATTGACTTACGATAAATTGACGACGTAATCTGGTCTCCTATACCAGATAAACTGGGCAGCTTAGTAAATCTCAAGAGATTACACTATACCCAAATATATTTATCCAATCAGCAAGAACAATAATTGTTATTTGTCACACTTCACGTCTCTTCAAAAGTGCTCCATTTCTAAATTGGAAAATTTGAATTTTAGTGGTATCAGAACAGTGACCTCTTTTGGTGTGGTTTCTCCTGGCGGACATCTGTCCGAATTCTAGAGGTGCTTACCCTAGTCCTAGAATTGTAACAACAAAATTACTTTGGCGCAACAATGAATAGTAATAATGAAACTGCACGCTTACCAACCTAGTGCTTCTTCAAATTGGCTTAAGGGACTGGAAGCAGATTTTAATGTTGAAAACATGTTTTAAATGACACTTGCGTCTTCGGTGGCGTAGTTGGTAGCATGCTGAGCTTCTATTCCCATGATCGCGGGTTCAAACGCGGCCGAAGTCGTCGGATTTTTGAACAGCTTTAAAAATCGCTTAGTATGCCTTCCTTAGGAGGGGAAGTAAACCCGGCGGGCCCATGTCATAGATTTATGGCATGTAAAAAGAACCTTCCACTAATTAAACTTGTGTGAAGCTAAATTTCCAGGTTAGATTTCGTTGAAACGCCCATCAAAGTTCCAATGGTCACTACTAGGTGTCAGTGACATCTTGTGGCGAAAGTTGTAACTACTTGAAATTGAACGGAACATAAAGCTCACCCCATGGGTGACCGCATGGTAGCAGCTACAGCCTCTGGCGAGCCGAACATGTCCTCGGACACTCTCTGACTTAAGAGCGCTCAGACTACATGGGTCCAGTTTACCAAAAATGTATGTTAAGCTATTTTGACAATAATTGTGCCAAAAGTTTGAAAAGCTAGAAGACCCCGAAAAGTGTCAAAATGTGTCTATTGAAAAGTTCTATCATATTTCAAATATGTCCATGACTTGTCAGTTTTGTGTGTGTCACCATGCCGCCAAAACTTAAGAAGATTCAGCGACGAACCTGGAACGAGTTGGCAGCAAGATGAAGACGTACGATCAACAAATACAAATGAAATTACTTCAATCAACGCAAACCTCGCCAACAAGAGACGAAGACAGACAATAATCGTATGGTTTCGTTCAAACAATGCATGGACAACATGCGTTAGACCACATCCTTTGTCGTATGCAGTTCATTAAATCAATCACTACGAGCGCTAGTTTTGGCCCATACAAAGTCAAATTAAAATCAAAATATCTACTTCCGTTTTGACTGATAAGTCCTGAACACCAACACTTAGACCACATCCTTTGATCTACGTACCGTAGTTCAATTGATGTAAAGTTAATTATTTATTTTCTTTTTTGTTATCTTACAATCTCAATCCCCAAGCCATGTTTTCATCATTAAGTTCCCAACCTGAAGGGGTACAACTGTGATTTTTTCCATGCCACCATCGATGGCTTCTTTATATTGGAACAAGTATTTGGACAATAAATGATAATGATGATGAAAAAATTGTTGTTTT
Source organism: Meconema thalassinum (assembly GCA_946902985.2). Lineage (NCBI taxonomy): Eukaryota > Metazoa > Arthropoda > Insecta > Orthoptera > Tettigoniidae > Meconema > Meconema thalassinum. Next base: position 800,147,814 of record OX336390.1, on the reverse strand, counting down.
AAAGGGCCTAACATCGAGGTTATCGGCCTCTAATGATTTGGGTGATAGTGAAAATGAAATATGAGGTCATGAAACTTAATATTAAAACTAACTACTGTCGTAAGAACTTCCTTACTTGAGAAAGAAAACGACATAAAATTGAGGAGGAGATAAATAAGTAGACAGGGAAAGGAATGAAGACTGAGGGACTTGTAAATAAGCAGAGCCATGAAAGGCAGATAGGAAAGGGGGAGACAGACCCTTCCACACTGGAAAAAGGGGAAAAACCAAACCCAGCCCAGGAATCCCTCGGGATTGTCAACTCTCAAATTCACAAGCCATGAGCCCTTGAGAATGTAGCACTATCCAGGGTGCACCATAAAGCGTGGGGCTACACACACCCTGTGTTTGCACAATTTTCCACCGGGGAATTACCCCTATTTGCAAATATTATATATAATAATAATAATAATAATAATAATAATAAGTCTCCCCAGGGCCTTGAGCATGAGGCAGGAGACACCATGAAAAGAAAAATGAAGAGGTCTGACTCCTCGAACAATGAAGTTGTCAGGAAAGATGAGACAAGGGGCAATTGAGGCGGGGAAATGAATCACTCCCTATGCCTCGGATACCCTAATACCGTCGGGGTCGGAAGAGGACAAGAGTTGACCAAGAGAGGTCGACAGGAAAGATGGCGGAGAGGAGGCCGGCAAGTAAGTGGAAGCAATAATGCACTCAGCTGGTGTCCCGTGGTCGTCAACAAACGTCCCACTAGTTGTGAGCTCCTGGGGGTGGAAAAGAAAGGTGACTGTTGAGTAGTAATGCATATCAGTGACCTACTACTGTGGATCCTTATATCTCTACTTAGTATAAAACAAAGTCCCCGATTCTTGGATGTTACGCGTAAATTCGAGAACTACTGGATGGATTTTGATGCGATTTTCACCATTCTGTAAAGGATATCTTGAGGAAGGTTTCTGTAGAAAATAATTTATTTATGACCAAAGGAAGTCAAGCACTAACGATTTAAGTGAAAAGGTCAGAAAAAAACTGACCCGTGCGCTTTTTAAGCTTACGCTGGGCAAACCGTTAAAAATATCTATATACTATGAGTGTAAGAACTGTTCAGCATGAAAAGTTCTAAAAAAGCCTGGGAGAGCATATCTCTATCTTCTATACATCGCCTACTATAAGTTTTTTTACGTTTTCATTTCTTTCAACAATCTCCATTCAGTTACTGAGGCGACAATTTACGAGCTAGCTAGGAGCGAGTCTATCACCCCAGTTACAGCTTAGCTAGCGGACGAGCTTATTGCCTCAGATACAGCCAGCAGAAAAATGTCGAGTCGTGTTGAGTTAAGAACTTTAGAGAAGAATGGTTGTGTTTTGTGTTTCTCTGGAAGTGCAGCTCGGCTTTTCTTCATTTCGCCTATGAACTTTTCGTTCCGCAAAATTCACAGTCTAGTTAAAATTGGACGGAAGGGGGATTTGTATTTCAAGCACCTCGCCATTCTTAAACTACGTCTGTCAATAATTTGTTGCACATGGATCTCCATGATAATATAATTAATAGTCCAGTCAGTGATTTTAACCCATCATGCCGAGACGTAAAAAGGATATTGGACGTTGTTCATTGAAATTGAAAAAAAAAAAAGCGCTTATCACGTAATGCATTCATAACTGTTCCAGGGCGAAGCCGGGTCGGGTTGCTAGTCTGCCTATAAAATTGTCTCTCCGTGCAAGCTTTTCTCAACTTAGTTATTTAAGCTCCTTTGTAGCATTCATCGAATACGCAAAAGAAGAATTCCCAGTACCATATGTATGACCCCAATTGATCGCGTTTATCTTCCTTCATTTTACGACGTTTCTTAAGGGTTACTTTACTGGAATACATGTTTTAGTTCTTTTCTTGCTAGCCCGTGGAATACAAAAATGAGCAAGCATTAGAGCGTTGTTTAAGCTGAAGTGTACTTTACCAGGCGTGAGATATGCAAATCGTTCTTTATCGGGTATTAACACCGTGGCTGGTCGTGAAAACTTTACGCAAGAATATGAGGTGTTACGTCACACCTTTAAATTCCCGGCCTTCTGGCCACATTATCCTCGTATTAACGATGCGCTTGTGTTTATATCAGCCTCTCCCGTCGTACTAATACAAGCAGGGTGGCGATCCTCTCTTATCTCCGACAATAAAACAGATCAACAATCCCCTGCAGTGGGATGTTGTGATTGTCGTCAATTCTCTAGGGGCTTTTGCGATATCGTGGTCATGTAACCCCGTGTACTTGGGTGTGTGTAGAAGTTATCTGATAACCTAAGGCACTGTCATGTATGTACGCTACTAGTATATGGGTGGTGTAGCGGCTAGCATTCTTGGCTGTCGCCCCGATTCTCGATCTGCAAAGAAATTTAATTCTGGCCTGAGGGCTGGAATGAGGTAAACTGAGGCAAAACTAAGAAGAGGTGGGTTCGATTCCCATCTCAGCTATCCTGAAAGTGCTTTTCAGTGGTTTTCCACTTCTGCTCCAGGCAAATGCTAGGATGGTGCCTAACCTAAGTCCACGGCTGCTTCCTACCTCCATTACAAGTACCACCACCGTCTGCTACGCTCTAACGCCTCCCCACATCACTCCAAACTGTGAACATGCAGGAGTACAAAATTCTCCACCAATTACCTCGCAGCGCTTGTAGGTTGATACTCCAGAGATTACGTCGGCACAACATAAGATCGGTATTTAAATTAAATAAACATACTTGTCTGTATATTCCATAGGCATGACAACATTACGAAGTCGTAGTGAACATGTTGTCAATACCATAAGTATAAGGTGCGTTCAAAAAGTAACGAGCTGGTGGCTAGAATGAGCAAACAGGTGACGACATTGGCTAATCGTGGCGTGTGTAACGAAGTGTGGTTCCGACCAGAGCGTGGAAGGTCACAGCCCGTCGCTAGAAGGCACGCGTGCACGTCACGTGACGATACAAAGCGAGCAGCAGCATGCATCAATCGTCCAACCAAGACCAAGCCAGTAGGCCATTCGACATACTTCCTAGTGTGGTTGAAGACTGTGGGGCACACTTTGCGCAAGTGCAGTCGTTCCTTCATGATGGTGTGCACACTTCCGACGCTCAATCCGACCACGGCGGCTATGGCGTACACTGTCACTCGGCGGTCCTGGGTAATGAGTGCATCAACCAGCTGGACGTTGTCATGGGTAATGCAAGGGGGTGCCCCAGACCGGGCAGCATCGGCTAACGACACCCGTCCTTCCCTGAAGTGCTTCTGCCACGCCTTAAGCCTTGCAAGGGACATGCAGTGTTCGCCGTACACTTGTGACATTCGGCGATGAATGTCTGTTCCCCCTACTCTCCTTTCGCTGTCAGAAACCGAACAACACCTCTTTGATCTTCGTTTGACGCCTCCATGTCACTGTTTGCAATGCGACTGGCAGTGTTGGACGATTGATGCATGCTGCTGCTCGCTTTGAATCGTGACGTGACGTGCACGCGTGCCCTTTAGCAACGGCCTGTGACCTTCCACGCTCTGGTCGGAACCACACCTCGTTACACACGCGACGATTAGCTGATGTCGTCACCGGTTTGCGCATTACAGACTCCGGCTCGTTACTTTTTGAACGCACCTTATAATACAACATACCAACACTTCAGCAACAACACTTAGTGAACACCACTCCACTTCTCACATTACACAACTCGTGTATTAAACAACAAAGGTGTCAGATATTAACATTAGAGACGTAAGTGGAATTGCGCGCTTGGACTGGCTCACAATCGGTTCAACTTAGCAGCGCTACTATCGGGAAGATCGTCAAGTAGGGGATGTTCGTGGCTTAGCACGCAATTCGGGCTGAATGGGAAGGCGTTAGAGCATAACAGATGGTGATGCAAATACACACGCGAGTACAGATATCACAGTAACACAGGTTATCAGACAACTTATAGACACACCCAAGTACACGGGGTTATATGATTACCGTATCGTAAAGTTCCTAAAGAATGAACAATAACAACTCCAATAGTTTCCGGCAAACCTGTTCGATTGGTATACGTATTTCCGTGTCCGGGAGACACACTAAATTCTTCCTTTCCAGAACTCGGCAGCTCTTATCCCTCGGTCTGTGGCCAACATAAGGTCTTCCTGGCCGCAGGTGTCATTCAGATCTTGGCACGCGAGCAGGTGTTGTGAAGTCTGGACTTCTCCACAGGCACATATTGGATCTTCTGCATAACCCAACTTCACAAGGTTGCTACGACACTTAGGCACTCCTGTTCTCATCCGGTTTAAGGACCTATAGGTGGTATAAGGCAAATGACTACCATTGCTCAGTTCTGGTAATATTTGTTTCCAGAGTGACACACGCCGGACGTCTGGTTGGTATGGAGGGGAACTGTTGTCTTAATAAAACTCTTCCTGGATCAGAGGCGAGAGGGTTGAACATAGAATGTCTGGGATCTGTCTCAAACTTTTGTCTCTCTTCCTCTGTTGCCACCTTGCAGATGGAGGTGCTAGATGCCAGCAAGAGGGTAGATCTTCGGCAGCGGAGTAGGTCTCAGACATCCAGTGACAATACGGGTGGACTCGTTAAGAGCAATGTCCACTTGCTTGGTATGGACGGATGCTCCCCACACTGATGATTCTTACTCTCCTGCTGCGAAGCAAAGTCCCAAAGCTGTTCGCTCCCCATGTTGAACCTAACAACTTCCACATTATGCTATTCCTTGAGTTCAAAGCTCGACAATGTTTCCTGAAACTCAGGGTACGATCAAGCTTGATTCCCAAGTACCTTCTACCAAATTTCAATTGATGGGAGATAGAATAAAGATATGGTATCGTAGAACATAACGTAGAATCTGGGTAATGTTTTTATTCGTCCATGTAGGTATCGTTCACACTTCAACGAGTGGGAACTAAGTGCGCTTACACTTGTTGCTATGGTAACTGGATGTCGAAAATGTGTCTAAGCTAAACTGTCCACGCTAATCCCATGTTAAAGGGGACACCTAGAAGCAAAAATACTACCGATTTTAATATTACTACAGTGCCTGTCATAGATTTTGTACGACAATTACATACATTCCCAAGGAAACACTCACACCTTGTTACCAGAAGCAAAGTTTAAAATGTTCCGCCTCTTAAAAGAAGAATAACTAACTAACTAAAGTTTAAAATTTTCAGAATTCAAATCATAAATATTCTAACTACTTTTCAAAATTTGGTTCTTGCTATGTGCTGACCTTCACAGTTATCCTCATATCTCCCATTTTTATAGGAATTTTTGAACTTTTCGGTTTTTGAAGTGGGTGAAAAACCTTCAGCTACAAAATAAATATCACGCAGTTCCACATTATTAACTAACTAAGGGTGTCTTCGGTGGCGTAGTTGGTAGCCTGCTGAGCTTCTATGCCCAAGGTCGCGGGTTCAAACCCGACCGAAGTCGTAGGATTTTTTAAGAGAGTTAAAATCCCTCAGTATGCCTTTGTTCGGAGGAGAAGTAAAGCCGATGGTCCCATGTCATAGATGTATGGCATGAAAAAGAACATTCGACTAACTACACTTGAGTGAAGCCAAAATGTGTAGGTTAGGTTTGATAAGTTCCAACGTTCGTCACCGGGTGTTGGTTGCGACGGCACCTAGTAGTAGCGAAGTTCACAGCTAGGAGTCGTGGATGGTTGCATTTGGTAGTGCAATGCAATTATCGTCTGCAGTCCTTACCTGAATTAAAAACAGATAACACACACTAATACAGTCATCACAATTAACACCGGTTATCAGACAGATTCTACACACACCCCAAGTACACGGGGCTACCTGACAGCGTAGTCGCAGCCTCTAAACTAAGGAACCAACCACCAACCTAACTAATTAAGCTTTATTATTTCATTTTCATTGTGACCAAACTCCAAAAAAAACGTTACTGTACATTGAAAGACTAATAATTAAAGTCAAAAAGAGGTTGAGTGAGTTTTATTATCTTTCTCAAGGTTTAAAGTTCACTTTAAGAAAATTAATATCCAAACATTCCTGCAAATATGGGAGATTTGAGAAAACAACGACAATCAGCACAAAGCAAGAACCAAATTTTGAAAAATGGATTAAAATCGTTACGATTTAATTTTTGAAAATTCAAAACTTTTTACTTCTGATAGCAAGATGTGTGTGTTTCCTTGTAAAAATCTATGATTGTTGTAAAAGGTTTAAGACAGGCACTGCTACAATATAAAAATCGTTACTGTAGCTGCCATCGTTCTTTGCTCTCGCCCCGGAGGTCTGGGTTCGATTCCCAGCTCTGGTACGAGGGCTGGATCAAAGTACACTCAGCCTTGAGGGGCAAAACTAAGTAGAGAAGGGTTTGATATTCACCTCTGCCATTCTGAAAGTGTTTTCCTGTGGTTTACCCCACTTCTACCGCCAGATAAATGCTGGGATGGTTCCTAACTTACAACTACGGCTACCTCCTTTCCAATCATATCCCCACCTCCTCCCTTTTACAAATACACCCACTAGTACAGCCATCACAATAACACTGGTTATCACTAGCATTTTAAAATTGTGATTTTAGGTTTTCAAAAACATAAAATAGTTTATTTTAGGTTTTCAACAGGTATAATAGATTTTTAAATATGTTTTTCTGTTTAAAGTGAAGCAAAAGTTGACATAAATCCTGCAATGCTCAAAATGAATGCTTAATTGTTAGTAGACAATCTGATTGCAACGAGTGTGTAAATATTTTACATACTGTAATGATACGTCATCAAATTATCACCGAGAATTTCACACTTTTAGGCAATATTTGCTCTCCTTAAATATGTTAATTATTCAAATTCAATAAAACCAAGGTTGTCAGAGGTGATTTTCACACTCCAGCTCTTCTAATTAATTTTGGTTATTTAGAATATAGGATTCTCGGAAATAATACGAGATTTATTGCGACTTTCCTGGCGGTAAATAAACATTATGATATAAGTTGAAAAGTGCTGAAAATATCTGAATTTTCTGGCAGGTAGGATTTTTCTCAATCCACTAGAGCTAGGAATAAACACTATATTTAGGTTTACTTTTAAAATTATGGTTTAAAAATTCATATTTGGTATTTTTAGGTACTCACATATCATTTAGGTTTTTTAGGTACCGTACTACAAAATCATAAATATGGACCTTTTTAGTGTGATTCGGAAAAGTATTGAAGTACTTTTGTAATTAAAACTAAGGAGAAAATAGGTAAAATCCTAAGAATCTTGTCCCCAGTTATTGCACACCTAAAAGTACACGGAGCTATATGGCCGCGATGTTGCCACCGCTAAACTAAACAACAGCAACAAACTAATATGTTGGAAAATGGTGCATTGGCGTTAAACTAGCCGCACAGCTTCCAATTCCATTTTATATAAAATCGTTATAGTAGGCATGCAGTGATGCGGTAATTTTGCATTTAACTTGGGTGCGGTTTAATAACATGCATGCATTGGGGCATATGTATTGTAAAATGGCTTACTTATTCTAATTATTACATCTATATGGCTTGTATTCATTGAAAAACACAGGGCATAATAGCTGAAAACCTCCTTGGTCAGGTTTAATTATTATAATTTGAAAAGTGGTTTGGTATTAACCAATGTCACATTTTACAAATGAGCGGTTCGAAGGTTTGATGAGTAGAAATAAATCAGTAGGTCTATTTAACTCCACATAGTATAAACCAAAGTCCCCGATTCTTGGATGTAACGGGTAATTTCGAGAACCACTGGAATGGATTTTGATGCGGTTTTCGCCATTATGTAAAGGATTTCTCGATGAAGGTTTCTGTATAAAAACATTCATTTATGGCCAAAGGAATCCGATCAGTAACGATTTCAGAAAATCGAGTCGATGCATCCGTGTGCCTTAGCTTACGCTGGATAACCTTTAAAAATATCTGTATACTATGAGTGTAAGAATTGATCAGTATGAAAAGTAGGAACATTGGCATCGCTCGTGACGTCAGTACTAGTTGTATTTTGTGTCTTGCGATGGGCTTCTCAGTAAGTGCTAGCCATGCGTATTGGTGAGGTGTTTCTGTACCAACTGACGAGCCCAACGGCACACTGGGGCGAAACGCTGGCATTTTATGTTTGATCTGGCCGGACCAATTTTATCTTATTAATTGATAATTTATCTGATCAAACGGAAATAACATCTTATTCCCATTCGGGAATATTCATATCATATAAGTTAAATTATGTCAGTTTACCTTCCTATTTAGGGTGTCCTTCTGTCACCTGGTGATTGGCTAGGTCATTTTAAGTACTGGAATCCTCTCTTCTGATGTACAGTAGTAGATCATAGCGACATTTCTAGTTAAGTTGCTATTGTAAAGCGATATACACAGACTCTGTTCTGAAGGTAGTTACATTACAATGGCAAAAGTTACGAGTTTAATCCCCACAAGTTTCAAGGCTCATTGACTATCTTACATCCATATGGCATGTACTCAATGTACGCAACACAACCCAAATGCTGAAAACATTTTTGTTCATAATACAGGTGTCAGGGAATGTTCTCCGCAGTGCCTAGCCACCACTACGTTAGGTGAGAGCCGGAGTTAAGTTGGAAGTTAAGTTGCTGCTGACAGCGTGGCTGCCGCTGCTTGTATCAAAGCAAAACAAACAACAAACAGTCCACTTTGAGATTCCTGTTTCTTGAGCTAATTTGCGTATTGATTTACTTGGACTTCGCAGCATTATATCGGAAATGTCTTCAAGTTTTTCGTCTGTTAACAGCGTAGGCCTGCCTGTTCCTGGTACATCGTGAACTGAGCCGGTCACACGAAATTTACTTATCAAATCCCGAACGGTATCCCGGTTTGGACACATTGAATTAGGAAACCGCTCCTGAAATTTTAGTTTTACATTTTCTGTAAACCGATCGCCTTCACGCAAAACGTATTCCACCAAAAACGCTCTCTGTTCAGTAGTAAGCATTACCGATTGTATCCTGTTGCACTATTCCAATAATCTAAACGGTCCCTTACTGTATTCACACTGACGCTTTCCACAGCACAGCTCACACGTGTGTTCTGATATCCTGTCGACCTTGGAGAAGACAAGCTAGTACCTGGCTGTCGGCGAGTGAGCGAAAGGTCTGCCAACTAACTCCGGCTCTCACCTAACGTAGCTCTGCGGAGAACATTCCCTGACGCACCGTAATATTGCAGTCATGAAAATCCAAATATATTTGGCATTTCTTTGTGTTTGGAAATGTAGTGCTTACCTAAAATTGCGTGCCAATGCAGGTTGGGCACTGGCTGTAAACGACTCTTAGTTCCAAATCTGGCCATCGGCAATCAATACTTTCATCAATTTTTCTTCTCCCAAAATTAAAATATTTTTGTAGGCTACTAAAAAAATGCCACAGACGTTAGAAAAAATAATAAATCATTAATGTTAATTAATGTTGATATCAAAATATTGCATTATATACATTGGACTTGTTTACGTCTAGATTACGTGATTAATTATTCACAGTTGTATAAATAGGTTTAACTTATGTTCGACCCTGACTATTATATGTCAGAAAACTGTATCATAATGATGGTCATTAAAACACTATTTTAATTATGAAACAGTTTCTCCCACCAATCAGAGCTCAAGAAACAGTTTTTTGACCAATTAGGTGAGGATAGCAACGCACCTGCACTGAGTTCCAAGGCCTTCTAATTTAAATTTCACTGCCTGGCCTAGTGTCATAGTGGGGCAATCAAGGAGGCCATGGTCAAATGCAAGGTACTCTGTGCGTCCCATGCGCTCTGTTCAGTACATAAAACTGGCGATATTTCGACAGATATTTGTGAATATTTATGTTCGAACATAAAATAGTTCTAATAATTATCGTCGAACATAAACAGTCGTATGCAACTCGCCTATAATGGTAATTAAGACACTCGTATGAAAATTATAAAACTCGCCTACGCTCGTTTTATAAGCATACTCGTGTCTTAATTATTGCCATTAAAGTCTCCTTGCATAATGTACTATTCAAAAGAGGTATAAACACATGCGATCTATTAGGTATATTGTGACCCATCGTGCAACTTAATCTACGTATTGTGACTGGCGTAGAGGTGACGTACGGTAACACGTTTATGTTGAGTCACAAGCAAATGACCAGTTGATGTAGAAAATATACTTCGGAACGCAGCTCTACCATGAAAATGGCCAAACATTTCTTTCAGGTAGCAGGTGGGATAAAATAGTCATTAGTTCCCGCCCAGTCGTATTGGGCATACTTGTGTTGTCCTACTATATAATAAAGTAATGTGGCCTCATGGGAGGCCGAGTGCAGGTCTTTCTAGTTGAAGCACGTGGGTGACCTGCGCATGCTAATGGGTAGGAAGTGATGAAGAAGACGTAACTTACACCCAGTCTCTGGGCAAATGAATTAACTCCAAGAGATTAAAATCCCACATGGCCTCGCCAGGTATCGAACCCGGGATCCTACGGGCCAAAGCCCAGCTCGCTAACCAATCTCAAGAATGCCATTTCTTTGGTCTTCACCTGCGTTCTATCCCAGTACATTTACTTTGAATTATTATTTTTTAGATCGCATATCCTCCAAGCTCAGCTTTACCCACAGACTCTGCGAGGGATAATTCCTCTACCTTCACAAGGACATTATCTCGGAGCTGAACAAACTTTATCAGAAGATACAAGTGGGGATGGTGAACACCAATTTGGGTCTAGTGCAGGCAAGGTCGGGGAAGGGATTTTGGACCTGTTGAAAGGACCCGTCCTGGCATTTGCCTGAGGTTGAAAATAGAAAACTACGGAAAACCATTTTCAGGACGGCCGAGGTGGGATTTTAATCCACGCACTTCCGATACCAGTAAGGCAAGAGGTAGCACGTTAGCACTCTCGGCCACTGCGGCTGGTCTTTTCAAATTTATTACTGAGTAATTTGTGCTTGCTATATCATCCATGGGCCTACTAACTTTATTTTCCTCTATTCCATCTCTTGTAGTCTATAATGACGAGTGTTCTTTCTTAATTTATCTCTTTTGAAAGTTGAGAGTTTCCATGTTTTCGTCCAGCGTGTTGTGTACTAATGTTTGGCCATGTATCTCCTACTTCACAAAACAAATCTCGTGTGACTCAGCGACTTAAGCGGATATTGCGGAGCAAGCTCAATAAGCCACCTTGAAGGGGCGCTGACAGTGCGAACTTATGCACCAGTCTCGAGTGAAAAGGATTTGATTTGTAGCCTCCAAGTTTACCTAGAAACTATCCCAGATGAGAAATAGTTGGTAAGGCATAAATCTAGTTATACATCCTTGAGATTTATTACTTAGTCCTCGGCTAAACAATGCACGCTCCCTCCCTCACTGCGGTTTACTCAGGTGCAGCAACAAACATTCTACTACACAGGGGTATTCAATCGTCTGCGTACATAGCACTGACGTAGTCAGGTGACGGGACAAGTGTTCCAGATCCTCTCCCCTGATATGTTTGGACTAACGTCTGATGAAGGTTGGTTGGTTGGTTCGTTAGTTTAGGAGCTGCGACAATGTGGCCATGTAGCCCCGTGTACTTTGTGGGAGTGTAGAATTTGTCTGATAACCGGCGTTAATTGTGATGGCTGTATTAGTGTGTGTTATCTGTGATTCAGGTAGAAGGACTGCAGATGATTAATTTTTTCAAGTAGTTCCTACTTTTGCTACCAAATGCTACGGACGTGGCTACTAAATGCCAACGCACTCAGCACCTGGTGGCGAACGTTGGAACTAATATAGCGTTATCAAACTAACCTACACATTTTAGCTTCCACAAGTTTAGTTAGTGGAAGGTTATTTTGCATGCCATTAATATATTTTATGGGACCGCTGGCTTTACTTCCCCTCCGAAGGAAGGCATACTGAGGGATGTTTAACGCTCTTAAAATATCCGACGACTTCGGCTGGATATGAACCTACGATCTTGGACATAGAAGCTCAGCATGCTACCAACTACGCCACCGAAGCCGCTTGTCTGATGAAAGTGAATACATATGGTAATAATATAATATTGATAAACACATAGGCCCTGGAAAAAAAGTGTACCATACATGGAAGTATAAGATGATGATGATAATAATAATGCTGATAATGATTATAATGATGATGATGATGATGATGATGATGATGATGATGATGACAAGAGGTGTGTTCAGGGTTTGGGTGAAATGATCTGAAGTAACTACGAACTAACTCGCGGGCTAGATCTATCCTTCAGCTTTCATTTTGTCACATAAAACGAAAATTTCAAAAGGAGTGACTAACGGGGTATTAAAACTAACCATTTCATTTGTGTTAAGTGTCTGGGAGATCAGGATGTTTCCTTGTTAGTCTTTATGTCAGATGATTTGGGTAACTTGCACAAGGTGGTGGGGTGTTAAAACAATATTGAGACGTTATTTCCATATTGATTTTCCACGGGTACGCTGCTAATGATGTCATGTAGAGTTAAGTGATGTTTGATCACATCCGGCGTCAGTTTAGCAGCTTATCCATCATAAACAACTGACACTCCACTTAGAGGCCGCGTAAAAATAAATTGATACGCCCTGGCAACAAAGTTGGGACATTGTACTCACCGTCAAACTTTCACTACAAGCGAAAAACGAAAGATAAGTGACAGCGTATTAAACGCACAACATTATTCTATATTCACTCAGTATTCTTCCAAAGAGCAAATATAATTCATAAGTTGGTGTCAGCTCACAATTTGTGAGTAGCTGCAAGGTTCGCGAATCTTAGCCGTCATCGTGGAGATCCGAATTAGATTCCTGAATCTGCCAAGAAATTCAATTCTGGTCTGAATGCCGGAACGGGGTTCTCTCAGCCTTGTGAAGAAGAATTAAGAAAATGTAGGTTCGATTCCTGCCTCAAGAAGAGTTTTCCGTGGCTTCGTACGTCTACTTTAGGCGAATGCCAGTATCGCAGCTAAATTATGAACACGGCCGCCACCTCAATTCTTAGCCAATTACAAATACACACTAGTACAGACTTCATTCTATTGATATTTAACACATATTCGGAGTTTATAACTAATATTAGCCCTGCAGTCAAAGAATTAAATGTTGAACATGGAAAGATCCGTCAGGCAAAAAAGTTTAAGTACCTAGGGGAGTGGATAGAGCCCAACATATCAGAGAAGGAAGCCTTCACGTCAAGAATGAACAAGATGGAAGCGGCCTACCAGCTAACGAAAGGAGTGTACAACTATCGTACAGTTATCCGACTTGAGGCGCTGTACGCAGCAGAATGCCTGGCAATGAATAGGAAGGGTCTGGCTGAGAAATTGGAAGCCAAGGAAAGGAAGATCCTCAGGAAGATCTTAGGGCCATTGAAATACGATGGTGAATACAGGAGACGGCATAACAATGAGCTGTACCATCATGTAGAAAGGATATCTCAAGTAATTCGGAACAGAAGAATATCTTTCTATGGCCAAAAACCCGTATGAAACCCGAGAGAATCGCCAATCGGATATTTACCTATTTTCTTAACAAAGAAACCAAGGGCCCCTGGTTTTGTGAGGTAGACAAGGATTTACACGAAGTAGGGGTCACCCACGCAGACATTATGGAACGTGACCTTTTGAAGGAAAAGCTTGGAGCACACCACCAATTCCAAGAAAAAGCGAAATAAAAAACCGGCAGGAAGTGGTCTGAAGAAAGAAAGGAGTCTCACAGGCAGCAAATGCGTGAACACTGGGCAAGGATCAAGGCCCACAGACGTAAGCAGTTGAAATGACGTGGTCCATAGCTGGCCTAATCGAAGAAAGAAGAAAGAAGAATATCATATGTCCTCGGGTGCCAGGTGCAAGCTTTGTTATTTGACACCCAGAGGGTAGCTTGCATGTCGAATTTCGTTGTTCCTTGAAGCACTATGAAAGTCAAGGAGGTTAGATATCTAAGCTCCTTGAACACTATAGCGCTTTCTAGTAGAGAAATGAGGAACTTTGTGTTGGGCGAAACTCCCGAGATGAATTTTGCCATTATGAACACGGCCTACTGAATTCAAATGGGTTCTTTGACATGCCAACATCGTATGACATGGTGTCATTATTTTTGCCGCCTTTCAAAAATCACTTGCCACGGCCAGGAGCGAACCTGCAAGTTTGGGGGTTAGTAACCGACACGTTAACCACTCACCCACCGTGGCTAGTATTGATAAAGTTATACAAAAAAGTCATGAGTATGGTTTAGATATATACCTCCAGAAAACGAAAATGATGGTAATTAGTAAAAACAAATTCACTCCAGGCAAATTAAATATAGACCAGAAACCCATTGAACAAGTGCATAAGTATATATACCTTGGCACTACCATGAATGACCAATGGTACCCTTCAGATTAGGGGAGGTCCTGAATTGGAAAAGCCAGGACAATATTCAATAAGATGCGTAATTTTTTCGAACATCAAGGGATATCAATTGACTACGAAAATAAGGCTTTTGCGTTGTTATGTGTTCTCTAGTCCCTTTTACGGTGCTGAGACATGGACTCTGACAGAGTCTTTATCTAAACGGTTAGAGGCTTTTGAAATGTGGCAGTACAGAAGGATATTGCGGATTCCATGGACAGACCATGTCACTAATGTTAAGTTTCTCCAAAAAATGAGAAAAAACAAGGAAGTATGATCCACCGTGAAAATAAGGAAAATCTAATACCTAGGTCCCATCATGAGGAATACCGACAAGTACCATCCCCTGCAGTCTATTCTTTATCCACTTCAGATCCCGGGTACACATATGCCCACCTTCAGTTTTTAATAATATTTCTTTCCGGAAGCAGTTAGTATTATGAGTATTCTGAACTGTCATTCTCTCCCATAATATTTCCATTTCTATAGGGAGAAGAGAGATTAGTCTTATATTGGTGGATGGATTTTACGGCCGGATGCCCTCCCACCACTTAGCTATTCAGGATGTTATTGAGAGATTAAAAGGACTGGATACGAATTTAACTGGGCAAGAAGTTATAAGGAAGTGGTCGTGGCCTGCTAGAAGGTACTGTCCCAGTTTCACCCCGATTTCAAAATACAAACCATGGAAAACCTTTTCAATAATGTCTGACTGGGGGATTCGACCGCATTCGTTTTTCCAGTCCGTAGATAGTCAGACCTTATGCACGCGACTTGGCACTCGTAGCAACTGTGGTGTGTAATTATAGTACTCTATTAAAAATATGTTCTGTGTCTTAAAATATGTGTGGGTTTTCCTATTATTTAATAATAATTACAGAACCAGAAAATCTTAGCAACAATTTTTCTCTTGGGTCTGGAGAGGTAAAGGAAAAATACCCGGGAAGAGAAGTGTTGGACGGAGTGGAATATCCTGATTAAAAATCTCACAGCCTCGACCTCCCAAACGTCCGCTGAATTATTCCGAGCTGCAAGTGACAGGAACTGCACAGTCAAGATGGCTGCCAACATCCGGAACGGATGGGAACCAGAAGTAGAAGAAGAAGAAGAAGAAGACAGACTTCATAGGCACACAGGTTGTCAGTAAAATTCAACACACACCCAGATACACGGAACCACATGACAACAATTTAGACAAGCCCCTAAATGAATTAACAACAACACATTTCATCAGAAAGCTGCTAACAAAGAGAGGCTCCAATCATCTACTTCAGAAGCACATCCCCTCTATGGATACCACCCTGCCACACGGTGGCTGAAATCTAGAAAGTGTTCTCTCCGCACATCAGTTAAGCTTCAAGGGAAAGCAGGGAATGCTAGGATCAAGATGTGGAAAGAAAGAACTAACCACCTTTCCAACTGGATGGAGCCGAAGGAAAGTCTTCTATGTGGACAACCTAGACAACAGACTCCGTACAGGAGTCGGCAGAACAAAAGTAAATTTGCGGAAGTGGGGTTTCTCAAGCGACTCATCATATTGTGACTGTGGAAGGCTGCAGACAATCCAACATTTTTGTCAGTGTGGCTTATGTCCTTCAAAGTGCACTATGAACGATTTGATTGCAGCCTCCTCCAGCTCTATTGACGTCGCCCAATATTGGTCAAAAATCATCTAGTTCTCAATTTTTTTGCTCAATATGTGATTTGTTTGTATAATAGACCCTGTATATATGTATGGTAGAAATGTAGATATCCTGTATTCATATTTTTTGTTAAATATTGATACTTCTGTCACGGATAAAAGAGAAAGAAAGAAAGAAAGAAAGACATAATGCTGAATGTTAATAATTGTTAATTCACTTTTTAGAGACCTGGACTATCTTGGTTATCAGCCCCGTGTACTTGTATGTATGTTGAACTTTTCTAAAATACAGTAGCCTATGTTCCAGTGTAGTGTGCTGGACATTCAACCCTTTCATGAGGATCCACATGAATTGCGTTAGAGTGCCTCTGCTACAAGACAACTATCAAATTACAGGGCATCTTTCATGGGCATTATTAAAAACTATATATATATATATTACTATTATTATAATTATTATTATTATTCATGAATGAACGGGTATATTTCTAGAAAGAAACCACCTCATGGCATAGTTGCTAGCTTGTTTGACTGCCATCCCTGGGGTCGGTCCGAGTCGATTCCCGGCTCAGCGAAGAAGATCATCTCTCCTCTGGGAGTTGGAGAGGGTAGACTCAACCTCGGGAAGTAGTACTCATATTCTTCTACTCTAGGATGGCTCCTAACATACGGTCACGGTCGACTGTTTTCCAATCCTAGTCTCAATTACAAAATACACACATTAATGCAGGCATCATAATATCACCGCTATCAGTCAAACTCAACATATGGCTAAATAACCACGGTGTTGCAAGCCTGCAAATGATTCAACAATAACTTTACTGCGGATTTAGAAACATCGGGGTACCAGAAGTATCCCCGGTCAAGCGATATTATTCAACATACCAGTGAATATAGTGGCACGAGTACCTCGCAGAGTAAACCCTTCAAATACCAACCGATTGGGACGACGCTTCTTCTCATAACCTTGGAGAAATATAAGTGACTGTCTCAGTTATTTAACGCCTATGAATTTAGAGTTTAGCCTCGAGTAAATTCCTACTCCATTGAAGGCAGTTCATAATATAAATCACTAGCATTTGTCAATTTAAGCATTACCTTTATCATTTGAAGTACATAAAATTACAAGGACCGTTGAACCGATCTTATACAGAGCGGTTAGCTCGACCTTGGGCCGAAACAACGCATACATACATGCACTACCAGTAACGGCGTGTCATCAGCGGAGACTGTCAATCTGTAACCTTTCGTTCAATCTACTGGTACCCTGCACATCATTTTCTGTATACTAACCTTGCCAAAGGCGATGCTGAAAGTGATGTCCATCTACAGTCACACATGCCTGCCACCTTATTATCGTGTTGAAGCCATTTTTCAGTGTTGCCTTAGTAAACAAAAGTTTGGTGCTTTTCAGTCGGTCAACACGATTGTACCCAAATGAGATGGGTTATTTCCTAATCCTAAAAAAGATCACATAAGATTAATAAATACACTAAGATGACCAGTTTCGAGTGCAATAAGTGACCAAGTGATGTGCTCTCAACAGGACCACGCAAGACTCAATCAGATAAGTAGCATGTACAATACAACCTGAATTGACCATTTACAACAACCACATATTCAATCCAAACAGGTAAATTCCGGAGGTGAATCACCACTTCCAGTATCTCAACAAAACATCACATAGAGTACAACTAACAAACATTGACGAGTTGCATTATCTTAACTAATACTGCAACTAAATAAGTGTCTTCTTCTTTCCTAGCTTTTATCCCAGTACGGGGTCCGCTGCTCTACTACATCTTCTCCACTTTTCCTGCCGTTGACATCTGCAGGTTGTAAGCCAACATCGTGCATATCCGTCTTAATGTTGTCGATCCAACGCTTCGCAGGTCGTCCGCGTGGTCGCATTCCACCCGGGTCCAAGTTGAAAGCTACTGTGGCGACAGAGTCGCCCGGCATTCTCATAACATGACCATGCCAACGGAGACGAGCTTCCCTCACTTTCTCCGTAATTGGTGTGACACCTAATTGTTGTCGAACATCTGTATTTCTGACATGGTCATATCTAGTCAGTCCAAGAGTCCAACGGAGCATCTTCATTTCCATCGTGTGCAGAACCTGTTCATGTTTTCTTGTCATTGGGCGGGATTCTGCCCCATAAATTGCTGCCGGACGTACAATTGTCTTATAAACTTTTGCCTTTAGGTATTTAGGCATCTTTTTGTCGCAGAGGACACCAGTGACCTGTTTCTATTTGAGCCAGGCCGCATTTACCCTCGCCTGTGTATCTAAAGTGACATCACCATTTGATGTGATAACAGACCCTAAATATTTAAAGTTATTTGTCTTGGGCAGAACTTGATCGCTAATTTGGACAGTGCCGTCGGTATGCGGGCCATATTCAAGATATTCTGTCTTCTGGATGTTAAGGCGCAGTCCATAGGCAGCCAGCCTTTCCATCCATATTTGCGCTTGATGCTGGAGTTCAAGGCGTGTTTCTTGTACAACTACAATATCGTCAGCGAAAAGAAGGGTCCAAGGGTGTGGTGTTTGTATGTCAGCCGTAACCGTATCCATGCAGAGGTTAACAACAGTGGTGATAGTGCAGAGCCTTGATGAACACCGATGGTGATATCGAAAGGCGGGGAGATTCCGGCTGGGCAGCGTATTAGACTAGTTACATTGCAATAAAGAAGCACCCATTTTATATAGGTTTCAGGAACCTCATGGGAACAAAGAGCACACCAGATAAGGTCATGTGAGACTCTGTCAAAGGCCTTTTCTAGATCTAGGAAGGCCATGTGTAAACTCTTCTGTCTCTCTCTCTGTGCTTTTCCAAGAATTGGCGTGTCGCATAGATTGCATCAGTGGTGCTGCAACCTTGAACAGAGCCGCATTGATTTGGCGTGACAGTGACAATTTTTCTGAGCCTGCTATCCAGCACTCGTTCAAACATTTTCAATGTATGACAGAGGAGTACAGTAGGTCGATAAGTCGAGCAATCATTAACATCACCTTTACGCTTCCAGATCGGGACTGTAATGCTAGTTGTCCATGCATGTGGGAGTTTATTTTCGGTGAAGATCTGCTGGAAGAGCGTGGCAAGGATTTCTGCAGCAGGCTCCTCAAGCATTTTCCAGATTTCCGCTGGGATGTCATCTGGGCCCGTGGCTTTCCAATTTTGTTATGGCTGTCTGTACCTCGACAGCTGTAATTTGGGGCACAGGTCCGAAGGTAGTATCAGGGCTTACAATAGGAGGATGTGAAAAATCTTTGTTGCTTATATTAGAAAAATATGCTGACCATCGTTGATGGATAGCTGTTTGGTCTCGCAGTATTTTGTTGCCTGAGCCTTTAATGTGCATGACGTGTCCAATATCCTGAATTGAGCGGTGACGAGATTTAGCAATGCGATAAATGTTGTTCTCTCCAGATGACTTGGGTAAAAACGGTCCTTTGCAGCAACCATTGCTCGTTTTGCTGCTAAATTGTGCTCACGGTATCGCTGAAGGTCTTTATCTAGACGGGAGTTCCACCAGGTTTTATATGCTACCCTTTTCTCCTTGATTACCTGCTGGACGTGTTCATCCCACCACCAGGTCTGTTTGGCAATGTAGTGTCGATTAGGTATGGTCTTCCCCAGAGTCTCTGTTGCAGCTTGATGTATCTGTTGCACAGCATCATTCCATACGTCATTCACAGATTGATTGGAGTTTACTGAGAAGTTGGTTAAAGCTGTCAGCAACCGGGCTTGTTGTGCTTGCAGTCTCCACCATCTAATTCGCGCTGTTCCAGTCGTAGGCATTTTGGGTTGCTTGTTATATTTCCGAAAATCTAGAATAAGCAAACGGTGTTGGGGGGCGACACTGTTATATGGGATCACTTTGGTGTCTGTCACCAACTTCAGATCTAGTTGTCGGGCCATCCTGTAGTCAATCTGCGTAGCATGTCCACCACTGGTTTACGTATCCAGGTGTGTTGGCCTTTTCTTGAAATAAGTGTTTTTGATAGCAAGGTCATGAGCTTCTGCACAATCAAGTATGCGACAGCCACCATCTTTCCTCACACCTAATCCGTGTCCGCCATGGCATCGCACATACCCGTCTCGTCGCAACCCAACATGCCCATTTAAATCCCCTCCCAGGAAGATGGACTCGCCTGGTGGAATTGCTCGAAGAAGATCGTCAAGACTGTTCCAGAATTCATCTTTTTCATCTTCTGTACATCCTGTTTGAGGTGCATAGCAAGATTTATGTGGGCAGTTATGGATGGCGAATCTATCCCGATAGACATGAGCCTATCTGACACTCTTTGTACATTTGTGACATTGTTGCGGTAGTGCTCGTCAACCACTATTGCTACACCATTTCGCACGGAGCTGGTGCCATGATAAATGAGTATATAGCCGTCTCCAATTTCTTTTGCTTTTGAACCCCTCCACTTTGTCTCGTGGATGCATGCAATATTAATACGTCTGTATTTCAGCATTTCTGCTAGTTCACGATGTCGGTCAGTAACGTTCCTATATTGAGTATTGCAAATCGAAGTCTTAAATCTTGTTGGACTAGCTTCTTTAATCCACCCCGTCCATGAGAGGGTACCCCTCGTTCATTTCTCACGTCACTCGGGCGCAAGTGACGCGCGTCGTCTTGGGGGGACGACCTAGCATTTTCCGAATTGTCAAGAGACGCAGTCATGAGATGCGACAAAAAGAAACCCAACCGACGGGTCACACCGTCTGTCGTTGAGTGATTCTGCCAGCATATGATATTTGGCCGCCCCAACCTGGGGTACAGACGCCATTTGTAGCCCCCCGCTCCAGGTTGAAAAAAAAAGGAAAGCTTGTAGTTTAACGTGACCGTTAATCTCGCGATCATAAGCCACGGGCGGTAGGTTGAGCATGAGATTACAGATCGAAAGTCACCGCTTTTTATTTTTATTTTAGCGTATGGCTTTTAGTGCCGAGAGTGTCCGAGGACATGTTCGGCTCGCCAGAGGCTATATTTGCTTCAATGCGGACACCCATGGGTGAGCTACAAGTTCCGTTCGATTTCAAATAGTTCCATCTTTCGCTACCAGATGTCAAGGACACTTAGTGGTGAACGTTGGAACTTCGATAGAGCGTTTCAACGAAATCTAACCTGCAAACTTAGCTTCACACAAGTTAAATTAGTGGAAGGTTCTTTTACATGTCAGTATCAATAACATGGAACCACCGGCTTTACTTCCCCTCCGATAGAAGGCATACGCTCTTAAAAAAACCTGATGACTTCTGCCAGGTTTGAACCCACGTGATCTTGGGCATAGAAAGTCAGCATGCTACCGAAGCCGCTAATGACACAGACACGAGCGTTGCTGGAACTAAAGCCCTTATCCAGCAAAACGTATTATTCATAATTTCCATAAGACTGGTAGCCGAATATGTTTGACCCACCTGTTAATACTGTAGCGTAATTCTTTCCACACCTTAGTCACATGGCATATACTGTACAGCTCATTAACATTAATAATTTTACGGAGTGTCGAATGATTCAGAAACAAATGGGGTCATTATCCAAGGATCAGTACCAACGAACATTAACCTATCTCACTCGAACTGTGTCATTCTGTTTGAACTTTTGGTTTCTCTTCTCCGGACGAACATATTTACAGCAGCTGCTGAGGGTCGATAAATGGCACGGAAGCAGACAGTGTGTTCTAATTGAGTACATAACGAGAAATGGGCCATAACGCTGGAATCCAGGCGTAAGCCGATTACACAGAGCGTAGTTAAGACGACAAATCCTGTTGAACTTCCCAAACACGGTATTTCGGTATGTGATCATTTCACTGTCAGTCATTAAAATGTAATCGAAAAGGTTGTATGGTAATAACAGCAACAGCAACACTAACAAAATACAATAATAATAGTAATAATAATAATAATAATAGTAATAATATTAATATTGCGATTTAACGTCCCTTTTAACTACTATGTGTTCAGAGACAATCGAATGTCGGAACATTTCCATGAAAGTGATCTTTAACACGCCAGAAAATCTATTAACTAGTAATTTCTGCATTTAGGCACACTCATAGGTCAACTGCCTGAATTGGAAATTGAAACCCCAACCTTCTACACAGCAGGCGAAGACCTAGGGACAAGCATTTAAGGAAATGATCGTGTTGGAACCCATTACAAGCCAATTTTCATTATATGAAAGAATAGGCTTATGAGATCACCCTTTGTCCGTGAGCATGTTTGTGTTTGTCCCTAATAAAAACTAAACTGCTGGAGAATTTTTAATCAAACTCTGTAAAGACGTAGTGCAATTTTGTCCTCAACTGTACACTTCAAATTTAAATACGTTTCACCAATCCAACATGGCGGATGTGCAAAATATTTCGCCACCATTCTATATCTCCGAAATTATTACTGGTAATACCCTGGAGTTGTGTATGGTGATAGAGAATACGAAGGTACATTCAGTTATGTGAAACTTGATAGCATGTTATTTAAAAAAGCAACATGGCAGTCAAGCAAAGTTAAAATATTAAAATGGCATTTTCTCAAGATGTAATCAACCGAGCGCAGTGAAACTTGGTACGATAAATGTTTATACAAGATTTAATCTAATGGAATCCAATTAAAGCAGATATGCGAAATTTTAAAATTAAGTTTTTATTTGTTATGTCCTAATCATGGGATCCAAGTGAACGATTGAATATAAACCTACGGAATAATCTTGATCTAATGGTACTTGGATGTGAAGGACATTAGAATCATCAGCAATATTTATTACAAACAGACTGCGGTCATAAAGGAAGGTAGGGAGCTATCTGAAGAGATGGAAATAAAACGTGGTGTTAGACAAGGTTGTGTCTTGTCTCCAATGCTGTTTAATCAATACTCAGAAGAAATATTACAAGCAGCTTTAGAGGAAGAAACAGCAGGAATTAAAATTAATAGAAAAATATTAAACAACTTAAGCTTTGCAGATGACACGTTGTTATTCGCAGAAGGTCTACAAGATTTACAGCGACTGACTAACAAAGTCGTGGAGGCAAGTGAACAATGGGGATTAACACTTAATGTCAGTAAGACACGTTTTATGGTAGTATCACGAACACAACATCAAGAGAGCTTGTTAATCAATGGGGAGACAGTACAGCAAGTGACAAAGTACAAGTATTTAGGAACAAATGTGAACTGCTACATTGACTGTACTGAGAAGATAAAGTCCAGGATCGGTCAAGCCAGAAATGCATTCAATAAAATGAGGAGAGTGTTCTGTAGCAGAGACCTTAGTTTACATCTAGAAATTAGACTTCTGAGATGTTATATCTCCTCCACCTTGTTCTATGGAGTTGAGACCTGGACCATAAAGAAAAGAGAAATGGACAGATTGGAGGCATTTGAGCTATGGACGTACAGAAGGATACTGAGGCTGGGTTGGAAAGAAAAGGTCACCAAAGATGAGGTGATGAGGTGGATGAGAAAGAGAAGGGAAATATTAAATACTGTCAAAATTAGAAAACTGCAGTATCTGGGTCATGTGATTAGAGGAGAGAAATATCATCTGCTGCAGCTGGTCATTCAAGGAAAGTTACAAGGCAAAGGAAGACCAGGAAGAAGACGCATTTCTTGGATCGATAATCTGAAAACTTGGTTCAATTGTTCCACTATTCAGCTGTTTCGTGCTGCATCATCTAAAGCAAGAGTCTCTATGATGGTTGCCAACCTCCTGAGAGGAGATGGCACATAAAGAAGAAGAAGAAGAAGAAGAATGGTACATAACTTTACCGCCTACATTTAGAACAATCAAACATGGCGATCAGCCGAACATTTAGACAGATCTCAATATCTGCGAATCTGTTTCAGCAAACAAACTCAAATATCACATGACATATGAAGGTGAGATACATGTGATACGCATGGTATTGCAACTGAGCCCACATTCGACAGCCAGTTCGGATTCAGCCACGGGCGAGGATGTGCGTGTAATGTTTATTTGTAAGGAAATTTAATTTCTGAGCCAACTTGACTGCTAATTTCACTATCTCCAATAATCTGACTATTTAATAACAATCACATAATCACACTAAGCAAGAAACATATACCTTGACTAGTTATATCTGAGCCCAGGAGACGGAGAGGGCCTCTGCATTTTAACAAACAAATTCATTTTTGCCTAGATTTTGTTCTTCTACCGGCCCTGACATCCTACCAGTACTTCTTGAGTCCATGGATCAGTGTGTTCTTTCGTGCTTCTGGTCTCAGATTCCATTTTTAAAAGTTGATAGTTTTTAACCATTTGTTGAAATTCAAATCTGTGGTGGAATTTAGTTTCTGGAAAACCAATTTGCATCAGGTCTTTCACACATTCTTGGAACCTGGCCATCAATCCATCTGTTGCCTAAACGTTTCCCTAAAATCCTTCATTCTCGTTTTAATAATGTATTATTATTATTGATATTATTAATGACATTATTGTAATTCTTATTATTTACTGTATTTGTAGTTCAATATATTATATGCCAGGAAATGGCAGATGTAGTTCGAAATGCAAAATAACTCATCGCGTTGGATATTTGTTTATAATCTAAACACTTGCAGTGTGTATTCGTATAAAATATCTAATATTTACATGTATATTTCAATCACTACCACCACAAACGTTACAAAATAATGCATCACAATTGTTTTCTTTTTCAAAGGTTCGATGATTTACATACAACTATTCACTGAATGTTCTTCTGTATGGAAATAGAACTGATGCCTAATTTATGTCGATTGGGTATGAGAATTCAATCGTTTTGCGTACGAAAGTGTCTGCTTTCAACACAGCACTTTCACACCGCAATGCCCGACCAAACGCTGTGTTTTTCTTCCCGGACTGATCAGCAAACGTTTCTTATTCTTTTACGGGTATTTTTAGTATAATTTTCGTATTTTGCAAAAACAAATAAGAAAGATAAAGAAGCAGACTTTTGAGATCAATCTGGGGAGATGTGTGTCAGTCTCTCTCTATCTGCCCATCACTTTGTACTGTAACAGCTCCTAAAAACCTAGAGCTATAGACGTAAAATTTGGCACGAGTCAAGACCTACCCAGGAATAATCAACGTTACATTTTGAGATGACGAAGGAAGAGCACAGAAGGATTTTAACGTTCTTAGAAAATCAACTACTTCAGTCGGTTTGAACCCGCGATCGTGGGCATTACAGTTCAGCATGCAACCGAAGCCTCTAAAATATTACATTTTAATAAAATTCATCTATTTATTTCTCTGCGAAATATTTGTTTACATAGGTCTGCCAAGATCGTTCGGAAAACATTGGGAAAGTGGACGATCGAGTGTAAAGTACATTGCATTCACGTCAAACGGGAAGAGTTCTGTTTAAATTAATAGGCTCTATACCTGTACCTATCCAGTAGGAATACAACCCTCTGTGAGGGTTAGAAAGAGATTCATTCATCTTATTAAGGGCAACTAGAAGAGAGGAGGGCTTTAATCCTACTCCAACTATTCTAGAAGCATAGCTGCTCAGTCTACAGGGTGCGTGGCTCAGAGGTAACGTTCTTGCCTGCTGATCCCAAGATAGTTGGGTCGAATCCCGGTGCAGTCAGTTGGCATTTGAGGGTACGGGAATGTGAAGGACTGGTGTCAGTAGATTTCCTGGCACGTTAAACATCCCCTTCGGGGCAAAATTGAGGCAACCTGGCGCCTCTAAAAGCCTCAGTAGTTAAAAGGGACGTAAAACCAATAACATTATTTTAACCTTATTGTATACAATGAAATATCAACAATTATTTTGACCCTTGATATATTTCCAAGTCATTGGGAAATAGCTTAGAGATGAAGGTATCTGTTGGAGAATAACAAAAGTTTCTTCAGTCCACTAATCGGATATTATCGAACGCTGTGTACTTAGCCATCTTGGCACGGCTGCCAGCTGGAATTAGAACCGCATCCATGTCCATGAAAGTGCACCAAGCACTGAGCTTGCTAAACAGAAGTATCGCAGTCTGGCGAAGATTATAAAAGCCATTGAAGCTCCATTATCTTGTTTCTCTTAGCTGCGAAGTGGAATAGAGAAGTTCTTGAAATATTCGATTTATCACATCAGAGACAGCTGAACTCGAAGCCATTTATACCAACTGAAAAGGAATCCCCTAAAACAACGTCTGTTTAATGCTCATTATTATTTATTTGGTTAGCCTTTGTTTTTAACCTACAAGACTTTCAGCTATTCGGTCCTGTGTTGTATAAAATGTACCAAGCAAATACGGTAAATGGAGGATAGAGAATTAAACTGCCCAGCGTATGTGGGACTAGAACATGTGACTTCATCGTATGGTCACCCTTGCTCTACCAATGAACTTTCTTGGCAATAGTAGCCTACATCTGTTTCGTTAGCCTATGTTGTCATAGGCACAGTGTTGCAGTTGCCGACTGTCAGTTAGATTCCTTGATTTAGTCATTCACCACCAACCCGACCGATGTCGTCAGATTTTTTAAGAGCGTTAAAAATCCCTCAGTATGCCTTCCTTTGGTGGGGAAGTAAAGCCGGCGGTCCCATGTCATAGATTTATGGCATGAAAAAGAAACTTCCACTAACAACACTTTTGTGCAGCAAAAATTTGTAGGTTAAAATTGGCAACGCTCTATTAGTTCCAACGTTCGCCGCCAGGTGCTGACTGCAATGCCATCTAGTAGCCATGTCCATAGCTAGGTGTCGTGGACGGTAGCAAAAGTAGGAACTACTTGAAATTATTGTCGGCAGTCCTTACGTGAATTAAAAACAGAAAACACACACTAATACAGCCATCACAATTAACACCGGTTATCAGACAGATTCTACACACACCCAAAGTACACGGGAATGCATGACCGCGTTGTCGCAGCCCGTAAACTAAGGAACCAACCAACCGTATTAATGACCTAGGAACCTGCATGATGGATGCTACCATCTGAACACCTGCCCGGTGGACACGGTGAAACTTGGTCAATGTGGAAGTCCCTCAACAGGCTACGCACTGGTGTAGGAAGGTTTAAAACCAACTTGGAAAAGTCAGGATTTGCCTGTGACTCGACTTAGTGTGAATGCGGTGAGGAACAAACCATGAACCAACTCCTAGTTTGCAAGTTGTGTGCAATTACATGTTCTCCACAGAACCTGAAGGACGGAACACCTGAAGCTTGCAAATTAGCAAAATACTGGTCTCACTGCAATTAAATTGACTATACGTGTGTGTGTAGTATTCAAATAACCATGTAGGCAAATGTTTATTGAAATGTCAGTTACATATAGTAGCGTGTATTTGTCTCGATTGTTCAATATGCTCTCTGAAACGATGAAATTAAATGACCGAGGAGTCTTTCAGCTATTTGATCATATCTTGTAAGGTATGTAAGTAATACAAACAGGTACCTCTGTAATTTGGGATTCCAACAGTAATTGGCTCTTCATAAAGGTAATGTGCTGTCTAAACTCCTAAACTCCTTCTCTGCTACACACATAAGCCAGAGAAGTTGCCGACATATCAGGCAGGGGCGTATATAGGGGGGGAGGGGGGGGGGGGGGGCTCGGGCGCCCCGGCCTGTTTGTCACATATATTATTTTTTATGAATGAAAACATTAAAAAACTAATATACTCGTACTGATCATGTACTATTGTTACTAAGCGACGTAAGGCGACGTTGCAAAGCAAGGCGACGGTAGAACGATGTAGTCTAAACAGTGTCACGATCAGTTATGTGTAACAACATAACCTCTTATTACTCTCCAGTGCCTTCGCTCTTATGAACGTACCGAGATCAGCAACAAGTGTCCTTGAAGCGTTTGACAAAAGTTTTTTTCCCTAACTTTTATACCCTTATCAAACTTTTGGCAAATTTCCCTCTCTCTGTAGCTACCGGTACTGCCGAACGGAGTGTGAGTTGGTTGAAAACTTACTTAAGAAATTCTACTTCTGAAAACAGACTCAACGGTCTATTAACGTATTGTTATCTATTCACAGAAACATATATCTCACTGACGATGAAGTTATAAACCGATTAGGTAATGCTTCAAGAAACCTTGACTTTATATAATAGTGTAAATTGTAAATCAGAACAGTAACATTAATTATTTCCATGTAAACACTATCAAGGGAGCAAGTTGATTGTAATAATAAAAAGTATCATAAAATGGTCTTAGTTGTGTTTGACATTAACCAAACTAAAAACATCACAACAAATAGGTAGAAAAAGTGATGCCAGATAGCCTTAAAATTCATCATTTTGCACCAAATTATACAAAAGTTTCCCGGGGAGAACCCCGGACCCCCAATTCTTTGGGGCCTATACCATGCCCCCTAATCCTCGGTTGGGTAAGCCACGAAATAAAACTCTATATACGCCTCTGATATCAGGTATTGTGGGTGCACATCTGCTTCTTGATGATCGTATTTCTTAAGGCAACCAAACTTACAAAGCTGTCTGTATATGTTGCACCCTGTGCAAGGAGTGAAAATCCACAGCCTGCTTCCAGTCAACCGACCGGGTTAGGGAATGGAATGAATGAAGCCCCCATCTAGTGGCGAGGATATGAACTGTGCCGGCTGAAGAGGCCTGTCGCACTCCCCTGGGGCAGTGGTTAAATGAATGACAGATGAAATGAAATGATAGTGGAGAGTGTTGCTGGAATTAAATTGTGACACGGAAAACCGGAGTACCCGGAGAAAAACCTGTCTGTTTCCGCTTTGTCCAGCACAAATCTCACGTGGAGTGACTGGGATATGAACCACGGACTGCAAGGAGTATAATATGTAAATTGAAAAATGTCTGTGCTGTAATCATACTTAATTTATTTTAGAACCTCTGAACATCGTGAACATAAGATCCGCGCACTTGAGTTTGTTTTCTGATAACCTGTGTTTCTGTGGTTCAGTGGTAGTGTGCGTAATTGTAACTACAATGGCCTAGTATTGGGGTAGGTGCCAAAGGATTTGAAGATTTTATCGTGCCATTGGGCAGAAGTGAGTGTGGAAGAACACGGGGAAACCACACTCAGGATGGTCACTGTTAGCGTTGGTATTCAAGCCTCCAGCCCCCCCCCCCCTTTGCTGTAATGCTACGTGACTTAACGAGCTCGGTTACGCTACCGTATGTGATATTGTTAGAATATTTCTCTCACTCATTTTGAAAGCAGTTGCTGGTTTAAATATTACCCGCAGTGCGGTGAGTGGTATCAAGGTGAATAATCTACTTCTCGTTTAAACACAGGTCGAGTCACCTGTGTTCATAAATAAAATAAACGCGGCAGCACGCTCCAGCGTCATCATTAATACAAGTTGTTTCAATATTTGAAGCCCGTCATTAATCGATCGTTATCAGTACAGGTAGACCCTCAAGTTTCCATTCGAGATTAATGTGGAATTGGTAAATACAATAAAGGGGCGTGTTGGCTCAGCGGTCTAGCTGTATGCCTCTCACCAAGGCGGTCCAGGTTCGATTCCCGATCAATGCATGTGAGATTTTCGAAGTGAAATGCCATGTCCTGTGGTTCGGATTCCACGTAAAAAGGAGGTCCCGTGGCTCATAATCTACAGATTAACGGTCACGTTAAACTACAAGCTTCCTTCCTTCCTTGGTAAATACAATAAAATTGCTCACGCAAATTTGCAAGCTTTTGTTCTCGTCACCCTTCAGTAAAGAGGAGTGATATAATGGTTAGCTATCCTGGTTCTCCCCCCTCCATGTCTTGGTTTGATTCCCAGCCGCGCCAAAAATTAATTCTGGTCTGAAAGTTGGAACCCAGCATCGTAACCATAAAATGGATTGTATTCCTACCTCAGCCTTCCTAGATGTGTTTTCTTGTGGTTTTCCACACTTTTTCCGGTAAACTGCCTGTATGTTTCCTAACTTAAGGTCACTGACGTTTCCTTCCCTATCCTAGCGTTGACTACAAAGACACACACTATTATAGACACCACAATAGCACAACTTATCAGACAAACTCTACACACACAGGTGATGAGCATGGTACCTAATCTCCTAATGACATAACTAAGCAAGGAAGCTTTTAGTTTTACGTGACCGTTAATCATGTGATCATGAGCCACGGGACCGCCTTTTTACGTGGAATCCGAACCACAGGACATGGCATTTCCCTTCCAAAATCTCACATGCCTTGGCCGGGAATCGAGCCCGATCCACCTTGGTGAGAGGCCAACAGCTTGACCGCTGCGCCACCACGCCCCCCCAAATGAAATAACTATAACAGGTATCGAAGAGGAGTAGCAGTAGACTAGTAGTAGTAGTACAGAAAGACTTTTTCGTCTTTCAGACCATCGAAAGATTTCCCAATAACAGTCGGCGTCCACCAGGGTTCTGCTCTATCACCACTATTGTTCAACCTAGTAATGGACACAGTAACAACTGACCTGCACCGGTCATTACCGTAGACCCTTCTTTACGCCGATGACGTCATGTTGGCTGCAGGAAACAAATCGGATCTGCAAAATCAAACCCAAGAATGGAGTGATCGCCTGCCGCAATACGGCCTGCGCCTTAATGTGCAGAAAACAGTATATATGACATCAGATGTCCTTAAAACAGGAACCATCCAAGTGGACGGTGCAGATCTGCTGCAAGTGAGCAAACTTAAATATCTTGGTTCCACAATTTGTGATAACGGGCGACTCGTGGAAGAGGTAAATTCAAGAGCTAATGCTGCGTGGATGAAATGGCGAACAACAACGGGTGTTATATGCGACCGCAGGATGAAAGATCATATGAAATCAAAAACCTAGAGTATTGCCATCCGCCCAGTAGCACTGTACGGCTACAAATTTTGGCCGACTACAGCGGAAACACATCGCCGTTTAAGTGTTATGGAGACTAAGATGCTAACGTGGACAGCAGGCCTTACTGACAAGGGAACGGATTGCGGTGTAAAATTCTAATCTGGTTGAAATTTAGTACACAATATTCCTACAAAGTTGTACAATGGCGCAGGGAAAATCGCACGGGCCACATTCAATTTTGAACGCCAATATTGTACGCCAAAAACCTGCCAGGTGACGGCATGAGCCGGTGGTAAGAGGTAAAGCTGACCTTGGATACTAGCAGCACGCAATGGCTTGCGACCACCAGGCAGCGACCTGCCGTTCCCGCCTTCCACCTTCCCCTCAACACGTCACTCCCTTATCCGTTCAGTAGGGCTATGCAAAACAAAAGTGATGTTTCGGATGAACAGGCCCCAAATCGTTAAGGTCATCAAGCCATGTGTGACACTTCTATTTCGCCTGTTTTTAATTTTACTGGCACATACAACAATAATAACTTTACTTTACAGTCAGAATATTTACAAATGTCATAAAATGACAACGACGATGTTCAATTGGAACACCTTCCAAATTTTAATCCTTCGAATGTCGTAGTTTGCCTACAAAGCTGCTCTCCTGAAAGTGATCACTATGAAAGCTGGTGACCGGGAGCCATTGCGTGCTGCTAGGAGTCAAGGTCAGCTTTAACCGCCGCTCATGCCGTCACCCTGGAGGTTCAATATTGGAGGTCAAAATTGAAAGTGGCCCGTGAGGTTTTCACTACGTCATTGTAAAACGTTGTAGGAATATTGTGTGCTAAATTTCAACCAGATTAGAATTTTACACCACAATCCGTTCCTTTGTAAGTTAGATAGTGTTTCCAATGACAGCGTCTGGAAACGGTTTGATGTTGCACCAATCAGAGACAAAATCGCGCGAGGGTCGTCTGCGCTGGTTTGGGCATGTTTCACAGGCAGGAGGTGAAACGATTGTCAAGGAGGGATACACACTTGAAGTCGTCGGCAAAAGACCAATAGGACAACCTCTGCAACGTTGGTGTGACACGCTACATAAAGACCTAAAAAGAGTGAATCTCCATCCTGATCCGGCCTCAGACAGAGCAAATTGGAGACAATGGATCCATATAGCAGACCCCACAGCCACGTGGGACAAACGCTGAAGGAGAGTAGTAGAAGAAGAAGAAGAAGATGGTACTTGAAGACATTTGATATAGTGGATTCATTAGACGAGCTTGGACATCGTGGTATATTTGGGTGTGTAAGCTATATAAATTGTCTATGTTATGGTATTCAATCATCATTTTCCACTTCCAGGATCTTGTGTGTGGTAATCAAACACTCTCAATTTCTTCCAATCTTGGTACACCATTCGTCCATGGACATTGACCCAGTTAAAACCGTTCTTCTCCACCTCTGATCGTACTGTCTCTATACATCGTCTCCGTGGCCTGTCGCTTGTTTATATTTCTCTTACTTCCTGTTAGAAGTACTTCTTTGCTGTTCTTGTGTTATCCAATTGCATTACATGACCATATTACTGAAGCCTGCGTTTCCCTAGGAGGTTGGTTGGTAATACGAACCGTGATGCCTGCTGTTTCTCTAGTTACCTAATTTATGATTTTGTCTCTCCTGGTACTTTGATACATTATGTTTTGTTTGCCACCGCAGATTCGATTAGCGGTCCTGTCAAAGTATTTAATTCTGATTCTGAGGGCTGAAACCGGGTACACTCAGCCTCGTGAGGCAAAACTAAAAAAGGCGGGTTCTATTCCTACCTCAGCCATCCTGGAAGTGGTTTAAGTGGTTTGCCACTTCTACTCCAGGCAAATGCTGACTTTGGGCCTAACTTAAGACCTAGGTCGCTGCCTACTTAAAACCTATCTTAATTACAAATACACACACTAGTACAGATATCACAGTGACACGGGTTACCAGACAAATTCTACGCACACGCACAACTACACAAGGCTACAAGATCACGATGTCACAATTCCCCTAGGTAATCAACATCAACTGATTATGTTTCTTGCTTTTTCTCATAGTTACGAGATTAAATGTTTGGATGCTACACAACTTACAAATAGTTTAAATCATTAATTTTCCATCGACAAATATATCTTATCTACTAAATGATCAACTAAATAGAAGGTAGGGTTTGAGTTTCCCCCAACAGTTCAATGAAAATGGAATAAATCTGTCGTAAATTGCCAGTATATTATCGTAGTCAATTCCTGCAGGCATAATTATCATGTAATAAATTATTAGTTGTTGTTGTTTCTTCAGTCTTCAGCTCTTCATGCCTCCCTGTCCTGAACTAATCGTTTCATCTCTACATAGCTACCACACTACATCCGAGGCAATCTGTTTAACATATTCTAACGTTGACTTACCCCTAAAGTTCTTGTCCTCGACCCTTCCTTCCTTAATTAGGTTTGCTATTCCTGGGTGTCTTAGTGTGTGTCCTACTAACCTATCTCTTCTCTTCATGAATAGTCGCCAGAAACATCTCTCCTCACCCACTCGTCTTAATACTTCTTCATTCGTTACCCATCTACCCATCTGATCTCCATCATTCTCCTGTAACACCACATTCAAATGCACTTATTCTCCTTTTACTGTTGCATCAACAGTAGAAGTTTTACTTCCATAGAGCGCCTCGCTCCAGATATAGGATTTCAAAAATGACTTCCTAATACCTAAATCTATAAAATTTGATATCAACAGATTTCTTTTCTGTAGAAATCCTTTCCTTACCTGTGCCAACGTACCATTTATATCTTCTTTGCTTCATCCATCACTGGTTATTTTACTTCCTAAGTAACAGAAGTCATAGAGTTCCTTTAGATTTTCGCCTGCCAATTATTTACCAAGTAACTTACCATGCTTTGTGAGAATCGTATCTGCATCTATGCAAGATGAGTAAAATAGTTCCAGGCAACTCGGAACATATATGATTCTCTAGGTCAGGATGAGCTGGAGGACGAGAAAATACATAATAACAGGTGAACGTTTTATTGTAAAGAAAATTTCTTACTTACATTAGATAAGCATATCGGAACAAACTTTGTATTTTCACTATGTTATGCAGAATATTAAAATGAAGAAATGATGTCCAGAGTGGATTTCTCCCAAAAATCCATGTTATCGTAAGAAATTTGTAGAAGGCCGTTCTCTGTAATCAGTCTGGTAACAGTGCTTGTAGTACTGAGTCTCACGAACAGAAATGTGATTGAACGGGTTCGTTCTCTCTGTGAGAAACCGGCTTTCTTATGTTTGGGATACCAGCTGGTTACACGTTGGCTATGTTACGTGTCATATTGGTTAAGTTTCTTAGATTTATTTATCTTCGCTCGCAAAACAAGTTTGTTACGTGTTGTCATACAGTTTCTAGTTAACGAACAGTAGTGGGCTTGCAAGCGGTGTTGCTGAATGTGATGTACTATTCCTCCTGTTTCACCCTAAACCACAGACGTAGTATGTAAATTAAGTAATGAACCTGGTAGCGTAGTGTGCGAACGGGCAACACCGGGGACGCGGTACTTCGAGGGGAGGCAGGTGCACATGTAATACGCTATCAGTGCGAGATGGACTTCGCTAGAGTCACGTTGGTTGTCCGTAGCGTTTATCTTAGTGACACAGGTCTTGAGTGTGCGTACTGACAATGCGTGTCACTTTGACCGAGTTGTTCTTGAAAGACTTCGTAAAAGGGTAATGCTTGTGAGAACAAACATAATGGTGCATCACCGCTATGCACCTTGCCACACAGCGATTTCATTGAACAATGATTTGGCCAGTAGGATTATTCCTGTGGCGCGTCAGGTTCCACATTTGCCCGATTTGAGTCCTTGTGAATGTTTCCTCTTCCCAAGATTGAAAACACACCTCACGGAACGTCGTTCTGGGGTCACTGGACACCATTCAAACGGCTGAAACCGACTAGCTGCAGGCAATTCCAGTATCCGAGTTCCAGCACTGACATGAGGAATAAGATAACCACCTCCAGCGCTGTGTGCCTTTTCAAGGCAGTTACTTTGAAGGGGAATGTATTGAATTGTAATGGTGTCGTAATAAAACCTGATTGGTTGGTTCCTCTTCTTAGGGGCTGCGACAATGCGGTTATGTAGCCCCGGTAATAAAACTTGGTAAAATAAATCAGTCTCATAACTTAATTTACACACCTCACACTTTTAACTAAAGCATTCTTCGCTGTCACCTTGGAAATCTGGGTTTGAATCCCGAAGAAAATAATTACGGTCTGAGATCTGGAACGGGGTACACTCAGTTCCGTGAGGCAGAACTGAGAAGAGGCGGGTTCGGTTCCTACCTCAACCATCCTGGAAGTGGTATCCCACTTCTACTCCAGGCAAATGCCAACTTAAGGCCTCGGCCGCTTGCTACCCAAATCCTATCTTAGTTAAAAATACACACACTAGTACAGACATCACAGCAACACACACTCAAATGCATGGGGCAACATGACCACTTTGTCGCAAAGCTCCAAAATAATCAACAACAACTTTAACTATACGGTTTCCACGTTGCATTACTCTTCCTAACATTTGTAGCTCTTCAGTCGGTCAACAGGAAATCGCCCAATGACTTGGTGGGTTAAAAGGTATAAAATATGTAAATACACTCCTGGAAAAAATTACATGTACTGCATTAGTTATTTATCACAATTATATTGGTGCAATTTAGAATTACGCGTTTCGTCCTTCTAGCTGCCACCAACAGATCCAGATCACTGTGGTGAGGTTTAAATTTTGCACTAATATACAGTGTATAACTACTATTTTAGCTCGTCCTTGGTGTTTATGATACGATTCACAATTTTAATCTTGTTAAACGTTTGGTTTGTTTTGACTTAAAGGTTTTATGAATCACGTGTGTCCTGGTAGCCTATATAGGGTGGAGAAAAAATGCCACACTTGGAGGACGGCATGCGGTTCCTCGTCGAAATTCACGACAAAAGTTTATGTTGCAAAACCTTGTCCCGCCAATAGGTTTAACGGGAATGCGTGTTAAGAAACGAGGCTCTGGCAACTGCATGCAGCATGGCCACAAGCAGGTCGCAGGGACTCGGCGCTCTGCCGAAGCTTTCTCTGTAAATTCCGATGCACTGCAGTATGTGTCAGTGTTGCCAGCTTCTCGTTTTCATACTTGTGTTTTCAAACAGCACCCGATCCGATTTTGCTATTGCAACTTTTGACTTGCAAATGGATGAAGAATCGCATGCCGACCTCCAAGTGCGGCAATTTTTGTTCACCCTGTATATACACGTGTTGGCCAATACAATTTAGAATAACACAATATAATAGGAGATAGATAGATAAATAGATAAATAAGATAGGGCGGATTGAAAACTCTTTGCTCCTATCTTTTCTTTTAGCGAAAAGAAATACATAGGCTACATGTAATCCAAATATACGTAGGCCTACTGTTGCACGTGCTTTACACTATTTTTCCACATAGTCTCCACATTTGTTCAGACATTTTTTCCATCGCACCACTAAATTTGAGATGCTCCTGTGGTAGAATTTAGCCAGCTGACTGTCGAACCAACGTCGGACTGTTGTCGTGGCGTCATCGTTGATCGTGAATCACAGTCCTCCCAGGAACGTCTTCAGCTGAACATGAAAATGCGAGACCACATGTGGCAACAAGAACCGCCAACAAGCTCCGGTCATTCCACTGGGAGAGTCTGGACCACCCACCATACAGGCCAGACCTCGCCCCTAGTGATATCCACTGTTTTTGGATGGACAGCGATTCACGTGAAACGATAATAATAATATCGTATGGCCTCGGGTGACACCCAACGAGTAGCTTGCATGTTGAATTTCGTTGTTCCTTGAAGCACTATGAAAGTCAAGGAGGTTAGATATCTAAGCTCCTTGAACACTATAGCGCTTTCTAGTAGAGAAATGAGGAACTTTGTGTTGGCGGAAACTCCCGAGATTAATTTTGCCATTATGAACACGGCCTACTGAATTCAAATGGGTTATTTGACATGCCAGCATCGTATGACATGGTGTCATAATTTTTGCCACCTTTCAAAAATCACTTACCACGGCCAAGAGCCAACCTGCAAGCTTGGGGTTAGTAGACCGACACGTTGAACTCTCACCCAACGTGGCAAACTACGTGAAACGATGACGCCAAGACAGCAGTCCGACGATGGTTCCACAGTCAACCAGCTGAATTCTACCACAGGGGCATCTCAAATATAGTGCTTCGATGGGACAAATGTCTGAACAAATGTGGAGACTAAGTGGAAAAATAGCGTAAGGTACGTGGTACAGTCCGTATATTTGCAATTACCTGTAAGTACGACGGCTGTTTTTTTTTCAACCTCCGATGGACTGTATAAAAATAACAGATTGACATACCAAACTGATTTTATTACTAAATGTTTGCTTGTTTTATTCGTATGTCTCAACATAATCAACAAAACGATTGAAACATTTGTCGTATCGTTACACCAGCTTTCCAATGCGCTCTGCAATGATTTCTGCCGCCACTGAGGTGGGTATGTCTGGACAGTCACCTGAAGTTTTTCCTATTTGGAGAGACGTTGCCGCCCAACCATACCTTCAATTCTCGAAGAAGGTGAAAATCATTCACGACCGCACTGTGCCAACGTTACGATAGACTTTCTCAAATAATTCAAGTGGGAAGTTTTCGACCATCCACCGTTTAGTCCATGCCAGCACTAAATGATTTCAACCTTTTTCGAGAATTGCAGGCATGGTTGGGCGGCAACGCCTAGCCAAGAAGGAAAAACTTCAGCAGATTGTCCAGACGTACCCCCCTCAGTGGCCGCTGAAGCCTTTGCAGAGGACATTGGAAAGCTGGTGTAACGATACGACAAATGTTTCAATCGTTTTGACGATTATGTTGAAACATAAGTACAAAACAAGCAAACATTTAGTAATAAAATCAGTTTGATATGTCAATCTGTTATTTTTATATAGCCCATCGAAGGTTGAAAAAAAAACACAGCCCTCGTATTTTTGGGGGGCTAAAACAAATAGGGTCAAAAACTTTTCGATCAGCCCTCGTATTTGCAGTTGTTGTTGTTGTTGTTGTTGTTGTTGTTGTTGTTGTTGTTGTTTGAGTCTTTAGTCTTTTGGCTGATTTGATGCAGCTCACCATACCTCCCTGTCCTGAGCTAATCGTTTCATCTCTACGTAACTACCACACCCTACATCTGAGGCAATCTGTTTAATATATTCTAACCTTGGTCTACCCCTTACAGTTCTTGACCTCGACCCTTTCTTCCATAACTAAGCTTGCTATTCCTGGGTGTCTTAGTATGTGCCCTACCAACCTATCTCTTCTCTTCATTACCAGTCGCCAGAAACATCTCTCCTCTCCCACTAGTCTTAATACCTCTTCGTTTGTAACCCTATCTACTCATCTGATCTTCATCATCCTCCTGTAACACCACATTTCAAATGCTTCAATTCTCCTGTTTTCAGCTGCACTAATAGTCCAAGTTTCACTTCCATAAAGTGCCACGCTCCAGACAAATGCCTTCAAAAAAAAAGTCAAAAAAAAAGTCAACCCCTGGCACTATCCAGCCCATGACGGGCTAAGGCCGACCAAGCGACCGCTGCCCAGCCATTTGGCCTGCAGATATTGGGGTGACGCGTGATCAGCGCGTCGGGTCCCCTCGGCCGTTAATCTTGGTATTCGTGATCGGGGCGCTGTCTCACCTTCAGACAGCTACTCAATTGTCCTCACGAGGCTGAGTGCACCCCGTTAATGCCTTCAAAAATGACTTCCTAATACCTAAATCTATATTCGATGTCAACAGATTCCTTTTCTGTAGAAATGCTTTCCTTCCCTGAGCTAACCTACTTTGTATATCCTCTTTGCAGTGTTAACTAGTAATAGTCCACCCACCCATGATTTGATATACTTCCTAATTGGATAAGGTTTATTATCGGAGACGTTAGGTCTCATAAAACTGTAATTAGCACCATATTTGGACAAATCTCCGGGAAACAACTAGCACCTCGATTAGAGACTTAGAGACGTTTTACATTTCAATGGCAGGCTACATTCTTGACATTCCGACGGTAAAATTGCGGCATGTTTATAACCTCTTAGCTTGGAGAATATATTTTTAACAACCTAGAAGGCCATGTTAAAGTTTGCTCTACCCAGGGGTGGTAGTGAGAGTAATAACGCCACAGCCAACCACAAAGCCTCGACTGCTGTGTCCTTTGAGGTTTTATTCTTTTGTACTTCCACTTGGCGAGGCGCGCTCCGCTCAGGCTATTATTATAAGCCATCTTCTGGCCGAGGCCACCTCACATAGACATGTTTGTTTAATGTTGCACATTATTTATTCTTAACCAGCGTGGTAGATTAGATGAAGTCATGCTTCAAGACAGCACCGTAGTGCTCATACTAAAAAGATCGATGTTCACCTGAATGAAAGTATGAGGGTCATAACAGGTACACTGAGATCCACCCCAACTCCCTCGTTACACACTATCAGTAACATATCACCTCCAGAACTAAGACGACAGGAAGCAACAGTACGTGAGGGGAGAAAGCTACATCAGCAAAATCACCCACAGGATCTCCCAAATCATGAAGTTCTTAATGATCTTCCCTCCACTCGTCTTAGATCAAGGAACCCAATATGACATAACATACATGACATTAATTCCACGGAACAATGGCGCCAAAACTGGAATTCTGCTCCTGTGAAACATCAAGGTAGTCTAGATCCTACTATAAGACTTCCGGGATTTAACCTGAAGGGAAACCAGTGGGTAAAGTTAAATCGCCTAAGAACAGGTCACGCCAGATGCAACGCCATGCTACATAAATGGGGACTTCATGATTCTCCTGGCTGTGACTGCGGAGCTCCTCTTCAAACCGTAGGGCATATTATTCAAGAATGTCCGCTGAGGAAGTATGCTGGATCACCACAAGATGTTATTTCTGCTGCACCTCCCTTTCTGGACTGGCTTCAACAATTGGATATCTCGTTGTGAATGCGAACGCAACATGTTCTAGTGATTTATATTTTGTACATATGATTTACTTATTTATATATACATTTATTATATTGTAATTCATATAGTTGCCATACGATAAATAATAAATAGGCTACTTATCATACTATCCATAATGTAGAATTTTGAACTTATGCC
The DNA here is from genome assembly GCA_946902985.2 of Meconema thalassinum. Taxonomy (NCBI): domain Eukaryota; kingdom Metazoa; phylum Arthropoda; class Insecta; order Orthoptera; family Tettigoniidae; genus Meconema; species Meconema thalassinum. Next base: position 800,107,803 of record OX336390.1, on the reverse strand, counting down.
GAGTTTTATTTAATCAAACTCGACGCGTTCGAAAGAAACCTCTTCATGAGGAATAAACGGAAATACAACTAAATTGTTGCTAAGAGAAAGCAACAAAGGAACTAAAACAGGTGCCCTAGGATGGACGCCATTTTAGCCCCATGATAGGGACAACGAAAAGCTCGTGAATGCGAACGCAACCTATGTTCTTGTGATTTATATATTGTACATATGATTTACTTATTTATATATACTTCATTATATTTTAATTCATCTAGTTTCTAGCCATACGATAAATAATAAATAATAAATAAATACCAAGGGTAGTTTCTCTCCAGGTTTTGATGTTGGAAACATTTTTGATCAGACGAAGTAGAGGTCAAGGCCACATGACCTTGCTGTTTCTCCCCTTAAAACACCAATAACTAACTAACATAGTAAAGTAGAGGTCCCCATTTAGCAAACTCGTAAAATTAAGCAATGTCCTCAATTGTGCCAAACAAATTTTGAAAAAAGTTTTTTTTGTTGTTGTTCAATTGTTAAGTAATTACCTCGAAACTACCAAACAAATAGTTCACGTACTAAGTAACTACATTCAGTTCCTTATGAATACTTCTAGGCTGTATTCTGAAGTAGATAATTTCAGTGAAGTACCTGAATTCCTTCCTGTAGGCTACTCAGTTTACAAATATGTCCAGGACAAACATAACGAATCTGCAAAAGTCGACAAACACCTAATACCTTGTCAATAAATGTAATATTTAAAATAAAACGAAGATGAAAAACCCGAAATCTCCAATTATTATACTAAAATTCTTTACTCGTTACAGTATAATTATTGCGTGATAGGCTATATTTTTAGCCTACTTTTCACATTTTGCAAAAATGAGGAAAAAGTAGACTTATGAGATCGATCCGGGAAAATGTGTGTCTGTCTGTCTGTCTGTCTGCTGTCCTTCTGTCTGTCTGTCTGGCTGTGTGTGTGTCCCCTCCTATCAACTCCTAAACGGCTGCAGCAATCAAAACCAAATTTAGTATGAGTAAAGATGTGCACCGGAATAGCTCACGTCCATATTTGAAAATGATGTCGGTGCTACCAACTGCTGAAAAAACGCACTAGAAATTTGAGCTCCATGTTGGATATCTTGCAAGGTATGCATGGGAGCTATTCCAAAATTGGCCCACATGTAGATAAGACTATTTCAGTTTAATTTCCGGGAGGCCAAACATGACAGTGTTGCCAAACTAATTTTAAGCCTTCTGATAGGTTCAATGTTTAAATGCATATAACTTCTACATTATTAATTGGATTTCAACCAAATTTTGTATGTAATATCTGTACATAAACAGATATGACTGAGCATATTCTTAAGGCCACCAGGGCTGCCAACTGTTATTAATTGCTATCTCTATTTTTTTTCATCCAAATACCTATATATCAGAAAGTATGCAAGCCAACAGCTTTAAACTACGCACACGTATATTCTGACAATTTAGATTAAATTGGAGTAACTTATATACGTCAGTTCTACCAACATGATTATAAACCTGCTGATAGTACCAATTTTTAAATACACACAACTTCTATACTATCAGTTGGATTTCAACCAAATTTCGTATGAGCTATGTGTACCATAACAGATATTACTATTAGTATTGTTAAGAGCAATCAGGGCTGCCAACCGTTAATAAATGCTGTCTATAATTTGTTATACCCTAATATCAATATATCAGAAAGTATGCAAGCCAACAGCTCTATACTTTGCACACGTATAGCACCTGACATTCTAGATTAATTTGGAGTAATTAATACAAGGCAGTGCTGCCAACATTATTCTATGCCTGCTGATATGTCCAATTTTAAAATACATGTAACTTCTATATTAACAAATGGATTTCATCCAAAATTGGCACAACAAAATATCATAATATTTCAGATTATTTCTGACCAGCACACGCATGGTATTGTTGGCAACATGCTTTTACGCGTGCAGATAGATCCAATGTCTAACTGCATGTAACGTCCATTGGACTTCAACCAAATTTTGTATTCTGTACCTTAATACTAAGAAAATGAATATGGAACTAAGAATATATTCAGTCACCAGGGCTGCCAACTGTAGTGCTCTATTAGGCTACATTATACCAGGTATATTTTGAACGAATTAGATATTTCGATATTACCAACTTAATTTCGTCATTATTCTAGATAGGTTCATATTCTGTAGAATAATCATTGGCATGAAAAGTAGGCTGTATAGTTCTTCACGGAACTTCTTGTTTTTTTTTAGTGCACGACGAGGTATTGGCTCTTGTACTACAAATACTGACCGTTTTTGCGAACTGTCAGCGGTAGCTACGCCAGAAAAGGCACAGCGCGAGGCCAAGGGGCCAAGTTATCGGCGGACTCAGTAGACGTGGGTTCGAGTTCCACCGTCGGCCGTCCATGAAATAGTTTCCGTAGATTCCCTATGTTCAACTCCAGGCAAATGATGGGACGGTACCTTCTGACAGGCCACTTCCTTCCACATTCTTGCCTATCATAGTTTCATTCATTTCATCTCCCATTAACTCCTCCCATGAGGTTGGAGTCAGGAAGGGCATCCGGCCGTAAGAACGAAACGGCACATTTTACTTTCATCGCATGTTATCCCAGACCCCGTTCAAAACAAGAATAATAAGGGGTAGTCATACATACTGACCGTTTTGTGTGTTTATATTGGGCTATTCCAAGACAAACAGAATGTAAATATCTGTTCCGCCCATCATACATTTCACTCTTTCTTTATTCTAGTCCTTCACGCAGCTGTTTATGAAGGATACATGAGGTGCGAGGAGAGCGCTTTCATGTTTCATTTTTCGGAGAGGAGTAAATTTCAGACATCGGGTATTTGTATTCCGAATGAAGAATACATCTCTTAAATTATAGAGCCAACATTGCATGTTACGGTAAATGACTTTTTGATGAGGAATGGTTTCATGAATTCACAAATAATGAAGTAGAAGTGTTCCTCTGTGGATGTCAACACATGCAGCTGGTTATCGCCAATCAAGGTAAGTTAGGACACTCCGGTGCCTCTCGCTCCCATTGGCTGATACGCTGTGACGCAGCTTGGATATAGCAGTCGCATACCAGCTGATATTTACAATGCATTCTTACGGGAAACAGAGTCATATTTCGCTTCTCTTTTCCGCTCGTAGTATATTATCACAAAAATGGCAATATGTGCGTTATAAAGAGAAAGGTATAAACAATATATTGCAGTGGTTTGTAATGCGAAATATACTTCATAAACACACAAAAAATAATACTTCAGATTAGCTACGGTACCGCACCTTAGGATCAGCTGAGCTAAAGAAGAGCCTCACAAAACACAATAACAGACGTGCTAAGGATAGAAATACGAAATATAGCAATAGTTAGGCTACATAATCATGCTTTAGCGATCCTGCGGTGTAGTGAAGTGCGTTAAATTGCTCGCTACGACCGCGATGGGAAGCTGCAGGAAGTCAGGAGTTCAGAGGTTCAAATCCCGGCGCTGACAGCGGCTTTCCTCACTCTCTCCAGGCAAATGCCGAGATAGTAGCCTACCTTGTTTCATGTTCTGGAGCACTTACCCCATTTCTGTCCCAAATAAATACGGTCACACACACATTACAACACATTACAACAGTCACCTTAAAAGCACGAATTACAAATTGAACACACAAGTTCACGGAGCTGATGAACAATGCACGACAGTGACCCTACTTCTTCTTCTTCTTATCCTTCTTCCTAGCGTTGTCCCGCTGGTGCAGGGTCCGGTTTTTTGGCAATTGATCTCCATTTTCTCCGGTTTCGTGCGTCAGCTGGATTTAGGCCGGTAACCTTCAAGTCACCATTTATTGTGTCTTGCCAACGCTGCTTCGGTCGTTCTCTGGGGCGCAGGCCTGCAACCTCAAAATGAAGGACAGTGTTAGTATCAGTATCAGGCGCTGCACGCTGCCTTACCATCGGAGTCGTCTCTCCCTCATCTTGTCCACAATTAGGGCGACACCCATTTGCTCCCGAATTGTGTCATTTCTGACATGGTCAATAAGGGAGATGCCCATTGTCCAACGTAGCATTCTCATTTCCATGGCGTGCAGGCGACGTTCTGAAATTTCAGTCGGATGGTCGACATTCAACTCCATACAGCGCAACTGGCCGTACCACTGTCCGATATATCTTCGATTTGAGACGAAGTGGCATTTTCTTATCGCAAAGCACACCCATGACCTCATTCCACCGCAACCAGGTTGCGTTTACCCTGGCTCTTACTTCATCATTGAAGTTGCCATCACTCTGAAGACGAGATCTTTTGAAATAGTCCCCTCCCGTAACTATGCAATGCAGGGATCGGTGATACATGTCCTGCAAACTTTGCAAAAAGGCGTCCTTTGGGATGGTGTTCAAATGGCTCGTCACGTTGCGTTCGGAGAGTAAAGTCAGAACGGTCGGCTTGGCAACATTGGCCACACACAACGCAACGTGTAAGACCTGTTTGACATAGTGCGTGTTTAGAAGGATGAATTTATGCAACCTACCATGCACACCTGTTAGGCGAGTAGCAGTGAGAAGGATGAATTTATGCTACCTACCATGCACACCTGTTCGGAGGATGGCAGTGAGAAGGGTGAATGTTCTGTGGAATGGAATGACTGTGAAAACCATCGTCAGGTGCGATGAGACCTGGTGTCTGAGGTACGACCCCGAAGTCAAGCGTCGAAGTATGGAGTGGTGGGGTCCAGGTCCTGGGTCACCGAAAAGCCATGAAGGGTCAGAGGTTTTCGAACATTTCGGACATCCAACGTAATGTGAAGACCCAACTGCAGGCTATCCCTAAAGGGTTTCCAGGACTTGTACAGACATTCTCAGAAGTGCATAACCATCCACGGGGATTACTTCGAAGGACAGTAACTGCTGTTTCAGGTAAGCCAACAATCCGTTCGTAATATAGACCCATTCACCGAACTTTTCGGTCAGAGGTTGTATTATCGCCTTCGGTGCCATAATTGGTAAGCTTGGTAAACTGCTGTTCCCAAGATAGCGGGTTCAAACCCGGCCGAAGACGTCGGATTTTTTAAGACCGTTAAAATCCTTCAGTATGCCTTCCTTCGGAGGGGTAGTAAAGCCGGCGGTCCCATGTCATAGATTTATGGCATGTAAAAGATCCTTCCACAAACTTGTGTGAAGGTAAATTTCTAGGTTATATTTCGTTGGAACGCTCTATCAAACTTCCAACGTTTACCACTAGGTATCAGTGACATCTGGTAGCGGAAGTTTGAACTACTTGAAATTGAACGGAACTTGTAGCTCACCCTATGTGTGTCCGCTTGAAGCAGCTAGAACCCCTGGCGAGCCGAACATGTCCTCGGACACTCCCGGCACTAAGAGCCATACAATAAACAAATAAATAAAATTTAAAAATTAGTTATGAACTATTGAAGAAGGAGAAAACTAAGGGATGACATGTTTCGCTAGTCAATCGAGCATCATCAGATCCAAATCTACAAGTCCTTTAGCTCTACAGACCACTATCAAACATATAGACAGTCTCTGCCCCTCAAAAGCAAAAAAAAAACATAAAACCTGTCAGAAAACTGATAAACATTAAGGCATTAAGCACCCAAAGGAAGGAACTGTGTATTTTAATGTAGAAAAAATTAGAAATTACGATTCCATCAACAAAACAGTCTTCCTCTCGCAACTAATCTATGAAGGTGTAGCTACTATTGCCATGATACACATAAAGCAATAGTCCTTAAACTACCATAGAATTGTAAACCTACAAGTAATCTGCTGCTAATGGGTTTGCATCAATTACGATGAAATATTTAGTTTCTTTTTCTTCACATACATGGATGGTATAACGCGATAACTGATGGGCACACAGCTAGAAAAAAAAACAAATATTCGATTCCTGAATGGAAAGGGTAATTTTCGAGTTACACAACCATTAACTTACCTGAAATCCTTGTTTGACATTAGTATAAATTAGTAGGAAGCCTCCGTGGCTTAGAACACGGTCACTCCATGTGAGATCTGTGCTGGACAAAATAGAGGCAGACAGGTTTTTCTCCGGGTACTCCGGTTTTCCCTGTCAAAATTTCATTCCAGCAACACTCTCCACTATCATTTCATTTCATCTGTCATTCATTTAATCACTGCCCCAGAGGAGTGCGTCAGGCCTCGGCAGCCGGCACAGTCCATATCCTCGCCGCTAGATGGGGGCTTCATTCATTCCATTCCTGACCCGGTCGGAGACTGGAAGCAGGCTGTGGATTTTTCATCAATTAGTAGAAACATGGTTACTGCTGCAGTGTGACTGTTTGATTTTGTAAAAGCTAAGAAATTTAAAAAAATGCATGAATGTTCATAATCCGTTCAATCTTACGTTAATACACTTAATTCTTTAGTTCCTGCTCTGTTGTGTTGATTGTTTAAAGCTCAACTGTTGCATTGTATAAAACAATATACTTTTCTATTTGTTTCAGGTGAGTACCTTTCACTTCAGCTGTTACCTTGTGGCAATTGGATCACAGAAAGGTATGACGTTAGTCGCATGTTATATTTTACTTCTATTTCACGAAATCTGTGCGAAGGCTGGTCTGATCTTCCAAAAGTTCCATCGTAAGTTGGCAATATGCCAATCACAGCAAGTGTAAGAAAAAGTATTGGAGGATAGGGCTAGGAAAGGAATTGAGATAGTTTCAGATGTTTACGCGAGCGCCGCTGAAGCTGGACAAAGGTAAACTGCGATCTACGCCACGCAGTAACACGTCTGGCTGTCCACGGTTTCCATAGTAAGCTATGCACAGAGAAGAGATGGCATCAACCCAACGAAGATTGTGTATGAGAACTATGTGGTCAGAAGTGTGAAATTTATCATGTTGAAGTTTGTGTAAAGAAGACAAGGTGACTGAAAAGTTACGCGGAAATGTGTATCACTCCTTAACAGTCAATATGGGTGCAATTAAAATTACCGCAATAACATCGGTAGAAACCCACAAAATCTCAAGCCAACTCTACCGTATAAAGAGTGCACTGGGCAAATTGAGGAATGAGGTACTTTGCCATTGCTTTCCTCAAAAAATCTTACTACAATAGAGTATTTTCAGATATACGATTATATCCGCTGAGAGAATATTATTTTTTAAATCGCTTATCCATCCTGGTCACCTTCATTCACAGATTCTGCGAGATATCATTCCTCTACCGTCGCAAGGATGGCGTCTGAGAGCTGAACACACTTTGTTAGCAGATACAACTGGGAACTGATTGAATTTTTTCAGACATGATCCTTGATGCTTTCGCTTTACATTAACACAGGTTTCTTTTTTAAATAAGAAAATATTTGTTTCTTCGTCAATTTCTTTAAACACGGTGTAATTTTAACAACATTTCCATCATATAAAATTAAAACTAAGGTAAATTTTGAAAAACAGCTGTGTTAAAATATAACACATATAAGTAGGAATTAGTTCTAAAACTTGCAGATTTCTACAGGATTATTTTCTTTGTGTACCCCGGTAAACACGGCAAGCTAAGCCAGCGTTCACTGGCGCTGATTGCGGGCGTTCATACACGGTTCAGTCGGTGGTAGCGCGCACTTTTACACTTTTCCCAAACATGTTCAATAATGTGTACTTACAGGGCTCATAGTCGATGTTAAAATGTCCTCCCTCTCTTGTAACACACACCTGACATCTTCTGATGAAAGAATGGACAACAATCTCATCTAATTTGTGTTCTGTAAGAACACAAATTTGTCTGTTAACATTTTATTATATACGGAGCCTGTTTCCTTGAATCGATTAGTGAGCCTCCTAATTGTGCTGGCATTAGGTACAGGTCTTTCTGGACACTCGATTCGAAATTTTCGTCTTGTTTCAGAACAAGACTTTCTGCTCTCCATATAAAAATTATGGGTATACACACGTTCGCACAATGTGAATTGGTGTGTAGGTATAACCAACAAGCACAGTAATCACAATACTCACTAAACGTGCAAAACTAACGTATAAATTTTCCATATATAAGGTGTGTTCAAAACGTAACGAGCCCGAGGCTGGAATGCGCAAACCGGTGGCAACATCAGCTAATCGTGGCGTGTGTAACGAGGTGTGGTTCCAACCAGAGCGTGGAAGGTAACAGCCCGTCGGTAGAGGGCACGCGTGCACGTCACGTGACGATACAAAGCGAGCAGCTGCATGCATCAATTGTCCAACGCTGACAGTCGCATTGAAAACAGTGTCATGGAGGCGTCAACCGAAGAGCAAAGAGGTGTTGCTCGGTTTCTGACAGCGGAAGGAGTAGGGGGAACGGACATTCATTGCCGAATATCACAAGTGTGCGGCGAACACTACATGTCCCTTGCAAGGGTCAAGGCGTGGCACAAGCGCTTCAGGGAAGGACTGGTGTCGTTAGCCGATGATGCCCGGTCTGGGGCACCCCCCTGCATTACCGATGACAACGTCCAGCTGGTTGATGCACTCATTACCCAGGACCGCAGAGTGACAGTGAACGCCATAGCCGCCATGGTCGCTCCACGACAATGCACGACCTCATACGGCCAACACAGTCGCGGCACTCCTGCAGAAATTCAAATGGAGGTTCTCGGCCAGCCTCCAAACAGTCCTGACCTCTCTCCCTGTGATTACGCCATGTTTGGTCCCCTGAAAAGGGCTCTGCGGGGCCAACGATTCACCTCGGACGCCGACGTCCAGCTGTACGTGCGGAACTGGTTCACATCGCAGCCCAGGGAATTTTAAGAGACAGCCATTCACCGCCTCGTGTCACAGTAGGACAAGTGCCTCAACAGCCTGGGCCAAAACTTCTAACATACAGGTTTCTGGTTTCTGTAATTATGCCTCCGGATCGTTACTTTTTGAACGCACCTTATACATTCATATGAATGACAAAACTCGTGTGAGCTAACGATATGAGTCAATGGAGCGGGGTAATGTGAGGTCCACTCGCTTCACACCTGGCCAGCCAAATTACATCATAGTTTGCCGCGATTACCGGGGCGCACAAAGATAATAACCCTGTATGTTGAAATGTTGCGGTAGAAAAGGAATATTTATATTAAAAATGTAGTTTAGCCCAAAAACTGGAATTAAAGATTTTTCCTCCAGCGGAGGAAACTGCAACAGTTTTGGTTTAGGACAAGGTATATTCAACATCTCAATGCCCGTTTTCGGTTTCTTATTTTTTATGTCTGATAAAGAGAAATCTAAGAAATTAGAGAGAAATGTAGTGAACATAGAGAGAAAAACAAGTAGTTCCGTGACGAACTAAAGAGCCTGCTTTTCTTAAAATTTAAATTTGTGCCTATGATTAATTTAGAGACTAATTTAGAATAATGACGAAATTAAGTTGGTAATACTGACATTTCTAATTAGTTCGAAATATACCTGAAATAGTATATACTAATAGAGCACTACAGTTGGCAGCCCTGGTGACTTTGAATATATTCTTAGTTCCATCTCTTAAGGTACAGAATGGCCATACAAAATCTCGTTGAAGTTCAAAGGATAGTATGGACGTTACATGCAGTTGGACATTGTATCTATCAGCGCGCGTGAAATCATGTTAGCAACAGTGTCACGTATGTGTTGGTCAGAAATAATCTGAAATATTATGATCTATTATTGCTCCAATTTTGGATTAAATCCATTAGTTCGTATAGAAGTTAAATGTATTTAAAATTGGACCTATCAGCAGACAAAATCATGTTGGCAGCACTGTATCAGATACTGCAAATTAATCTAGAATGGCAGGTACTATACGTGTACAAAGTTTAGAGCTGTTGACTTGCAAACTTTATGATATATTGGGATTAGGATTTTAAAAAAATATAGATTTCAGTTTTCAAACGTTGGCAGTCCTGTTGTCTCTAAAGAAAACGCATATTCATATATGTTCCGATGCACAAATCACATGTCGAACGTGGTTGAAATCAAATCAATAGTTAGGAAGTTGCATGTATTTAAAGATTTGGGCTATCACCATGGAATAGAATCATGTGGGCAACACTGTCTTGTATGGCCTCCTGTATTTTAATGTGATGTAATCTCTTATATATAATCCAAAACTGATTCATCACCGCAGGGCTCAAACCACTAGACCTAGGAAGCTGAAATGTTGCATGTTGGTTGATCCGAGTATGTAGAGGCTCACTAAGAAACGGTTTTTGAAAATTCAATTTGTAAGTGACTTTTTTCGGCCCTTTGGCATTGACAATCCAAAATTGACTCATCGATGCAGGGCTCAAACAACTAGACCTAGAAAGCTGAAATTTTGCATGTTGGTTGATCCGAGTATGTAGAGGCCCAATAAGAAACGGGTTTTGAAAATTCAATTTGTAAGTGACTTTTTTCGGCCCTTTGGCACTGAGCAAGGACAGTCGGTAAAATGTTCGGATTTAGCTCATTTTAAGCCGCCACATACGAGAAACAATACTCGGAGGTCCTGTAGGGACCCCGAAACACACTTTTTAAGTTCCTAAAATGAACGGTTTCGGAGATATTCCCAAATAACTGTGTTCCGTCTGAGAAACAGATCAACGTTACTATGGCAACCGCTGAAATTTCACAGACCGGGGATAGTTTTCTGGCAATATCTCGAAAACCATTCACTTTAGGGCCTTAAAACGCTGGGTTCGGACCACGAACATTGCTCCTCACATTGATACGCGCAAAAAGAGCTATAATCCATATTTCTACGATCAAATCGACTCGGAAAGTCTCATCTCTTATATATAATCCAAAACTGACTCATCACCGCAGGGCTCAAACCACTAGACCTAGGAAGCTGAAATTTTGCATGTTGGTTGATCCGAGTATGTAGAGGCTCACTAAGAAACGGTTTTTGAAAATTCAATTTGTAAGTGACTTTTTTCGGCCCTTTAGCATTGACAATCCAAAATTGACTCATCGACGCAGGGTTCAAACCACTAGACCTAGAAAGCTGAAATTTTGCATGTTGGTTGATCCGAGTATGTAGAGGCCCAATAAGAAACGGTTTTTGAAAATTCAATTTGTAAGTGACTTTTTTCGGCCCTTTGGCACTGAGCAAGGACAGTCGGTAAAATGTTCGGATTTAGCTCATTTTAAGCCGCCACATAAGAGAAACAATACTCGGAGGTCCTGTAGGGACCCCGAAACACACTTTTTAAGTTCCTAAAATGAACGGTTTCGGAGATATTCCCAAATAACTGTGTTCCCTCTGAGAAACAGATCAACGTTACTATGGCAACCGCTGAAATTTCGCAGACCGGGCATAGTTTTCTGGCAATATCTCGAAAACCGTTCGTTTTAGGGCCTTAAAACGCTGGGTTCGGTTCCCACCTCTAACCACGAACGTTGCTCCACGCATTGATACGCGTAAAATGAGATATATTTTATATATAGAGGTTGCTTTTGGGGCTCGGATACAATCGTGATTTTTGAGTCTAATTTTATACTCTTTCGGCTGGTTGTTGTAAGCGAGCTTTCAGAAGTTTACTCGAATTTACAATGTTAAGATACTTGCTATTTTGCACGGTATGCTTTCATTTTCTTTATAAATTTGTTTTTTCTTAACTGAATATTTTTGTTTGCCAATTTTGATCTGCTCTTTTTCGTTTTTAACCATGATCTGCAACGTTGATTCACAGTCGAATGTGTCGTATTCTACCGGCTGTCACGTTAATTATTATTGTTTCTTAATTACTCTTACTGAGGAATTGGGCAAACTTATTTCAATAAAGTTGTTGTTTTGTCTTACACGGCCATTGAATCCCCGCACAAGGCACGGCTTAAACCTAGAAAAGTTGCTGAATTGTACTAATGGAGTAATGGTGCAGCAGAAAAGAGGAGAATTGAAGCTTTTGAAATGTGGTGATAAGGGAGAAAGATGATCAGATGGGTAGTTAGGGTAACAAATGAAGAGATATTAAGACGAGTGGGAGAGGAGAGATGTTTCTGGCGACTGCTAATGAAGAGAAGAGATAGGAGGGTAGGACACATATTATGACACCCAGGAATAGCAAGCTTACTGTCGACCAAAATATTATGTGCACTCGAGTTTGAAGGTTGTTTGTGAAGTAGCGAATAGACCTTCATAAAATCCAATGACATCATCATTTTCGACGTTCGATTTTACGTTAGTTCATGTAGGTTTGCAATTTTTAATTTATATTTCAATATTTTTTATCGCAGTTGAAACACAAAAAGTGCCCCTTTTTAAGCGTGTTTCAACCATGCGTCACATTTAAGAATTATTATCTCACAAACCCGTAATCAGATCGAATCTGAATTTTAACACAATATACATTGGAATGTTGTATAACTGGTTTATTAATTTCAAAATATTGTGTGTTCAAGAACGAATGTTGTTATTATTTTTGTAAGGTAAGACTTTCTCGGCTCGGGGTCGTTGGAAAATGAAGTTCTTGGTTGCGTTGTAATCCTTATACATCAAAAAGTTATGCTGTATGACTGTGAAATAGGTAAATTAATTCACTTATTTTATATCGGTTTGTATTTGTACGGAGAATTAAGACATGCTTCACCAGCTAGCCGCTCCGAGAAATGCTATACAGCGTTGCTGATATGGAGCCCATCACTTCCGAGCGAGACGTGCCATGACGCGTGATGTAGCCCATCTTGGCATTGATGTACTGCTTTCACCAGAGCGGCCAACTGGTGAACCATGTCTTAATTCTCCGTACAAATACAAACCGATATACAATAAGTGAATTAATTTACGTATTTCACAATCATACAGCATACCGTTTTGATGTATAAGGATTACAACGCGACCAAGAACTACATTTTCAAACCATCCCGAGCCGAGGAAAAGTTACCTTACAAAATTAATAACAACTTTGTTTCTTGGACACAAAAAAAAAAATTAAAATTAATAAACCTGTTATACAACATTCCAGTGTATGTTGTGTTAAAATTTGGATTCGATCTGATGACGGGTTTGTGAGATAATAATTCTCAAATGTGACGCAAGGTTGAAAAACGCTTAAATCAGGCACTTCTTGTGTTCCAACTGTGATAAAAAATATTAAAATATATATTAAAAATTCCAAACCTACATTATCTAACGTAAAATAGAACGACGAAAATGATGATGTTATTGGATTTTATAGGTCTATCGGTTACTTCACAAACAAACTTCAAACTCGAGTACACATAATAGTTTGGTCGACAGTAGTTATGGATGGGAGGGTCGCAGACTAGAACTGTAGGGGTAAACCAGGGTTAAACAGATTGCCTCGGATGTAGGGTGTGGTATCTATGTAGAAATGAAACGATTAGCTCAGGAGAGGGATACATGGAAGGCTGCATCAAACCAGTTAAAAAACTGAAGACTCAAACAACAACAATCAAGAATTTTAATTACTTAGAGAGGCATGTGGGGCAAAAGTGTCGTTGGAGAATTTCAATCCCTGGGATGTAACACTGGAAGAGACTGCATAATGTACATCAGCGGCCAAGGTGAGCGATATTTAACTATAGGTCTATTAATAGGGATATGTTTACGTTCAAATCATCACTTAGTATGGCCAAATTACATCCAGAATAGCTTAAGTAAGAATACATTTAATTCCCCATATTCCGATAGGTTTGCCATTCCAGTGTGCAAGAGTGCAGTTCCCTCTTCAAACAATATTTGCAATTTCTTTAACAAAGCGCAATGACACACACTTAACAGTAGCACGTGTACATTTAGACAAAACAATTTTTTCCCATGGTCAACTGTATGTGGCGTGCTCGCGAGCATCCGGACAACAAAATCGTCATGTCTCAGCAGAAGATGGCAAAACCATAAACGTAATTTTAAAATGTGTTAACATAATGTAACAACGAACCCTGCAGACGTTCACAACTCGATAAAATTTCCACTTTGCTGATCATATCAATATACTGTATGTATCAGAATATTCAGAATTAGAATGGACACTCCTATAGCCGCGATTTCTGTAATAGAATAGACCAATTATCAGCAATAATGCATCGTCCTCATTGTCTTGATCGCGGGCGAAGCCGCGGGTACCTGCTAGTATTACCTATTTGTGTGTCATATTTTGGAATAGTTCCCATACATGCCTTCCGAGATAACTAACATAAAAGCTCAAATGTAAATTGCGAATTGTCCCCAGTTGGTAGCACTGACGTCTTTTATCAAATATGGTCGTGAAATATTCAGTTATAGATCTTTACAAAAGTTTGGTGCTTTTCAGTCGGTCAACACGAATGCACCCAAAAAGAGCTGGGTTATGCCCTAATGCTGAAATAAATTACATGAGATTAATAAATACACTAGGATGACCAGTTTCGATCGTCAAGCGATCATCATCAGATCTATTGCACTTAGGCTATAACATCTATGTTTGAGAATACAGGTGAAAAATATTTACAATATGTACAATTATTTAGTTGCAGTATTGGTAATGCAACTGTCGGTATATGTAGTATATCTGATGTTAGGTGAAATGCTAAAATGGTGATGGAAATTCGGAGTTTGTCCGTTTGCCATTTTCACATTTCACCTAACATCAGATATATCAGATATCTAATTTATTTCAATTGTTTTTAAAGCCACGAGATGGCAGCTGTGCGAAATTCTAAAATCTCGTTCTTATTTCTTGTGTTCTAATCATGCGATTGATGTTTGAATAATACACCTATGTAAAAATATTTATGTAATGTTTGATAACTCTATGACCTACATAATTTTAAAATAATCCAACATGGCGACCATCCGAAATATTTAGATGGTTCTCAATATCTATGAATCAATTACAGCAATCACACTGATATTTTGTACGTTGATAGAAGCAATTAACATAAGAAATATATATGAAAATTGGCTGATTAGTTCCTCGCGGAACTACTTGATATGTGAAAATCAGGCTAATAAATATTGCGGGTTTACCATTAGGACGCATGCTTGTGGGAAAGTATACGGAAAGTAGTCTTAAAATTTTAGCAATCAACAAGTAGTTCCGTGAAGAACTATACAGCCTATTTGCATATATCCTACTTATGTTAACTGCCACTATCAACATACAAAATTTCAGTTTGATTGCTGTAATAGATTCGTAGATATTGAGAACCGACTAAATATTTGGGATGGTTGCCATGTTGGATTTTTATGTAGGTCCTAGAGCTATGTACTGTTGCATGAAGATTATTGTGTACGTGTAGCATTCAAACTTCAATCGCATGATTAGGACACAAGAAGTAACAAGGAAATTTTGACATTTCGAACAGCAGACATCTTGTGGTTATGGAAATAATTGAAATAAATTAGATGCCAGTGGATTAACCTTCGTATAAGGATTTACTGTATCAAGTTTCACTGCACTCGGATGGTTAAATTGCGAGAAATGTCCATGTGAATATTTATACTTCGCGTCGCCGCCATGTTGGATTTGTGATCACCAGGTTATTTAAAATCCTATAGCTGAACTTAAATTCATAGCCCCCATGAACATAAATAATTCAGTTTGATTGCTATCATAGATTCGTAGATATTCGGTGCCGTCTAAATATTTCGGATGGTCGCCATGTTGGATTGTTAAATGTATAGGCCATAGTCATGTACCATTAAAGGAAATTTTTTGCGTAGGTTCGTTATTCAAACTTTCACTTCGATCACATGATTACGACACAAGAAATAAAAACTTAATTTTAAAATTCGCACAGCCGCCATCTTAAGGTTATGTAAACAATTGAACTAAATTAGATACCAGTGCATTACAATGTGCATAAACATTTCCTGTACCAGATTTCATTGCGCTTGGAACATTAAATCGCGAGAAAAGTCTATTTAAAAGTTTCAAATTCGTTTGGCCGCCATGTTCGTTTTGTAGTTAACCGGTTTTCGAAAGTCTTATAGATGAACTTCCAGTAGTTCCCTTTATCTCCGTACAAAATTTCAGGGTGATACCGCTAATAGTTTCAGAGATATAGAATGCCGGTGAAATACTTCGCACATCCGCCATGTTGTGGTTATGTAAACAATTGAACCAAGTTAGAAGTCGGTGCATTACAATGTGTATAAACATATACTGTACCACGTTTTATTGCGTTTGGTTGGTTAAATCGCGAGAAACGTCTATTTAAAAGTCGCAAATTTGCGTGGCCGCCATGTTTGTTTTGTAGTTACCAGTTTTATAAAAGTCACATAATTGAACTTCTAGTAGTTCCCTTTATCACCGTAAAAAATTCCGGGGAGATGTCTGGAATAGTTTCGGAGATATTGAATGCTGGTGAAATATTTCACACTGCCGCCATGTTGGATTGGTGAGACGTAACATTTGAAGTGCACGGTAGGGGTCGTCCGGAATAGTGCCATGAACTTACCGAGTTTCATTGACATCTCTCGAGCCGTTTAGACGTTATTAGGGAACACACACACTTCACACACACACACACACACACACACACACACGCACACACACACGGACAAAAGGTGATCTCATAAGCCTCTTTTTTTTTTTCAAAATTGAAAATAGGCTAAAAATAAATGCACAGTTAGATAGCCAAGTGTCTGTAGATTAATACAACGTAAACATTGTTTTTTGAAGATTTTCAAGATTTCAAACATTCTGTTTTTGTGTACCTATGTTTTGCGTCCTTCTATCCATCTTGTATTGGTTTCTCGACAAATCTTGATGAAAGACTGACTCCCAATTTCATAACGATGGCTTCTGTACTATCGGCGTGGCCATGGCAGGCATTCATGCTTTATGAGTTTAATCTTGGAGAGCTCCGCTGTTTTAATTTTGCTCCATGTTGCATGCTTCCATAAAGCCAACGACTGGTCCTTTCATCAAAAGCCAACTTATAAATATAACTGAAAGCTCTTTCATTAGTTTCACTTTCACATGAACATTCCAATGCTGGGGAAAGCTCCGGCATCCTTACTGTGTACTGGACTTGCTCCGTTCATAGGACTACTCAATGTTGTTGTTGTTGTTGTTGTTTCAATTACAGACTTGGACATCGTGGTCAATCCAGCCCCGGGTACTGTGTGTGTGTGTGTATGTATAGAATTTGTCTGATAACTTGTGTTATTGTGGTGCAAGTGATAGAGCGTGTGCATTTGTAACTAATTAAGGTGAGGATTGGGTCGTGACCTAAAGTTAGGTACTGTACCCGTATCCACGTGGTCTTACCTGTTGAAATCCGATGGAACAGCTGGATCGTAGAATCTGGAAGCACCCGGCTGAAATACCCCCCAAAGCTCTACCAACTAGGATCAACCAGGGACAAGGATACCTCTCTTATAAAGAATGCGATAAGAAGATGCCAGTGGTCGATGAAATAAAAACGAAAAATAGCCCAAAGTGAACTAACAAGACTCTGAAAATAATTAAATTAATCTCGTGCGTGGTGCTAGGCATTCTAAAAACTGATCCTCGTAGCACATCCTGTTTCTAGTGTAAATGACCAAGACATCCGAAGCATTTAAAATTAACCAATAGTTTATTTATCCAAAAACTGCTGCAATGTGGAATACCTCTCCACAGAACAAAAATAATCTGCCTCCACTGAAGCGTAATCACGTCTTAATGACATTAGCAACGAATCTTGTTGAATATGCTATTAAAATTATAGCATCATAACCGCATGTAAAACAATCTTAATAAATTTCAAACATGTTTATATACCCTTGTTACACATATTAAATAACCCTTGTAAGTTTATGGCAATATTTACATTTTTATATTTAGTTCACGTTCAAATCATTCGTGTTTTATATATTCAACTCCATCAATAAGCATTCTAGTGTACTTGTTATGTTCAAATCATGTCTTATTCGACGAACGGTTAAGTTAATCGAACGCATTGTCATTGCATAAAAATGTCAACAACATTTTAAATCTCACAATTAATCATATTATTATCTCTTAAGCTTTCAGTCATTATTATTACATGATACCGACAGTAGTGGCTACGCAGGCTAAAGCGCAGCGTTAGGTCAAGTTGCCAAGCTCTCTGCTGACTCGGTAGACGCGTGGGTACGAGCCCCACCGTCGGCTGTCCTTGAAATGGTTTTCCGTGGTTTCCCATTTTCAACACCAGGCAAATGCTGGGACAGTACCTTCTGACAGGCAACGGCCGCTTCCTTCCACATCCTTGCCCAGTTTCATTCATCTTCATCCATTCCATCTCTCATCCCGACGCGCAGGTCGCCCACGGGCGTCGACTAGAAAGACCTGCACTCGGCCTCTCAGGAGGCTACACGACAAAAAAAAATTACATGATTATACAAATATTATTACTCGTCTTTCCAATTAGATCTTTCTTCAAAAACAAATGTCATCAATTCGAGCAATCAATTCTAGATTTATTATTACAATGCTAGTTTTACTTAAATGTTGGATTCATTAACTTTATTATCTAGTGCCTTCTAGTATCTATAATCGTGACTATACTGCACGTTCAAAATATACACATAAGTGCACTCAGTAATAGCTCAATAGCTAATTTATACTGGAAAATGTGATATAGACCATCCATCGATGTCTAATATCCCCTTATTACAATCAAATTCCGCAAACAAACATTGCTATATTCATACATAAGCTCTCAATAGCTTGTAGATATTTTTCCAAACATTATTAAAATTAAATAAGCTTTTACATAATAGTCGTAAAATATCATGCTTCAAATTAACATAAGTTAAAGTATCATGAACAATTTTTATCAGAACTGACACAAATATAAAGTAATCAGCGGTTCAAATAACAGTGCTTGAGAATTTTCAACATCATCATTTCGCTTTTTAACGAAAAATATTGTATACAATCTTTCTATAATATTTATTTATTTATCAATGTATTCTCATGTTCATAAATATTTCTTTCAAGAAATTGTAGATAGATCACTGTAAAAAGAAACTATTCAGCCCTCTACTAAACAAAATTCGACTGGATATCCTCCCCCAAAGAAACACGAAAGATACTACAACATGGTAAAGAGCCTGTCTTAAAAAGGTACACGTAGACCATTAGAATCTAACGCTTAACTAGGATGGAGTTCAAAAACGAATCATGAAAAAAATAGAAAAACTGAACGAACTAAAAAGTGTCTAAAAATTCAAAAAGAAAATCTCAAAAGCTGTGGATTGCCAAAAATTAATCCAAAAATCGCAAATATCCACTCTAGAAATCATTATGTTTCCATGTTTATACTGCACTCGACGAAAAATAGATCCACACGTCTATTAAAGAAACTTGCATGTAATGCATAAGTATTCAAATTCAAAGTTCAAAATTTGTAGAAGTGTCTATTCAAATAATCTTCAAATATACGTGGCGTATTGGACATCTGCTTGCTAACAACTATTCTTATATAAAGTTATGGCAGTCTTCTTCCTACTCTTCATATTATGTGTCTCCTCAACAAACTATATTGATCTATTAAATGCCCAAAATGTAATAAGAAAAAGAGTAAAATAATGCATTGAAAATAGCATTATAAAATATTAATGTTAACTACAAAATAAAATGCACTACAAGACAGAAACGATGAAGTATCGGGTCTAGCCCTTGAATGCATTTTCTAACTACTTAAGAAAAATTGGTGAAAAAGGAACACTCTAGAGTATGTCTAACCATACTGTCCACTTGTGAAAATGGTTGTCAGCTACCTTGTACGATGCCATCTCGTTGAAATTGGAATATGGTTAAAACACACTGTTCTCGTTCTGGAACTGAACCCTTGTTCATCAGTTCGCGTAGTTCTCGAAACGACTGGATCTTGAAGAGAACCGAACCCCGATCCCGAACGGTTGAAAAATAAAAACAGCTGTTCGCGCAACAAGTTCATTGTTCTCACACGTTCCTAAGATGTTCTGTAGCCTATTCGTGGAATGCCATTATAGTTCATGTAGTCACAGTATGAATGTACAGTCAACTTTTCCAAAGCGCCTTCCATCTCTTCTTAAAAAGTTTTCTGCTGTTGTAGTATTTCATAAATGATGTTAGTGATCATCCTAGGTGGTCAACTCACTATTGTATTGCATTCCTTCTTTCCATTCTAGCCCATTCGCGACATTAACATGTCGTGATGAAGTACTCGTTCATTCAACCTCTGTTCTGTAGTCATGATGATAATATATAGACTGTACTGAACTATTGTAGACTATAGTCTTGTATTGGCATTGAAATATCACAAGTCCTAGTGAAGACTGAGTTCACTGCTCCTTAATAATGAAGACTAACACTATCTCCAGCTATAACAAGCCGAGACAAAAATGCTGCGTTACGAACTATCTAACTGCACTGGTTTCAACTTCGCGTCGAACGTCTAAATTATAAGTACGTAAACGACCGCGTTGTTTGCTCGAGACAGGAGTGTTGTACTCCAAGCAAAGTATATTGTGATATGACCTCACTGCCTTGCCAGATTTTTCACACTGTTCTTGCGAGACCCATAATGCCGTTCGTTGCGAAACGACATTGACAATCGATACCGACACTGGCTAGTGTTCGATAATACTCTGATATTCTGTCATATGCATTTATCTATGTGTAAAATGCTCTCAAGTTTCCTCTTCTTTTAATATAATGAATTTACCAGTTGTTGTTCTGTTTCATAAAAACTGTATCAGAATGTATCATGTTGCATCAGATTTACGTTACTGCTGCCTCCATTTTGTAGTCATCTCTTGTACTAAAAACATAGCACATGTTCGAAGGATGTAGTGCGGGCTGCCGAATTGCTCCTAAGCTCGCCACAGAGTATCAATGCGCTGTATGCCTTGTAAATAGAGCCACAGAAATTCATCTGAGTACACTCCTGTACAACATAGATCCGACTCAATGCAAAATACGGTCTCAGTACCACCCCGGCATTGCGTGGAGCAGAAGTGGGAAACCACGGAAAACCACTTCCAGGATGGCGAAGGTGGGAATCAAACACACCCTTTATCACATTTGCCTCACGAGGCTGAGTATACCCCGTTCCAGCCCTCAGACTGGAATTAAATACTAATCTATATATTTAAACCACAAGGCGTGTTATTTTGCAATTCGCCAACAACCCCCCACTGGACCGAATTTTTGCCTATTTCTATTTATGAGAAATTGGCTTATGAGATCACATTTGGTCTGTGTGTGTGTGTGTGTGTGCATATGCTTTCTATCTGTAATCCGCCAGCGACTTCTACAAAGCTGATTTTCATGCTGTTTGCTTTAAATTAAAGATTAATATTTCTACATTCCACATCATTACGTTTTTGATGTGTACCATTTTTCGAATAGTTATCTGTATATTCTTTCTGGGAGTGATTTTTAAAAGTGAATCGGAAATGGATGGGACGGAAACAATGAGCTCGCGCGGTGTCAGAGATTGGTACTGTCGGCCATGTGACTATGTGGAATGTATATCGTATACGGTTTACTTCAAGGTTTGGAGGCCCCATTAAAGATATTCCTGCAATAAATCATCTTCAAATTGTCGTTCTTTGGTGCGAAAATAATCATTATATCATATTTGCTGAAAACAATTATTATGATTTATTAAATCTTCATACTTTTGCTGTATTCTTATTTAATGTAAGCACTCGAGGAGCTGTTGGGCATGTGGCTAAGTGGAATCTATATCGCATACAAAAATTACTTCAAGGTTTGGAAGCTCTATTAAAGATATTACTACAATAAATTATCTTCAATTTCTCGTTCTTTGGTGTGAAAATATTCATTATATCATATTAAATTTGCTGAAAACCGGCACTTGAGTTTTGCAAGTAGTTATTTCAATGACCAACCGAGTTCACTGTTAACAAGGGATAACATGTCACATGTTACACATCATTTGCGACTACTGTAGGGCTCGTAATTTATTTATTTTTTCGTTTATAGATGCCAGTTTAGAGGAGTTAGGGCATCCGCGGTGATAGCCAGGAGTGCTAGCCACTACGTATCGAGGTGGGCCTCTGTTATTCGAACCTAGAATATCTGAACTGAGCTTCCAACTGTCGTCGTGTCTGGCTACGCTGCTTCATGACGAGGGAGAGAATGCGTGTTGCACTTTAGAGCTAGGAGGAGCCGTGAGGATGTTGACACGAGTGGAGTTCATGTGAGGCGACACTCTTCACCACAGAGGCGGCTTCATGACGCCCCACTTCTTCCGCTCGAATGCACCTTGCCCTCACCGCTGTCAGAGCGTGCTAATCAAAATCTCTTCGCCATGCAGTGACTATGGCATCGATTTCTCAGTCCGCAATTAGCCAGCAAGAAGTTCATCCATCGACCCGTCTGGCCTGCTTGACACCCTAAGATCTTCTGGCAAGTACCGTGCGTGCTAGGGGTAACATGTCATGCGATGCTGGCTCATAAAGTGTTTTATCGTATCGCATCTAGTGTTCGCTGGGCAAATAATAATTAAATCTTAGCACCAGCTAGAACAGGTAAAGAAAGGAGAAGACGTAAAGCTGTAATACCTATAGCACAAACAAATAAAGGTGTTTGATCTAAGGATAATCCAGGAGCTCGTATATTGTCATTGCAATAAAATTCACTGCTCCTAAAATTGAGGAAATTCCAGATAAGTGAAGTGAGAAATTACTAAATCTTTAGTTCACCATGTAGATGCTGTTGTTAATTCGTATTAGTTTACTTAGGGCACCTTGATCATCATCCCCGTGTGTTTGGATGTGTGTTAAATTTGTCTGATAACCTGTGTTTCTGTGGTGACTGTTGTAGTGTGTGTAACTGTAATGATAAGGGTTGGGAATAGATTAGGTGCCCCGGGGCTTGAAATAAGGTACTATTCTGGCCTTTTCCAGTAAGGAGAGTGGAATAAACGGAGGAAAACCATACTCAAATGGCCAATGTCAGCGCTGGGATTCGAACTCCCAATTACCGGACTTGTTAAACCTAAGCCACGTTTTTCTCATTCTCATTTACCTTGGCGCATTCATACCATTTGAGGAACTTGAATACATATAATTGTGTACATACCGATTTATTTTAGTCACGGTAACTACAAATACGCGTAATGTGTACTAATTATTAGAATAATGTTTTATATCCACAATTAAATAAGAATTACAGGTTATAACTAAGAATCTGTGTTTTTTTTGTGATGTTCTGATTAAAATGACTCATGGCTGTAAAACTCATGTTCTTAGCGATTTTATTCCTTTATGATTGAAAAAAGAACAAAAGAAAGTATACTGCGAGAAATCCAGGGGAAGAAACAGCTGATGGTAACTGTTCATAGAAGAACAGCTAAATTTATTGGACACACCGTGCGTCATAATACCTTTCTAACCAATCTACTAGAATGAAAGGTCTTAGGAAAGAAGGAACGAGGTCGACCTAGGAGGTAATTCCTATAAATATTGATGCAAAACGTAGGATGTGGTTCCTATTGTGAGATGAAAAGGCAAGATGAAGACAGAAGACAATGGTTGAATCGACAAGGCATTGCCTTTAGACATTGATTGATTGATTGATCGATGATACCCTTTAGTCAGCAATGTTCTTGTTATGCCGACGTTGTTTGTGAACAAATCGATAATTATCCATCATTCTCACAAACTCAAAATATTCTGTATTATGCAGAAAAGAACCAACCACCATCAAGCCTAAACTGAGAAAAATATACTGAAAGTAAAATAAAAAGGAAAAATTCACAAATTAAAAATGTTTAATATTCATTCCTTCAGTTTAAAGCATTTAAAGTAGTTGCTCGTATCTTTCACCAAAATATTGACTCTTAAACTACTTTAGTTAATGAGATATCACACAATTTTTGGGTTGGTTGCTTTCTGCAGGAAGTCGTATATTTTAAATAACTTTATGCTGAATGGATTTAAAGAATATATTTTCGATGTTCACTTGAAATAAATTCAAAATAAGGTACATGAAAACTACTAGAAAATAATTGACAACGTGTGAAAATACTTGAAAATACATTAAAACTCTTGAAAATCCATGAATTTTTTTGTAATACATGCAAGTACTCTCATTTGAAAGTATGCAGATATTATTACACCATAATTGTAACAATAGTATTGTCATAAACTCAATGTCTGGTACACCACAAAAACCTTCAACATCGTCCTCAATATCAAACATCAAGCCACTAGGATCCTTTCTGCAGAATGAGAAACGTGGCAACATCTTCCAGTAGTCTTCTTCCTTTGTCGGTCCAAAGATGGCACTAGAATGCAGAGTGACGTGGGTTCTTTTCTGCAGAAGAAGGTATAATAGTAGGTGAAGCATTGTACAGTGTTATCTCAATTGTATACATTTTGTGGGTTGGTTCCTTTCTGCACATGCATTCAGCACGGACGTGTTTATGTCCAGGATGCCAAAATTAATTCATTAAAAATACTCTCTTAATTAAGTTTTATATGGTTTTATCAAGAATTATTACTAACATTTTACATTTTGTAAGTGAGTTATGCAGGAGTTTACATTTAACAGGTATTATTTCTTCCGTAAAACAGGCAAGTCAGCAGCGAAAGCAATAAAGAAATCACAATAATGACGCAATTTAGCAAAACTTCGTGAGGTCAGAATGTGGATTCAAATTAAACATCAAAAGTGGTTCAATTCATTAAAATAATAGGAATTGAAAACTTAACACGTAGATATCCTACGCGTAATATGCTAGTTCTAACTATTTGATCACGTCTATACACGTAACGTCTTATATCTTGTACATTTCATGTAATATTGATTAAAATCAATAAATGGAGGATATAAAAAGGACAGTGTTTCATACCCCGTGGCAGGTTTATTGCAGAGAATTTATGTCATCTCCGATCAGCGACAAACCGCCCAATAAATCCAGTGAGTGGTGGAATTACATCTTGTACAGTAATCAATTGAATAGCATTAAAGCATTAATCTTGTTCATAAATTTTATGATGTGATGTATAGAAATAAATGTACACCAATATAAAAGCGATACTATCCAATCAGCTTTAAACCACATGTACGAGTATTTCAACTTGGATGTTGATAAAAATAACACAGCTCATTTTAATCCCGTTTGGAGCGCTGAGTTCATGGTTTTTGAAATTTACAAGGGAAGTGATCGAAGCACTGCACACAGGATATGTTGAAACTCAGGATAGGGGAGAAACTGTAGATTGTTGTTGATTTATTTAGGGGCTTGATTCTATTTGTATTTATGTTTATTAATAGTCAAAATTTAATGTTTTTTCAGTCGGTCAACACGACTGTACCCAATTTTAATGTATGGTTCACAAATATAAAATTAGATGAGATTAATTAATACCATTGGCCGCTACTAGGTTGGACGACTGTCTGCATTCATTAATCCAGATCTTGAAATTAAGACCCATATAGAAATGGCAAGATCAGCTTTTAAGAAAATGAGACATTTATTGTGCGATGATGCCTTAAATTTAAAACTAAGTCAGCGTATTGTAAAATGTTTTGTTTGGTCCATTTTTCTTTATGGAGTGGAAGCCTGGACTATGAAATCGTCCATCATTATAAGGCCCGAAGCTCTGGAAATGTGGTTTCATAGAAGGATGCTGAAAGTCTCTTGGATAGATCATGTATCTAATGACAAGGGCTGCAGAGGGCAAATTCTCAACGAGAGCTACTGACCACCATCAAATGCTGCAAAATTGCATACCTGGGTCATGTGTTACGTGGTGAAAAATATACAATATTACATCTCATTTCAAAAGGCAAATTTGATGGTCAATGAAGAGCGGGAAGGAGAAGGACGTCTTGTTTTCGGAACCTTCAATATTGGACTGAAACATGATCTATTGAACAGCTCTACCGCTCTGCTGAAGATAGACAAACACTATCCACATTGATCGCCAACGTCCGGGAGACTGGGCAGGGCACATAGAAGAAGAAGACGAAGAAGAATAAGAAGAAGATTATTTCAGGATTAGGAAACCATCCATTACAATTGGATACAATCGAGTTGACCGTCAGAAAAAAAAATCCATTAAAATTCGACTACTAAGTCAACAATGAAAATGGCTTCCAACACGATCATGTTTTATTAATAGATAAAGTTACAACTCAGCAAATCTTGTAGGTTTCTGTCGTGTCCTGTGCGGGGTTTCACCTAGGTGCACCAATTCAGGCTCATCAGTGGGTTCTTGGTGACCGTGCCCAGACCGCCGCTGGGGTAATGAGCCATGCACTACGTCCCCTTATATTAAACGCATTTGCGCTCCTCTACTGCGAAAGCTGAGATTTCTTACGGCATTTCTCCTCCCTATAGAGGCATTCAAAAATGGTATATTGTCTTTCATAGCGAAGTAGCGTAATTCAATTCAAACGATAGCCAAAATTGCAGATACTGTTACAGTTAGGCAAAACCTGGTAGTAACAAGATATTTACAGATATCTCAACTGCTCTCCATAACGTCTCCGTGTTCCCTGAATACTACTTTCACTTTCTTCTTGAAAACATTTAAACTGTTGGGGAAATGTTCTACACTTCAAGCAACCAATTCCATGTCTCAATACCCCTGTTGATAAAGGAAATTTAAATTAGGAGTAGAGATCAAAGGCCGAGTGCAGGTCTTTGTAGACGACGCCCGTGGGCGACCTGCGTGTCGGGATGAGAAATGGACTGGATGAAGATGAATGAAACTGGGCAAGGATGTGGAAGGAAGCGGCCGTTGCCCGTCAGAAGGTACCGTCCCAGCATTTGCCTGGTTGTGAAAATTGGGAAACCACGGAAAACCATTTCAAGGACGGCCGACGGTGGGACTCGAATCCACGCGTCTACCGAGTCAGCAGAGAGCTTGGCCCCATGACCTAACGCTGCGCTTTAGCCAGCGTAGCCACCACTGTCGGTATTTCAACTGTAAGATTTGCTATTGACATTGTCATCTTGGCCGACACGCCAGAGGATTTGAATTAGAATTTAATTGGTACGGACTCCGTCTTGAGGATAGAATATCATGATAAAAATCAATAAATTCACTTTAAAACAAAAATAGTGGATCGCAGTCGAAATAAAAAAGGTCAAATTTACTGGTGAGACGCTAAAGGAAGTAGGAGACTTATGTTACTTAGGAAGCAAAATAACCAGTGACGGGCGCAGCAAAGAGGATATAAAAAGTAGGTTGACTCAGGCAATGAAAGTATTTCTACAGAAAAGGAATATATTGACATCGAATATAGATTTAAGTACTAAGAAGACTTATTTTAAAGCTTTGTCTGTAGCGTATTGAGGTGAAACTTTGATTGTTGGTGCAGCAGACAAGAGGAGAATAGAAGCATTTGAAATGTGGTGTTACAGGAAAATGATGAATATCTGATGGGTAGATACATTAACAAATTAAGAGGTATTAAGACGAGTGGGAGATGAGAGATGTTTCTGGTGACTGCTAATGAAGAGAAGAGATAGGTTGGTAAGACACATACTAAGACTCCCATGAATAGTAAACCAAGTGATGGAAGGAAGGGTGGAGGACAAGAACTGTAGAGGTAGACCAAGGTTAGAATATGTTAGACAGATTGCCTCGAATGTAATGTGTGGTAACATTGTAGAGATGAAACTATTAACTCAGCACGGGGAGGCATGGAGCGCTGCATCAAACCAGACAAAAGGCTGAAAACTCAAACATACACACAGGTTTAAAAAAATGGCCCCAACTTTGCAAGCGTGATCTCCCCCGCCCATATGATCTGGCTCATGCATTCTGTTTCGTAATTCATTCCAGGCCGGCTCCCCTGTGTATGCTATGTACATCTCCTGGAGTCTTCTTTTATGTCTTCTGTTGTTTTAAATGGATTCCCACCCCCAATGACTTTAGTATGTCAGAGACACTGTCAGTTGGGGAGAATTTGCCAAGCACGAATAATGCAGAATTCCTTTGAACTATCTCTAATACGTTTGAGTTGATTTGTAGGGGTTCACACATTTGTGGCATATTCCAAAATCGGTCTCACAAAATAGCGATTTGTTTGCCAATTCTTCATATTTCTCGTAACAAAATATAACGGAAATTGCTCCATCATCGTTGTCATGTAATGAATGTACTTGTGTGTTGTTGTTGTTGTAGTTACTTTAGAGGCATTGCAACATCTTGGTATTGTTTCCCTATGTACAGCGTGTTCCGATTCAACACGGAATTGAAAAATTGGTTGCCTACCCACCCGTAACTGGCTTGAAACTTGCTCGCAGCGCGCTAGCGACGGGGCTGAGTTCGATTTCACTGATTGCCGCCTTTTTATGCAGCATTGCAAAGCATTTTGCTCTTTCAAAATATATTTACACAGGCTTCACAATACGTTTGAACGATTTCTGTTTCAGAACTTGTTATTTTACGCTTTTGTTAGTGCATTTCTATGAAGAAAAAAAATGTTATTTTACAACATAGTTTATTACAACACAATGCATTTTTGTGTTGTATTTTATTTACAACACAATTTATTGCTTTTTAACACAATATCACAAAACGAGATACAATTTGGAAATGATTTGTTACAAAATTGTAATCAGTCTTCGATGCGACTAAATAAGTTAATTTATCACAGACGTTACATCTATTACAAATGGACATTTACATAAGGTGGTTTGAAGTGGCGTCCATCATTTTCCAAGCAGAGGGCCACTCGTCGCATGAAGTTCTCTCTTGCGTTCGACAACATCTGAGAAGTAATTTCCGCAAAGGCTTCGGTAATGACGAGCTCCATTTCTTCGGGCGTTTGTGGTGACCTTAAAAATGATCTCGACCTGACGTAGCCCCAAATGAAGAAATCCAGGACGGTCAGATCAGGTGAACCTGGTGGGAATTCTATAAAGCCGCCAATTCCTATCCACCGGCCAGGAAACAAACTGTTTAAAACTTCTCCCGCCAAGAGTGCGCTGGATGACCATCTTGTTGAAAAGCATGTTGTAATTGTGTTGTAATAAATGATGTTGTAAAATAAAATCTTATTTCATAGAAATGCTCTGCAAAAGCCATTAACAGCAGAGTAAAATTACAAGATCTGAAACAGAAATCGTTCAAACTTATTGTGAAGCCTGTGCAAATATATTTTGAAAGAGCAAAATGCTTTGCAATGCTGCATAAGAAGGCGGCAATCAGTGAAATAGAACTCAGCCCCGTAGCTAGCGCGCAGCGAGCAGATTTCAAGCCAATTTCGGATGAGTAGGCAACCCATTTTACAGTTCCGTGTTGAATCGGAACACGCTGTACTCGGGTGTGTGTAGAAGTTGTCTGATAACCTGTGTCAGTGTGATGTCTGTACTAGAGAGTGTACTTGTTATTAAGGCAGGATTTGGGTAGGAAGCGGCCGTGGTATTAAGTTATGTATCATCCTGGCGTTTGCCTGGAGTAGAAGTGGGTAAACCACGGGAAACCACTTCCAGGATGGCTGTGGTAGAAATAGAAACCGCCTTTTCTCAGTTTTGTTTCACGAGGGTACGTGTACCCCGTTACAGCCCTCTGACCAAAATTATGTTTTTTGGTAGAGCCAGAAATCGAACTGCCAGCATCGTGGTGTTAGGGTTGGGCGCCTCACTCACACCTGGAGGCTCCTGGTTCGTTTCCCAGTTTCTTTAGGGATTTTAGAATCTGACGTGGTGGCTGGAACGCCGTGACCTCAGCCTCGTGAGGACAATTGAGTGTTGTCCGACAGTGTGGCAACCCGTTCATAGAGACAAAAATTAACAGATAAGGGGATCCGATGCGCTGGCCATACGTCACGCCAAAATCTGCAAGTCAAATGGTTCGGTGTTTGTTTTGGGAATCGAACAAGGATCTCCTGGAAATCAGCCAAGAACGCTAGCCGCTACTCCAGGAGATGGACTCAAGAGGAGCACATGATATCACATATTAGCGGCTCAGGTAACAAAAGGTGATTAGGTATAATACCTGGAAATGCTATCCTTCAAACAAGCGCTGTAAGGAGCTAAGACACGCCCACACTTTGAAGAGTCGTGCGCTTCAACTTGGCTGTTAATATTACGAGACAAAGCAAAGCATCGCGTAGCGTCGCGCGCGCCCTTTGTGCGCTTGACGCGTCCCGACGCTCCAACGAGTCTCACACAGCCTAATTGGACGTAATATTCAGATGGATGCACTTTACTTCAAACAGGCTTCTCAGCTTTCTTTTAGTTTTAAATATATTAACCGCAGAGGCCTGGGTTCGATTCCACACTCTGCCAAGATATGTAATTTTGGTGAGAGGGTTGAAACGGCGTACACTCAACCTCGTGAAGGAAAACTGAGAAGAGACGGGTTCGATTCCTACCTCAGCCATTCTGAAATTGGTTTTCCGTGATTTCCCTCTTCTACTCGAGGAAAATGCCGGGATGGTGCCTAATTTAACGCCACAGCAACTAAATCCTACCTTAATTACAAATATACACACTAATACTGGCATCACAGTAACACAGGTTATTATTCAGATTTTACTCACACCCAAGTACACGGGGATACGTGACCACGATGTCGTAAAGCCCCAAAATCATACTAAACAGAGATGTAGAATTGGAATGGCAGTTAACAGCAAATTAAGCACATAGGTTTGATATTATACTGTATAAGCAAACTCATGGGTTGCCCAAGATAACGGGTTCAAACCCGGCCGAAGCCGTCGGATTGTTTTAGAGCGTTAAAAATCCCTCAGTATGCCTTCCTTCGTAGGGGAAGTAAAGCCGGTGGTCCGATGTTATAGATTTATGGCATGTTAAAGAACCTTCCACTAATTACACCTGTGTGAAGATAAATTGGATAGGTTAAGAATGTAAACAACGCTCTTAGCTTTCTATGTTCGTTGCCAAGAGCCGACTGCGGTGGCGTCTAGTAGCTAGTTTCTGAACTTGGCCTAGTAGTCGTTGACGGTGGCGCTTGTGGGCAAAAGTAGGAACTATTTGAAAAATTCTAAGTTTCAGTCTGTACTTAAATTTAAAAAAACAACACACACACTAATACAGTCATCACAATTAACACCGGTTATCAGACAGATTCTACACACACCCAAAGTACACGGGGCTACATGACCGCGTTGTCGCAGCCCCTAAGCTTAAGAACCAACCAACCAAACTCATCGGTTTTGTCTGATTAATATTTCAGGAACGTACTAGCGTTTTTTGTTGTAGCTTATTTTAGGGACTGCGACATCAAGGTCATATAGCTCCGTGTATTTTGGGTGTGTGTGTGTGGAATTTGTGAACGCTATACTGGTGTTTGTATTTGTAATTTAGGTGGGGATTGGGAAGGAGGCGGCCGTGGTCTTAAGTTTGAAAACTTCCCAGAATTTTCCTGGAGTAGAAGTGGGGAAAACCACGATAAACCATTTCAAGGATGGTTGAGGTAGGAATCAAACCCTCCTCTACTGAGATTTGCCTCACGAGGCTGAGTGTACCCCGTTCCAGCTCTCACACCAGAATTCCTTTCTTCGCAGAGCCGGTAATCGAACCCGGATCTCCGGGTTGATATCCAAGAACAGCACGAGGTGATCAAACGTACAAGCCAGGGTGGATTAGCGTACTAGATGCACGTCCATGGGACCAGGCCACCTCCGAGCTTGTCAGACGAGTGGGTCCGAATATCACCCTCGGCTGTTCTTGGAAGTATTATTACTTTTTCAACTCCAAGAAATGCCAGGATGGTTACTTTTCTGAAAACCCACGGCGACCGCGATGGGAGCTGCAAAAGTTCGGAGATCAGAAATTCGAATCCCGGTGCTGACAGTGGCTACCCTGAGTCTGATTTATCAACGGGCAAATGCTTGTTGTTGTTGATTCTTTAGGGGCTTTGCGACATCGTGGTCATATAGCCCCGTGAACTTGGGTGTGTTTAGAACTTGTCTGATAACCTGCGTCACTGTAATGTCTGTACCAGTGTGTGTATTAGCCTACTTTCGATTTTTGCAAAAAATTAAAGTAGACTTATGATATCTACACAGGGCCAAAAACTGTGTGTCTGTCTGTGTGTGTGTGTGTGTGTGTACTCTGAATGTCTGTCCCTCCTATCAATTTGAACACGGTGAAACCGAATTGAACGAAATTTGGTACAGAGGTAACACTAGCAAAGGGCACCTCAGTGTCATGTTTTATATCACCGCCATCTTGACGGAAACGTAATGGTGACCACCCAAATGTTCAAAGCTTATATTAAATTACGACTAACCTAATCATCCGATCTCTATCAAATTTTGCAACAACATATATTTATATGGCGAGCGTCCTTTGACTAAACTATGAGGTCATCAGCCCAATAGTTTGCAGATGTGTAAATCGATTGCTCCTATAAATTCAAACACGCGAAACCCGAATTGAACGAAATTTGGTACCGAGGTAGCACTAGTAAAGGGCAACTCAGTGCCATGTTATATATCACCGCCATCTTGACGAAAACGTAATGGCGGCCACCCAAATGTTAAAAGCTTAAATCAAATTACGAACAACCTAATCATTTGATCTCACCAAATTTTGCAACAACATACCTTTTTGAGGGAAGCATCTTTTGACTGAACTACATGGTCATCAGCCCAATAGTTTGCAGATAGCGGCCATGTATGTGTGCAAATCGATTCACCATATCAATTCAAACACGGTGAAACCGAATTGAATGACATTTTGTACAGAGCTAGCACTAACAAAGGGCACCTCATATTCATGTTTAATATCCCTATAGCATGATGTGTTTCAACAAGCTACTAAAACCAACATTCAATTATACGCCTTCAAAAGGACAAAGAGTTATAACAATACCAATGCATTTAGGAGAAAGTAGGCTATATGTTCTTTACTGAACATCTTGTATATAATTGAGGTAGGGTTTGGGTAGGAAGCGGCCTTGGCCTTACTGAAAGTATCATCCCGGCATTTGCCTGGAGTAGAAGTGGGAAACCACGGAAAACGTCTGTCAGTGTGGCTGAAGAGGAATTGAACCCTCCTCTTCTTAGTTTTACCTCATGATGCTTAGTGTACCCCGTTCGAGTCCTCAAACCAGAATTACATTTCATGTCAGAGCCGAGAATTGAACCCGGACTTCCACAGGGACAGCCAAGAATCCAGGCAAATGCTGAGATAGTTCCTTATTTCAAGTCTTGGAATTATTCACAACAACAACAACAACAAAAACAACAGCTTCCTTTCAACTGTTGCCCAGATTCATTGATTTTCGTAGCCGACCTCGTGGCTTAATAACTCCCATTCCTCACCGCAGATAACGTGGTTCGATTCCTGGCTCTGACAGAAAGAAAGTCATATCTGAGAGTTGGAACGGAGTTCCCTCAGCCTCGTGAGACAGAACTGAAAACTGTTGGGTCTGATTCCCACCTCAGCCATCCTGGAAGTGGTCTTCCATGGTTTCCCACTTCTACTCCAGGCAAATGTCAGATTGGTACCTAACTTTAGGCCAAGGCCGCTTCCTACCCAAATCCTATCTCAATTACAAATACACACACTAGAACAGACATCACAGTGACACATGTGATCAAACAAATTCTACACACACCCAAGTACACGGGGCTACATGACCACGATGTCGTAAAAGCCCAAAAAGGTGCAACAAATATACATGCACTCTAACAAAAGAAATCAACAATCTTTTTATGTTATTTGACGAAGTCTTAAGAAGATCTGGGCTGGTTGCGTGGCTTAGCGGTAAAGTTCTCGCATGCTATGCCCAAGGTTGCAGGATCGAATCCTGGTGCAGTCAGCTGGTCTTTGAGGGTGTGCAAATGCGAAGGAGCCGTATCAATAGATTTACTGGCACGATAAAAATCCCCTTTGGGGAAAAATTCCGGCACCCCGGCGTCTCTAAAAGCCGCAGTAGTTAAAAGGCACGTAAAATCAATACCATTATTATTATTATCATTAAGAAGATCTGAGTTATAAAAGTCAATGATAAACCGGCTGACCCTTTAAGCCAACAAAAATGAGCTTACTGGGCAACCGTAAAATGTATTATCACATTTCAATAAATTCTGCAGTATTAGTTTCACAGCCACCAAGTTTGCCTCAATCCTTTTGATTTCCAACCAAGTGGAAGGAAAGTTTTCTCAAGATGAGTATATTTCATGATTATTTTATCTGATCTATTGAATCACATGACCAAGAGAAGGATATACAATTTGGCCCCCACGAACTAAGAGAAGCAGAAATGCTGAGCAGCTAAGTTACAGAAGTGGAGATTTATCGTTGAAAGCCTCGCGGGAGAACGACTCGTTATGAATGTGTAGAGAAACGCCAGTTAGCTGAAGCAAACATCAACATAATACAGCCATTTATATGTCTGACGCTCTCAGGTTGGCACGAAACAAGGCCAAAGAATTGCATGGAGTAAAACTTAATAAGATGAGACAAGAAATGGTGTTTGTCTGTATTACCATGTTTACTTTAGTGGTCTTTGTTTTGTAGTCTTAAACAACTGTGCAGGGATACCACGATGGTAATTGTGAGCACTATCAAAGTGAGACAGTTCATGAACACTGGTTTATGTCTACTCCTTATTATTCACGTTTACAACGGGGTCAGAGATGAGATGCGATGAAATTTTATGTTGGCAACTCTATGTGGTTGGTTCTTAAGTTTAGGGGCTGCGACAACGCGGTCATGTAGCCCCGTTACTTTAGGTGTGTGTAGAATCTGTCTGATAACCGGTGTTAATTGTGATGACTGTATTAGTGTGTGTATCTAATTTTTAATTCAAGTAAGGACTGCAAATTTGAATTTTTCAAATAGTTCCTACTTTGGCCGCCAAACACCACCGTCAACGACTACTAGGCCTAGTTCAGAACTTAGCTACTAGACGCCACCGCAGTCGGCTCTTGGCAACGAACGTAGAAACCTACGAGCGTTGTTTACATTCTTAACCTATACAATTTAACTTCACACAGGTGTAATTAGTGGAAGGTTCTTTAACATGCCATAAAATTATGACATGGGACCGCCGGCTTTACTTCCCCTCCGGAGGAAGGCATACTAAGGGATTTTAACGCTCTTAAAAAATCCTACGGCTTCGGCCAGGTTTGAACCCGCTATCTTGGGCATAGAAGGTCAGCATGCTACCAACTACCCCACCGAAGCCGCCAACTCTCTAGCCTCATGAGAGGAGATAATGAGAGATGGTATGAATGAAGGTGAAGCCGGCCCCATGGTGTTGGGGTAGCGCGCCTGCCTCTCACCCGGAGGCCCCGGGTTCGATTCCCGGCTCCGTCAGGGATTTTAGAAACTGACGTGTGGGCTGGAACGGGGTGCACTCAGCCTCGTGAGGACAATTGAGTAGCGGTCTGACAGTGAGGTAGCGTCCCGATCACGAAAACCAAGATTAACGGCCGAGTGGACCCGATGCGCTGATCACGCGTCACCCCAATATCTGCAGGCCAAATGGCTTGGTAGCGGTCGCTTGGTAGGCCTAGGCCCACATGGGCTGTTGTGCCAGGGGTTATTATTATGAATGAAGGTCATGATGTCAGAAGGTACCATCCCAGCATTTGCCTGGAGTTGAAAATGGGGAAACTACGGAAAACCATTTCAAGGACGGCCAACGGTGGGGCCCGATCTCACGATTACCGAGTCCACAGGTAGTTTCAATCGGTCATCACGATTGTACCCAAATGAGATGGGTTATTCCATAATCCTGAAAAAGGTTTACATAATATTAATAAATACACTTGGATGACCAGTTTCGATCGTCAAGCGATCATCATCAGATCCATTACACTTAGGCTAAAAAAGAATATGTCTGAAAATATGGGTGAAAATGTTTACAATATGTACACTTCTTTAGTTAGCCTCCGTGGCTTAGGCGGCAGCACGCCGACCTCTCACCGCTGGGTCCGTGGTTCAAATCCCGGTCACTCCATGTGAGATTTATGCTGGACAAAGCGGAGACAGACAGGTTTTTCTCCAGGTACTCTGGTATTCCCTGTCGCAATTTCATTCCAGCAACACTCTCCACCACATTTTCATTTCATCTGTCATTAATTTAATCATTGCCCCAAGGGAGTGCGACAAGCTTCGGCAGCCGGCACAGTTCATATCCTCGCCGCTAGATGGGGGCTTCATTCATTCCATTTCCTGACCCGGTCGGTCGACTGGAAGCAGGCTGAGGATTTTCATTTTACACACTTCTTTAGTTGCGGTGTAATGGATCTGATGATGATCGCTTGACGATCAAAACTGGTCATCCAAGTGTATTTATTAATATCATGTTTTTTCAGAATTGGGGAATAATCAATTTAATTTGGGTACAATCATGTGGATCGACTGAAAAGCATCAACTTTCGTTGTTTACACTATTTTGATATTTATGTTCTAAATTAACCGTTGCTATTTAAACTGGTGGCCTATTGTAATCTGGTTATAATGCCAATGTGGCGAATACAGAAATCATACACTGCACTAGAATGGAATAAGATTGTGTAAACTTAGCTGGTATTTAAAATCTATGAAATTTGTGTTGACCGACAGGAAATCTTTCTTGAATAGACCTAGACAACACTGAAAAATGGCTTCTATCACCTCAATTTTAAATTGTGTATAACATGCCATATTGGTCTTATTCACAGACGGATGGCTAATAATTTGGATCGTGAATTTTGAAGGAATTCGAGAGAGGAAGTAATTACGTATGATCCTTAAACAGTCTGTGAGACATCCTCTAAAATTCAGAAAGTTTACTTGAGCATTGAATATTCCCTATAAACAACACAGGGAGGGAGTGGAAATGCCATAATATGTAAAAGACGTACAGTAAAAATTGCGTAGTTTAGCGGGAAAAAATGGTTTAGATATCCTGTATATTTAAGTTAATTGAAAGTCAGATTATTTGTGTTCCACATTATAATGCAGCAAAACAAAGATCCATATTACTGCAATCACTTTGTGGAAGACCATACTCTGTTGTTAATCTGGCAACAACGCTACAATGTAGGGATGTATATATCATTCGAATATTCGATTAATTCGACTACATCGAATATTCGCCAATTCGACATTCGTATAAACTCGAATGTTCGAACGATGCGGATGATCAAGCAGTTCGGTTGTTCGAATTTGAATATTTGAAGTACTCAATTATTTCCAACTAGCTGAAGTACCCGTTCTTCGA
Source organism: Meconema thalassinum (assembly GCA_946902985.2). Classification (NCBI taxonomy): domain Eukaryota; kingdom Metazoa; phylum Arthropoda; class Insecta; order Orthoptera; family Tettigoniidae; genus Meconema; species Meconema thalassinum. The sequence continues at coordinate 800,070,749 of OX336390.1, read as the reverse complement.
ACGGATTTTAGTACTTGCAGGCCTAAATCTTTATATATATACTGCTCAAAAAAATTAAAGCACCACTTTTTTCATAGGCCACCGAATTTTGAAAAGTTGACCGCACAAGCTCGAAATCTCAGTATGACGTTTGTCCTGACGCCTACCAAGCATATGCTTCAGCACAACTCCCCAACTTGAGTAGTTTCGGGGTAGCGCCCCGAAAACCAGCCCATTTTCGAATACCGCAAATTGAAGTTTGCGAAAAACGCTGTAGGACCTCCCGCAGGTTGCCAAAGCAGTCAAAAATGAATGAGTCTTGCTCTTAAAGGTTCCACAAACACGTTGAAATCGTTACATTTGACGTTTGAGTATTTTCAACCCCCTTCATCATCCCCTAAACATGGACTACCATTGGGGTGTCTGAGATGGTACCGGGTGTGTTTAACCACCTCAAAACCTGCACACCGTCCTCAGTTGCTGATTGCAGTAAGTTCTTAAGGCCTCCGACAAAGTTCACCCCCCCCCCTAACACCCTCAACTGGCATGGGACCAAACCACCCCCTCTTGATTCACCCCTAAGGAAGGTTTTAATCGAGATGTTTATCAGTGTTGTGAATGTGGGTGTCTTCCCCTAACGTTTCAAAAAAGGACCTGTGCCTGTGTCACCACCCCTTCCCCTGCTACCCCCGTTTGTATGATTTTTCGAATCAGGCCCTTTTTAAGGGCTGAAACGAGGTCTTAATCGCTGAAAGGGCTGTAAAGGTCCTTAGAAGTAGTGGTGACACGAAATCAACCCCATCCGATCGTTGATTGACATTCCGTCCCCCAAACTTGAAATTTTTGCACCCCCAACCCTCCCTGTCTGGACGCGTAACGCGTCATGGCAGAGCTTTCAGAGTTGGATGAAAATAAAGATTATGGCCTGCAATCGAGCCCAAAACAGCAGGTTGGATGGAAATTCATCGGTAGGGTGGGAAACGGGACTAAAAGGTTTTCAAAAAAGTTAAGTCTATAGTAAGTACGCCCATGCATAGGCAACCCACATCACGTCCTTGCGTGCGGGTTGCCTATAATCGGCAATAGAATACAAAGGGTGGAAATGGAAGAAAAATGACGTGATGTGGGTTGCCTATGCATGGGTGTACTTACTAGGGGCTGTTAACTTTTTTGAAAAATGTTTGGTCCCGTTTCTCACCCTACCGATGAATTTCCATTCAACCTGCTGTTTTGGGCTCGATTTCAGGCCATAAGCTTCATTTTGATCCAATCCTGAAAACTCTGCCATGACGCGTTACGCGTCCAGACAGGGAGGGTTGGGGGTGCAAAAATTTCAACTTTGGGGGACGGAATGTCAATCAACGATCGTAAGGGGTCAATTTCTTGTCACCACTACCTCTAAGGACCTTTGCATCCCTTTCAGCGAATAAGACCTCGTTTCAGCCCTTAAAAAGAGCCTGATTCGAAAAATCATACAAACGGGGGTAGCAGGCGAAGGGGTGGAGACACAGGCACAGTTCCTTTTTTGGAACGTTCGGGGAAGACCCCCCTATTCACAGCACTGATAAACATCTCGATTAAAACCTTCCTTACGGGTGAATCGAGAGGGGGTGGTTTCATCCCATGCCAGTTGAGGGTGTTATGGGGGGTGAACATACTTCTATACTATCAGTTGGATTTAAACCAAATTTCATATGTGCTATGTGTAACATAACAGATATTACAATAAGTATTCTTAAGAGCAATCAGGGCTGCCAACTGTTAATAAAGGCTGTCTATATTTTTTACCCTAATATCAATATATCAGAAAGTATGCAAGCCAACAATTCTATACTTTGCACACGTATAGCACCTGACACTCTAGATTAATTTGGGGTAATTAATGTAAGTCAGTGCTGCCAACATGATTTTATGCTTGCTGATAGGTCCAATTTTAAAATACATGTAACTTCTAGACTAACAAAGGGATTTCGTCCAAAATTGGCACAACAAGATATCACAATATTTGCGAGTATTTCTAACCAGCACACGCATGGCATTGTTGCCAACATGCTTTTACGCATGCTGATAGATCCATTGTCTAACTGCATGTAACGTCCATTGGACTTGAACCAAAAGTTGTATTCTGTACCTTAAGAGATGGAACTAAGAATACATTCAGTCACCAGGGCTGCCAACTGTAGTGCCTTATTAGGCTACATTATACCAGGAATATTTCGAACTAATGAGACATTTCGATGTTACCAAGTTAATTTCGACATTCTAGATAGGTGCATATACTGTAGAATAATCATTGGCATGAAAAGTAAGCTCTTTAGTTCGTCACGGAACTTCTTGTTATATATTAGTATGATAGTCGATTATTAAAATAAATCGAACACTTGAAATATTTGAATTAGATAAGTCATTCGAAGAAATATGTCCGATGGATTTGTTGTTCAAAGCAGGGGCGAATCCGTTTATTTTCGTTTCAACTCTGACAGTGGACTGTCTTTATCTTCATCCTTCCTTTGCATCCCATTTCATTTCATTAGGGGCTGGTAACCTTGAGGTTAGGTGCCTTTAAAAAAGAATTATTATCATCATCATCAAGAACATCTTCCCCATTCAGTCTCAGAAATCCTTATAAACATTATGGTGTTTGAAGCCATTTTCAGTGTGCCTTAGTTTTTCAGTCGGTCAACACGATTGTACTCAATTGTGATGGGTTGAACTCTAATCCTTAAAAATAACTGATATGAGATTAATAAACACGTGTAAAATGTATTTATAAATCTTTTGTAGCCTAATTTTCGTCAGGAATAGGGAATAGCCCATCACAATAAATTGGAAACAGTCGTCTTTACCGTCTGAAAAACATCAAATGTCGATTCTTATGAAGAAATATAAAAACAAGCATCACTTGTTATCTGTTTCTTTCTTCCTTTCTTTCCTGTTCCCTGTACACTTTCTGCCATCCTGAATATGTGTTTTCACCAGCTTTCTCCACACTGTCTCCAGTTAATTTTAGGGAAGAACAATTCCCGTAGCACCTAGCCCCAATTTTAGATCGTCAGAAAATCAACCCCTGGTATTATACAGCCCATGAAGTGCCTAGTCCGATCAAGCGACCGCTGCCCAGCCATTTGGGTTGCAGAAATTGGGTTGACGCGTGATCAGCGAATCGGGTCCCCTCGGCCGTTAATCTTGGTTTTCGTGATCGGGGCGCAGCCTCACTGTTAGACAGCTACTCAATTGTCCTCATGAGGCTGAGTGCACCCCGTTCCAACTCTCACGTCAGTTTTACAATCCCTGACGGAGCCGGGAATTGAGCCCGGGGCCTCCGGGTGAGAGGCAGGCGCGCTACCCCAACACCACGGGGCCGGCAGTTTAGACCGTGATAATTACAATTACACAAACTGTACGGTGTGATCCTGCGATTTTCAATTTGCTCTCCTGAACAATTTGCTTTATGTGACCTCAATCTTCTTTCCCCTCTATACTCCAGTTATTATTTAATAACAACAACAACAACAACAAAAACAAAGGGTAAGAACCACGTGCGTGTGCTTGGATCCTCGAGCACAGTAAAGTCTACCATTTCTGCTACTTAGAATACACCATTTACTACGGAGAAGGCTCTGTCTAGGAGTGTATAAGTACGGTGCTCAGCTCGTGCCTTGTAAGTGCCCTCAGTTCCTTGCTTCCTAATCCTAGCTTAGGGAGAGATGAAAGCACAAGCTCTGAACTAATCACACAGATGGGAATCAAAGTTGGTTGTAATTCTCGTGTTGTAACATTACAGCTTTGCCTCGTCCTTGCAAGGTACATTAGTCTAGAGATGCAAGCAATTGCTGATGACCACCCCTCGGTGTAGCCGAGCAAGCTGTAGCAAGTCCGGAGATGGCAGGTTCGAATTCCGGCACTGTCAGTGCCTATATCGGGTGTGGATTCACCCCGTTTTTCTTTCATACTTATCTGACTGCGTGGCTCAGGGGTAACGTTCTCGCTTGCTGAGCCCAAGGTTGCAGGTTCGAAACCTGGCGCAGTCAGCTGGCATTTGAGGGTGCGCAAATGCGAGGGAGCCGTGTCAGTAGATTTACTGGCACGTTAAAGATCCCCTTCGGGGCAAAATTCCGGCACCCCGGCGTCTCTAAAAGCCAGTGTAGTTAAAAGGGACGTAAAACCAATAACATTATTATTATCTTTCATACTTTCTCTAGGCAAAGGCTGAGATAGTTCCGGGGCGCCTGCCTTATCCCTGTCCCTGATAGTTACACACACCACTACAGTCATCACAGGAATACAGGTGATCAGAAAAGTTTAACACCCAAACTCAACTGCACGGGGCTGGTGACCAAGATGTCCCAAGACACTCAAATTAATTAACAATAACAGCGTTTTATGACCTGTTCGTAAGTTTAAAATACTTCAAAAAACAAAAGTTTGGTGCTTTTCAGTCGGTCAACACGAATGTACCCAAATGAGTTGGGTTATGCCCTAATCCTGAAACGAATTACATGAAATTAATAAATACTCTAGGATGACCAGTTTCCACCGTCAAGCGATCATCATCAGATCCATTACACTTGGGCTACAAATCTATGTCTGAAAATACAGGTGAAAATATTTACGATATATACACTTATTTAGTTGCTGTATTGGTCATGCCACTTGTCAGTATTCGTTAGTTGCAATACCAATACAGCAACTTAATAAGTGTACATATTGTAAATATTTTCACCTGTATTTTCAGACATAGATTTGTAGCCTGGTTGGTTGTTTCCTTAGTTTAGGGGCTGCGACAACGCGGTCATGTAGCCCCGTGTACTTTGGGTGTGTGTAGAATCTGGCTGATAACCGGTATTAATTGTGATGGCTGTATTAGTGTGTGTTTGTGATTCAGGTAAGGACTGCAGACGTTTTGAATTTTTCAAATAGTTCCTACTTTTGCAGCCAAACGCCACCGTCAATGACTATTAGGCCTAGTTCAGAACTAAGCTACTAGACGCCACCGCAGTCGGCTCTTGGCAACGAGCATAGAAACCTAAGAGCGTTGTTTACATTCTTAACCTACCCAATTTAGCTTCACACAGGTGTAATTAGTGGAAGGTTCTTTAACATGCCATAAATCTATGACATGGGACCGCCAGCTTTACTTCCCCTCCGAAGGAAGGCATACTGAGGGATTTTTAACGCTCTTAAAAAAACCGACGGCTTCGGCCGTGTTTGAACCCGATATCTTGGGCATAGAAGCTCAGCATGCTAACAACTACGCCACCGAAGCCCCCAATTTGAAGACTAAGTGTAATGGATCTGATGATGATTGCTTGAGGTCGAAACTGGTCATCCTAGTGTATTTATTACTCTCATGTAATTTATTTCAGCATTAGGGTATAACCCAACTCTTTTGGGTACGTTCGTGTTGACCGACTGAAAAGCACCAAACTTTTGTTTACTAAGGCAACACTGAAAAATGGCTACAAACCCCATAATGTTAAAATACTTCCTTCAATAATAAATATCTCTTGTTGGCATCACTCAAGAAGATATTCTCAACAAATCATTGTTTCGAAGGGAGGTTGATATATTTAAAGGGTGTCAGGAAAAACGTAGCTCAAAAACCAAGGCCATCTGGTCTAAAGAAAGGAGGAAACTCAGCGAACCGACGAAGAGATTCTGGGAGGAGAAGAAGAGATTGACAAGTCAGCCGATTGTTCATCGCGGTCCACAGTAGGCCAAAATCGACAAAAGAAGAAGAAATACAAAATTTTAACTTCTACGAGGTCAATAAATAATCAAATATATTTCATGGGCAACTTCTGCCCCGTACTGATCCTGATCTACTCCACCTCTTGTAGTGGCTAACATTCCTGGCTGTCACTTCGAAGGTCCGGGTTCGAATTCAGGCTCTGCCAAGAAATTTTATTCTGATCTGAAGGCTGAAACTAGTTACACTGAGCCTTGTGCGACAAATCTGTGAGTAAGTGGGGTTCAATTCCCACTTCAACCATCTTAAGAGTCGTTTTCCGTGGTTTCCCACTTCTACTTCGGACAAATGTCGGGAAGGTTCTTAAGGCCATGGCCACCTCAGTCTTAAATACACAAACTACTACAAACACCACAACAATATAGGTTATTAGACAAATTCTACACTCACACACAGACCACTAAATACACGGGGCTAAATGAAGAATGTTCAAGCCCCAAAATGAGTTTACAACAACATTTGTTAAAACTCAGCAATTCTTCTAGGTTCATGCCGTGTCTTGTGTGGGGTTTCACCTTGGAACACCAAGCTGGATCATCAGCGGGCTCTTGGTGTCCGTGCCATGACCCCCACAGGAGTAGCGATCTGCTCGCTACCTCCCTTCTTATGAATCGCATATACGCGTATTTTAATATCTACAAGATTCAAGACTGAGAAATGACGATCCGATACATCAATAGTATTTTCCCACTAATCTATGAAAGTGTAGCCACAATTGGGACAAGCCCCAAACTACAACAACTAATATGCAAAAATACCTACCAGTATCCTACTGGGATGATGGTAAACCCTAGAACTGTAACTTAAGAAGTTCCATGACGAACTAAAGAGCATACTATTCTTAAAATTTAAAATTCATGCCTATAATTATTCTATATGGACCTACCTAGAATATTGAGGAAATTAAGTTGGTAATACCTAAATTTTTAATTAGTTCGAAATATATCTGACATAGTGTAACCCAATAGAGCACTACAGTTGACAGCCCTGGAAACTAAATATATTCTCAGTTCCATCTCTTAAGGTACTGAATGCACATACAAAATTTGGTTGAAATCCAATTGATAGTATAGAAGTTACATGTATTGTAAAAATTGGACCTATCAGCAGGTTTGGAATAATTTTGGCAACACTGCCATGTATGGCCTTCTGTAAATTCGAATGAAATATTATTATCTAGGCCTATATGTGTGCCAATTTTGGAATAGCTCCCATGCATACCTTCCAAGATATCCAACACGGAGCTCAATTTCAATTGCGATTTTTCAGCAGTGGGTAGCACTGACATCATTTTCAAATATGGCCTTGAGATATTCGGGTGTAGATATTTACTCATACCAAATTTGGTTTCGATTGCTGCAGTCGTTTAGGAGTTGATAGGGGCGGGGAACAGAAGAATAGACAGACACACATTGGCTCGGAACGATATCATAAGTCTACTTCTTCCTCATTTTTGCAAAATGAGAAAAGTAGGCTAAAAACAGTGTTAGTCAACAATTATATTGTGTTGACCGACTGAAAAGTTGCAATAAGCAATACGGTAACGCAACACTGTAAAAACGGCTCGAAAGCTCTTTATATCATTGTGACACCTGTACTAATGTGTGGATTTGTAATTGGGATTAGGATTTGGGCAGGAGACAGCCGTGGCCTTAATGTAAGTAACATCACAGCATTAACATGGAGTAAAAAAGTGACAGTCAGTCTGAAAGACTAGACTTTGTATCATTTTTAATGCTACAAATGCTGAAAAATGCTAAAAGGGCTGGAGGCTTCTCACTTCACTCGAAGCGGAAGATTCTTGACATGTTAGAAAATTATCTGCATAATACTTATCTTGCTTATCTTGTTTCAAATTACTCGCGAACGGCAAGTGAAAACCAAGGGCAAAGCAAGGTCAAGCGCGAGGGATGCCGTCACGCTCACCAGTGCGCGCGGGGACGTGCCCCTTCCATCCAGTCTAAAAACACTTATAGTGGGCGATGTATTGAAGATAGAGATATGCTCTCGCCGACTTTTTTGTAGAACTTTTCATGCTGACCAATTCTTACGCTCATAGTATATTGATATTTGTAACGGTTTGCCCAGCGTAAGCTTAAGAAGCGCACGGACGCCATGGTTGTTTTCGACTTTTTCACTGAAATCGTTACTGCTTGATCTCCTTTGAGCATACATAAATTATGTTCTACAGAATCTTTCCTCGAGATATCCTTTACAGAATGGTGAAAACCGTATCAAAATCCATCCAGTGGTTCTCGAAATTACCCGTGACATCCAAGAATCGGGGATTTTTGTCTTATACTAACGAAGTAGAGGTTGTCGGGGAACACATGCACCAAGCAGTACTATGACGTCACACACCTCATTGCAACTGGGTACATTTCGTCCCGTCACCGTAACGTAACGCCAGACCCCAGCGTAACGACAAGATCATTTAAATTAATAAAATGGGGAGAGTAACACAGTAAACAAGATATAAGATGGATGAAGTACGAATTATTCTCGGTTCTGCCTCAAGAAGCTAAATGAACCCCCTTCCAGCATTTACACTAGAATTAAATCTCATGGTGTTTGAAGCCATTTTCAATGTTGTCTTAGTAAACGAAGTTTGATGTTTTTCAGTCGTTCAACACGATTGAACCCAATTGTGATGGGTTATTAAATCTCTTAACAGAGCCGGGAATTGAACGCAGATCTCAGTGGAGAATGCTACAAATACTATTCACTACGCCACGAGGTACATCCGCCAAGCAATCAAGTATGGAATAGACAGATTATCATAATTTGCAAGACTGTCTCTATGAATGGCTATGTATTATATCAAATGGCGCATTTCCAAGTCAGCTCCACCCGAGTGTATGATGTCGATTGGGAGAAGGTCGTCTATGAGCCAACAACCCCTTACAACAAGGAAAAATATGAGCTCGAGGAAATTGAGACCGTCGCGTCGGGTTGATAACCAAAGCCGTTCAACAATAACAACTCTGTTCATGTTATGCCACTGGGATCTACAATAACATAATCAGAATATTGCCTCAGCCATCACTTTGAAGGAAATTAGGCTGATATTGTTTTTATTGGTTCATTTAGGAACTTTGAGACATCGCGGTCTTGTGGCTCCGTGTACTTGGTTGTTTGAGTGCAATCTGTCTGTTAACTTCAATATTTGTGACGATTGTATTAGTGTGTGTATCTATAATTGAAACCAAGGATAATGGTATACACTACGGTCCAAAAAATTGTCTCTCCCCATGATTTCTATACAAATTGTCAAATCTAAAAGGGATTGTCGTGATTGTTGAATTCTAATTAGACAATATTTGCTAGAGCAACAGGAAACTATACTTGACGAGTGGACATGCATTAGTTCGGCATTTTTTCTCGTAAAACAAGATGATAGGAGATTATATGTGCCATCTACCAGCCACATATTTCACTATATTTTAGGCGCCTAGTATGAATTTTATTCAGAATTCGTTATAATTAGAGAAATCACAGGAAAAGAATACATGAACCTGTTTTCATACTTATATCTTATTGTACAAGTCATTCAAAAATGAACTGACATCACCAAATCCTATTTCATTATGTAAAAATTCTAGGTATTGAACTGCTAGCCGAAGACTGTGGTACCAGCGCTCAGTATGAACACAATTCTGGTTAGAATAGTTGAACAAATTCGACAATATTCCTAAGTTAATGGAGGTATTAATTTGGACCAAATTGTATAAGAGATTCGTCACTCTTGGTTATAAAAGTAACTAGCCTCAGGCTATGTTGCATTCTGACAAATCTACCAACACAAAGAGAGAAATGTCATAGGATTGTGTACTATATCGCACGTAAACCAACGGTATTGTTATCAAAAATGTAAATTATTTTAATATGTAAGCGTAATATGAAATATATATCAGTTTCCAATGAAATACTTTGCATATACTTGGTGAATTCGAAAAGGAACATGACAATCAATTACTTCAAAGTTGGCAACACATTTGCTAAAATTAGTTCCCTCACGGCCCTATCATCTTGACTTAGTCTTATATCAATTAAATATTGATCTATTCATGTGTACAAATGCTCTTAAGTTCATATAGCATCATCAATTTGCCCACTGCTTTCATTATCAAACTTCCATAACCTCACTTATGGACCACGATTGCCTACCTCCTTGTCACTGCTACTCATGGGTAAGCAACAATTTCATTGAAATAGAATCAAAAGGACAAAGGGGAACAAGACATTGAATTGCTAACTTTATTTTTATTCAAACATAAGCGAGGGAGGATGCATGAATTACGGAATAAGTGATGATGCTGAAACGTCACATCTCACCAACAGTTGTAAACACACTAAAGCACGTATTATTTACACTAGACGTAAGTGATATACCAATAGTGGGTCACAACCGGGTGAGTTAGCCGAGGTCGTTACGACATGACTGCTGGCAGTCGCTCACATCCGGGAGGCGAGGAGGTTCGAATCCCCCCACCGCCAACCTTGAAGATGGTCTTCTGTGGTTTCCCATCTTCCTTCCAGGCAAATGCCGGGGTTGGTCCCCAAGTATAGGCCACAGCCGCTACCTTCCAATTCCTATCCCTTACATTCCAACTTCCCCCTCCCCCCACCCCCCAACGGTACTTGTAGCTCACCCATTGGGTGTCCGTCTCGAAGCAGCTACAAAACTGGCGAGCCGAACATGTCCTCGGAGACTCCCGGCACTAAAAGACATACGAAAAAAGAAAAAAAAAAGTGGGTCACAGTAACGCAGACAGTTCTTTTAACGTTTGAAATGTGTTTCTTCTTCTTCTTTTTTGTAAAAAAAAACACAAAAAACGCGAGGCCGCAAACACCAGTTCGAAACGTAATCCAAACAACTCCGGCTTGGTGCGAGCGTGGATCAGTGCCAACTACGAAACCTTAGTACTAAAATTAATTCTTCATTCGTTGGCAGAACTGCCAAAACACAGCTTTATAGCAACCCATACACTCCCTAATAACTGTCGTCCCCCAGATTGATGGTAAAATTTGGGTAGGAGGTGGCCGGGAGTAGAAGTGGGAAACCACGGAAAACCCTTTCTAGGAAGGCTGAAGTAGAAATAGAACACATACATTCTGAGTCGCACCTCACATGCCTGAGTGACTACTGTCGACCAAAGTATTATGTGTACTCGAGTTTGAAGGTTGTTTGTGAAGTAACCAATAGACCTACATAAAATCCAATACCATCAACATCTTCGTCGTTCTATTTTACGTTAGTTCATGTAGGTTTGGATTTCTTAATTTATATTTTAATATTTTTTATCGCAGTTGGAACACAAAAAGTGCACGTTTTTAAGCGTGTTTCAACCATGCGTTTATTAATTTCACAATTTTGTGTGTCCAAGAAACAAAGTTGTTATCATTGTTGTAAGGTGACTTTTTCTCGGCTCGGGGTGGTTGGAAAATGTAGTTCTTGGTTGCGTTGTAATCGTTATACATCAAATAGTTATGCTGTATGACTGTGAAATACGTAAATTAATTCACTTATTTTATATCGGTTTGTATTTGTACGAGGAAATAACACATGGTTCTCCCGCTAGCCGCTCCAAGAAAAGCTGTATAGCGTTGCTGAGATGGAGCCCATAACTTCCGAGCGAGACGCGCCATGATGCGTATTGGCACCATTTCGGCAACGCTGTATAGCTTTTGCCGGAGCGGCTAGCTAGTGAAACATGTGTTATTTCCCCGTAGAAATACAAACCGATATAAAATAAGTGAATTAATTTACGTGTTTCACAGTCATACAGCATAACCTTTCGATGTATAAGGATTACAATGAAACCAACAACTACATTTTCCAACCACCCCGAGCCGAGAAAAAGTTACCTTACAAAAATGATAACAACATCGTTTCTTGGACACACACAATTTTGAAATTAATAAACCAGTTATACAACATTCCAATGTATACTGTGTTAAAATTTGGGTTCGATCTGATGGCGGGTTTTTGATATAATAATTCTTAAATGTGACGCATGGATGAAACACGCTTAAAAACGTGCACTTTTTGTGTTCCAACTGCGATAAAAAATATTAGAATATAAATTAAAAATTCCAAACCTACATGACCTAACGTAAAATAGAACGATGAAAATGATGATGTTATTGGATTTTATGTAGGTCTATTGGTTACTTCACAAACAACCTTCAAACTCGAGTGCACATAATACTTTGGTCGACAGTAGTCAAGATGTTATTAGCCTATTTTCAATTTTGAAAAAATAGGCTTATGAGATCACCTTTTGTCCGTGTGTGTGTGCGTGTGTGTGTGTGTGTGTGTGTGTGTGTGATTCGTGTGTGTGTCCCCCCCTAATAAAATCTAAACGACAAGAGCGATTTCAATTAAACTCGGAAAGTTCATAGCACTATTCCCGGCGACCTCGACCGTGCCCTTCAAATTTTGTTACGTCTCACCAATCCAACATGGCGGCTGTGCGAAATATTTCACCAGCATTCAATATCTCCGAAACTATTACCGATATTACCCTGACATTTTCTATGGTGATAGAAGGAACTACTATAAGTTCACTTATGTGACTTTTGAAAACCTGGTAACTACAAAACCAACATGGAGGCCAAGCGAATTTGCGACTTTTAAATAGACGTTTCTCGTGATTTGACCAACCAAACGCTATGAAACTTGGTACAGTATATGTTCATATCCATTGTAATGCACCGACATCTAACTCTGTTCAATTGTTTACCTAATCACAAGATGGCGGATGTGCGAAATATTTCACCGGTATTCTATATCTCTGAAACTATTAGCGGTATCTCCCTAAAATTTTGTACGGGGATAAAGGGCACTACTGGAAGTCCATCTATAAGACTTTCAAAACCCGGTTAACTACAAAACGAACATGACGGCCAAGCGAATTTGAAAAGTTTAAATAGACCTTTCTCGCGATTTAATGTTCCAAGCGCACTGAAACCTGGTACGGGAAATATTTATACACATTGTAATCCACTGGTATCTAATTTAGTTCAATTGTTTACATAACTTCAAGATGGCGGCAGTGCGAATTTTAAAATTAAGTTTTTATTTCTTGTGATGTAGTCATGCGATCGAAGTGAAAGTTTGAATAATGAACCTACGTAATAATTTTCCTTTAATGCAACATGACTCTATGGCCAATACATTTAACAATCCAACATGGCGACCATCCGAAATATTTAGACGATACTGAATATCTACCAATCTATTTTAGCAATCAAACTGCATTTTTTAATGTTCATAGGGGCTATGAACTTAAGTTCACCTATAGGACTTTAAATAACCTGGTGATCACAAATCCAACATGGCGGTGACGCGAATTATAAATATTCACATGGACGTTTCTCGCAATTTAACCATCCGAGTGCAGTGAAACTTGGTACAGTAAATCCTTATACGAATGTTAATCCACTGGCATCTAATTTATTTCAGTTGTTTCCATAACCTCAAGATGGCAGCTGTGAAAAATTTTAAAATCTCCTTGTTTTTTCTTGTGTCCTAATTATGCGATTGAAGTTTGAATACTACACGTTCACAATAATCTGCATGTAACAGTACATAACTCTAGGACCTACATATATAAAATCCAACATGGCGACCATCCGAAATATTTAGTCGGTTCTTAATATCTACGAATCTATTACAGCAATCAAACAGAAATTGTGTATGTTGATAGTGGCAATTAACATAAGTAGGATATATGAAAATAGGCTGTATAGTTCTACACGGAACTACTTGTTTTTGTTGAGATACTGGTAGCGGTGATTGACCTAGTTTTTAGCGTAGTGTGATTATGTGATTGGTCAGGTTATTTTGGATTGTGAACTTAGCGATGTGAGGTCTGTTTTACCGCAACTGCCAACTCCACTGCCTGCACTGAATTGTGAAGGATCTGATGATGATCGCTTGACGATCGAAACTGGTCATCCAAGGGTATTTATTAATCTCATGTACATTGCTTTCAGGATTAGGGAACCAACCATTACAATTTGGTACAATCGTGCTGACTGACTGGTCATCCAAATAACCCCATTAACCATTTGCATGAGAATTGTTATGTTTTTGTTTTAAGCTGGTTGCGTGGCTCAGCGGTTACGTTCTCGCTTGTTGAGCCCAGAGTTGCAGGATCGAATCCTGGCGCAGTCAGATGGTATTTGAGGGTGGTCAAATGCGAGGGAACCGTGTCAGTAGATTTACTGGTACGTTAAAGATCCTCTTTGGAGCAAAATCCCGGCACCCCGGCGTCACTAAGAGCCGCAGTAGTTAAAAGGGACGTAAAACAAATAACATTAAGTTTTTTAAGGGGTGGAACTATTATGTATATAAATCATTCATGTATTTATTTGAGGTACTAAGAAATTAATTGTTAGTCCCCGCTCAATCTCATTGGGTACAATGGTGCTGAACGACTGGAAAGCTATTGTACTACTAGATATTAACCATCCTTAAAAATGTCTTCTATTATTTAAACTAAACTGATTGATAGCGGTCAATTCAGCTATATCAAGATGCATTGCTTTTCAAATTACTAAATTAATGACCAGTTGATTTTATTTAGAGTCTCATAAATAAGCCAGGTACGGGGGTGTGCAAATTAGACTATTAGATTCGATGCTTGATTTCCAACATTTTCTCTTTTGCTTTTATGACATAATGCCGTAAAAATGTTTGCGTGGCATTTTTATCAAACGATTAACCAATAGGTTTAATTACATTTTATCTTAGGAAAATGACAGTAAAATGTTTTTTTTTATTTCCACTGACTGCGCAGCTTTCTAATGCAGAATGTTACTGGTTTTGTTTGTTTTCATTACTTTATTCTAGTTTTCTTGCGAATTTAGTGCACAAGGATTCGAAGTATTTTATTATTGATGGTCTGCTCTTGAACTATTCAAAGATTCTTGGACCATGGGTAGAAATCACCTGATTCAGAGGGCACATTCCAAAGTCAATGAAAAAAGAGAAAACGGGCCTAGCTCAGGAGTCCCTCAGAATCTCCAATTTCAAAAATTTCCTCACGCAATCTCTTATTGGAAAAGATGTAATTCCTTAGGGGAAGAAAATAACGAAAATAACACTAAGTTTGGTAATAAAAACAAAATAAAACGATTTTGATTGACAAAATTGTGACTGACTTAAATTCATTATTTTAGTCTAAAATTTGCACACCTCTGTACTTCACAAGGGAATATTTTCACATCACAGACGGGCACCATATCTCGATAATGAGTTTATTGATTAAAATGGCAGTTGCAGTTCCCGCTGAGATGTAAACAAGAGGCGGCAGCTGAGGGAAATTAATGTTCCGTTTAGTTTTCCAGCTCCTGTCGAGTAGGAAATGTGTTGGTAGGTAATTACATGACTACCATTAGTAAAATTAATCGCATACAGGGTGCAATATAAATAATCTACTACGTACCTATTCATGATGAAAATTAATAAATGTAAAACAAAAATATTGGAATGTAGTCGAAGTATTAGGAAGTCATTTTTGAAGGCCTTTGTCTGGAGCATGGCGCTCTATGGAAGTGAAACATGGACCGTTTAAGCAGCAGAAAGGAGGAGAATTGATGTGTATGAATTGTGGTGTTACAAGATAATGATGAAGATCAGAAGGGTAGATAGAGTTACGAATGAAGAGCACGATTGGGAGAAGAGGGATGTTTCTGGTGGCTGCTAATGAAGAGAAGAGATAGGTTGGTGGTACACATAGTAAGACACCCAGGAATAGCAAACTTAGTTATAGAAGGATGGGTCGAGGATATGAATTGTAGAGGTAGACCAAGGCTAGAATTTATGTTAAACAGATTGCCTCGGATGTAGGGAGTGGTAGCTATGTAGAGATGAAATGATTCGCTCAGGACAGGGAAGCATGGAGCACTGCATCAAACCAGTTGAAAGACTGAAGACTCAAACAACAACAACAGCAACAACAACAACAATATAATATAATATAATATAACATAATATAAAATAATACTAGAAGATCCGTGCTGCTCCGCAGCATTCACTTCAACAATCCTACAGCACTTCTGTCCATATGACATTTGCATGCCTTCATGCTAGTACCTGAACAGACATTTACGCTACCGTCGCTTTTGGGTAAATGATGAAGTAACTTATGAGATCAAATGTGTGGCTGTCTGCCTGTCCTCTGTGTGTGTGTCCCACTAATTACCCTGCGTAAGCTTAAAAGGCGCCCGGTCGTCAAGCCGAGGTGAACAGCTAACTCCAAACACATAAGCTATACTCTTCTTTGAAGAATTAACTCGACACGACTCGGCAGTTTGATGCTGGCTGAAGCTAGGGTAATAGGTGGCTCGCAAGCTCGTAAACTCACTCTGAAGCTAGTAATTTAAATTTCCATGGAATGGAGATTGCTGGAAGAAATGAAAACGTAAGAACACTTACAGTGGTCGATGTGGGAGCTGTCGCGGACTTTCTTGCAGATCTTTTCATGCTGAACAATTCTCAGAGAATATCGATTTTTTTAAGACACAAGGACGTTAGGTTTTTATTCAACTCAATTCACTGAAATCGTAAATGCTCGGCTTCTTTTGGTCATAAATAAATGTTTTTCTACCTAATCCTTCATCGAGAAATCCTTTACAGAATGGTGAAAACCACATAAAAATTACCCGTTACATCCAAGAATTGGGAACATTGTTTTATACTAAGTAGATAGAGATATACACACAATTTAAAGCTACAGCGGTACAATTTGGTGTTTTGTCTACTTTTGAACAATGGTATAAATTTAAAATAAAAGATGGGTCTCTTATATTTGAATTTAGAGATGTAAATCTTGGTTAACATATAGAGGTGTGCAAATTAATAGAATTAAATAAATAATTTTAATTCGTCATAATTACTTTTATTCAAAATCATTTCATTGACCAACTTCTTTTGTTGTCCTACATAGTAGTGTTTCCTCTCCCGTGGAATTCACCTTTTCCCATAAGGAATTGCGTCTGGAAACTTTCAGATTATTGGATTCCGAGGGATATCTGAGCTGGGACCGTTTTCAATTTTCCATTGACTTTAGAATTCAAGTCAGGTGATTTCAATGCATAGTTCATGAATCTTTGAATAGTTCAATAGCGTTCATCAGTTAAAAGACCCCAAATCCCTCCGCTCTAAATTCACATGTAAAGTAGAGTGAAGTAATAAAAACGAAACGTGTGGCATTTTGCATTTGCAAGGCTCCTCTGTTAGTGGAAATTCTAGAAAATCATTTTAATTTGAGTTTCTTAAATGAAAATATAATTAGGAGTCTTGGTTAAACATTTGAAGTAATTTCATCGCCTTGTAAACATACTTAGTGCATTAAACCGTGAAAAGTAAAAATGCAATTTTGGAAAACTGACATTGAATGTAATAATTTGCACATCTCTGTAAAGACAGCTATCGCCTCCACCCCTACAGACAGAAAAGTGAGTAAAGGCGATTGATGAGAAATGAATAGATAACTCACACAGAAGGAATTAATATTTATTAAGCTGTAAATTTGATTGAGTATATCTTTGTTATAGAATTGAGGGAATGAAATAACAGGATGTAGGATTTTAATCACCGATGAAGGACAATAGTAATTTTTTTACCATTACCACAGGATAGTTATCGTATTAGGGATGCGGACGTCCATGTATAATTGTTATTTAATCTGTACCCCGTTTGCTGAGGTCTGTGCTCCTCCGCAACATTCGTTTCAAAATTCTAATATAACTTCCTTCCATTCGACATTTGCTGTTCGCTTGTCTTTTGGTTCTATTTGAACTTTGACGTCATGAAATGATTTTGCTCGCAATACTGCGGCATACAGTAAAGTTGTCCGTGGCTAAACACCGGTCGAGGTAAATAAATGCCTACTTGATCTAGTGTTTGACCTTGAGCTTTATTGATAGTTATACAAAAAGCCAAACGTACTGGAAACTGCCTCCTTTTGAAGGAAAATGGCATAGAAGTATCTGATGGCGTAAGGTCAAGGCGAGGGAGTAGGACATTGTTTCCAACATTTACGCCAGTAATAATTTCCAGGTGTAAGCAATTGTCATGCTTCTTCCAAACCAACATTCTAGTACCGTTCAACAGACCTTGGGTAACATTAACATTTCTCAACAAAATCACAATGGAGCCTTCTTTTAGTCGAAGGATATGAGGTGGCAATCCACTTATGCCTATGTTGTCTAAAAATTCTATTGGGAATTGTAGAAGTTCACTCTCATCTTCAGTAATCAAATTATTCACACTGATGTAAGTTCTCGATGATCCTGGGATTAGGTCTAAAACTTTGTCATTGATTTCTTTACAATGTTCATTTTAGGTGCTAAAATCGCTATTTTTTGAAAAGCGTGAAATATTTTTCAGCGTGGGACAAATTCCGAATTTTCTCCATCGACGTGAGAGTATTCACCGTTACCAATTTGTATGAAAAAGTTTGCAAAGTCACATTTATCACTATCCGCTCACATATTTTTGTTGAGTTTAAAAATTTTGAATAATGGCCACAAAGGAGAGAACCTTACTGACATTTGGACTGATGATGCTTTAGATGCGTGAGGCACAACAGGCAATACCTGCCTAAAATCTCCACCTAATATGATAATTTTTCCTCCGAAAGGCACGTCGTTATTCATGATGTCCTTGAGCAACCGATTTACACATATCAACGCGTGCTTATTAGCCAGAGAGGCTTCATCCCAGATGATAAGTTTTGCTGAACGAATATAAAAAGCTTCCTTGCTGTTAACTTTTATTCCTGATACAGACCTTTCAAGTAAATGTAGAAGTAACTTCAACTGGCTGTGTACAGTGTGAGCCTGATGTAGTAACATTGCTGCAATACCAGTCCATGCAACAGAAACTACATTTAACCCCAAATTTGTGCAACTGCGAATCAAGCATTGGTTAAGAAATGTTTTCCCGGTGCCCCCTGGACTGTCAATGAAATATGCATTACTCATCCTTTCATTGCTGTTTTGTACTTACCCCAAAATTTCTGTAATTATAGCCGTTTGGTTTCCATTTGCTTGGTTTATCATTTCCTCATTTAGTTTTGGATAATTCATTGGTAAATTAGTCTGAGGGAAATTATCAATAATAGCTGGCAATTCGAGAGAAGTAATGGGAAGACCATGGAGCTTTAATGTATTAGAAATATGTATAATAGTGAACTGATATGCAATGTTAGGTTCGTTAAACTGCAGATAATCTTCCGATAATGAATTTTTGAGAATGTCCAATAACTATCTTACATTTGAAGGGGTCTGAAAGATACATATGTAAGAAAACAGTTGTCGTAACTGAGAAGGCATCTGAAATTGTGACGCTTCTGCCAAACAACGCTGCCATTTAGAATCGTCAATCAGCAAACCTCGCTCCTTAGCTGTTTCTTTGAAAGTAGAATAGACAACTGCTTTGTATGTTCGTAGATCCTGGAAGCTGGTAGCACCAACGACGTGAAACAATAACAGGCGTAAATAATACCTTTCTGTTTCTGTAGGCGAAACATTATACATTCTGGCTCTAGTTTTTGAAACATTTTTTTCTTTTTTGCCACTGGCAGTTGCTCTTATTCCAGACGTAATGTACTGGTGTTTCAGGATATATATACGGACTTCTGGCTTACGAATCTTGATTTAACTTGAACCATGCTTGTAATTCCGTGTTGCGCAACTGTGCTTGAAGTAAAATATCAGGAGCGTTATCATTTTTTAAATAGATATTTTGCAAGTTTGGCAAGTGAACTGGTAATCGCACGATAGAATGTGACTGTTCATGCATGTGAAATGAAAATATCCTGAATGCGGCTTCTGTTGGACCAACATATCTAGCATTTAAGAAAGAAGTAATTTCATCGTAGTTCACCCTTTCGCCTTCAGGACATATTTTAACAATGCAGCAGTCATGACCTTTATACACATACTTGTGGATTTTAATATATAAGATATTTGTGGATGTATTTAACACTCCGAACACTTGAGCATATTTCAACATTAATATGAGCTTGCACGTAAAGTAAAAGAAATGGATTGTAGGGAACAATGAATCGACTATCGACTTCAATGTCAATGCCTCGAATTGTTTTTATAATAATCCGTCCATTATTTCTTCTCCTATACGAAGGATAACCATTGGCATTATCTTTGGACTCTTCCTGAAACTGTTTAGGGAAATCTTTCTTACATACGCCATCTTTCATACAGACTGAAGCAGGATTCAAAGATCCGCGAGGACCATGTACCATATGACGCCTTACCAACTCGTATAGCGCTTCATCCTCGAGATCTGAAATTTCGGCTGACATCACACTGTCAATGTCAGAAATTTCTCGAAACTTACAATCTTCCGTTAATGTTAAGAGCAAATGGATGTGAGGGAGACCTCGTTATGAAATTCCACTGTATATAGTGAACTCATGTGCCATAGGGTCCAAGGGAGTCGAATCCATGTACTTTGAGAAAGGAATGAAAGAATCATACAGTTTCTAAGGGAACGGAGAGAGATTTCAAGCCAGGATTCTAGCCTAACATTGTGCAAGCAGCGAGAGCCAGGTGTTCGAGAGATGAGATCATGCCTCTTGACATTCAGAAGGAGCTGGTCATGAGTATTAATAACCGAGTGGAAAATTTCGGCTGTTAGACAAGGAAGCGTGACTCGGAAATCGAGCTGAGCTTGCTTAAAAACGACAACACCGCTTATGCGCCAGAAGAGGAATAATTAAAATTAACCCGTTTACGAGTATAAAAATAAGTAAACAATTACAGTACGGTGAATCATTTCGAATTAGAGATTTTTGTGTAAAGAGAAACCCTTTAATAATTGCACAGGAAAGAAGTGCAAGGCTAGCATACGTCATTGGGGATTTACCAAGGCCTGTGGAGAGGGGAGATTACAAATGAACAGCAACACCTACGCAGCTGAAGACTACAAATTAATTAATATCTCCGAATTGCACGATCGATTCTTATGCGCAATGAGATTATTTGACATTGAGAAGACGAGCTTTTTGAAGGTATGATTTTTATAATTGTGCAACCATTATTTTAAAAGTTGGTCACGGAAAGGGCTAGAGTCTTATCTTTTTGTAGCGAAGGAGTATAAAGCTCCTGGCATCACCAAGCCAAACATGCAGTTACGAGTCCGTCCGGGGGGCGTGACGTTGGAGCATCATCAGTTCATGCAGTTCCGAACAGCCCGAGGGGGCGTTGCTACGCATCATGCAGTTTTAGTCCGTCCAGGGGGCGAGACGTTGGAGCATCAACAGTATATGCAGTTCAGTTCTTTCGACAGCTCGTGAGAGGGCGTTACTACGCATCAGTATTCAGACAGCCGTATGGGGCGTCACTCTGCTTCACACCGAAGACAGTTTACCAGTACTCCTTGAGGGGAGAAACGCTGTATTACACCGCAGAATTAATATCCGATAGCCACGGGCGTCGCAGTATTAATAACTTGCGTGCCTCCATAAGGAGCTGTAAAGAAGAAATATTAAAGTATCGCCGTGTTGAAAAATTAGGAAAATCCTAGTTACAGGATTTAGGTCCGACAGTACACAAGTTTACAGTGAAAAGTTCGTAAAATATAGTCAGAGCAGGCTGCGAACGTTGGACTTAAGGCGATAGGTCTTTAAATAAACGACCGAAAATATCATAACGTACGGAAGTACCGTAACAGAAAGATAAACAGTTATCTAATTTAAAGAACCCAAATAGGGAAAATCAGAGTAAGGTTCGGAACGTATTTCAGAAAGTAGGAGTGCGAGAACCGAATAAAACAAGGAAGAACGGAGACTATAGACATTATCTCCAGAAAACAGACGAACTATTCTAAAGCACTAAGACTCGAGAAGGACTAGCTGCTATAAAAAAATCCATAGGTCATCGATAGGTTATCGAGGGGACCTCGATCCGAATAGACTTTCGTTAGGATCGATAAACCAGATCTAAAAAAGGAGCCGTTCAAGCTAGAAAAATAGCCGGTCATCAAGAATAGGATTCGAAGAATTGGGATTCCAGGGAAAAGTAGATGATTCGAGACTTTCGTATTCTGCAGGATAGGAAGCCGACATTGAATAAATTTCACCCTTGGAGACGGGAGATTAAGAGGTCACGTGTGATAGGCTAGGAAAAGATGGCCTAGTGATCAAAAGTTGTGAAGTGTAAATCTATCAAGATTGCGTGTTAAAATAATATATTTTTTAGTGTTTATTGTGTGTTCTAAATGGATACACCAGTGTATTAAAAATGTTGTCAGTGTTAAGTGTATTGAATATGTGTCAAGAAGTGTTTGTACATGAGATGAATTTGTACAATATGGAGTAAGTTAAAAGTGGGCCAAAATGAAACACCGCACAAGGATTAAGGTCATATGACGACCTTAAAAAAAACATGTGAGTAATGAATTTCATTATATTTTGGTGTCAGGAAATGATTGTGTACAAATCCACCGAAGTTTTTGAGTAAAAGGGATGTGTTTAAATAAATAAATAATGAATAAAAAACGCGGTCTGAACAAAAGTAGAAATTTGAGAAACTATAAATAATTATGTAAAAGAATATATCCTGTAGAGGAAATATATGAATAAAATGTCAGTGTATTTGACGAATGTCATAAGAGCAAGCGAAATACTAATAATGATCATGAAAGATATTTAAATAAAAGTAAATTTGAGTTATATGAAAGAAATAGCTTTTGAGCTTTTTGTAAAGAATAAAGATATAAAATGAATAATAATAATAACCAAGTAAGGAAATATAAATAAAGACAAATGAAATAAATAGGAAAAGATTAATATAAAAATTGAGATGTGTATCAATTGTTAATATGGTATTATCAGTTCTTTGGATGACGCTAGGCTTAAAATGAAGTATCGTGCAAAAGAGCGCAATTAAAATAAAATGTCACGCTAGGAACGCGTAAAAGTAAATGTACTTGGTAAATTACTTATGAGAGGTAGTTGATTGTAGTGAATTGAGAATTGGTGTAAGTCCTCTAATTGTGACGTTGGATCACGAGGCCATTGTGTATGTTATATTGAAAGGGAGCAAATGTATGGTATTGAGCGTAGGTCTTATAAGCTATTGGCTGACCCTAAATCGCATTTTGTATAGTCCTCTATATGGGAATGGTTCCCGAGGCATGTGAAGAGATTCGAACTCAGAATCCTCTTAGTGTTAAAGCCCCTTTATTATTCGTCGTAGAATGTGTATTATTCTTCCCCAATCAATGAGGACCTTTCATAATTAATAAATGCCAGGATTACGAATGTGGTTTATGAGCCCAATAATATTGTTGAATGTAAACGTGGAGTAGAATGCCAGGTCTCCCCAAAGGACTGAGAATGAACGAAAGGCTGTTTGTAAAAGCATTAAAGAGAGCTCTAGCTATAGACGAGACGGGAAGTTTCCCGCATCGTCATAAATAACTCTCAAGTATCACGGTCAGACCATCGGAACAGGAGGGGTGTCTGAAGGCCGTCTTGTAAGGAGTAATGAATACACCGTGAGTGTTTAAAGTTGTTAACGACCCGGGCGTTGAACCGAGGTCCTTGTAGATTGATATTTCCGCTTGCCTGTTCAGATCGTAGTTTCTTATGTGATAATGGTCTTATAAGACAAATGAAATAAATAACAATCACTAATGTAATGTTGTATGGAAGTAGGATTCCACGAGTTAATTGAAGGCAACTAGGTTCCGGGAGTGACCATAGTTTTTTTTTGACTGTGTCAAGTAATCTTCATACTCTGGAGTACACAAATAATTTCCTGATTACCTTGATGTATTTGTAAGACTAGAGAGAGATGATAAATGATGAAAACATGTGAAGTGCCCAAATATTGAGTTAGATAATTAACATGTAATTTTAAATGTAATTATACATTTGTTTTGATGATTATGAAAATATAAAAAGTAGTATTTGAGGTGTACAAAGAATGACACCATTATTACAGAAAGCATTGAGCCAAAAGAGCTCGTAGTTATATGAAACTTACAGTTGATGCTTTATGGAAGTAAAAATAATTAGGAATTGTTGGTTTTAATGGAAACCATTTGTTTTAATACAATATTTGTTTATTCTTATGTTATTCCTTGTTCATTTGGAACAAGTAGATGATTATTGGTCAGTAATTTAATTGTTTGATTGTTTGTAGCGCCATAATTTTGATTAATTAAATGTGTTAAAATAGGAGTTGATCTTGTTGTTATTTTTGCAAGTGTATCCTCTAATTAATCCAAAATATGTGAGTCACAGAGTGGGTGAATGTACCGCAACCCCGAAAATCCCGAATTGAGCTACGCTGGTATACTGTGATTTGCATATTTCTTGCTAAAAGTGCACATGGGGGGCATAGAAGTAATGTGCTGGATTAATAACTAGAGGAACACTTAAGACGGTCATATCATGTAAAGTAAAGTAATGATAGGAATAGCTACAACGTAAAATAGTAACTGACCGCATGGGTCCCTGGAAACTCATACCGAGCAGCCCTGAATTATATATAAACACACCCCCCTAGTAAATCGTAGATTTTGGCGCCCAGTACGCAGGGTTGAGTTTTCCTAGGGAAAACCCGAGTTTTCTCGAAAAATCAAAATTTTCATAAAAAAAAATGGTTTTTCGAAATTTTGAATTTTAAATACTTCCATAAAGGTTTTGAGTTTGAATAAAAGTTATCAAAAGGGTACGTTGTAGTAAAAACCCGTACCAAAGTAAAAATTTTTGAAGAAATTGGGACACAATGATTCAGAGTATCATCTCTCAAGCATGTACTAGTGTGGTGGCATGAGTGGCCCACTGTAT
This sequence comes from Meconema thalassinum, assembly GCA_946902985.2. Lineage (NCBI taxonomy): Eukaryota > Metazoa > Arthropoda > Insecta > Orthoptera > Tettigoniidae > Meconema > Meconema thalassinum. Next base: position 800,046,182 of record OX336390.1, on the reverse strand, counting down.
TCTAATATGATGTCATTAAGTGAAGAGAGGCGGAGGCTCTCGGAAGATGTAAGGGTAGAGAGTCCAGATAAATGTAAAATTACAGGTGAGAAAGAGTACCCATGTAAGGAAATTGTAAAGGTTTCTGTAGAAAGCATGCGTGCACCTGGAGACATAGTTACACGAAGAGAAGGTAACATGTCTGCAGACAAAAGGGTAAATGTTGAGCCTTTAGAGCTCGAAAAGGAAAAAGAAAAATGTAAACCGATTCCAAGGGAAAATGTAATTAATACAGATAATGATAATGATGAAGGTAATTCAAAGTCTCACGTAGTAATGCAGGTTCAAGTAGGCTCGGAAATTACAGGGGAAAAGAACGATAGTCCTTGCGCTCAGGATCAGGAGAAAGTAGAAATGTCGACTTGGGATGAAGTAAAAGAATTCTTGGGTATAATTGATAAAATGCGAAGTGAACACCTTAAGATGAGGATGGAACTTTGGGAATTAAAGGATTTCAACTTAAGAGAGAAGGAAGGAATTGAGGAACAGAGAGAAAGTATTTCGGAGGAAATTGGGAAGATATTTGAACTTCGTCAGAGGGCAGGTAAAAATCGCTTTAAGATATCCAAAATGGAATTGGAAGAACTACACAAAGAAATTCCTGAGATGAAAAGGTCATTCAGAGAAACAAAGAAGAAATTTGCGAAACGCATGGAGGAAGAAGGAAAAATCGAATTAGCTCCGTGGGAACAGATACAAATGTTTACTGAAGAATTAAGTGAAATAGAGGATAAAGTATGGAAAATAAGAGACGCATGGAATAAGATTTGGTGGAAGATCGATTATGAAGAGCACGAAAGGGAGAAATACGTTCAGGAACAGAAAGATTATATGGTAGAGGCAAGGAGTAAAATGCATCGGTTCATAATGAGCATGTATGATGAAGATGGAATAATAACTATTCAGGAGTTAGCTGAATTGAGGAAAGTTAAGATTCCGGAATACCAAGAGATATTAGAGGCTGCCCAGAAGAGGTATGATGAATACATATTAGCAGAGGACCTCAAAGCAAAAGAAATGGCTAGCCCAGTCATAAATGAAACAGTTGTCCAGACGCAAGTTGAAAAGCCAGGGAAAATTATAGAAGAAAAAGAAGTAACGGTGCCAGAAGAGCCCAAAATTGAGATTAGAGAAGTCGAACAAGAAATAGAAATCATAATGATTCCAGTGGAAACTGAGGAAACTTTGGAGATCCTTCCAGAGAAACCAATGGAGATTCAGGAGGAAATCGTAAATCCCGAACTGGAGGACAGCCGAAATGAAAATGAGCTGCAAAGTGAAGAAGAACATTTATATGAAGAGGTTGAGCTAGAAGATCAAGAGATAATCTCAGAACAGGAGACAACCAAAAATTTGATAGTTGAAGAAACGGAAATAATAATTCCTGAAGAAACAGAGAAATTAAATGAAACAATAATAGAAAATATCAACGAAGCACCGATGGAAACAGAGGTTCAAGTTTTCACAGAAAGTGAAAAAGAAAACCCAAAAGAAATTCAAGATAAGAAAGATAGGGTATTAGAAGAAGAAGAAGGAAAATTGAAAGCCCAGATCCTTGAATTAATGATCAAATGTCAGGATTGTCAAAGAAAGAAAAGAGAAAGGGAAATCGATGCCAACAAGAGCCAAGAAAACCTCAAAGGAAAAGAGGAGATTGTTGGAAACAATGAAAAGAAGGAAGGAGATGTCTTTGAAGAAAATCAGGAAAAAGGAAGAAAACCGAAATTGGTAGTCGGTTTACAAGAGGATGGATACCCCATGGAAATTAAGAGAGGAGAAAGTACGGCGTATGATGCCTTGGAGAAAGAGGATGCTCAGGCATATTTCAGTTGGAAGCATCGTAAAAAGAAAGGAACGGAAAAACGGAAAAAGGGAGATAGAAGGAGAGCACGCTTATGGACAAGGATGAAAGGAAGACGAAGATGGTTCATAAAGCAAAAGAGATACAGAGTGTGGAAAAGAAGGAATAAAACTTATATAGAAATAAGAAAACGAAAGAATATGGAAGGTAAGGACATAAGAGAAGAGAGTCAGAAAGATGCGGAAATCATAAAGAAAATAGAGCATTATATAAGAGCCATAGAAAGATGTGAGGGAAATGAAGAGAGAACGATGCATTGCTTAAAACAGTTATACAACTTACCGATAAATGTTCAGTATCTGGAGAAAACAGGAATTGGCAAGGTTATAAATGGTATGAGAAAAAGAAACGGTTTGGTAGAAGATGCATCCCGAGCCTTGATAAAACTTTGGAAGGAAATGGTAATGGAAGACCAAAGTGACGAAGAAGAATGCGAAAGTGAAGAAACAGAAAGAGATACTATGGAAACAGAAGAGAATGAAAGTGACGAAGAATTCGAAGGTGAAGAGAAAGAAGGTGATGAAATAGAAATAGATGATAATGAGAGTGAAGAAGAAGAAGAAGAAGAACAAGAGATGGTGGGATATGAAAGTATGGAATTGACAAACTCCATCATTTATTATCAGAAAGCCATTGAAAGGTGTATGGGAAATGAAAATGTTTTGTTGCATTGTTTAAGCATATTAAAACATTTACCCATAACTGTTCGACAGTTAATAGAAACAAATGTAGTAGAGACAGTTGAAAGTATTCACGAACAAGGAGGGGATGTGAATATACGAGCTCAAGAGTTGCTTATAAAATGGGAAAATGAAATGATAGAAGATTTAAGAGCAGGAGGAGAAGAAGTTATGGAAATGGGAGATATGCTCGAGGAAGATAATGAGGAAGACTCTGAAGAAGAAGAAGAGAATGAGGAAGAAGAACAAGGAGGAGTAATAACAGTTGGAGACGTAAGGTGGAGGCATAAAGGATAAGAAAAGAATTATTCCATTGGAACCAACGGGTTAAGCCAGATGCAACCGTTGAAGAATAAAAGGAATAAAATTAAATTTGTTTGAAATACCATCTCAAAAAGAGATGCGGAAGGGGGAAGAAAACCAGAAAGAGTCAGGTGAGGTTAGACCGAGCTCTTAAAAAAATCAAATCAAGTGTTACAGACTTGAAGTCTGAGAACCAGAATGATGAAGTGACGGGTAAAGCCAGTTGCACCCGCAAGGTAATTAACAGAAGGTCATTAGGTTGACAATAGGTAATGAATAGAGAACAGACCGACAAGAAGTCCGTCTTAGGAAAAGAAGAAAAGAAACCAACTGTTTGACTCAAGTTTGGAGAAGTGCACACCAGACGAGGGTAGAAGTTGTAAACACCGAACGTGACAAGAAATTTATGACCCTGAGTGTAGTCGACCACTAAAGGGGGAATGAATGAATGGGATCTTGGAAGACCCAACCTAAATACAAACCAGAGAGGAACTTTAAATAAATAAAAACAACAGAAGATACGGACAACGTTATGATGGCTTCGACGAATAAAGAAAGATAAGATTAATTGAAATAAATTTCCTCAAAATGTTTCGAAAATTTATTTACCTAAGGAGGGGAGAGATGAACCCATGTGCCATAGGGTCCAAGGGAGTCGAATCCATGTACTTTGAGAAAGGAATGAAAGAATCATACAGTTTCTAAGGGAACGGAGAGAGATTTCAAGCCAGGATTCTAGCCTAACATTGTGCAAGCAGCGAGAGCCAGGTGTTCGAGAGATGAGATCATGCCTCTTGACATTCAGAAGGAGCTGGTCATGAGTATTAATAACCGAGTGGAAAATTTCGGCTGTTAGACAAGGAAGCGTGACTCGGAAATCGAGCTGAGCTTGCTTAAAAACGACAACACCGCTTATGCGCCAGAAGAGGAATAATTAAAATTAACCCGTTTACGAGTATAAAAATAAGTAAACAATTACAGTACGGTGAATCATTTCGAATTAGAGATTTTTGTGTAAAGAGAAACCCTTTAATAATTGCACAGGAAAGAAGTGCAAGGCTAGCATACGTCATTGGGGATTTACCAAGGCCTGTGGAGAGGGGAGATTACAAATGAACAGCAACACCTACGCAGCTGAAGACTACAAATTAATTAATATCTCCGAATTGCACGATCGATTCTTATGCGCAATGAGATTATTTGACATTGAGAAGACGAGCTTTTTGAAGGTATGATTTTTATAATTGTGCAACCATTATTTTAAAAGTTGGTCACGGAAAGGGCTAGAGTCTTATCTTTTTGTAGCGAAGGAGTATAAAGCTCCTGGCATCACCAAGCCAAACATGCAGTTACGAGTCCGTCCGGGGGGCGTGACGTTGGAGCATCATCAGTTCATGCAGTTCCGAACAGCCCGAGGGGGCGTTGCTACGCATCATGCAGTTTTAGTCCGTCCAGGGGGCGAGACGTTGGAGCATCAACAGTATATGCAGTTCAGTTCTTTCGACAGCTCGTGAGAGGGCGTTACTACGCATCAGTATTCAGACAGCCGTATGGGGCGTCACTCTGCTTCACACCGAAGACAGTTTACCAGTACTCCTTGAGGGGAGAAACGCTGTATTACACCGCAGAATTAATATCCGATAGCCACGGGCGTCGCAGTATTAATAACTTGCGTGCCTCCATAAGGAGCTGTAAAGAAGAAATATTAAAGTATCGCCGTGTTGAAAAATTAGGAAAATCCTAGTTACAGGATTTAGGTCCGACAGTACACAAGTTTACAGTGAAAAGTTCGTAAAATATAGTCAGAGCAGGCTGCGAACGTTGGACTTAAGGCGATAGGTCTTTAAATAAACGACCGAAAATATCATAACGTACGGAAGTACCGTAACAGAAAGATAAACAGTTATCTAATTTAAAGAACCCAAATAGGGAAAATCAGAGTAAGGTTCGCAACGTATTTCAGAAAGTAGGAGTGCGAGAACCGAATAAAACAAGGAAGAACGGAGACTATAGACATTATCTCCAGAAAACAGACGAACTATTCTAAAGCACTAAGACTCGAGAAGGACTAGCTGCTATAAAAAAAAATCCATAGGTCATCGATAGGTTATCGAGGGGACCTCGATCCGAATAGACTTTCGCTAGGATCGATAAACCAGATCTAAAAAAAGGAGCCGTTCAAGCTAGAAAAATAGCCGGTCATCAAGAATAGGATTCGAAGAATTGGGATTCCAGGGAAAAGTAGATGATTCGAGACTTTCGTATTCTGCAGGATAGGAAGCCGACATTGAATAAATTTCACCCTTGGAGACGGGAGATTAAGAGGTAACGTGTGATAGGCTAGGAAAAGACGGCCTAGTGATCAAAAGTTGTGAAGTGTAAATCTATCAAGATTGCGTGTTAAAATAATATATTTTTTTGTGTTTATTGTGTGTTCTAAATGGATACACCAGTGTATTAAAAATGTTGTCAGTGTTAAGTGTATTGAATATGTGTCAAGAAGTGTTTGTACATGAGATGAATTTGTACAATATGGAGTAAGTTAAAAGTGGGCCAAAATGAAACACCGCACAAGGATTAAGGTCATATGACGACCTTAAAAAAACATGTGAGTAATGAATTTCATTATATTTTGGTGTCAGGAAATGATTGTGTACAAATCCACCGGAGTTTTTGAGTAAAAGGGATGTGTTTAAATAAATAAATAAATAAATAATGAATAAAAAAACGCGGTCTGAACAAAAATAGAAATTTGAGAAACTATAAATAATTATGTAAAAGAATATATCCTGTAGAGGAAATATATGAATAAAATGTCAGTGTATTTGACGAATGTCATAAGAGCAAGCAAAATACTAATAATGATCATGAAAGATATTTAAATAAAAGTAAATTTGAGTTATATGAAAGAAATAGCTTTTGAGCTTTTTGTAAAGAATAAAGATATAAAATGAATAATAATAATAACCAAGTAAGGAAATATAAATAAAGACAAATGAAATAAATAGGAAAAGATTAATATAAAAATTGAGATGTGTATCAATTGTTACACATTGTCTTTGGATGACGCTAGGCTTAAAATAAAGTATAGTGCAAAAGAGCGCAATTAAAATAAAATGTCACGCTAGGAACGCGTAAAAGTAAATGTACTTGGTAAATTACTTATGAGAGGTAGTTGATTGTAGTGAATTGAGAATTGGTGTAAGTCCTCTAATTGTGACGTTGGATCACGAGGCCATTGTGTATGTTATATTGAAAGGGAGCAAATGTATGGTATTGAGCGTAGGTCTTATAAGCTATTGGCTGACCCTAAATCGCATTTTGTATAGTCCTCTATATGGGAATGGTTCCCGAGGCATGTGAAGAGATTCGAACTCAGAATCCTCTTAGTGTGAAAGCCCCTTTATTATTCGTCGTAGAATGTGTATTACTCTTCCCCAATCAATGAGGACCTTTCATAATTAATAAATGCCAAGATTACGAATGTGGTTTATGAGCCCAATAATATTGTTGAATGTAAACGTGGAGTAGAATGCCAGGTCTCCCCAAAGGACTGAGAATGAACGAAAGGCTGTTTGTAAAAGCATTAAAGAGAGCTCTAGCTATAGACGAGACGGGAAGTTTCCCGCATCGTCATAAATAACTCTCAAGTATCACGTTCAGACCATCGGAACAGGAGGGATGTCTGAAGGCCGTCTTGTAAGGAGTAATGATTACACCGTGAGTGTTTAAAGTTGTTAACGACCCGGGCGTTGAACCGAGGTCCTTGTAGATTGATATTTCCGCTTGCCTGTTCAGATCGTAGTTTTTTATGTGATAATGGTCTTATAAGACAAATGAAATAAATAACAATCCCTATTGTAATGTTGTATGGAAGTAGGATTCCACGAGTTAATTGAAGGCAACTAGGTTCCGGGAGTGACCATAGTTTTTTTTGACTGTGTCGAGTAATCTTCATACTCTGGAGTACACAAATAATTTCCTGATTACCTTGATGTATTTGTAAGACTAGAGAGAGATGATAAATGATGAAAACATGTGAAGTGCCCAAATATTGAGTTAGATAATTAACATGTAATTTTAAATGTAATTATACATTTGTTTTGATGATTATGAAAATATAAAAAGTAGTATTTGAGGTGTACAAAGAATGACACCATTATTACAGAAAGCATTGAGCCAAAAGAGCTCGTAGTTATATGAAACTTACAGTTGATGCTTTATGGAAGTAAAAATAATTAGGAATTGTTGGTTTTAATGGAAACCATTTGTTTTAATACAATATTTGTTTATTCTTATGTTATTCCTTGTTCATTTGGAACAAGTAGATGATTATTGGTCAGTAATTTAATTGTTTGATTGTTTGTAGCGCCATAATTTTGATTAATTAAATGTGTTAAAATAGGAGTTGATCTTGTTGTTATTTTTGCAAGTGTATCCTCTAATTAATCCAAAATATGTGAGTCACAGAGTGGGTGAATGTACCGCAACCCCGAAAATCCCGAATTGAGCTACGCTGGTATACTGTGATTTGCATATTTCTTGCTAAAAGGGCACAATAGATATGCTTTTACCGAAAATTCCCTTAACATTAATCAATCGTAACAATTCCTTTACTTTGCAATGGAAAACTCTCACTTCAATATCAGGCCTATTATTAGCCGTTTCCCAGAGATGAATGCTGTTAAGTATTTCTGGCCAGCCCGCATTATACGTGAACATAATGAATAAATCTGGCTTTCCAAACTTCCTCACTATCGCCATCGCATCCTGCTAATTTTGCAATATTTTCCTTGGGATACCTGTAAAAGAAGATGGCAAAACTACAATACGGCCGACTCTGAGATTTTCATTTTCTGCTCGTACATGCATGGCGTCTGCTAAACCGGCATATGTATCAACTCGTAACTTCGTTTATTGATGACGTATATATTTTAACCGGTCACCTTCCATACGACAGTAGTAATCCACGAATAAATATCCATTTTGCAAACTTGAGCAGCGACAACTAACTCAACATGACCTCCATGAACACCATTCATAGACATATACATTTCGTAATCATCGCTCGTATTGATAGCAGTTTCGTACTTATCGCTGTTGCCGACAACAAAGGGAGAATAATTATTCCATTTGTCTGTATCATGTTTTACAATTCGCTTTCTAACCTGTGTAAATAAACTCTGATTGTTGTACCCACAATATGCCAATTACCTGAACAGACAATTACCGTCACCTTTAATCTTTATAACATTTGAAATTGAGTGTCGCCTCTCATTCATCATAATATGAGTCATTGTATTGATTGAGCACACAACCTATAAGGACAAATAATGAAACGAAAAGAAGTCAGTTTGTAGCTGGTGAGACCAAAGACTATATAACAGAAAGATCAGATACACAATACAAAATGGCGGTTCCAACATTCGACTGTAGCGGCATCTTCTTGAATTTAGTTGTCTTTCGTATACAGTATTTTTTGTGATTCAAATAGATGTTGACATGACAGTGTCATTAGCAAAATGACTGCTGATTGTGCATGAGCATTTCAGTCTCAAAGTAATTCATTCTTTGAGAAGTTTTAATAAAATTATGTGCACAGAATTCCCTTCTACTTATTGTATGGATACATGCGTCATTAGCGCCCGAGTGGAACAGGTAGAAGTTAACGATGTCATGTATGGATACATGTGACATTAGCGCCCGAGTGGATCAGGTAGAAGTTAACGATATCATGACGTAATTAGGGAACTGTCTGTTAATATCAAGTTAGATTTATTATTGGGGGGCGTTGAATATCATGATACCGTGTTAGTCGTTGTCGCCTAGCGACAATATGTCCGTCAAGTCATTCGATATTCCATTTTCGTGAGACCTTGAAGGAAGTATTATTCGCAATTATTTTAATACTCGAATGATATAATCAAGTAAGGTGGGTATCAATCGACGGTGCTTGACTGGCATCCTACATTTTAAGACAACAAACATCGTCGTAGCGCAAATACTTACCGAGATATTTCAGTTTTAGTAAAGGGTGAAATTTTTTGAAAACTATTTTAATATATAAGATAATATAATAATTTGTTTGGCACCCTGTGTCTTGACACGTTATAGAATAGACGCCTGAATACGGATCTAGTTTATTTAAATTGCTGTTGTGCAGATGCTTTCCGGTTGTGCGGTTTGTTGTGAATGCTATTTTAATGCCTTGTTTCTTGACTAAATTGGTTACTTAGTAATTGCAAGGCACGAATTTGTTCACATTATTGTCCAGCTTTTGAGTTATTTCATTTTTGTGCCTGGCCACAATTTAATCTATTTTTCTGAGTGGGAAATTATTTTCTTTAGCTATTTTCTTCATTATGCTGATTTCCATGTTATAGTTATCTTTTGGCATGGGTATATTTAATGCCCTGTGTACCATTGAATTGAAGCCCGCTAACTTGTGCACAGAGGGCTGGTTGGACTGATTGTCAATTATTTCATGCGATGTCTGTATGGGTTTTCGAAAGATTGTGAATTATTGTTCATTATCTCTACGTTCGAATGTGATGTCGAGATAATATATTTTCCTGTCAGTGTCGGGTTCCTTAGCGAATTTAATGGAGTGTGTGGGCAATTGATGGCTAAGAGTATTGTTTCTTTGCTTGTTAATTCATTGTAGCACAGATAAATTACATCATCCACGTATCTCTTCCACTCTACTGTTCACATTGACGACTACTTTTCTAGGAACGCATTTTCCAGTGTGTTAAGATGTCGGCAATGAGCTCACTTAGCAGTGAACCGATGACTAAGCCCTCTTTTGGCGTGTTATGTTCTTTCCGAATTGAAACACGTTTTGATTGAGAACGACCCTCAGTAATTTCGCGATCTCTTCGGTTTCTTTCATCGAGTTGTCTGTCTTTAAATGGCTTCGTTTATTGAAATATTGGTATACTTCTTTGTTATATCGAAGGATACTAGCCACAAGCTAGGTTTCATTTGTAGCATGTTTAAGGCTGCTATTAGTTCTGATATGTACTTTACTGAATTGCTTTTGTTGATGGTTGAGCGGTGCTGTAAAATTCCTTAGTGAATTTGTAATTTGGTGCGTTCCTGCAATTGGTCTTATTAGGCATTCCTTTTGTGTATTTTTAGTAGTCCCATTAGCGACGGTAATTTCTGGATGTATATTTTTTCGGCTTTGGTTGGTACGTACTCTGTTTCGTTTAACGCACTTCTTTTTGAAATTTGCTGGTTGGGTATTTATTTCTTAGTTCCTTGGTTGGTTGGTTGGTTCTTAAGTTTAGGGGCTGCGACAACGCGGTCTTAGTTCCTTGATTCCATTGTTGTTCAGGTATTCTATTTCTTTGTCGATGTATTCTGTTTTGTTCAGGATTACTGTGCTGTTACCCTTATCTGCTTTCGTAATGACTAGGTTCTGTTATTTTATTTTTGTTTGTTTTAATGACTTGACCTCATTTAGTGGTGTGTTGCCGTGAATGGTGTTGCTTTTGCTCTCTCGTTTGAGGATTGAACAAGCGTGGCCCAAAGTAAACCCACCCGAGACAAGAATAAAAACAAGATGTTCAGCAAAGAACATATAGCCTACTTTCTCCTAAATGTATGGGTATCTTTATGACTCTTTGTCCTCATCCCTAAAACAATCACCCCAACCACAATGTATTGTTTGTTTTCTTTTATATTGATAATAAGCCAGTAAGTGTCAAGATCAATATTATATACTTTATGATGATTGAATAACAAAACTACTAACTTATTGTAATGCATTCACGTCCGTTAATCTCTATATTAAGCCAGCCTGCAAAATTAAGAATCTTCCGCCCCAATCATCTTCCGCCCCAATCACAGTAGGTGGTGCTGCGACCTATCAGTGAATTAATCTTTATCTTGTACGCCTATGCACTGCCATCGTAATGTACTACGATGGCAGTGTTCTATGGGTGTTGAATGAGTAGGCAGTTTAAAGTAGCCAAGAGGGAGGCGATCCAGCTGGCAGTGTTTAAAGGTATTCGGAGCGCGATCGTGGCTAATAGTTGAACTGCCAGTATTACAAAATTGCCATACTTCAGGAGGCCAGCTCAGGCATTTACACAGCGTTATGTTTGGAACAATATTCCCCACATAACCCACACGAGGACAGCACCGTACAGAGGCATTAAGAAGGCTGTGGTTAATGACAACGTGTATCTAGTTCTTCTATTCTCCTTTTTCTAATGTCTTCTGTTTATGTGCGATGCTGGGACTGTGATTTTATTAATATACGAGTGTATACTTTATCCTCTCCTTTGAGCTAAATGACATTTTATTCAGTATCTGTGGGAAAAGCTCGTGCACATCATTTGTAAAAGAATTCAAGAAAAAAAAACCTAACTGTAGCAGTATTCGGTCCCCAGTTAACTGCGTGTCAGACTAACATGCTAGCCCAGAGCTAACCGTATCCATGACGTCAGGTGTTCTTAACTGACATATTAGATACAAACTGTTGGCAAATAATGACTTTAAATAAACGATTTCTTCACTGCAGTACATCTTCATTAAAGATCATTTCATACAAAGTTTATATTATTGTATCAGTACGGTATATCACATACAACATACTAAAACTACTGAAATATAAGACAGGCACATGAGGACAGCTGCCATCTTGTCGTGTGACACAAACGGCTCAGCTCTTTTAAGCCACTCATACTGTATAATATTATAATATTAAATTATAATAAATAACGGATCACGACCTTCAGGATAGCTTAAACCCCCCTAGGCTCGATAATCGTAATTGGTGGGTCTTAAGCTATTTATTAAAATGGTTGCATAATTCACACGGCCGCCATCCTGAAATGGCATGGCCGATGACCTTGAAGTTTGGGTGAAAGACGCGTCCTATATAAAGGTATGTTGTCACCAAATTTGGTAGAGATCGGATGATTAGTTTAGCCGTAATTTGATTTTACGTTTTGAACATTTGAGTGGCCGCCATTCAGTTTTGGTAAAGATGGCGGCGATATAAAGTATGACACTGAGGTGTCCTTTACTAGTGCTACCTCTGTACCAAATTTCGTTCAATTCGGTTTCACCGTGTTCGAATTGATAGGGGGGGGGAAAGACATTCAGAGTACACACACTCACACACACACAGACACACACACACACACACACACAGACTCACACACACACATACACACACACACAGACTCACACACACACATACACACACACAGACAGACACCCTTTTTTTGCCCTGTGTTGATCTCATAAGTCTACTTTCATTTTTTGCAAAAATCGAAAGTAGGCTAATAGAAATCAAATTCAAGAATCAATCCATCTACTTGTTATCAGACGAGCCTTGAGAGACTCCGAGAGGGTAAAAATAATATAATTTTCATATTTTTACTTTTTACATTTTTTGAATCTATAAAATCTACTATTCCAAAATAATGTATAATGTAGCCTATGTAATTTTCTTACTGCTAAATCTATTAAATGAATTTTTAAATATTCCCTGTCTGGGATGCGAGTTGAGTGTTTAGGGTGCTTTTGTTACAGTTTTGTTATGTGTAAGAATACCAGAAATCACATGAAAGTTTTCAAAACTAGGAGAAATTTTGGGAAACCGAAACTACAAACCATAAATAATAAACGTGTAGACAAAAATAGAGATAATCCATCCTATGCAAGTGGAATGTATTAGAAAGGTAACTGAATACTTTCCTTGAAAGTAATATTGTCCCTTATAAAAGACATGTTTTCTCAGGATCTAGTAAATTGATTTGCTTTAAACTTTCAAGATATGTTAAATGAACTGTTGTTATTACTTTAACACTTTAACAATACTTTTAGCAAAAGATAAAAATCATAACTATATCATAAATCTATGAACTAAGAAAATCCTGTGTTAAATTAACCCTTGTAGTGCCAGGGCACCGATATATCGGGCCCGTCTTTATTACTATGTCCAGCGACACACTGATACCAACTTTGTAATCCAAACAACGCCAGAATCATTCTCTCCATGAATATCTCGATGTGTTTAGTTCCGTGAATAACTAGATTCATAATAAGTATTGCTTGAACATGCTTCAGTCAGTTAACTTAGCGCGTGTGTTATATTTTTAAGTCGTGTTTGTTTACGTTCTCAGTCGTAACTATTTAAGATACGAGGGGGGAAATGTAAGGTTTTAACAAAGGATGATATTTAGATTGTACAGTATAGAATATTCAGTAAATTAAACCTTAAGTTGTACTTTAATCATAGCACCGGTTTCGGCCGCATTGACTTTCCTCAGCGGTAAATAATAGAATGGGTTAAGTGGCAATACTTACATACACATATTTTTCTTATCAAAGGTTGTTATCAAAATATCAAGGAATAGATTGTTTGCCGTAACTATGCTTTGCATTACTCAATTTCTTCTATGATGATTTCACAGTTACATCAAAATTATATATATTCTTTCACATACATATTCACATCCGTCATAACCTACAAATTTCCATGCGTATATAACTACCACACCACTGTTTCTACGTCAAGATGTCTTTTTCTATCAAGATTTGTATATTTTATTTTCAAACATATTGTAAAAGATCTGATTTTAAAAAAACAAGATGTTCAGTAAAGAACATATAGCCTACTTTCTCCTAAATTTATGAGTATAGTTATAACTCGTTGTTATTATCAAAGAGTATAATAGAACTATTCTTTGTTGAAGACCTTAGAAACGATTTACCTCTACCAAACGCCACAACCTAGATAAAAACTGCTACCATCATTGAAGAAAGAAAGATAAGAAGTATATCAAGAATGTTATGGATCTGGAGACATAATCGACCGGACTGGCGGCGTGGCTCAGCGGTAACGTTCTCGCTTGCTGGGCCCTAGGTTGCAGGTTCGTATCCTGGCGCAGTCAGCTGGCATTTGAGGGTGCACAAATGCGAGGGAGCCGTGTCAGTACATTTAAAGATCCCCTTCGGGCCAAAATTCCGGCACCCCGGTGTCTCTAAAATCAGCAGTAGTTAAAAGGGATGTAAAACCAATAACATTATTATTATTATTATTATTACGACCTGCCGTGGGCAACATCCAACTTTGAGTTGAGGCATGTCTTTACACGTCTGGTTGTGCATGGCTTTCACAACCCTAATTGAATTAACAAATCTTTCCACGACCCTACAGAGACGTGTGTATACAAACTATGTGGATATTTTCGATAATATAATCCTAACAGAGCGAGTGCATTCTAGCGGCCAGAAGAAGAAACTTTTCAATAAAATCTGGAAGTTACCTTTTTGGCAGCTAGATGTCTCGAGTAAATCTGCTGGCGAATTATGTTTTAATTAAATATATATTTTACACCATAATGTGCACAATATAACGCTTAATAACATTTTCAAGTAACGCAAAATAGGCTGTTACAAACCCTTTAAAATAAAAAGTTAAAATGTATCGTAGTATCATCTTGTCATTCTTCAAATTCGATGCGCATAGAATGATAATGGTATAGTAATCAATGGATCCCCACGTAGACCAGTCGTGACATCTATTGGTGAAATATCGAACAATATAATCCTAACATAGCGAGTGCATTCTAGCGGCCAGAAGAAGAAACTTTTCAATAAAATCTGGAAGTTACCTTTTTGGCAGCTAGATGTCCCGAGTAAATCTGCTGGCGAATTATGTTTTAATTAAATATATATTTTACACCATAATGTGCACAATATAACGCTTAATTTTGAAACATCTGAGTCATTACAAAACAATAAACATATAACATTTAAAGCAAAAAACCTAGCTCTGATCGGGTTTGAACCATGGGCATTTGAGCGATAGGCTAACACTCTACCACTGAGCTAATTGTGTCAACGAATATCGTTCTATTTAAAATGACTTACATAGAACTTGTTAGCAAATAATGATTTATACTAAACGATTTCATCACTGGAGTATATTATTTATATATAAAGCATTTCATACAAAGTTTATTTATTTTTTATCAGTACGCTATATTGCATGCAATACTCAAATTAGTGAAATATAAGTCCGGCACAAGATATCCGCTGCCATCTTGTCTTATTACTGAATCAGTTCAGCTTTTTAAAATCACGTCTGCACTATAGTATTACAAAATAAACTTTTAATTTCGAACGTGCCTCTTCCTTTAGAACAGTTAAAACGATTCTCGGCTCGATAATCGGAACTGGTGGGTCCCATGATAAGGATTATAAAGTTTGCATAATTCGCACGGCCGCCATCCTGAAATGGTATGGCCGACGACCTTGTAATTAGGTCACAAGACGCATCCTATACGAAGGTATGTTGTTACCAAATTTGGTAGAGATCGGATTATTTGGTTAGTCGTTATTTGATTTTACGTTTTGAACGTTTGAGTGGCCGCCATTCAGTTTTAGTAAAGATGGCGGCGATATAAAACATGACACTGAGGTGTCCTTTGCTAGTGCTACCTTTGTACCAAATTTCGTTCAATTTGCATTCACCGTGTTCGAATTGATAGGGGGGGACAGACATTCAGAGTACACACACTCACACACACACAGACACACACACACACACACAGACTCACACACACACATACACACACACACACAGACTCACACACACACATACACACACACAGACAGACACACTTTTTTTCGCCCTGTGTTGATCTCATAAGTCTACTTTCATTTTTTGCAAAAATCGAAAGTAGGCTAATAAGTGTACTTTCAGCTATTAGTATTTTTAGTAATTATTTTGATATTTTATAATTTACCGCTGTAGGAGGTCACAATGTTGCCGATACCGGTACTGTGATTAAAGTACAACTGGTTATTGACTTGAGGTTTTAATTTACTGAATAGTTTAAACTTCTTCAATAAGGACAAGGGTAGCCATTGTCATATTCTTGGTTTTTGTACAGTAAAGGCTATGAATATTATATTAATATTTACATTTTAAAATATATAAATGTTTTTAATGAAACAAATTAAACAACGCATTAATTATAGTATTTAGCATCTAATACGAGTACAGTACTTTTAGACTTATATATCTGTTACAGAACGACATGTCAATATATCAACATTTTATCTGCATTTTTAGCCTACTTTTCACATTTTGCAAAAATGAGGAAAAAGTAGACTTATGAGATCGATCCGGGAAAATGTGTGTCTGTCTGTCTGTCTGTCCTTCTGTCTGTCCTTCTCTCTGTCTGGCTGTGTGTGTGTCCCACCCCCTCCTAAACGGCTGCAGCAATCAAAACCAAATTTAGTATGAGTAAAGATGTGCACCGGAATAGCTCACGTCCATATTTGAAAATGATGTCAGTGCTACCAACTGCTGAAAAAACGCACTAGAAATTTGAGCTCCATGTTGGATATCTTGCAAGGTATGCATGGGAGCTATTCCAAAATTGGCACACATGTAGATAACACTATTTCAGTTTAATTTCCAGGAGGCCATAGATGACAGTGTTGCCAATATAATTTTAAGCCTTTTGATAGGTCCAATTTTTAAATGCCTATAACTTCTACACTATCAATTGGATTTCAACCAAATGTTGTATGTAATCTGTGTACATAAACAGATATGACTGAGCGTATTCTTAAGAGCCACCAGGGCTGCCAACTGTTAATAATTGCTCTCTCTATTCTTTTATCCAAATACCAATATATCAGAAGGTATGCAAGCCGACAGCTTTAAACTATGCACACGTATAGTACCTGACATTTTAGATTAATTTGGAGTAACTCATATACGTCAGTTCTACCAACATGATTATAAGCCTGCTGATAGTACAAATTTTTAAATACATGTAACTTCTATACTATCAGTTGGATGTCAACCAAATTTCGTATGTGATATGTGTACCATAACAGATATGACTATAAGTATTGTTAAGAGCACTCAGGGCTGCCAACTGTTAATATATGCTGTCTATATTCTTTTTACCCTAATATCAATATATCAGAAAGTATGCAAGCCAACAGCTCTATACTTTGCACACGTTTAGCACCTGACATTCTAGATTAATTTGGAGTAATTAATACAAGGCACTGCTGCCAACATGATTCTATGCCTGCTGATATGTCCAATTTTAAAATACATGTAACTTCTATACTAACAAATGGATTTCATCCAAAATTGGCACAACAAGATATCATAATATTTCAGATTATTTCTGACCAGCACACGCATGGTATTGTTGGCAACATGCTTTTACGCGTGCTGATAGATCCAGTGTCTAACTGCATGTAACGTCCATTGGACTTCAACCAAATTTTGTATTCTGTACCTTAAGAGGTGGAACTAAGAATATATTCAGTCACCAGGGCTGCCAACTGTAGTCCTCTATTAGGCTACATTATACCAGGTATATTTTGAACTAATTAGATATTTCGATATTACCAACTTAATTTCGTCATTATTCTAGATAGGTTCATATACTGTAGAATAATCATTGGCATGAAAAGTAGGCTGTATAGTTCTTCACGGAACTTCTTGTTAAAATACCTATTCATATTAGATTTGCATCAAAAGAGTAGCTTGCCACGGTAGGTGAGTGGTTATCGTGTCGGATTACTAACCCCAAGCTTGCAGGTTCGCTCCTGGCCGTTGTTAGTGATTCTTGAAAGGCGGCAAAAATTTTGACACGCATGTCATACGATGTTGGCATGTCAAAGGACCCCTTTTGAATTCAGTAGGCCGTGTTCATCATGGCAAAATTATTCTCGGGATATTCCGCCAACACAAAGTTACTCATTTCTCTCGTAGATATCTAACCTCCTTGACTTTCATAGTGCTTCAAGGAACAACAAAATTCGACATGCAAGCTGCCCTCTGCGTGTCAAATAACAAATCTTGAACCCGACGCCATACGAATTATTATTATTATCAAAAGAGTTAAGGTAAAAAAAACACAAATATGCTGTACACATTTTAGCTTCATAATTCAAACAGAATCTGAGAAAACATATAATTTGTGAATACTATTTTGACATTGGGAAGATACGGCTTTCCGGAGTCCCTTAATATCTCTAGCACCTTGATATATATTGGTTCCGACTGTGCAAGAATAGATATTGCGTCTGACAGAAGGCTAAATAAGTTGAAGTCATTTTCCTTATATCCTCTTCTCATTAATTTAACTACATTGGAATTTGCACAATGGGAATGGGGCTCTTAAAGTGGAGCTGTAAATTCTTTTAAATGAATGAGTTCCCGGCAAGGTAATTTATAGGTACGCTTTTGTTGATCCTGCTTGTACTGGGTTTTGTAGCGAGAGGGAGGTAAGAGTTTATATTTGGTGGAACATTCGCATACTTAGTAAAAAGTCTGTAGAAGTTACCGAGAATGAATTAGTCTGGTGGAATCGCAAGTGTTGCCTCATGAAGTTTGAGTTCCGTTTCCTGTTGGAAACTTTGTGGAGTTAAGCTCAGCTAACTTCCCGCATTCTGCTCTGGTGTGCGTATAGAGTCTCATAATTACACGCCATGGCTTTATCCTGAACCGTGGGCACCAACTCATCTCTGTCTTAGTGCTTGTGGTAAGTAAATTAATTATCAATAAATTATCCATTTACTGGAGAAAACAGAGTTCTTTACTAACATCAAATATATGTCATTAGTTTCTAAAGCTTTCAAATCACTGCACTTTGTAATGAGGGTATTAAAAGGAAGTAGTACCTCTGCTAAAGAATTAGGATATTTGTCACTTGTAAGATCTATTCTGGAATACGCCTCGGCGGTTTGGGATCCATATCAAGTAGGGCTCAAATGATTTGGAAATGGTAAGCTACAAAGAAACGCCGCTAGATTTGTGCTCAGTGACTTTAATCCCAGGAGCAGTGTGAGCCGTATGTTAAAGAAACTTGGGTGGGAATCACTTGAGGCTAGGAGGATGAAATCTAGACTCTGCGCTATGTACAACACGTATACAAATCAACCTGCATGGGGTGAGCTTAGCAAACGTATGAGAAAGCCCACTTACATGAGTAGGAGCGATCATCCTGTCAAAATTAAGGGCCGACCTCTGTGAACAAATTATGGTAAATATTCTTTTGTAAACCGTGCCATTGACAACTGGAATTCTCTACCTGCCGCAGTCTTAGTGTCTTTTCCCAAACATATAGGTGTGTTTAAGAAAATGCTGACGATTTGTGTAAATACTCCAGTTTAATTGTCATTGAATTGTTATGTATAATATTTATTTGTTATGTATATCCAATTTGCCACCGGGGGACATACCCCCAATTGCAAATGAATGAATGAATGAATGAATGAATGAATGAATGAATGAATGAATGAATGAATGAATGAATGAATGAATGAATGAACTAATTAGAATATGGTTAAGATAAAAAATACAGAAACGTAAGTATCCAGGCGAATGGTTTAAACCTAACTTATCCGAAAAGGCAGCGTTCTTCGCTAGGTGTAATAAGCTGGAAATGACCTATAGACTGACTTTCAAAACAAGAGATGACTGTCACGCAATCTCAAACTAAAGCATTACTGTGCGCTACAGTAATCCAACCAGAAGCCCTGTATGCCATAGAGTGTCTGTCAATAAACACAGAAGGCTTGACTGATAAACTGGAGGTCAGAGAGAGAGAGAGAATATTCTCAGAACAATCTTAGAGCCAGCACTACATACATGCATATATACCCTAACGTCGTGTCGTTCCATGTATGCGATGAGTCGACGGATGAAGCCCCGCCACAATATTCTGCCTTGCTCTTTTTTCTTCTTCAATGTTGACAATAGACTCAATCATGGTTCCGTATTGATTGACAATCAAGTATAATAAAATCGGTGTATCCGCCTGATCAATACACAAAATTTATATATGGGTCTGTATTAAAACCATTTGGTACATGTTTCGGGGCCTATTATAATGGCCCCTTCATCAGCCAATAACATACAGATTATCAGTATAATCATAGGATACACTGATAAAAGGTAAAACTAACATGAAAATGGAACATAATCATGAAAAGATGATGTGGTGATAAAAAACACTTGACTGTGACAAAATGGCAGAGACATTTAAAAGTGTTAACAGGCGACATATGAAAAAACACTTTAAAACAACATTTTAAAAGGGGGGCACTTTAAGTGCTTGTCAAGACAAATCTTTCGTGTGTCCATCTGAAAAATACCAGCAGGGTATCGTGTCTAAAAGCAAAAGTTCATTCCATGAAAATCGTTGAATATGTTGTTACCAAACCAATCCTACTGGACCTGGCTGTCTTGTGACTCCTATTAAATGGAGGATTGTTGTTAGTTCGAAGATCAATATTTCACCTATGACGAGGATCGAAACAGGCCAAGTTAAACCGAGCCTCTTGAGAATAGAAGCAAGGGGAATTTCTTAAAAACTTGAAGACATGTATAGATTAGTCCAAAAATCCATTTTCTGAGTGGCAAAAAGAGCCTTAGAGAGACCCTGAGGTCCTGGTCCTGGTCTTCATCTAGTTGCTGGACGTTGCTTTTCACCATGTCTATATACCTCATCCGAGAGCGTCCTCTTGGTCTTGGATCTTCCAACTGTAGACCATACATTTTTATGGGTATTCGTCCATCATACATCCTCTTGATGTGACCATACCACGTGAGTCTACGAAGAGTTATATTATACCGCAATCTCCCAAGTTGGTCCATTTACCTGATATTCTCATTAAGAATTCTATATTGTCTTGCTGTGCAAACCATGGCTCTGCCAAACCTCATCTCAGCTGCTTGAATCCTCCTTTTGTCCGTTTTCCTCATCATCCAAGTCTCTCACCAATAGGTCAAAACTAACACGTAATAAGTCATTTAGACTGTTCTTTGGCATTTTAGGGCCATTCTACACGAGCGGGTAAACTGCCGCGTGTCGCCCGCCTCCTACCGCGCCAAAATGTTTCAATCTACACGTGGCCGCCAAAACTCGGCGTGTGTCCCGCTTAGAGCAGACCGCGCCAAAATGTTTCAATCTACACGTGGCGGTCAAAACGCGGCGTGTGTCCCGCTTAAAGCAGACCGCGCCAAAATGTTTCAATCCACACGTGGCCGCCAAAACGCGGCGTGTGTCCCGCCTAGAGCAGACCGCGCCAAAATGTTTCAATCTACACGTGGCGGTCAAAACGCGGTGTGTGACCCGCTTAGAGCAGACCGCGCCAAAATTGTGCAATCTACACGTGGCCGTCAAAACGCGGTGTGTGACCCGCCTAGAGCAGACCGCGCCAAAATATTTCAATCCACACGTGGCCGTCAAAACGCGGCGTGTGACCCGCTTAGAGCAGACCGCGCCAAAATGTTTCAATCCACACGTGGCCGTCAAAACGCGGCGTGTGTCCCACCTAGAGCAGACCGCGCCAAAATGTTTCAATCTACACGTGGCGGTCAAAACGCGGCGTGTGTCCCACCTAGAGCAGACCGCGCCAAAATGTTTCAATCCACACGTGGCCGTCAAAACGCGGCGTGTGTCCCACCTAGAGCAGACCGCGCCAAAATGTTTCAATCTACACGTGGCGGTCAAAACGCGGCGCGTGACCCGCTTAGAGCAGACCGCGCGAAAATTGTGCAATTTACACGTGGCCGTCAAAACGCGGCGTGTGACCCGCTTAGTGCAGACCGCGCCAAAATGTTTCAATCTACACGTGGCGGTCAAAACGCGGCGTGTGTCCCGCTTAGTGCAGACCGCGCCAAAATTGTGCAATCTACACGTGGCGGTCAAAACGCGGCGTGTGTCCCGCTTAGAGCAGACCGCGCCAAAATGTTTCAATCCACACGTGGCCGTCAAAACGCGTCGTGTGACCCGCTTAGAGCAGACCGCGCCAAAATGTTTCAATCCACACGTGGCCGTCAAAACGCGGCGTGTGTCCCGCTTAAAGCAGACCGCGCAAAAATGTTTCAATCCACACGTGGCCGTCAAAACGCGGCGTGTGACCCGCTTAGAGCAGACCGCGCTAAAATGTTTCAATCCACACGTGGCCGTCAAAACGCGGCGTGTGTCCCGCTTAGAGCAGACCGCGCCAAAATGTTTCAATCCGCACGTGGCCGTCAAAACGCGGCGTGTGACCCGCTTAGGGCAGACCGCGCCAAAATGTTTCAATCCACACGTGGCCGTCAAAACGCGGCGTGTGACCCGCTTAGAGCATACCGCGCCAAAATGTTTCAATCCACACGTGGCCGTCAAAACGCGGCGTGTGACCCGCTTAGAGCAGACCGCGCCAAAATGTTTCAATCCACACGTGGCCGTCAAAACGCGGCGTGTGTCTCGCTTAGAGCAGACCGCGCCAAAATGTTTCAATCTACACGTGGCGGTCAAAACGCGGCGTGTGACCCGCTTAGAGCAGACCGCGCCAAAATGTTTTAATCCGCACGTGGCCGTCAAAACGCGGCGTGTGACCCGCTTAGGGCAGACCGCGCCAAAATGTTTCAATCCACACGTGGCCGTCAAAACGCGGCGTGTGACCCGCTTAGAGCATACCGCGCCAAAATGTTTCAATCCACACGTGGCCGTCAAAACGCGGCGTGTGACCCGCTTAGAGCAGACCGCGCCAAAATGTTTCAATCCACACGTGACCGTCAAAACGCGGCGTGTGACCCGCTTAGAGCAGACCGCACCAAAATGTTTCAATCCACAAGTGGCCGTCAAAACGCGGCGTGTGACCCGCTTAGAGCAGACCGCACCAAAATGTTTCAATCCACACGTGACCGTCAAAACGCAGCGTGTGACCCGCTTAGAGCAGACCGCACCAAAATGTTTCAATCCACACGTGGCCGTCAAATCGCGGCGTGTGACCCGCTTAGAGCAGACCGCACCAAAATGTTTCAATCCACACGTGACCGTCAAAACGCGGCGTGTGACCCGCTTAGAGCAGACCGCGCCACAATTGTGCAATCTACACGTGGCCGTCAAAACGCGGCGTGTGACCCGCTTAGAGCAGACCGCGCCAAAATTGTGCAATCTACACGTGACCGTCAAAACGCGGCGTGTGTCCCGCTTAGAGCAGACCGCGCCAAAATTGTGCAATCTACACGTGGCGGTCAAAACGCGGCGTGTGTCCCGCTTAGAGTAGACCGCGCCAAAATGTTTCAATCTACACGTGGCGGTCAAAACGCGGCGTGTGACCCGCCTAGAGCAGACCGCGCCAAAATTGTGCAATCTACACGTGGCGGTCAAAATGCGGCGTGTGTCCCGCTTAGAGTAGACCGCGCCAAAATGTTTCAATCCACACGTGGCCGTCAAAACGCGGCGTGTGACCCGCTTAGAGCAGACCGCGCTAAAATGTTTCAATCTACACGTGGCGGTCAAAACGCAGCGTGTGTCCCGCTTAAAGCAGACCGCGCCAAAATGTTTCAATCTACACGTGGCCGTCAAAACGCGGCGTGTGACCCGCTTAGAGCAGACCGCGCGAAAATGTTTCAATCCACACGTGGCCGTCAAAACGCGGCGTGTGACCCGCTTAGAGCAGACCGCGCCACAATTGTGCAATCTACACGTGGCCGTCAAAACGCGGCGTGTGACCCGCTTAGAGCAGACCGCGCCAAAATTGTGCAATCCACACGTGGCCGTCAAAACGCGGCGTGTGTCCCGCTTAGAGCAGACCGCGCCAAAATGTTTCAATCCACACGTGGCCGTCAAAACGCGGCGTGTGACCCGCTTAGAGCAGACCGCGCCAAAATGTTTCAATCCACACGTGACCGTCAAAACGTGGCGTGTGACCCGCTTAGAGAAGACCGCGCCAAAATGTTTCAATCCACACGTGGCCGTCAAAACGCGGCGTGTGTCCCGCTTAGAGCAGACCGCGCCAAAATGTTTCAATCCACACGTGGCCGTCAAAACGCGGCGTGTGTCTCGCTTAGAGCAGACCGCGCCAAAATGTTTCAATCCACACGTGGCGGTCAAAACGTGGCGTGTGTCCCACCTAGAGCAGACCGCGCCAAAATGTTTCAATCCACACGTGGCCGTCAAAACGCGGCGTGTGTCCCGCTTAGAGAAGACCGCGCCAAAATGTTTCAATCTACACGTGACCGTCAAAACGCGGCGCGTGACCCGCTTAGAGCAGACCGCGCTAAAATGTTTCAATCCACACGTGGCCGTCAAAACGCGGCGTGTGACCCGCTTAGAGCAGACCGCGCCAAAATGTTTCAATCCAAACGTGGCCGTCAAAACGCGGCGTGTGACCCGCTTAGAGCAGACCGCGCCAAAATGTTTCAATCCACACGTGACCGTCAAAACGCGGCGTGTGACCCGCTTAGAGCAGACCGCGCCAAAATGTTTCAATGCACACGTGGCCGTCAAAACGCAGCGTCTGTCCCGCCTAGAGCAGACCGCGCCAAAATGTTTCAATCCACACGTGACCGTCAAAACGCAGCGTGTGTCCCGCCTAGAGCAGACCGCGCCACAATTGTGCAATCTACACGTGGCGGTCAAAACGCGGCGTGTGACCCGCTTAGTGCAGACCGCGCCAAAATGTTTCAATCCACACGTGGCCGTCAAAACGCGGCGTGTGACCCGCTTAGAGCAGACCGCGCCAAAATGTTTCAATCCACACGTGACCGTCAAAACGCGGCGTGTGACCCGCTTAGAGCAGACCGCGCCAAAATGTTTCAATCCACACGTGGCCGTCAAAACGCAGCGTGTGTCCCGCCTAGAGCAGACCGCGCCAAAATGTTTCAATCCACACGTGACCGTCAAAACGCAGCGTGTGTCCCGCCTAGAGCAGACCGCGCCAAAATGTTTCAATCCACACGTGGCCGTCAAAACGCGGCGTGTGACCCGCTTAGAGCAGACCGCGCCAAAATGTTTCAATCCACACGTGACCGTCAAAACGCGGCGTGTGACCCGCTTAGAGCAGACCGCGCCAAAATGTTTCAATCCACACGTGACCGTCAAAACGCAGCGTGTGTCCCGCCTAGAGCAGACCGCGCCACAATTGTGCAATCTACACGTGGCCGTCAAAACGCGGCGTGTGACCCGCTTAGAGCAGACCGCGCCACAATTGTGCAATCTACACGTGGCGGTCAAAACGCAGCGTGTGTCCCGCCTAGAGCAGACCGCGCCACAATTGTGCAATCTACACGTGGCCGTCAAAACGCGGCGTGTGTCCCGCTTAAAGCAGACCGCGCCAAAATGTTTCAATCCACACGTGACCGTCAAAACGCAGCGTGTGTCCCGCCTAGAGCAGACCGCGCCACAATTGTGCAATCTACACGTGGCCGTCAAAACGCGGCGTGTGACCCGCTTAGAGCAGACCGCGCCACAATTGTGCAATCTACACGTGGCCGTCAAAACGCGGCGTGTGACCCGCCTAGAGCAGACCGCGCCAAAATGTTTCAATCCACACGTGACCGTCAAAACGCGGCGTGTGACCCGCTTAGAGCAGACCGCGCCACAATTGTGCAATCTACACGTGGCCGTCAAAACGCGGCGTGTGACCCGCCTAGAGCAGACCGCGCCAAAATGTTTCAATCCACACGTGACCGTCAAAACGCAGCGTGTGTCCCGCTTAGAGCAGACCGCGCCAAAATGTTTCAATCCACACGTGGCGGTCAAAACTCGGCGTGTGACCCGCTTAGGGCAGACCGCGCCAAAATGTTTCAATCCACACGTGGCCGTCAAAACGCGGCGTGTGTCCCGCTTAGAGCAGACCGCGCCAAAATGTTTCAATCCACACGTGGCCGTCAAAACGCGGCGTGTGTCCCGCTTAGAGAAGACCGCGCCAAAATTGTGCAATCTACATTTGGCGGTCAAAACGTGGCGTGTGAACAGAAGCGCCTACTATTCTATTCTACCGAAGTGCAAAATTACATACTGGATTTGAGCAGCGGCGTTCAAACCATAGTTAAAATTTACCCCCAGCATTTTAGTATTTCATCAGCAAACACTCAATACAACATAGGAATTCAGTATGTTAATACCGACTACTTATAATAATTGAAACTTAAACAAAACTTCGTTGTTCTAAACGTAGCACAGTGAGAAACACACAGCACAGCTGTTTACTAATCGCGCCTATACATGGGCTGGGGATGCGCTCTATCGGCAACTAGAGGAAATTTTCCAAGTAAACGTTATGCATAGGTTCTAACTGGAAATGTCAAAGCCGGTATAAGGAGCGCAGCTCGCATCCAGTCGGCCGTGAGCTTACTGACGCGTGTGAACTGCTTGCAAAACTCCACGTGTAGTTTCGTACGCGGGTCTGCCGCTAATGGGCAGGACGCCTCCAGAGGCGTGCTTCCCGCCCGACGCGGCTCGAACGCCTCCTCCCGCGACCGGCAAAACGCTCGTGTAGACAGACCAATTCATTACTGTAGGTTCTGTCCGATGGCGCGATGCGTGGCGGGCGAAACGCGGCAGTTTTCCCGCTCGTGCAGAATGGCCCTTAGTGGCACCGTTGTCACTATGTCTCGAACTCCTCCTCCTGTTCCTCCAGCTTTAATCCTGTTATTAATTTCCTCATCGATGGATCTGGTTGCAGATCTCACGCTTTCTAGATATTTAAATTTATTCTAGAAGATGGAAAATGCTGGACACAACACAATTCAGAACTCTACGTATTGAAAGTGCAACTCATTTAGATGGAAGAATTAAACTGTCCGATCCATGCGGGACTCGTGCGCGCGACAGTCAGCTTATTATTCACCGTTATTCTGAGTTTTAACCACTGAAATAATGGGGAACACATCTTCAGGCTAATTCTTCGTAACGCGCATTGTGTGAAGCTATATGGTTGATACAATCACATACATGGCAAACTGTGCGTTAGTGCGTCAGCGCTCTCGGCCATCAGGGTCGGTGTTCTTATCTATGAGACCCAAATATATTTTCTGGATCTCCTTGTTCTACTCGACATAATAAAAAAACTCTTAAAGCAAAACAAATTGTACACAAAATAAAATAAACCAAAGAAGGGCATAAAACAAAATGTGAATATTAAACAAAAGAAAAACAACAAATATAAGGGCAAAAAAAACACAGCCAGAAAACAATGAACAAAACATACATCAAACATAACAAAAGTAAGTGGTTTCTGTTGTTGATTCTTTAGAAACTTTGTGACATTATGGTCATGTAGACCATGTGTGTAGATATTGCCTGATAACCTGTGTCACTGGCATGTCTGTACTAGTGTGTGTATGTGTAATCGAGGTAGGATTTGGGTAGAAAGCGGCCATGGCCTTACGTTAGGTACCATCTCGGCATTTACCTGGAGTAGAAGTGGGAAACCACGTAAAACCACTTCCAGGATGGCTGAGGTAGGAATCAAACTCGCCTCATCTCAGTTTTGCCTCACGAGGCTGAGTGTACCCTGTTCCAGCCCTCAGACAAGAATTAAATTTATTGGTAGAGCGTGGAATTGAACTCTGGCCGCCGCGGTGACAGCCAAGAATGCTAGCATCAAATGTAAAAGCGAAAACTAAATCAAAAGCAAGAAGAAAAATAAAGACACAAAACATAATACAGAAAATTAAACTTCAACTTCAACAGTGGGAAACTGTTGAAAAATAGTTCGGCCTTGGGGGAAAAAAAGGGTGTTGACCGACTGTTGTTGTTGTTTGAGTCTTCAGTCTTTCGACTGGTTTGATGCAGCCCTCCATTCTTCCCTGTCCTCAGCTAATCGTTTCATCTCGACATACCTATCACACCCTACATCCGAAGCAATCTATTTAACATAATCTAAACTTGGTCTACTCCAACAGTTCTTGTCCTCGACCCATCATTCCATAACTAACTTTGCTATTGCTGGGTTTCTAAGGATATGTCCTACTAATCTATCTCTTATCTTCATTAGCAGTCACCAGAAACATCTCTCCTCTCGCACTCGTTTTAGTACCTCTTCATTAGTAACCCTATCTGATCTTCATCATTCTCCTGTAACACCACATTCCAAGCGCTTCAATTCTCCATTTTCTGCTGTTCAAACAGTCCAAATTTCTCTTCCATAGAGCGCCACACTCGAGATAAAGGCTTTCAAAAATAAGTTCCTAATACCTAAATCTATATTCGATGTCAACAGTTTCCTTTTCTGTAGCGATGCTTTGCTTTCCTGTGCCAACTTTCTTTATATCATCTTTACTTCGTCCATCACTGCTTATTTTGCTTCCTAAGTTAAAAGAAGTCACCTATTTACTTCTGCTTTTCACCTGCCTTTTTGATCTCCATAGGGGTTTCTGATTTATTTCGGCTGCATTCCAAGATCTTTGTTTTACATTTATTAATTTTCATAATGAATTCCTTCGTCAAGACAGAATCCTTACCAACTGAAAAGTAATTATTTGACTACGTCACGAAGGCAACACTGAGAAATGGTTATGCTGCTGGCATCACTTCTTTCTGAGTACAGTGCTAGGTCACACTGCCACCAGATGCATCTCAGGAACATTGTGAGTAATTTACGCGTCTTGAAGTACAATATATCAACCTCTGACTCTGTGGACTATCCCTCTCTGTCCATTCCATGACATTTGTCTGTCCGGCTGTCAGTTGAACCCGGCAAGCTTTCTGCATAGTAATGTGCCAAACAATGAGACCACACCACAAGCCTGCATTGAGTCCCTTACCTAACAAATGGTATCTCCCGTATGAGTCTTCAGTTAATCTGGCCAAAGAGATTATATAAAGGTCACAGGGCAACTCTATAAGATAGACAACTTAAAGTATTATCTTGTTGTTGTTGCTGTTTCATTTGAGGGGGTTTTGGGCATCGTGTTCGTTGTTCTACCCTTACCTAACAAATGGTATCTCCCGTATGAGTCTTCAGTTAATCTGGACAAAGAGATTATATAAAGGTCACAGGGCAACTCTATAAGATAGACAACTTAAAGTATTATCTTGTTGTTGTTGCTGTTTCATTTGAGGGGGTTTTGGGCATCGTGTTCGTTGTTCTACTCTAATCTACTCTACTAATTCTACTCCAGGAAAATGCCAGGATGGTTCCTAATTTAAGGCCACGACTACCTCCTTCCTCATTTACAAGTTCACACACTACTACAGGGGTGCACAACCCGCGGCCCTCAAAATCAGTTTATGCGGCCCGCGGATAAATAGTTTATACTGTTGACAACGTGAATATTTATATTGTGAATGATGAGATTTTTCCCGTTATTGTAGGCCCTAGTTGAAATAAGACAATTATAAGTATGTTTCGTTAAAAATGAATTAGAAAGGAAACAAAATAAGCAATGTCAAGCATCACATTATGAGCATTAGGCTACTACTTGATTTGATGGTCAGTTTGACGATATATCGATTTTCATTTTCTATAAGGTGCGTTCATAAAGTAACGAATCAGAGGCTGGAATGCGCAAACCGGTGACGACATTGGCTAATCGTGGCGTGTGTAACGAGGTGTGGTTCCGACCAGAGCGTGGAAGGTCACACCCCGTCGCTAGAGGACACACGTGCACGTCACGTGACGATACAAAGCGAGCAGCAGCATGCATCAATCGTCCAACGCTGCCAATCGCATTGCAAAAAGTGACATGTAGGCGTCAAACGAAGAGCAAAGAGATGTTGTTTGGTTTCTGACAGCGGAAGTAGTAGGGGGAACGGACATTCATCGCCGAATGTCACAAGTGTACTGCGAACACTGCATGTCCCTTGCAAGGGTCAAGGCGTGGCACAAGCGCTTCAGGGAAGGACGGGTGTCATTAGCCGATGATGCCCGGTTTGGGGCACCCCCCTGCATTACCGATGACAACGTCCAGCTGGTTGATGCACTCATTACCCAGGACCGCCGAGTGACAGTGAACGCCATAGCCGCCGTGATCGGATTGAGCGTCGAAAGTGTGCACACCATCATGAAGGAATGACTGCACTTGCGCAAAGTGTGTGCCCAATGGGTGCCCCACAGTCTTCAACCACACCAGGAAGTATGTCGAATGGCCCACTGTCTTGGTCATCTGCAGCGCTATGCGAGGGAAGGGAATGGGTTCCTGGCACGAGTGGTGGCGGGAGATGAGTCATGGTGTCATCATTTCGAACCAGAATCCAAACGACAAAGCCTCCAGTGGAAGCATCCTGGGTCACCAACACCCAAAAATGGCAAGGCTATCCACACGAGTGCAGGAACGGTATCCTCCGGCTCGTTACTTTTTGAACGCACCTTATAAATACTTTGATGTTTAGAATTCTGTTTCTTGTAAAAATAAAAATGTTACAACCTTGTGATAGTATTACTTTATTTTATATTCCCCTAAATCCTTTCGAATTAGGAGTAAGTTCACTGTAAATCAGTAATTTGATATCTTAATAATGCAATTTGCCAAAAAACTTCCAAAATGGATTTAAACCATTTAGAGGACACAGAAATGGTATTGAAAACATTTTTTGTCTGCTGGTAAAATAGGTTATTCAGCTAATACTAAAATTAGCTTTAGAGGTAGAGTTTGGCAAGCGCCTATGTTGAAAGGTGCAGCCCGACACTTATTATGTAAAAATAAACTTGACCCCACTTCTAAAATGATTGTGCGCCCCTGCACTACTGCAACTATCACAATGCTAATTTAACACTCACCCAAGAACACGGAGCTTCATGGCACGTTGTTGTTAAATGTTCCTAATTGTTCTTGTTTTTGATGTGTAACAACTTTCCACTCGGCTGCAGGATATTTTTGTGGGAGCGATTTTGAGAAATGGGACGGAAGTGTGTAAGCTGCCAGCTGGATCGCATTGCTGAACACTTTCATTCTGACGGTAAACGCTCATGCGAACTCTGGTGTCCACTGATTGAAGCAAAGCACATGTCACATGTTCGAAGTATTCGTATCAGTATCTAAATGATAAAATAGTCGGCATTGCCGGTATTATGTTTCTGCACAATGGCTATTCAAATATTAACCCACTTAACGGTAATGCAGTCATCAATATAATATTATCGTTGTGTTTATACGGGAACTGAGCAAGCCTTCATGAACTATTGCTGAATACATTCTCTTTACTCACAAGAGGGCCTATTCATAAGGCATTTTAAACTCAATTTCACGCAGGAGCATTATCGATACAAGCAAAATATAAATGAAACTTAATTCCGTGATGCAGTATTATTGGTACGTGAAAATAAGTCACCATATTGTGTTTAATATTCGCGTGGTCGAAATAGCCGTGGTGTTAGCGTCTTTGACTGTGTATATAGAGATGTCGGGTTCGAATCCCAGACGGGTTAGATAATTTTGCTACAAGATTATCGTTTTAAACGATATTTATCATATCAATATGACTCATTTTAACAGAATCCATTTGAAATTACGTATGGTCTGTGAATAAAGGGGTCCGGGAACTGGTCAAGCCTTTCATGATCTACTGCTGTGCACAGTGCATTTACTCGCAAGTTGGCCTATTTATAGGGAATTTAAGGTCATGAGCGGTGTCGCGTCAATTAATCTAGTTGATCCATATCGTATTCTTTATTTAGGCTAGTACTGGTGGAAGCTACTAAACTTCTAATAAAATGAGTTCCGTATTATAAACTACAATATCTGTAAAACTCTCCCTTTTACAATAGATTAATATTTGTGCCAATAATAGTATAAAATCCCGGTGTATCAACAATTTGCCGTCCTTAAAATGGTTTTCCGTGGTTTCCCATTTTCAACTCCAGGAAAATGCTGGGACGGTATCTTCTGACAGGCCACGGCCGCTTCCTTCAACATCCTTACCCAGTTTCATTCACCATCATTAATTTCATCTCTCATTAACTCCTCTCGTGAGGTTGGCGTCAGGAAGGGCATCCGACCGTAAAAAAATCCGCCACAAAGACTTCCATCGCATCTCCTCCCCGACCCCGTAGCAAAACGGGAATAATAAGGGGTAGACATACAATACCTGTGTATCAACAATTTCATGTGAGGTTTCTTCTATGTCAGATGTTACACATCATATGCGACTACTGTAAGGCTCGTAAAGTTTTTTGTTATTGTAGTAGTAGTAGTAGTAGGGATCTATGTTGTTGATGTTATTGTTCCATTTGAGGGGCTTGGACATCGTGGTCACTTTGCCCCGTGGACTTGGATGAGCGTGGGATTATGTCTGATTCCACCGATGTCTCATTGTCAGTCTCATCGGTCCATGTCTGTGATAATATGGAAGCTACTGAGGTATGAGTATTCGTGGCAGTATTAAAGTGCCGGAACGTCCTCATAAGACCGGGCAGCACTTAGTTTGAATGGCTTATGGTCCACGCGTGGCGAGGGCTAATCCACGGTCTTTGATAGTTGTAGACCCACCTCATTCAATAACATACATCTTATCTAGGTTGGCAACACCCCACATAAACACATCGTAATGACTCCGCACAGCACATATGGACAGGGGGGAGAAAGAAGGGAAAAACCAGTCGTTAAGATAACAATCTACCGCAGTCGACCGCACCTTGAGTTACAGTGAACACGAAAACAGCACGTAGCTCTAGCAAGGAAGACAATCAGATATGTGGTTAGCCTATAATATTATAGTTTAACCATAGTTGATTTTTACAACCTTATAATCACTCCAAATTACAAACTCCGTATATCTATCACTATTTAGCATTTCACCTAACATCATATATACTGCATTTAGCATACACCGACAGTTGCAGTACCAATACTGCAGCTAAATAATTGTACATATTGTAAATATTTTCACCTGTATTTTCAAATATAGATTGTATAGCCTAAGTGTAATGGATCTGATGATGATCGCTTGACTGTCGAAACTGGTCATCCTAGTGCATTTATTAATCTCATGTAATTTATTTGATGATTAGGGCATAACCAGCTGTTTTGGGTACATTCGTGTTGACCGACTGAAAAGCACTAAACTCTTGTTTATTAAGGCAACACTGAAAAAATGGCTTCAAACTCCACAATGAGGTATGAGTGGTGCTGAGTGATGGTCTCAGGGACAATTACACTAGTGCCTGTGTGTTCTGTGAAAGGTTCTTCTCATAGGGTCAGTGTTGTTGTTCTGACTCAGTGAGGAAAGCAATCGCAAACTACCTCACTCCTCATCTTGCCTAGTACGCCTCATTATAGTGCTGCCTACGGTGGTACTTTTTGAGGATCCAGCCAGCCTCTGGGTTGACTACCTAACAGACAGACAGACAAGCGGTGTTATTGTTATG
Organism: Meconema thalassinum; assembly: GCA_946902985.2. Classification (NCBI taxonomy): domain Eukaryota; kingdom Metazoa; phylum Arthropoda; class Insecta; order Orthoptera; family Tettigoniidae; genus Meconema; species Meconema thalassinum. Next base: position 800,013,203 of record OX336390.1, on the reverse strand, counting down.
GCTGTATTAGTATGTGTATCTGTAATTCATCTGGCTATTGGGAAAGAAGTGGCCGTGGCCTTACGTTAGGAACCATCCCGGCATGCGTCTGGAGTAAAAGTGGGGAAACCACGGGAAACCACTTCCAGGATTGCTGAGGTGGGAATCGAACTCACCTCTTCTCAGTTTTGCCTCGCAAAGTTAAGTAGACCCCGTTCCAACCTTCAGACCGGAATTAAATTTCTTGTCAAAGCCGGGAATCAAGTCCGGATTTCCGGTGTGACAACCAAGTATGCTAGCCACTTCACTACGAGGTGGACAGTAGTAGTAGTTTAAAATTTGAAATACACTTAAATTCCGTCTAGTCAATACTTGTGTATTTATTTATACACTAGGACATGTTTCGAGGTATAATATGTTCTTTGAACAATAGCTTCCTATTCTCAGCCACATCCCACCACCTCATTTGCGGCGATGCAACATTTTGATAAGAGAGTATAGAAAGATCCAGACCAACTACCAATCCATGGAGACATTGGTGATCTACATGTGAAACGATTACGTTCAAGACATCCACCTATCTGCACAGCGGAGAATCTTGCAACTAACAAATTCAACCTGACTGAGAGATGGTCTTCTGATTGGAATTCGTTTGCCCCTCCAGAGAGTACAGTAGTGCCATGCATAACTGAGCAGGTGCCAGGGTTCACTCAGCCTAGAAAGACCTGGTCAAAATTAAATAGAATCCGGACCAATCACGGTGTATGCGGCGATCTCCTGTACAAGTGGAGGAAAAATCTTCGTCGTGTTGCGAGTGCGGTGCTGAAAGACAGACTGTTTGGCACCTAGTTCAGGAATGCCCACAAACATCATACAGTGGTGACTTCAGCGACTTCTTCCTAGGGACGCCACAGGCACTATATTACGTTTCGAAACTTGATGTCAAATTGTAAATAATTTTCATGTATGCCATACGATAATTAAATAAATGAAAATGTTCCCCTTCATCAGCTAGTACAACCTTGGCCAGTCATGTACTAGTTGATGAAGGGGAAAATTTTCAAAGAAAATATTATGCCTCGAAACATGTCCTAGTGTGTAAGTAAATACAAAGTATTGACTAGACGGAATTTACATTTCAATTGAGGCAGTGAGTGAGAGAGGGGGCTATGCCGAGATTTTGTCAAAATTGGGTTATTGGTAACATTGTGTAGGGCATACATTCATCTTTCAGTGTGCATAATATCAAAGACATCCGCATTCTCCTTCCCTTGTTTTGTGAAGAATGTAGTTTCTGTGAATCACGTTAATGCTGCGAGAGAGCAACCGCAAAACTCCAAATATCTCATTCCGAGATTTCGTCAGAATTGAGTTATTGGTACCATTGTGTAGGGCATACATTCTTCTTCCAGTGTGCATAATATCAAAGACATCCGCAGGCTCCTTCCCTTGTTTTGCGAAGAATGTAGTTTCTGTGAATCACATTTATGCTGCGAGAGAGCAACCGCAAATCTCCAAATACCTCAGTTCCATCCAACTCTGGCATAGCCCCCTCTGTCACTCACTGCCTTAATTTTAAACTAACATTCGTCAATACGGACCCATCCTGCACAATGTTAACAACCCCAAAAAAGGTAGTAGTTGTAGTAGTAGTTGTAAAAGTGTGAATTTGTAATTTTTTGGACATGATTTCTGATACGAGCCTCAAGAATTAAAATATGCTTCCATTATATCCCTGGATTAATTCAGAGGGTAAGGGAGAAGGAGTGGAGAAAATCTAGCAATTGTTAGCTATCATGAAATTTACCAACTAGTTGGAAAACTCAGACATTTAACACACAAAAACATATGGTAGTAAGCTCAAAGTTTCTAAGAGCAGAATTCAGAAGAGTGCTCTTCAATAAGGGTGTCTAGATGGAAAATTCCTTAGATTATAGCGAACTTAGTAGCTATGCAAGAACCTGTTGCCTCGTTTTTGCTAACCGTCGAGTTTATGACTGAAGCTCCCCTTCACTCCAGTGGTAATCCACAGGTTTTATCGCCAACCCAGTCAAAGTGCTCAAACTGTCATCTCTCGCGTACTTCCAGGCAAATATTCTAGATATATATCAAGTTTAACCACGTTAAGCTTGATCCTGGTCTAACTTAAAATGGGTCACTGTCACATTAGTCTAGTGGGAGAGCTTTAACCAACCTGACAAACTTATATGCTCTACCCTATGAGATTTATCACCACACGATATAGTTATTGTTGCTTTAAATAGTGGCTACGGAATTCATAAGTCATGAGTCATGTGTCCTTGCGTGTGTAATATAACTCACTGCAGCCGAAGGAAATAAGAAACCTCAGCTGTTGTTTGAGTCTTCAGTCTCTTGACTGGTTTGATGCAGCCCTCTATCCCTTCCTGTCCTGAGATAATCGTTTCATCTCTACCTAGCTACCACACCCTACATTCCAGGCAATCTGTTTAACATATTCTAAACTTGGTCTACCCCTACAGTTCTTGTCTTCAACCCATCCTTCCATAACTAAGCTTGCTATTCCTGGGTCTCTTAGTACTGTATGTGTCCTACCAACCTATCTCTTCTCTTCATTAGCAGTCGCCAGAAACATCTCTCCTCTCCCACTCTTCTTAATACCTCTTCGTTTGTTACCCTATCTACCCATCTGATCTTCATCATTCTCCTGTAACACCACATTTCAAACTCTTCAATTCTCCTCTTTTCTGCTGCACCAATAGTCCAAGTTTCACTTCCATAGAGCGCCACGCTCCAGACAAAGGCTTTCAAAAATGACTCTTCATGCCTAAATCTATATTCGATGTCAACAGATTCCTTTTGTGTAGAAATGCTTTCCTTACCTGAGTCAACCTACTTTTTATATCCTCTATTGAATTCAAATTGGAAGGTGAATAAATAAAGGAAGTAGATGACTTCTGCTACTTAGCAAGCAAAATAAGCTGAAAAGAAGAGAATAAAACTATTTTAAATGTGGTGTTAAAGGAGAATGATGTAAAACAGATGGGTAGACAGAGTAATAAATGAAGAGGTAAAGACGAGTGGGAGAGGAGAGATGGAGAGATGTTTCTGGCAACTGCTGATGAAGAGAAGGGATAGGTTGGTAGGACATTGACACCCAGGAATAGCAGACTTAAAATTAATGAACCTTGTAACATTTGAATCGACAGGCTGTCGTCCCGCTTTCTATATTATTTTTTAAGGTTTATTAAGGGACAGATGGCCTCGCGATTCTGTCCCTTAAAGCAACAATAACTAATTAAGGTTAATTAACTTTATTCATTCGTCAATACGGAAAAATTAACATGAGAAACTATGAATAAATTAGTTATGGAAGGAAGGGTCGGGGACAAGAACTGTATGGGTAGACCAAGGTTAGAATATGTTAAATAGATTGTCTCGAAGGTAGGATGTGGTAGCTACTGTATGTAGAGATGAGACAATTATCTCGTGACAGGGAGGATTGGGGAGCTGAATCGAACCAGTAAAAAGATTGAAGAATCAAAACAACAATAAGTATTAACGTAAGTGCCACGGGACTTGAAATAAAATTCCATCCTCGACATTCGGCTGGAGTGGCAGTGGATAAACCACACTCAAGACGGCTACTGTCAGCATCGGAAGTCAAAGTTTAATCCTCGAATCACCGATGAGCAGATCACCATTCCAGACGTGTAAGTGACTCACAGTAGTTGAATGTGTATAAATCTTTAGAGATTTCTATTATTCCCCTAAATACTGTAATTTACCAAAGATGAACAAATTCGAACTTACGCTGTGTAGCCAAAATACTCCGGAGACCCATTGTTGTCCATTCCAGAGATGCCTATTGCCCCGGACGTCCAGGTTGGATTTTCGTTTCGGCCCATACATTTTAATTTTGGTCTGAGGGCTGAAACGGGGCACACTCAGCCTCGTGAGGCAAAACTAAAAAGAGGAGAGCTCGATTACTATATCAACTTTCTTGGAAGTGGTTTTCCGTGGATTCCTACTTCAACTCCAGGCAAATACCGGGATGGTTCCTAACTTAATGACACGGCTGCCTCCATTCCAATCCTCATCTGAATTGCAAATACACACACTATTTCACCCATCACAATAACACAATTCCAAGCACACCGAAGTACACGGGACTGGATGACCATGATGTCGCAAACTCCTAAATCGATCATCAACAACAACTTTCCAGAGATGCCAGCCAATCACTATTACAGCGTTTAGGTTTCGCGTAAGATTGTCTACTTAATTCTAATTTACGTCACGGCTTAGCCCTGTGCGTTATCGCTTACCATGACCACTATGTGGGGCTGCATCAAGTGTGAATATCATAGGTTTGAATCCCAGGGCGCCTACCCCATTCCCGATCCTAGTAATTGCAGTTTCACATACTACTACAGTCACCAGGTCATCAGACAAACTGAACACACAAACAAGATCACGGTGCTGATAACCAAGATACTCAAAGCCCCTAGAACGAATTAGCAACAACAACAACTACTACAACGAAAGATGGTTCGGTTTTGAACGGGGCCTAGTCCACCGCCAGCTTTCCCCAATTTTGCAGATTTTTTCGAAGATTTTTGGCGGGAAAAGGTATTGCTTCCATTGTCTATTTTGGCGGGAAACATTGATTAATCGATTCTATATTTTGGTGTCTGGGTAAGGGGGAGTGGGGTGACTGGTCGAATGCAAACGACCATCAATTATGAAATTTGCCCAAAGGGAGGGGGAAGTTAAGAGGTGGAGGGGTGCCTAGTCACCATAGGGCAACTACTACTAAGTTCTTATACACTGTAGTTGGATTGTTTTTGCCACTCTTCCTGGTGCATAGTGATGTTGTTGTTGCTGTTGTTGTTGTTGTCGGGTTGTTGGGCACTAATCCGACACTCTAATTCAACCGAAAGATGTTCGATAGGGTTCAGGTCGAAGCTTTGAGCAGGTAGTTATGCAAATCCACCTGATGTTCATCAAAGCACGATGGAATTCATACATTCTGGAAATCATCAGTGATCTTTTGATCCTAACTGATTTGGTTTGAGTATGGATAGGAAGTATGGGTTCTGTTTAAAGGTAATCTTGAACTATACTCTATAGTAATTGGCCACAGAAGAGTTACTGTAAACTTATTATAGATTCAAAAGTATGTTCCTTGTTGATGAACGTTTGTGTCATGGCAGGAAATCATAATTAATTGCTAGCGTCTCTAAAGGGTCTTTCACAGCTGCAATGTTATAACACGGGAATCTGTGTGATGAGTTCAGAGCTCTCCCTAAGCTAGGATTAGAGAGCAAGGCACTGAAAGCACTTACAAGGCACGGGCTGAGCGCCGTACGTATTCCATTTACACTCCTACACTGTGCACTCTCTGTAAAAACTGGGTATAATAAGCAGCAGAGACTGTAGACTATGCTGTTCACGAGGATCCGAGCACACGTGTGTGGTTTATGTTTTTGTTTTTGTTTTGGTTTTGGTTTTGGTTTTGTTTTTGTTTTTGTTTTTGTTTTTGTTTTGTTTTTGTTTTTGTTTTTGTTTTTGTTTTTGTTTTTGTTTTTGTTTTTGTTTTTGTTTTTGTTTTTGTTTTTGTTTTTGTTTTTGTTTTTGTTTTTGTTTTTGTTTTTGTTTTTGTTTTTGTTTTTGTTTTTTATAACAATTGAAATGTACAGGGCCACATAAAGCAAAACTTAAATGGAAAGCAAAATGAAAGTTTGAAAACACTTAAAATGGAACTTCTGAACTATTTAATTTATGTCTTGATAATATCAACCAACCATGATCGGAGCAAACGGGCACAATACTTTAACTACTTATTCACTAATATTGTTACCAAATTTGTTAATATTAATACGATACATCATTCATAGAATCCTGGAATTAAATATTGCTATTATTACCTGACCATATTATTTGTATTGCAAGCATGTCCTTTGTATAAAACATCATAAGAAAATGCCTAGTTAACATGACTATGTTCGACGATGACGAAATGTGATTATTATACGTCAGAAAACTGTATTATAATGATGGTCATTATAGTACTCTTTTCCATTATGATACAGTTTCTCCAGCCAATCAGAGCTCATTCATTGACCAATTAGGTAAGGATCCCTTTCCGCATGCGCTCAAAATCCAACATGTCGGACATGAACACAGCATCTTTCTATATAAATTACCGACATGGAAAGTGCACCGTCCATATGTTCGCATAAATAAACTGGCGAATATGAGACAAGAAATAGCACTGTACCTTAATATCCCCAACACCAATTTATACACAGCGCATTGCTTTCAAACGATGACAATATTAGTGAATGCTATAGAGCTGGACGGCAGGCTGTAAACAATAGGTGTTCTGTGTTGGCAAGCAAAGTGAATGGTCTCTGCTTTCGGAGTGCCTTGACCAACGCATGCACTCTGTTCAGTCAGCAAAGCCCTGTTCACTAACTGAAGTAATAACTGAATCCCACAGATATTTATGAATATTTATATCTCTACTTAGTATAAAACTAAGTCCCCGATTATTGGATATTACGGGTAAGCTCGAGAACCACTGGATGGATTTTGATGCGGTTTTGTAAAGGATATTATCTCGAGGATGATTTCTGTAGAAAATAATTTATTTATGATCAAAGGAAGCCAAGCAGTAACGATTTCAGTGGAAAAGTCGGAAAAAAAACTGGCGTCCGAGTGTTTTTTAAGCTCACGCTGGGGGCAAACCGTTCAAAATATCTAAATACTATGAGTGTAAGAATTGTTCAGCATGAAAAGTTCTACAAAAAAGTCCCCAAGAGCATATGTCTATCATCAATACATCGCCCACTATAAGTGTTTTTACTTTTAATTTCCTCCAACCATGTCCATTCAACTACTGAGGCGACAGTTTACGAGCTAGCTAAGGATGAGTCTATCATCCCTGTTACAGCCCAGCTAGCAGGCGAACCTATTGCCCCGGATACAGCCAGCAGCAAACCGTTGAGACGTTAAGACTTCTGAGGAGGGTGGTTGTGTTTGGAGTTTCCCTGGAAATGCAACTCGGGTTTTCTTCATTTCGCCTGTGAAACACAGTCAAGTTAAGATAGGACGGAAGGGGGATTTGAGTTTCATTCACCTCGCCATTCCCTGGAAGTGCAACTCTCATTTCGCCTGTGAACTTTCCGTTCCGCAAAATGCACAGTCAATTTAAGATTGGACGGAAGGGGTATTATATTATATTAAATTATACTGATTGTTGTATAATCTCTACTTAGTATTAAACAAAGTCCCTGATTCTTGGATGTCACGGGTAATCTCGAGAACCACTGAATGGATTTTGATGCGGTTTTCACCCTTCAGTAAAGGATATCTCGAGGAAGGTTTCTGTAGAAAATAATTTATTTATGACCAAAGGAAATCAAGCACTAACGATTTCAATGAAAAGTTCAAAAAAACTGGCGTCCGTGCGCTTTTTAAGCTTACGCTGGGCAAACCGTTAAATATATCTATATACCATGAGTGTAAGAATTGTTCAGCATGAAAAGTTCAACAAAAAGAGCCCGGGAGAGCATATCTCTGCCTTCAATACATCGCCTACTATACGTGTTTTTACGTTTTCATTTCTTCCAACAATCTCCATTCAGTTACTGAGGCGACAGTTTACAAGCTAGCTAGGGGAGAGTCTATCACCCCAGTTACAGCTTAGCTAGCGGACGAGCTTATTGCCCCAGATACAGCCAGCAGCAAACTGTCGAGTCGTGTTGAGTTTAAAACTTTAGAGAAGTTTGGAGTTTCCCTGGAAGTGCAACTCGGCTTTTCTTCATTTCGCCTGTGACTTTTCGTTCCGCAAAATTCACAGTCAAGTTAAGGTTGGACGGAAGTGGGATTTGTGTTTCATGCACCTCGGCATTCTTAAATTACGTCTGACAAGGATTTGTTGCACATGCATCTCCATGATAATATAATTAATAGTCCAGTCAGTGATTTTAACCCATCATGCCGAGAAGTAAAACGGATAATAGTTGTTGTTCATTGGCATTGGAAAAAAAAGCGCTTATCACGTAATGCATTCATAACTGTTCCCGGGTGAAGCCGGGTCGGGTTGCTAGTTAAAACATATAATGAAGTTATTATTATCGTCGAACATAAACAGCCGCATGCAACTCGCCTATAATGGCAATTAAGACACTCGTATGGAAATTATAAAACTCACTTATGCTCGTCTTATAAACATACTCGTGTCTTAATATTGTTGCCATTATCGGCTGGTTGCATAATGTACTATACATCAATTACTATAACAATGCCATTTTTTTAATTTTACTAATAATATTATTGTTTTCGTCTTTCTTGCGATTAATACTGACGACACTTCATGCACATGTCTTCTCTGGACTAAAGATGTTATTTAATAACAAAACAACTTCTGGTGGTGGTGGATGATATTTGAAAAGGGCCCTGATCATTCTTTCATACAACGCTAAAATAGTAACAGACCACCTCGTGGTGTAGTGGCTAGCATTCTTGGCTGTCGCCTCGTAGGTCTGGGTTTGATTCCTGGCTCTGCCAAAAAGAATTAATAATTCTGCTCTGAGGGCACTATCTCTTCGTTCTGGTTCCTACTGTGGGATGAGGTGCTGAAGACAGAGAACATTGGTTGCGCAGACAAGGCATTGCCTTTAGAAGTTGATAGGAGGGCTGGACAGAGTACATTTTGCCTCGTGAGGCAAAACTGAGAAGAGGTGAGTTCGATTACCATCACAGCCATTTTGGAAGTGGATTTCCGTGGCTTCCCACTTCTAGACCAGGAAAATGATGGGATGGTTTCCAACCTAACGCCACGGCCACTTCCTTCCCAGTCCTCAACTAAATTTCATATACACACACTAGTACAGCTATCACAAAAATCACTAGTCTTTATATATATAACTAGCAGTAGTACCCGGCTTCGCCCGGTGGAATGATGATAATGTCTCCAAGTCTCCTTTGAAATATAATGGACTTAAAATCAAGGTCATTTGCCCCCAAAGACCATGAGGGCGTAACATCTAGGTCATTTGCCCTTTTGATAAGGAAGATAATGAAAACTACTGTTGAATTGACACGTCAAACTTACAAACTACCGTAATAGAAATACATATTTCAAAATTCACAGGCGAGGAACACTTATGGTGTGTGGTGATTAATTGTGCAATGGGCGTAACATCTAGGTCATTTGCCCCTATGATGAGGATTATAAGGGAAACTACTACCGGTATTGACTTGACACTTCATCTTATAATGTACACAATGTACTGTAATAAAAATAAATATTTTAAAAATCACAGTCGAGAAAGATTTTATGCGGCGGTGATTAGTGGTATGATGCGCGTAACAACTAGGTCATTTGCACTTATGATGATAATAATAAGATAATGAATAAATGACTACTAAACGAACATGGTGTAATTTTAAAACTGATATAGGTAATTCAGATGCCTAGCTTTGATGTCTTCCAAAGTCTCAACCTTATTTTCTGGCTTAGGCCTGTACTCGATGCGTCTAGTGAAAGAGCTTATGGCGTACTGCTCGGCAAAGAATATGGGTCCAAGCTGTACGAACCTGAGATAATCACACATGATGACGAAATATGATGACACACGTTCGGGGTTCCCCGTCCTATTTATATTGGCCGGGAATCACTCACTCTTTCGCAACGGCCCTGTGCTGGCATCAGCATAGACAGCAGATAACACGGCGGGCTCTGGAAAGTCCTCTCATGTCACCTCGCGATGAATCAGCAAGCTATTCTCACAAATGCCCCCCCCCCTCCCCCAGGATCTCTCAACTTGTGGGACGTGGTTTGGCGACCACGAGACCCCAGCTGAGTGTGGCATCGCTTCTACTTCCTGATGCCGGGCTCCTTTCAGTTCTCCTTCCTGTCGGCCTTCCTTGGTCAACTCTTGTTCTCTTCCGACCCCGACTGTATTAGGGTATCCAAGGGCTAGGGATTCTTTCAATTTCCCGCCTTAATTGGCCGTTGTCTCATCTTTCCTGATACCCTCATTCTTCGAGGGGTCTCTCTTATTTTCCTTTTCATAATATCTCCTGTCTTCTGCTCAAGGCCCTCAAAGAGGCAGGGTGTGTGTAGCCCCATCACTTCTGGTACAGCCTCAAGGGCTCATGGCTGGTGAGTTAGGAAGCTGGCAACCCCGAGGAATTCCTGAGCTAAATGCTGTGAATGGAGTGGTATGTCTGAAATTTCAAGTGGACAGTGTTACTCATCGGGTTCCATAGGGTACGTATGTAAAATTTGCTTCAGATCGGTGAAACCGTGTAGATTTGTGCCAAAGGGCCTAAATGCAGGGAATAGATTGGTCTGTCCGAAATGTCATGTCGACAATGCTACTCGTCGGGTTCCAAAGGGTAAGTATAAACAATTTGGTTCAGAACAGTGAAATGGTGTAGATTTTCCCAAAGGGCCTAAATGCAGGGAAAGGGGCTGTCTGTCCTAAATTTAAAGTGGACAGTGATACTCGTTGGGTTCCAAAGAGTAAGTATACAAATTTTGATCCAGATTGGTGAAACTATGTAGATTTGTGACAAAGAGTCTAAATACAGGGAATGGAGTGCTCTGCCCGAATGTTCAAGCAGACAGTGTTACTCGTCGAGTTCCAAAGGGTAAGTAACTTACATAAAGATTGGTTGAGAAGGGTGAAACGATGTAGATTTTTGCCAAAGAGCCTAAGTGCAGTAAATGGAATGGTCTATCCGAAATTTAATTTAGACAGTGTTACACGTCGGGTTCCAAAGGGTAAGTATGTAAAATTTGGTTCAGATCGGTGAAACAGGGTAGATTTTTGCCAAAGGGCCTAAATGCAGTGAATGGAGTGGTCTGTCCAAAGTTTTAAGTGGACAGGGTTACTCGTCGGGTTCCAAAGGGTTAGTATACAAATTTAGGTTCAGATCGGTGCAACGATGTAGATATGTGCCAAAGGGCCTAAATGGAAAGAATGGATTGGTCTGTCCAAAATTTCAAGTGGACAGTGTTACTCATCGGTGAAAGATGTAGATTTGTGCCAAGGGCCTAAATGCGAGGAAAGGAGTGGTCTGTCAGAAATGTCGAGTGGACAGTGTTACTCGTCGAGTTCCGAAGGGTAATTATGTACAATCTGGTTGAGATCGGTGAAACGGTGTAGTTTTGTGCCAAAGGGCCAAAAAGTAGGGAATAGTGTGGTCTGTCCGAAATTTAAAGTGAACAGTGTGAAGTTACTTGTCGGGTTCCAAAGGGTAAGTATGTAAAATTTGGGTCAGATCGGTGATCCGGTGCAGATTTGTGTCAAACGGCCTAAATGCAGGGGATGAAGTGGCTTCTCCGCAATTTCAAGTAGACAGTGTTAGTCGCAGTGTTCCAAAGGGTAAATATACAAATTTTGGTTGAGATCGGTGAAACGGTGTAGATTTGGGCCAAAGGGCCTAAATGCAGGGAATGGGTTGGTCTGTCCAAAATTTTAAGTGGACAGTGTTACTCGCAGGGTTCCAAAGGGTAAGTATACAAATTTTGGTTCAGATCGGTGAAACGGTGTAGATTTGTGCAAAAGGGCCTAAATGTAGGGAATGGGGTGGTCTGTCTGAAATTTAAACTTGATAGGGTTACCCTCAGGTTTCCAAAGGGTAAGTATACAAATTTTGGTTCAGATCGGTGTAACGGTGTAGATTTGTGCCAAAGGGCCTGAATCCAGGGAATGGGTTGGTGAGTCCGAAATTTTAACTGGACAGTGTTACTCGCAGGGTACCAAAGGGTAAGAATACAAATTTTGGTTCAGATCGGTGAAACGGTGTAGATTTGCGCCAAAGGGCCTAAATGCAGGGAATTGAGTGGTCTGTCCGCAATTTCAAGAAGACGGTGTTACTCGCAGGGTACCAAAGGGTATGAATACGAATTTTGGTTCTGATCGGTGAAACGGTGTGGATTAAGAACACAGGCCCTAAATGCAGGGAAAGGGGTGGTCTGTCCGAAATTTCAATTGGACAGTGTTACTCGCATGGTTCCGATGGGTAAGTATACAAATTTTGGTTCAGATCGGTGAAACGGTGTAGATTTGTGCCAAAGGGCCTAAATGCAGGGGATGGAGTGGTCTGTCCGCAATTTCAAGCAGACAGTGTTACTCGCAGTGTTCCAAAGGGTAAATATACCAATTTTGGTTGAGATCGGTGAAACGGTGTGGATTTGGACCAAAGGGCCTAAATGATGGGAATGGGGTGGTCTGTCCGAAATTTTAATTGGACAGTGTTACTCGCAGGGTTCCAAAGGGTAAGTATACAAATTTTGGTTCAGATCGGTGAAACGGTGTAGATCTATGCAAAAGGGCCTAAATGGAGGGTATGGGGTGGTCTGTCCGAAATTTAAAGTTGACAGGGTTACCCGCAGGGTTCCAAAGGTTAAGTACAGTATACAAATTTTGGTTCAGATCGGTGAAACGGTGTAGATTTGTATACATAACAGACAAACAGACAAACTTTGTGCTTTATATATATACTAGCAGTAGTACCCGGCTTCGCCCGGTGGAATGATGATAATGTTTTAAGGTCTCCTTAGAAATATAATGGACTTAAAATCTAAGTCATTTGCCCCCAAAGACAATGAGGGAGTAATATCTAGGTCATTTGCCCTTTTGATGAGGATGATAATAAAAACTACTGTTGAATTGACACGTCAAACTTACAAACTACCGTAATAGAAATACATATTTCAAAATTCACAGGCGAGGAAGACTTATTGTGTGTGGTGATTAATGGTGTAATGGGCGTAACATCTACTGTAGGTCATTTGCTCTTATGATGAGGATGATAAGGGAAACTACTACCGGTATTGAATTGACACTTCAACGTATAATGTACACAATGTACTGTAATAAAAATAACTATATGGCGGCTTCGGTGGCGTATTCGGTAGCATGCTGAGCTTCTATGCCCAAGATAGCGGGTTCAAAGCCGTCGGATATTTTAAGAGCGCTAAAAATCCGTCAGTATGCCTTTCTTCGGAGGGGAAGTAAAGCCGGCGGTCCCATGTCAGATTTATGGCATGTTATTGAACCTTCCACTAATTACACCTGTGTGAAGCTAAATTGGATAGGTAAACAACGCTCATAGATGTCTACGTCCGTTGCCAAGAGCCGACTGCAGTGGCGTCTAGTAGCTATGTTCCGAACTTGGCCTAGTAGTCGTTGACGGTGGCGCTTGGCGGCAAAAGTACGAACTATTTGAAGAATTCTAAGTTGCAGTTTGTACTTAAATTAAGAAACAGATAACACACACTAATACAGTCATCACAATTAACACCGGTTATCAGACAGATTCTACACACACCCAAAGTACACGGGGCTACATGACCGCGTTGTCGCAGCCCCTAAACTTAAGAACCAACCAACCAAAAATAAATATTTTTAAAATCACAGTCGAGAAAGACTTGATGCGGCGGTGATTATTGGTATGATGCGCGTAACATCTAGGTCATTTGCACTTATGATGATAATAATAAGGTAATGAAAAAATGACTACTAAACGAACATGGTGTTATTTTAAAACTGATATAGGTAATTCAGGTGTCTAGCTTCGATGTCTTCCAAAGTCTCAACCTTATTTTCTGGCTTAGGCCTGTACTGGATGCGTCTAGTGAAAGAGCGTACTGCTCGGCAAAGACAAAGAATATAGGTCCAAGCTGCACGAACCTGAGATGATCGCAGATGATGACGAAATATGATGACACACGTTCGGGGTTCCCCGTCCTATACAGATTGACTGGGAATCACTCACTGTTTCGCAACGGCCCTGTGCTGGCATCAGCATAGACAGCAGGAGATAACACGGCGGGCTGTGGAAAGTACTCTCAAGTCACCTCACGATGAATCAGCAAGCTATTCTCACAACTGACCCCCCCCCCCCAGGGTCTCACAACTTGTGGGACGTGGGTTGGCGACCACGGAACCCCAGCAGAGTCTGGCATCGCTTCTACTTCCTGGTGCTGGACTCATTTCAGTTCTCTTTCCTGTCGGCCTCCCTTGGTCAACTCTTGTTCTCTTCCGACCCAGACTGTATTAGGTATCCGAGGGCTAGGGAGTCTTTCAATTTCCCGCCTTAATTGGCTTTGTCTCATCTTTCCTGATACCCTCATTCATCGAGGGGTCTGCCTTCTTTTCCTTTTCATAATATCTCCTGTCTTCTGCTCAAGGCCCTCAAAGAGGCAGGGTGTGTGTAGACCCACCACTTCTGGTACACCCTCAAGGGCTCATGACTGGTGAGTTAGGAAGCTGGCAACCCCGAGGAATTCCTGAGCTACATGCAGGGAATGGAGTGGTATGTCAGAAATTTCAAGTGGACAGTGTTACGCATCGGGTTCCAAAGGGTAAGTATACACACTTTGTTTTCTATCGGTGAACGATGTAGAGTTGTACCAAAGGGCCTTAATGCGGGAAATGGAGTGGTCTGTCCGAAATTTCGAGTGGACAGTGTTACTCGTCGAGTTCCAAACGGTAATTATGTAAAATCTGGTTGAGATCGGTGAAACGGTGTAGTTTTGTGCCAAGGGCCAAAATGCAGGGAATGGAGTGGCCTGTCCAAATTTTAAAGTGGACAGTGTTACTCATCGGGTTCCAAAGGGTAAGTATACACATTTTGTTTTCGATCGGTGAACGATGTAGATTTGTGCCAAAGGGCCTAAATGCGTGGAATGGAGTGGTCTGTCCGAAATTTCGAGTGGACAGTGTTACTCGTCGAGTTCCAAAGGGTAATTATGTAAAATCTGGTTGAGATCGGTGAAACGGTGTAGTTTTCTGCCAAAGGGCCACAAAGCAGGGAATAGTGTGGTCTGTCCGAAATTTAAAGTGAACAGTGTTACTTGTCGGGTTCTACGGGTAAGTATATAAAATTGGGGTCAGATCGGTGAAACGGTGTAGATTTGTGCCAAACAGCCTAAATGCAAGGGATGGAGTAGCCTCGACGCAATTTCAAGCAGACAGTGTTCGTCGCAGTGTTCCAAAGGGTAAATATACAAATTTTGGTTGAGATCGGTGAAACAGTGTAGATTTGGGACAAAGGGCCTAAATGCAGGGAATGGAGTGGTCTGTCCGCAATTTCAAGCAGACAGTGTTACTCGCTGGGTACCAAAGGGTAAGTTTACGAATATTGGTTCTGATCGGTGAAACGGTGTAGATTTGTGCTAAAGTGCCTAAATGCAGGAAATGGGGTGGTCTGTCCGAAATTTTAAGTGGACAGTGTTACTCGCAGGGTTCCAAAGGGTAAGTATACAAAGTTTGGTTCAGATCGGTGAAACGGTGTAGATTTGTTCCAAAGGGCCTAAATGCATGGGATGGAGTAGCCTCTCCGCAATTTCAAGCGGACAGTGTTAGTCGCAGTGTTCCAAAGGGTAAATATACAAATTTTGGTTGAGATCGGTGGAACGGTGTAGATTTGGGCCAAAGGGCCTAAATGCAGGGAATGGAGTGGTCTGTCCGCAATTTCAAGCAGACAGTGTTACTCGCAGGGTTCCAAAGGGTAAGTATACACATTTTGGTTCAGATCGGTGAAACGGTGTAGATTTGTGCAAAAAGGGCCTAAATGCAGGGAATGGCGTGGTCTGTCCGAAATTTCAAGCAGACAGTGTTAGTCGCAGTGTTCCATAGGGTAAATATACAAATTTTGGTTGAGATCGGTGAAACGGTATAGATTTGGGTCAAAGGGCCTAAATGCAGGGAATGGAGTGGTCTGTCCGCAATTTCAAGCAGGCAGTGTTACTCGCAGGGCACCAAAGGGTAAGAATACGAATTTTGGTTCTGATCGGTGAAACGGTGTAGATTTGGACCAAAGGGCCTAAATGCAGGGAATGGGGTGGTCTGTCCGAAATTTTAAGTGGTCAGTGGTACTCGCAGGGTTCCAAAGGGTAAATTTACAAATTTTGGTTGAGATCGGTGAAACGGTGTGGATTTGGACCAAAGGGCATAAATGCAGGGAATGCAGGTGGTCTGTCCGAAATTTCAAGTGGACAGTGTTACTCGCAGGGTACCAAAGGTCAAATATACAACTTTTGGTTCAGATCGGTGAAACGGTGTAGATTTGTGCAAAAGGGCCTAAATGCAGGGCATGGGGTGGTCTGTCCGAAATTTAATGTTGACGGGGTTACCCGCAGGGTTCCAAAGGGTAAGTATACAAATTTTGGTTCAGATCGGTGAAACGGTGTAGATTTGTATACATAACAGACAGACAGACAGACAGACAGACAAACTTTGTGCTTTATATATATAGACTAGCAGTAGTACCCGGCTTCGCCCGGTGGAATGATGATACTATTTCAGTCTCCTTAACACTCAACGTCATAAATTATATTTATTTATGTATTAATTTCTTACAATATCAAACCCAGTGACATTGTGTATACTTAAGTCACTATGGGAAGGCTCTGTAAAATAATGATCATTCTCGTGATATTTGTCTTCAGTCCGAGTCGAGATATGTCGTTAGCGGTCCCAGAATTCGTGACATCTCAGTCGTAGAAGACTATATGTGGTGGTGATTAGAAATATAATGGACTTAAAATCTATGTCATTTGCCCCCAATGACTTTGAGGGCGTAACATCTAGGTAATTTGCCCTACTGATCAAAGGAAGCTTTTAGTTTAACGTGACCGTTAATCTAGAGATCATGAGCCACGGGACCTCCTTTTTACGTGGAATCCGAACCACAGGACATGGCCCTACTGATCAGGATGATATTGAAAATTACTACATAACTGACATGAAACTTAGAAAATAATAGTAAAAGTTATTTTTAGGACTCACATTTCGGGAAAGACTTGATTATTTTTTGCCAAAGAGCTCCCACTTAGATCGCTATCTGGTTAAAAGTTTCGTCTTGTTAAGGTTTAAACTGTACGATAAATGTCTGAAGCAATTCCTCCAAGAGAAGTTTCCAGATTTCTCAGTCGATATATCGTTAACGTTCCTGAGCATCCAGTTGTCTTTTCTTCTGACGCAAAACATCTTCTACATAGTGATGATGAACCTAGAAGCGACTACTGGCACATATAACTTATCAACGAATGGGAAAAATTGATACTTTAAAGGAATGAAAGGAATAAAATAGAAAAGAGATGTACGATATACCATAACACTCGCTGTGAATTTTCTACGTGACCGGCTTACATGTTTCGGTACAGGTTCTCAAGAAGAGGAACCAGATCATTGGCATAAATGAATACAGTAACAGTTGATTAAATAGTATCCTAGACAGATGACTCGCAAAGTAACACGGCCTAATATAGGATGTAATGGTTGAACTTCAGAGAAATGTTTCATCTCACTTCGCAGTTGCTATTTAATAAATACTAACATGTTTGTAGCTAACATTGAAATTAATGGAGTGCGTTAGGATAAACGATATTCCTTGTTTTTCCCTCTGGTGTATAAATAAATAAATGTTTAGGTGTGCCCACTCTTGAGCAAGCTACGTATAACTGATCATGAGAGGGGATCATGCAGGGAATTGCATTAGCTTGAAATCAAAAGGCATATCAGTAGGGACCAAAGGAATTCGGGGAATGAAGATATCTTCTCCTTTGGCATGGCCTGTCAATACGACTACTACTGAACAGGTATATCAAACTTACAAACTAATGGAAATACACATTTTAAAAATCGCAGGCGATGAAGACTGTGGTGTTACTTAGTAGTATAATGGACGTAACATCTAGGTCATTTGCCCTTTTGATGAGGATGGTAATGAAAACTACTGTTGAATTGACACGACAAACTTGCAAACTACCTTGGTAGAAAGAAATATTTCAAAATTCACAGGCGATGAAGAGTTATTGTGTGTGGTGATTAGTGGTATAATGGGCGTAACATCTAGGTCATTTGTCCTTATGATGATAATAATAAAGTAATGAAAAATGACTACTAAACGAACATGGTGTAATTTTAAATCTGATATAGGTAATTCAGATTTCTACCTTCGATGTCTTCCAATGTCTGAACGTTATTTTCTGGCTTAGGCCTATACTCGATGCGTGTAGTGAAAGAGCTTATCGAGTACTGCTCGGGTCCAAGCTGCACGAACTTGAGAATATCGCAGATGATGACGATATATTATGATGACAGATGTTCGGGTGGGGGTTCCCGGTCCTATTCACATTGACCGGTGAATCACTCATTCTTTCGTAACACTACAGTGGTTTGAGCAAAGACGCAATATGAACATCAGCATAGTCAGCAATACCAGGTAACACGGCAGGGTCTGGACATTTCTCTCATGTCACCTCGCGATGAATCAGCAAGCTATTCTCACACCTGCCCCCCCTCCACCCACCAATGTCTCACAACTTGTGGGACGTGGGTTTGCGACCACGGAACCCCAGCTGAGTCCGGCATTGCTTCTACTTACTGGTGCCGGGCTCCTTTCAGTTCTCTACCTGTCAGCCTCCCTTGGTCAAACTCTTGTTCTCTTCCGACCCCGATGGTATCAGGGTATCCGAGGCCTAGCAACTCTTCCACTTTCCCGCCTTAATTAGCCCTTGTCTAATCATTCCTGATAGCCTCATTCTTCGAGGTGTCAGCCTTCTTTTTCTTTTCTTAATATCTCGTGTCTTCTGCTCAAGACCCTCAAGGAGGCAGGGTGTGGGTTGCCCCACCACTTCGGGTGCACCCTGGATAGTGCTACATCCTCAAGGGCTCATGGCTGGTGAGTTCGGGAGCTGGCAACCCTGAGGGTTTCCTGAGCGGGTCCGGTTTTACCCCTTTTTTTCCATTGCCTTTGGGACGGACCCTGTCCTCTTTCCCGGAATGGAGTGGTCTCTCCGCAATTTCAAGTGGACAGTGTTACTCGCAGGGTACCAAAGGGTAAGTATACACATTTTGGTTCTGATCGGTGAAACGGTGTAGATTTGTGCCAAAGGGCCTAAATGCAGAGAATGAAGTGGTCTGTCCGCAATTTCAAGCAAACAGTGTTACTCGCAGGGTACCAAAGGGTAAGTATACAGATTTTGGTTCTGATCGGTGAAACGGTGTAGATTTGTGCCAAAGGACCTAACTACAGGGAATGGAGTGGTCTGTTCGAAATTTCAAGCAGACAGTGTTACTCGCAGGGTTCCAGATGGTAAATAACAACTTTCGGTTGAGATCTGTGAAACGGTGTAGATTTGGGCCAAATGGCCTACATGCAGGGAATGGAGTGGTCTGTCCACAATTTCAAGCAGACAGTGTTACTCGCAGGGTACCAAAGGGTAAGTATACAAATTTTGGTTCTGATCGGTGAAACGGTGTAGAAGTTTTCCAAAGGACCTAAATGCAGGAAATGGGGTGGTCTGTCCGAAATTTTAAGTGGACAGTGTTATTCACAGGGTTACATAGGGTAAGTATACAAATTTTGGTTGAGATCGGTGAAACGGTGTAGATATGAGACAAAGGGCATAATGCAGGGAATGGGGTGGTCTGTCGGAAATTTCAAGTGGACAGGGTTACCCGCAGTGTTCCGAAGGGTATATATACAAATTTTGGTTCATATTGGTGAAACGGTGTGGATTTGTATACATAACAGACAGACAGACAGACAGACAGACAGACAAACATTGAGCTTTATATATATAGACTAGCAGTAGTACCCGGCTCCGCCCGGTGGAATGATGATAATATTTCAGTCTCCTTAACATTCAAAGTCATTGATGAAGATGATACTGACGACGATTACTATTGAACGGGTATAATAAACTTACACTCTAATAGAAATACATATTTTTAAATTACCGGCGAGGGAGACTGTGGTGTTGCCTAGTAGTATAATGGGCGTAACATCTAGGTCATTTTCCCTTTTGATGAGGATGACAATGAAGACGACTACTACTGAACGGGTATATCAACCTTACAAACTAATGCAAATACAATTTTTTTTAAATCACAGGCTAGGTAGACTCTGGTGTTGCTTAGTAGTATAATGGACGTAACATCTAGGTCATTTGCCCTTTTGATGAGGATGATAATGAAGACGACTACTACTGAACGGGTCTATCAAACTTACAAACTAATGGAAATACACATTTTAAAATCACAGGCAATGATGACTGTGGTGTTACTTAGTAGTATAATGGACGTAACATTTAGGCCATTTGCCCTTTTGATGAGGATGATAATGAAAACTACTGTTGAATTGACACGACAAACTTACAAACTACCGTGTTAGAAAGAAATATTTCAAAATTCACAGGCGATGAAGACTTATTGTGTGTGGTGATTAGTGGTATAATGGGCGTAACATCTAGGTCATTTGCCCTTATGATAATAATAAGGTAATGAAAAATGGCTACTAAACGAACATGGTGTAATGTTAAATCTGATATAGGTAATTCAGATTTCTACCTTCGATGTCTTCCAAAGTCTGAACGTTATTTTCTGGCTTAGGCCTATACTCGATGCGTGTAGTGAAAGAGCTTATCGAGTACTGCTCGGGTCCAAGCTGCACTGACCTGAGAATATCGCAGATGATGACGATATGTGATGACAGACGTTCGGGGGGGTTCCCGGTCCTATTCACATTGACCGGTGAATCAGTCATTCTTTCGTAACACTACAGTGGTTTGAGCAAAGACCCTGTATGAACATCAGCATAGTCAGCAATACCAGGTAACACGGCGGGGTCTGGACATTCCTCTCATGTCAACTCGCGATGAATCAGCAAGCTATTCTCACACCTGCCCCCTCCTCCCCCCTCCACCCACCAGGGTCTCACAACTTGTGGGACGTGGGTTTGCGACCATGGGACCCCAGCTGAGTCCGGCATTGCTTCTACTTACTGGTGCCGGGCTCCTTTCAGTTCTCTTTCCTGTCAGCCTCCCTTGGTCAAACCTTTTTTCTCTTCCGACCCCGATGGTATCAGGGTATCCGAGGCCTAGCGACTCTTTCACTTTCCCGCCTTAATTGGCCCTTGTCTAATCATTCCTGATAGCCTCATTCTTCGAGGTGTCAGCCTTCTTTTTCTTTTCTTAATATCTCATGTCTTCTGCTCAAGACCCTCAAGAAGGCAGGGTGTGTGTAGCCCTACCACTTCTGGTGCACCCTGGATAGTGCTAGTTCCTCAAGGACTCATGGCTGGTGATTTCGGGAGCTGGCAACCCTGAGGGTTTCCTGAGCGGGTCCGGTTTTACACCTTTCTTCCATTGCCTTTGGGACGTACCCTGTCCTCTTTCCGGGAATGGAGTGGTCTGTCCGCAATTTCAAGCAGACAATGTTACGCGCAGGGTACCAAAGGGTAAGTGTACAAATTTTGGGTCTGAACGGTGAAACGGTGTAGATTTGTGCCAAAGGGCCTAAATGCAGGGAATGGGGTGATCTGTCCGCAATTTCAAGTGGACAGGGTTACCCACAGGGTTCGAAAGGGTAAGTATACAAATTTTGGTCCGAATAGGTGAAACGATATAGATTTTTGCCAAAGAGCCTAAGTGCAGTAAATGGAATGGTCTATCCGAAATTTAATTTAGACAGTGTTACACGTCGGGTTCCAAAGGGTAAGTATGTAACATTTGGTTCAGATCGCTGAAACAGGGTAGATTTTTGCCAAAGGGCCTAAATGCAGTGAATGGAGTGGTCTGTCCAAAGTTTTAAGTGGACAGGGTTACTCGTCGGGTTCCAAAGGGTAAGTATACAAATTTAGGTTCAGATCGGTGCAACGATGTAGATATGTGCCAAAGGGCCTAAATGGAAAGAATGGATTGGTCTGTCCAAAATTTCAAGTGGACAGTGTTACTCATCGGTGAAAGATGTAGATTTGTGCCAAGGGCCTAAATGCGGGGAATGGAGTGGTCTGTCAGAAATGTCGAGTGGACAGTGTTACTCGTCGAGTTCCGAAGGGTAATTATGTACAATCTGGTTGAGATCGGTGAAACGGTGTAGTTTTGTGCCAAAGGGACAAAAAGTAGGGAATAGTGTGGTCTGTCCGAAATTTAAAGTGAACAGTGTTACTTGTCGGGTTCTACGGGTAAGTATATAAAATTGGGGTCAGATCGGTGAAACGGTGTAGATTTGTGTCAAACGGCCTAAATGCAGGGGATGAAGTGGCTTCTCCGCTATTTCAAGTAGACAGTGTTAGTCGCAGTGTTCCAAAGGGTAAATATACAAATTTTGGTTGAGATCGGTTAAACGGTGTAGATTTGGGCCAAAGGGCCTAAATGCAGGGCATGGGTTGGTCTGTCCAAAATTTTAAGTGGGCAGTGTTACTCGCAGGGTTCCAAAGGGTAAGTATACAAATTTTGGTTCAGATCGGTGAAACGGTGTAGATTTGTGCAAAAGGGCCTAAATGTAGGGAATGGAGTGGTCTGTCTGAAATTTAAACTTGACAGGGTTACCCGCAGGTTTCCAAAGGGTAAGTATACTAATTTTGGTTCAGATCGGTGAAACGGTGTAGATTTGTGCCAAAGGGCCTGAATCCAGGGAATGGGTTGGTGAGTCCAAAATTTTAACTGGACAGTGTTACTCGCAGGGTACTAAAGGGTAAGAATACAAATTTTGGTTCAGATCGGTGAAACGGTGTAGATTTGCGCCAAAGGTCCTAAATGCAGGGAATTGAGTGGTCTGTCCGCAATTTCAAGGAGACGGTGTTACTCGCAGGGTACCAAAGGGTATGAATACGAATTTTGGTTCTGATCGGTGAAACGGTGTGGATTAAGAACAAAGGGCCTAAATGCAGGGAAAGGGGTGGTCTGTCCGAAATTTCAATTGGACAGTGTTACTCGCATGGTTCCGATGGGTAAGTAAGCAAATTTTGGTTCAAATCGGTGAAACGGTGTAGATTTGTGCCAAAGGGCCTAAATGCAGGGAATGGAGTGGTCTGTCCGCAATTTCAAGCAGACAGTGTTACTCGCAGTGTTCCAAAGGGTAAATATACCAATTTTGGTTGAGATCTGTGAAACGGTGTGGATTTGGACCAAAGGGCCTAAATTATGGGAATGGGGTGGTCTGTCCGAAATTTTAATTGGACAGTGTTACTCGCAGGGTTCCAAAGGGTAAGTATACAAATTTTGGTTCAGATCGGTGAAACGGTGTAGATCTATGCAAAAGGGCCTAAATGGAGGGTATGGGGTGGTCTGTCCGAAATTTAAAGTTGACAGGGTTACCCGCAGGGTTCCAAAGGTTAAGTACAGTATACAAATTTTGGTTCAGATCGGTGAAACGGTGTAGATTTGTATACATAACAGACAAACAGACAACCTTTGTGCTTTATATATATACTAGCAGTAGTACCCGGCTTCGCCCGGTGGAATAATGATAATGTTTTAAGGTCTCCTTAGAAATATAATGGACTTAAAATCTAAGTCATTTGCCCCCAAAGACAATGAGGGAGTAATATCTAGGTGATTTGCCCTTTTGATAAGGATGATAATAAAAACTACTGTTGAATTGACACGTCAAACTTACAAACTACCGTAATAGAAATACATATTTCAAAATTCACAGGCGAGGAAGACTTATTGTGTGTGGTGATTAATGGTGTAATGGGCGTAACATCTACTGTAGGTCATTTGCTCTTATGATGAGGATGATAAGGGAAACTACTACCGGTATTGAATTGACACTTCAACGTATAATGTACACAATGTACTGTAATAAAAATAACTATATGGTGGCTTCGGTGGCGTATTCGGTAGCATTCTGAGCTTCTATGCCCAAGATAGCGGGTTCAAAGCCGTCGGATATTTTAAGAGCGTTAAAAATCCGTCAGTATGCCTTTCTTCGGATGGGAAGTAAAGCCGGCGGTCCCATGTCAGATTTATGGCATGTTATTGAACCTTCCACTAATTACACCTGTGTGAAGCTAAATTGGATAGGTAAACAACGCTCATAGATGTCTACGTCCGTTGCCAAGAGCCGACTGCAGTGGCGTCTAGTAGCTATGTTCCGAACTTGGCCTAGTAGTCGTTGACGGTGGCGCTTGGCGGCAAAAGTACGAACTATTTGAAGAATTCTAAGTTGCAGTTTGTACTTAAATTAAGAAACAGATAACACACACTAATACAGTCATCACAATTAACACCGGTTATCAGACAGATTCTACACACACCCAAAGTACACGGGGCTACATGACCGCGTTGTCGCAGCCCCTAAACTTAAGAACCAACCAACCAAAAATAAATATTTTTAAAATCACAGTCGAGAAAGACTTGATGCGGCGGTGATTATTGGTATGATGCGCGTAACATCTAGGTCATTTGCACTTATGATGATAATAATAAGGTAATGAAAAAATGACTACTAAACGAACATGGTGTTATTTTAAAACTGATATAGGTAATTCAGGTGTCTAGCTTCGATGTCTTCCAAAGTCTCAACCTTATTTTCTGGCTTAGGCCTGTACTGGATGCGTCTAGTGAAAGAGCGTACTGCTCGGCAAAGACAAAGAATATAGGTCCAAGCTGCACGAACCTGAGATGATCGCAGATGATGACGAAATATGATGACACACGTTCGGGGTTCCCCGTCCTATACAGATTGACCGGGAATCACTCACTGTTTCGTAACGGCCCTGTGCTGGCATCAGCATAGACAGCAGGAGATAACACGGCGGGCTGTGGAAAGTACTCTCAAGTCACCTCACGATGAGTCAGCAAGCTATTCTCACAACTGACCCCCCCAGGGTCTCACAACTTGTGGGACGTGGGTTGGCGACCACGGAACCCCAGCTGAGTCTGGCATCGCTTCTACTTCCTGGTGCTGGACTCATTTCAGTTCTCTTTCCTGTCGGCCTCCCTTGGTCAACTCTTGTTCTCTTCCGACCCAGACTGTATTAGGTATCCGAGGGCTAGGGAGTCTCAATTTCCCGCCTTAATTGGCTTTGTCTCATCTTTCCTGATACCCTCATTCATCGAGGGGTCTGCCTTCTTTTCCTTTTCATAATATCTCCTGTCTTCTGCTCAAGGCCCTCAAAGAGGCAGGGTGTGTGTAGACCCACCACTTCTGGTACACCCTCAAGGGCTCATGACTGGTGAGTTAGGAAGCTGGCAACCCCGAGGAATTCCTGAGCTACATGCAGGGAATGGAGTGGTATGTCAGAAATTTCAAGTGGACAGTGTTACGCATCGGGTTCCAAAGGGTAAGTATACACACTTTGTTTTCTATCGGTGAACGATGTAGAGTTGTACCAAAGGGCCTTAATGCGGGAAATGGAGTGGTCTGTCCGAAATTTCGAATGGACAGTGTTACTCGTCGAGTTCCAAACGGTAATTATGTAAAATCTGGTTGAGATCGGTGAAACGGTGTAGTTTTGTGCCAAGGGCCAAAATGCAGGGAATGGAGTGGCCTGTCCAAATTTTAAAGTGGACAGTGTTACTCATCGGGTTCCAAAGGGTAAGTATACACATTTTGTTTTCGATCGGTGAACGATGTAGATTTGTGCCAAAGGGCCTAAATGCGTGGAATGGAGTGGTCTGTCCGGAATTTCGAGTGGACAGTGTTACTCGTCGAGTTCCAAAGGGTAATTATGTAAAATCTGGTTGAGATCGGTGAAACGGTGTAGTTTTCTGCCAAAGGGCCACAAAGCAGGGAATAGTGTGGTCTGTCCGAAATTTAAAGTGAACAGTGTTACTTGTCGGGTTCTACGGGTAAGTATATAAAATTGGGGTCAGATCGGTGAAACGGTGTAGATTTGTGCCAAACAGCCTAAATGCAAGGGATGGAGTAGCCTCGACGCAATTTCAAGCAGACAGTGTTCGTCGCAGTGTTCCAAAGGGTAAATATACAAATTTTGGTTGAGATCGGTGAAACAGTGTAGATTTGGGACAAAGGGCCTAAATGCAGGGAATGGAGTGGTCTGTCCGCAATTTCAAGCAGACAGTGTTACTCGCTGGGTACCAAAGGGTAAGTTTACGAATATTGGTTCTGATCGGTGAAACGGTGTAGATTTGTGCCAAAGTGCCTAAATGCAGGAAATGGGGTGGTCTGTCCGAAATTTTAAGTGGACAGTGTTACTCGCAGGGTTCCAAAGGGTAAGTATACAAAGTTTGGTTCAGATCGGTGAAACGGTGTAGATTTGTTCCAAAGGGCCTAAATGCATGGGATGGAGTAGCCTCTCCGCAATTTCAAGCGGACAGTGTTAGTCGCAGTGTTCCAAAGGGTAAATATACAAATTTTGGTTGAGATCGGTGGAACGGTGTAGATTTGGGCCAAAGGGCCTAAATGCAGGGAATGGGGTGGTCTGTCCGCAATTTCAAGCAGACAGTGTTACTCGCAGGGTTCCAAAGGGTAAGTATACACATTTTGGTTCAGATCGGTGAAATGGTGTAGATTTGTGCAAAAAGGGCCTAAATGCAGGGAATGGCGTGGTCTGTCCGAAATTTCAAGCAGACAGTGTTAGTCGCAGTGTTCCATAGGGTAAATATACAAATTTTGGTTGAGATCGGTGAAACGGTATAGATTTGGGCCAAAGGGCCTAAATGCAGGGAATGGAGTGGTCTGTCCGCAATTTCAAGCAGACAGTGTTACTCGCAGGGCACCAAAGGGTAAGAATACGAATTTTGGTTCTGATCGGTGAAACGGTGTAGATTTGGACCAAAGGGCCTAAATGCAGGGAATGGGGTGGTCTGTCCGAAATTTTAAGTGGTCAGTGGTACTCGCAGGGTTCCAAAGGGTAAATTTACAAATTTTGGTTGAGATCGGTGAAACGGTGTGGTTTTGGACCAAAGGGCATAAATGCAGGGAATGGGGTGGTCTGTCCGAAATTTCAAGTGGACAGTGTTACTCGCAGGGTACCAAAGGTCAAATATACAACTTTTGGTTCAGATCGGTGAAACGGTGTAGATTTGTGCAAAAGGGCCTAAATGCAGGGCATGGGGTGGTCTGTCCGAAATTTAATGTTGACGGGGTTACCCGCAGGGTTCCAAAGGGTAAGTATACAAATTTTGGTTCAGATCGGTGAAACGGTGTAGATTTGTATACATAACAGACAGACAGACAGACAGACAGACAGACAAACTTTGTGCTTTATATATATAGACTAGCAGTAGTACCCGGCTTCGCCCGGTGGAATGATGATAATATTTCAGTCTCCTTAACACTCAACGTCATAAATTATATTTATTTATGTATTAATTTCTTACAATATCAAACCCAGTGACAATGTGTATACTTAAGTCACTATGGGAAGGCTCTGTAAAATAATGATCATTCTCGTGATATTTGTCTTCAGTCCGAGTCGAGATATGTCGTTTGCGGTCCCAGAATTCGTGACATCTCAGTCGTAGAAGACTATATGTGGTGGTGATTAGAAATATAATGGACTTAAAATCTATGTCATTTGCCCCCAATGACGTTGAGGGCGTAACATCTAGGTAATTTGCCCTACTGATCAGGATGATATTGAAAATTACTACATAACTGACAGGAAACTTAGAAAATAATAGAAAAAGTTATTTTTAGGACTCACATTTCGGGAAAGACTTGATTATTTTTTGCCAAAGAGCTCCTACTTAGATCGCTATCTGGTTACAAGTTCCGTCTTGTTAAGGTTTAAACTGTACGATAAATGTCTGAAGCAATTCCTCCAAGAGAAACTTCCAGATTTCTCAGTCGATATATCGTTAACGTTCCTGAGCATCCAGTTGTCTTTTCTTCTGACGCAAAACATCTTCTACATAGTGATGATGAACCTAGAAGCGACTACTGGCACATATAACTTATCAACGAATGGGAAAAATTGATACTTTAAAGGAATGAAAGGAATAAAATAGAAAAGAGATGTACGATATACCATAACACTCGCTGTGAATTTTCTACGTGACCGGCTTACATGTTTCGGTACAGGTTCTCAAGAAGAGGAACCAGATCATTGGCATAAATGAATACAGTAACAGTTGATTAAATAGTATCCTAGACAGATGACTCGCAAAGTAACACGGCCTAATATACGATGTAATGGTTGAACTTCAGAGAAATGTTTCATCTCACTTCGCAGTTGCTATTTAATAAATACTAACATGTTTGTAGCTAACATTGAAATTAATGGAGTGCGTTAGGATAAACGATATTCCTTGTTTTTCCCTCTGGTGTATAAATAAATAAAGGTTTAGGTGTGCCCACTCTTGAGCAAGCTACGTATAACTGATCATGAGAGGGGATCATGCAGGGAATTGCATTAGCTTGAAATCAAAAGGCATATCAGTAGGGACCAAAGGAATTCGGGGAATGAAGATATCATCTCCTTTGGCATGGCCTGTCAATACGACTACTACTGAACAGGTATATCGAACTTACAAACTAATGGAAATACACATTTGAAAAATCGCAGGCGATGAAGACTGTGGTGTTACTTAGTAGTATAATGGACGTAACATCTAGGTCATTTGCCCTTTTGATGAGGATGGTAATGAAAACTACTGTTGAATTGACACGACAAACTTGCAAACTACCGTGGTAGAAAGAAATATTTCAAAATTCACAGGCGATGAAGAGTTATTGTGTGTGGTGATTAGTGGTATAATGGGCGTAACATCTAGGTCATTTGACCTTATGATGATAATAATAAGGTAATGAAAAATGACTACTAAACGAACATGGTGTAATTTTAAATCTGATATAGGTAATTCAGATTTCTACCTTCGATGTCTTCCAATGTCTGAACGTTATTTTCTGGCTTAGGCCTATACTCGATGCGTGTAGTGAAAGAGCTTATCGAGTACTGCTCGGGTCCAAGCTGCACGAACTTGAGAATATCGCAGATGATGACGATATATTATGATGACAGACGTTCGGGTGGGGGTTCCCGGTCCTATTCACATTGACCGGTGAATCACTCATTCTTTCGTAACACTACAGTGGTTTGAGCAAAGACGCAATATGAACATAAGCATAGTCAGCAATACCAGGTAACACGGCAGGGTCTGGACATTTCTCTCATGTCACCTCGCGATGAATCAGCAAGCTATTCTCACACCTGCCCCCTCTCCACCCACCAATGTCTCACAACTTGTGGGACGTGGGTTTGCGACCACGGGACCCCAGCTGAGTCCGGCATTGCTTCTACTTACTGGTGCCGGGCTCCTTTCAGTTCTCTTTCCTGTCAGCCTCCCTTGGTCAAACTCTTGTTCTCTTCCGACCCCGATGGTATCAGGGTATCCGAGGCCTAGCAACTCTTTCACTTTCCCGCCTTAATTAGCCCTTGTCTAATCATTCCTGATAGCCTCATTCTTCGAGGTGTCAGCCTTCTTTTTCTTTTCTTAATATCTCGTGTCTTCTGCTCAAGACCCTCAAGGAGGCAGGGTGTGTGTTGCCCCACCACTTCGGGTGCACCCTGGATAGTGCTACATCCTCAAGGGCTCATGGCTGGTGAGTTCAGGAGCTGGCAACCCTGAGGGTTTCCTGAGCGGGTCCGGTTTTACCCCTTTTTTCCATTGCCTTTGGGACGGACCCTGTCCTCTTTCCCGGAATGGAGTGGTCTCTCCGCAATTTCAAGCGGACAGTGTTACTCGCAGGGTACCAAAGGGTAAGTATACACATTTTGGTTCGGATCGGTGAAACGGTGTAGATTTGTGACAAAGGGCCTAAATGCAGAGAATGGAGTGGTCTGTCCGCAATTTCAAGCAAACAGTGTTACTCGCAGGGTACCAAAGGGTAAGTATACAGATTTTGGTTCTGATCGGTGAAACGGTGTAGATTTGTGCCAAAGGACCTAAATACAGGGAATGGAGTGGTCTGTCGAAATTTCAAGCAGACAGTGTTACTCGCAGGGTTCCAGATGGTAAATAACAACTTTTGGTTGAGATCTGTGAAACGGTGTAGATTTGGGCCAAAGGGCCTAAATGCAGGGAATGGAGTGGTCTGTCCGCAATTTCAAGCAGACAGTGTTACTCGCAGGGTACCAAAGGGTAAGTATACAAATTTTGGTTCTGATCGGTGAAACGGTGTAGATTTGGGCCAAAGGGCCTAAATCCAGAGAATGGGGTGGTCTGTCCGAAATTTCAAGTGTACAGGGTTACCCGCGGGGTTGCAAAGGGTAGGTATACACATTTAGGTTCGGATCGGAGAAACGGTGTAGAAGTTTGCCAAAGGGCCTAAATGCAGGAAATGGGGTGGTCTGTCCGAAATTTTAAGTGGACAGTGTTATTCACAGGGTTTCATAGGGTAAGTATACAAATTTTGGTTGAGATCGGTGAAACGGTGTAGATTTGGGACAAAGGGCCTAAATGCAGGGAATGGGGTGGTCTGTCGGAAATTTCAAGTGGACAGGGTTACCCGCAGGGTTCCGAAGGGTATGTATACAAATTTTGGTTCATATTGGTGAAACGGTGTGGATTTGTGTACATAACAGACAGACAGACAGACAGACAGACAAACATTGAGCTTTATATATATAGACTAGCAGTAGTACCCGGCTTCGCCCGGTGGAATGATGATAATATTTCAGTCTCCTTAACATTCAACGTCATTGATGAAGATGATACTGACGACGACTACTATTGAACGGGTATAATAAACTTACACTCTAATAGAAATACATATTTTTAAATTACCGGCGAGGGAGACTGTGGTGTTGCCTAGTAGTATAATGGGCGTAACATCTAGGTCATTTTCCCTTTTGATGAGGATGACAATGAAGACGACTACTACTGAACGGGTATATCAACCTTACAAACTAATGCAAATACAATTTTTTTAAATCACAGGCTAGGTAGACTCTGGTGTAGCTTAGTAGTATAATGGACGTAGCATCTAGGTCATTTGCCCTTTTGATGAGGATGATAATGAAGACGACTACTACTGAACGGGTATATCAAACTTACAAACTAATGGAAATACACATTTTAAAATCAGAGGCAATGATGACTGTGGTGTTACTTAGTAGTATAATGGACGTAACATTTAGGCCATTTGCCCTTTTGATGAGGATGATAATGAAAACTACTGTTGAATTGACACGACAAACTTACAAACTACGGTGATAGAAAGAAATATTTCAAAATTCACAGGCGATGAAGACTTATTGTGTGTGGTGATTAGTGGTATAATGGGCGTAACATCTAGGTCATTTGCCCTTATGATAATAATAAGGTAATGAAAAATGGCTACTAAACGAACATGGTGTAATTTAAATCTGATATAGGTAATTCAGATTTCTACCTTCGATGTCTTCCAAAATCTGAACGTTATTTTCTGGCTTAGGCCTATACTCGATGCGTGTAGTGAAAGAGCTTATCGAGTACTGCTCGGGTCCAAGCTGCACGGACCTGAGAATATCGCAGATGATGACGATGTGTGATGACAGACGTTCGGGGGGGTTCCCGGTCCTATTCACATTGACCGGTGAATCAGTCATTCTTTCGTAACACTACAGTGGTTTGAGCAAAGACCCTGTATGAACATCAGCATAGTCAGCAATACCAGGTAACACGGCGGGGTCTGGACATTCCTCTCATGTCAACTCGCGATGAATCAGCAAGCTATTCTCACCCCTGACCCCTCCTCCCCCCTCCACCCACCAGGGTCTCACAACTTGTGGGACGTGGGTTTGCGACCACGGGACCCCAGCTGAGTCCGGCATTGCTTCTACTTACTGGTGCCGGGCTCCTTTCAGTTCTCTTTCCTGTCAGCCTCCCTTGGTCAAACTCTTGTTCTCTTCCGACCCCGATGGTATCAGGATATCCGAGGCCTAGCGACTCTTTCACTTTCCCGCCTTAATTGGCCCTTGTCTAATCATTCCTGATAGCCTCATTCTTCGAGGTGTCAGCCTTCTTTTTCTTTTCTTAATATCTCATGTCTTCTGCTCAAGACCCTCAAGAAGGCAGGGTGTGTGTAGCCCTACCACTTCTGGTGCACCCTGGATAGTGCTAGTTCCTCAAGGACTCATGGCTGGTGATTTCGGGAGCTGGCAACCCTGAGGGTTTCCTGAGCGGGTCCGGTTTTACACCTTTCTTCCATTGCCTTTGGGACGTACCCTATCCTCTTTCCGGGAATGGAGTGGTCTGTCCGCAATTTCAAGCAGACAATGTTACGCGCAGGGTACCAAAGGGTGAGTATACAAATTTTGGTTCTGAACGGTGAAACGGTGTAGATTTGTGCCAAAGGGCCTAAATGCAGGGAATGGGGGGATCTGTCCGCAATTTCAAGTGGACAGGGTTACCCACAGGGTTTGAAAGGGTAAGTATACAAATTTTGGTCCGAATAGGTGAAACGATTTTTGCCAAAGGGCCAAAATGCAGGAAATGGGGTGGTCTGTCCGAAATTTTAGGTGGACAGTGCATTCACAGAGTTACAAAGGGTAAGTATACACATTTTGGTTCAGATCGGTGAAACGGTGTAGATTTAAGCCAAGGGGCCTAAATGCAGGGAATGGAGTGGACTGTCCGCAATTTCAAGCAAACAGTGTTACTCGCAGGGTACCAGACGGTAAATAACAAATATTGGTTGAGATCTGTGAAACGGTGTAGATTTGGACCAAAGGGCCTAAATGCAGGGAATGGAGTGGTCTGTCCGCAATTTCAAGCAGACAGTGTTACTCGCAGGGTACCAAAGGGTAAGTATACAAATTTTGGTTCTGATTGGTGAAACGGTGTAGATTTGGGTTAAAGGGCCTAAATGCAGAGAATGGGGTGGTCTGTCCGAAATTTCAAGTGGACAGGGTTACCCGCAGGGTTGCAAAGGGTAAGTATACAAATTTTGGTTCGGATCGGTGAAACGGTGTAGATGTTCGCCAAAGGGCTTAAAAGTAGGAAATGGGGTGGTCTGTCCGAAATTTTAAGTGGATAGTGTTATTCACAGGGTTACATATGGTAAGTATACAAAGTTTGGTTGAGATCGGTGAAACGGTGTAGATTTGAGCCAAAGGGCCTAAATGCAGGGAATGGGGTGGTCTGTCGGAAATTTCAAGTGGACAGGGTTACCCTCAGCGTTCCGAAGGGTAAGTATACAAATTTTGGTTCAGATCGGTGAAACGGTGTGGAGTTGTATACATAACAGACAGACAGACAGACAGACAGACAAACATTGAGCTTTATATATCTTTATATATACACACATCAAAAAAAGTTTTGCATCACCTCGGTTCCCAGATCTCCGGCATATAGATGTTGACTGTGTATATTGTATCCAAGATACAGTCCCTTTGACTGTTCATAGATGTCACTAAAACTGCTCAAAGATGTAAACAACCATGCATGAGCAGGGCCTATTAGACGGAGGGGGTACGACAGCCGATCAGTTCCATTCATTCCACCAGGACGAAGGTACACTGCTCATGTTGTCTGTAGTTCTACCATGCCTAGAAGGTCAATACCGCAGTTCGATCGCGTCCGCATTGTTACTTTGTGTCAAGAAGGGCTCTCAACAAGGGAAGTTTCCAGGCGTCTCAGAGTGAACCAAAGCGATGTTGTTCGGACATGGAGGTGGTACAGAGATACAGGAACTGTCGATGACAGGCCTCGCTCAGGCCGCCCAAGGGCTACTACTGTAGTGGATGACCGCTACTTACGGATTGCCGCTCGGAGGAACCCTGACATCAATGCCACCATGTTGAATAATGCGTTTCGTTCAGCCACATGACGTCGTGTTTCAACTCAAACTGTGCGCAATAGGCTGCATGATGCGCAACTTCACTCCCGACGTCCATGGCGAGGTCCAGCTTTGCAACCCCGACACCATGCAGCGCGGTACAGATGGGCCCAACAACATGCTGAATGGACCCCACGGAATTGGCATCACGTTCTCTTCACCGATGAGTGTCGCATATGCCTTCAACCAGACAATCGTCGGAGACGTGTTTGGAGGCACCCTGGTCAGGCTGAACGTCTTAGACACACTGTCCAGCGAGTGCAGCAAGGTGGTGGTTCCCTGATGTTTTGGGGTGGCATTATGTGGGGCCGACGTACGCCACTGGTGGTCATGGAAGGCTCCGAAACGGCTTTACGATACCTGAATGACATCCTCCGACCCATAGTGCAACCATATCGGCAGAATATTGGAGAGGCATTTGTCTTCATGGACGACAATTCTCGACCTCATCGTGCACATCTTGTGAATGCGTTCCTTCAAGATAACGACATCGCTCGACTACAGTGGCCAGCATGTTCGCCAGACATGAACCCTATCGAACATGCCTGGGATATGTTGAAAAGGGCTGTTTATGGACGTTTTGACCCACCAACCACTCTGAGAGATTTACGCCGAATTGTCGTTGGGGAGTGGGACAATTTGGACCAACAGTGTCTTGATGAACTTGTGGATAGTATGCCACGGCGAATACAGGCATGCATCAATGCAAGAGGACGTGCTACTGGGTATTAGAGGTAGTGGTGTGTACTGCAATCTGGACCACAAATGCTGAAAGTCTAGCTGTATGATGGTACAACATGCAATGTGTGGGTCTCATGAGCAATAAAACGAGCTGAAATGTTGTTTGTGTTGATCTCTATTCCCTTTGTATTTAACGGTTCCGGAACTCTTGGAACCGAGGTGATGCAAAACTTTTTTTGATGTGTGTATAATTTGTCGACACGTGTGTATGTGACTGAACTCCTCCTAAACGACTGAACCGATTTTGATGGAATTTGGTATGTATATTAGTGTGGGTCCATGTATGGTTTAGATTGACAATCCGACGCGGTAGGTGGAATGAACACAATTTTAGAACCACAATTTACACACAATTTTAGAACCACATTATACAGTCAAAAACATTCGTCATGGAAACCACTAGCCTTGGCCTTCGTGAAAGCTGATGTCTTTGGTCGGTTTGTCTCTGCAAGTTAGAGCCGCCTGGTCGCAATCTGTGCAACTACCGCCATTACTTACATTCCGCCCGTGGTGAAAAGTTGTGTTTTATACCAAAGGTGGCAGTGATGTCGAATTCTACTGTTTGTCTCTGCACGTTAGAGCGTTTCAAAGTCCCGTATGCGTTCATATACCATTCATCCGATTGCCATGAAACTTGGGTGATATGTTGAGTGAGCTCCGGGGAAGGTGTTTGGCTTAGTAAATTATTTTACAATACATAGCGCACGAATAGATTCAACAAATGAGCGCTGACGCGCGAAGCGATTCAAAAAGGTCCCGTATGCGTTCAAATACCATTCGTCCGATAGCGATGAAACTTGGGTGAGATGTTGTGTACACTCCAGGGAAGGCTTCTGGCTTAGTAAATCAATTTCACATTAGGTAGCGCACGACTAGATTCAACAAATGAGTGACGAAGCGCGAAGCGTTTCAACAAAATCCCGTATAAGTTTATATTCCAGTCATAGATTGAGATGAAACTTTGATGAGTTGGTGTGTACACTTAAGTGAAGGCTTCTAACTTAGTAATCCATTTCACAGGAGGTTGCGCACGAGTAGATTCAACAAATGAGCGTCGACGTGCGAAGCGTTTCAACAAAGTCCCGTATGCGTTCAAATACCATTCGTCCGATAGCGATGAAACTTGGGTGAGATGTTGTGTACACTTACGTGAGGGTTTCTAACTTAGTGAATCCATTTTACAATAGGTAGCTCACGAGTAGATTCAACAAATGTGCAACGACGCGCGAACTTTTAATCAAAGTCCCGTATGCGTTCATATACCATTCGTCCGATTGCAATGAAACTTGGGTGAGATGTTGTGTGCACTTACGTGAGGGTTTCTAACTTAGTAAATCCATTTCACAGGAGGTTTCGCACGAGTAGATTCAACAAATAAGCGACGAGGCGCGAAGCGTTTCAATAAGGTCCCGTATGCGTTCAAATACCATTCGTCCGATTACGATGAAACTTGGGTGAGATGTTGTGTACACCCTACGGAAGGTTTCTGGCTTAATAAATCCATTTTACAATAGGCAGCCCACGAGTAGATTTAACAAATGTGTGATGGCATGTGAATCATTTCAACAAAGTACCGTATGCGCCCATATACCATTTATCCGATTGCGATGAAACTTTGGTGAATTGTTGTATACACTCCAGGAAATGTTTCTGTCATAGTAAATCCAGTTTTTAATAAGTAGCGCACGAGTAGATTCAACAAATGAGCGACGGCGCGCGAATCGTTTCCACAATGTCCCGTATGCGGTCATATATCATTCATCCGATTGCGATCAAACCTTGGTGAATCATTGAGTATACGCCTGAGAAGGTTTCAGGCTTAGTAAATCTATTTTACAATAGGTAGCGCATGAGTAGATTCAACAAATGATTGACGGCACGCGAATCATTTAAAGAAAATCACTTTTACGTTCATATGTCATTCATCCGATTCCGATGAAACTTTGATGAGTTGTTGTGTACACGCCAGGGAAGGTGTTCAACTTGGTAAATCCATTTTACAATATTGGTAGCGTACGAGTAGTTCCAACAAAATCCTGTATGCGTTCATATACTATTCATCGATTGCGATGAAACTTTGATGAGTTGTTGTGTACACTTACGTGAAGCCATCTAGCTTAGTAAATCCATTTCACAGTTGGTAGAGCACGAGTAGATTCAACAAATGAGTGACAGCGCACGAATCATTTAAACCAAATCCCGTATGCGTTAAATGCCATTTATCCGTTTGCGATGAAACATTGGAGAGTTGTTGTGCACGCTCCAACGAATGTTTCTAAATTAGTTAATTCAATTCACGATAGTTTAGAGGCAGTTAACAGAAATTGAAAAAAAATATTGTGTATCCTAAAGCACTTCAAGAAACAAAGTTACAACACTTTCTTTGATTGGCAGGACAACGTCTGCCGGGTCAGCTTGTATAGTTATAGATTCTTCGACACGTGTGTATGTGACTGAACTCCTAAACGACTGAACCGATTTTGATGGAATTTGGTATGTATATTAGGGTGGGTCCATGTATGGTTTAGATGCACAAACTGACCCGGTAGGTGGAATGATCACAATTTTAGAACCACAATTTACACACAATTTTAGAACCACAATATACAGTCAAAAACAGTCGTCATGGAAACCACTAGCCTTGGCCTTCGTGAAAGCCGATGTCTTTGGACGGTTTGTCTCTGCACGTTAGAGCCACCTGGTCGCAACCTGTGCAACTACCGCCATTTCACAAACTCCGCCCGTGGCGAAAAGTTGTGTTTTATACCAAAGGTGGCAGTGATGTCGAATTCTACTGTTTGTCTCTGCACGTTAGAGCGTTTCAAAGTCCCGTATGCGTTCATATACCATTCATCCGATTGCCATGAAACTTGGGTGATATGTTGAGTGAGCTCCAGGGAAGGTGTTTGGCTTAGTAAATCCATTTTACATTAGATAGCGCACGAATAGATTCAACAAATGAACGACGACGCGCGAAGCGTTTCTAAAAGGTCCCGTATGCGTTCAAATATCATTCGTCCGATAGCGATGAAACTTGGGTGAGATATTGTGTACACTCCAGGGAAGGCTTCTGGCTTAGTAAATCAATTTCACATTAGGTAGCGCACGACTAGATTCAACAAATGAGTGACGACGCGGAAAGCGTTTCAACAAAATCCCGTACTGCTCGAGTCCAAGCTCAATGAACTTGCGGGGTGAGGAGAAAGAGCAGGGAAGGGTCGGGCGTGAAAAGAAGGATATGTTACCAGCCCACCGTGATGTATGGCATTCCTTTCTATTTCAATACTGCTAACATTTGGCCGTTGCTCAAACCACTGTGGTGTTAGGAATGACTGAGTGTGTCACCGACCAATGTATTTGGTTCTGTACTATGCACGGACCAAGAAACCTCATCACTCGTCAACACCACTACTCCGCGATGCACATTCCTGTCAGGTTCACGCAGCTTAGACTCGAGCAGTATAAGTTTATATTCCAATCATAGATTGAGATGAAACTTTGATGAGTTGTTGTGTACACTTAAGTGAAGGCGTCTAACTTAGTAATCCATTTCACAGGAGGTTGCGCACGAGTAGATTCAACAAATTAGCGGCGACGTGCGAAGTGTTTCAATAAAGTCCCGTATGCGTTCAAATACCATTCGTCCGATAGCGATGAAACTTGGGTGAGATGTTGTGTACACTTACGTAAGGGTTTCTAACTTAGTAAATCCATTTTACAATAGGTAGCTCACGAGTAGATTCAACAAATGAGCAACGGCGCGCGAACTTTTAATCAAAGTCCCGTATGCGTTCATATACCGTTCATCCGATTGCAATGAAACTTGGGTGAGATGTTGCGTACACTTACGTGAGGGTTTCTAACTTAGTAAATACATTTCACAGGAGGTTTCGCACGAGTAGATTCAACAAATGAGCGACGACGCACGAAGCGTTTCAATAAGGTCCCGTATGCGTTCAAATATCATTCGTCCGATTACGATGAATCTTGGGTGAGATGTTGTGTACACCCTACGGAAGGTTTCTGGCTTAATAAATCCAGTTTACAATAGGTAGCGCACGAGTAGATTCAACAAATGTGTGACGGCACGCGAATCATTTCAACAAAGTACCGTATGCGGCCATATACCATTTATCAGATTGCGATGAAACTTTGGTGAATTGTTGTGCACACTCCAGGGAATGTTTCTGTCTTAGTAAATCCAGTTTTTAATAAGTAGCGCACGAGTAGATTCAACAAATGAGCGACGGCGCCCGAATTGTTTCCACAATGTCCCGTATGCGGTCATATATCATTCATCCGATTGCGATCAAACCTTGGTGAATCATTGAGTACACGCCAGAGAAGGTTTCAGGCTTAGTAAATCTATTTTACAATAGGTAGCGCATGAGTAGATTCAACAAATGAGTGACGGGACGCGAATCGTTTAAAGAAAATCGCTTATGCGTTCATATGTCATTCATCCGATTCCGATGAAACTTTGATGAGTTGTTGTGTACACGCCAGGGAAGGTGTTCAACTTGGTAAATCCATTTTACAATATTGGTAGCGCACGAGTAGATGTAACAAATGAGTGACGACGCGCGAAGCGTTCCAACAAAATCCTGTATGCGTTCATATACTATTCATCGATTGCGATGAAACTTTGATGAGTTGTTGTGTACACTTACCTGAAGCTTTCTAACGTAGTAAATCCATTTCACAGTTGGTAGAGCACGAGTAGATTTAACAAATGAGTGACAGCGCACGAATCATTTAAACCAAATCCCGTATGCGTTAAATGCCATTTATCCGTTTGCGATGAAACTTTGGAGAGTTGTTGTGCACGCTCCAACGAATGTTTCCAAACTAGTTAATTCAATTCACGATAGTTTTGAGGCAGTTAACAGAAATTGAAAAAAAATATTGTGTATCCAAAAGCACTTCAAGAAACAAAGTTACAACCCTTTTTTGATTGGCAGGACAACGTCTGCCGGGTCCGCTTGTTTCATATAAATTCCACACACACCCAACTACACGGGAATACATAACCTCGATCTCCCAAAGCCCTAAATCAATCAACACCAACAACGCTCACTTATCAACGGAGTGTATCTCGGAAGCTAATCATGATGGTGCACTAAGTTACCTACAGGTGATAATATCAACTTTCCAGTTTTGACGGACCCTTACGTTTTATCCTCTGTATTTATATAAATTATCACCAATGGTTTATACCGACAGCAGTGGCTATGCTCGCTAAAAGCGCAGCGTTAGGTCATGGGGCCAAGCTCTCTGCTTACTCGGTAGACGCGTGGGTTCGAGCCCCACCGTCGGCCGTCCTTGAAATGGTTTTCCGTGGTTTCCCTTTTTCAACACCAGGCAAATGCTGGGACGGTACCTTCTGATAGGCCACGGCCGCTTCCTTCCATATCCTTGCCCAGTTTCATTCATCTTCATCCATTCCATCTCTCATCCCGACGCGCAGGTCGCCCACGGGCGTCGACTAGAAAGACCTGCACTCGGCCTCTCAGGAGGTCACACGAAAAAAAAACCAAAGGTTTATAAATTCTGAGTACGTGATTAACAATAGGAGAGTAATTGAGGTGAGATGAACAATTATTAACTACAACTACTTACAGTATAATCTTCAGAATCATCTTATCGGTATTAGTGATGAGCTAATGTTATGAAGGTCGGAGAAGTGATTATGTAATTAAGGATACTAATGGGCTGTTGGCGATATAATCGCCAAGTGGACCGCGTGGAGTGCCAAATTGCTTGTGTGGGTGTAAGACCAAAGAAGGGAGGTAACAACCATTGTTGGCGATAAGAGTCAAAACCAAATGACCTGTATGGGAGAGAGAACGAGATTGATGAGATAACAATTATTAATTATGGACGACATGATGTCCAAATGGCTTGCGTGGGCTATCATTTAAGTGAGTGATTATAATGACTAAGTCGCAATACAAGTTGGTTGCTTGGTTCCTCAGTTTAGGGGCTGCGACAACGCGGTCGTGTTGCCCCGTGTAGTTTGGGTGTGTGTAGAATCTGTCTGATAACCGGTGTTAACTGTGATGGCTGTAAAAGTGTGTGTTATCTGTAATTCAGGTAAGGACTGCAGACGATCAATTTCAAATAGTTCCTACTTTTGCTACCAAATACTACCGTCAATGACACCTAGCCGCGAACTTGGCTACTAGATACCACCGCAACCGGCACCTTGAGTCGAACGTTGGAACTTATAGAGCGCTAACCAAACCTACAAATTTAGCTTCACGCAATGTTAGTTAGTGGAAGGTTCTTTTACATACCATAAATCTATGGCATGGACCCGTTGGCTTTACTTGTTCTCTAAACGAAGGCATGATGAGGGATTTTTAATGCTCTTAAAAAATCCGACGACTTTGGCTGGGTTTGAAACCGCAATCTTGGGCATAGAAGCTCAGCATGCTACCAACTACGCCACCGAAGCCGCATTATGAAGAATTAGCAGTTCGCGTGTGGGTGTGATCGAAGGAACTTTGGGTGACATTTGACTCACAGAAATAATCAGAAAATGTCCTACGGAACAGGACGGTGATGATGTTTCTAAAATGTAAGGTATTTAAAAAGAAGTGGAAGGTAAATCTGTCTAATAAAGGTGAGTGTAGTTAGAATGTCCTCGTGTATGCGATATATTTGGGACACAGTTTTTACAGCTAATTTGTAAGTTTCCAAAGGATGCAAGAGGATTATTCTACACACACCTGAAAAATTATTTGTAAAAATTAAATCATAAATCAAAGACAGAGAGTTTCTTCGGCTTTTCCCAATTAATTGGGGTCGACAGAGCCAACCAGGCTCATTTTGGTTGTGGCCGGGGATTTAAGGCCGGATGCCCTTCCTGACGCCACGTGATTTTTCAGGTGAAATTCCACCCCGCTGTCACCGGGATTCGAACCCCGGCCGTGTCCGGGCGAAAGACGAGCAGCTAAGCCACTGCGCCATCACGCTCCCCAAAGACAGCTAGTACCAGGACATTTATATATAGTTGCAAGATGAAGTATCTGAACAAAAGTAATCACTGAATGTTATTCTGTAGCTTTGGAATTCATGAGCATAATTGTAGAGATGGAAATAGGCAAACTGTCACTTCTCCAAGTCTGTGGTAAATCACAGCGATGAAGCCTTTACACTGTGGCTTACAGCATATTGGACATCGCCACTGTATTATGGTATAAATTCTAACAAAATCATCGAAATAATACTTCTTTTGCAATAATAATTATTCTTACCATTTGATGATGGACGTATTGATTTTGTAGTGAAGTGGCCAGGAGGAAAACAAAGAAATCATTACAATTATTTTCATTGTGATTGTTGATGGCCCAGATAATTTCTTCTTCTTCTTAGTCGTTTACCCTCCAGGTTGGTGGAACCCACGGACTCAGTGAGGGAACTCACCACTACCGCCTCTACGGGCAGTGTCATAGAGCTGGGAACATCTAATCGGAGTGGATACAACTGGTGGGGTGTGATTGGCACCTCGCCCAGGCGGCCTCACCTGCAAAGCGAACAGGGACCTCATGAGGGAATGTAATGGATGGGCAGGATGGATATACAAGGAAGAGGGAAGGAGGCGGCCGTGGCCTTGAAGGTATCATCCCGGCATTTGCCCGAAGACGAAGTGGGAAACCACGCAAAACCACTTCGAGGAGGGCTGAGGTGGGAATCGAACCCCCTCTACTCATTTGGAACACCCGAGGCTGAGTAGACCCCGTTCCAGTCCTCATACCACTTTTCCAAATTTCGTGGCAGAGTCGGGAATCGAACCCAGGACCTCCGGGGCGGCAGCTAACCATGCTGACCGCTACGCTACGGAGGCGACCCCAGATAATAATCTCTAGAAATAAAGCGAGCTTTCTGTCTGACATTTTGAATCAACATATGTTTTAGGGTTGGGGTAAATTTGGGCAACTGACTGAAGTTCCTTAATTGGAGTTAAACCTTACTGATTACTCACAGTACATGCAGATTGGGATGAGCAAAGTTAGTGGTGATTTATACCCATTTGACTAGCTGTGCTGGATATCTCACTCGGGCTCTTAGCGTTCGGTCAAAGAGCATTGGTCGGATATAGCGAGGAAAATCCGGGCACATACCTCCACCCCGGGTCCCAGTTTATATTTCTCTGTATCGAAAGATGCCTCAGAACTGAATAACTCTCGAATTACTTCCATTGTTTATCCATCCTGAAGTTTTTTTTAGCGTATGGCTTTTAGTGCCGGGAGTGTCCGACGACATGTTAGGCTCGCCTGTTTGTAGCTGCTTCTAGGCGGACACCCATGGGGTGAGCTACAAGTACCGTCACGTGTGGAGTGTTGTCTGGGGAGGAAAGTTTGAATATAACGACGAGGAGTTGGAAGGTAGCGGCTGTGGCCTACAGTGAGGGACCAACCCCGGCATTAACCTGGAAGGAAGATTGGAAGCCACAGAAGACCATCTTCAAGGTTGCCGGCGAGGGGATTCGAACCACCTTGCCTCCCGGATGTGAGCGACTGCCAGCAGCCACGCCGAAACGACCTCGGCTTACTCACCCGGTATCCTGAAGTTAAAAGAAGAAGAGTCACAAGCGCAGGTTTGTAACTTTCAGTATTCACACATAAGTGAAATTAGAGTGAATGAGAATCGAAACATAAAGAAAGAAATGAAATAAATATATCGACAAATAAAAAAAATAAAAAAAAAAGGAACAAGAAAGAATAAGGGAAAGAAAGAAATGGATCAATGAGTTGTTGTTGATCTTTCATTTTAGGTACTTGGGACATCTTGGTCATCAGTCCCGTGTGTGTGTTAAATGAGTGAATGAAACGCGAAGAGAAAAGAAATGAAAACTAGAGAGTAAATAAGAAAGACTGGAAAGAAAAAAATAGCCTATTTTTATTTATGTAAAAAATAGGCTTAAGAGATCACCTTTGGTCCGTGTGTCTGTCAGTGTGTGCGTGTGTGCATGTGTGTGTGTGTGTGTGAGAGAGAGAGGAATTTTGTGTGTTCCCCCTAATAACTTCTCAACGGCTGGAGAGATTTCAATGAAATTCGGTAAGTTCATAGCACCATTCCGCTCGATCCGGACCGTGCCCTTCAAATTTTGTTACGTATCGCCAATACATTATGGCGGCTGTGCGAAATATTCCTCCAGTATTCAATATCTCCGAAACTATTACCGATATCACCCTGGAATTTTGTACGGTGATGGAGGGCACTACTGGAAGTTCATCTATGAGACAGCTTGCCACGGTGGGTGAGTGGATAGCGTGTCGGTCTACTAACCCCAAGATTGCAGGTTCGCCCCTGGCCGTGGTAAGTGATTTTTGAAAGGCGGCAAAAATACGATACGCATGTCATACGATGTTGGCATGTCAAAGAACCCATTTGAATTCAGTAGGCCGAGTTCATAATGGCAAAATTAATCTCGGGAGTTTCCACCAGCACAAAGTTCCTCATTTCTCTACTAGAAAGCGCTATTGTGTTCAAGGAGATTAGATATCTAACATCTAACCTCCTTGACTTTCATAGTCAAGGAACTACGAAATTCGACATGCAAGCTACCCTCTGGGTGTCAAATAGCAAAGCTTGCACCAGGCACCCAAGGCCATACGATATTATTATTATTATCTATGAGACTTTCAAACCCGGTTTACTACAAAACGAACATGGCGGCCAAGCGAAGTTGAAAGTATTAAATAGACTTTTCTCGCGAATTAATGATCCAAACGCAATGAAACAACCTACACCAAATGTTTATACACATTGTAATTCACTGGTATCTAA
This sequence comes from Meconema thalassinum, assembly GCA_946902985.2. Lineage (NCBI taxonomy): Eukaryota > Metazoa > Arthropoda > Insecta > Orthoptera > Tettigoniidae > Meconema > Meconema thalassinum. The sequence continues at coordinate 799,969,155 of OX336390.1, read as the reverse complement.
TTTATTTCAATTGTTTACGTAACCTCAATATGGCGGCTGTGTGAATTTCAAAAATTAAGTTTTTACTTCTTGTGTTCTAATGATGCGATCGAAATCAACATTTGCGTAATGAACGTACACAATAATCAACATCTAATAGTACATAACTCTACGGCCTACATATATTAAATTCCAACATGGCGACCATCCGAAATATTTAGACGGTTCTCAATTAATCTACTACAGAAATCAAACTGAAGTTTTGTCAGCGTATAGAGGCTATAAGCATAAGTTCGACTATGGGACGTTCAATAACCTGGCGAGCACAACTCCCACATGGTGGCAATGCGAAATTCAAATGGACGTTTCTTGCGATTTAATCATTCGAGCGCAGTGAAATTTGATACGGTATAAGCTTATACAAATTTTAATCGACTGGCAACTAATTCATTTAAATTATTTTCATAACCACAAGATGGCGGCTGAGCGAAATTTTAAAATCCCGCTTTTATTTCTTGTGTCCTAATCATGCGATTAAAGTTTGAATAAAACACCTACACAATATTCCTCATGCAAAACCTAAGGACTGTAATATAAAATTCCAACATGGTGACCATCCAAAATATTTAGACGGTTCTCAATATGTACGAATCTATTACAGCAATCAAACTGACAATTTGTTTGTTGATGGAGGCAATTAATATTAGTAGGATATATGAAAATAGGCTATTTAGTTCATCACGGAACAACTTGTTTTTCATAAATTAAAATAAGCTAATAAGTGTGCAAGAAAGTAATGCAATGGGGTAACCTCAAAATAATGAAGAATAACTTTAAAAAAGAAAGTGGCTAATTAACTAAAGAAGGTAAAAAGAAAACATTAAAGAATGAATCGTGAGAGGAAATTGAAGGAATTATTATTGCTTCAATAAGGGGAATATTTAGTCATGAACGCCATGCAGTTGTATACGTATGTTACTTGTCTGGTAACCTTTGTTATAGTGAATGATGACTACAGTAGAATGTATTGCAATTATTAGGTTCAAGGTTTCGTTTAGGTGTCCAGGAATCTGTAATAAGACGACATCCCGGCATTTGACTGGGGAGAGTGTATATAAATGGTGGGAAAAGGCCACACTCAGTATGACCACTACCACCATCAGGATTCAAACCTAGGATCTCCAAACTGCAGCATTGTATTGCAGTCGTGGCGCGGATATAAAAGGATAATGGAATAATAGAAAAGACGGAATAGGATAGTGGAATAATAGAGAAACCGAAGAAAGGATACTGGAATAATGTAAATGACGAAAAGGGATAGTGGGATAATGGTAAATATGAAAGAGGATAATGGAATAATAGAAAGGGCAAAGAATGATAACGGAATAATGGAAATGAAGAAAAGGGACAATGAAATAATGGTAAAGACAAAAGAAGGTAATGGAATAACAGAATATACGAAAAAGGGTAATGGAATAATGGAAAATATGAAAAAGGATAATGGAATAATAGAAAAGACGATAAAGGATAATTTAATAACGGAGAAGACGATAAAGGATAATTGAATAATGGAAAAGACGATAAAGGATAATTGAATAATGGAAGAGACGATAAAGGATAATTGAATAATGGAAAAGACGATGAAGGATAATTGAACAATGGAAGAGACGAAAAAGGATATTGGAATAATAGAAAAAATTAAGAAAAGATAAAGGACTAATGGAAAAGACGAAAAATGATAATGGAATATTGGAAAAGACGAAAAATAAAGGAAGTATAACAGAAGATGGTAATTAGCAATCAAAGATGTATGAAGATGGAAAGGAAAATAATGAGAAAATACATTTAATATAACAAAGAGGGCGGGAGAGAAACGAAGGAAATAGCAACGATATCGACCCGTTCTTTATCTTGATTCAATAACTTCCCCGATTACACGCCAGGAACGGACACGAGTATTATACGGCGCAATAAACAAGCAATGGGAGCGGAAATGTGGTTTGTCCTCCTGATATGTTTTTTTTTTGCTGACGTCAGAACATGAAGGCGCTAACCGACTGCAATAATGGTGAGCTTGACTTGACACAGGGAGTTAGATTGGAGTCTTGGAAGTTTACTTCCACATCCCCGATATGAGCAGACGAGTCGTAATAAGAAACCACACAGTTTGAAAAGGACTCCCCTCCCCAAAACTATGTGAGGTGGACATTCGACGCCATCACTCAGACTAAGGCGCCACTTTTGCACAATTGATTTGAATCAATTTTCAACCCACTATATTTTTCATCATCATGTCCTGGTCTACTTCACCTTGTTAATATTTGAGGAATGTATCCGAAATAGAAGGGCTTATTAAGCTATCAGGCTGGATGAAGTAATCGGGTTAGCTATGAATTTCAAAACTCAAGAAAGCGGGATCGATCCCGGTTCTGTCTCATGGCAATCAAGGGTGTTTAAACGTGACAATATTGTATCAGTGGAAATTTAAAAGCACTTCCCAAGTACACATCCAACACCCTGACGTCTCTAAAACCACTTCAATTGGCAATAATAACATGCCATCTATGACTTCATTTACCTGGATAAAGACCTAATGAATGTTATAGCCTTTTGCATTGCATACTATGGGAGGATTTTAATACGGCGGTTGCATTAAGTAGGATAATACATAACCAAACACTATTGACAAATCTAAAAAGGAGCTACTGACTTAATTCCATTTCAAAAATCCCGTTTATCATTGTTTTATAAAACGTTTGGATAAATGTTAGAATTGCCACATATACACAGTGGGCTATTCAGTCAAATTCTTATACGAATTCCGAATTTCTCCATCCTACTCAACAAGGTTAATTCATGTCGTCGTAAAAACTGGTTGGCACCTATCAAAACAAAAACTCCGTGTTGAAGAAGATTCAGCTTACTTAGTCAAGCGCTGAACTGAATTATTTTATTGATTTTCTAAATTATTTTTTGTGTATATTTTGATTTAAAAAATTAAGCTTAAATTTTTTACACTCGCCATTAATATTTAATATTTTCTAAATACTTTTGAAAATTATTGTAAAAAGACCAATATTATATTTATTTTTATTTAATACTACATTTGTAAGGATATCTATTTTATTACTATATTTAATTTATTACAATTCTTATCATTAACATTTCATTTCTTATTTAGATTTAAGTGAAGCCTCCGTGGCTTAGGCGGCAGCACGCCGGCCTCTCACCGCTGGGTCCGTGGTTCAAATCCCAGTCACTCATGTGAGATCTGTGCTGGACAAAACGGAGGCAGACAGGTTTTTCTCCGGGTACTCCGGTTTTCCCTGTCAAAATTTCATTCCAGCAACACTCTCCACTATCATTTCATTTCATCTGTCATTCATTTAATCATTGCCCCAGAGGAGTGCGTCAGGCCTCGGCAGCCGGCACAGTTCATATCCTCACCGCTAGATGGGGTCTTCATTCATTCCATTCCTGACCCGGTCGGAGACTGGAAGCAGGCTGTGGATTTTTAGCCTACTTTCGATTTTTGCAAAAAATGAAAGTAGACTTATGAGATCAACACAGGGCGAAAAAAGTGTGTCTGTCTGTGTGTGTGTATGTGTGTGTGTGAGTCTGTGTGTGTGTGTGTCTGTGTGTCTGTGTGTGTGTGAGTGTGTGTACTCTGAATGTCTGTCCCCCCCTATCAATTCGAACATGGTGAATGCGAATTGAACGAAATTTGGTACAAAGGTAGCACTAGCAAAGGACAAATCAGTGTCATGTTTTATATCGCCGCCATCTTGACGGAAACGTAATGACGGCCACACAAATGTTCAAAGCTTAAATCAAATTACGACTAACCTAATCATCCGATCTCTACCAAATTTTGCAACAACATACCTTTATGGGGGGAGCATCCTTTGACCAAACTAATAAGTCATCAGCGTAATAGTTTGCGGATGGCGGCCATCTTTGTGTGAAAATCGATTCCCCCTATTAATTCGAACACGGTGCAACCGAATGGAACGAAATTTGGTACAGAGGTAGTACTAACAAAAGGCACCTCAGTGTCATGTTTTATATCGCCGCCATCTTAACGGAAACGTAATGGCGGCCACACAAATGTTCAAAGCTAAAATCAAATTACGATTAACCTAATCATCCGATCTCTACCAAATTTTGCAACAACATACCTTTATAGAGGAAGCATCCTTTGACCAAATAACTAGGTCATTAGCCTAATAGTTTGCGGATGGCGGCCATCTTTGTGTGAAAATCAATTCCCCCTATTAATTCAAACACGGTGAAACCAAATGGAACGAAATTTGGTACAGAGGTAGCACTAGCAAAGGGCACCTCAGTGTCATGTTTTATATCGCCGCCATCTTGACAGAAACGTAATGGCGGCCACACGAATGTTCAAAGCTTAAATCAAATTACGATTAACCTAATCATCCGATCTCTACCAAATTTTGCAACTACATACCTCTATGGAGGGAGCATCCTTTGACCAATCTAATAGGTTATTAGCCTAATAGTTTGCGGGTGGCGGCCATCTTTATGTCAAAATTGATTCCCCCTATTAATTCGAACACGGTGGAACCGAATGGAACGAAATTTGGTACAGAGGTAGCACTAGCAAAGGGCACCTCAGTGTCATGTTTTATATCGCCACCATCTTGACTGAAACGTAATGGTGGCCACACGAATGTTCAAAGCTTAAATCAAATTACGATTAACCTAATCATCCGATCTCTACCAAATTTTGCAACTACATACCTTTATGGAGGGAGCATCCTTTGACCAATCTAATAGGTCATTCGCCTAATAGTTTGCGGATGGCGGCCATCTTTGTGTCAAAATAGATTCTCCCTATTAATTCAAACACGGTGAAACCGAATGGAACGAAATTTGGTACAGAGATAGCACTAGCAAAGGGCATCTCAGTGTCATGATTTATATCGCCGCCATATTGACAGAAACGTAATGGCGGCCACACAAATGTTCAAAGCTTAAATCAAATTACGATTAGCCTAATCATCCGATCTCTAGCAAATTTAGCAACAACATACCTTTATGGAGGGAGCATCCTTTGACCAAACTAATAGGTCATCAGCCTAACATTTTGCGGATGGCGGCCATCTTTGTGTGAAAATCGATTCCCCTTATCAATTCGAACACGGTGAAACCAAATGGAACGAAATTTGGTACAGAGGTAGCACTAGCAAAGGACACCTCAGTGTCATGTTTTATATCACCGCTATCTTGACGGAAACGTAATCGCGGCCACCCATATGTTAAAAGCTAAAATGTAATTACGACCAACCTAATAATCTAGTCTCTACCAAATTTTGCAACACCATATCTTTATGTGGGAAACATATTCAGACCAAACTGCAAGAACATCAGCCCAATAGTTTGCAGATGGTGGCCAAGTATGTGTGCAAATCGATTCCCCCTATCAATTCAAACACGGTGAAACCGAATTGAACGAAATTTGGTACAGAGGTAGCACTAGCAAAGGGCACCTCATATTCATGTTTAATATCCCTATAGCACGTTGTATTTCAACAAGCTACTACAACCAACATTCAATCATACTCCTTGAAAAGGACAAAGAGTTATAACAATACCCATGCATTTAAGAGAAAGTAGGCTATATGTTCTTTACTGAACATCTTGTTTTCATTTAGATTTAAGTCATATATCTATAATTAGTTTTTTAATTCTTAATTGGTTTTCATTTTATGCCAAAGAGGACCTCATTGAAGGTCGAAACATGTCTTAATACATGAATTGTATATTTGTTAAGTATTGATTTGGCGTATAATTTTAAACGTTTAATATTGTATTCCTTTAAAGGCAATCCACAAGCCATGCTATACTCTACGGTGTGGACGAAATTGAGTTTTTGATGACCACTTCACGGTTCACTGAACCTTTGAAGGCAAGTTCACTGCATAAAAATAATATATCCGTCATCAATCACACATTTCACGTGAGAAATAATGCATGCAGAACAGAAAACAAGTCTTGCTGGAAGGCTGGTTGGGAAAATTGGACACGAACATTTGGAGGTTTAGAGTTTTAGAAGAAAACTAGTAAAGAGATTAACTTTGGTGGCACATTACACCTTCACATTATAAACATTCACTAATAATTCCATGTTAAATTCAAACCAGGTACAATCAATAACGATATAAATTTGGGAAAATAGGAAGTCATTTTTGAAAGCCTTTGTCTAGAGCGTGGCGCTCTATGGAAGTGAAACTTGGGCTGTTGGTGCAGGAGAAAAGAGGAGAATTGAAGCGTTTGAAATGTGGTGTTAGAGGAGAATGATGAAGATCAGATGGGTAGATAGGGTTACAAACGAAGAGGCATTAAGACAAGTGGGAGAGGAGAGATGTTTAAGGCGACTGCTAATGAAGAGAAGAGATGGGTTGGTAGGACACATACTTAGACACCCAGGAATAGCAAGCTTAGTTATGGAAGGAAGGGTCGAGGACAAGAACTGTAGGGGTAGACCAAGGTTAGAATATGTTAAACAGATTACCTCGGATGTACGGTGTGGTAGCTATGTAGAGATAAAACGATTAGCTCAGGAGAGGGGAATGGACAGCTGCATCAAACCAGTCAAAAGACTGAAGACTCAAACAACAACATAAATTAGTGTTGTTTTTTTTTTTTTTTTTTTTTTTTTTTTTTTTTTTTTTTGTCGTGTGGCCTCGTGAGTGGCCGAGTGCATGTCTTTCTAGTCTACGCCCGTGGGCGACCTGCGCGTCGGGACGAGAGATGGAATGGATAAATATGAATGTAACTGGGCAAGGATGTGGAAGGAAGCGGCCGTGGCCTGTCAGAAGGTACCGTCCCAGCATTTACCTGATGTTGAAAATGGGAAACCACGGAAAAGCATTTCAAAGACAGCTGACGGTGAGGCTTGAACCCACGCGTCTGCCGAGTCAGCGGAGAACTTGGCCCCATGACCTAACCTTGCGCTATAGCTAGTCGGTAATTTGTGATCATCCAAGTCGATTAGCTATTTTCATTGCATTAGATAGCAAAGTTATTGGGCAAAAACTTCAAAGATCCTTGGTTGCGCAAACATGGCTTCAAACACCACAACCCCTAATTAAATCAACAACTACCGTAATAACGAAGCTTGTTATTCCACCTGGTGGTGGGGGAAATGTTTCCCATCGCTATCCGAGCGATTTTTGTTCTGATTCGCCAAACTTTCAAAGTACTGTACATTAGCGCTTAATTCCTGGTGATTACGTCAGTATCAGACCATTTTAGGCATTAATAACCAATTAGATAGTAAATGAGCAGGATGACACTAATGGGGGAATGATGAGTATTAAACTATAAATTATAATTGAATGCCGTCATTATTCGTATTTATACAATAAACAATTAAATAGTAATCAAATTAAAGTGGAAGGTATTCCTGTTAATTAATTGCGAATTAGCCCCAATAACCCATACTAAACATGGTGTTTCAAGAAAAGACAGAAAGGGTTTAAAGATGACTATTAAAAACTTAATTGAGCAAGATGTTGCAAGACAATCCACAAAACCATGAAAATTTGCCACTGATTATACTAGTTTTATACACCAGAAGGCACATAATCATAATTCACAAAATATTCAATACCTGTGTGCCTATTTGATGGACTCTCTTTATCATTGGCCCATTGGCCATTGTCGTTCTTTATTGTCTAAGGTCTCCTTCCTCTTTTGATCCACATTCAAGTATATGTAGTTTATATGCAACTACATACCATTCTATAAACAAATTATCACAACAATAATCAACTGAACGAATTAAACATTAAACTGAAGTACTTCAGTTACGACCGTGTCGGTAAAACGCCCGGGTAATGACCAGTACCATGAGTCACGCACAGTGTAAACGACCGGGGTGGCAATCAAATATCTCGACCAAATTACTAGCGATGGAAGAGGGAAGAGCAAGTGGCATATACAGTAGTCTACTGCAGTAAACCAGTGCATACGAAGGTGCCGTACTAAAAGGGAGGAAACTGTGTACCGTAAATATTAAAAATCTGTTGTTAAAGAACCAAAACACGTTTCTATTCATCTATTCGTATTATAAGTACCACCTTCGGCTAGTGAACGGTGATCGCACACTCTCCAAGTAGTGGGAACTAACAGTCAGAACTTTTTCAACGCTAAAATGTGCACGCTCATCAGAGATATACTCCCAGGCCAAAAAGACATCCATGTTAAAGTTATTTTACAAGAATTAAAAGAAATGTATACGCAGGGTCTTCTCAGGAAATCTCCCACGTTATTCACTTATCCTTCACGATAACGCAAGTCCGCGTACTGCCATCAACACGACAAACATTCTCTGCTGTTCGTGTTAGGGTCTTATGAATCATCTGTCTTATACTCGTAGTTCATTCCTCTCCCCTTGAGACTATCAAGTTCTAGATCCGCTGAAGACGGGGAAAGAGAAGAATCAAAATTTGAGGCAGCTGGAATGTGGTTTTGGAGACGAATGACCCGAACAAGGTGGATGGAAAGAAATACAAATGAGCTTGTTCTGAACCAAATTCAGGAGAATCGATGCCTGTTGAACACCATAAAGAAAAGGAAAGCAAAATTCATGGGACACATACTCAGACATGACACTCTCCTCCAGGTAATTTTTGAAGGAAACATTTTGGGGAAGAAACCAAGGGGACGATCAAGACAATCGTATCAGAAGAACATTGTCATTGAAATGGAAAGTGACTCGTATGCCAATATGAAGAGAACTGCTGAAGACCGTAAGAAATGGCTGCAACGACAAGGCTCTTAGCCTTTAGAAGCTGATGATGAAGACGGTCCTGAAGGTTAAGTAAGCGTTGTGCTATCGATCAGGTAGTTTACGATGCTTTGGAACAGTAATTCAACCAGCAACGAGTGTCCTTCTTGGCGGAGGGAGTGCTGAAACTTGCTCGTCATCGGTATATCTCAACAGTTGGGATGTTTATCAGTCGGCTATGCTCTCTCAAATGATGATAATAGTGTCATTGGCTTTACGTCCCTTTTAACCACTGCGGCTTTTAGAAACGCCGCGGTGCTGGACATTAGCACCGAAGGGGATCTTTAACGTGCCAGTAAATATATAGACACGGCTCTCTCGCATTTGCGTACCCCCAAATGTCAACTGACTGCGGCAGGATTCGATCCTGCCATATTGGGAACAGCAGGCGAGAACTTTACCGCTGAGCCACGCAGCCAGTCTATCTCAAATGATCATCAGTGATCAATACACATACAGACATCAGTCTGTTTTTATTTAATAACTCTGATACTGTTCCAATACCGAGGGATATAGATTAACAGCTTCAACGGGAGATGAATGGAGGAGTGACAACGTAAAATCCTCAATATTGCGGGTTTAATTCTTGACCGACGAAGTCGGATTTGTAAGGATTGGAAAAAGTCTATGGCATCCCGAGGTGTACAATATCGCTTCGTAAACGATCTTTCGTATCACATTTGGTAATTATTGCCAGACAAAATGTATTAAATACTAGCGGCCCCGTGCGAGAACTGTCGCATAATGGGTTGTGTGCGCCCCATGTGTACAGACTACCCGCATGGCACTAGTGCTATGTGGGCTGTACGCGCAACAGTTCTGGTAGGGGCTATCGTCATGATTATTTGCTTAAAAGCACTTTATAAACAAAAAATATATATTTCCGTTGACTTTTCACGAAATGCAAGACTGTTTCTGTACCATTGAGACGGTTTCGAAGATTTTTGGTACAAACCACACCTTCTAACTCATTCTGGTTTAGGAGCTTGAGTTTGGTGAAACATACACTTTAGTGTATTATATTATAAGATTGATACAGGGCACCCGAAAGAGTTCCGGTTACACTGCCAGAAAGAACTGCTAAACAGAACGACGACATTGGACATTAGATCACCTGATGGCTCTAACTATAATTATATAAAAAGAGGTAGCTGTTGCCACCCGATCGAATGCCTCGCGAATGAAACTGGCCAAGGACTTGGAACGAAGGGTCCATGGCCTACTAGAAGATACCATACATGCATTTTCCTGGAGTTGAAAAAGAGAAAACACGGACAACCATTTCAAGGCCTGTCAACAGTGACGCTCGTCTACCGACTCCACAGATAGCTTGGCCACATGATCTAGCGCTGCACCTTCGCGGGATTAGCTACTACTGTTAGTGAAGACTCCCCCCTCCGATTACGAGGATAAATTGAATATCGCGTGATCTGTGAGCATGGCGAATATTAAGACGGAAAGATATCGGAATGTAATGGCTCACCAGTAAAGTAAGATGGTTTATGACAGGGCAGACTACGGAAATTGTGGAATATTAATTTGTGAAATTCACGGGAATTACGTTCTAGTAGCTGTCGTATAAAGTCATATTTATTCTGCACTGACTCCATTGAAAAGAGATATTAGTTCACAATACCACAGCTGAAAGGTTCTTTTTATATCAATTAATATTTTTAGCCTACTTTCGATTTTTGCAAAAAATGAAAGTAGACTTATGAGATCACTACAGGGCGAAAAAAGTGTGTCTGTCTGTGTGTGTGTATGTGTGTGTGTGAGTCTGTGTGTGTGTGTGTGTGTGTGTGTGTGTGTGTGTGTGTGTGTGTGTGTGTGTGTGTGTGTGTGTGAGTGTGTGTACTCTGAATGTCTGTCCCCCCCCCTATCAATTCGAACACGGTGAAACCGAATTGAACGAAATTTGGTACAGAGGTAGCACTGGCAAAGGGCACCTCAGTGTCATGTTTTATATCGCCGCCATCTTTACCAGAACTTAATGGCGGCCACTCAAATGGTCAAAACGTAATAATGCATTACAACCAAACTAATAATCGGATCTTTATCAAATTTGGTAACAACGTTCCTTCATTTGAGGCGCGTCTTGTGCCCAAACTACGAGGTCATCAACCGTACCATTTCAGAATGGCGGCCGTGTGAATTATGCAAACTTTATAATCCTTAACATGGGACCCACCAGTTCCGACTATCGAACCAAGAATCGTTTAATTTGTTTGAAACGACGTGGCCCGTTTGAAATTAAAAGTTTATATTTTAATATTATAGTCTAGAAGTGATTTTAAAAAGCTGAGTCGTCTCGGTTATTTGACAAGATGGCAGCTGATCTCTCGTTCTGACCTATATTTTATTAATTTCAGTATGTTGCATGCAATATAGGCTAGTGGTAACAAATATATGAACTTTCTATTAAATGAACTCGGTTTAAAATATACTCCAGTAAAGAAATCGTTTAGTCCAAGTCATGATTTGCTATAACGTGGTATATGTATTGGTTCCTAACGATCTATTAGAGTGTGCACGATTGGCTGCGTGGTCAGCGCGTTAGTCTTTCACCAGGCTGGCCGTGGTTCAAATCCTATCACAGTTGGACATTTTTTCTTGATTTTTTTTTATATTTATTATTTCTTGAGTACTGAGACGTTATAAAATAAAGCATTATATGGTGCATTTTGAAATGGAAAATATATATTTAATTAAAACAACATTCACCACCGGAGTGACATCTAAGAGTAATTACTTGAACTATGTTATTGGTAACCACAGCCGTCTAGATCCGAGCTATGCTCTCTACCGGCCAGTTAGTGAACCCATGTCTACAGTATAATTGCGAAGGTTATTATTTTTGCCGATAGAGGGTACACATCCCCAAGATAAGGCGCGATTATCACGGCCAACGAGAATGACTGGCTCTGGTGAGTTTTCGTGACGTCAGCAATGTAGTTCTGTTGCACCACTGCCTGGTCATCGTTTTACTGCCGGTGTGGTACCTAGTCATCTTGTCTACATCATTGAACCTGTATAAACGTTGGTATTCATTTATCACTTGTCTTCATAGAAGGTATTGATACAAGTCGTTAGTCGGTGGGTAGTGTATTCCGCAGATCTCTTCTATAAACGAATTAATTTATGTTCCGCCCCTTGAAACAACAATAAGTTAATGATATCTATACTGTGCTGCAAGATTCTTTGATCTAATTATACTAATGTGCACATAATTTAACTCACAACGAAGGTCACAGAATCTACAGCTCGACTTACTGTAGCCTGTTCGTTGCAGCTATTAAATACACAACGAACCCTTGAATCCTAGTTCGCGTGGATTTATGTAAGGAGTAACTTCAATAGGCGTAGTTTTGCAAACCTATACAGTATAATTTATCGTGTTTGAAAACACACGGAACATCTTAACTGCGTCCATTTTATGAAGATTGATAAAAAATATTGCATTTCTGCTGTTTATGAATTGCTCTCGACTTAAACGTACAAGCATCATCAAGCAGTACCGGTACATTGCCTACGTCACAGAAGGGTTTGGTTTACGCGCCATGGCCTGTCTTTCTCGTTAGCCGTGCGCGATTACAAATTAGCTGTGTAATAGTTATATTAAATATGTTTCTCCCAGTGATTCGTTTAGAGCAACGAAGTTTAAATTATTGTAAGTAGCCGGTGTTAATAAACTGAAAACCTACGTTGTTTGGAGTTTTTGCTGATGAAATTGCAAAATGCTGGGGTAAATTATTTGAACGCCACTCCTCAAATCCAGTGTGCCAATTTGCACTTCGAATTGGAAGAAATTAGGAGATGATAAAGACAAAGAGTTATAACTATACCCATACATTTAGGAGAAATTAGGCTATATGTTCTTTACTGAACATCTTGTTAAACCTTTCATTCAGTATGCCTTCCTTCGGAGGGTAAGTAAAGCCGGCGGTCCCATGTCATAGATTTAGCCTATGGCATGTAAAATATCCTTCGACTAATTACACTTGTTTGAAGCTAAATTACAGGTTATATTTTTTTTTTGTCGTGTGGCCTCCAGAGGGGCCAAGTGCAGGTCTTTCTATTCGACGCCCGTGGGCGACCTGCGCGTCGGGATGAGAGATGGAATGGATGAAGATGAATGAAATAGGGCAAGGATGTGGAAGGAAGCGGCCGTGGCCTGTCAGAAGGTTCCGTCCCAGCATTTGCCTGGTGTTGAAAATGGGAAAACACGGAAAACCATTTCAAGGACGGCCGACGGTGGGGCTCGAACCCACGCGTCTACCGAGTCAGCAGAGAGCTTGGCCCCATAGCCTAACGCTGCGCTTTAGCCCGCGTAGCCACTACTGTCGGTAGGTCATATTTGACTAACGCTCTTAGGTTCCAACGTTCGTCGCCAACAGCCAACTGCGGTGGCATCTAGTAACCAAGTTCAGAACTAGTTGTCGTTGACGGTGGCGTTTGGTAGCAAAAGTAAGAACTACTTGAGAATTGAATGTCAGCAGTCCTTACTTGAATTAAAACCAGATAATACACACTAATACAGCCATCTTAATTAACACTGGTTATCTGACAGATTCTACACACACCCAAATTACACGGGGCTACATGGCCACGTTCTCGCAGCTCCGAAATTGAGGACCCAACCAACCTCTAATTCAACAGGATCAACATACATTGGGTTTAAAAATTGGCGCAGTCATAATCATATGTTGTCCTTTATAATTGTAAAACATCGCAGAATTTTTGTAAAGAAATGAGAAGGCTTAGTAAGCACATGATTCCAAACATGCATCACGCATCAGTTAACATGCCTCATGTTCATGACATCCCCCTGTGTGTGTAGGTACGACTCAAAGCCGTATTCATGAGCACTGCGAGTTCTCTCTGTAACATGTTAAGCTGTAAACTCTTCCTTTCGATATTCACCTTTGACTTAACAAAGCGGATGGTGTTCAGTTTGCGTCACACAGTAATTTGATCATGTGGTTATAGTTTCTGGGCACCATATTCCCATTACGTGCTGCGGACACATAAAATGTAAATATAAATGGCAGGCTCCACTGTGTCAACCATAACATTCAGCCGGCCTCATTATTATAGCGCAGTAACCGATATGCTAAGTACTCTATAGAAATCAAAGGTATGCATCAATAAAATAGCAGAAGCACTTTGCTAATTTGTTCTAAAATCTATTACTCGTGGTATTAAAAAAAAGTAAATGTAACCATTGCTTTTATGTCCCAAATTTTAGCATCCATTACATTCGCCCCTCATCTCCTCGTATTTATTTTATTATTTATGTATTTATTTATTTATTTTACATATTATCTTTTTTATTTATTTATGTCTTCTTTCTTCGTTTTGGCCACTTAGGCAGCGCATTTGAACTTGTTGACTTGGGTTGATGGTGTTTTCCTCTTCTTCTCCTCCCAAAATTTCCTCATGAACTCGCTATGCCCCGTCTTACGTTCTTCTGTCCATATTTTTCCAGTGGTCTTTTTAGCTTTTTCGGTGAAAGAGTGATTTATAACTAGGGTTCCAAAAGCCTTGCGATTCATGATGATATCTTCTGTGATGTTCTTTTAAGCCCTATTTGATTTGTTCTTTGAATTTATTATATCAAGCAGTAGTTTTGCATATCTTGTGTTATCCATTCTGCAGATGTGACCATTGAATGTATTCATTTATTTATTTATTTATTTATTTATTTATTTATTTTCATATCAATCCCAAATATTAAGTACAGTACATCGTAAGAACCAAATTCTCTTGGTGACTGCATTCTGTAGCATTGTTACTTTTCTGTCTTAGACTTTCAAGTCTGATTACCTTAGTTATCGAGAGGGGAATACCATTGAATAACTAGAAAACAACTTGGTACTCAACATTGATTTGTTACATAGTTGGATATGGCCAACCAACAATCATGATCTGAGTTTAAAGGGATATCTTGAATAGAGTAGTGCATAACAGAAAAATGTTGTGAATCGATTCCATATGGAGACTTTCCTTCGTGGCAGAAAAACCATTTATTAATATTTTTCCTGAGGCAATTTGTCTTCACTTCTTCTAGAGACCGGATACTTTTTAATATTCCAGCTCTACGGTCTACATTTCAAAGCGACCGTCTGCGCTTAATCGCCCGCCCACGCAATAAATGATGCCTTGCTCGCTGAAGAACATTCCATCAATACCATCCCCGCAGCTCTATCCGATAAGTGGTACAGGAATTCGTGTCGAGAGCTGCTGAGAAATAAGGAATTTACTGCTGAAGCTCACACGGCTTCAACACTTCATCATTATTGATGAGGTTATTAATGTGCATTACCAAAGCTGCCATGTCTACATACTTTCAAGAAGGTGTATTTCTTTAAGTTATTGATGCTGTTGTTGTTTTAATTAACCCATTGAGTGCTCCACCCGTCTATAAACGCTGCACAAGACCTTTTTCATTATCATATTCCCCATTCGCTTTTCGATCTCTGGCATGTTTTATCATCTATTTTGGCATTAAGGAGTAGCCTAATAGTAGTGTGTTTTGGCCGGTACAAGGCCCGCCTCCACCTCCCCCCTCACAAGATGGCGGTGTCACGATATCTCTCGAACTTATGGTCGGATTTTGATGAATGAGGTTTCGTTGAACTCGGGCTGACACTCCCTTTCCAATGGACAACATATTTCCACCCCAAAATAAAACCTACCCCTACTAGGGGGTGAAATTGTATTTTTTTTTTTAGAAAATCTATCTTTCCAAGTGCAACATTTGAGAGTTTGAATGCCAAAATGGAATTAAACGTTGTTCTACACAAGAGACATGTATACGGTAAAAAGCCAATATGAGTTAACATGCCGGTTTTTTGTTTTTTACGCATGCCCACTCATGGCTTTTGTAAGAGGGTGGGGGAGCGGATCCCTGTGGACGGGTCATTGTTGACAGGTCATTGTTGGCGGGTCATTGTTGACAGGTCATTGATGACAGTTAATTGTTGACAGGTCCTTGTGGACAAGTCATTGTTGACGGGTCCTTGTTGACGAGTCCCTGTGGACGGGTCCTTGTTGACAGGTCCTTGTGGACGAGTCCTTGTGGACGAGTCCTTGTTGATGAGTCCCTTTTGACTGATCCCTTTGGACCGGTCCCTTTGGACTGGTTCCTACGGACTAGCCCATGAATTTATTTAAATTATGTCAAAGGGCATAACTACATTTTGCGTGTAACAGTGTGTTGAACTGACGTTGTTCACCAGTCCCCCACTACTATAATGTGATAACGATATGAAAGGAAAGTGACGAAATACATGTGAACACGTGTAAGATGACCTTATTACCGTCCTCCTTGAGAAACAAGTCACATCCTGTTTTGGTTCATACGTGAGAAAATGCAAGTTCTTGTGTAATATGACCTAACACACAGGTGTTCACCTGTGCACGTGCACGATAAGAGCTAACAAGTCACAACCTGTTTTGACAGTGGTGGGAATAAGGCTAGAGACATGTACGAGTAGTCAAATTACTCGGGCAGACAACCCCTTTCCTATGGACAACTTATTTCCACTCCAAAATAAAATCTACCCCTACTAGGGGGTGAAATAATAATTTTTAGTTAAAAGTCGCTTTCCATGTGCAACATGTGGGAGTTTGCACGCCAATATGAAATTAAACTCGTTCCACATAAAGTGCATGCATACAACTGAATGCCGCTATGATTTATCATTTTTGTTTTTTGATTTACGAATGCGCAATTGGGGTTTTTGTAAGAGGGCGGGCTTTTTGAATAATGATTTATAGATACGTGTTTTTTAACAAATTAACCAAATATCCAAAAACTAATAGGTCATCGGCTTTTTAATATCTTATGAACTAAGAAAGCTTGGGACTTGTATGAGGGGTCGTTGGAATGTATTATTTAAAAAAATGAATAAAACTATTGTATGGGCATTGGCTGTTTTTTCTTAATTGCTATCCCCATGTCCCACTATTAATGCAATTGTTAACCATCAACAGTCTCTGACTATGAGTGCCTTAAACAATACACTCTGTCTATGGTTTGTGTACCGAGTATCATAATAATACAGTGTGGCCAAGCAATGTTAAGTCAATAGTTATGTCAGGTAAGGGATTTGAACCCTTGCTTCCTTGTACAGAAAATTTGATCTTAAGTTAAACACCTTAACCACTCGGCCAACCTGACAGTTACTAATTTATTTAGTCTTGTGGACTTGAGTGCTTACAAAACTTTTCCCAGTAGACATTGATTAAACCACTTGCTTGTTTTGAAATATAGATTTTGTTATGTTTTACCATAACATTGCAGTTATGAGTCTTGTGAACTTGGTGTTTAATATAGGGTTAAAGGCATTTTAAAATAATTTTAGAAAAGCTCTTAGGTATCGTGTCATGGGTTTTAGTATTGCATTACTGTTCGTTGACTAACATTTACCGTTACACAACATTATTTTGGTGAGCTTACATGTTGTTGTTTGAGTCTTTAGTCTTTTGACTGGTTTTCTGAAGATCTCAATGCCCCCCTGTCCCGAGCTAATCGTTTCATCTCTATATAGCTACCACACCCTACATTCAAGACTATCTGTTTAACATATTCTAATCTTGTTCTCCCCCTACAAGCTCTTGGGTTCAATTCCTAGCTTTAACACAAAATTGTAAAAGTGGTTTGAGGACTAAAACAAGTATACTCAGTCTCGGGTGGTCCAAAATAAGTAGGGTTTGATTCACACTTCAACCATACAGCACCATGTTTTTTTTTAATTTTTTAAAATAATGATAGCCATTTGTTCATTTACACATTTCACACATTACAATTTGTCAATTTTCCATTAGCATTTATTTTAAATGTCAGTTTAAAGTTATTGAATTTCATGATATGGAAACATGGATTTTCCAATTTGTTGTTTACACATTTTATTTTTATTTTGTTTATGTCAAAAGTTCATATTTGCGAAACATGATATTTTTATTTTAAGATTTTGTAAATGGTGTTAAAGTGAGTGCTTGGCCATGGCGATTGTACAGTCTGTCTATGTGTACGCAAAACATAGAGGTCTACTATTACTACTGCAGGTAAGGCTGTTTTACACACCCTCTCTCTCTCTCTCTCTCTTTCTGTGTAGTCATACATCCACACAACCATGCCTGTCTTTCAGAACAAACACACAACCACTCTATTTATCCCTAAAAACATCATTGACATGCACACTCATCCCAAAGAACTTTAATTATACATTTAACATTTACCATTACAAAAATAAATGGTTTCCACTATTTACAAAAATTTAACTATTTACAATTACAAAAATAAATATTTACAAAATACTAAATCAATTAAATCTACTGGTTACAAAAGCCATGTCTCTAAATAATAAAATGTAGAAATCACACCTCCTCCTCGTGGTTATAACCCCTTGGTAGGCTAATGCGTAGGTCATTCGTCTGCACACATTTGGTATCCATCAAGGCAAAAGTGCATTTTCTCTGTTCCACAAGATACGAATTATAGTTGCTGGATTGTATCCTGCACCGTTTATGCGACATAGCTATACCAGTTCATGAAATCGCTAGGTAGTTCTCTACATATAGCTCTACATATGGCTTCCTTACAGCTAGTGTGCGATAGGCAGCATTAACTGTATATCACACCCAGTCCACCTTTGTATTTGTAATCCAAGTAATAATTTGAAAAGAAAAGAGTGTAATCGGTTTAAAACATTATCTCTGTTTTTTATATGTTTATGACATGCGTATTAACCTGAAATCAAACCCTAGTCCACTTTAGTGAATGGCTAACCACTGTGCCACCATGCCCTTCTTTCTTTGTTTGATTCGTTCTAGGACTTAGAGCTTGAAATCAAGTTAAAATCTCTAGTGTAAGTGACACATGTGCTCGCCACTGCAGCACAAAATGGTTAGCTGGTAACATTAGACAACCGGAAATGATTGTATTTATGTTAGGCAAGCATTTCTGTCATCTGCCTACAGTGTGAGCACTGTCAGCAAGACAGTTTAGTTTAGAACAAGTGTGTGTGTGTGTGTGTGTGTAGATTATTAGCCTCAAGTATTTAACGCTTGTTGTGTGTAGCAACCATCTTGTCCCAGTAACCACTGAGCAAGTTTTAACAGTCAACCTATAAAAACAGTATAGGTTAGTTGTGTGTGGTTCATGTACTTGTGTGTGTGCATTAGCATCATGCACTAGCTTTACCTTACCCTCTACAGGTAGAGCGTTATCCCTTTCCTTTCTGACATTACCAATGACCACATTCACCCACAAGTTTTACACTTAAACCATTGGCTTGTTTTTGATTAAGTTTAGTTCGGTTTAGTTCGGTTTAGTTGGGTTTGATTCAGCTTGGATCAGTTTAGTCCGATATAGTCACCATTTTGGATTTTAGCTATCCTCTTTAACCAATCAATTAAAGATTGTCTACTCTTATTTCTTGAATCGATAAATCAGATTTTGTATACACCATTTGTCATTTATTATCCCATACCTACAACCTATACTCTCTCTGTACTGCAGTTTGATCTGAAAACAAGTTCCAATGGTGAAAGACTTGTCAGTCACCATACATGTAGCCTACAATAATTCTTTCACTACCTAGCTATGTTTCATCACTCACGGTAAACATTTCACATGTCCATATCCGATTATTAGTTTATAAAATCTCAGGTCGATGACCTTGATGTATTGGGTATTTTTGGGTAAATCCATTAGCCATGGGAAAGGGTTGACCATTCTAATTCCTATGACACCTCACATGTTGATGTCCGATTATTAGTTTATAAAATCTCAGGTCAATGACCTTGCTGTTTTGGATTTTTGGGGTAAATTCATTGGTCATGGGAAATGGTTAACCATTCGTAGTCCTATGACACCTCACTTGACCCTCTCTAATGATAAGTTTATAAAATCTTAGGTCAATGACCTTGCTGATTTGGGTATTTTGGGTAAATTCGTTGGTCATGGAAAAGGGTTGGCCATCCTGAGTCTTATGACACATTCACTAGTCCCTCTCTGATTATTAGTTGATAAAATCTTAGGTCAATGACCTTGCTGGTTTTTTTTTTGGGGGGGGGGGTTATATTCATTGGTCATGGGGTAGGGTTGGCCATTTTATGTCCTATGACACCTCACTTGACCCTCTGTGATTATTAGTTAGCGAGATATTAACGAAAGTGCAGTTAGGCCCTTTTGACAAAATATGAATAATGCATTCAAAAACAGGGCATCACCCCTAGTCAACGACCCCTCATACAAGTCCCTAGCCTTCTTAGTTCATAAGATATTAAAAAGCCGATGACCTATTAGTTTTTGGATCTTTGGTTAATTTGTTTAAAAAACGTATCTATAAATCATTATTCAAAAAGCCCGCCCTCTTACAAAAAAAAATGCGCATTTGTAAAACAAAAAACAAAAATGATAAATCATAGCGGCATTCAGTTGTATGCATGCACATTATGTGGAACGAGTTTAATTTCATATTGGCATACAAACTCCCACATGTTGCACATGGAAATCGAATTTTACCTAAAATTATTATTTCACCCCCTAGTAGGGGTAGATTTTATTTTGGAGTGGAAATAAGTTGTCCATAGGAAAGGGGTTGTCTGCCCGAGTAATTTGACTACTCGTACATGTCTCTAGCCTTATTCCCACCACTGTCAAAACAGGTTGTGACTTGTTAGCTCTTATCGTGCACGTGCACAGGTGAACACCTGTGTGTTAGGTCATATTACACATGAGCTTGCATTTTCTCACGTATGAACCAAAACAGGATGTGACTTGTTTCTCAAGGAGGACGGTAATAAGGTCATCTCACACGTGTTCACATGTATTTCGTCACTTTCCTTTCATATCGTTATCACATTATAGTAGTGGGGGACTGGTGAACAACGTCAGTTCAACACACTGTTTGTTACACGCAAAATGTAGTTATGCCCTTTGACATAATTTAAATAAATTCATGGGCTAGTCCGTAGGAACCAGTCCAAAGGGACCGGTCCAAAGGGAACAGTCAAAAGGGACTCATTAACAAGGACTCGTCAACAATGACTTGTCCACAAGGACTTGTCAACAATAACCTGTCATCAATGACCTGTCAGCAATGACATGTCAACAATGACCCGCCAACAATGCCATGTCAACAATGACCCGTCCACAGGGATCCGCTCCCCCACCCTCTTACAAAAGCCAAGAGTGGGCATGCTTAAAAACAAAATACAAGCATGTTATTTCATATTGGCTTTTCACCGTATGTCTCTTGTGTAGAACAACGTTTAATTCCATATTAGCCTTCAAACTCTCACATGTTGCACTTGGAAAGAGAGATTTTCTAAAATAAATACAATTTCACCCTCTAGTAGGGATAGGTTTTATTTTGGGGTGGAAATATGTTGTCCATTGGAAAGGGAGTGTCAGCCCGAGTTCAACGACACCTCATTCGTCAAAATCCGACCATAAGTTCGAGAGATATCGTGCCACCGCCATCTTGTGAGGTGGGGAGGTGGAGGCGGGCCTTGAACCGGCCAAAACACACTACTCCTAATACTTGAGTTTTGATGTTAGCTTCTGGAATTAACTAACAAAGCATTTTGTAGACGCCTGTCCTCTACACCTGGAGTTCATCTTTGATGTAATCAATCATGGTGGAATAGCAAGAAAATTCTTCACTCTACGTTGTAATTTAGGATCAAGGAATATCAATTATTTTACTAGTAAGGAGAAACAAGTGTTACTTGCCTAATGATTTTATGAAATATTATCATTTTGAGCCCTTTACCAGGTATGTAGGGGATGCACGCATGGGCACAAAAAAGTAAATTTGATTCATCTCAAATTACAAATGTATATAAGAGTAGGATTATAAATTTATATTATCATTAATCCCGAAGACTGTATGGTTTCACCAATGTATTTAAAATGGCGGACTTGTGCGATTTTACGGTTTTGTGTTATTAAAGGGGTTTAATTTACTGCCCGCCTTTCCATATATTGTTATTTTTCGTAAGAGATTTGTAGTCCTGTATTATTGTTGTTGTTGTTATTATTATTATTATTAGACTATTATTATTATTATTATTATTATTATTATTATCATTAACATAAGCAACACCATTAAGGAGCTAGTTCCGCCCGTTAAAACAACAATAACTAATTAACTAGGAGCTTTGAAAGCTGATTATTTGAAACATTGTTGCGATCGATAGAGAGAATAGAAAATACATTATTTTGAGCCTTATTTAGAAACACCAGTCTATTTTGAAACTGTTTTCGACATAATTCAAGGTATGATGTTTGTGGGAAACTGCATTTAAAAATTTAACGACAGTTACTAAACTGTGGATTATTTAAATAATGTCAAGGTTTTGACGCCATATTGAATTGGGGATTTATGACTTTGCTTCAGATGAGTGTAACATATACCGAGTCACAGTATTCTTGATGTAATTGCAATATTTTCGGAAACTAGCACAAAGAATTATGAAGTCTCACGTTGCCAAGAATAACGATAGATTAGTGTCGACTTTCTAAATCGATAAATAATATTTTCCAGCACTACACTGAGGTAAAAACTGAAAAAATATAGATTACCAGTTGCACGAAATGAGCGATATGTAAATGTTATCTTAGTCTCCTATTCCTTTTCTTCCCCTTAACTGCACCCCGCCCTGGTATCTCCTTTCGCTGTGCTAGAGGTTTCCCCGCCGTCAGGTGAGACGGCGCCACGTAAGCCGATTACTTCTTGGCTGCCCTTCTAGTTTTGATTTATCTTTCAAGAAGGCCTTTTACCCAAACTCTATCCGCTCAACTGAACCCAATGCCTGTCTCAAGTTTACAGCCACAACCTACACACTCTGTGGGAGAATTTCCTATTGAACACATATTGAATCATCTGGGAATTCATATCGTCTCCAAATTATAACGTTAATCAGATAAAATGACCAAAAGTAGTAACTAATTACCAATGTATTACCAAATTAATTCTGTAAGTAAAGAACTGTGATGTGTAGCCTACATTTTGTTTCTGCGTAAGAAAAGGTCATGTAGCCTTAAGAACGCCTATAAATAAATAAATAAATAAATAAATAAATAAATAAATAAATAAATAAATAAATATATGAATACGTAAATATGTAAATAAATAAATAAATAAACAAACGAATGAAAGAAAGAAAGAAAGAAAGAAAGAAAGAAAGAAAGAAAGAAAGAATGAATGAATGATTTAATTAATTAATTAAAAATTAACAAATAGGCCTAAATTATTTTTAAATAAATGAATAAAATCAATTAATTTAAACAATATATAACTAAATAAAATAAAGAACTCTTAATATGTCAAATTTTCTAATTATAATCACTTATAGATCTCTAGAATGAATCTGTGAACCAAACAATTTCCAATATATGTTTTGTCTTTTTAATTACATGTAATAATTTATATTTTATTTCCAGCTGGATACTTTGAATCAATTACAGATAAATGAATAAATAATGAACATCATATGCATGAGTGCTCTGGTGAGATAGAAGTAATTAATGAATACCAGTCTACCCAGCAGCGCGGCAGCACGAACACACTGATGTTTTAAACACGTCCAATAAGTAGTGTGCCATTTATCTGGTCGAATCCTTCAAATGGCCATTCTCGTTTGCGTAGAGGATACGTTTCGAACCTACTCTTTTCCGGCATTGATTACTTGAAGTATGTAACTCAATTCTCTTTGCACAGTCTTTGTAAGCATTTCATTTAAATATCTGAAAATCAACCATACCCTAGTATTAATTAGTTCTTAAGGAAGATACCATTTTAAATATAGAACATTGTTCACAAACACTTTTAAAGCAAACTAACCATATGTAACGAGATTCAAATTCTTCTTCTTCTCCATCATTTTATCCCACTTCAAGTGGGGTCGATGTTTCTGGCAAGTCTTTTCCATTTTATTCTGTCCCACACATCGTCGTCCCCTAACTGCTTCTCCATTAGGTCTTCATGGATATTGTCAGTCCATCTTCTTCGAGGTCTGCCTCTATTCCTCGTGCCATCCACAACCAGAGACATCACTCTCCTTCCAGCAAAGTAATTATCCCGACGCATAACATGCCCATACCACAGCAGTCTTCTCTCCTGTATTTTCTTGGAGAATTCTGTTACTTTTACTGTGCCCCTGATTTTCTCATTTGCGATGTGATCAATCCTAGTGATGCCACTCATCCAGCGCAGCATCTTCATCTCAGTCACATCCAACTTATGACATTGTGACTTAGTTATTGCCCATGTCTCCACACCATACATCATGGCTGGCCTCATAGCTGTCTTGTAGGCCTTTCCTTTCACCCTTATACTGAGCCTTTTGTCACACAGAATGCCAGAAAACCTTTTCAAGTTCATCCAGGCTGACTGATCCCTGTGGTTAATCTCAGTATTTATGTTGCCATCTTTCGAAGTGGTTGACCCAAGATACTTGAAGCTACTGATTTGCCTTAAGCTTACTCCATCCATCTGCACTAATTCATTGCCCTCACCACCAAGGCACAAATACTCGGTTTTCTTTCGACTGATTTTCATGCCTCTGGTCTCCAAGCTTCTCGCCAGCTCTCCAGTCGCCTTTCCAGTTCTCTCCTACTGGTGTCGCACAAAACAATGTCATCGGCAAACAGCATGCACCATGGTGCTGCACTACGTAAGCCATCAGATAGGACATCCATGACAAGATTGAATATGTATGGACTCAGGGCTGACCCCTGATGCTACCCAACTTGAACAGGAAACCAGTTAGTCAACCCGACGCTACTCCGGACTCTTGTTTTAGCCTCCTCGTACATGTCCTGGATAAGCCACACATATTTTTCCGGGGCTGCTTTGGTCCTCAGACATCACCAGACTTTCTGGCGTGGAACTCTATCATAGGCTTTCTCTAAGTCTATAAATACCATATGTAGCTCCTTATTCTTCTCTCTATGCCTTTCGATGAGTTGCCGGAGTGCAAAAATGGCATCAGTTGTACTCCTACCTGGCATGAACCCAAACTGTTGTTCTCCAATCGTTGTGTCCTCTCGAAGCCTTTTCTCGATAATTTTCTCCCAGATGTTCATGGTATGGGACATCAGCTTTCTCCCCCTGCAGTTAGAACAGTCCTGGATGTCGCCCTTTTCCTTATATAAACACCAAGAAAACGCATTACTCTACGTGTAATTAGATAACATTTGTAGTTAAATTTAAACCTCAACCTCATAGATCAAGATCTGATGATGACCGCTTGATGATCCTAAAATTGCCCAATTATAATAGTGATCAAAACTATGCATGTACATTTTCTTCAAGAGTATTATTTACTTATATTTTATACAGTACATTGCAGCCCACCCAGTCATTGGGAAATTTCGTGTTGAACGACTGAAGAGAAACAACTGAGGGTTTGTATGGACAACACTGAAATAACGGCTTCGAAATGTTACATCTCAATCAAGTTGTTTGCCCTATAAAGTAAAACATTTAACTAACTCCATTTAACATTATATCCATTAAAATAAATCTGCCCATATAAATTTACAGCAAAAAGATCGATTCCCATTGTTCGACAGCACTTTTGTAGAAGTGCAGCAATTTTCAAACCTGAACTCAATTCCCGTAACCTCAGTTTCATTATTGAAATAACCATAACACAGTTGGTTGTTTGAGCGTATCGTGTGATAGAAAAAGGAGGACTTGCGACCTATTTCGTTCAGTTTTCAACAGGTACAACTGATATCACATTTGCACGAAGTAATTTTTAATTTGCTTCCGCACGCTAACGTAGAAATAATCACTACTGTTTCAATTAATCAGCACATGTGTGCTTTTATAAGTGTTCAATTTGCGTTTGCGAGTATATACTGTATAGAAGTGAATATTGTAAAATTGAAATGAGGATTTCTAGTTAACATCTATTCTGTATTCGTGTTTACAATGGTCACCCACAATTCAATTTGCTTCTACCATTTTTGCGTAAATTTTAATTATCTGGTGGTTTAGCCAGCGTAATGTGATTTTATTTTCGCCATAGCTTTGTAAAGAAGCTCACGGCTGCTCATGTGTTGTTCATCTAAGCCTTGTCAGAGTGAACCACGGGTGATCAAGGTAAACACCTGCACATCCCAAAACATGGATTTTTGTCTTTCACGACATACTAATCTACCAAAGTACGTAAATGTTATGGTGTTTGAAGCCATTTTTGGTGTTGCCTTAGTAAAGAAAGTTTGATGTTTTTCAGTCGGTAAACACTATATTTAACAAAGGAGATGGGTTATTCCCTAATCCAGAAATAAATTACACTAGTGGGCCCGTGCGAGCTTTCGCTACGTGAATGTAGGTTTATGGGGTAGTAGGGAAGAATGTTGGAGAACGAAGTTTTAAATATTGAAGAAATGTATTTATTGTTGTTAAACGTCATACGTACATGAGAAGAACACAAAGAATTGTGTAGAACAGTGTTTTTGTACTTCTCACAGCACCTCATTGTAGACAATATTCGATGTTACAACGAATTCATCGGTTATTGTTGCTCGGGAGTTTCTTCTACAGCAATTTTTACATTTGCAAAGGATTGAACCCTAGCGAAAGTCTTGGCGTGACCACACCGGAGCCATCTGCTGAGAGACTCCTCAGCTAGCAGTACGCCACGCTCCCGTCAGATGGCTGCCGCCGCCACGCTGCCCTGCGTTCTAGCGGCAGGCTCGCCTAACAGTACGCCTAGCTCCCGCCAGATGTCTGCTGCTACCGCGCTGCCCTGCGCTCTAGCGGCAGGCTCGACAGGTTATGGTGCTCCCTTTGTAAATGCTCATTTTTTAAGGAATTTATTTAATTGTGAGGCATTTAAAGAGGAAGTGAGTGCGTTTTGGGCACACATGGGGTTATCCGGAACCTGTAGGTACCCCATATGTGTAGATTGGTGTTTACAGGACCTTATTTTCGGTACAAAACCGTAATGGGACCTTAGCAGAATAATATAGGGAGGAGGAGATTAACAAATACACTTGGATTACCAGTTTCGATCGTCAAGCGATGTTTTGTTAAAATACTGGAATTGGTGATTGATCTGCAATCACATAGACCACAACTAACAAATAATAATGACGAGTTGAATTATCTCAACTCATACTGCAACTAAGTAAGTGTACATATTGTAAATATTTCCACCCATACTTTCTGACATAAATTTTAGGGTCCAAGTGCAATGATAATCGCTTGACGATCGAAACTGGTCATCCAAGTGTATTTGTTAATCTCATGTAACTTTTGTCAGAATTAGGGAATAACCCAACTCTTTAGGGAAAAATCGTGATGACCGACTGAAAAGCAAAAAACTTGCGTTTGAAGTTCATGTTCAAGGGTTTTGCCAGATGGTGAAGGGTTTCCTCCAAATTAGATTCATCAATGCTTGGAGCACTCGGCGTGGCTCTCATTGGGATAGCAAAACTTGCACTATGCTCCATATTTGAAGCACATCGTAGTACTTTTATGCTATGGTAAACCAAAGCTACAACAGCATTATCTCCTCTCAATAGTGGTATCAAAAGATAGAAATCTACCAGAACTTGAATACATGCCAATAAGAGCGGCTCTAAACCTAGTTCGTCGGTGTGCGTGTGAAGCTGTCGGTATATATCTTGGAGAACACAACATTGAAAATGCTTTCAACTCAACTGGAACATAGGCTACTGCGGAGGTTGCGGCGAATAGCATTAGCATCGCATTTGCAGCAGGTACACCGATGAATGCACTGTACTTCTGTGGTTTGATCTCTTGACAGCCCCACGTTAAGTGAGAATGACGGATCATCTGCAGTTCCTGTACATCTCGAAGCTGGCTCACAGAAAAGCGTTCATACCTCAACGCAATTGGTAAGGTGGACTCTTAGGCATCGACACGGATCAACTACTGTATGTACACCGTCTGGAAGTAGTCGGTCCTCTTATTCTGAGGAACAAACAGGAAAGATTCAGCATCGGATTGTGCCGGCATATGCAAAATGGATATGAAACGACAGTTGTAAATTATCCACACAAGATACTACGGAGGGAGGGAGGGAGGCGGGGGGAGAGGAGGGTAGTTGATGACCAAAACTACCCTTCCATCCACAAAAGAAGTGTCACTCCATGTATGCTGGTCTTCTTTTGGAGTGGTTATCGTGCCTCCCTCCATCAAAACGAGACTATTTCTTCGTATCACTGCTGTGATGAACCACCTCAGGATTCCTGTATTGTCAAGAGACGTGCTGCGCTGCAATGTTCAATTCTAAAGACTGTGACGGTTGGCAGATAGTTGCAGTATTAAACCCTTCATTACACACCATATTTCTTTAATATCCACCATATTCCCACCTCTTCCACAATCCTCATCACTTTCACCTACTTTTTTAGCCTATTTTCATTTTATGAAGAAATAGGCTTATGAGATCACCTTTTGTCCGTGTGTCTGTGTGTGCGTGTGTGATTCGCATGTTTCTGTGCCCCCCCCCCTAATAACTTCTAAACGGCTGGAGCGATTTCAATGAAACTCGGAAAGATCATAGTACTATTTCATCTGACCCCGACCTTGCCCTTCAAATTTTATTACGTCCCACCAATCCAATATGGCGGCTGTGCGAAATATTTCACCGGCATTCTATATCTCCATTACTATTACCAAAATCACCCTGAAATGTTGTATGGTGATAAAGGGCACTACTAGAAATTCACCTATGAGACTTTCAAAAACCTGTTGACTACAAAACGAACATGGCGGTCAAGCTAAGTTGAAACTTTTAAATAGACTTTTCTCGCGATTTAACCATCCAAACGCAGTGAAACTTGGTTCAGCAAAATGTTTATGCACATTGTAATGCAATGGCATCTAATTTAATTCAATTGTTGACATAATCTCAAGATGGAGGCTGTGCGAAATATTTCACCGGCATTCTATATCTCCGAAACTATTACCGATATTAGCCTGAAATTTTGTACGGTGGAAAAGAGTACTATTTGAAGTTCATCTATGAGACTTCTAAAAACCTGTAAAATACAAAACGAACATGGTGGCCAAGCAAAGTTGAAACATTTTAATAGACTCTTCTCGAGATTAAACCATCTGAGCGAAGTGAAATATTGTTCAGTAAATGTGAATACACATTGTAATGCACTGGTACTAATTTAGTTCAATTGTTCACATAACCTGAAGAAGGCGGCTGTGCGTAATTTTAAAATTAAGTTTATGTTCGACCCTGGCGAAATGTAAATATTATATGTCAGAAAACTGTACTATATTGAGGCTCATTATAGTACAAATTTTCATTATCGTAGTTTCTCACAAAATCAGAGCTCAAGAAACAGTTGTGAGACCAATTAGGTGAGGATAGCATCGCACCTGCGCTGACTTTCATGGCCCTCTATTTTAAATTTCACTGCGTGGCTAGTGTCATAGTGAGGTATTCCGGGAGGCCATGATCAAATACAAGGTATTCTCTGCGACCCATGCGCTCTGTTCAGTACATAAAACTGGTGAAATCTCGACAGATATTTATGAATATTTATGTTCGAATATAAAATAGTTATAATTATCGTCGAACATAAACAGTCGTATACAACTCGCCTATAATGGTAATTAGGACACTCGTATGGAAATTATAAAACTCGCTACGCTCGTTTTATAAGCATACTCATGTCTTAATTATTGCCATTATAGGCTCGTTGCATAATGTACTATTTTATTTCTTGTGTATTAATCATGTGATCGAAGTGAACGTTTGAATAACGAATCCACGCAGAAATCGTCATCTAATAGTATATAACTCTATGGCCTACATATATAAAAATCCAACATGGCAACCAACTGAAATATTTAGACTTTTCTCAATGTCTACTAATCTACGATAAAAATCAAACTGAAATTTTGTATGTTGATAGAGGCTATTAACATAATTTCAATTATGAGGCTTTCAATTACCTGGTGAGCACAAATCCAACATGGCAGCGACGCGAAATATAAATATTGAAATGGACGTTTCTCACGATTCAACAAACCGAGCGCAGTAAAACTCGGTACGGTAAATGCTTATACAAATTTTATGCCACTGGCATATAATTTATTTCAGTTGCTTTCATAACAACAAAATGGAAGCTGTGCGAAATATTAAAAACTGATCTTCATATCTTGTGTCTTAATCATGCGATTGAAGTTTGAATACTACACCTACACAATAATCTTCATGTAATAGTACATAACTCTAAGTGCTACATATATAAAAATCCAACATGGCGATCATCCGAAATATTTAGACGGTTCTCAATATCTACGAATCTATAACAGCAATTAAACTGAAATTGTATATGTTGATAGAAGCAATTAACATAAATAGGATATATGAAAATAGGCTGTAATTTCTTCACGGACCTACTTGTTAAATTTGTACACCGATGACTTTCCAAGAACAGTGTCCCACAAGTTCATTTATGTGAATGATATCAATCTCACTGTACAGCGCACCAATTTGGCCGATGCAGCGGATATTATTACAGAAGATCTCCAAGCTCTGGATGATTTCTTCATAAAATGGCGTTTCAACCCAATTCTCAGAAAAGTGAAATCACAACTTTCCAACTTGACAATAGGTCCCTTTTAACTACTGTGACTTTTAGAGATGCTGCGAGTTAAGTAAATAAGAACAGGAAGAAGAACAGGAAAAGGAACAGGAACAGGAACAAGAACAACAAGAACAAGACCAAGAACAGGAACAAGAACAGGAACAGGAACAAGAACAAGAACAAGAACAAGAACAGGAACATGAACAGGAACATGGACATGAACAGGAACAGGAACAGGAACAAGAACAAGATCAAGATCAAGATCAAGGTCAAGATCAAGATCAAGATCAAGATCGAGATCAGTATCAAGATCAAGATCAAGATCAAGAACAGGAACAGGAACAGGAACAGGAACAAGAACAGGAACAGGAACAGGAACAAGAACAAGAACAAGAACAAGAACTGGAACTGGAACGGGAACTGGAAAGGGAACTGGAACTGAGTCTGGAACTGGAACTGGAACTGGAACTGGAACTGGAACTGGGACAAGGACAAGGACAAGGACAAGAACAGGAACAGGAACTGGAAAAAGGGCAAGGACAGGAACAAGAACAGGAACACGAACAAGAACAGGAACAAGAACATGAACAAGAGCAAGGACAAAAGCAAGAACAGGAACATGAACAAGAACAAGGACAGGAACAGGAATAGGAACAAGAACAGGAACAAGAACATGAACAAGAACAAGGACAAGAACAAGAACAGGAACAGGAACAAGAACAGGAACAGGAACAAGAACAAGAACAAGTACAAGATCAGGAACTGGAACAAGGACAAGGACAGGAACAGGAACAAGAAGAAGAAAGTTCGTAGTTTACGTAACCGTTAATCTCACGATCATGAGCCATGGGACCTCCATTTTACGTTGAACCCGAACCAGAGGACATGGCTTTTCACTTCGAAAATGTCACATGCATTGACCGGGAATCAAACCCAAAACCCAGTCCGCTGCGCCCCGTGGCGTGAGTCTATCAGCTTGACCGCTGCGCCACCACGTCCCGAGAAGGAGGAGAATAAGGAGAATAGAAAGAGAAGAATAAAAGGAATATATGAAGAAGAAGAAGAAGAATATGAGAGAAAAAATAGAAGGAAAAAAGGAATAAGAAGAAAAAGAATACCTCTCCTTGGGGGAAGTAAAGTAACACTAACCAAAATCTAACACGTGCCGACCGTACAAGAGGAGGAGACTTCACTAGCGTCCACATGATTTATAGCCAATCGCTTTCTATATACTTCACGTCTATGTTCTTCAGTGAAGGAAAAATCGAAAGCACCCTTTAAACTTCCCGGTGGAAGCAGAGCTCCCTTCCGAATTTATTTATCTTACATTCTGCGTCTAGAAAGCGACTTGTGTTTCAAGTTATGAGATATCTCTTCAGCAACGAGGTACTCTGAGTGAAGCGGCCCACAGTAAATGGCTTATTGATTAGAGTCAGGTCAACCTTGATGGCCACTCGAGTCGTCTCATTTTGTGTCGCATCTGGCGAAAGAGGAGATAAATCCCGTGCCTCTAGTATCAAGAGACAGAACGGCGCATGTTATGAGGTGAGAACAACACGGCCCATCACACTGGCTGTGATGTAATGGGAATTACTGGGTGCGCTCTTCGTGGGAGGAGGATCATTGGAAATAGAAATTTGGTATATACAAGAGACGTTGGTATTCATCGGCCCTTCCATTAGTCATTTTCAAGAAAATTTTCGAATTTATTTTGTATTGTCTCATTCGATAGTATGTCCTCTCTAGTTTCCAGAAATATATAGTTTATACTAGTTTTATTGTTGTTTAGCTCATTTACATTCACTTTAAAGATCGGTGTGCACGCTTTTCAGCAGCTGTCACTTTGACACATAGGTGCAGCAGATAAAGCACACATTAATCTGGCTTTGAAACAGTCTACCCCAGAACTAAAACAATGTAGGAGATACTCACGGGTCAGAGAATGCAGATGAGTGATCTAAAATCCAAAGAAAAGGCAGTTTTTAGGAGTTTCAAAGTAAGACTCTTTACTCTAAATGTGTACCTTAACTTTAAGTTACGATTTCTCTCACTTTTTTTTTTCAATATTTGTCTTGACTTGGGCTGTTAAAATGTCCACTTGGAATAGACAAATAATGCAGCCATGTTGTAAAGCAGAATGAAGCTGTTGAATTGAAATTAGGGGTCTCGCCCCCCACAATTAATTTATTTTTACAATCAAAATAATGTAAATTGTAAAACAAAGCTAATATATTTGCCTCAATCAATGATACAACATTCTGAACATATAGCAGATCAATTTGCGACAACAATGACTCAATTAAGTTGAAAAAGAGCAAAGATATCGCGTCCTAAAAATGCACGTTATTTTTGGGATTTTGAGAAAGACCCCCCAATTTATTTGTATTTATTTTTTGGCAAAAATCCACTAGTTTATATTCTTGGAATCAGTGATATCAATTTCAAGAAAATAAGATGACTTGTAATGAAATGTTTTCAGTAGTGTTGATGAGTACCTACTTGAAGTAGTAGAAGTCATTTTTCAGTGTTGCCCAGTTCTATTATAGAAAGCTTTCCAGTCGGTCAACACAAATTGTGCCCAATTACATTAGGCGGAACAATAAGTATTTATGCATCCTATCCTAAAAGAAAATAAAACGCTTTTATGTTCAAACATTGGCGAGGAGACGCTTAACTGTATGACATCTTACGATCGTCACGCAATCATCTCAGATCCTGCTCTCTTAGGCTTAAGGCTGCTTAAGCTAGTAGCTCTCGCAGTTAAGAGGCGCAGGTGCGCTTCATAAAACGGGAGGTAGCGCGTAGTTCGCTACTCATGTTGGGCTCCGGGTCCGGACACGAAGAGTCCGCTGATGAGCTAGCTTGGTGTCCTAGGCGAAACCCCACACAAGACACGACACAATCCTAGAAGAATTGCAGTGTTTTAATTCACTGGCCGTGAAAGCCAATATAACATCTTTTTGGAAGCCCTCAGAGGGAGGTTAAGGTTGCTTGAGCTTTTAGTTCTCGCAGTGAAGAGGCGCAGGTGCACTTCATAAAACGGGAGGTAGCGCGCCATAGAGTTATGTACCATTAAAGGAAAATTATTGCGTATTTTCAATATTCAAACTTTCACTTCGATTGCATGATTACGACCCAAGAAATAAAACTTAATTTTAAAATTTCGCACAGCCGCGATCTTGAGATTATGTAAACAATTTAACTAAATTAGATGTCAGTGCATTACAATATGTACATTTACTGTACCATATTTCACTGCGTACAGAGAGAGTTAAATCACGAGAAAAGTCTATTAAAATGTTTCAACTTCGCTTGGCCACCATGTTCGTTTTGTACTTTACAGGTGTTTGAAAGTTACAGAGATAAACTTATAGCAGTGCTCTTTCTTACCGTACAAGATTTCAGGGTGGTGTCTGTAATAGTTTTGGAGATACAGAATGCCAGTGAAATATTTCGCACAGCCGCCATTTTGAGGTTATGAAAACAATTGAACTAAATTAGACTCCAGTGCATTACAATGTGCATAAATATTTACTGTACCAAGTTCCATTACGTTTGGATGGTTAAATCGCGAGAAAAGTCTATTTAAAAGTCTCAAATTCACATGGCCGCCATGTTGGTTTTGTAGTTACCAGGTTTTTGAAAGTCTCATTGGTGAACTTCTAGTAGAGCCCTTTATCGCTGTACACAATTGCAGGGTGATATCGGTAACAGTTTCGGAGATACTGAATGCTGGTGAAATATTTCGCACAGCCGGCATGTTGGATTGGTGAGACACAATAAAATTTGAAGGGCACGGTCGGGGTCGGCCAGAATAGTGCTATGATCATACTGAGTTTTATTGAAATCGCACTGGCCGTTTAGAATTTATTAGGGGACACACACACACACACACGAACCACACACGCACACACAGACACACGAGCAAAAGGTGATCTCAGAAGCCTATATTTTTATATATATAAAATGAAAATAGGCTAAAAATGCTTTGTTTTAATTCACTGGCCGTGAAAGCCAATTTCGCTTCAGCTCCAGTAGGTGAATTTCACTCGTGTAATACTAAAATGGTGGCAGAACAGTTGCAATTTTTCAGAGTAGCCCCCGTACGTTGCTGAATACCTCACACTTCTTCACATTCAAACACTGCCTATGTTTATCCAATGTATTTAAGGAACTGTCCAGCCTAAAAGTGATATATAATGATATATTATTTATTTGTCCCCGTTCCGTGCCTACAAATGATAGGATATGGCTTATCTTTCCTTGACAATGAAATGGAATGGATTCTCTGAAGGCAAGATGAGGAAGTGCTAGTTCGTGACTGGCAGGTGAGGCGTGCATGCAAGGACACAAATAAGTTATACATCAGCTTAAGTCTACTGTATTATTAAGGCAAGAAAATAGGTTCTAGATTGATCCAGGTCTCTGTCTTCATCCATCTTGGAATGCAAATGTTCGGCCTTTGACATTTCTGATCGAGGCGCGAATAAAAGTGACTTACGCTCCCATTCGAGTGTTCTTATTTGTTAAGTTCAGCTTCTTTGATGGCTCAGTGGTAGAATGTCCACTTTGAGGTCCCATTATCATAGGTTCTATTCCCGGCTGAGGTGGTAGGAAAATTGAATAGCGGCAAAAATCCATGGAACCCCACGTCTTGCGATGTCAGCTCGTAAAAGTCCTCTCGTACCACATTTGGTGATTACAAGACAAAATGGCAGCTGATATCTTGTGCCTGACCTATATTTCATTAGTTTGAGTATTCCATGCAATATAGCCTACCGATAGAAACAATATAAACCTCGTATGAAATGCGTTATAGTAAAAATATAATTCACTAAAGATATCACCTAGTCCAAATCATTATTTGCTAAGGCGTCGTTTGTAAGTCAATTGATAACGATGAATTTCGATGGACATGTTTAGCTCCGTGGTAAAGCGTCAGTCTTTTACCCGTTTGGCCGAGGTTCAAAACCTATCAGAGTTCTTTTTTTATTTTTCTTGAATATTTTTAGCCTACTTTCGATTTTTGCAAAAAATGAAAGTAGACTTATGAGATCAACACAGGGCGAAAAATTGTTTGTCTGTATGTGTGTGTGTGTGTGTGTCTGTGTGTGTGAGTGTGTGTACTCTGAATGTCTGCCCCCCCCCCCCTATCAATTCGAACCCCGTGAAACCGAAACGTAATGGCGGCCACCCAAATGTTCAAAGCTTACAAATTACGACTAACGTCTTCATCCGATCCCTACCAAATTTTGCAACGACATATATTTATATAGCGAGCGTCTTTTGACTAAATTACAAGATCAACAGCCTAACAGTTTGCGGATGGCGGCCATGTATGTGTGCAAATCGATTTCCCCTATCTATTCAAACACGGCGAACCCGATTTGAACGAAATTTGGTACCGAGGTAGCACTAGCAAGGGGCACCTCAGTTTCATGTTTTATATCGCCGCCATCTTGACGAAAACGTAATGGTGGCCACGCAAATGTTAAAAGCTTGTATCAAATTACGACCAACCTAATCATCTGATCTCTACCAAATTTTGCAACATTATACCTTTATGTGAGAAGCATCTTTTGAGGTCATCAGCCCAATAGTTTGCAGATAGCGGCCATGTATGTGTGCAAATCGATTCACCATATCATTTCAAACACGACGTAACCGAATTGAATGATATTTTTTACAGAGGTAGCACTAGCAAAGGGCACCTCATATTCATGTTTAATATCCGTATAACACGTTGTGTTTCAACAAGCTACTACAGCCAACATTCAATGATACTACTTGAAAAGGTCAAAGAGTTATAACAATACCCATGCATTTAGGAGAAATTAGACTATATGTTCTTTACTGAACATCTTGTTATATTCATTGGTTTGTTATTACTCAGACGTTTTGAAATTAAGCGTTATAACTTATTGTGCATTTTGCAATGGAAAATATCTATTTAATTAAAACAACGTTTTTCACCGGATCTGCACTTGAGAAATCTACCAGCAATCAGATGAACAATGCGTTGCCTACCACGGCCGACTAGATGCGAGCTGCGCTCTACACTTACGTGTTGGAACTAATGACAAAGGTGTAATCCAAAAGTTTTCTCTTGTGGCTGCTAGAATGCACTCGCCACCAAGGATAGGCGCGTGAAGAAAATCAGCGGTGTAGTCAGTTTCAAGTAGAAAGGCTCATTGTCTAGGCCAGTAGAGACGAGCGCAGCTCGCATCCAGTCGGCTTTGGTGCCACCTTTGTCGTGGGCCATGCGATACCATGCAAGGGCATATAAATGCATAGAAATAACTCTGGCACGATAGGGTAATCTTATGCGAAATCTTTCCGCCAGATGTCATGACTGTTCTATGTGGGACTCAATTTGTTTGTTTTCCGTTGGCATTCTATAGCCTACGAATCAAACTTGAAGAATGACATAATGAAGTACAAACTACAATATTTTTTATTTTATTTTAAGGCGTTTGCGACAGCCTATTGTGTGTTATTTGCAAATGTTGGTAGCAAAATAACAGCATATGGAAGAAGTAGAAGAGAAATAGTCAGCCGCATCAACCAAGACAAAATTGCATTCAACAAGAAAGCAAAGCTCTTTACATGCAAAAACATTATTATGAGCCTCAGGAAACTTCTTGTGAAGATATATGCGTGGAGCGTACTGTTATATGGTAGTGAAACCTGGACTCTTAGATTGGCTGATAAGAAACGAAATGTGGTGCTACAGTAAAATACTAAAAATTCCATGGGTGGACAAAATAAGTAATGAAGAAACGCTGAAGAGGATTGGAGAGAAGCCATGTTTATGGAATAAGCTTACTCACCGAAGAGACAATTGGATTTGACATATCTTGAGGCATGAATGTCTTCTACATACAATACTGGAGGGCAATGTGGAAGGGAAGCACTGTAGAGGTATACCACGGCTGGGATACATAAAACAAATCATTCACGACAAGGGTTGTGACAATTACACGGACATAGTTATAACTATACCCATACATTTAGGAGAAAGTAGGCTATATGTTGTTTGCTGAACATCTTGTTTATTCATATTGTTACGCGGCCCTTGGACTTCAATTTGTCAAGTCAAGTTGCCCTTTGTAGAAATTGAATTTGACATACCTGGGTGCCTTCTCAATTCTCAATATGTAGTAGCTACTGGTATTATTCGAATAGTACTCCCTTTAACAGCAAAAAGAATTGAACTAAATCCATCCAAAAGCAAGGAATCGAAGTAGTAAAGCATTACTGCTCCTCACAATCAGTGCCGGATTAAGGTAAAATGAGGCCTAAGTCCCTCAGATTTTTGGGGCCCCTTTATTTTTTCAAATAAAGTATACACAAGAGTTTTTTCTCAAGATGAATAATATTTAATATACATATATACTGTACATACATTTCAATTGAAACGATCATCGTTATTTGAAAACATTTCAGATGATTTGATGAACAATTTAACAACTCATAGAGGAAAGTCGCCAAATATGGAATACCATTTATATTTTTTATGATATTGAAGTAATTGATTGAATTAAAAATGTTTTCAAATGTGTACCATTTCTAGGAATTACTTATACAAAGAATGTCATATAATGCTAAGCTGAATATATTATGTGGAAGTAATTAGAAATATTTTTGTAAGAAAGTTACATTTTACATAATAAACAAGATGGCTCCAAATATGGAATACTTAATGAAGTTCATGAGATTAGTAGTTTATTTACAGAAATCACACACAAATCGCAGCAATCACTTGAGGGACCTTCGACTGGACGATCGACAGACCAGTCTCATCTACACTGAACACCCTATCAGCAGCATAATGATGTTTATCGAACTCACGGTCCAGTAGGTCAAAGAAATAGAACACATCTTCCTTATCAAATCTTTTCACTCTGGTAAAATATGTTCCTGTTGGTGTTCGTAACGATATTTCGTTTCTATGGCGAGATAAAATGAGTTTTGGCCATTTTTGGCCCGCTATTTCTCGTTCCTTGGAAAACGGATGCGGCATGTTGTTTGCCTGTGCTAGTTGAGATGCAAGTTGTTTCACGTCACTCCTAGAGAGACCAAAAAATCTTGCCTCCATAATTTTCAGGTACTCTACGAGTTGCTTTTCTATATTACTTGGAAGAATCGGACGTTCTCCAAGTGCGGTCTGTACTGCATCCTTGGGTTCAACATCCTTCACGGAATACAGCCTGAACAATGTAGGTCTAGGTACATTGAATTGTTCAGCTGCTTTTTTAAATCCCATTTTCTATTCTCGTACCGCAAAAATAGCTTGTTTCATGTCATCCGGGTTCCACCGTTTCCTCTTACGTCTTTCACCTTACATGACCTAGAAAAATTGTAGAAATACTTTTATAATTGATTATATTCATATAAAATTAAGTGACAGGAATGAGGAGCCAAATTTGGAATACTATTCCATATTGCGGTCCCCATGTATTCCTTATTGGGAACTTTGCCATGTTGATTTCAAGAATGCGCAACGGAAAAGAAAATAAACTTAAGGATTAACAACTACATATAGCTAATAGCGTAGTACATACACTATAATTTGCCTCCTAGGATAAGAATAATACCCGATAATAAAGGCATACAATAATGCAATGAGTACATCCCTCACAAAATCTCAAAGACGGAAGATTCAAACTACAGCAGATAACTAACCAACCAAGCTCAGCAGAGTCGTCTCGCTCAGTGACCTCGGGAATACAATGACGTCACACGCAAGCACTGATAGGAAAGGGAGATCTACCAACCACACAATTCGAAATATTACGGTATTCCATATTAGGCGACTATTCCATATATGGCGACTTTCCTCTACTATTTTTAGCCTATTTTCAATTTTGAAAAAAAATAGGCTTATGAGATCACCTTTTGTCCGTGTGTGTGTGCGTGTGTGTGTGTGTGTGTGTGTGTGTGTGTGTGTGTGAGGTGTGTGTGTGTGTCCCCCTAATAAAATCTAAACGGCTGGAGCGATTTCAATGAAACTCGGTAAGTTCATAGCACTATTCCTGGCAACCTCGACCGTGCCCTTCAAATTTTGATACGTCTCACCAATCCAACATGGCGGCTGTGCGAAATATTTCACTAGCATTCAATATCTCCGAAACTATTACCGATATCGCCCTGAAATTTTGTACGGTGATAAAGGGCACTACTAGAAGTTCACCTGTGAGACTTTCAAAAACCTGGTGACTACAAAACCAACATGGCGGACAAGCGAAATTGAGACTTTTAAATAGACATTTCTCGCGATTTAACTATCCAAACGTAATTAAACTTGGTACAGCAAATGTTTATATACATTTTAATGCACTGGAGTCTAATTTAGTTCAATTGTTTACATAACCTCAAAATGGCGGCTGTGCGAAATATTTCACTGACATTCTATATCTCCGAAACTATTACAGATATCATCATGCAATTTTGTACGGTGATAAAGGATACTAATACAAGTTTACCTATGTATATTTCATAAACCTGTAAAGTAAAAAACGAACATGGCGACCAAGCGAATTTGAAATATTTTAATAGACTTTTCTCGTAATTTAACTCTCTGAGCGCAGTGAAATGTGGTACAGTAAATGATTTTGCAGATTGTAATGCACTGCCATCTAATTTAATTCAATTGTTTACATAACCTCATGATGGCGGCTGTGCGAAATTTTAAAATTAAGTTTTTATTCTTGTGTCGTAATCATGTGATCGAAGTGAAAGTTTGAATAATGAAGCTAGGCAATAATTGTCCTTGAATTGTACATAACTCTATGGCCTATACATATAACAATCCTAAATGGCGAGCTTCCGAAATATTTAGACGGTTCTCAATATCTATGAATCTTTTACAGCAACCAAACTGAATTTTTTTATGTTCATAGAGACTATGAACATATGTTCACCTATAGGACTTTCAGTAACCTGGTGAGCACAAATCCAACATGGCGGCGACGCGAAGTGTATTTAAATGGACGTTTCTCGCGAATTATCTATCCTAGTGCCGTGAAACGTTGCACGTTAAATGCTTATACAAATGTTGATCCACTGGCATGTAATTTATTTCAATTGTTTGCATAATCACAAGATGGCTGCTGTGCGTAATTTTAAAATCTCGTTTTTACTTCTTGTGTTCTAATCATGCGATTGAAGTTTGTATACCACACGTACACAATAATCTTAATGTAATAGTACAAAAATAATAATCCAACCTGGCGACCATATGAAATATTTAGACGGTTCTCAATATCTACGAATCTGTTACAGCAATTAAACTGATATTTTGTATGTAGATAGAGGCAGGATGAGTAGGATATATGAAAATAGGCTGTATAGTTCTTCACGGAACTACTTGTTTTTTCTGCTTTTTTTTTCGATCAATGAAATCTTCTACAATGTCATCAAAATCAATTTTCCGCAGAACATCTGACTCGATATACATTAAACTTAGCATTTCTAATCGTTCTTGTGA
The DNA here is from genome assembly GCA_946902985.2 of Meconema thalassinum. Classification (NCBI taxonomy): domain Eukaryota; kingdom Metazoa; phylum Arthropoda; class Insecta; order Orthoptera; family Tettigoniidae; genus Meconema; species Meconema thalassinum. The sequence goes on along the minus strand of OX336390.1, from coordinate 799,928,262 downwards.
CATGATACTTCTTTGCGCACTTTTGATCCGTTTCAATTTTGAAAACGAGCGTTCCGCAGTACAATGCGTTATCATGAGGGTCAGGAAAATGCGAAAAGCAATTTCAACGTTCAGAAAAACAGACTCAAGCTTGTCTCGAATAAGAATTTCGTAAAGTTCAGAATGAGTGAACTCAGTTTTTAAAGGACATTGTAATTTAATATAGTGTTGAAACTGCCTCAGTCCCGGATAACAATTTTCTAAATCTTCGGAATAAAATTAGGGTGGGCCCAGATAATTGGGGGCCCTAGGCCTGGGCCTAGTCGGGCCTTATGGGTAATCCAGCACTGCTCACAATCAAGCCCGGCTGTTACAGGAAGGAATCAATATAAAAAGTAAAATCTTGTCGACGCGCGTTTCACCATTTAGTGAGAATCGCTGTTCAAACAAGATCCCTAGACACAGGTCATTGTAGTATTTTCGTCGAGTGCAAGGTGCTCTCGTTCACGAATGAAGCAAGAGGAGTCGATAATCTTCAAGGATTTGGCCTGGCACATTATCGCTTTTTCTGTTCTTCTCCATTAGCGCCTAATGACAAGGCGTGATAAAAGCTTGTGGCTTGTCACGAGTTAGACAAGACAGTCTGTAGAAGACTGGAAGTACAGAACAGTAATAAATAATGCCACCTTATCACAGCGGTCCTGTGGACATCGTGTGTATAAACCATAGTTCAGGCAATAACTTAAATGAGTATTCCACTGCATGATTTCAAACTGTCGCTTCTCCATTTAACCCTCAAATGGTCGCGTTATCATCTTTTAGACCTGCCATATTGTTTATTGATTGGTTTGATGCTAAACCCTCAGTCTACTGGGGGCGGATAGTGGCGCAGTGGACCGGGTTCAATTCTCGATCAATGCATGTGAGATTTTCAAAGTGAAATGGCATGTCCGGTGGTTCGTATTCCTCGTAAAAAGGAGGTTCCGTGGCTCATGATCGTGAGATTAATAGTCACGTATAACTAAAACCCTCTAGTTTGCTTCCTTCCGCACCCTACTATACATGTATACATTTAACACTCCTTTGTTTGCACCTTCTGCTCAACTTCTGTATGTCAAACCACTCATTATTCCCGTTTCCAACGGAGTCGGGGATGAGATGCGATGAAATTCTATGTGGCGGTGGTTTTACGGCCGGATGCTCTTCCTTACACCAACCTCATGAGAGGAATTAATTAGAGATAAAATTAATGAAGATGAATGAAACGGGATAAGGATGTGGAAGGAAGCGGTAGTGGCCTGTCATAAGGCACCGTCCCAGCGTTTGCCTGGAGTTGAAAATGGGAACCCATGGAAAACTATTTCAAGGATGACCGACGGTGGGGCACCTTTTGCTCAACTTCTCTCCATTTGTATTACCTTTAAAATATATTACAGGCGATTCAAGATTTACAGCTGCAGTTCGAATACGTTGTCTACTTGAGGAAACCATTTCGAACTTTGTTCAATCGTAACAATGTGCCAAACTTTGAGCCTGATTCGCCTCTCAAACAAGGTTTATACACAACAAAATGTAATAGAATATCAAATTCTTACTGAATCAATCGGCATATCGTTCCAACTACCGCTAAAAACTATATTCACGCACACAATTCATGAAAAGCAAAGTTGGTAAAGCTCCCAATTAACGTGAAAAGGAAAAGAAAATATTCATAATTTTTTACAAAGGAAATTCTGAAAAGTAATCTAGAGCCAGCTTATGGAAACATAGCAACATGTGGCGGAAAATCTTGTATGCAAAAACAAGATGTTCAGTAGAGAACATATTGCCTACTTTCTCCTAAATGCATGGGTATTGTTATAACTCTTTGTCCTTTTCAAGGAGTATAATTGAATGTTGGTTGTAGTAGCTTGTTGAAATATAACGTGCTATAGGGATATTAAACATGAATATGAGGTGCCCTTTGCTAGTGCTACCTCTGTAAAAAAAATCATTCAATTCGGTTTCACCGTGTTTGAATTGATATGGGGAATGGATTTGCACACATACCTGGCCGCTATTTGCAAACTATTGGGCTGATGACCTTGTAGTCAGTCATAAGATGCTTTCCACAAAAAGGCATGTTGTTGCAAAATTTGGTAGAGTTCGGATGATTAGGTTAATCGTAATTTGATTTAAGCATTGAATATTTGTGTGGCCGCCATCACGTTTCCGTCAAGATGGCAACGATATGAAACATGACACTGAGGTGCTCTTTGCCAGTGCTACCTCTCTACCAAATTTTGTTCCATTCGGTTTCACCGTGTTCGAATTAATAGGGAGAATCGATTTTCACACAAAGATGGCCGCCATCCGCAAACTATTAGGCTGATGACCTATTAGTTTGGTCAAAAGATGCTCCCCCCATAAAGGTATGTTGTTGCAAAATTTGGTAGAGATCGGCTGATTAGGTTAATATTAATTTGATTTAAGCTTTGAACATTTGTGTGGCCGCCATTACGTTTCCGTCAAGATGGCGGCGATATAAAACATGACACTGAGGTTCCCTTTGCTAGTGCTACCTCTGTACCAAATTTCGATCCATTCGGTTTCACCTTCTTCGAATTAATTGGGGGAATCGATTTTGATACAAAGATGGCCGCCACCCGCAAACTATTAGGCTAATGACCTATTAGTTTGGTAGAAGGATGCTCCCTCCATAAAGGTATGTCGTTGCAAAATTTGGTAGAGATCGGATGATGAGGTGAATCGTAATTTGATTTAAGCATTGAACATTTGTGTGGCCGCCATCACGTTTCCGTCAAAGTAGCGGCGATATGAAACATGACACTGAGGTGCCCTTTGCTAGTGCTACCTCTGAAATAAATTTCGTTCCATTCGGTTTCACCGTGTTTGAATTAATAGGGGAATCGATTTTGACACAAAGATGGCCGCCATCCGCAAACAGTTACGCTAATGACCTACTAATTTGGTAAAAGGATGTTTCCTCTATAAAGGTATGCTGTTACAAAATTTGGTAGAGATCGGATGATTAGGTTAGTCGTAATTTGATTTAAGCTTTGAACATTTGTGTGGCCGCCATTACTTTTCTGTCAAGATGGCGGCGATATAAAACATAACACTGAGGTGTTCTTTGCTAGTGCTACCTCTGTACCAAATTTCGTTCCATTCGGTTTCACCGTGTTCGAATTAATAGGGGGAATCGATTTTCACACAAAGATGGCCGCCATCCGCAAACTATTAGGCTGATGACCTACTAGTTTGGTCAAAAGATGCTCCCCCCATAAAGGTATGTTGTTGCAAAATTTGGCAGAGATCGGTTGATTAGGTTAGTCGTAATTTGGTTTAAGCTTTGAACATTTGTGTGGCCGCCATTACGTTTCCGTCAAGATGGCGGCGATATAAAACATGACACTGAGGTGTCCTTTGCTTGTGCTACCTTTGTACCAAATTTCGTTCAATTCGCGTTCACGGTGTTCGAATTGATAGGGGGGGCGGGGGTCAGACATTCAGAGTACACACACTCACACACACACAGACTCACACACACACATACACACACACAGACAGACACACTTTTTTTTTCGCCCTGTGTTGATCTCATAAGTCTACTTTCATTTTTTGCAAAAATCGAAAGTAGGCTAACAAGCAGAAAAGTGGGAACTACTGTCGGGGAAATAAGTATAGATACTCGAGTTTAGAGGTCAATAAAACCTTTACCCTTAGTCTTACATAAGAACAACCTGCACCAAAATTTTCCTTGTTTTCTTTGTCGTTTAACGATATAGAGTAAATATTTGCATTGTATCTCGTTAAAATTTTATAGCAGATTGAACAAAAAAAAAGTACCGGTTTTTCTTACCAAGTTCACGGAGCGCTCACTTAGAAGGATAATTACGTTAAAAGTATTAATCGGATCGTAACGAAACTCTAATACGTCTTAAAGGAACTTATTGTTAACGCGTATATGAAATTTTAATCTGATCTGACGTTTCTTAAAATAGTTGTTGTGAATTTTGTAAAACATCTTTTCTCGGGCCTGGGTGGTCATAGCAGTATGAAATATGGCTTGTTATGAGGCTCATAGCAATGCAAGGCTTAACGTAAAACTACATTTTATCTACTTGTGATTATCGATTTTATATGGATTGATATTTAATCGGACCATTGAGGGCGGCGATAGTACCGCAGCAGCCTGGCAATGTTGCCAGTTGCTGCGAGCTCGTTCCTACGCACACCTAACTCTGACCTTTGTTCTTCGTTGAGTCATTAGCAACAAGCAGCAACTATCACTGTCTGTATTATCTATTGTTTCCACATCGAACAAGATGCCAGCTAATCCGCAGTTAACGGAGGGAGAATTTGCCATTATTATAAGTGAAATATGTTTTTTTTTAGATGCGAGAGAGAAAGTAATAATGATAAGAGGGTTTAGCAAATAGTATCCAAGTGTATTGGAAGGTCGATAGCCACGGTGAAGAGATTTGCCGCTGCAATTAAAGATATTCCTCTTCCTCCCAGAATCCAAAAGTATGAAAGTATGACGAAAGCAGAGCTAATTGTTTACGCCAAACCTCACTTCAGGGCACCTAAAAAGAAGCTGGAACAGATAATCAAGAATGTTCGTCCTGACGTCGAACTCGTCTGGTTGCCAGTTGCTCATTGTGAGCTCAACCCCATAGAGCTGGTTTAGTCCTACGTGAAAAATAAAATAGCTAAAGTGAATATGAGTAACCAGGCGGAGAGAGGAGGATCAATGGAGGTGATGCGAGATCTCTGTAAAGAAGCCTTGAGGTCTGTAACACCGGAGCTATGGAAAAAATGCATCGAACACACCAAAAAAATAGAGAAACATTCCTGGGAAAAGGATTGGCTAACAGGAGACGTCCCCGTTGTTGAGCCACTTGTTATAAACTTAAATGACAGTTCATCTGATTCATCGGGCAGTGATTTTTCACACAGTTAATAAGGGAGCAGTTTTATAATCTTATAATCTCCAAGTGTAAATTACTTCAAACAATTAATATTATAATAATAGCTTTTCAGCTGACACACCATTTTTAAACCTGCCGGGGCCGATAACCCAGATGTTAGGCCCCTTAAAACAACAATTATCATCATCATCATTAAACCTGCCAATGGAGGTCCAAAGCCCTCATTAAAAAAGGTGTTGGGAAATGTTTAACTTCTTGCGGAAATGAAATATAAGACACGTTTCTCTAACTTCTAGGTAAAATTAGCAGAGGCTACTAGCGCTGTACATAAGGGACGCATATTTCAGGATATAAAGAAGAATGAAATAGTTAAGTTAAATCGACGTGAGTGATAGTGTATTTTATTTTTTCTTAATCGTATTACCCTCCAGGGTTGGCTACCCTCGGACTCAGCGATGGATCCCACATTTACCGCCTCCATTTTGAAACTTCGGGATCGGGTATACAACTGGGGTGTGTAACCAGCACTTCGCCCAGCTTGCCTCACCTGCAAAGCAAACAGGGACCTTATGAGGGATGGGAAGATTGGGAGGGATAGGCAAGGAAGAGGGAATGAGGCGGCCGTGGCCTTACGTTAGGTATCATCCCGGCATTTGCCTGGAGACGAAGTGGGAAACCACGAAAACCACTTCAAGGATGGCTGAGGTGGGAATCGAACACCCCCTCTACGCATTTGGAGCACCCGAGGCTGAGTTGACCCCGTTCCAATCCTCATACCAATTTTGAAATTTCGTGGCAGAGCCGGGAATCGAACCACGGACCTCCTGGGTGGCAGCTAAGCACTCTGACCACTACACCACGGAGGCGAATATATATTATAATTTTTGTATTATAATTCGTCAATTTCACGTACGGTTTTTAATTAATTTTAATTAATGTCATTTTTCAAGCCCTCGTACTGCAGCTCCGTCACCAAGATTTTATTCGTATAAAATAATATCTTCCTTGTCACGTGAGCGACCCGTGGTTTAACCCATAAACATTCACTTTATCTTTCCGTTTCTTTTATATACCGGTATTGCCACCACAGAATTTCAACTACCATAATATAGTTAAGTGAACACGGAACTGTCCTTCATCCATTTTGCTGAATTATGATAAAATAATAGATGTAGTGTAATGGTGTGATAATTGCTTTGTATAAGTTTGATAAAAGTTCAGTTTTATAAAATATTTGATAACATTTATTTGACACATTTCTTTAGCAGTGTAATACCGGCCTAACACAAATATTACAATACAATAACAGAAATTCACAGACTTTACGGCTTGGTACGCGCGCGTAGTATGTTTCACAGGGCAACGTCGCACGAGTTTCCTCGACCGAGCGCATCGTTCCCGTCGCTTGCTACGATACATTCTTCTCACATAACCACCCGATTAAATATCAATCGATATAAAAGCAATTATCAAAAGTAGATAAAATGTAGTTTTACGCTAAGCCTTGCATTGCTATGAGCCTCATAACAAGCCATATTTCATACTGCTATGACCACCCAGGCCCGAGAAAAAGATGTTTTACAAAATTCACAACAACTACTTAAAGAAACGTCAGATCAGATTAAAACTTCATATACGCGTTAACAATAAGTTCCTTTAAGACGTATTAGAGTTTCGTTACGATCCGATTAATACTTTTAACGTAATGATCCTTCTAAGTGAGCGCTCCGTGAACTTGGTAAGAAAAACCGGTACATTTTTTGTTCAATCTGCTATAAAATTTTAACGAGATACAATGCAAATATTTACTCTATATTGTTAAACGAGAAATAAAACAAGGAAAATTTTGGTGTAGGTTGTTCTTATGTAAGACTAAGGGTAAAGGTTTTATTGACCTCTAAACTCGAGTATCTATACTTATTTCCCCGACAGCATATCCTATATACACCGTTTCACCGATCTGAACCAACATTTTTATACTTACCCTTTTGAAACCTGCGAGTAGCACTGTCTACATGATATTTTGGACAACTCTCTCCATTCCCTACATTTAGAGCAACAGATAAAATAAACTTTAAAGCCATGTTTTAATGCCCTAGAACCATTCATGTCCGTAGTAGTGTAACAGTAAGAATATTTCAATAAGGCTATTGTTGACTGACAATTCAGGCTGCAACACATCGCTCCTAACAGTGGTCTGGTGCAGATTTGCGAAAATAATTACATCTTGCGCTGCTTATAAATTGGAGTCTTATTAGTGCAATAAGATTTCTTAGGCCACTTAAAATTGTTGTCATCATGAAAATACTATGCCTCTGTATAAGTGCGATGGTGTTGGTGCAGTACATTGAGGTTATCAGCTGCAATAAGCGTTGGTGCTTTCAAATTTACTTTTATGTATTCCAATATTTATCCTTGAGCGCTATGTGGCGATAAATGACACTATTGCTACCACAGGAGCTCGGGACAGCCGAAGTTTTCCAAAGTGCTCTGATTATATTCCTACGGCGCTATGCGACAAAAGACGACACTATTGATCTCTTCTTTTCTAACAGCCAATGAGATATAGGCCCTTGGCAGTGTCTTTTATTTCACATACTCCTCTTTCTAATCATATTTTTCAATTCGTTTGTAAATTACATGTGTCAGTACTGTAATTAGTAAATAGCCGTCTCCCTATTCATTATTATCATTATCATTACGGGAAAATGACCGGAATGTTACGTCCATTAAACTGTACTACTTATCACCTCCATTACTACCACCACCACAAAAATTTCTATTTAAAAAATATTATTAGCCTACTTTTCACATTTTGCAAAAATGAGGAAAAAGTAGACTTATGAGATCGGGCAAATGTGTGTCTGTATGTCTGTCCTTCTGTCTGTCTGTCTGTCTGTCTGTCCTTCTGTCTGTCTGTCTGGCTGTATGTGTGTCCCCCCCCCTATCAACTTCTAAACGGCTGGAGCAATCGAAACGAAATTTGGTAGGAGTAAAGATCTATACCTGAATATCTCACGGCCATATTTGAAAATGATGTCAGTGCTACCAACTGCTGAAACATCGCAATTGAAATTTGAGCTCCATGTTGGATATCTTGGAAGGTATAAATGCGAGCTATTTTAAAATTGGCACACATATAGAAAATAATATTGCAGTTTTATTTCCAGGAGGCCATACATGGCAGTGTTGCCAAAATGATTATAAGCCTGCTGATAGGTCCAATTTTTAAATGCATATAACTTCTACACTGTCAATTGGAATTCAACCAAATGTCGTATGTTGTATGTGTACATAACCAGATATGACAAAGCGTTTTCTTAAGAACCATCAGGGCTGCCAACAGTTAATAAATGCTCCTAATAATCTTTTATCCAAATACCAATATATCACAGAGTATGCAAGCCGACAGCTTTAAACTATGCACACGTATAGTACCTGACATTCTATATTAATTTGGAGTAACTTATATTGGCTACGTCAGTGCTACCAACATGATTCTAAGCCTGCTGACAGGTACAACTTTAAATACATGTAACTTCCATACTATCATTTGGATTTCAACGAAATTTCGTATGTGCTATGTGTACAATAACAGATATGACTATGAATATTCTTAAGAGCAACCAGGGCTGCCAACTGTTAATATGTGCTGTCTCTATTTTTGTTACCCTAATATCAATATATCAGAAAGAATGCAAGCCAATCGCTCTAAACTTTGCACACGTATAGTACCTGGCATTCTAGATGAATTTGGAGTAAATAATATACGTCAGTGCTGCCAACATTACTCTAAGCCTGCTGATAGGTCCAATTTTAAAATACATGTAACTTTTATACTATCAAATGGATTTCATCCAAAATTGGCACAACAAGAGATCATAACATTTCAGATTATTTCTGACCAAAACATACATGACATTGTTGCCAACATGATTTTACGCGCGCTGATAGATCCAATGTCTAACTGCATGTAACGTCCATGCTATCCATTGGACTTCAACCAAATTTTGTATTCTGTATCTTAAGAGATGGAGCTAACAATATATTCAGTTACCAGGACTGCCAACTGTAGTGCTCTATTAGGCCACATTATACCAGGTATATTTCGTACTAATTAGAAATGTCGATATTACCAACTTAATTTCGTTATTATTCTAGATTGGTCTATATAGATTGGCATGAATCTTTCATTTTAAGAAAAGTAGGCTCTTTAGTTCTTTACGGAACTTCTTCTTTTTCTGATAGTTTAAGTATCATATGCCAGTTCTGTAGTAGTAATCATTATCATCCATGAAACAATTAAATCCACCGGGCGAAGCCGGGCACTATTGCTAGTTAATACTATTTCATGTGGCCTCTGCCGCTTCTACTTCCCAGGAAATGTTGCCTCATAATGGACTGTTTGTTTGAGCCTTGAGTTCTTTGACTGATTTGATGCAGCACTCCATGCCTCCCTGTTCTGAGCTAATTGTTTCATCTCTACTATATCTGTGTTAACAAAACCCAGCTCAGGATATCCTATTGCATTGTACACTCCGAGGAGAAGTGAATTTGGTTATAATAAGGACGAAATGAAGTTATCTTGTAATTCAGACAAACTTTAATGTCTGCTAGAATTGTGGCAATAAAATAGAACTCAAGTTTTGAATGCAATTTTCTCCATGCCTCTCTCCTATAATATTACGAACACATTACAACGTTCCACTCTAGTTATCAAAAGTCATAGCCATTGGATAATTGCCCTACTGCCTGTGCAACGTGGAGGCCCGGGTACGATTTCCGGCTCTGCCAAGAAATTTAATTCTGGTCTGAAGCCAATAAACAACTACCTATCCACGGAGACATTGCTGATCAACATGTGAAACGATTACGTTCAAGACATCCACCTATCTGCACTGCGGAGAATCTAGCAACCAACAAATTCAACCTGACTGAGATATGGTCTTCTGATTGGAATTCGTTCGCCCCTCCAGAGAATACAGTAATAACTGCGAAGGTGCCAGTGTTCACTCAGACTAGAAAGACCTGGTCAAAGTTAAATAGAATCCGGACCAATCACGGTGTATGCGGGGATCTCCTGTACAAGTGGAGGAAAAGATCTTCACCATGTTGCGAGTGCGGTGCTGAAAGACAGACTGTTCTACAGTACACCTAGTTCATGAATGCCCACAAACATCTTACAAGCTTCTATTCCCAAGATCGCGGGTTCAAACCTGTTCCAAAGTCTTCGGATTTTTTAAGAACGTTAAAAATCCCTCAGTATGCCTTCCTTCGGATGGGAAGTAAAGCCGGTGGTCCCATGTCATAGATTTATGGCATGTTAAAGAACCTTCCACTAGTTACACCTGTGTGAAGCTGAATTAATTAAACATTTGACTGACGTTCTTAGGTTCCTACGTTCATCAAGAGCCGACTGCGGTGGCATCTGGTAACTAATTTCTGAACTAGTTGGTCGTTGACGGTGGCGTTTGGCGGCAAAAGTAGGAACTACTTGAAAATTGATCGTCTGCAGTCCTTACTTGAATTAAAACAGATACACACACTAATACAGTCATCACAATTAACACCGGTTATCAGACAGATTCTACACACACCCAAAGTACACAGGGCTACATGACCACGTTGTCGCAGCCCCTAAACTGAGGAACCAACCAACCAAACATCTTACAGTGGTGAATTCAGCAACTTCTTCCCAGGGACACCACAGGCTCTTCATTACGTTTCTAACCTTGATGTCAACTTATAAATAATGTTCTTGTATGCCATACGATAAATAAATAAATAAATAAATAAATAAATAAATCTGGTCTGAGGGCTCGAACGGGGTACACTCAGCCTCGTGAGGTAAGAGTGAGAAGAGAAGGGTTAGATTCCTACCTCAGCCATCCTGAAAGTGGTTTCCCGTGGTCTTCCACTTCTACTCCAGGCAAATGCCGGGATGGTTCCTACTTTAAGGCCACAGCCGCCTCCTTCCCAATCCTCATCTGTATTACAAATTCACATACAAATACAGGCATCACAATAACACAGGTTGTCAGAGAAATTTCACATACTCCCAATGACTACGATGTCACCAAGCCCCAAACGAACCAACAACAACAACAACAACAACAACAACAACAACAACAACAACAACAACGACCTGTGCAAAGTGTACACTTCAACCAGGATGTTGTGCATAACCCATATCTCTGTAAATAACTATGAACATTGATATATGAAAATTAATTCGTTCATTCGTTCTCATTGGGGCTCCGTGGCGCAGTCGGTAGAAGCGCTGAGCTTCTAACTGAAAGTGAGTGGGTTCGATCCCCACCCAGGTAGTGGATTTTAGAAACAAAACTACCACTTACGGCAGGCTGTTCCAGCCGAGTTGCTCGCCAGTGAGTAAGCGCCGCCTTACGTGAGTAAACCTGCAACATGCAATACAGCTCTGCTATGGGGACTGCCGTCACTGCGCGGTGGATACATCAAGACTGGCAGGAAGCGCATGGATTTGTGCTATGACCATCACCCAGGGACGTATTGGCTATCACCCCCAGTCCCTCTCCAACCGTGCTCCGAGCATCTCTGCTGATTACTCGCGTGTACGCATACTCAAACTCGTGGATTTGGAACAGCCTGACTTACGGAAACGCAAATAGCCCTGTGGTTCACTCAGCCTACACCAGATATGAGTACCGCTGCACTACTATCTATATATATAATACGCTAAGGTGTATGTAACAAAACTCAAGCTCCTAAACCAGCGGGAGTTAGAAGTTGTGGTTTGTACCAAAATCTCCCAAATGGTCTCAGTAGTACAGGAAAAATCTTGCTTTCCTTGAAAGGTCAACGGAAATATATTTATTTGTTTAAAAAGTGTGTTTAAAAAATTAAGTTGTTGTCTTTATTTGTCTACTTTTGCCAAACTAATCGCCAGGATTACTTGATTTCCAATAAAATCAAAATTTACAAATGTATGTAAGGTAATTGTTTATTTTCCTCAGCTAAATATTTATACATCTTCATTTGTACAAGTATATAAAAGTTAATTTATTTATTTTCTTAGTCTATTTTAGCCTCCAGGTTGGTGGATCCAATGGATTCGACGAGGGAACTCACCACTACCGCCTTTCCAGACAGTGTTCTGGAGCTGGGAACACTTGGTAGGATTGGATACAACTGGGGAGATGCGATCAGCACTTCGCCCAGGCGGCCTCGCCTGCAAAGCGAACAGGGGTCTCATGAGGGATGGGAAGGGAAGGGAAGGGAAGATTGGGATGGAGAGGCAAGGAAGAGGGAAAGAGGCGGCCGTGGCCTTACAGTAGGTACAATCCAGGGATTTTGCCCGAAGACGAAATGGGAAACCACGGAAAACCACTTCGAGGATGGCTGAGGTGGGAATCGAACCCCCTCTACTCATTTGGACCACCCGAGACTGAGTAGACCCCGTTCCAGTCCTCATACCACTTTTCAAATTTCGTGGCAGAGCCGGGAATCGAACCCAGGACCTCCGGGGCGGCAGCTAACTATGCTGACCACTACGCTACGGAGGCGACAAAAGTGACAATGAAAATTATATTTAGCATTTTATTGGAATGAAATGCATACTAACAGCAAACAAATAATACATTCAAAAAATTAGTTATGAATAGTTGTAGGTTACATTAAAAAATAAGTTGTGTACATATTGCCCGAAAACTATTAACCGTTTCAAAAGTTTACTTTTTAGGGAGTTCTATTTTAGATAAATATATAGGCTATAAAGGGGTACGGGAGGAAAACAAGGTTGGGAACCACTGCCCTATGGTATCGCTGTTTCGTACACATCTTCAATGGACTACAATTTAAAACGGTACCCTAGGTCGCACCATCTCAATCCATCCATCCTATCCATCACCGGAAGGAAGAACACAGGGACCAACGGACCACGTGGTACCATAGGGTATCAAAAGGTCTAAATCGGCTCATCGAACGACTGAAAAAGCTAGGCAACAATGAAAAATGGCTTCTATCGGCTTCTGTTTCCTGCAAAAAGCCTCTCGGCAGCCTCCACTGTTCTCCACTGTCCTTTGCGATGTAGAAAGCTTTCCGTCGCAGCAATAATATTTTTCCTTGAAGAATTCATTAGATTGCAACTGAAAAGTCAATGCATTAGATTTTCAACACCTTTCCTCTTTCACCATCCTTGGATAATACCGAGTCCAGCTCCAATGTTACATTTCAATTGCACTACATTCTCTATATATTTTCATAGTAACAATACGTGTTCTGGATCCTTCCTTGCTATTCTCCTGCCCCAAACTTTCTGTTTTCACAAAACATTTGTGGTCACGGATTCAAGACTGTGGAATTCCTTACCACTCAATGTCAGGAATGTGACCTAACTAAAGAAATTCAAAACAGTATACCAATATCACCTGATGAGTACTGCTGACTGATTTGCTATTTTCCTGCCCCAAACTTACTGTTTTAACAAAACATTTGTGGTCACGGATTCAAGTCTGTGGAATTCCCTGCCAGTCAATGTCAGGGATGTGGTCTCACTAAAGAAATTCAAAACAGTATGCCACGACCACCTGATGAGTACTGCTGACTGATTTGTGTGAATGAGTGTGTAATTCTGTTTTGATATTGAAATAATTATTAATGTATATTTGTGTTTTGGTAGTGCAAACTCTAATGCAGGGTAATTTACTTGTAAATGTTTTAACGTTTATACGTGCTAAATGTGGCTAAGTGTAAGAGAGGGCTGAGAGCCCTAACTTCACCACTCAAAAGACACTAAATTAATAGGTAAATAAATAAAGCTTATGGTATCATTTTCTTGTTGCAGGTAAGTAGCTGATCACGTTACTCTGCCCATTGGCGGTGCTGTACTGGGGTATGTCAGTATGAGAAGAACATTTCAAAAGTTTTGTAATCTCTCTTTAAGTTTTTACCATACTACTCATTGTGGTAGTTGGATTGTCATACTTCCCGAGCTATCTGTATCTTCCTATAACTAGTGTTGCCAAACTAATAATTATTGGCTTATTATCTGGTTTTCTTTCCAGGCACAAACGTATATTGTTACTAGGTGAACTTAAAATGACAATGAACGGTATGAACAATAACGTTTTCAAACTGTAGTTCATTGTAGAAATGCAACCAGCCGCGATGGCCGAGAGTGCTAACGCACCACCTAGTGCCTCGCTTGTATCGCGAGAGCGAGGGTTCGAATCGCACCTCGCCCGTCCTGAAAATGTTTTTTGTGGTTTACCACTTTCACCACCAGGGAAATGCCGGGATGGTTCCTTCCAAACGGTTCCTTTCAATGGGTACATGGCCAATTTCCTTCCAAAATCCCTTCCCTGACCCATCCTGAAAATAAAATAAATTACGAAGGTCTGCATTAATCTATATATATAAAAATTCGCCCTGGGTATGTTTGTGGCCGCAAAACTCGAAACTTACTGCTCCGATTTCACTGAAAATTTTACATTTTGTTCTCATTACGGCGAAGAGTGTCTAGAAAGTAGTTTGAAAGAAATCGGATTGGTAGTTTTTTATGAGTAATTTAATGTAATTAATTTGAATTAAAAGCTCACTGTGTTTGAGTCTACAGACTTTCGACTGGCTTGATGCAGCACTCCATGCCTTTCTGTACTGAGCTAATCGTTTCATCTCTACATAGATACCACACCCTAAGTCCGAGGCAATCTGTTAAATGCATTCTAACCTTGGTCTAACCCTACAGTTCTTGACCACGACCCTTCCTTCTATAACATAGCTTGCTATTCCTATGTGTCTTAGTATGTGTCCTACCAACCTATCTCTTCTCTTCATTAGCAGGCGCCGAAACATTTCTCATTTCCCACTCGTCTTAATACCTCTTCATGTATAACCCTATCTACCGATCTGATCTTCATCATTCTCCTGTAACACCACATTCCAAACGCCTCAATTCTCCTCTTTTCTGTTGCACCAATAGTCCAAGTTTCACTTCCATAGAGTGCCACGCTCCAGACAAAGGTTTTCAAAAATGACTTCCTAATACCTAAATCTATATTCGATGTCAACAGATTCCTTTACTGTAGAAATGCTTTCCTTGCCTGAGCCAACTCACTTTTTATATCCTCTTTGCTTCGTCCATCACTGGTTATTTTGCTTCCTAAGTAACAGAAGTTTCATTTCCTTTAGCTTTTCTCCTGCCAATTTGACGTCCATAGGGGTTTCTGATTTATTTCGGCTGCATTCCTATATATTTGATTTACATTTATTGATTTTCATCATGAATTCTTTCCTCAAGACGGAGTCCATACGATTCAAAAACTCATTCAATCATCTAGGGCGTCGGCTAAGATGACGATGTCATCAGCAAATCTCAGTTTTGAAATGATTTCTTCTTGAATCTTTGCTCCCACTTTACATTTTCTCCAATCTCCTTCACTGCTTGTTCAATGTAAAGATTGAAAAGTATGGTTGGTAAGTTGAGTCTAGCCTTACACCTTTTTGAATACCAGCTTCTCTCATGTCCTTCAGCTCGAATGACTGCCGTTTGGTTTCTGTATAGATTGTAGATCACCCTCCTATCCCTGTACCGGTACTTTATTCCAATCGTTCTCAAAATGTCAAACAGTTAACGTTACAAAAAGCCTTTCTAAGTCTACAAATGCCGTGAACATCCTCTTATTCTACCTTACAAAATCAGCCTAAGACTTAGTACAGCTTCCCTTGTTCCAATATTTCTCCTGAAACCAAACTTGTCTTCACCCAACTCCGTTTATATCTGTCTTTCCATCCTCTTGTAAATTATTCTAGACAGGATCTTTGAAGCATGAGTGATCCAGCTGATTGTACGGTACGGTAATATTCACATCTGTGAGCTCCCATTTTCTTCGGTATAGGGATGATAATATTATTCTTGAAATTGAGGGTAACTCACCAGTCTCATAAATCCTACACAAAAAGTGAAATAACCTGATCAGAACTTCAACAACTATGCAGCGTAGCAACTCAATCGGTATATCATCTATGGATGGTGCTTTGGTCCTGCTGTCTTCCAATGCTCTGTCAAATTCTGATTTCAATGTTGAATCTAATAACGTGACGGAGAGATTGTCGCTGGGCTACAATGACTAACTCTGTATCATGATAGTCAAAGCCGCACCAATACAGAATCTAATGAGAGCCGCATTGATGCGCTGCATTTTCCACTTAAGTGGCGATCATCTTTGAGGGTTTACACTCTTGTCCGATGTCACTGTTAACGACAGTTTTGTATGAGAACAAGTCTCAGATTACCCCAAGGACAGCGGACTCCTCAGAGTCGAAGTCGCATCCGGGGTTTATATCCAATTTTTCCCATTCGGGCGATCCTTTTTCCTTTATTGTGTTTTCAGTTAGGATATACAGTTTTTCTTTCAATAAAGGAAATCTTTAATATAATACAGAATCTAACTTGATGGACACATTGACCGTCTTAAATATTGTCGCTAGGCGACAACGACTCTGTATCATGATAGTCCGGTTATAGTGCATTATGCAACGAGCCTATAATGGCAATAATTAAGACATGAGTATGTTTATAAAACGAACGGAGCGACTTTTATAATTTCCATACGAGTGCCTTAATTACCATTTTAGGCGAGTTGCATACGACTGTTTATGTTTAACGACAATTATAATTTTATTATATGTTCTAACATAAATAATCATAAATATCTGTCGGGATTCTGTCAGTTGACTTAAGTGACCAGAGCGCATGCGCTGGGTTCCCTCTAAGATCGAAGACCTTATAAAGTATTCTTCTTCTTGGGAATTGTGTGGGCTCAGCATTTGCTCTCTACCCAATAACAAATTCCAAAGCTTCGGAACATTGTTTATCCTGAACTAGCACCAAAATATAGCGCACAGGTACTATGTGGGATCATTTTGTTATTTTGTTCAAATAACACACAATAGGCTGTAACAAAAACTTTAAAATTAAAATGTATCGTATTATCAACCTACTAGTTATTCTTCATATTCGATGCATATAGAATGTCAACGGATGGCAAATCAATGAAGTCACACATTGAACGGAAATTACATCTGGTGGAAAAGTTTCGCACAAGAAATCCCTTTACTGGACAGAGAGCTGGGTTATTGATTTCCGTGGAACTAATGTCATATGTTTGCTGCCTCCATGACGTTCTTTTGTGGTTATACCAACACCAGCATACACTAAAATTGTCACCGAAATCGTACGATAACAATGCCCTGTGTAGAAATTGGATTTCGGGATATTAAGGCACAGTGCTATTTCTTTTTCCATATCCGCCAGTTTATTTTTGCAAACATTTGACACGGAAGTATAATTATATAGGCTGGATACAGTGCTGTCCAACTTTCTAGAGTCTGTCATCACAGCCAGTATTTTACTACACATACTACAATTATTATTGTTATTTTATAATAATAATAATTATTATTATCATTATTATTATTATTATTATTATCACTAAAAATATATAAAACTTCAAATACACTACAAAATAATTGAATCGGTGTTTTGTGAAAGGGCGTAATCGACATTCATTGACATTTTCACTTTTTTAGCGTTTTGTTTTCCTTTTGGATAGAGCCATCTGTTTCCTTTGAAAGGACGCTTGTGCAAACGTACTTTCCGTATAAAACTCAGGTTCATAAACATTGAGTATTTTGAAAGGGCGGACGTGCGTCACACCCAAAGTACACGGGACTGCATTACCGCGTTGTCGCAGCCCCTAAGCTAAGGAACCAACCAACAATGGCTTTCTTATGCTGTAAGTGTTTCCCTGTTCTTCAGATTTGTTGCAATTTTTGTGTGTAGCAAATCCATTCCATCTGAACACAATGTCTGTGCTTTAGATTTGCACTAATTTCTTAGTATTGCAAAAAAAAATCCAATTTAAGTCCTAAACTGATATTTAAGAAAGATCCATTATATGTTGTGTCCATCTTTGCCATATATTTGTGTAAATATCTGTCTCTAGCAAATAGATTATATTTTTGAACAATTTAATGAACATTGTTCTGTCTAATTATTCGATTGCTTTTGAAAGGGCACGATTTTCTTTTGCGCATATCTTCCGGACAAACATTTATAAAATTATTTCAAAGAGTGGATCATGTTCCATAAAAGCATGCTAGTCACAAAATCCATTAAAATAAAAATTAAAATTAAATTGAGCCTTTGGGGAAGTTTTATTTAGTTTCCCAACCATTTCCTTTCGTTCACCTACGCCCTTTCAAAAACACTGATTCAATTACGATTAAAATGACTAAGTTTTCCAACTTAGTGTGACGTTTGGCACTGCATGTTCGCTGTAAGTTCAGAAAAATCTGGTGTGTAACTGGAATAAGCTGCTCTTAATTCCTTATCTAGATATGAGTCTGTCAGGCTGGATCGGTATTTAATTTTGATGATGTTCATAGATGAAAATGTGACCTCGCAAAGATATGTTGAGTCAAAACAAGAATACATTTTCAAAGCAACACTACGGATCATGGGATATTTTTTATTCCTGTCGATCAGAGTCCAGAAATTGCTTGAAGTTGAATAACATGATTTCAGAGGTATATCTTTGAGAATATTTAAAATTTCCATTTCTACTTCCTCCAAATTACAATTTTCGAAGATCTCGTACATCCTACTTCCAACTTCAGTAATGTCCACTGAAGCGATTGGATTATTGGTGAACATTATCACTAGTTCAAGTGCCGAGAACTGGCTAAACCTGTTACTAAATTATGTGGATAAGATTTCATGATACCGAGCAAAAGATAGAAGATCGCATTCACCGACATTTACGGTTTCCATAATTGATTTCAAAATTGGAAAGTGAGAAAAGAAATTTATTTTAAAAAGTCCAATCCATAGCTTTGGCTGAAAAGCATTTACTGCACTTATCAAGCATGAAACATTGCGATCTATTCCTTGCAATTGGAGGTTTAGCTCATTTCATTTTGAAGTGATATCTGCCAAGAAACTTAAATCTAGTTTTTGACAATATTGCCCAGATGATTTCAGAAAATCACTGACTTTATCCATAAGACTGAAAAATCGTTCCATAGTTTTCCCCCTATTAAGCCACCTAACGTCTGCTTGAATAATTACGTCACCATGCTCAGAATCTGATATATTCGAAAGATTTCTAAACAATCGGTGACGTAATTTACTGCATGAGTTACAACTTGCATGACGAGTTCGAACTTCAAACCCTCTGTGCATAAAGCGTCCTGGTGGATAATGCAATGATAAATACATTTCGGAAATGAATCATTTTTATCACAAAGAGCAAGAAACCCATTATTCCTATCAGTCATTGAAGGCGCACCATCTGTTGTTATAGCAAAAAGTTTAGAAAGTGGAATGTTCCTATCTTTCACAAATTTCAGGAATGCGTTAAATATGTCTTCTCCCCTAGTACATCCATGAAGTGGCAGAACTTTTACAAACTCCTCCTTAACCGTAAAATCATGAAAAAACATTCTAAAAATACACACAACTCTGCAATATCATAAATATCAGTGCTTTCATCAAACTGAAGCGAAAAATATTCACTCGACTGCAGGTCCTGATATAATTAAGATTCTAAGTTGTAAGATATCTCTTCAACCCGTCTAGCAACAGTTTGGTGAGACAATTGACGTCCTTTTATGGAAAACATCAGTGAAGATTTATCTTTGTGA
Source organism: Meconema thalassinum (assembly GCA_946902985.2). Lineage (NCBI taxonomy): Eukaryota > Metazoa > Arthropoda > Insecta > Orthoptera > Tettigoniidae > Meconema > Meconema thalassinum. The sequence continues at coordinate 799,908,667 of OX336390.1, read as the reverse complement.
TCTTCGAACAGAGATTCCGCGGCTCTGACCATTGCTTCATTAACTAATTTACCCATTACTGGAAGGTTTCTTTCTATGAGATAAAACTTAACAGACTTTGTATGAGGCAATTGTCACATTACTGGTTTGCTGAACTGGCCTTGTAAACGCACTTTGCTGTAATTTTAATCTAGATTTTAAGTCTCCAATTTTGTGTTTTCGTAATTCGGAATTAACAGGAGATACAGTTTTCTGGCATATAATATTGACATTTTGCCAGGGTCGAACATAAAAAGGAAATTGCCCATCTTAACGATGGTTGGCCTAGGCAACGCCGTGAATAGAAAGTAAAGTGCACATCTTCATCGTTTTATCCATAGTAGTAATGCGCATCCAATTAAAAATCTCCCTATTAACTAAGTCCAAAGCATGCTTGCTTAAAATATTCAAATTTTAGGGTCACCTGCACTAATTCAACTTTTCTGAATATTTTAGATATGTTTCTCGTTATTGCCTCTAATATGTTAAATAAATTGTTTATTTAAAAGAAAATTAAAAATAACATTTCTTGTATTCAAATACAATCTATTATGCCTCACAGATAATCTGTACTTGATTTGCCGCCAGATTCGTGAGACTTAACACAAAGTGTATATCAATAGTATTTAATAAGTAAATCGAAATTGTCTCTTTTTATTATTGTAACTCAAAACTATACATATCAGTCAATTAGAAATATTTACGAGTTATTAAACATCCAGAGCAATCGCTTGAATGTTATTTTCGTCCTAGTGGAAGCTATCTCGTTCCAGAGGAATTCATCCGCTTCCATAAAAGCAGACGAGGCCAGAGTACGTATCGAAATATTGGAGGGTCGTGATGACTTACCGATCTCATGCCAGTGAATAGGAGCAGTTTCATTTCGCGGTGGGGACCATGAGGCAGGGCTGCGCTATTCAATGGCTAGATAAGATGCGGGCGGTGTATTGACGTCAGCGTGCAGACTCTGAAGAGGCTACATGTTGCTCTGAGAGCCATCCACCCACACTTGCTAGCCCCAGCCAACAGTTAATAGCTCATCCACTTCACATGCAACATACCGCACAATTTTGTCAGGCATTGTTTCTAATAACAGCGGTCTATACATTTCGTAAACACCGTAATGTATATTGATTTCAATTCGCACATAATGCATAAGGTGCATTTTCTGTCCGTTTGTTTGCATTACAGATTGAATATTTCACTACAGCGCGGCCGCCGTGAGGCTAGCCAACTTGGGCCGCTGTTTACGCGACAGTGAGCGAGTCAGAAACATCAAATTCCCAGATATGCATCATTAAAGAATAATAAAGAAATATATACTGTACACTATTTATGTTACATAAGTTTGTAAAAACGTGTGTATCGTGTCAACTATTTACAGGCAGTATATTAAACTTCTATGGTTGTTGCATTATAATTATTATTATTATTATTTCGGTTTATACAGTACATATAAAACATTTCTGGTACATTACAACATAACTATACGGGCTTCAGTGAACCAAAGTATAGTTACGGAAACAACAACCTCTAAGCTGGAATTTCGCTACCCATGAACTTCCGAACGATTCTGGTTGTTGATAGAACTACTGCCTTCTGCATTAGTTTGTACAGCCGAGTATCCAGATCCAGTTCTTTAAGGCCTTGGAGCAAGGTACTTGGGATCACGCCCGTACTCGAGACAATGATAGGTATGGTCTTTACTCGCTCTACATGCCATTGTCTTTTGATATTATGGTATTATTATTATTATTATTGTCATTATTATTATTATTATTATTAATGTGGATTAAGTATGTTTCCCGTTGTCTATTGAATTTTTATCATGCATAATCTCAGTATTGAAATTATCTGCCTATTTCGTTATTATTGTTATAAATCAACCGTGAACAGGATCTGAGGATGAACACGTGACTTTCGAAACTTGTCATCCAATTAAGTAGGTATTTGTACACAAAAAAATGTGTTAGCTTGTAGGCTATGTACATTTTTGTTTCTCGCCTATTGTAATTGGGCACAATTCGTGTTGGCTGACTGAAAATATTTCTTTATTAGAATTAGGCAACAATGAAGAATGCCTTTCATCACTACAATCATTAAAGAACTCATCTTTTCAGGGGAGATATTGGAAATGTTCTTCATTCGCTAACAAATATACACATTGTGCCATGAAAATACATTCCAATTGGCATGCTGCAAATGCCCCTTATGATACCAACTCTATCTAATTTTGACTGTGCCCTAAAACCACCAAATCATGTGAATTCAGTTTATTTACCCTGCCTTTTATTCTACCACACATATAAAATATAGTTCCGTGAAGAAACTAGAAATGAAAACAAGATGTTCAGTAAAGAACATATAGCCTACTTTCTCCTAAATGCATGGGTATTGTTACAACTCTTTGTCCTTTTCAAGGAGTATGATTGAATGTTGGTTGTAGTACCTTGTTGAAATACAACGTGCTATAGGGATATTAAACATGAATATGAGGTGCCCTTTGCTAGTGCTACCTCTGTACCAAATTTCGTTCAATTCGGTTTCACCGTGTTTGAATTGATAGGGGGAATCGATTTGCACACATACTTGGCCACCATCTGCAAACTATTCGGCTGATGTTCTTGCAGTTTGGTCAGAATATGTTTCCCACATAAAGATATGGTGTTGCAAAATTTGGTAGAGACTAGATTATTAGGTTGGTCGTAATTACATTTTAGCTTTTAACATTTGGGTGGCCGCGATTACGTTTCCGTCAAGATAGCGGTGATATAAAACATGACACTGAGGTGCCCTTTGCTAGTGCTACCTCTGTACCAAATTTCGTTCATTCGGTTCCACCGTGTTCGAATTAATAGGGGGAATCAGTTTTGACATAAAGATGGCCGCCATCCGCAAACTATTAGGCTAATGACCTATTAGATTGGTCAAAGGATGCTCCCTCCATAAAGGTATGGTGTTGCAAAGTTTGGTAGAGATCGGATGGTTATATTAGTCGTAATTTGATTTAAGCTTTAAACATTCGTGTGGCCGCCATTACGTTTCTGTCAATATGGCGGCGATATTAATCATAACACTGAGATGCCCTTTGCTAGTGCTATCTCTGTACCAAATTTCGTTCCATTCGGTTTCACCGTGTTTGAATTAATAGGGGGAATCGATTCTGACACAAAGATGGCCACCATCCGCAAACTGTTAGGAGAATGACCTATTAGATTGGTCAAAGGATGCTCCCTCCATAAAGGTATGTAGTTGCAAAATTTGGTAGAGATCGGATGATTAGGTTAATCGTAATTTGATTTAAGCTTTGAACATTCGTGTGGCCGCCATTAAGTTTCCGTCAAGATGGCGGCGATATAAAACATGACACTGAGGTGCCCGTTGCTAGTGCTACCTCGGTACCAAATTTCGTTCCATTCGGTTCCACCGTGTTTGAATTAATAGGGGGAATTGATTTTCACACAAAGATGGCCGCCATCCGCAAACTATTAGGCTAATGACCCATTTATTCGGTCAAAGGATGCTTCCTCTATAAGGGTATGTTGTTGCAAAATTTGGTAGAGATCGGATGATTAGGTTAACCGTAATTTGATTTAAGCTTTGAACATTTGTGTGGCCACAATTACGTTTCCGTCAAGATGGCGGCGATATAAAACATGACACTGAGGTGCCTTTTGTTAGTACTACCTCTGTACCAAATTTTGTTCCATTCGGTTGCACCGTGTTCGAATTAATAGGGGGAATTGATTTTCACACAAAGATGGCCGCCATCCACAAACTATTACGGTGATGACCTATTAGTTTGGCGAAAGGATGCTCCCCCCATAAAGGTATGTTGTTGCAAAATTTGGTAAAGATCGGATGATTAGGTTAGTCGTAATTTGATTTAAGCATTGAACATTTGTGTGGCCGGCATTACGTTTCCGTCAAGATGGCGGCGATATAAAACATGACACTGAGGTGCCTTTTGTTAGTCCTACCTCTGTACCAAATTTCGTTCCATTCGGTTGCACCGTGTTCGAATTAATAGGGGGAATCGATGTTCACACAAAGATGGCCGCCATCCGCAAACTATTACGCTGATAACCTATTGGTTTGGTCAAAGGATGCTCCCCCCATAAAGGTATGTTGTTGCAAAATTTAGTAGAGATCGGATGATTAGGTTAGTCGTAATTTGATTTAAGCTTTGAACATTTGTGTGGCCGCCATTACGTTTCCGTCAAGATGGCGGCGATATAAAACATGACACTGAGGTGTCCTTTGCTAGTGCTACCTTTGAACCAAATTTCGTTCAATTCGCATTCACCGTGTTCGAATTGATAGGGGGGGAGGGGGACAGACATTCAGAGTACACACACTCACACACACACAGACACACACACACCCACACACAGACTCACACACACACATACACACACACACAGAGACTCACACACACACATACACACACAGACAGACACACTGTTTTCGCCCTGTGTTGATCTCATAAGTCTACTTTCATTTTTTGCAAAAATCGAAAGTAGGCTAACGAGATTTTAAACAAGTAGTGCCGTGAAGAACTATACAGCCTATTTTCATATATCATACTTATATTAACTGCCACTATCAACATACAAAATTTCAGTTTGATTGCTGTAATAGATTCGTAGATATTGAGTACCGACTAAATATTTCGGATGGTCGCCATGTTGGATTTTATATATGTAGGTCCTAGAGTTATGTAATGTTACATGAAGATTATTGTGTACGTGTAGCATTCAAACTTCAATCGCATGATTAGGACACAAGAAGTAATAAGGAGATTTTAAAATTTCGCACAGTTGCCATCTTGTGGTTATGGAAACAATTGAAATAAATTAGGTGCCAGTGGATTAACATTCGTAAAAGAATTTTTACTGTACCAAGTTTCACTGCACTCGGATGGTTAAATTGCGAGAAACGTCCATGTGAATATTTATATTTCGCCTCGCCGCCATGTTGGATTTGTGATCACCAGGTTATTTAAAGTCCTATAGGTGAACTTAAGTTCATATCCCCTATGAACATTTAAAAAATCAGTTAGATTACTATAATAGATTCGTAGATATTCAGAGTAGTCTGAATATTTCAGATGGTCGCCATGTTGGATTGTTAAATGTATAGGCCATAGAGTCATGTACCATTGAAGGAAAATTATTGCGTAGGTTCATTATTCAAACTCTCACTTCGATCGCTTGATTACGACACAATGAATAAAAACTTAATTTTAAAATTCGCACAGCCACCATCTTGAGGTTACGTAAACAATGGAACTAAATTAGATACCAGTGCATTATAATGTGTATAAACATTTACTGTACCAGATTTCATTGCGTTTGGAACATTAAATCGCGAGAAAGGCCTATTTAAAATTTTCAAATTCGCTTGGCCGCCATGTTCGTTTTGTAGTTAATCGCTTTTTGAAAGTCTTATAGATGAAGTTCCAGTAGTGCTCATTATCTTCGCATAACATTTCAGGATAATACAGCTAATAGTTTCAGAGATAAAGAATGCCGGTGAAATATTTCGCTCATCCGCCATCTTGTGGTTATATAAACAATTGAACCAAGTTAGATGTCGGTGCATTACAATGTGTATAAACATATACTGTACCAAGTTTTATTGCGTTTGGTTGGTTAAATCGCGAGAAACGTCTATTTAAAGTCGCAAATTCCCGTGGACGCATGTTGGTTTTGTAGTTAGCAGTTTTTCAAAAGTCACATAGGTGAACTTCTAGTAGTTCCCTTTATCACTGTAATTAATTCCAGGGAGATATCGGTAATAGTTTCGGAGATATTGAATGCTGGTGAAATATTTCGCACAGCCGCCATGTTGGATTGGTGAGACGTAACTAAATTTGAAGGGCACGGTCGAGGTCGCCTGGTATAGTACTATGAACTTACCGAGTTTCATTGAAATCGCTCCAGCCGTTTAAAAGTTATTAGGGACACACACACACCTCACACACACACACGCACACACACACGGACAAAAGGTGATCTCATAAGCCTATTTTTTTTCAAAATTGAAAATAGGCTAAAAATTGCACAGCCGCCAGATTTAAGTTCCCATAAAATTCCATTAAATTAGACATCAGTATATAATAAATTTATTAGAGCACAAAATATGCAATTGAATTAAACATGACTTATCTTTTCCTCGAACATCATCATCATCATCATCATTAATTACTTATCACTAGTACAAAACTGTGACAGAGATAACTTCCTCTGATCACACTGCATTACATGATATCTGTCACATACTTTGCCGCAGAGGGCACACACGCACCAGCAATCCGGCTGATGGTACATTTTGTTTGCACACACCCTGAAGTGGAATCCATGCACCGCGAATCTGGTTATCGTCTCATCTCATAGAAACCCCTCGTCCAATCCCGCGATGTCATCGCATCCGTGATATAAAATTCCTGCCATATGCTTCCTCTCTTAAACTTCATTTCCTGCATTAGTTTCTCATATCCCGATGTAGATGGCAGGAGCAGCTGTAATCTGAGGTCTTCAACAAAAGGAGGCTCTTTCGCGATTTCATGCACCAACCGAGAAAGAGTGAATTTCGAAAGACACATTACCCTTTTCAGTAGGTATTAGTATATTAAGGCTTGTCACAGTGCTCGGATGAAGATCGCGAGAAGAATCCATATTTAATTTTTCTTTTTAATCGCACAAGCGCCATCTTGATGGTATGTAAAGAATTGAACAAACTTAGATGTCAGCTGCTCAAGGCAGAACGGCGTGTCTCCCTCACTCACCAAGTTCTGGCGTCATCTCAACTGCCTCACGGATAAATCAACTCCTGTGTCGTACCCCATCATCTACAACGACACCGCACCACCCGACGATCCTGCCAAGTTGACCATATTTGCTAATAGACTCGCTCGCGTCTTCCGCGATGCACCTCACCCTACATTTACATACGACGAAGACGAATTCATCGCCACAGTGCCTCTACGCCCACACCTTCAGCCTTCAACCACACATGCCTTCTCGCCGCACCCTCTTGATGTCCCTATCACCGAACTGGACATTTCCATAGCTCTCTCACGCACGACCAATACCGCCCCTGGTCCCGATTCCATTCGCTACCGGCATCTCAAGGAGGCACCTCCATCGTTTCTCACAGCCTTAACTCATCTCTACAACCATCTTCTTCGCACCGGGTTCTACCCCACACCCTGGCGCCATGCCACGATGCTTCTCTTTCCTAAACCTGACAAGCTCCTCTCCTCCCCTGATTCTTACCGTCCCATCTGCCTCACCGCTGTCCTCTCGAAAACCTTCGAGAAAATCCTCACCAAACGAATCCACACCCATCTCCGTCACCACCAGCTCCTTCCCCTCTCACAATGTGGCTTCAGACCCCATTTCTCCGCGCAGGATCAACTCCTCCGCCTCTCTGCCATGGTAGCGGAAAACTACAACCGTCCAGCTCCTACTTTATTTATCGCCTTCGACTTCGAGAAAGCATTCGACACGGTCTGGCACGACGCCCTAGTCGTCAAACTACATTACTTCGACCTCCCCCATACCTACATCCGCTTTCTAAACACCTTCCTCCGGAACCGCACCGCAAGCATCGCCATCAATGGCCACTACTCCCGCCCAATCCCCTTCGAACAGGGCGTCCCGCAGGGCTCCGTCCTTTCCCCCCTTCTCTACGTCTTATTCGTCGCTGACATTCCCCAACCCTCCCCTCCCATGCAACTTCTACAGTTCGCCGACGACACTGCTATCGTCGCACCGTTTGCCACTGTTCAACATATCAACACCCACGTCCAGCCCTACCTCGATCTCTTCACCTCCTGGTGTGGCAAATGGCATCTGCGCCTGAATTCAGAAAAAACACAGACCATCCTATTCCGCCCACGCAGGCGATCTCTCGCCCCAACCCGCAATCCCGCGAATCTCACTCTTCACCTACATCACCGCCGCTTAGCCCCCACCCCTACCGTACGATACCTCGGCCTCCTTTTCGACCAATTTTTCACCTTCCGCCCCTTCTTTAAAACCAAACTCCCTTTGGCACGAAAGCGGGCGTATCTTCTCCGGCGTCTGGCTGGAACAACCTGGGGACTGAATGAGAAACTACTGCTCCATACCTACAAAGTACTCATACGCACATTTTTGGTGTACGGCCATCCTGCGTGGGCTGGATTCCCAGACTGCCCCCTTCGACCATTTCTCTCAATGGAACGCCGCGTAGTCCGCGTTGCGATGAGACTTCCATTCACCTACCGCACAGCAGACCTCGTCGACAGAATGCCACTGCCTCCACTAACGACATACGTCGAGTTACTTCAACGCCGCTACCTCAAACGGGCGCAGGCAACCAACAACCCCATTGTGTGCGCTCTCCTAACCAAGCCGCTCCGTGCCCCTGTACGTACTAAGCTCGGCATCTACAGCCTCAGGGCACTTCCTCCAGCACCCGACTAACAACCTCGTCTCCGATTATTTTTCTTACGAACGCCACTCCACTGGACACTGACGGCAACTTCGCCGGCTTCGAAATAGCGACAACAACCATATTTCTCAACACAATCAATTAATTCAAATAACAAAAAACAAAACAAAAAACAAAAAAACCTTCAACATCTTCACCTTCACACACATTCACCGTAAAATTTCACATCGTTCACATCATCACTCCTCATTTACCCATTCAATTCATTCGCTTTCAACCCCCCCCCCCCCCATCTCAACTTGTTAAATCGCCACCATCCTCACATCACCAGCTATGCATTTTTTTCTTCTTTCTTTCTTTCATTCTTTCTTTCTTTCTTTCTTTCTTTCTTTCTGCTTTCTTCTTCTTTATCTCTCGTTCCACCAATACCGCTCTCGCATCTCAACAAACATCATTCATTACTCCCTTCTCATCGACATCATTTAATTTCCTCAAACTACCAGCTATATAATTCTTTCTTCCTGTCTCTTTACTACCATAACACTCCCCTTCTCATCTCACCGCACATCTTTCAATACTCCCTTCTCATCACCAAAAAAAAAACTTGAAAAAAATAATAATAATAATAAATTTAAAAAAAACATCACCTTATGATCTGGACTTAAACACAGCCCCCCTTTTCTTTTTCCCCAATAAACTTAAAATTCATATTAATCTCAGAGCGAGCAATAGAAGTTCCTTCGTCTGCTTTGGCAATTGCGGCAGTTGTTTTCCGTGGTTTCCATGTTTTCTTTGTTTCATAAAATTTCCGACATTTAAAATTATACATACGCACAATGAAGCAGTCACCCTTCTCCTCCACATCCCCCTTCCTGCATCTAACCCTCCCTTCTCAAAACAAAACTTCGCCCCCAGCACCCTTCTCCAAATTTCCCCCGCAATGCCCCAACCAAAATTCTCACACACTTTCTTCCAAATCCTAAAACCAAACCGACCCATCACCAAAATTTCCACCTCTCCTAAACACCCTAACCCGTTGGCCCGAAGAGACGGCGAAACCGTCTAAGGGGGCCCGCCGAGACAGGGGCAATAGCCATGCGGCGGAATGAAACGACTGCATATATATATATTAGATGTCAGTGCATTACAATGTGTATAAACATTTGCTATATCACGGTACAAAATGCCATTGTGCTATTTGTTACTGTTGCGGAGATATAGAATGCCAGTGAAATATTTCGCGCGGTTGCCATGTTGGATTGGTGAAACGTATTAAAATTGTTGAAAGGCACCGTCAAGATCGGACGAGGTCCCGAGTATCATTGAAATCGCTTCGGCTGTTTAGATTTTTATTTAGGGGGAACACATATACGCACTCACACACGGACAAAAGATGGTCTCATAAGGCTTTTTTTTTTCATAAATGAAATTAGGCTAAACGTCACAATGGCAACTGCTTCTGCCTTGTTTACTATCGCGCGAAAGGAGGCCCGAGCTGGTTTGTCTAACAGTAGTCGATTCGTCAGAACAATATGCGGGATTATACTCAACTGGGACAGGTACAAATACAAAATTGAAGCCGAAAATGTTTAAAGTTCAGGAATAAACCTTACTTTATTTATTCATTATTTATTTATATATTTACCATAAACCGAAACAAAAGATTTATAAAAGGGCAAGCCCACACACATAGTGTTCCCCGACCCGTGTACAATAAAAACAAAGATATACACTATTTACAAACGAAGTTTAAAATACTTATATATGTACATTTATTCATTCATTCTCCCACATGTTTATACATTTTCTTATCACATGTGCTTCCTCACATAACACGAATGTCACCGTAGAGGCCCAACCTTGATTCCCGGCTCCGCCAAGAAACTTAATTCTGGTCTGAGGGCTGGAACGGGATACACTCAGCCTCGTAAGGCATAACTGAGAAGAGCTGGGTACGATTCCTACCTGGTAGTTGTTTTCCTTGGTGTCCCACTTCTATTCCAGGCAAATGCCGGGATGGTGCCTAACTTAAGGCCACGGCCGCTTCCTAACCAAATCCTACCTCAATTACAAATACACACACTAGTACAGACATCACAGTGACACAGGTCATCAGGCAAATTCCACACACACCCAAGTACACGGGGCTAAATGACCACTATGTCGCAGAGCCCCTCAAAAAATTATCAACAACAAACAACAAGAGAACTCTAAACAATATATAATAATAACAATAGTAATAACCCCTGGCACTACAGCCTATGAAGGGCCTAGGCCTACCAAGCGTCCGCTATCCAGCAATTTGGCCTGCAGATATTGGGGTGACGCGTGGTCAGCACATCGGGTCCCCTCAGCCGTTATTCTTGTTGGTTTTTTTTTCTCGTGACCGGGACGCTGCCTCACTGTCAGATAGCTACTCAATTGTCCTCACGATGCTGAGTGTACCCCGTTCCAGCCCTACGTCAGTTTCTAAAATCCCTGATCGAACCCGGGGCCTCTGGGTGAGAGGTAGGCGCGCTACCCCAACACCACGGGGCCGGCCTTTATATGGAGGTGAAAGGCTGCTTGAGCTTTTAGCTCTCGCAGTAAAGAAGCGCAGGTGCGCCTCATAAGAAGGGAGGTAGTACACAGTTCGCTACTTTTGTTGGGGTCCGGGCACGGACACCAAGAGCCCGCTGATGAGCCTATCTTGGTGTTCCTAGGCGAAACCCCGCACAAGACAGGGCATAAACCTAGAAAATAAATGCTGATTTATATGTTTATATTTAATGCTGTTAGGAAGGATGTTACGAAGCCGAACTGAGCAAACAAAAAAAAAACAAGTCTGAAGGACTTAGTTCTCGCAAAGGGAGGTATAAGACACACCCCTTTTCGCCTTCAGATGGAACGGTAGGATAGAATTTGAATTTATTGTTTCTCTTATACAGGCCACTGAGGCTACAAAGCCTCTTTATGCAGCTCTCTTCATTCAGAGGGCGGTTAAATACAATAGAATAAATGAAGAAAGAAAAAACTTAACCTATACATACAGTTGACAATAGAAGTTCTTGTTATTACATCCGTTCACCTTGAACATGATAATTGTATAGCTGATAGATTACAATGAAGGGAGTGTTTTATCGCTCTGATAGGAAGTCCAGAATACTGGTGCAATTTATATTTATTCCAGAGAATACTAGCTGAAATACGGAATGAACCATTGCATTTTTCGGTTCTGTGATGAGGTATCTGGAGCATTTGTGCAGTGTGTCTATTCGCACGGTTATGCACTGATTGCATGGGAGTTAGTGTGCAGTAAATATAAGACGGAATTTTGAATTTTAGAATTTTTATCACAGTCAGAGCCATGGCATACTGTCTTCGTTCCTTTAACTTTAGCCATCCAATCTGGACGTAAAATGGAGTTATATGAGACTCTCTTGGTACATTGAGAGCAAACCGCAAGCAAGCATTTTGCATTCTTTGCAATTTTGTATTGAGGACCTCTCCCATATCATGGTAAATTATAGATCCATAGTCAAATATTGGAGAGAGAGTGGAGGAAATGGTGAAGGTTGAATATCGCCTGTAGCAACGCGACATATACTGTATTTGTTTACATAATGAGGTGACTGCCGTAAGGGATGGTTTTCATCCATTCCTCTTTATTACATTATAATGTTTTGAATCCATTTTCAGTGTTGCCTTAATAAACGAAGTTAATGTTCTTCAGTCGGGCAACACATCACAATTGGGGCAATCGTGTTGAATGGCTGAAAAACATTTCCCTTCTTAAAAAAGATGGTATATTGGTTAATATACCATCTTTTTGGAAGCCTTAATAGGGAGGTGAAAGGCTGCTTGAGCTTTTAGCTTTTCCAGTTAAGAGACGCACGTGCGCTTCATAAGAAGGGATGTAGTCCACAGTTCTCTACTCCTGTGGGGGTCTGGGCGTGGACACCAAGAGCTTGCTGATGAGCCAACTTGGTGTTCCTAGGCGAAACCCCACACAAGACGAGGCATAAACCTAGGAAAATTGCTGAGTTTTTTAATTTATTTTTTATTTAACTTCTCGTTTATTAGTTGTTCAGCGCGACGTTGGGTATAGCGGCGACTCAAACGTTAGGCAGTAGCACGCGCTGTCAATAACCATTCTTGTTGCTAACCAATAGCATGATTCCTCGATCTCTCCACGTGGGCCCCTGAGTCCGGTCCTGGGGGCCTGCTCGCGTGTCAATTATCCAGTGTTGCACATCTGCACGTAATTCTGTCCAGTCTCGCTGCTTGCTCTGAGTGGCTACGGTGGAGAGTTGACAACACTGTGCCTCGAGCTAGGAAAGCCTTGGCTCCCCACAAATAAGGAATGTTAACATATGCACGCTGCTACGTTTCAAAGGTGAACCGCTCGTTAACGAGGAAAGGGAGAGAACTGTACCCTCTATTATTTAGAGGTTGGCAGCGGTAGATTACGGACGGCATGTGGTGAGGCTTCAAGGTCAAGCTGACCGCTCTGGGCAGACAGATTTCCAGTCACGTTTCAGTGGTGGGGGAACAGTGACAACAGTCACTCGTCGCCCGCCGTGCTGTCGACATCGCATGTTAATGCTTAAAAATTTTGTATGCAATTGTCTTGAGCTCGGTCTTGTTAAGAGGGGTATCTCCTCCAGCGCACCGGCTCCTCAGCTACTCATATGTACTGCAACCTTCAAGCTTCGCCACATACCGAGTGCTAGACAGATAGACCGTAGATCAGTGTTGATCATACCTGTATGATATATTAGGCTGTAGCTTAATTTAATAACAAGGGGTGAACACAGAGAGCAAAAAATGATTTAATAATAATAATGTTATTGGTTTTACGTCACTTTTGACTACTGCGGATTTTAGAGACGTTGGGGTGCCGGATTTTACCCCAAAGTGGATCTTTAACTTGCCAGTAAATCTACTGACACAGCTCCCTCACATTTGCGCACCCTCAAATACCAGCTGACTGCGCAAGGATTCGATCCTGCAACCTTGACCTCAGCAGGCGAGAACGTTACCGCCGAGCCACGCAGCCAGCCAAGTAATAACTGATTTAGAGGCCATGGCAATCTCAAGGTGAAATGCGGTTTTAAAACACAAATTACAGAGACATTCAAAACAAATTGTTTAGTCTATTCATGAAATGGTTCACTATAGTCTGCATTATGAAAGAATAACGCCGACAGCTGTCAAAGGCGGCACGTGGAGAAATGCCACGCTACCACTGTTACAGGTTATCTCAACATCTGAAACAAGAACAAGAGAAATTCCGCACCGAATGTATGCAGTTTTCGCTGTTACTTGTATGATCTTCTATCCCGAGAGAGAATAAGCAAATTCACTTCAATAGTTCCAAAGTTCACCACTAGGTATCAGTGACATCTGATGATACTTCATTAGGGGCCGATAACCTAGATGTTAAGCCCCTTAAAACAACAACTATCATCATCATCCATCGTTCGTGTCAACTTCCCTAGGTCAACTCATAGTCTCTGTCTACACAGACACTGCGTCATGCCGTATGTTTGCCGCTGTCTGTGAGTAAATTGCAACACTGCTCATTGTTGCCATGGAAAACGTTACCCCGCTCATCTCTTCTGCACCCCTCACCATACGAGTAACTGGCTACACAGTGAAATATATAAAAATCTTACATTCATTTCACCATTCAATGCCGTGTTTTATCCTAAATCTGTTCCATGACAACTATTACTCTCGTTATTCTTCCCGCCTAGAAAAACTATTTCTATCGCAATAGCCATCATTACCAATCAATCCACCATTACTTAATAAAAATCCAATAGTCATTTGTTTTCGAAAAATTTCTAAAAATAAGTCATTGGTGGTAAAGATAATAATTCACCGTTTACAACGAACTATAGCACAACTTTCTAACATTAAGGGTTTGCGAGATATCCGGGGAAACAAACGTCAATGACCTTGCAGTTTTGTATTATTTGGATAAATCAACAGTCCATGGGAAAAGGGAGTTCAGCCCACCCAAAATGACACCCCACATGCCCATCTACAATTATTGGTTCACGATATATCGGGGGAAAGAAAAGTCAATGACCTTTAAGTTTTGGATTATTTGAGTACATTAATGCACCCTAGGAAAGATAAGAAAAGTACCCTCAAAATGAGCTGTCACACGACCCTCGCCGATGATTGGTTCACAAGATATCGGCTATAGTCGGGCCAGCGACATGCTAGTTGGCGCAGGATCCCTCAATGCCCACTGACAGCTGTCAGCGTTCTTCTTTCGTAATACAGACAATAGTTCTGAATTTATGCCTTAGGGGGCCACAAGTAACGGTGGAAAACAGTGCCTGAACCCTACACATGCCAGGTGACTGAGTAAAGGGATCTACCTCCAATAAGAGCTCCTTGCTTGCCACTACCCAAGTACTTCCGGCGATGCAGGCAGCCTTGCGGCAGCTTTTATCGTGGCGTCCATTGAGAATAAAGGTTTCCCACCGTCAGAGTACTGCACTTAGTGAGAAGAGCCTGTCCCGGATGCTACCACTTACTCTCATATTTCTGTATTGAACTCAGCCGATACACTTCCTGGTGTTCAATTATTGATGTTATTCTTAGACTAAGGTGATATAAGAGTAACTACCGTACCATATTAAACTTAGTATTACTGTTCACGTGGTGAAGGGGTAGCATGCACGCCTCTTACCTATGAGGCCCCGGGTTATATTCCTGGCTCCGTCAGGAATTTTGAAATTGACGTGAGGCCTGGAAAGGGGTACACTCAGTTTCGTGGAACAATTGAGTAGCTATCATCTGCAGACAATATGGCTGAGCAGCAGTGGCGTAGTTAGGGGTGTGTTACAGGGGGTTGGAAGCCCCCTTTTGGAAATTTTCCAAAAGAAAAGAAAAACAGGAACTAATAATAATTAATAAGTTAAATAAACATTTCTTAAATTAAATAATACCACTTGCCTTTTGGTCCGGTACCCCATTTGAGGCTACACACGTCTTCATAACAACGCATAACTCCGTCCTCCCAGGGTTGTCAATCTAGTTTCTTCCCCGTTTTTTTTTTTTTTTTTTTTTTTTTTTTACTGAGCCTAGCCCCTACATAAATTTAGATCCCGCCCAGCGTGGAAATTAGCTTTCTTTCTTTTCTTAGCGGTACGGAAGTTGTATATAACACTTATTTGGAGAGCGTTGTTATCTCCCAGTTACTATAACCCTTCCCATTGGTCGATCTTGGCTACGCTACTGCTGAGCAGTAGTCGCTTAGTAGGTCATCAGACCTCCTTTTCTTTGGCCTCTTAACCATTAGAACAAAACAGTCCGCATGAACGAACATGAGGCGTTCCCGACCTGAAAGGCCAACTCAACTAATGCACGATTCGAGAAAAATACCATTATAATTTTCTAACAGGGACGAACTCGACATAGTATTCTTCTTCTGTGATTGTATCCAAAAATATAACTAAGATGGTAATAAAACAGAACTTTAATCACATTATTAATTTATTATAATCGACACGTGACATGAATGGAATAACAATAATAATAATAATAGGACTGAACAACGGAAACAGGAGCACAGTCAAAGGATGAAGAGATTTTGGGAAGAGAAGAGGAAGAAGGGAGACAAGTGAAAATTGTGTCATCATGAGATATGGACGTGCGTAATTGGCGAAAAATTCGAAATTTGGATTTTCGGCGTTTTGGGTTGATTGCTTTATAATTAAAAGGATTCTGTTGAAAAAAGTGAAGGAAAGTAAAAAACAAGAAGTTCCGTGACGAACTAAAGAGAGTACTTTTCTTAAGATTTAAGATTCATGCCGATGATTAATCTATATGGATCTATCTAGAATAATTACGAAATTAATTTGGTAATATCGAAATTTCTAATTGGTTCGAAATACTGTATACATGGCATACTATAGCCTAATAGAGAACTACAGTTGGCGGCCCTGGTTACTGAATATATTCTTAGCTCCATCTCTTAAGGTACACAATACAAAATTTGGTTGAAGTCCAATGGATAGCATGGACGTTACATGCAGTTAAACATTGGATCTAACAGCGCGCGTAAAATCATGTTGGCAACAATGACATACATGTATTGGTCAGAAATAATCTGAAATAATATGATCTATTGTTGTGTCAATTTTGAATGACATCCATTAATTAGTATAGAAGCTACATGCATTTTAAAATTGGACTTATCAACAGGCTTAGAATCATGTTGGCAGCACTGGCGTAGGCCTATATTAGTTATTCTAAATTAATCTAGAATGCCAGGTACTACACGTGTGCAATGTTTAGAGCTATTGGCTTGCATACTTTCTGATATATTGATATTTGGGTAACAAAAATAGAGACAGAATTTATTAACAGTTGGCAGCCCTGGTTGCTCTTAAGAATACGCATGGTCATATCTGTTATGGTACACAAAGCACACACGTAATTTGTGTGAAATCCAAATGATAGTATAGAAGTTACATGTATTTAAAGTTGGACCTCTCAGCAGGCTTAGAACCATGATGGTAGCACTGACGTATATAAGTTACTCCAAATTAATATGGAATATCAGGTACTATACGTGTGCATAGTTTAAAGCTGTCGGCTTGCATGCTTTCAGATATATGGGTATTTGGATTTAAAAAATTGAGAGCATTTATTAACAGTTGGTAGCCCTGATGGCTCTTAAGAATATGCTCAGTCATATCTGTTTATGTACACATAGCACATACGAAATTTGGTTGAAATCCAATTGATAGTGTAGAAGTTATATGCATTTAAAATTTGGACCTATCAGCAGGCTTAGAATCATTTTGGCAACACTGCCATGTATTGTGCCCAACTCTAGGAATGGGTATTCCAAGATTCAGACACCTAGATATCAAGGGAAAGGCTGTAGCCGCTTTTGAAAGTTGAGATATTTGAATATCGCGCTACATTGCTTCTCGAAGCAATTGGAAAGAATTTACCGATACTTGGATGTCAAGTGACGTAGCGAGTAATAGCAGAGGTAGAGGCTATTTATTGATTAAATAGTCAACTATGGAGTAGAGACTTGAGACTGGGATCAGATTACTGGCACTGCCAAATGAAAGGGAATGCAATTAGTATCAAGTAAATCGGACCAGGGATTCAAGAGATATGAGGATTTCTAGATATCAGCTGATGGGGCGTGACCCTGAAAGTTTTGAATAAAAGAGTAGGTTAGATGCATAACTCACATGCTCCAAAAACATAAATTTTCACAAACGACGAAAAACGTGTTTTACATGCGTCGTGTAAATGTCCCAGATGTGGACATCAGTATGTGTTAGAACAATGGCTAGAAATCATTATGTATATTTCAGATTATGTTTGTTTATTGAGAATTTACAATTATTTAAAGTTATATTATTGATCATGTGAGTTTTGTTACTGACCTATGGAACATGTAAGTTTTGACAATTACCATTTTGGATCTTGTGAGTTTTGATAGTGAGCTGTTCGGCGATGATGTTGGTTTTGCGGGAAATACATATTTAAATAGTGTTGCGACTCGATATACAACACATTTGGTCCCCATTGAAAACCACTTTTTCTTCTGCTGTGTTTGTATAATTACGTTGTGATGTTAATCTTGTTAAATACCAATTAATATTTTATGAACTATGCTTGTGTTCGTTTACAAAATATATTTTGTATTTTGGAATACCGTTGGCAATCTCATAAAAGAAATGTCTACCGTGCACATTTGTTCAATTTAATGATCAAAGAAATTTATAAATTTTCCATTCACGAGGACTAATTATTGGTCACAAAGAAAAGTATGTTTTATTTTCCTGATTATAATATTCTACTTGTTAATCGTTCCTTGAGAAGAATGAAAGTTTCAAATACCAAAAGAAAATAAGGTACTAAAATTACACTGAAGATTTGAAGGAGATTAACTCAGAAAACTGAAAATAATTTTACTCTTCTATGTCTATATTACAACACTAAGTTCCTCTTACATCATGTCGCACATACACTCATGATCAGTTTGATCCGATGTATTCTCATCAATGACATGCTTATAAAACTTGAGCTCCTCAAATTCTCTTCAGTTTTCACCATAATGGGCAGTCAGAAGCTTTTCAACATCCCTCCTTTTCTCTAAAGAGATTGAATTCTTTGGCTGGATGATTTCAGGATTCATAAGTGCATTTACTCCAGATTTAAACACAGATCTAAACATTCCAAGGTCATTTCTGTAAGTTTGTTCACCACGCACAAAAATTGTATTTCCTACTCAACGCTTATGTAAATGCGCTTACATTTTGAAATTGAAAAATGCCATGATCCTGGACTTCGTAATGCATTTTTTCACACAATTCTTGAAGTCGGCAACACTGGAGTCTCTTCCTACCATTTCAATGTTGACTGACTTCAAATTATCTCATACACTTGTTCAGGCTGTACTATTACTTCCATTTTTTTCATTCTCTTTTCTATATTTCCAAACACAGAGGAACATAACTATGACCGGTGACTGGAAAAATCATTTCAATTCCATCTGTGTGTGGGGGAGACTTTACGGAAAGCCAAAAGATACACATCGCAACCAAAGTAGAATTCTGCCTTTTCCACATTTCTGGATGCTGCGAACGTTTCCTTGGCCTTCCTCTTTCTCCAACGGGTGAAACGTTTTCTTCCATGACTTGGTTGTCAAATTAGTTTTATTTCAACCACTATATTCAATGATATTCCCCAAAATAACTGAACAGAAGAGAAAACACACTATACTGGAATCAATATTTACCACTATACAATGAAATGGCGCCGGGAGAGCTAATCGCTGATTGGTCAAGATGAGGTACGGGACAAAACTCACAAGATCCCGCGGATCATGAGACTTTTGAAACTAACCATGATGTTTAACACCTGTTTTCTCAAGGATCATGTGCCAAATGTAAATAACTGTCCCGTGAATTATGTTCTACGTATAAAGATATATAAGAATATGTCGTCATCTCAATTTTCGTTATTTTGGAGCATGTGCGTTATGACTCTAACCTAATCATAAAGCCGGCTGGTCGAAGCACCGATAGCTCATTCTAACACAAGCAGTTGCCTAGCAAGTTGCCGCGACGCTGAGCCAAGGCACATGGTTGCCGGATCTACGCAGAAGTTCTTTTCAAAGTTGTGATAGTCGCAAAAGTGCTGCGCTACGAGTTGGAACTTAGTAAGTTTACGGCGAGGAGAATCACTGAGGTGATTGATTTTTCTACAGACATTGGTGGAAATATTTATATTTCTACATGGACATATGCTAGACTTTGTCTAGAATTTAGTACTTTGTCACAGTCCAGTAATAACTTAATACTTGGATATTTAAATCCATTCAGTCAGTTTTCATATTTGTAACTAGTTAACCACTTCGATCTGTCAGTACACTGAAGACTAGTCTATAACGGTGGCGTTCATTAGTCTACGCAAGGGAAACTACAAGTTGCTTAGCGCATGGTAGATGGTGATATAATAAACCATGCCCAGGGAACGATCTTCAGAACAGCCGTTGATTGGTTAGACTGTCAGCGTTTTTCTTGTACTGATAAGATTACCGTGAGTTATGTTACAACTGACATATCTAAGAAGAGATCACTTAGATCTGACCCTATTTAAACAAACTGTTATGGCTTTGATAGAAGCCCATATTAAAATGGAACCACAGTTAATTCAAACGTCAAAAGATACTTCCACTATGTCTGACTGGACGGATTGTGGGTATATAATGGCGGCGGATACAAGGATTATACATGCTTGTCCAATGGGGCATGTCTATGGATAAATCTGGTACAGACCTGGTTTACTACGCTTCAAGACCATCAAGAAATGTAAGCCACATTTGAATTATATTATGCCTAGCTAATTGGAACAAACTATTTTTTCTGCAGATGACCAACACATTATTTTTCTTCGTATTTAAAGCTTGCAATAATTTACGAAAGACTTGTTAGAGTTATTCTGAGGATTTTCAACACTCAGAACAGTTTAGGATCGATGACCGAGCATTTCGAAGATTTATTTGAATATTTCATATTTTAAGGAAACCACGGAAAACCGTCGATGTAAAGGTTGAGTTAAATTATTTTTGTTGAGGAATGGATACTTTTTCCATATTCGAAGATTCGAACATGTGGATTCTCACATAATGAGATGATAATTAAACACATTTAAATTGATATAAATAATAATAATAATAATAATAATAATAATCCACTAATAATAATAATAATAATTTTCATAATTTTTCTAAATAATTCTTGGATATTATATTTTATAATAATCATATGTATTGAGAGAGAGCCTATGAAGTAGTTTAATCATTTCTAGTTTGGAACAGGAGATTTTCCGAAGGAGAGTGGTTAGCGCAAGCCCGCATTCAACCAACATTTCAGTTCTGGTTGAACAGTTGATATTTGCAATGAGCAAAATATATTTTTCATATAACACGGAGAGGCATGAAACGGGAAGCAAATGATATTTGTATCAAATAGGATATTTTTGTATTTATATAAAATCATGACATAAATACACTCGAAAGTGAAATAAAGATTTTCATAAGTATGGTAAATTCACGGGTTGAACTGAATGGTAAAATAAAATAAACTTGTAAGTTTATTAATCTTCCAGTGTTGATAACAAGCAGAGGCTTGATTTATTGTATAAATTTTGTGAAGAAAATTTATATGTGTGGAGTAGTTGAAATGCCATTCCCAGGTGCGCATGTTTAAGTCGCAGGAATGAAGAGGTTTTTTCGAGCATCAATCAAATAGCAGGTTCGATGGCTCAGGTTTATAGTAGGAGTATTGGAACTACACATTTCGTCGTATGAATGACCCGAAGGTTATTTCTTTGAAACCATCAGTTCTTATTTCAACCTTGTTTACGAATTCCATTTAGACTTCGATTTTGCTAGAACCCGGATTTGTCATGATAGTAGTTTATTCTTCTTCAGAGGAAGACCTTTGCCGTTGTTGTTGTTGTAATATTGTGTTCTTACACAAATAATAGAATGGGCCACTGCCGATTAAAAATAATTCTTCAACCACGAATAATTTAAAGGATATTTTCAATCCTAGTGCCATGAACTAAATGAATTTATTATGAAGCTACAATTCTTATTTCCGCATTCTGTCGAAGAATTGCAAGTTGTAAAAGTTACTAAGAATGGCCATGAATATAAATATTTTTTTATAATAATGATTCCAAGTGGAAAATTGAACAGTTGAATGGTTCAACAATTTATTGATCAAGTTGATGATTTAAAAATCATGTATTTTGTTAGGAACTTGAAGTTCATAATCGAGTCACTTCTCGAATGTTCAATGTCAGAAGAACAATTAATTGTTGTGCTTCGCACAGTTCTTCGATGCTATGCTCAAGGTCAAATACTTTTCAGATGTTATTAATATGTGTAAATAATGTGTGTTGATTCAATGATAATAATATTTTCGACGATATATTTTTGAAACTGGAAAACTAAGTGAAAGTTTAAAAATTCTATGAACATTTATTCTACGAGTGTTAATATCATGTAAATATTCAAACAGTGATCTACGATATTTCCAGTAGAGACAATTAACTTTGAACTGGAATTAATCCTTAATAATTTTGGAACACAGTCTACAGGACTATTAATCGGACTTGTGTTTTCCAAAAAGATTGCCAAATGTGTTTGGAAAATTTCTGTATATTGTGTGTAAATAAGAGTGTGGATCGCCTCACGTGGATGATGCTGCTTTGAGCATCTTTGCAGTCAATTTTAACTTCAAAATAAACTGAGATAATTTTACCAGATGTGTTATACCCAATTGAATCTCCTTCTATCCTTATTGTTGCATTGAGCCAAAAATCAGTAAAGCATTTTTTTCATTTGATGTCGTTTTTGCGATTAGCTTTAACCCATCTGGCGCCCCGGGATATTTTGACTCTCGTGCTGACTGATTATTGGTAAAATGCATATGTGGTCGTGCGGACTCCGGTCTAAACGGGCACATAAAATAAGATAGAGAGAGAAATTGCGCCCAGCGTGGGGATCGATTTAGACATGGTCAATCGCATGCCGATTTGAAATTGTGATAATTTTTATAGAAATATTTTGGGAGTTGAGAGATGTCTGATTTGGATGAATAAATTAATAGGAAACCCAATTAGTGGGGAAAATTAAAAATTTAACTTGGTTAATAATTAGAATGGGTTTGATTATTTTTGATAATGGCTTAACCATTAGGGCGTCAAGTAAATTCAGTAGTAAACGTTCGATGACTGGACATACACATTATTAGAATCCAGGTGGAGGATATTTGAGAACTTGAATATTTTTCTTGTGATATTGTGGTAAAAGTAATTCGTAAAAGTAGAGAATTTTGTTTTTCCATCACGACGACATTAGGACAAATCTCATTTTATTAGAGTGTTCCAATTAGCTATTCATATTTTTTGTTCTAGTTATAAGCTTGTGTTTGCCAATATTGTATACCCCTAAGTTTTCAATAATAAATGAAATTATGGAAGAAATGATGAGGATGATGAGGAGTTTGGAGGAGAGTTCAAAAGAGGCTGGACTGCGTGTAGCAGCCATTATGAAAGAAAATACTGAGGCTTTGGAAAGGAAACTTAAAGAAAATTCTGATAAACTTAAAGAAAGTTTAAACGATAAACTTAAAGAAAATTCTGATTCTTTAGAAAATAAACTTAAAGAAAATTTGAATGATCACCTTAAAGAAAATTCTGATTCTTTAGAAAATAAAATTAAAGAAAATTCTGATTCTTTAGAAAATAAACTTAAAGAAAGTTTGAAGGATAAACTTAAAGAAAATTCTGATTCTTTAGAAAATAAACTTAAAGAAAATTCTGATTCTTTAGAAAGCAGGTTAAAAGGGAACTTGAAAGAAAATTTAAATAGTAAATTTAATTCAATGGAAAGTAAATTTAAAGAGAATTCTGAAATTTTGAAAATGTCACTTGAGAGTAAAATGAACAAATTATGCGAAAAAACACATGAGCTCGAAACTTCATTAGCTAATGAATGGACGAAAAATTTCGCGATGCCGATCTTCGATCCCAAAGCTTAGCTGATAGGATAGAACATGATCTTAGGAAAGTTGGTGAAGACATGATCGACCTAGAAGTCAGAGTGAAGAAGGAGAGTAACGAGATGGGAATTCTAGTTGTTCAACGTTTAACGGAACAATTCAAAGAACTTGTCATGGGAGAAATAAGAGAAGGTGTGATTAGTGAGTTGCAAACTGAAATCAAAACCACAGTTGTCAATGAAATTAAAGACACACTCAAGCTGGAGAACCAAGAAGGAATCAAGGAGATTAGGGAATCTTTGTCATCCCATATTGAAGTAATTGCCAAATATATCCAAGCAACTCAGAAGGACATATCAGATATGACAGGGTCATTGAAAAGTCATGAGGCTGTTATGAACCAGATATCCACTGATGTTAAGGACAATTGTAAAGAAACTGAAGCAATTAAGAAGATGGCAGAAGAAAACCAAAAGGAACTTGAGGCTATGAAAACTCAAATCAAGGATGAGAAACAGTCTGATCATCTGTTTAAAATGCCAAATGTAAGGGGAAAGGAACAGATACATATAAATCTAGGAGGAGCTAGAGAAACGGTTAGTCAAAAACAGGATGAGGTCAAGACAGTATTTCAATCCAACCCCATAACTGTATTTATGAATGTAGAAGATAAGCCTTCTAAATTTTCAGGGCGAGATTCTGTGACACCCGTGGAATTTTTGAGAGAAGCAGGGGATTACCTGAAAGATTCCAAGTCCCCTAAAGAAAGACAGATCCGAGTGATAGGGAAGTTTTTGGAAGGTCCTGCACTTCTTTGGTTTAGAGCTTTTAGATCCACTCTAACCACTTTTGAGGAGTTTTCTCGTGGGCTATTGAAAAAGTTTTGGTCCCCGGAAACCCAACAGCAAGTCAGAGCAGAGTTATATTCGAAGAGATTCTCGACGTCACAACCTACTCGATACTCTACGTACTTTTCTGGACAGCTGTCTAAACTTCAACATTTAGATCCGTCGATGCCAGATAACGAATTGATTACTGCATTGATACGTCAGTTTCCAGCAGATGTCCAGAGGACTTTGATCGCTGCTGATATCTATAATATGGAACAATTTGATGAAGTATTACAGAAGCTGGATCATACGAACGCTCAATTCTTCCATCAGAAGGGAGGAAAGAATAACAACGCTGTGTATGCTGTTATGGCTGATAGTTATTCTCAAACACCTCGAGAGATTCGAGAGGGGCGAGAAGAGAAAACGCCGAGGGAAGATCCAAATAAAGGAGGATGGAACCAGTACAGTAACAGATACAGTTACAAGCCTTATGCGAGACCGGATGGTGGAAATCGATACAATACTCGATGGAGAAGACCACGAGATACTCAAGGAAGGTACCAGGAAAGAAGATCCTATGGTAGAAACAACTACAATAACAGAGGGAATGTGGATACTCGTCAGTCCAATGAAGAGTTCAACAAGGAGACGAGGAAAAATTTGAAAGCAAGACACCAAGATAACTTGCAATTTTTGGAGCAGAGGCCCAATGAACCAGGTCCATCGGTAACACAACAATCCCGGGGGAATGGTAATGAAAAAAAAAACTTCGAATTCACAGTAGAAGATAGAATTTTGAACACTTTCACTTCCAGAATTATTAAATGGCAAGCAGAGGATGATGACTTAATTCAACAGAATGACGAACGAAAAGAAATGGGTACCAGAATTAGAATGCCAATCATATCATGCGAAGTATTCGGTATGCCTGTCGATACTTTGATTGATACTGGGGCTATGCTTTGTCTGGTGAGTGAGAAGCTTTATATTCTGTGGAAGCTCAAAGAGAATTTAGAGGAGATTCCAGTATCAGGAATTAAGATCCAAGGAATAATACCCAATAAAATATCTCTGTGTAAAACACAATTATACTTATGTATTACGACTGGAGGACATGATTTCCGACATGTGTTTGTTGTAATGAAGGACATGGCTTTTGACATGATATTGGGAGCAGATTTCATTCAGAAATATCAAGCTGTGATAGACATGAAGACAGAGACGATTAGATTCAAGAATACCGAAGAGATTAACTTCGAGGGAAAAGAAGAGGAAGACATCGAGGGAGATGCTCAATGGTCTCTGATTTTTCATGAAGCTGAAGGAAGAGAAGTCCTGAGAAGGAGTCCCCAGAGCTAGGGAAAATTTTTGAAGAGTATCACGATATTTTTGATATTAAACCTGGTGAAATTAAAGATTTTGAATATTGTGGAAGTAAACAACAATGGAAGCTATGAAGTCGCCAATACACGAACTGGTAACATCGTGGGAACTTATAATGCATCGAATTTTAAGATTTAATATTCAAGAACCAGATGATTTAATGTGTAGATAGGAAAAATAAAAAAAAATCAATTTTTATTTTTTGCTAGGTGTGGGGTGGATGTGCTTAACTCTAGGAATGGGTATTCCAAGATTCAGACACCTAGATATCAAGGGAAAGGCTGTAGCCGCTTTTGAAAGTTGAGATATTTGAATATCGCGCTACATTGCTTTTCGAAGCAATTGGAAAGAATTTACCGATACTTGGATGTCAAGTGACGTAGCGAGTAATAGCAGAGGTAGAGGCTATTTATTGATTAAATAGTTAACTATGGAGTAGAGACTTGAGACTGGGATCAGATTACTGGCACTGCCAAATGAAAGAGAATGCAATTAGTATCAAGTAAATCGGACCAGGGATTCAAGAGATATGAGGATTTCTAGATATCAGCTGATGCGGCGTGACCCTGAAAGTTTTGAATAAAAGCCGGCTGGTCGAAGCACCGATAGCTCATTCTAACACAAGCAGTTGCCTAGCAAGTTGCCGCGACGCTGAGCCAAGGCACATGGTTGCCGGATCTACGCAGAAGTTCTTTTCAAAGTTGTGATAGTCGCAAAAGTGCTGCGCTACGAGTTGGAACTTAGTAAGTTTACGGCGAGGAGAATCACTGAGGTGATTGATTTTTCTACAGAAATTGGTGGAAATATTTATATTTCTACATGGACATATGCTAGACTTTGTCTAGAATTTAGTACTTTGTCACAGTCCAGTAATAACTTAATACTTGGATATTTAAATCCATTCAGTCAGTTTTCATATTTGTAACTAGTTAACCACTTCGATCTGTCAGTACACTGAAGACTAGTCTATAACGGTGGCGTTCATTAGTCTACGCAAGGGAAACTACAAGTTGCTTAGCGCATGGTAGATGGTGATATAATAAACCATGCCCAGGGAACGATCTTCAGAACAGCCGTTGATTGGTTAGACTGTCAGCGTTTTTCTTGTACTGATAAGATTACCGTGAGTTATGTTACAACTGACATATCTAAGAAGAGATCACTTAGATCTGACCCTATTTAAACAAACTGTTATGGCTTTGATAGAAGCCCATATTAAAATGGAACCACAGTTAATTCAAACGTCAAAAGATACTACCACTATGTCTGACTAGACGGATTGTGGGTATATAATGGCGGCGGATACAAGGATTATACGTGCTTGTCCAATGGGGCATGTCTATGGATAAATCTGGTACAGACTAGGTTTACTACGCTTCAAGACCATCATGAAATGTAAGCCACATTTGAATTATATTATGCCTAGCTAATTGGAACAAACTATTTTTTCTGCAGATGACCAACACATTATTTTTCTTCGTATTTAAAGCTTGCAATGATTTACGCAAGACTTGTTAGAGTTATTCTGAGGATTTTCAACACTCAGAACAGTTTAGGATCGATGACCGAGCATTTCGAAGATTTATTTGAATATTTCATATTTTAAGGAAACCACGGAAAACCGTCGATGTAAAGGTTGAGTTAAATTATTTTTGTTGAGGAATGGATATTTTTTTCCATATTCGAAGATTCGAACATGTGGATTCTCACATAATGAGATGATAATTAAACACATTTAAATTGATATAAATAATAATAATAATCCACTAATAATAATAATAATAATTTTCATAATTTTTCTAAATAATTCTTGGATATTATATTTTATAATAATCATATGTATTGAGAGAGAGCCTATGAAGTAGTTTAATCATGTCTAGTTTGGAACAGGAGATTTTCCGAAGGAGAGTGGCTAGCGCAAGCCCGCATTCAACCAACATTTCAGTTCTGGTTGAACAGTTGATATTTGCAATGAGCAAAATATATTTTTCATATAACACGGAGAGGCATGAAACGGGAAGCAAATGATATTTGTATCAAATAGGATATTTTTGTATTTATATAAAATCATGACATAAATACACTCGAAAGTGAAATAAAGATTTTCATAAGTATGGTAAATTCACGGGTTGAACTGAATGGTAAAATAAAATAAACTTGTAAGTTTATTAATCTTCCAGTGTTGATAACAAGCAGAGGCTTGATTTATTGTATAAATTTTGTGAAGAAAATTTATATGTGTGGAGTAGTTGAAATGCCATTCCCAGGTGCGCATGTTTAAGTCGCAGGAATGAAGAGGTTTTTTCGAGCATCAATCAAATAGCAGGTTCGATGGCTCAGGTTTATAGTAGGAGTATTGGAACTACACATTTCGTCGTATGAATGACCCGAAGGTTATTTCTTTGAAACCATCAGTTCTTATTTCAACCTTGTTTACGAATTCCATTTAGACTTTGATTTTGCTAGAACCCGGATTTGTCATGATAGTAGTTTATTCTTCTTCAGAGGAAGACCTTTGCCGTTGTTGTTGTTGTAATATTGTGTTCTTACACAAATAATAGAATGGGCCACTGCCGATTGAAAATAATTCTTCAACCACGAATAATTTAGAGGATATTTTCAATCCTAGTGCCATGAACTAAATGAATTTATTATGAAGCTACAGTTCTTATTTCCGCATTCTGTCGAAGAATTGCAAGTTGTAAAAGTTACTAAGAATGGCCATGAATATAAATATTTTTTTTTATAATAATGATTCCAAGTGGAAAATTGAACAGTTGAATGGTTCAACAATTTATTGATCAAGTTGATGATTTAAAAATCATGTATTTTGTTAGGAACTTGAAGTTCATAATCGAGTCACTTCTCGAATGTTCAATGTCAGAAGAACAATTAATTGTTGTGCTTCGCACAGTTCTTCGATGCTATGCTCAAGGTCAAATACTTTTCAGATGTTATTAATATGTGTAAATAATGTGTGTTGATTCAATGATAATAATATTTTCGACGATATATTTTTGAAACTGGAAAACTAAGTGAAAGTTTAAAAATTCTATGAACATTTATTCTACGAGTGTTAATATCATGTAAATATTCAAACAGTGATCTACGATATTTCCAGTAGAGACAATTAACTTTGAACTGGAATTAATCCTTAATAATTTTGTAACACAGTCTACAGGACTATTAATCGGACTTGTGTTTTCCAAAAAGATTGTCAAATGTGTTTGGAAAATTTCTGTATATTGTGTGTAAATAAGAGTGTGGATCGCCACACGTGGATGATGCTGCTTTGAGCATCTTTGCAGTCAATTTTAACTTCAAAATAAACTGAGATAATTTTACCAGATGTGTTATACCCAATTGAATCTCCTTCTATCCTTATTGTTGCATTGAGCCAAAAATCAGTAAATATTTTTTTCATTTGATGTCGTTTTTGCGATTAGCTTTAACCCATCTGGCGCCCCGGGATATTTTGACTCTCGTGCTGACTGATTATTGGTAAAATGCATATGTGGTCGTGCGGACTCCGGTCTAAACGGGCACAGTATAGCTTCATGGAAATTAAACTGCAAAATTATTATCGATACGTGTGTCAATTTTGAAATAGCTCCCATTCATACCTTCCAAGATATCCAACATGGAGCTCAAATTTCAATTGCAATTTTTCAGCAGTTGGTAGCACTGACATCATTTTCAAATATCGCCGTGAGATATTCAGGTATAGATCTTTACTCCTACCAAATTTTGTTTCGATTGCTCCAGCCGTTTAGGAGTTGATAGGGGGGGACACACACACAGCCAGACAGACAGACAGACAGAAGGACAGACAGACAGACACACATTTGCCCGATCTCATAGGTCTACTTTTTCCTCATTTTTGCAAAATGTGAAAAGTAGGCTAATGAGCATTGTATAGCTCACTAATCAACATGATGTTTCGTAAGAGGAAACGCCCACTTTTACAGAGGCTAATGTAAATGTTTCCTACAGGTAAACTATGAAAGTTAGATATCTGAGCACACTCTCCTCTTGTTGAGAAAGGCGCAATCATCATGTTGGTAGCACTGATAACATTGAGTTTTTTTTATTTCTAAGCGCTTTCGCACAGCCGCCATATTGAATGAATTGGGAGTTTAATCGTTTGCCTTAGCCATAATAGGCCACATATACGGTCCTACCTTGCCACTAATGTTCGTTACTGTAGCTCTTAAGTGTTAAGAGTTAGTTATTTTTACAATTTCAAGATGGTGGCTGCACGTGATATTTTAGCCCATTTCATCATAACGTTGATAGTAGATGGTCTTTATTTAAAACTATCAGAATGCCAAGTACTGTGAACATTGCGGCGTTAAGTGATTGTGAATTCTGATTCTTTGGATCATAAGTTATATACCTAGGTATTATGAAACTTGCAATTTTCATGGCCGCCATCTGGAAATTGTTTGGCTGATGACCTTGTAGTTTGGTCGCAAGACACTTCTCACATGAAGGTATGTTCTTTCTCAGTTGGTAGAGATTCACTAATTAGTAATGGATGTAATAAAACCAATTTAAGATATGTAGCTCAACCAGACCTGTTGGAGAAATGCCTGCATGGGAATGCGCAGAATCCCAATGTGGCATTGAACCATGTCCTGTGGGCTAGAATTCCCAAGACTGTGATTGTTGGGGCTGATACACTTAAGGTAGGGCTAAATGATGATATTATATCATTTAATGATAGGAAATATAGGGAGGGCTAGAGTGTTGCAAGAGCGGGAATGTTCAAGATTTATCACTGAGATAAGGCAAATCAGTTAACAACATTTTTCTCAGACTGCATTTTTTTTTACTTTGGGTACACATTCCTCGGAAACTCGTGAACCAAAATGCATGAAACTTTCCTTGTGTAATTATATCTAATTGAACAATAGAAATACCTGTGGAATTTGGCATGAATGAAAGGGGAGATTTTAAGGCATATTATTTTTAAAATATTAGGGTCAAAAAATGCTAGATATTTAAAAATATCATAAAATGCAATCCACTCCGAAATTTCCAAAATCCAAAGGTATTATTGGAGATAAAGCATCAATAAATAACCCCCGGAAGTTTCCGGTGTCTAACATAAAAATACTTTATGTAAACTGCAGCAGAAATCTTCCATTTTAACATGGGCAGTATAGGCACGTCCTTCTTACCTTAAGTTCAAACACTGTCCAGAAGGGCAAAAATGATTTAATAACAATAATAATAATAATAATAATACAAAGGAATGCTTTCAGTCGATTTGTCATACTTAACAGAAGTATCGCCTTCACAATATTCGATGCCATTTGTGATGGTTGAACAGTTTGTTGTTGTTGTTGGGTTGTTTTTTTTATCATTATTTAAGGGGATTTGTAACATCGTGGTCATGTAGACCCGTGTAGGCATACTTGGGTGTGTGTAGAATTTGTGCGTTAACCGTGGCATTGTTATGGCTGAACTAGAGTGTGTATTTGTAAATTGGCGATTGGGAAGGAGGCGGCCGTAACGTTACGTAAGGAACCGTCCCGGCATTTGCGTGGCGTAGAAGTGGAAAACCACGGATGGCTGAGATGGGAAATGAACCCTCCTCTTCTCAGTTTTCCTGCACGAGGATGAGTGTACCCTTGATTGAGCTTGGAGTATTTGGTGAAAAGTGGGTTTGGAGTGAGGGCACCACGGTCTCTCTCGAGTTCACCCTTCTGTTCCGCGCAGCTACTGGTCAAACCGAACTCCCCTGATTTGCTTCTGTCCTTCTGTATAGTGTGTCAAGGCGAACTCAACAACATTCATCTACTACAATGTTCACTGTTACCAATCCAGACGAACGAATAAATAATACCTCACATGTCGAGTTCACCCTTCTGATCGGGAACGCCTCATATACACTCCGGCTGAGTTAGTCGAACATCACTCTGCTTGCCAACATGCAGCTGCAGATGAGCAACTCGGTCGACGAAGAACAGCTACCAGGGCTGGGCCGTCCGGGACGATCACGTGACGTCAGCCAGATCACTTCCTACCTTGCTCGCGTGCACCACACTACGTCCGCGTGAAATGTTGCACAATATGGACATGGCTGATATAGAGTATCTCCATTTATCTATTGAAATGTTGTGCGTGTTAATAAATACAGGGTCTTCATATTTGCTTGGCAAGGACATTCTCTCTCACGCCCTCCGCCAGTGAATGCTCAGTTGCCGGCTGCCGCGCGCGCATATGTACGGCTGAATGTGGTGCTCAAAATCAGTATCATGCATTTTTAGCCTATTTTCAATTTTGAAAAAAATAGGCTTATGAGATCACCTTTTGTCCGTGTGTCTGTGTGTGCGTGTGTGTGTGTGTGAGTGTGTGAAGTGTGTGTGTGCCCCCCCCCCCTAATAACTTCTACACGGCTGGAGCGATTTCAGTGAAACTCGGTAAGTTCAAAGCACTACTCCGGGCGACCCCGACCGTGCCCTTCAAATTTTGTTACGTCTCACCAATCCAACATGGCGGCTGTGCGAAATATTTCACTAGCATTCAATATCTCCGAAACTATTCCCGATATCACCCTGGAATTTTTTACGGTGATAAAGGGAACTACTAGAAGTTCACCTATGTGACTATTCAAATACTGGTAACTACAAAACCAACATGGCAACCACGCGAATTTGCGACTTTTAAGTAGACGTTTCTCGCGATTTAACCAACTAAACGCAATAAAACTTGGTGCAGTATATGTTTATACACATTGTAATGCACCGACATCAAACTTCGATCAATTCTTTACATAACCACAAGATGGCGGATGTGCGAAATATTTCACCGGCATTCTATATCTCTGAAACTATTAGCGGTATCACCCTGAATTTGTGTACGGAGATAAAGGGCACTACTGGAAGTTCATCAAGGCCTATAAGACTTTCAAAAACCGGTTAAATACAAAACGAACATGGCGGCCAAGCGAATTAAAAATTTTACTAGACCTTTCTCGCGATTTAATGTTCCAAACGCAATGAAATCTGGTACAGGAAATGTTTATACACATTGTAATGCACTGGTATCCAATTTAGTTCAATTGTTTACATAACCTCAAAATGGCGGCTGTGCGAATTTTAAAATTAAGTTTTTATTTCTTGTGTCGTAATCATGCGATCGAAGTGAAAGTTTGAATAATGAACCTACGCAATAATTTTCCTTTAATGGTACATGACCCGATGGCCTATACATTTAACAATCCTTCATGGCAACCATCCGAAATATTTAGACGGCTCTGAATATCTACGAATCTATTATAGCAATCAAAATGAATTTCCTTATGTTCATAGCGGGTATGAACATAAGTTCACCTATAGGACTTTAAATAACCTGGTGATCACAAATCTAACATGGCAGCGACGCGAAGTATAAATATTCACATGGACGTTTCTCACAATTTAACCATCAGAGTGCAGTGAAACTTGGTACAGTAAATCCTTATACGAATGTTAATCCACTGGCATCTAATTTATTACAATTGTTTCCATGACCACAAGATGGCAGCTGTGCGAAATTTTTTAATCCCCTTGTTACTTCTTGTGTCCTAATCAAGCGATTGAAGTTTGAATGCTACACATACACAATAATCTTCATGTAATATTACATAACTTTCGGACCTACATATATAAAATCCAACATGGCGACCATCCGAAATATTTAGTCGGTTCTCAATATCTACAAATCTATTACAGCAATCAAACTGAAATTTTGTATGTTGATAGTAGCAGTTAACATACGCAGGTTATATGAAAATAGGCTGTATAGTTCTTCACGGAACTACTTGTTTCTCACCATGTTTACAGTAGATGCTGAAAATGTTCCCCATCCTCTGCCAAACATAATCGGCATCTCTTTATGAAGTTTCCGGTTACTCAGGTTAATTTAGATTCAGTAATGACATAACGACCGTCTAATTTTTATTGTTTACTGAACCTGTACGTTTAAATCTCTTAGCCAGTTGTTTTATTGATCGATTTTTAGGAGTGGGTCTCTTTGGAAATTTCACATGATCTTTTGTCTTGTCCTACTGCACGATTTCCTGCAATTTATGTACACATTGTGCAGATATACACGTTCACGTAACGAATATTTCATATAAGGCATTACAGCACTATACACAATCACAATAAAACAACTGGCAAAGAGATTCAAACGTACAGGTTCAGTAAGCAATAAAAATAGACGTAAAGGTCGTTATTTCATTACTGAAACTAAATTCACCGGAGTAAACGGAAACTTCAAAAGGAGATGCCGATTACGTTTGGCAGCGGATGGGGAACACTTTCAGCATCTACTGTAAACATGGTGAGTAAAAATGCATGATACTGATTTTAATCACCGCATTCTGCCGTGCATATGCGTGGGCGGCAGCCGGCAACTGAGCCTTCACTGGCGGAGCGCGTGAGCGAGAATGTCCTTACCAAGCAAATATGAAGACCCTGTATATATTGCTTCTCCGTTCAGTATGGCGTGGTAGTTCAATGTCCCACAGAGTATTTTGTGTCTTTAAAACAGATAACGTGATCCCTTTCCCAAACTTGTTCCGCTGCGGCAGATTTATCATTCTGATGGAATCTGCAGTGTCTACAATGTTCTTTAATTATGTATCGACATTCACATAAATGGATTAGAATTAATTTCGCGATTCCTGTCACGTAGACAGTTAGAAGAACTGGAAAGTATGAAACCGACATACCTCAAATGGGTTCTAACGGTTTGAAATTTGCTCCATCTCGGTACGTATATGTCATAGCCCGGGGAACCTTTTGATAGGAGGCCTAAGACTGCAAACGCATCTGCAGCACACGCCCACTCCAGCATACAAAGAAC
The DNA here is from genome assembly GCA_946902985.2 of Meconema thalassinum. NCBI lineage: Eukaryota > Metazoa > Arthropoda > Insecta > Orthoptera > Tettigoniidae > Meconema > Meconema thalassinum. Next base: position 799,874,082 of record OX336390.1, on the reverse strand, counting down.
TGTTACAAGATCTACGAGGAAAAAGGGACTATATCGATGAAATATTCTACAATACAGACGCAATGATCAACAAAGATTGAACGAAAGAGGAATATGGGTTGAGACACCTTATGACACGCTTTGCGATACACTGCTTCCATCATCGCATTTGTGCCTGGAAATCCTTTCACCAGGCTAACCATGAGTGTACATGTGTTTTGTGTGGAGAACAGTGCGATACATATCAGGTAATAGAGTGCAAGAAGACACCGGTCTCTCTGAGTCAATTTGGCTCTTATCTTGGAGTTAAGTGTTATTTAGCCTGATGAAATGTACAAATTTTGCACATTGTGCATAATAAATTTATTATTAGTAATTATGTATCGATACAAAGTTAATAATATCTAATTAAAATAGGTACCTATTGATAACCTAATCAAATGACTAATAGTTTTATCCATTTACTAGCAGTAGTGCCCGGCTTCACCCGGTGGATTTATTGGTTTTATGGATGATAATGAATACTACTACAGAACTGGCACATGATACTTAAACTAACAGAAAACAATATTTTAAAAATATATTTTTGTGGTGGTGGTGGTGGTGGTGGTGGTGGTGGTGGTTGTAGTGGGGATGATAAGTAGTACAGTATAATGGACGTAATATTCAGGTGATATTTCCATAATGATAATTATGAATAGGGAAACAGCTATTTACTAACTACAGCACCCGACACATGTAATTTACTAACAAATTTACACAAAAAAAAAGAGGAGTAAGTGAAATGAAAGACACTGCCTTGGGCCTATATCTCATTGGCTGTTAGAAATGTAGAGACCAATAGTGTCGTCATTTGTCGCATAGCGCCGTAGGAAAATAATCAGAACTCTTTGGAAAACTTCGACTGTCCCGAGCTACTGAGCTAGCAATCGTATCATTTATCGCCACAAAGCGCTTAACGATAAGTTTAGGAATAAATGAAGGTAAATTTGAAAGCACCAACGCTTATTACAGCTGATAACCTCAATGTACTGCACCCACACCATTGCACTTATTTATAAACAGTGCAAGATCATCTATTTTCGCAATTCTGCACCTGAACACTGGTAGGGGTGACGTGATGCAGCCTGAACTCCCCGTCAACAATAGACGTATTAAAATACTTTAACAGTTACACTACTACGGGCATGAATGGTTCTAGGGCCTTACTACGTGGTTTTCAAGTTCATTTTGTCTGTTATTCTAAATGTAGGAAATGGAGAGCGTTGTCCAAAATATCAAGTGGACCTACAGTCAGGTGGACTTTAAAATATTTTCGACAGTATAATGGAGTGCAAAGATGATGTGTTTTAACACAACACAAACGAGGCGACCACGGGGTAGTTCATCCATTACTGGAACATTCGAATGGAACGATGGACTTCACGTATTTTCTACAACGATGAAGTGTTTGATAAATGACTTGGATTAGTGAACATTTATGGATATGCTTATTACATCACTTTCAGATACAGGGTGTCTAATAAACTTGCATACACTTAAAACAAGTAGTTCCGTGAAGAACTATACAGCCTATTTTCATATATCCTACTTATGTTAATTGCCACTATCAACATACACAATTTCAGTTTGATTGCTGCAATAGATTCGTAGATATTGAGAACCGACTAAATATTTCGGATGGTCGCCATGTTGGATTTTATATATGTAGGTCCTAGAGTTATGTACTGTTACATGCAGATTATTGTGAACGAGTAGTATTCAAACTTCAATCGCATAATTAGGAGACAAGAAAAAACAAGGAGATTTAAAAATTTTTCACAGCTGCCATCTTGAGGTTATGGAAACAATTGAAATAAATTAGATGCCAGTGGATTAACGTTCGGATAAAGATTTACTGTACCAAGTTTCACTGCACGCGGATGGTTAAATTGCGAGAAACGTCCATGTGAATATTTATAATTCGCGTAACCGCCATGTTGGATTTGTGATCACCAGGTTATTTAAAGTCCTATAGGTGAACTTAAGTTCATAGCCCCTATGAACATTAAAAAATGCAGTTTGATTGCTAAAATAGATTCGTAGATATTCAGTATCGTCTAAATATTTCGGATGGTCGCCATGTTGGATTATTAAATGTATAGGCCATAGAGTCATGTACCATTAAAGGAAAATTATTGCGTAGGTTCATTATTCAAACTTTCACTTCGATCGCATGACTACATCACAAGAAATAAAAACTTAATTTTAAAATTCGCACTGCCGCCATCTTGAGGTTATGTAAACAATTGAACTAAATTAGATACCAGTGGATTACAATGTGTATAAATATTTCCTGTACCAGGTTTCAGTGCGCTTGGAACATTAAATCGCGAGAAATGTCTATTTAAAATGTTCAAATTCGCTTGGCCGCCATGTTCGTTTTGTAGTTAACCGGTTTTTGAAAGTCTTATAGATGGACTTCCAGTAGTGCCCTTTATCTCCGTACAAAATTTTAGGGAGATACCGCTAATAGTTTCAGAGATATAGAATGCCGGTGAAATATTTCGCACATCCGCCATCTTATGATTATGTAAACAATTGAACGAAGTTAGATGTCGGTGCATTACAATGTATATAAACATATACTGTACCAAGTTTCATTGCGTTTGGTTGGTCAAATCGCGAGAAACGTCTATTTAAAAGTCGCAAATTCGCTTGGCCGCCATGTTGGTTTTGTAGTTACCAGGTTTTCAAAGGTCACATAAGTGAACTTATAGTAGTTCCCTCTATCACCATAGAAAATGTCAGGGTAATATTGGTGTTAGTTTCGGAGATATTGAATGCTGGTGAAATATTTCGCACAGCCGCCATGTTGGATTGGTCAGTCGTAACAAAATTTGAAGGGCACGGTCGAGGTCGCCGGGAATAGTGCTATGAACTTTCCGAGTTTCATTGAAATCGCTCCTGCCGTTTAGATTTTATTAGGGGGGGGGGACACACACACGAATCACACACACACGCACACACACACGGACAAAAGGTGACCTCATAAGCCTATTTTTTCAAAATTGAAAATAGGCTAAAAATGTATTCGTCAATGCAAATCAACTTTAGTTGGCAAGAGCGTTATCAGTGTGTGCCAATCGTCATTTTCGCATGGAACAGTGGCGTGTAGCCGAGGACAGAATGGGGTACCCATTTGAGTTGAATATTTCGGTGGATTTTTGGACAATATCCGTGGTGGATATCCTTCACTGTAATATCAGCGGCTAGGCGTAACAAGAGATAGGATGGCGGCGCAGAGTGACGGGTTCGATTCCTACCGAGGCGAGTGACTACATCGCGACATGCATTAGAATGGGGGGAATGCATTCCATATGGCACAGGACGAAGATTTCGCCGATCTTTCGAGAATGTTTTCATGAATTTTTGGAATATCGCCGATCTTGGAATAAATATATTGTAACACCTGGAATATTATAAGGTAATGTGAGCGCTTTTATGACCTGACTGATATGATTTCGATATGACACTGGGCACACTCGTATATCATTAGGAGTGTTATTTGATGCATCATTTGATATATATATATATATATATGCATTTCGTCCTGATGAGTTCGCTAAGATATGGTGGATTCCATGTGAAATGGCAGGTGCATTTCACCGATCTTTGCTATTTACCGACGTTATTAGGCAGAGTTTTTGATCATTCTTAAGCATGAGCATAGCGTTTAGAAGAGAAAGTGTGCCGACTCCCGAATTTGCCGTATCTTTAGTAAGGGTAGTTGCTGCGCCCGCCGGTAGACTGCGCAGCGGTTGGTTGTGGCTGGCTGGAGACACTTTCTAAGCGCTCGCGAGTTTGAAAACATGGAAATGCTGCCGTGTTTACTCCTTATTTCTTGGTGTTGAAAAGTGTATGCGATCAAGAAGCGATAGTGAAATAATACATACGTTATGACACTGGTGTGTTTAGTATTTGGAAGCCTTTACACTTATTTCTTTACGTTTGTGCAGTCGAGTGAATTATAACCTGGTAAGATTCGTCAAACAAAACTGTGTAAGTGAATATGCCGTGTTGTTTTGTTCCCGGGTGCCGATCTGGATACGACAAGTCATCTGAAACAGGTAGGCACTTTTTTAGACCTCCAAAAGCCGAAGATGATTTATTTAAATGGGCTAAGGCCATTCCGAGGTTGTTGTTGTTTGAGTCTTCAGTCTTTTGACTGGTTTGATGCAGCTCTCCATGCCTCCCTGTCCTGAGCTAATCGTTTCATCTCTACATAGCTACCACACCCAACATCCGAGGCAATCTGTTTAACATATTCTAACCTTGGTCTACCCCTACAGTTCTTGTCCTCGACCCTTCCTTCCATAACTAAGCTTGCTATTCCTGGGTGTCTTAGTATGTGTCCTACCAACCTATCTCTTCTCTTCATTAGCAGTCGCCAGAAATATCTCTCCTCTCCCACTCGTCTTAATACCTCTTTGTTTGTAACCCTATCTACCCATCTGATCTTCATCATTCTCCTGTAACACCACATTTCAAATGCTTCAATTCTCCTCTTTTCTGCTGCACCAATAGTCCAAGTTTCACTTCCATACAGCGCCACGCTCCAGACAAAGGCTTTCAAAAATGACTTCCTAATACCTAAATCTATATTCGATGTCAGCAGATTCCTTTTTTGTAGAAATGCTTTTCTTGCCTGAGCCAACCTACTTTTTATATCCTCTTTGCTTCGTCCATCACTGGTTATTCTGCTTCCTAAGTAACAGAAGTCTCCTACTTCCTTCAGCTTTTCACCTGCCAATTTGATCTCCATAGAGGTTTCTGATTTATTTCGGCTGCATTCCGAGGAAAGACATTAAATTGTCAAGTAAGTCACATGCAGGCTTTGTGACAAACATTGCTCCGATAATTTCCTTATAAAAACGGACACTTTCATTATAGAAGGAAAGACAGTCGAAATGACGAGAATGAGATGGAGTTTGAAGCCTGGTGAGTCCCACACTATCTAGCCGGGTATATTGTCAAGCAACTAAGGAAAGGGATCAGCTGTGTGAAGTGTGCAACAACCCTTCAAAGTGAAAAGGCCGTCGGACACAACAGCTGCAACTTTCGCTAATATAAAGGACTTTGGCACAATAAATGCCCTTAGTTACCTAACTCAACCGTCTGACAGTGTCTTCAACATTCTTTTACAGGTCGAAGTAGTCGTTGAAATGGAATTATCTTCCCTTTCAAATTTGTGGGTTGATATATTTTATGAGTGTTAGGACAGCATAGATGAGATTGTTTTAGGGCCGTGATTTTTTGATGGTGTATGGAACATAAACTGGACCTTATTGGAAAACTCGTTTTTCATTTCATGAAGTGCGCTTTTTCTTTCGTACGAAAGAAATTAGGAAAGAGCAGTCAACTTCTAAGTTTGGAAAATCATCGCGTAAGCTGTCCAAGGCTTCGGACAACTGAGAGCTATAAGTTATATGGGTGAGTGTGTCATTATACTGTATTATATTATATTTACTTTATTTGTGCAGTAGTGAATGGTCTGTAGCTCTACGATTTTCACACATTCAGTTTCATTTTGACCCCCGTCAGAATGTTTTATTTCCTTATTATATGAACCTATGACGCAATCTGATGTTTCATAATCAACACAACGGACGTCAGCGTTTTATATACTCAGTGCGGACAATTTTATATTTCGATCATCATGTCTAATACAACGTAGTGTAAGCTGATAACATTCAAGTACTGAAAAGTAACATTCAACTGCTTGTATTGATACCGTCCTCATTCAGCGCTAGCCGACGCTAGATCCACCTAGCGGCTGGACCATACAAACTCCACAAGTCGCGTCACCTTCTCTTCTAAACGCTATGGCATGAGTAATAGTGCATCTTGAGCACAGTAGTTTTTTTCTATCGAGCATTTCGAGACTCGAGACCTGCAGTCGGGTATTTTTGACAGTTTATCGCATTCTAGCGAGTATGTGAGATTTATTATTAGGGATTGTTTTCCTTTTTGTATTGAATCTTTTTGAGCTATTGAATTTAATTCGCTCTAGCGAAGCAGTATCACTTCTATTTGACAGTATAATAATTGTTGATTCCAGTCATGTGCATTTATTAATTTTAGCCATTGAAGACGGGGCCGTTTGCTCTATGCAATCGTGTGGTGTCTAATCGCTATACCTGTCATTTAGGGATAAATCATCTGAGCCGTCGATGATGGGGCCTTTTGCTATATACAAAAAATTCCTCTCGGCACGCCGGAAGGCGGAGGTAGATTTCACCGGGCAAACTAGGGGATAGGCTATAATAGGCGAAATATGCAGGTTTTCGAGGAGGATCAGACCTCATTTATTGCGAGAAAGTATTTTACAATTGGAGGTTAGTTAACATTTTTTCGTCTTTCTATGCATACTTTTAACATTTTACTGTCTTATGGGGATGGTAAACTTCTTGTCATTTGGGGTTCATTTTTATACTTGTGATCACACTGTCCTTATGCAAGCTTTGGAACTAATGTGTAACTATCTAACAGTCTGTTACTTCTTCACGCAAAATTTTATCTCCCGCAGAGATGTTGGTTGGTTCCTCAGTTTAGGGGTTGCGACAAGGTGGTCATGTAACCACGTGTACGTTGGGTGTGTGTAGAATCTGTCTGATAAACGGTGTTATTTGTGATGACTGTATTAGTCTGTAATTCAGGTAAGGTCTGCAGACGGCCAATTTTAAGTAGTAGTACCTAATTTTGTACCAAATACTAACGTCAACGACACCTAGCTGTGAACTTGGCTGCTAGATGCCACCGCAACCAGCAACTTGCAACGAACGTTGTAACTTCCCCTCCGAAGGAAAGCATGGTGACGGATTTTTAGCGCTCTTAGAAAATCCGGCGACTTTGTCCGGCTTTGAACCAGCACCTTGGGCATAGAAGTTCAGCATGCTACCAGTTAGCCGCTTCCCTCATAGTCAGATGGAACAAGAAGTTCCGTGACGAACTAAAGAGCCTACTTTTCTTAAAATTAAGATTCATGCCATAGAATAATCTACAGTATATGAACCTATCTAGAACAATGACGAAATTAAGTGAGTAATATCGAAATGTCTTAATTAGTTCGAAATAAGGTATACTAGGCATAATGCAGCCTAATAGAGCAATACAGTTGGCAGCTCAGGTGACTGAATATATTCTTACTTCCATCTCCTAAGGTACAGAATACAAAATGTGGTTGAAGTCCAAAGGACGTTACATGGATTTAGACATTGGATCTATTAGTACACGTAAAAGCATGTTGGCAACAATGTCATGCGAGTGCTGGTCAGAAATAATCTGAAATATTATATATTTTTGTGCCAATTTTGGATGAAATCCATTTGTTGGTATAGAAGTTACATGTATTTAAAAATTGGTCCTATCAGCAGGCTTAGAATCATGTTGGTAGAACTGACGTATATAAGTTACTCCAAATTAATGTAAAATGTCGGGTAATTTACGTGTGCATATTTTAAAGCTGTCGACTTGCATACTTTCTGATATATTTGGATACAAAATAGAGAGCAATTATTAACAGTTGGCAGCCCTGGTGGCTCTTAAGAATACACTCAGTCATATATGTTTATGTACACATATTACACACAAAATTTGGTTGAAATCCAATTGATAGTGTAGAAGTTATATGCATTTAAAAATTGGACTTATCAGAAGGCTTAAAATTATTTTGGCAACGCTGTCATGTATGGCCACCTGGAAATTAAACTGAAATAGTATTATCTACATGTGTGCCAATTTTAGAATAGCTCCCATGTATACCTTCCAAGATATCCAACATGGAGCTCAAATTTCTAGTGCGTTTTTTTTAGCAGTTGGTAGCACTGGCATCTTTTTCAAATATAGGTCTGAGATATTCCGGTATACATCTTTACTCATACTAAATTTGGTTTCGATTGCTGCAGCCGTTTAGGAGTTGATAGGGGGGGGGGGACACGCACAGCCAGACAGAAGGACAGACAGACAGACAGAAGGACAGACACATTTTCCCGGATATATCTTATAAGTCTACATTTACCTCATTTTTGAAAAGTGTGAAAAGTAGGCTAAAAATGAATGTGATCTCGTCAATGGCGTTGTCTTGGCAACCTCTGATAGATCATCCCTTATCAATTTAAAAGCGTTGTTATGGTAACCTCTGATGGCACTTGGCATTTTTTAAAATTCCGAAATCATTTTTCTCATCCCTTGGCGTAATGGTGGGTCATATCAAAAATTCTTTCAGACAAAAGTTTTAGGTAATTATTAGGGGAATATTTTCCATTTTGTATGGTTTTGATATTGTGCCTATTAAGAGAGATATGATTAATGTTTCCTGAAAAACCCACTTTTTTCCACCCCTTTGGTCAATGGTTGGTGCTATCAAAAAACTTATTTGACATACATTTATGGCACTTATCCGACACATATTATGAACGTTGAATGGATTCGATATTTCACGTATTAAGAGAGTTATAGCGAAATTTCACTTTTACGAAAAAAAAGCCCCCCATTTTCACCCCCTTCAACCGATTTTGCCCATTAACGAACTCGACCGAGATTTTATAGGGATACATATTATGTAAAAAATTCAAAGTGATTGGTGCAAAATTACGGCAGTTATCGTGTCCACAAGAAACTGATATATATGTATATATATAGATAGATAGATAGATACATATATACATAAATTATATATAAACTTTTGAACTGACGGTGGTTTTGGGGTCTGGGGGATGTGAAATGCGAAGATATGTCGAAATTTTCCGGAAGTCGAAACATGGGACCCATTGCAATAGTTAGCTTTCTAATGAAATCTACCTAATTGTGTGGTGTCTAATCGCTATTGCCATCCGTAGGAAATATCATCTTATCATCCGAATGCAATGGTGACTGTAAGCGAATCAAACAATAATTTACTGGTCATTTATTAGTTGATCTTCATTAAATAATATAAAAATAAATGTCAACAGGATTACACTTTGTGATTCTTGTGTGATAGATCCAATAGTTTTCTGTAGCGTTGCTCTATTTAAGACTACAGTAAATTTAATATCTGTTAAATAATTTTGGAGAGTTGATTTGAAACTTTAACAAGGATTTTGAGCGATTGGTTCTTTTAAGACGAATTCTTCATTTTCAAGAATGTATCACAGGCAGAATATGAACAGTTATAATGAATATTATTGAATGTAACACAGATGGTGTTCTTTGGAATAAATTGCAATGGTCTTTACAGAGATATTGCATCTCTAATTTAATTAAAGCTTGGATTGGATTACAATTACTTCAATTAATTTTTATGTCATTTGAGAAGTTGTTCAAACATATTGATTGTGACCACAGTTCTTATAGGTCAAATTAGTGAATATCTGAAGCCAATGTGGATTATTAAATACGACAATTTGAGGTATTTTTGCCAAATGTTATGTGTTAATTGCCAAGTTTTGTGATATTACCACTTTGATATTAATGGTGTAGACTAGAGGTTATCGAACCCAGTCTTGTTGTATTTTGAGATTCATGCTGTGTGCTGAATATTTGTGATATTTGATGAAGTGGTTTAAGTGGAATAAATGCGAGTGGTTATTTGTGGATGATAACGTCTAATGTGGAGTAGTTGAGGCAATGAATTTTGGCAAGGCAACTGAGTCTAATAAGCGTTAATTATAACATGTAACATGTGTGATTACGTCTGGCAATTCAATTTCACTGAAGTAATAGATTTTTTTGACAACTTTCTTTAACCAATCCTAGATATTTTCTAGAGGTCTTAATAATCCAAGTTTCTTTAATAATAAGTTGTGGTATTCTAATCTGAAATGTAAATGACCTGATGATAATAATAATTTAAATGGCCTGATGATAAACATAATAATAATTTAAATGACATGATGTTAATAATAATTTAAATGGCCTGATGATAAACATAATAATAATTTAAATGACCTGATGTTAATAATAATTTAAATGGCCTGATGATAAACATAATAATAATTTAAATGACCTGATGATAATAATAATTTAAATGGCCTGATGATAAACATAATAATAATTTAAATGACCTGATGTTAATAATAATTTAAATGACCTGATGTTAATAATAATTTAAATGAACTGATGATAAACATAATAATAATTTAAATGACCTGATGTTAATAATAATTTAAATGACCTGATGTTAATAATAATTTAAATGAACTGATGATAAACATAATAATAATTTAAATGATCTGATGTTAATAATAATTTAAATGACCTGATGATAATAATAATTTAAATGAACTGATGATAAACATAATAATAATTTAAATGACCTGATGATAATAATAATTTAAATGAACTGATGATAAACATAATTATAATTTAAATGACCTGATGTTAATAATAATTTAAATGACCTGATGATAATAATAATTTAAATGGCCTGATGATCAACATAATAATAATTTAAATGACCTGATGTTAATAATAATTTAAATGACCTGATGATAATAATAATTTAAATGAACTGATGATAAACATAATTATAATTCTAATGAACTGATGATAAATATAATAATAATAATTTAACAGGAACAGCTGACTTGAGCTGAGGATGAATATAATGATTTATATAAACAGCTGATCGAATAGTAGTTGATGTGGTGATCATGTAAGAAGATTTTCCATGCATAATAATTATGATCCCAGATAATGATGACGATTTAGATCAATGAATGAGATTTCGACAGGATGAGTGTAAATAAGTGGTATAAATTTGTTGTTAATTCTATAAGTGATGATAATAATATTCCAACATTTGGAATATGAACATTCAGTGCAATCACGAATGATTAAATATGTTGTTGATGTAAATATGTTTATTGTTGTTTGTTAGATTAGTGTAAAATTTAAATAGTTCACGTGCCTGATGTAAGCATTAATGATGACAGGTCTCAGGGCTCACAAACAAATCAGTGACGAGTGATACAGTGCTACGGTGACCCTGAGAGCCCAAGGAAATTTTATTTTTTATTTTGCACGTGAACAGATTTCATTGATATTAGAGCGGAGATGGTCAGACTAGAAATGAAGAGTTACATCCTAACAATCGAATTCTACCATGCTCCTAGGCAGGAATTATAATTTTATTTGTCTTGTCCTTCAAGTTAGAATAAACCGTCTTTGCTTTTAATTTATGTGATCTCATGACGATGTGTTTTCCCAATCCTTTCCTGTGTCATAATTAAGGCTTCACCAGGAAGGATGTGGTTTGCTAGGAATCCAGTTGTGGCGCCCTTTTCTTTGTTATTTAATTAAATGTAATCCCGTAAACGACCCAGAGATACTTTATCTCGTGTGACCCACTGCTTTTGTTCTGGATTTCAACTGGATTTCCGACACATTCCTTGTTTTATTGTGTGTTTATTTCAATCCACTCTGGCCTGGGATGCCGGGTATGCGATGCTATGGCAGTTGGGTCATCGCATACCACGGACGAACGGGTGCAGTAGACAGTGTTACCATCAGGGTTCCAAAGGGTAAGTATACAAATTTTGGTTCAGATAGGTGAAACGGTGTACCTATCACTAACCATAACGCCAGCGCATGCGGATAGAGGTGTTCGGGAGCGCTTGTTCTACCGACTTACTGAACAAAAATCAATCTTGAAGGTCGCCTGAGAGGTGTAGCCTAATGCTACATAGCCTAAACTATTCCTCTTGAATCTGACTATCATATAAAAAAAAGAATTTTTCGAATCGGACTGGTAGTTCCAGAGATTAGCGCGTTTAAACACATAAACACATAAACTCTTCAGCTTTATTATATTAGTATAGAGTTAGCGTATGGCTCTTAGTGCCGGGAGTGTCCGAAGACATGTTCGGCTCACCAGAGTTTGTAGCTGCTTCAAGCGGACACCCATGGGGTGAGCCTAAAATTTCCGTTCAATTTCAAGTAGTTCCAACTTTCGCTACCAGATGTCACTGACATCGAGTGGTGAACGTTAGAACTTTGATAGAGCGTTTCAACGAAATCTAACCTAGATATTTAGCTTCAGACAAGTTTAGATAGTAGAAGCATCTTTTACATGCCATAAATCTATGATATGGAACCACCGGCTTTACTTCCCCTCCGAAGGAAGGCATACTGAAGATTTTACGCTCTTGAAAAATCCGACAACTTCGACCGGGTTTGAGCCCGCGATCTTGGGCACAGCAGTTCAGCATGCTACCAACTACGCCACCGAAGTCACTACCTAATAGAATGAAGAAATGTATTAAACCACCAATAGTCAATAAATGACTATAGAGACGTCATATTCTACTAGTGTACACTTCCACGGCAGGTTGAGTAATCTTCAGAACGGCTCTATGGGTTATTAGGCCATGATAATAAGTATCAATTGCTTCTCCGTACAGACTGGCGTGGTAGTTTAATGCCCTATAGGCTATTCCTGTGTCTTCAAAACGGATATCGTGATCTCTTACCCCTGAGTCAGTTGTACGGCTGGCATCTTCAAAGATTTGTTCTGAATAGCTTAAAATGGTCTGATATTTATAAAGGCTCTTAGGGAAAACATGAAACTTGATCAGTTTTCGGATTGTTTCTGGTTAACAGTGCTCCTGTTTTTCTTCCCACGTAAAAATACTATTGATAAACCATACTAATGAACATATATTTATATAGAATGAAAATTTAATTATTTTCCATGTCAGAATCAAATTACATTTTGCCAGTTAGTAGCAACAGTTACAGCATTAGTATTTGCAGCCATAAGATCGTCTTTTGAACATTTGTCCTCCATCAAAGGGCAGATCAGCAGGTGTTATGGATCTTGTAACATGCTGCAGTCGCAGAACTCATCATTGTTGACGAGCATGTTCCATTTCTTGAGATTGTTCTTGCAACATGAAACTCCCGTCCTTCTTTTCGTGAACTGTCCTGAAAGGAAAGTAAATGGCCATTGGCTGCATTTATACAATTATTATACAATTATAATTATTTACGGTAAGTCAGACCCCAAACTTCGAAATAATGGAGTAATTTTCATTCGCACCAGTTTGGCTTTCTTCTCCACATTCCAAAGAGGTGGATATAGCTCTGAATGAGACTTCCAGGATTGTGTCAGGATGTCTTAAACCAACATCAATGATTTCCATGTTCCATAAGGCAAGTTGTGACCAGGTGCCATTTTCTCTGATGGAGGAATAATTGGGTCTTTGATTTCTGTCTTCCATATCTTTACACAGGCAGCTTCTTGTGAGTCTTCGAGGGCTGTTACTCCCCTCAAAAAGCTGTTTCTGGACTTAAGTCTCTGTCGGGCTGGTTGTTGGCCGAAAAGTGGATGCTTTGAATCGGTTTCTTGCGTTTCTTCTCAGATGCTGCAGCTACCATTCTTCGGACATGAGGTGGAGAAATTCCAATAAGAGGGTATATCTTCTGAAGTGGTGTTGTTCTAAGGCATCCAGACACAATCCTGGAAGAATCATTCAGAGCTGTATCCACGTCTTTGGAATGTGGAGAAGAAATCCAAACAGGTGCAAAAGAAAATTATTCCATTATTTCAAAGTTTGGGGTCTGACTCACCATAAATAATTATAATTGTATAATTGTAGTAATGCAGCCAATGGCCATTTAGTTTCTTTTTAGGACGGGTCACCAAAAGAAGGAAATCGGCCATGGACCTATTGAAAAGAACCGTTCCGGCACATGTCTAGTGGTGAAAATAGGAAACCGAGAAAACCATTTTGAAGGCGGCTGAGGTGGTATTCGATCCCATGCTCTCCTGATGTCAGTCAGGCACGAGTTAGCAAGTTAGCGAGTTGGCGCGTTAGAGCTCGGCAACTGTGGCCGGTCTGACTCGCCATTAAACATACGAGCTTAAAATGATAGCACCAATAAAACGCAAGCCCAATAACCTACATTCTGCTGTGTGATAGCATCTTAGGATGACTAAAATTTCGATATGCAATGATTAATGATTCTTTATTTGTTTCTAAGTGAATAGATGTGAATTCTACAGACTATGCTTAAATAGCTGGTGAGACCCCGATCTCTGTCGTGCATCCACATCATACATAAAACTTCCAACATTGACAGTAAGAGGATTTCTATTGCAAACTCCACCCAGTGACGTAGGGTATGCAGAAACAAACAATTCTTAATTTGTTAATGGAATTCCAGATTGCCGTGTACCAGATCAAAGCTTTGTATGGGCAACAGAGCTTTGTATTCCCTTTGAAATGAGTAACTAAAGCTTTGATCTCCTCTGCGCTATAGTCAAAAGTGTTCTACTTTCCATGTAAAAAACAGTTCATTGCAATCCCTTAAAATTGAAATTATCTAATGCAACTTTTATTTCTATCTTCTGTGTTAGTGGATATAAATGGAAAAATGTGATGACTTGGTGTCCTCCATCCCAGATCTTCATGCTACAATCACAGTCTTTTTTTTTTAATAAAATCACGCATGTACCTTTGAATAAAGTTTTTGAAACTCCGTCTTTCGATATCATACTTCACACAGATTGCTGATGTTTAGCATGGGTTGTCTTTTGACGTTATTATACACTACCAGATCCTCTCTTTGATTCATTTAAGGGATTTGCATTTGTATCAACGTCTTCAGACCCGAGGCAAAATGTGTAGGTAATATATTCTGGGTCTGTCTTTCTTTCGGATTAAATAATGGCAAATTATGTATTTATTTATCGTACGACGTTTAGTGCCGGGAGTGTCCGAGGACATGTTCGGCTTGCCAGAGGCTGTAGCTGCTTCAAACGGACACCCATAGGGTGAGATACAAGTTCCGTTCAATTTCAAGTAGTTCCAACTTTCGTTACCAGATGTCACTGATACCTAGTGGTGAACGTAGGAACTTTGATAGAGCGTTCCAACGAAATATAACCTAGAAATTTAGCTTCATACAAGTTAAGTCTATGGAAGAATCTTTTACATGCCAAAATCTATGACAAGGGACCGCCGGCTTTACTTCCCCTCCGAAGGAAGGCATACTCAAGGATTTTAAAGCACTTAAAAAATCCGAAGACTTCGGCCGGGTTTGAACCCGCTATCCTGGGAACAGCAGTTCAGCATGCTACCCCCTACACCACTGAAGCCGGTTATAATGGCAAAAATCACACATTTTAAGACACAGAACATATGTTTATTCAAGTATTAAATTAGTGCCAAGTCCCAGGCATGGGCCATGACTATCTACGGACTCGAAAAGCGAATGGTTGTCCATGGTTTGTCGTTTTCAAATCTACGATACAAAACTGGGACAGTACCTTCTAGCAGGCCACGACTGCTTCCTTCCAACTTCTTGCCCAGTTTAATTCGTATCCACTCCTTCTTTTCTCTCAACATCACCCTGATAAACTAAGTGTCGGGAGAGCACTCGGCCGTAAAAACCATCCACTAACATTACACTATCTCTCTTCTTCCACCAATCCCACAGAAATGAGAATATTAAGGGAGTGATTGACAGTTCAGAATTCACATAATACCAACTGCTGCCGGAAAAAATATATTAAAATGTGAACGTCACATTTGTGTACCCTGGGTCTGAAGAGGTTAAGTATGATAACATGTGTCATTTTGATGTCTGTAATCGTGTGTGCATTTGTAATTCAATATACGATTCAGAAGGAGAATACGGCTTCGGTGGCGTAGTTGGTAGCATGCTGAGCTTCTATGCCCAAGTTCGCGGGTTCAAACCCGGCAAAAGTCGTCGGATTTTTTAAGAACGTTAAAAATCGCTCAGTATGTCATCCTTCAGAGGGGAAGTAAAGCCGGCGGTCCCATGTCATAGAATTATGGCATGTTAAAGAACCTTCCACTTATTACACCTGTGTGAAGCTAAATTAATATAGGTTAAATATTTGACTAACGTTCTTAGGTTCCTACGTTCGGCGTCAGGAGCCGACTGCGGTGGCATCTGGTAACTAATTTCTGAACTAATTGGTCGTTGACGGTGGCGTTTGGCGGTAAAAGTAGGAACTACTTGAAATTTGATCGTCTGCAGTCCTTACTTAAATTAAAACAGATACACACACTAATACAGTCATCACAATTAACACCGGTTATCAGATAGATTCTACACACACCCAAAGTACACGGGGCTACATGACCGCGTTGTCGCAGCCCCTAAACTGAGGAACCAACCAACCAGAAGGAGAAGGCCATATCTTTAAATCAGGAGTCATCCCGGTATTTGCTTGGAGTAGAAATGGAAAACCATGATAAATCACTTCTAGGAAGACTAAGGTGGAAATCAAACCCACACTTCAGGGGTTCCAACGTTCACCGCTAGGTGTCAGTGACAGTGGCATCTGGTCGCCAAAGTTGAAAATACTTGAAATTGAACTTGCTGGGAGCCCATGGATATTCAATTAAAATTGCTATAGCAATTGGCTGCAATCTCTACACAGTGTAAAACAAAGTTGGGATTCTTGGATGTAACAGGTAATTTCGAGAACCACACGATGGATTGATGCGAGTTTCACCATTTTGTAAAGGATTTCTCGAGGAAGGTTTCTGTAGAAATCATTCATTTATACGCAAAGGAAGCCGAGCAGTAACGATTTCAGACAATCGAGTTGGAGGAAAACCTGCCGTCCGTGAATATTTTAAGCTTACGCTGGGTAAGCCGTTAACGATACCGGGGTGGGTTGCTAGTTCATATATAATTAAAACTTCAGGGGTTTTTATCTGTTAATGCTTTAGTTTGTTTCGCTCACTTCCCGTTCAAGCGGTCCGTTTAGATTCCTGGCCAATGCATATAGGATTTTCAAAATAAGTAGACTACTTACAACTAGTGATCCTTAGGGAACCATAATGAAATAATTGATTGCAAAAGAAATGTTACCCTAAAATGCCATGTATTATTAGTTTGAAAGATGTAAGAAGCCAAGTCTCTAGTTTTATGAAGGCATAAAGGGCAGGTATGAGCACAAGACATGCGCTGGAACTCTGGACTTGCCGAGTTACGATGACGGTCGTTGCACAAAGAAAGCAGGCCATCCTTCACGAATGAATAGCTGGAGACTTTATACGGGAAATGAGAAATTTCCTTGATGAAAGCAGCAACATTTCTAGACCATTATCCATCCCCAAGACTGTTGCAATTTATTCACACATACACATGCATACAGCCTCTGCATACATTCCAGCTCGTGAATAACTCACCTCTTCATTCACAAGAACAAATTAAACCATACATATGTTTTCGAAACGAAACAAATAATTTAGGACATTCTAGCTATGGAACATCTACTCCCAATATTGAAGCATGATGTACCTAAATACACAATGAATAATTAAAATTAGGCATTCACTGGGTATTAGGTGTCTCAAAAAATGTACTAACATTTTGAATGACTATAAAATGATTATTTATGAACATAGAGACATGTTTATGGGCTTCAATTATAGAAGGGACATGTAATTAAAAACTCATGTTCGCAAATGTTCAAATTGATCACTGTCAGTGTCCAGAAGTTCGACAAACCGCCACCAACGCACCAGACCATTGCTCGCATCAGAGATAAATTTGAAGAAGATGGAACCGTTCACAACGTCAACAAGAAACGTTCTGGATGACCACGGACACCCACCAGTCCTAGAAAAGAAGAACAGGTGCAGGAAGCCCTCACTTGATCCCCACCGAAATCACTACGATAAACGGCTCGAGAGACACACATCTCAAAAGATAGCGTCCATCGCATCATGAAGCGTCTGCGCTGGAAATCCTACATTCCAACACGAAATTGGAAATTGACAGACAATGCCACGAAATTCCAAATGAACTTTGTCGTAACGTTTGTGAATCCATTGCTTCGCGTTATCAGCTTTGTCTGGACACTGATGGTCATCAATTTCAACATTTGCGAACATGAGCCTTTAATTACATGTTTTCTCTATAATTGAAGCCCTTACCCTTGTCCCTATGTTCATAAATAATCACTTTATAGTCATTCAAACTGTTAGTACAGTTTTTGCGACACCCTGCATATTTGATGTCAACAGAGTCTATTTTTGCAAAAACGCTTTCCTTGCCTGAGCCAACCTACTGTATATACCCTCTTTGAACCATCACTCGTAATTTTGCTTCCGAATTAACAGAAGTCTCCTACTTCCTTCATCTTTTCACCTGTCAGGCTAGTGATGAGAAGTGACGAGAAGAGTTGGCGTCTTAAGATGAGACATAGTGACATATTATAAAGTTAGTTGGTACAGCCGAATGTAACGCCGTAGGCTGCACAATAAAGGATGTGTTGTTTAACTTTGATAATCAAGTGATAAAGTTAAACATTAGGGAGTAACTATATAAAATCAGCTTACAGGAAGTGTTATAAATTGAAACCCAAATAAAACATCATGCTTCAAGTTAAATAAGAATGCCGTTGGCATAAACATAATTATAATGATAACTTGTAACAAATAAATAACTGACGCACATTTAGCTCTGCATACTCATCTCTATATAAAGAAATGAGTGTTATGATAGTTTGTCTGTCTGTCTGTCCCGTATGCGTTCTTATACCATTCATCCGATTGCGATGAAACATTGGTGAGTTGTTGTGTGCACTCCTGCAAACGTTTTTGACTTAGTAAATCCATTTTACAATAGGTAGTGCACGAGTAGATTCAATAAATGAGAGACGGTGCGTGAAATGTTTCAAATAAGTCCCGTATGCGTTCATATACCATTCATCCGATTACGATGAAACATTGGTGATTTGTTGTGTACACTCCTGCAAACGTTTCTGACTTAGTAAATCCATTTTCGATAGGTAGTGCACCAGTATTATTATTATTATGATTATTATTTATTTACCAAAAATTGTGTCTACAATTTATGGACGGTAGATACAGAAAGGGCAAGCCCCACATACACAGCAGTGTCTCCAGTAGATTCAATAAATGAGTGACGGTGCGTGAATTGTTTCAACAAAGTCCCGTATGCGTCCATATAAGTCTTCCAATTGCGGTGAAACTTTGGTGAGGTGTTGTGTGCACTCCTACAAAAGTTTCTGATTTAGTAAATCCATTTTACAGTAGGTAGTGCACGAGTAGATTCAATAAATGAGTGACGGTGCGTGAATCGTTTCAACAAAGTCCCGTATGCGTTCATATACCATTCATCCAATTGCGGTGAAACTTTGGTAAAGTGTTGTGTGCACTCCTGTGAAGGTTTCTGACTTAGTAAATACATTTTACAATAGGTAGAGCACGAGTAGATGCAATAAATGAGTGACGGTGCGTGAATCGTTTCAACAAAGTCCCATATGCGTTCATATACCATTCATCCGATTGTGATGAAACTTTGGTGAGTTGTTGGGCACACTCCTGCGAGGGTTTCTAAATTAGTAAATCTATTGTCCAATAGGTGGCGCGCAAGTCGTTTCAACAAATGAATGTTGGCACCCTAATAGTTTCAACAAATGAACTTTGGAAAGTTGTTGTGTTGCTAAGGTTTCTGAAATAGAAAATACGTTTAATAATAGATGGCGCACAAGTCGTTACAATAAATAAACTTTGGTCAACTGTAGTGCACGCCCGCAAAGGTGTCTGAATTAGTAAATCTATTTCACAATCGGTGGCACGTGAGTTGTTTCAACAAATGAGTTTTGATATACTAATCGATTTAAAAAATGAACTTTGGTGAGGTTTTTGTGCGAACGCGAATGTTTCTGAATTAGTAAATCCAATTTATAATAGGTGGTTCATAATTCGTTACAAAAATGAGTGTATTTCATACAGTTTAGTGGTAGTTTGTGTGTTTCCAAGCGTTTTCAGTTTCCGGTGCGACTCGCATTTGCGATGACCATTAACAAAGCACAGGGACAATCCATGTAAGTGTGTAGACTTAATTTGGAAAAACTGAGTTTCTCACATGGACAGCTGTTTGTGGTCTGCTCTTGCGTCGGAAAGCCTTCTGATTTACTCATATACGCACCAGACGGAAAAACTGCAATCGATCGTAAACATCCAAAAATGATCCAACGATTGATTGGTGATCAGGACCAAGGTATGAGACATCCATGAATTCAGGGAATATGTGATGCGTTTTCAACACTTACAGAGTCCCCCTCTCCACTCATGGCCTACACAGTTAACCGCTGCATATCATTAATATCACGGTATTCCCATCAACAACTTTCAACCCCTTAGGCTATAGGAGAAAACTATTTTTTATTTGTATGTGTTTTTAAATTTTAATTTATTGTAATACTAATGAAAATGAAAATCCACAGCCTGCTTCCAGTCTCCGACCGGGTCAGGAATGGAATGAATGAAGCCCCCATCTAGCGGCGAGGATATGAACTGTGCCGGCTGCCGAGGCCTGACGCACTCCTCTGGGGCAATGATTAAATGAATGACAGATGAAATGAAATGATAGTGGAGAGTGTTGCTGGAATGAAATGTTGACAGGGAAAACCGGAGTTCCCGGAGAAAAACCCGTCTGCCTCCGTTTTGTCCAGCACAGATCTCACATGGAGTGACCGGGATTTGAACCACGGACCCAGCGGTGAGAGGCCGGCGTGCTGCCGCCTAAGCCACGGAGGCTTTGTAATACTAATAATGATAATTATTATTATTATTGTTATTATTATTATTATTATTATTATTATAATTATTAATGTTAATTTTTTTTCTCTAATTTTAGGCTAATGTTTATATATTTATTTTTAATTTTCAATTTATGTTCTTATAGATTTAATTTTGATATATTTCTATTGAATTAATTCAATAACCAATTTCCAATTATTTTTCAATTATTTTTAAAATTCTTTATAGTTATGTTTATTGTTTTAATTTTTATATATCTTTTATTGTGGTAATCTAATTGTTATTATTTTTATTTCTATATTTATATTTTGTTTCTACACTTGAATTATTAATGTTTTAGTATTATTTTTAGCCTATTTTCAATTTTGAAACAAGATGTTCAGTAAATAACATATAGCCTACTTTCTCCTAAATGTATGAGTATAGTTATAACTCGTTATTACCAAAGAGTATAATAGAATCATTTCTTGGTTGAAGACCTTAGAAACTATTTACCTCTACCAAACGCCACAACCTAGAAAAAAAACTACTACCATCATTGAAGAAAGATAAATAAGAAGTATCTCGAGAATGTTATGGATCTGGAGACATAATCGACCGGACTGGCTGCGTGGCTCAACGATAACGTTCTCGCTTGCTGGGCCCTAGGTTGCAGGTTCGTAACCTGGCGCAGTCAACTGGCATTTGAGGGTGCACAAAGGCGAGGGAGCCGTGCCAGTACATTTACTGGCACGTTAAAGATCCCCTTCGGGCCAAAATTCCTGCACCCTGGCGTATCTAAAAGCAGCAGTAGTTGAAAGGGACGTAAAACAAATAACATTATTATTATTGTTATTATTACATAATCGACCTGCCGTGGGCAACATCCAACTTTGAGTTGAGGCATGTCTTTACACGTCTGGTTGTGCATGGCTTTCACAACCCTAATTGAATTAACAAATCTTTCCATGACCCTACAGAGACGTGTGCATACAAACTATGTGGATATTTTCGATTGCTATTTGCCTGAAATAAAAGTATTAATTAATAACCTGAACTAGCACCAACGGCTAGAATTCAGTTACTATGTGAAATCGTTTTGTTCTTTACTTCAAATAACATTTTCAAATAACGCAAAATAGGATGATACAAACCCTTTAAAATAAAAAGTAAAAATTTATCGTAGTATCATCTTGCCATTCTTCAAGTTCGATGCGCATAGAATGCCAATGGTATACGGTACTAACCAATGGAGTCCCACGTAGACCAGTCGTGACATCTGGTGGAGAAGTATCGAACAATATAACCCTAACAGGGCGAGTGCATTCTAGTGGCCATAAGAAGAAACTTTTCAATAAAATCTTGAAGTTAATAAGTAGGCCGGCGTGCAGTTACCTTTTTGGCTGCTAGATGTCTCGAGCAAATCTGCTGGTGAATTATGTTTTAATTAAATATATTTTCCACCGTAATATGCAAAATATAACGCTTAATTTTAAAACGTCTGAATCATTACAAAACAATAAATATATAAAATTTCAAGCAAAAAAAAATTACTCTGATGGGGTTTGAACCATAGGCATATGAGTGATAAGCCAACGCTTTACCACGGAGCCATTTGTGACAACGAACATCGTTCTATATAAAATTACTTACGTATAACTTGTTAGCAAATAATGTTTTAGACTAAACGATTTCATCAGTGGAGTATATTATTTATTTATTTATAAAGCATTTCATACAAAGTTTACTTATTTTGCATAAGTACGCTATATTGAATGCAATACTCAAATTAGTGAAATATAAGTCAGGTACAAGATATCCGCTGCCATCTTGTCTTCTTACCGAGACGGCTCAGCTTTTTAAAATCACTTCTGAACTATAGTATTACAAAATAAACTTTTAATTTCGAACGTGCCTCTTCCTTTAGAACAGTTAAATCGATTCTCGGCTCGATAATCGGAACTGGTGGGTCCCATGATATGGATCATAAAGTTTGCATAATTCGCACGGCCGCCATCCTGAAATGGTACGGCGGATGACATTGTAGTTTGGTCACAAGACGCGTCCTATATGAAGCTATGTTATTACCAAATTTGGTATAGATCGGATAATTTGGTTAGTCGCTATTTGATTTTACGTTTTGAACGTTTGAGTGGCCGCCATTCAGTTTTGGTAAAGATGGCGGCGATATAAAACATGACACTGAGGTGCCCTTTACTTGTTCTACCTCTGTACCGAATTTCGTTCAATTCGGTTTCACCGTGTTCGAATTGATAGGGGGGGACAGACATTCAGAGTACACACACACACACACACACAGACTCACACTCACACACACACATACACACATACACACATACACACACACACACACACAGACAGACACACAATTTTTGGCCCTATAGTGATCTCATAAGTCTACTTTCATTTTTTGCAAAAATCGAAAGTAAGCTAAAAATAGGCTTATGAGATCACCTTTTGTCCGTGTGTGTGTGCGTATATGTGTAATGGTATGTGTGATGGATTTTTGTGTGTCCCCCGCTAATAACTTCTAAACGGCTAGAGCGATGTCAATGGAACACGGTAAGTTCATAGCACTATCCTGGGCGACTCCGACCGTGCCCTTCAAATTTTGTTGCGTCTCACCAATCCAACATGGCGGCTATGCGAAATATTTCACCAGCATTCAATATCTTCGAAATTGTTCCCGATATCACCCTGGAATTTTTACGGTGATAGGGGGAACTACTAGAAGTTCACCTATGTGACTTTTGAAAACCTGGTAACTACAAAACCAACATGGCGGCCACTCGAATTTGTGACTTTTAAATAGACATTTCTCGCGATTTAACCAACCAAACGCAATAAAACTTGGTACAGTATATGTTTATACACATTGTAATGCACCGACATCTAACTTGGTTCAATTGTTTACATAACCACAAGATGGCGGATGTGCGAAATATTTCACCGGCATTCTATATCTCCGAAAGTATTAGCGGTACCACCTTGAACTTTTGTACGGAGATAAAGGGCACTACTGAAAGTTCATCTACAAGACTTTCAAAACCCGGTTAACTACAAAGAGAACATGGCGGCCAAGCGAATTTAAAAATTTTAAATAGACCTTTCTCGCGATTTAAAGTTCCAACCGCAATGAAATCTGGTACAGGAAATGTTTATACACATTGTAATACACTGGTATCTAATTTAGTTCAATTGTTTACATAACCTCAAGATGGCGGCTGTGCGAATTTTAAAATTATGTTTTATTTCTTGTGTTGTAATCATGCGATCGATGTGAAAGTTTTAATAATGAACCTATGCAATAATTTTCCTTTAATGGTACATGACTCTATGGTCTATACATTTAACAATCCAACATGGCGACCATCGGAAATATTTAGACGGCTCTGAATATTTACGAATCTATTGTAGCAATCAAACTGAATTATGTTATGTTCATAGGGGCTATGAACTTAAGTTCACCTATAGGACTTTAAATAACCTGGTGATCACAAATCCAACATGGCGGCGACGCGAAGTATAAATATTCACATGGACGTTTCTCGCAATTTAGCCATCCGTGTGCAGTGAAACTTGGTACAGTAAACCCTTATACGAATGTTAATCCACTGGCATCTAATTTATTTCAATTGTTTCCATAACAGCAGCTCTGCGAAATTTTAAAATCTCCTGGTTACTTCATGTGTCCTAATCATGCGATTAAAGTTGGAATGCTACACGTACACAATAATCTTCATGTAACAGTACATAACTCTAGACAGGGGCCGATAACCTAGATGTTAGGCCCCTTAAAACAACAATTATCATCATCATCATAACTCTAGGACCTACATATATATAATCCAACATGGCGAACATCCGAAATAATAAGTCGGTTCTCAATATCTACGAATCTTTTATAGCAATCAAACTGAAATTTTGTATGTAGATAGAGGCAATTAACATAAGTAGGATATATGAATATAGGCTGTATAGTTCTTCACGGAACTACTTGTTTTAAGATTGTATCTAACACATTACGTCGAGTAGATGCGTAATAATAATAATAATTATAACAAACCCTGGCACCACAGCCCGTGAAGGGTCTTGGCCTACCAAGCGACCGCTGCCTAGCCATTAGGCCGGCAGATATTGGGGTGACGCGTGATCAGCACATCGGGTTCCCTCGGCCGTTAATCTTGGTTTTCGTGATCGGGGCGCTGCCTCACTCTCAGACAGCTACTCAATTGTCCTCACGAGGCTGAGTGCACCCCGTTCCAGCCCTCACGTCAGTTTCTAAAATCCCTGACGGAGCCAGGAATCGAATCTGGGGCCTCCGGGTGAGAGGCAGGTGCGCTACCCTAACACCACGGGGCCGGCTCAAGTAGATACGTACCTATATAATATTTTATTTTTAGAAATACTAGCACTTTGGCATGATAATTCTCCGAAATTTGACTTAAAGATTCAACTACGACCTGGCAACATTGGCGACACACAACACAACGTGTAAGACCTGTTTGACACAGTGCATGTTGAGAACGATGAATGTATCCATGCAACCTACCATACACACCTGTTCGGCGGGTTGCAGTGAGAAGGATGAATTTATGCAACCTACCATGCTCATCTGTTTGGCGGGTGGCAGTGAAGAGGGTGAATGTACTGTGGAATGGAATGGCTCTGAAAACCATCGTCACGGGCGACGAGACCTGGTGTCTGAGGTACGACACCGAAGTCAAGCGTCAAAGTATGGAGTGGCGGAGTCCAGGTCCAGGGTCACCGAAAAGCCCTGAAGGTCCAGAGGTTTTCGAACATTTCGGACATCCAACGTAATGTGACGACCCAACTGAAGGCTATCCCTAAATAGTTTCCAAGACTTGTACAGACATTCTCAGAAGTGCATAACCATCCACGGGGATTACTTCGAAGGACAGTAACTGCTGTTCGTAATATAGACCCATTCACCGAAATTTTTGGTCACGTGACGAGCCTTTTGAACACCATCCTAAAGGATGCCTTCTTGCAAAGTTTCCAGGACATGTATCGATGATCTCAGAATTGCATAGTTACGGGAGGGGACTATTTCGAAGGACGATAGGGTCACTGTCGTGCATTGTTCATCTATGTTGATAGTATAGGACTATTCACCGAACTTTATTGTCACAAGTTGTATTACGGTATCCAGTCCAATCTCATTTAAAACTAGTCGCAGCTCTGCTCAGATATACACAATCTACACAATTATCGTATAACTCAATTTAAAATATCTCTTCTTCGTTAATATTGTGTTCCATCAAATTTTCTGAGGCAGTGTACGCTTCTTTATTTAATTAGAATTCATCTCCATCCCAAGCCACAGTCATCATAATTAAATCGTGGGAACTCCGTCTTTCTTCCACACAACCCCGTCGGTCTTTATTTCACCACATGAGCCATAACTAAGTTAACTCAAAGTTTTCCTCCGTAAGATGTGTCACCAAGTATTTCCTTCATTCCAGAGCAAGGCCTTGTTTATTGATACCACACAAACTTTCTAATGCGTTAGTTTATATCTCAGCGTATACAGTTACGCTATCCCATTGCAGCTCTCTTCTCTTTGTTCGGCTGTAATTTCATTTACTGCCTCCCTCGCTTGCTGTGTCCTCACAGAATAGAGCATCCCCAGTGGAAACCTTCCCGGGTGCTCGGATTAAATTTACACTAGATAAGGAAGTCGTTTCATAAATAATCTATAAAGCTATTTTAAGCCTCTACATTAATTTTCCAAGGGATCATTTTTCCTTTTTAGGCCGCTCTTCGTTCTCTCACGTACTTTGTAATTCATACTTTTTTACATAAAAGTGTTCTTCTTACGGAGCGGTATATACACGGGCCTACACTAACACTAATTCTCTTTTATGATCTATTCCAGCTTACGGTAAACGAAGAGAGCAGCCATGAGTACTAACTCAGTGTTATTGTTGATTCTGTTAACCCTGGGTTACTCGCGCACGGTCTCACGGTCCGGGCGTTGGTTTTTTTTTATCATTTTAAATGATCTTGTCGACTTCGTCGTTACGCTGGGGTCTGGCGTTACGTTACGGTGACGGGACGAAATGTACCCAGATGCACTGAGGTGTGTGACGTCATAGTACCGCTTGGTGCCTGTGTTCCCCGACAATATGTAGGCCTACTTCCTTAGTATAAGACAAAAATCCCCCATTCTTGGATGTCACGGGTAATCTCGAGAATCACTGGATGGATTTTGATGCGGTTTTCACCATTCTGTAAAGGATATCTCGAGGAAAGATTATGTAGAAAATAATTTAAGTATGATGAAAGGAAGCCAAGCAGTAACGATTTCAGTGAAAAAGTCGAAAACAAACCTGGCGTCCGTGCGCTTCTTAAGCTTCCGCTGGGCAAACGGTTAAAAATATCAATTTACTATGAGTGTAAGAATTGGTCAGCATGAAAAGTTCTACAAAAAAGTTGCCGAAAGCATATCTCTATCTTCAATACATTGCCCACTATAAGTGTTTTTCTACTGGATGGAAGGGGCACGTCCCCGCGCGCTCTGGTGAGCGTGACGGCATCCCGCGCGCTTGACTTGTTTTTCCCTTGGTTTGTACTTGCCGGTCGCGAGTAATTTGAAACATGGTAAAGTATTATAAAGCAAGATAAGTATTATTCAGATAATTCTCTAGCATGCCAAGAGTCTTTGGCTTCGAGCAAAGCGAGAAGCCTCCAGCCTTTCTAGCATTTTTCAGCATTTTTAGCATTTAAAATGATACAAAGTCTTGTGTTTCAGACTGACTGTCACTTTTTTGTTATTGCATAGCTATAAGTTGGCTAAAAGTGCGACGACCCTATATAGCTTCCGTTTCCAACCCCCCAATCCCACCCCTAATGCTTCGTTCAGTCTGCGGTGTGACCTTGAGTTGTAACAGTGCTGTTTTCTCCAAACCCGGTCTGTCATTTCGTGCGTGAGTAAATGTGTTTGTGCTTTTTCAACGTTTTAGTATAGACTGTTATGTCTAAATCCTAAACAAAATGGATCATAATGAGGACAATAGGATTCATCGTCTACTTCATGAAGTGTCAAGTGAACCTGATATATTTGATGATTTTCTGGAAGAAACAGATTCAGACTAAAAAGTGTCAGTGTGTATGTATAAAAGTGTCTAATGTTTACAGAGTTGGCATTATGCTAACCAAACAAATTTCTTTACATTCACGTTTTCTAAGATGTCATTTTCAAAAGCAATGTTGTTTGATAAGTTATTTCCAGTAAAAAGGTGTTTCAGTTATTAGTCCCTTAGTTATAAGTTTTTAGTTGATAATTACACATATTATAGGCTTGTACTTACGTAAAACAGGTGATTACCACTAGCATACTTCTATTCTTCTTATGTAAATTAGAGTTTGCCAACAATATCAACATTTGTTCATTATAACCAAATGAAAACATGGTCTCTGAGACCGTGCGTGGGCATTGGTGTAACTGTGTTAGCGTGGGTAACGCAGGGTTAAGGGCATTGCGTCATCGTGGTCATGTAGCCCCGTGTACTTGGGAGTGTTTTGAATTCGTCTGACTGGCTGCGTATCGTTAACGTAAGCGGTTACGTTCTCACCCGCTGTTCCCAACGTTGCAGGATCGAATCCTGGCGCAATCTGTTGGTATTTGAGGGTGCGCAAATGCGACGGAGCCGTGTCAGTAGATTTACTGGCACGGTAAAGGTCCTCATGTGTTACCGGCTACCTGCAACGATGAAATGCGCAAAGGTCACTTCCCCGCGCATTCACTCCGAGTGGATGTGCGACGTCACAGAGGAGTGGTGGAGGGGGTGACATGCTATGCCGTACCGAGCACACTGTGGAGACGCGCTGGCAAGAGCTTCGTTGCCAATCCATTATCGCGCTCTTATTGTTTTCTCAGTTTTATAAACGTTTTCTTTATTGTAGTCCTATAATCCCTTGTCGTGTAGCGTGTACTTTATTGGTAAATGTGTTCATGTACAGTATATAGTGTTGTGTACCATGCTATTCTAGTAATAGTTTCATTTGAGTTTCGTTATGTCTTCTACTTCGAAGTCTGGTAGCAAATCTGGACGATCATTAAGGGGACGAGCTAGAGAAATAGTCTATAACGTAACTGCTCACCTACAAGAACAGAAAACCGGTCATAAACTCAATTATAATGTTGTGGCTTCAACAAATGAAGCAACGGGTGTTTCTAAGTCACTCATGAAGCGTATGATAGCGGAAGGGAAGACGTCTATGGCCAAGGGTCGGCAGCAGTTGTCTGTACCTGATGCATTATTTCGTGTTGTTGATATTATAGTCTCTGTGTGTGTGCGCTTATTGGAACAGTATACTTCTTTAAAACATAGTTTACAACTAGGGAATCGTAAATACTGTATTATCATTTAACTCCGCGCTTAATACTTTCGGTCACTTTACATTTACTTTCGTTCCTTTAATTGCATTGCGTTTGCAGCATTAATGAAGGAATAACCTCAATCGAACAGCTGGCAACGTGTACTTACAGTACGGTATGTGACGGCAGCTCAGCCAGCCTCGCATTCCTTGATCCCGTATTGTCGGGGAAGATCGGGACTAGCCGAAGAAAGCTGCGCGAACCGAAGTAGCCGAGGGTTCTTTTGTTTGTTGTACCTTTATACCCCACATGCCTTGTATAAACAAATGGTGTAAGAGCCTATGGCTAAAGCCCTACGCGGATGCGGATATCCGCAGATAAACCCGCAGATATCCGCAAAATTTTTCGCCATGCGGATATAGTTTGCTTGGCTGTGCGAATAGCGGATAATCTGCGGATAACGTTTGGAGAAAATTTGCGGATAGATTTTAGAATACAATCCAAATTTGTTTAATCACATTATTAGGAACCGGGTGTTTATTTTTCCGTTATTTATTTTTCACGACAAATGTAAGATGATGATTTAAGCTAATGTCATTCAAATTATGTCATTAAGCATAAATAACACTCCGAACAAAAAGGGTTGCAATTCTGGCTGAAAAACATTCATTTTAAACATAGCACATTTCATACGAAGCCTAAGAGAACGACGTTTTCCTTAAATGTCTAAATATGTTGCTTTTAGTAATTTATGCTTTCATCATCATCATCTTCATTTCCCCTTTTCCAGCTGACACTGGGTGGGGGCAAATATGGTTCCTCTCCACTTTGTTCTGTCGTTCCACCATTCCTCTTCCGACACGGTGTTCCAATCCAGGTTCCGTTTACTAATGCTATTCTTCACCGAGTCCATCCAACGCATTCTTGATCTTCCTCATCCTCTCTTCCCTGCCATCCATCGTTCCAGTGCTCGTCTTGGTAGCCTTACTTCATTCATCCGTTTGACATGTCCAAACCATCTCAATCTGCTTTGCTCCGATTAGTCATTTAGTTTCTGTACTCCCATTTCTTTCCGTATATCTTCATTTCTCACTCTGTCTCTCCTCGTTTTCTGGACCATACTTCTCAGGAATCTCATCTCAGCTTTATTTATGCTTTATCTACTGTAATTAAAAGTATTATTGCAATGCCAGTAGATTCGGATAACAAATGTGGGAATGCGGAAAAAAGTATTGCGGATGCGTGGCGGATGTGGATAACAGTGGGGCATATGCGGATGGCAGTCGTGCGGATGCGTGGCGGATGTGGATAACAGTGGGGCAGATGCGGACAACAGTAGAGCGGATGCGTGGCGGATGTGGATAACAGTGGGGCATATGCGGATGGCAGTCGTGCGGATGCGTGGCGGATGTGGATAACAGTGGGGCATATGTGGATAACAGTCGTGTGGATGGGGGACGGATGAGGATAACAGTCGTGTGGATGCGGGACGGATGCGGATGTCAGTCGTGCGGATGCGGGGCGGATGCGGATAACAGTGGGTCAGATGCGGATAACAGTAGTGCGGATGCGTGGCGGATGTGGATAACAGTGGGGCATATGTGGATAACAGTCGTGCGGATGCGGGGCGGATGCGGATAACAGTAGTGCGGATGTGGGACGGATGAGGATAACAGTCGTGTGGATGCGGGACGGATGCGGATAAAAGTGGGGCGGATGCGGATAACAGTAGTGCGGATGTGGGACAGATGAGGATAACAGTCGTGTGGATGCGGGACGGATGCGGATAAAAGTGGGGCGGATGCGGATAACAGTAGTGCGGATGTGGGACGGATGAGGATAACAGTCGTGTGGATGCGGGACGGATGCGGATAAAAGTGGGACGGATGCGGATAACAGTAGTGCGGATGTGGGACGGATGAGGATAACAGTCGTGTGGATGCGGGACGGATGCGGATAAAAGTGGGACGGATGCGGATAACAGTAGTGCGGATGTGGGACGGATGAGGATAACAGTCGTGTGGATGCGGGACGGATGCGGATAAAAGTGGGACGGATGCGGATAACAGTAGTGCGGATGTGGGACGGATGAGGATAACAGTCGTGTGGATGCGGGACGGATGCGGATAAAAGTGGGACGGATGCGGATAACAGTAGTGCGGATGTGGGACGGATGAGGATAACAGTCGTGTGGATGCGGGACGGATGCGGATGTCAGTCGTGTGGATGCGGGGAGGATGTGGATAACAGTGGGGCGGATGCGGATAACAGTAGTGCGGATGTGGGACGGATGAGGATAACAGTCGTGTGGATGCGGGACGGATGCGGATGTCAGTCGTGCGGATGCGGGGAGGATGTGGATAACAGTGGGGCGGATGCGGATAACAGTAGTGCGGATGTGGGACGGATGAGGATAACAGTCGTGTGGATGCGGGACGGATGCGGATGTCAGTCGTGCGGATGCGGGACGGATGCGGATAAAAGTGGGGCGGATGCGGATAACAGTAGTGCGGATGTGGGACGGATGAGGATAACAGTCGTGCGGATGCGGGGCGGATGCGGATGTCAGTCGTGTGGATGCGGGGAGGATGTGGATAACAGTGGTGCGGAAGCGGATAACGTTTTGTTTATCCGCGCAGGATTCTACCTATGGCGTATGATTTGACCATCGCAATGCTTTATCTCTTTAGGTTAAACTGAAAAACACTGCCAATTTAAGGGAATGTTCCAACCTGGAGAGGAACAAGTGTGTAACATGTGGAATCTATAAAGCTGTATTCAGGAACTCACCTAGTCTAGGAATGTTTATCTCCCTGAGTCACGCCACCACCAGTCCACTGTGCATTTTATGTTAGTGCTTCTTCATGATGGCTGTCGTTATACTCAAAAGTGAAATGATCGAGAAAATACAGACAGTTCGTGATAGAACTCAGTAAATATGTTGTCGAGACAACATACAATCGCTATACAGAGGATGAGCGCACTGGTGGTTAACTTCACAATGTTTGGTCTCCTTTCTAATTTTGAAAAAAAAAATGCATCTATAGGATCTAGACGGGCCCAAAAAAGATGTGTGTATGTACTGAATGTCTGTCCATCCCTATCAATTTCCAAACAACAATACCGAATTGAATCAAATTTGACTTACAGAATAGCACTAGTGTTGTTGCTTTCTGTTGATGTTAGTTTGACAGTTAATTACGAGGGCTGTATTTTAAGTATACCCGTTGTGATATTACGCCGTTGCAGCGCTGCGGTCGGCATTCCGTGCAGGTGCGCTGTGTACCTGCATCTATTGGCAAGGCTAAGCCGCCATTACGGCAACAGTCGCCCATGTGTGGGTGTGTTGACAAGCTTTTGAATTGTCATCGCCGATCGCGAGTCCCGCCGACCCGTAAAAGAGAGAGAAAACTCCCCTGTAAGATATCCTGCCGTTTGACCACCACTGTCAGGCAAATAGTGTATGTGGTCTGGAGAACTCCTAAACATACGCAGTTCTCCTGGTAAGCATGCAATTTGCATGAAATAGTGGCCAAATGGCAGGATATCTTACAGGGGAGTTTTCTCTCTCGTTTACGGGTCGGCGGGACTCGCGATCGGCGATGCCATTTCAAAAGCTTGTCAACACACCCGCACATGGGCGACTGTTGCCGTAATGGCGTCTCAGCCTTGCCAAAAGATGCAGGTACACAGCGCACCTGCACGGAATTCCGACCGCAGCGCTGCAACGGCGTAATATCACAACGGGTATTACTTAAAAAACAGCCCTCGTAGTTAGATAGTTATTGTTGCTTTAATGGGCTGTTGCTATTGTTGTCGATTCATTTAAGACCTTTGTGAAATCGTGGACATGTAGCTCCGTGCACTTGGTTGTGTATGGAATCCGTCTGATAACCTGTGTCGTTGCGATGATTATACTAGTGTGTATATGGCGCTAGGATTTGGTAACCGTGGCTCTTACTTAGGTACCATCCTGGCAATTTAGGATTTAATAGCCCCATTTAACAGTGATAATTAACTAATAGACTACATGTAATTTTCCCAGGAGTGTATTTATATCTTGTACACCTTTACATTTCAGTTAGAATTCCAAGTTCTACGTTCCCTAACTTAAGAAGGCAATCACTGAAAATTCGATCATCGTAACACTAACCGGTTACTCATTTTTATGAAATTATACGATTGGAGTACTCATTCCTTTGATTTACTGTTTCTGAAATCCTTGCAAACTGATAAAGGAAGACCTCAGAATGTTTAAAGGACCTGAAACAGGCGTAACAGCGGCCAAAATGTGAAGTGGACAGCAATTATGGAGCGTATATTCCTACAGAAACAGTATATGCAAATCGCATACTTCGTACATTTTTGATGTGTAACACCTTTCCGCTCGGTTGCTGGATAGTTTTGTGGGAGTGATTTTGAAAATTGGGGACGGAACGATCGAGCTGGCAGTGGTGGATGGAACGGAAGTATAAGATGCACTGCCCGCTGGATCGATCGAACGGAAGTGTACTAGCTGGCTGTGGTGGATCGAACGGAGGTATAAGATGCACTGCCCGCTGGATCGATCGAACAAAAGTGTACTAGCTGGCAGTGGTGGATCGAACGGAAGTATAAGATGCACTGCCAACTCGATCGATCGATCCAGCGGGCAGTGGTAAGAGAAACATAGAGCACGCGGTGTCGGATATTGATACATTGTCTTTACTCACAACGGAAGTATAAGATACACTGCCAACTCGATCGATCGATCCAGCGGGCAGTGGTAAGACCCAGCTGGCAGTGGTAAGAGAAACAATGAGCGCGCGGTGTCGGAAATTGATACATTCTCTTTACTCAAAAGAGGGCCTATTCATAAGGCATTTTAAACTCAATTTCACGCAGGAACATTATCGAAACAAGCAAAATATAGTTGAAACTTAATTCCGTAATGCAGTATTATTGGAACGTGGAAATGAGTCACCATCTTGTGCACAATATTTGCGTAGTCTAAATAGCCTTGGGGTTAGCGCCTATAATTGTGAATCTAGAGATCTCGGGTTCGAATGCCGGATGGGGTAGATTTATTTGCTGCCAGATTATCATTTTAAACGATATTTATCATATCAAAATTACTCATTTTAACAGAATCCATATGAAATTACGTGTTGGTCTGTGAATCAAGAGGTCCAGTTATAAGGAATTTAAGGTTATGGGCGGTGTCGCGTCTATTAATCTAGTTGATCCATATCGTATTCCTTATTTAGGCTAGTGCTGGTGGAAGCTACAAATCATCTAATAAAATGAGTTCCGTATTATAAACTACAATATCTGTAAAACACTCCCTTTTACAATGGATTAATATTTGTGCCGATAATAGTATAAAATACCGGTGTATCAACAATTTCACGTGAGGTTTCTTCTATGACAGATGTTACACATCATATGCGACTACTGTAAGGCTCGTAATTATTTTTAAAAGTAATTTTTAAAATTGTCGCCTCCGTAGCGTAGCGGTCAGCATGGTTAGCTGCCGGCCCGGAGGTCCTGGGTTCGATTCCCGGCTCTGCCGGGAAATTTGAAAAGTGGTACGAAGATTGGAACGGGGTCTACTCAGCCTCGGGTGGCCCAAATGAGTAGAGGGGGTTCGATTCCCCCTCAGCCATCCTTCGAAGTGGTTTTTCTTGGTTTCCCACTTCGCCTTTGGGCAAATGCCGGGATGGTACCTTCTTCAAGGCCACGGCCACCTCTTTCCCTCTTCCTTGCCTATCCATCCCCACCATCCCTTACCTTCCCTCATGAGGCCCCTGTTCGCTTTGCAGGTGCGGCCGCCTGGGCGAGGTGCCATTACCACCTCACCAGTTGTATCCCTTCCGATTTGATGTTCCCAGCTCTAGGACACTGCCCGTAGAGACGGTAGTGGTGAGTTCCCTCGCTGAGTCCGTGGGTTCCACCAACCTGGAGAGTAAACGACTGTATGTCTACCTCCATTATTATTCCCGTTTTCCAACGGGGTCGGGGATGAGATGCGATGGAAGTCTTTGTGGCGGATGATTTTTACTGCCGGATGCCCTTCCTGCCACCAACCTCATGAGAGGAGTTAATGAGATATGAAATGAATGATGGTGAATGAAACTGGGCAAGGATGTGGAAGGAAGCGGTCGTGGCCTGTCGGAAGGTACCGTCCCAGCATTTGCCTGGAGTTGAAAATGGGGAAACCACGGAAAACCATTTCAAGGACAGCCGATGGTGGGGCTCGAGCTCACGCGTCTACCGAGTCAGCAGAGAGCTTGGCCCCATGGCCAAACGCAGCGCTTTAGCGAGCGCAGTCACTACTGTCGGTCTGGAGGGTAAACGACTAAAAATTTTTTTTTTAATTAATTGAAGATATTTATGAAATTAGAGTGCAATTCATCACTGCTAACGTATGTTCTCTTTCATTGCAATGCTCATTTGTCACGATCGGTCGCTTGTGAGCGCCGCAGGAGGGAAATAATATAAAATATGATGATATTTAAAGCAATTCCATATGAGATGAGAGAGGTTTTGCGGTGTGTGTCACACCTCCCACACAGTATATTCGGCAGACCCGGGCACACCTCCCCCAGTTGGTCGCGTCACGCCGGGCCCTCAGACACCGCCGGGGATGGAATCAATACGGGGCTGACATGGACAGAGACTTTAAAAGAGAAATCCATTTCGGATCCAATTCTATTCACATCGGCTGCATTCGACATTGCTGCTCCTCGCAGTACACGCTTGATGTCTTGACTGAGGGTTCTTGCGGCTATAATGATTTCCCTATTGCTTTTCACTCGTGTTATTGCTCCAGTCTTAATGAGTTAGGCCCAATGTAATGCCCGAGACTGGAAAGACAGTGACTGTCCTTGAGTTTAATTCGACGGCCTGTATCAGATGTGAGCGAAACATCTTTTGAATCTCGCATCACATTAACGGTGTATATTTGTGCCAAAGAGGAATTCACTAATCCATTAGCGTGGCATTCTATGGAAGTAAAACAAAAATAAGGGAATGCAGCTGGAATAAAACAGATTTTAGTGTATGGCCCGTACAATCAAGTTATATACAGATACTAGCTGTACCCGGCATGCGTTGCAATGCCAATCAAAGAAAGTATTGGTGTTGTAACTATGCTTGTTGAAGTGCTTTTGGATTCCCATTTTTTTCTTTTTTCGTTAACCTCTTCTAAACTATTGCAAAAATGATTTACTATCCCAAAAAAATCATGCGAGCGTGGTCAACAACTCACCAAAGTTTCATCGCAATGAAATGAATGGTATATGAACGCATACGGGACTTTGTTGAAACGATTCGAGCGCCGTCACCCATTTGTTGAATATACTCGTACGCTACCTATTGTAAAATGGATTTACTAATTCGAAAACCTTCCCTGGCGTGTACACAACAACTCTTCCAAGTTTCATCGCAATCGGATGAATGGCATATGAGCGCATATGGGATTTAGTTTAAACGATTCCCGCGCCGTCACTCATTTGTTGAATCTACATGTGCACCAGCCATTGAAAAAGGGATTTACTAATTCATACACCTTCGCAGGATTGTACTCAACTCACTAAACTTTTATCACAATCGGATGAATGGTATATGAACGCATACGGGATTTGGTTGAAACGATTCACGCGCTGTCGCCCATTAGTTGAATCTACTCGTGCGCTACCAATAGTAAAATGAATTTTCTAAATCAGAAATCTTCGCGGGAGTGGAAACAACATTTCACCAAATATCATTGCAATCGCATGAATGCGTTCATAACGCATATGGAGTTTTTTTAACAATACGCGTGCCGTTACTCATTTGTTGAATCTACTCGTGCGCTACCTATTGCAAAAAGGATTACTAAGTCAGGAACCTTTCCTGGAGTGTGCACAACAATTCACCAAAGTTTCATTGCAATCGAATGAATGGTAATTGAACGCATACGGGATATTTTTTAAGCGATACGCTTGCCGTCGCCCATTTATTGAATCTACTTGTGCGATACCTATTGTAAAGTGGATTTACTAAGCCAGAAACCTTCCCTGAAGTGTACACAATATCTCAACCAACTTTCATCGCTATCAGACGAATAGTATATGAAGGCATACGGGACATTTTTGAAACGCTTCGCGCGTCGTTGCTCATTTGTTGAATCTATTCGTGCGCTACCCATTATAACATGGATTTACTAAGGCAGAAACCTTGACTATAGTGTACACAACCTCTCACCCAAGTTTCATCGCTATCGGACGAATAGTATGTGAACGCATACAGGACTTTGTTGGAACGCTTCGCCCGTCGTCGCTCATTTGTGGAATCTACTTGTGCGATACCCATTGTAAAGTGGATTTACTAAGCCAGAAACCTTCCCTGTAGTGTACACAATATATCACCCAAGTTTCATCGCTATCAGACGAATAGTATATGGACGCATACGGGACTTTGTTGAAACGCTTCGCGCGTCGTCGCTCATTTGTTGAATCTACTCGTGCGCTACCTATTGTTAAGTGGATTCACTAAGCCAAAACCTTACCTGAAGTGTACAGAACTTCTCACCCAAGTTTCATCGCAGTGGGATGAATGGTATATGAACACATGTGGGACTTTCTTGAAACAAAAGCACGCCGTTTTGTTGAAGCTACCTGCGCGCCATCTATTGTAAAATGGACTTACTAAATCAGAAATCTTTGCGGTAGTGGAAACAGCATTTCTCCAAATTTCATTGCAATCGCATGAATGGTATATGAACGCAAATGGCATTTTTTTTAAACGATACGCGCGCCGTTACTCATTTATTGAATCTACTCGTGCGCTACCTATTGTAAAAAGGATTTACTAAGTCTGAAACCTTTCCTGGAGTGTGCACAACAATACAACCAAAGTTTCATAGCAATCGGATGAATGGTATATGAACGCATACGGGACTTTGTTTAAGCGATTCGCGTGCCGTCACTCATTTGTTGAATCTACTCGTGCGCTACAACTTTCATATTTATTCACCTTTTAAACCTTCTCTGGACTTCCACAGTTAATTCAAAACCAAAATTAGCCAAATCGGTCCAGCCGTTCTCGAGTTTTAGCGAGACTAACGAACAGCAATTAATTTTTATGTTCGACCCTCACTATTATGTGTCAGAAAACTGTATCATAATGATGGTCATTATAACACTGTTTTTCATTACGATACAGTTTGTCCAGCCAATCAGAGCTCGTTCATTGACCAATTAGGTAACGATACCTTCGCGCATGCGCTCAAAATCCAACATGTCGGACATAAACACAACATCGAACTATAATGAATTACCGACATGGAATACGCACCGTCCATATGTTCGCGTAAATAAACTGGTGAATATGAGACAAGAAATAGCACTGTATCTTAATATCATCAACCCTAATTTCTACACAGCCTTCAAACGACTCCGGTGGCAATATTACTGAGGGACGGCAGATGTAAACATATGGCCTGCATAATATGGCATTGCAAGCACACAGAGCGCATGCGTCGGTCGTTCAGAGATTTTGAAAGACAGAGATATGTCTCGCGCTCCCTTTCCGATAACAAAATTCTTGTGGCTGACTCTCAACAGATATTTATGAATATTTATGTTAAAACATATAATAAAGTTATAATTATCGTCGAACATAAACAGTTGTATGCAACTCGCCTATAATGGTAATTAAGACACTCGTATGGAAATTATAAAACTCACATACGCTCGTTTTAGAAACATACTCGTGTCTTAATTATTGTCATTATAGGCTCGTTGCATAATGTACTATTACATACAACGAACAATAAAAGTCACCTTACAATTACCGACAGTAGTGGCTGCGCGGGTTAAAGCGCTGCGTTAGGTCAAGGGGCCA
This sequence comes from Meconema thalassinum, assembly GCA_946902985.2. Lineage (NCBI taxonomy): Eukaryota > Metazoa > Arthropoda > Insecta > Orthoptera > Tettigoniidae > Meconema > Meconema thalassinum. Next base: position 799,835,313 of record OX336390.1, on the reverse strand, counting down.
AGCTCTCTGCTGACTCGGTAGACGCGTGGGTTCGAGCCCCACCGTCGGCTGTCCTTGAAATGGTTTTCCGTGGTTTCCCATTTTCAACACCAGGCAAATGCTGGGACAGTACCTTCTGACAGGCCACGGCCGCTTCCTTCCACATCCTTGCCCAGTTTCATTCATCTTCATCAATTCCATCTCTCATCCCGACGCGCAGGTCGCCCACGGGCGTCGACTAGAAAGACCTGCACTCGGCCTCTCAGGAGGCTACACGACAAAAAAAAAAACTTACAATTGAATGTCAAGATCATTGATCCACTGTATTGCCATTGGAGTTGCCGTCAAGAAATCATCTTGGCTTCCTGTGTACGCCCGCGTTTCACATTCGCTCACAATATGGTGGATGGTCTGTCGCGCAGCTCCGCAGTCACACACAGCTGTCGGCAACTTGTTTCATTTAAACAGCTTGTCTCTGGCCTGCTCTTAAGGAGTGTTTTCGTAGCTCAGCAATGCGCTGTATCTGTTTCAAGTTTTGATTTGTTTGAGAAGTGAGTGAATATGAGCTCTTGCCCTCTGAGCAAGAAAAAATAGCTTTATTGATGTTATTAGAAGAGGAAGAAGAGATCGAAGATGAAATTTACTTCATTGTTGGTCGTCTTTATAAAGTGCGGAAATATGTCAGTTTCATGTACACATCTAGAGAGCAAGAACGTGTATTTAAACTTTTAATCCACAGACATTTGCTCGACGACGATGTGAAGTTCAAATCTTACTTAGAGTTACTAGGTGTCAGTTTGAATACTTGCTTAGTTTGGTAGAAAATGATCTTGCAAGCGAGTCCTGCAACAGGATTAGAAGACCGATATCAGCGGTGGAGAAGCTAGCGTTTACATTGAGGTACGTTTGTAGAATTTATTTATTGGAAAATTTAAATAAGCTACATCTAATCAATTAAATAAATGTGTCTAATTAAATTATATTAGTGTATCTTTCCATGAAAAATAGTTAATATAGCGAATCATTCTAGAAAATATGTCTTAATTCAATAAAAATCGATAGTAAAATTTTAAAAAAATGTAAAACATGTAGTTTCTTTGGACAAAGTTAAGCTGAACTTAACTTAGAACTACTGTACAAGCTCAATTAGTTCTTTTTGAATTCTGTGGCAAAGAAATAAATCTACAGTACACAAGAGAAAACTGCCCAAATACTCGTCTGTTGCGTAGCGCGGTCCGCACATGACTGCTCTCAAAGGAGTCGTCCAGTTGCGCAGAGCGCACTGCGCACCACGGAGGGATGTAGGAAAACGATGCCGTCTGATTCCGTGTTGTTGAGTAGGCTCCGCACTGCGGTCTGCGCATTGCGCAGTGCACTCCGCACAAAATACGGAACTAGGAAAACCCAGCTTTATCCTATTCAGGGCAGTCCATGTTTTACGTGGTAGCTGGAATCCATTTGGAAGTTTGGCACCCGAGAACATACTGAGTAGGTGGATCTCCGTTGCTGCTTCCCACTATATTTTCCACTCTGTAGTTGGATCGAAGCCTCTAGCAACCATGTCCGAGGCGTTACGTAGAGCTGGATGACGTGAACGTAATCTGTTTTGATAAAACAGAAACCCCTATTGACGTAAAATTGGCAGGTGAAAATCTAAAGGAAGTAGGAGACTTTTTGTATTTTGGAAGCACGATAACCAGTGATGGAAGAAGTAAAGAGGATATAAAAAGGAGGTTTGCTTAAGCAAATGCGTTGTTTTAAGGCATGGTTGCATTTTCATTGATTACTCAGATTATATTAATCGTATGGTATGGGACACACTTAAATCATATTACAGCTTAATGAAATATTGAAGAAGAAAGAGAACAGATAGTCTCATAATTTAATACCGCATCTAAATTCAAAATATAGTCCACTGATGCAGGAGTCAATGTGATAAAATCCATTATGTTACCACCATAGGATCTTAGAGGACTCAGAGTTAGGCAATTACTCCTGTGGGGGTCCGGGCGGGGACACCAAGGGACCACTGATGAGCCAGCTTGTGTCCTAGGCGAAACCCCACACAAGACACGGCACAAACCTAGAATAATTGCCGAGTTTTAATCACTTATTATCTCTAAACTTCTTTCTGTCTTTGTATTTTCTTTATTTTTCCCTTTATGAGTCCTTTTCTCTTTGTTTCTATGTTTATTATAATTATTTAAGGTGGCTTCGGTGGCGTAGTCGGTAGCATGCTGAGCTTCTATGCCCAAGGTCGCGGGTTCAAACCCGGCCGAAGCCGTCGGATTTTTTAAGAGCGTTAACAATCCCTCAGTATACCTTCCTTCGGAGGGGAAGTAAAGCCGGCGGTCCCATGTCATAGTTGTATGGCATGTTATAGAACTTTCCACTAACTACACCAGTGTGAAATTAAATTGTATAGGTTAAGAATGTAAACAACGCTGTTAGGTTGCTACTTTCGTTGCCAAGAGCCGACTGCGGTGGCGTCTAGTAGCTAAGTTCTGAACTAGGCCTAGTAGTCGTTGACAGTGGCGTTTAGCGGCCAAAGTAGGAACTATTTGAAAAATTCAAAGTTTCAGTCCTTACTTGAATTAAAAAAACAGATTCACACATTAATACAGTCATCACAATTAACACCGGTTATCAGACAGATTCTACACACACCCAAAGTACACGGGGCTACATGACCGCGTTGTCGCAGCCCCTAAACTAAGGAACCAACCAACCATAATTATTTCAACATTTCAATCTTTCGACTTATTCGTTGAATCATTCGAATATCGACTGAACAGTCGGGTAATTTCACTAATGCGAATATTTGGTTGGGAAATCGAATAACTTGAACACTCGAGTGTTTTAATCTTTCTAATAATTGAATGAGCGAATAATTCGAATAATCGAACTATTTATATGTTCGAATCAAATATTTGTATTCATTTATTTATTTTTTTTTTTTTTTTTTGTAGCGTATGGCTTTTACTGCCGGGAGTGTCCGAGGACATGTTCGGCTCTCCAGGTTTGTAGCTGCTTCGAGGCGGACACCCAATGGGTGAGCTACACGTAACACGTACCGTCGCGTGTGGAGTGTTGTCTGGGGAGAAAAGTTTGAATGTAAGGACGAGAAGTTGGAGGGTAGTGGCTGTGGCCTATAGTTGGCACCAACCCCGGCATTTGCCTGGAAGGAAGGAAGGAAGATTGTAGTTTTACGTGACCGTGAATCTTGTGATTATGAGACACGGGACCTCCTTTTTACGTGGAATCCGAACCACAGGACATGGCATTTCACTTCGGAAATCTCACATGCACTGACCGGGAATCGAACCCGGACCGCATTGGTGAGAGGCATACAGCTAGACCGCTGAGCCACCACGCCCCCTGCCTGGAAGGAAGATGGGAAACCACAGAAGACCACCTTCAAGGTTGCCGGCGGGGGGATTCGAACCTCCGCGCCTCCCGGATGTGAGCGACTGCCAGCAGTCATGCCGTAACGTCCACGGCTAACTCACCCGGTTGTATTCAAATTTATTTGAACAATTCGAATCATTCTATGTTCGAATATGAAGAGGCCTAATTTAAACCCTATATAACATACCATGTCGCCTCCGTGGTGTAGTGATCAGCGTGCTTAGCTGCCACCCGGGAGGTCCACGGTTCGATTCCCGGCTCTGCCACGAAATTTGAAAAGTGGTATGAGGACTGGAACGAGGTCTACTCAGCCTCGGGTGGTCCAAATGAGCAGAGGGCATTTGATTCCCACCTCATGCATCCTCGAAGTGGTTTTCCGTGGTTTCCCACTTCGTCTTCGGGCAAATGCCGGCGTGGTACCTACCGTCAGGCCACGGCCGCCTCCTTCCGTCTTCCTTGCCTATCCCTCCCATTCTTCCCATCCCTCACAAGGTCCCCTGTTCGCTTTGCAGGTGAGGCCGTCTGAGTGAGGCGCTAGTCTCGCTTTCCCAGTTGTATCCCCCAACCCGATGTCATGCTACAGGACACTGCCTGTAGAAACGGTAAAGGTGTGATCCCTCGCTGAGTCCGTGGGAAAAGCCTACCTGGAGGGTAAACTGACTACGAAGAAAAAAGAATAACATACCATAAGCGTCACTTACGTCAATTACCTCACAGTCAGTAATTGGTAAGGTCCCTTTAAGCCGTGGTTGCATTTCCATTGATTACTCCGAGTTCGGCAATTAATTATTTAATTCCACAGCTTGTGCAGTAAGAGGTTAAGCCGATTGTTTATGAAATGCATTATAATATTAATTTTAAAGTACCATTAATTATTCCATAATATCACCATATTGTTCAGTGGAATACAGGACAAACAAAATTATCTGGTGCACCACAAATACTAGTCCAATTGCCGCCACCAACTACTATGTCCATTTTCAGCTATGATTCAAACTACTACGCCCACCCATCTAGCTCAACTATTTTATAGCAAGGCCAATATTTTAGACAATATTATTATTTTATTTATCGCTTATCCTCACAGATCAGCTTCACAGACCCTGCAAAGTCTCGTTCCTTTACCGTAGCAAGGACGTTGTCAGGGAGCTGAACATACCATGAAAGCAGATACAACTGGGGAACAGCTAGGGATGTGCGGTTTCGGTGGCGTAGTTGGTAGTATGCTGAGCTTCTATGCCCAAGATCGCGGGTTCAAACCCGGCCGAAGCCGTCGGATTTTTAAGAGCGTTAAAAATCCCTCAGTATGCCTTACTTCGGAGGGGAAGTAAAGCCGGTGGTCCCATGTCATAGATTTATGGTATGTTAAAGAACCTTCCACTAATTACACATGTTTGAAGCTAAATTGGATAGGTTAAGAATGTAAACAACGCTCTTAGGTTTCTACGTTCGTTGCCAAGAGCCGACTGCAGTGGCCTCTAGTAGCTAAGTTCTGAACTAGGCCTAGTAGTCGTTGACGGTCACGTTTGGTGGCAAAAGTAGGAACTATTTGAAAAAATCTTAGTTGCAGTCTGTACTTAAAAATTAAGACACAGATGCACACACTAATACAGCCATCACAATTAGCACCGGTTATCAGACAGATTCTGCACACACCCAAATTATACGGGGCTACATGACCCCGTGGTCGCAGCCCCTAAACTGAGGAACCAACCAACCAAACTTAAATACTACGAAAACTTAAATAGTAGAATTAAAGTGGCAACTGTGTGATATTAACTAAGCTATACATATTGCATACAGTAGGCTAATAACAATACATGGAGTTTTAAGAAAGGTTTACTATGGTCATTCACTCACACATTCATACACAAATTGTTCTATTTGGCCTAAGAATTCAAGAGGAAATCCTTACATGCACGTTTGAAAGTTGTTACGGATGTACAATTTCTAACGTCACGAAGACAATTATTCCAAATTCTAGTTCCCGACTCGAGGAAAGATTACTGAAGGTAGATGCATGATGTAGAGGAATTGAACTTCCAAATCCAGATCACGTGTGACGATCATGAAAGGAAGAAAGAAAACGAAAAGTTAGTTGCACTAACGCGCTGCAGCAGCGCGCTGTGTGTCGCAAACGTGGTCACAGAAGAGAAAGGGACAGACACTGCCCACACATCTGTTAGGCAGGTCGCTGTGGTGTCTTGTCTTGTATGGTGTGAATAGCGGCCAAAAGCAATGGCGCGTCCACTGGACGTTCACTCCTAATATGAGGTGCGTGCGACAATCCGATTCCTGTGGGCCAAAAGGAAGAATTGCACGGGCATTTATCGTGAAATTAGTGCTGTGTATGGTGAGCGGGCCATTTCCCGGCAAGGGATCGTAAAGTGGTGTCAGCAATTCGGAGCCGGACGCACGGATATCACGGACGAATATCGCGAGGTTAGGCCCGCAACGTCCAGGACCCGTGCAAATGTCAACAGTGTGAATGCGATCATTAGACAGAACGGTGGTCGACATTCCCAGACCGATGAGGAGGTGAAAGCCGCTGTCTCCGTGTGGTTGCGGAACGCTGGAGGAACTTTCTATCCATCCGGCATCGACAAGTTGGTTGTGCGTTCGGAGAAATATTTGGAATATTTCTTGGGAACTATGTGGAAAAGTGACGTTACATTGTCGTTATAGGCGTGTTGCTGTTGTATAGGTGGTGTAATAAATGGCCATAACTGGGAAGTGCAACTTATTTTTTGATCTGCCCTCGTACAAGAGAGATAGTGAGGTGTACTTTCATTGAAAAGTCGATAGATGAGTGTACATATGTGCAGGCTTCTTTGTCGTTCTACTTTTAACCAGGAACGTAGATCATAAAAAGGAAACACGTGTGAGGAATACTTTAAGGAGAAAATAAACCTAATGCACGAATTTCTAGCTCTCTGAAGTTTCTTGTTTTGTTCGCCGGTAGCATCTACTAATACAACAACGCTGTAGTTAAATATAGGGAGTATCAAGGTTAAGACTGGTTATGTGCTGTCCCCGAGGTTGCAGGATCCTATCTTGGTTCCTGGCGTAGTATGTTAGAATTGTAATTGTTGTTAATTGTTTTTAGGAGTTTGGGACATCTTGGTCGTCAGCCCCGTGTATTTGGGTTTTGATTTTGTCTGATAACTTGTATTTCTGTTATGACTGTACTAGTGTGTGTAACTGCATTAGGGACAGGAATGTAGTAGGGGCCCCGGGATTTGAAGTAAGGTACAATTCCCGCATTTCCATGGAGGGAGTGTGGAAATCCCTAGGGAAAAGCCACACTCAGGGTAGCCGCTGTCAACGCCGGGATACGAACATGCAATGTCCGGACATGCTGCGGACAGTTTGTTATTTGAGTGTGTTTAAAATAGGGAGCCTTATCAGCAGATTTACTGACACATTAAATATCTGCATTGGGGCAAAATTCAGGCTCCTCGGTGTCTCTAAAAACTACAGTAGTTAAAAAGGACGTAATATCAATAACATTCCTACATTATCGTATGTATTATTTCAGTAGTATAGATCCCTCCTGCGGCGTAACAAATGAGCATTCAAATGAAAGGGAATAGACATTAGCAGTGACTAATTGCACTCTTATTTGAAATAAATATCTATAATTTCTCTTAAAAATGTACGAAGTATGCAGATACTGTTGCTGTAGGGAAATATGCTCCATAATTGCTGTCCACTTAACATTTTGGTCGCTGTGACTCCTCTTTCATGTCATTTTAACATTCTGAGGTCTTTCTTTCCTTTATCATTTTGCATGAATTTCAGAAACAGTAAATCAAAGGAATGAGCACTCAAATCGTATAATTTCATGAATATCTGAAAACCGGTGAGTGTTATGAAGATGCAATTTTCAGTGATTGCCTTCTTAAGTTAGGGAACGTAGAACTTGGAATTCTAACTGAAATGTAAATAGTGTTCTATAAAATAATTTGATTGAAATAAAAAATTACCTTTCTCCCTAAGTCTCTCATTATAAACCTATTGGAGAAAGGGTGGTTTATGAACAGTGATTTTCGTCCCCTCCGCACGAAATACATTAGTGCAATTCGTTTATGTTTCATTCGAACCGTTACTATCTATACAAAGCAGTTAGTGAGTCTGCGAGCTAGCTGCGGTTACTCAAGATAATATTGTCGGCTTGGAGAGGTCAGGTCAGTCGGAAACAATTGAGATCTCAAACGAGATGCCACCAATTAGAAAGAAAGGAAAGGAAAATGAAAAGAACAGTTTCCAGCAATCAAAGAGACTTGCAGTTCGTAACAAGATAATTATGAACAGTTGAGAAAATGACCGCTTTTTGAAGTTAAGCGTTCACTTAGCAGGCAGCGCCTTGCACGAGATTACCTCCTTTCCTCTGTCTGGGAGCAATTCCAGACACCACAGTTCCAACTGACAGAGAGTTACAACACCAACTTTTACACATGTTACTACTAACCTTATTTCTTTCTTTATTTTTTTATTCACTTATTTATTCATGTATTTATTTATTTAGGGGGCGTGGTGGCTCAGCGGTCTAGCTGTATGCCTCTCACCAAGGCGGTCCGGGTTCGATTCCCGGTCAATGTATGTGAGATTTTCAAAGTGAAATTCCATGTCCTGTGGTTCGGATTCCACGTAAAAAGGAGGTCCCGTGGCTCATGATCTCGCGATTAACGGTCACGTTAAACTGGAAGCTTCCTTTCCTTTTATTTATTTATTTATTCATTTATTTATTTATTCATATATTTATTTATTCATATATATATTTATTTATTTATTTATTTATTTATTCATATATTTATTTATTCATATATATATTTATTTATTCATATATTTATTTATTCATGTATTCATTCATTTATTCATATATTTATTTATTGATTTATTTAATTTTTCAAATATTTATTTATTCATTTATTTACTTATGTATTTATTTATATATTTATTTATTTATTCATATATTTATTTATTCATTTATGTATTTATTCATTTATTCATCTATTCATTTATTCAATTATTCTTGTATTCATTTATTTATTTATTTATTTATTTATTCATTTATTTATTTATTTATTTATTTATTAATTTATTATTTTATTTTATTATTTATTTATTTATTTATTTCTGTATTTATTCATTTATTGTTTTTTCATTTATTTATATATTCATTTATTTACTTATGTATTTATTTATATATTTATTTATTTATTTATTCATATATTTATTTATTCATTTATGTATTTATTCATTTATTCATCTATTCATTTATTCAATTATTCTTGTATTCATTTATTTATTTATTTATTTATTTATTTATTTATTTATTTATTTATTCATTTATTAATTTATTATTTTATTTTATTATTTATTTATTTATTTATTTATTTATTTCTGTATTTATTCATTTATTGTTTTTTCATTTATTTATTTATTCATTTATTTTCTTATTTATTATTTATTCAATTATTCAATTATCCATTTAATTTCTTATTTATGTATTTATTTATTTACTTTCTAACTATTTACTTATTTACATACTTACTAAATTATTTAGTTATTTATTTATTAATTTATTTACTTTTTAACTATTTACTTATTTACGTACTTACCTACCTATTTACTTATTTATTTATTTATTTATTTATTTATAAACTGACTAGCAACCCGACCCGGCTTCGGCCAGGAACAGTTATGAAAGCATTACGTGATAAGCGCTTTTTTTCCAGTGTCAATGAACAACGGCCAATATCCGTTTTAGGTCTCGGCATGATGGGATAAAATCACTGACTGGACTATTAATTATATTATCATGGAGATGCGTGTGCAACAAATTATTGACAGACGTAATTTAAGAATGGCGAGGTACATGAAACACCAATCCCCCTTCCGTCCAATCTTAACTTGACGGTGAATTTTGCGGAACGAAAAGTTCACATGCGAAATGAAGAAAAGCCGAGTTGCACTTCCAGGGAAACTCCAAACACAACCACCCTTCTCTAAGTATTTAACTCAACACGACTCGACAGTTTGCTGCTGGCTGTATCTGAGGCAACTAACTGCTAACTAAGCTGTAACTGGGGTGAAAGATTCGCACCTAGCTAGCTCTTAAGCTGTCGCCTCAGTAACTGAATGGAGATTGTTGGAAGAAATGAAAACGTAAAAACACTTATATTAGGTGATTTAATGAAGATAGAGATATGCTTTCCCGGGCTTTTTTGTAGAACTTTTCATGCTGAACAATTCTTACACTCATAGTTTATGGATATTTTTAACGGTTGGCCCAGCGTAAGCTTAAAAGTGCACGGACGCCAGTTTTTTTGTCGATCTTTTCACTGAAATCGTTAGTGCTTGATTTCCTTTGGTCATAAATAAATTATTTTCTACAGAAACCTTCCTTGAGATATCCTTAACAGAATGGTGAAAACCGCATCAAAATCCATTCGGTGGTTCTCGAGATTACCCGTGACATCCAAGAATACGGGACTTGGTTTTATACTAAGTAGAGATTATACGCCAACCAGTATAATTTAATATAATATAATCCCCCTTCCGTCCAATCTTAAATTGACTGAGAATTTTGCGGAACGAAAAGTTCACAGGTGAAATGAGAGTTGCACTTCCAGGGAATGGCGAGGTGAATGAAACTCAAATCCCCCTTCCGTCCAATCTTAACTTGACTGTGTTTCACAGGCGAAGTGAAGAAAACCCTAGTTGCATTTCCAGGGAAACTTCAAACACAACCACACTTCTCAGAAGTCTTAACTCAACACATCTCAACGGTTTGCTGCTGGCTGTATCTGGGGCAATAGTTTCGCCCGCTAGCTAGGCTGTAACAGGGATCATAGACTCGCCCTTAGCTAGCTCGTAAACTGTCTGTCACCTCAGTAGTTGAATTGAAATGGTTGGAAGAAATTAAAACGTAAAAATACTTATAGTGGGCGATGTTTTGAAGATAGACATATGCTCTTGCGGATTTTTTTGTAGAACTTTTCATGCTGAACAATTCTTACACTCATAGTATTTAGATATTTTAACGGTTTGCCCAGCGTAAGCTTACAAAGCGCTCGGACGCCAGGTTTCTTTCGACTTTTCCTCTGAAATCGTTACTGCATAGCTTTCCTTTGATCAGAAGTAAATTATTTTGTAAAGAAATTATCCTCAAGATATCCTTTACAGAATGGTGAAAACCGCATCAAAATCCATCCCGTGGTTCTCGAGTTTACCCGTAACATCCAAGAATCGGGGACTTTGTTTTATACTAAGTAGAGATTTATTTATTTATTTATTTGTTTATTATCTGTTAGTATGTGGATAGGTGAACCCAAAGTTCTTTCTAGACATATAGTGTTCAATTTTTTTATTTTATTTTTCATTTATCATACGTGTATTATAAGTGTTGAAATGTTCAGTCCTCTTGAGCTTATACAGTATTTATGTGTTGCCCGTTTCTGGCTCTGCAAAGAAATTTCAATTTTGGTCTGACGGTTGGAATGCCGTACAATTGATAACCTAGTGAAATATGGGTTCGATTCCCACCTCAATGCTCTTAGAAGCATTTAACCATGTGTTTTACTTCTACTTTAGGTATGTGTCATGCTGTTTAATCACTTAAGGCCTCTTTACGAATCCTAACGTCAATTACAAATACAAACACTAGTAAAGACACCGCAAAAATACAGGTTCAAAAAGGTAATTACTCACACTCACACGCATAGAACATGGGCCGATGACCACAAGTGTCCAATTAACAACTACTGCTAGAATGACGTAAAGGGAGGTAATATTATTGTCCAGAATGTCGGAAAATAGGTAGCACGGGCTTCAAGCACATCACAGTAGAACCTAAAGCGCTCACAGTTGTAGTGTTCCACGGTATCTCATACAGCTTGACTTCTACAAGATCATTACGAAAATATTTCATGATCTCGCCGTTACACCCCTCAAAACGACAATAACTAATGCACATTTACTCGTAATTCGGTATAATGAAGACCAGTGGTCTTAAACTGGTGAGTGGCCCAGTTGTACAGTTGTTGGGAATTGTAAATATACTGTACCTAGAGATATTGGGACATTCTGCCATGTCGATTGTATGAAGGTGACCGGGGCCTTAAGTTTGGAAACGTTCTGACATTTACCTGACGAAGTAGGAACTCACGTAAAACCACTGCTAGAAAGGTGTTAATTGTGATGGCTGTATTAGTGAGTGTTATCTGTGATTCAAGCGGCTTCGGTGGCGTAGTTGGTAAGATGCTGAACTGCTGTTCCCAAAATGGCGGGTTCAAACCCGACCGAAGTCGTCGAATTTTTAAGAGCGTTAATATCCTTCAGTATGCCTTCCTTCGGAGGGGAAGTAAATCCGGAGGTCCCATGTCATAGATTTATGGCATGTAAAAGATCCTTCCACAGACTAAACTAGTGTGAAGCTAAATTTCTAGGTTAGATTTCGTCAGAACGCTCTATCAAAGTTCCAACGTACACCACTAGGTATCATTGATATCTGGTAACGAAAGTTGGAACTACTTGAAATTGAACGGAACTTGTAGCTCACCCTAAGGGTGTCCGCTGGAAGCAGCTACAGGCTCATGCGAGCCGAACATGTCCTCTGATACTCCCGGCACTAAAAGTCTTACTATAAATAAATAAATAAATAACCTCCAATAACTTTCTATTGTTTTCCCATTAATTGTTCTCGTAGTTTGTAAATTACAGTACTTGCAAGCAGTTAGTGTTAGAATTAAGAGAAGTATTAGTAATCATTCACATAATTAAGGGCGAACATATAGCTTAAGGAGCCAAAACAATAACATTTCTAATTTTATGTTCGACCCTGACTATTATATGTCAGAAAACTGTACTATAATGAGGCTCATTATAACACTATTTTTCATTATGAAACAGTTTCTCCCACCAATCAGAGCTCAAGAAACAGTTGTTTGACCAATTAGATAATTAGATGCGCTGAGTTCCACGGCCTTCTAATTTAAATTTCACGGCCTGGCCTAGTGTCATAGTAAGGTAATCGAGGAGGCCATGGTCAAATACAAGGCATTCTCTGCGTCTTATGCGCTCTGTTCAGTACATAAAACTGGCGAAATCTTGACAGATATTTATGAATATTTATGTTCGAACATAAAATAGTTATAATAATTATCGTCGAACATAAACAGTCGTATGCAACTCGCCTATAATGGTAATTAAGACACTCGTATGGAAATTATAAGACTCGCATACCCTCGTTTTATAAACATACTCGTGTCTTAATTATTGTCATTATAGGCTCGCTGCATAATGTACTATTATAGCTGTGGTTGTCATAAAACGTGAAGAACAATTATATGCATTTCCAAAGAAACAAAGTTCTGAATTTTCAAAATCTGCCATGACCCTCTTTGAAGGCAAAATTATCCCTATTCTCATATGAATGGCATGCTGCAGAAAGGCAACAAGTGCAACATTGAGATATTTCCGGTTTGTGTGACGATTGTGGTTTGAGTGGGTTGATGGGCATTTACTATAGGAAAAAAGAGACTGATAGTCAGTCTGAAAGACTGGACTTGATATCATTTTAAATGCTAGCAGCCGAGTACCAAGAAGGCAGTGCGAGAACAGAGTTTCAAGATTCTATTTTGTTTCTTCACTGCCTACTTGATTGTTCTCGCATTGCCTTCTTGAAACTCTGTTCTCGCACCGCCTTCTTGGTACTCGGCTGCTACATCGTACTATGACGTCACACACTTCAGTGCATTCTCGGTATATTTTGTCCCGTCACCATAACCTATCGCCAGACCTCAGCGTAACGACGAAGTCGACAAGATCACTTAAAATGATAAAAAAAACTGTCGTCACGATAGCACAGCGCTGGCAACGCATTCGAAATTTCGTGTGCTGCAGATGGGGAACTAGTCCGGTACAAGATCCCTATTTTCTGGAGCTCCCCTCAAGAAGGGCCTATGCGTCTGTACTGCCAATAGACAGCAAAAAAAATGGATGACATCAGAAATGTACAGATTTTAAGCCATGCATTATCAGTGATGCCTATATAAAATTGTTAATTTGTAACTCTTCCGTCAGTCAACAAGATTGTGCCCAATGAATGGGCGGGGCACAATGTATAAATATGTAAATACACTCCTGGAAATAATTACACGTATTAGTTAGATCATCACAAATAATCGGGAAATTTATGATTACGCCTTACGAACCTCAAGTGGTCATCATCAGATCCTGGTCAGTGTAGTGGTTAAAGTTTACACTAATTAATTAATTAATTTGGTCTATATCCCCCAGGAAATAATGCAGTTTTGGAATTCAACCATATCATGGCCTGCAAAAAAGAATGAAAATCCACTGCCTGCTTCCAGTCGACCGACCGGGTCAGGGAATGAAATGAATGAAGCCCCCATCTAGCGGCAAGGATATGAACCGTGCCGGCTGCCGAAGCTTGTCGCACTCCCCTGGGGCAATGATTAAATGAATGACAGATGAAATGAAATGATAGTGGAGAGCGTTGCTGGAATGAAATTGTGACAGGGAAAACCGGAGTACCCGGATAAAAACCTGTCAGCCTCCGCTTTGTCCAGCACAAATCTCACATGGAGTGACCGGGATTTGAACCACGGACCCAGCGGTGAGAGGCCGGGGCGCTGCCGCCTAAGCCACGGAGGCTTCCTGCAACAAAGAACAAGCCCAAAACCAAAACAAATTCCTCTCCCTTTCCCCTTATGTCAAAAAAGACTATTAAATGTAAATATTGAACGAGTATGTTTATAATAGCCAACAATAAAATACTGGCACTATACAGCCCATGAAGCGACCGCTGCAGATATTGGGGTGACGCGTGAGCAGTGCTTTGGGTTCCCTCGCCCGTTTGTCTTGGTTTTCGTGATCGGGACGCTGCCTCACTGTCAGACAGCTACTCAATTGTCCTCACGAGGCTGAGTGCACCCCGTTCCAACCCTCACGTCAGTTTTAAAATCCCTGGACGGAGCCGGGAATCGAACCCGGGGCCTCCGGGTGAGAGGCAGGCATGCTACCCCAACACCACGGGGCCGGCGTATGCGTATAATAGGATGAGAAAAATGCATGTAAGGAGAAAAATTACATAAACCTGGTGCAAATAAGTATTTTGCTTCTCCTGTAAAGTTAGTAACAGTGGACATGTTGTCTTCCTGCAGTTTTTGATTCAATATATGGAATAGAGATAACATGGGAAAAGCTGCGATATGGAGACCTTCGCCCTATAGAAAATGTCAAAGCTCGCTTCCTGAAGGTCACTCTCGGAATCTTTAAGTTCACCAGCTGAAGATTTGGTTATGAACTCGCAAGAGAATCCTTCCTAATACAGGATCTGAGATGGAAATTTGACTTGCCCTGTGCAAGCACCTGGGAAAAATTGCTGGAAATCAGGGAACAGAAAAGGAAGGATATCTGGCCTGAATTAAGTTACACATCTGAAGCTACAGTATGCTCGACAGATCATGGACAAGTGCAAACCAGGAACTCCGCCATTTTGTTAATTCCATAGCAGTACACGGATATCACCACAAAGTGTGCACCCAGACTTATCACCACGACCCAGCATCCCACTGCATGTGTAAAATCCGTGATCAGTACTGTGCCTATTATCATGTAATGGCATGGGATAACGTGTGAAGTCAATAGTAGTTTATTGCCACAACTGACATTTAATCAGTCAAATAAGTAAATGTATAGTAATTTTGCACAGTTTGTGCGCTTTCTTTAAATAAAATATAAATTTTCAAAATTCAAATCCTTACTAATTTATCCATTTTTCAAAATTTGGATCGTGCTTTGAGATGACATTCACCGTTTCCCTCATATCCCCCATGTTTATAGGAATTGTTGGACTTTTCTTTATGTAAATTGGGAATGAAACCTTCAGCTATAAAATAAATTTCACTCATTTACACATCTGTTAGGTTTATTGTTTCATTTTTATTCTGCGCAAACTAAAAAAAAAAAACAGATGATTTATTGTAGGAATATCTTTAATGGGGCCACCAAACCTTGAAGTAAACCGTATGCGATGTTTCCTCTTACACATCTCCGTCCCATTTCCGTCCCATTTCCAAAATCACTCCCACAAACAATATCCAGCAACCGAGTGAAAATATGTTACACATCAAAAATTAACATTTTAACAGAAAGACTAATTATATCCACGAAGGGTAGAGTAAGGTTCTATAGCTAAAGATTTAACACCCTCTTTGAAAAACGTAAAGTCCAAAACTTCCTATAAACATGGGAGATATGAGATGTTTGGTTCCTCAGTTTAGGGGCTGCGACAACGCGGTCATGTAGCCCCGTGTACTTTGGGTGTGTGTAGAATCTGTCTGATAACCGGTGTTAATTGTGATGGCTGTATTAGTGTGTGTATCTGTTTTTTAATTCAAGTAAGGACTGCAACTTTGAAACTTTCAAATAGTTCCAACTTTTGCCGCCAAACGCCACCGTCAACGACTACTAGGCCTAGTTCAGAACTTAGCTACTAGACGCCACCGCAGTCGGCTCTTGGCAACGAACGTAGAAACCTAAGAGCGTTGTTTACATTCCTAACCTATACAATTTAGCTTCACACAGGTGTAATTAGTGGAAGGTTCTTTAACATACCATATATTTATGACATGGGACCGCCGGCTATACTTCCCCTCCAAAGGAAGGCATACTGAGGGATTTTTAACGCTCTTAAAAAATCCGACGGCTGCGGCCGGGTTTGAACCCGCTATCTTGGGTATAGAGGAGATATGAGAGAAACGATGAATGTCACCTCAAAGAAAGAACCAAATTTTGAAAAATAGACAAAAATCGTAACGATTTGAATTTTGAAATTTTCAACGTTACTTCGAATCAGGGCTGGCATGCGAAACGAAATGTATTATCAATTTAATTTAGCGTCGCGAAATGAAATTGTTCAATGGAATAACATTTCGCTCCTGGCGCGAAATGATATTCGTTGCAGTCTTTTAATTTCGCTCCTGGCGCGAAATTATATTCATTACGAACTTTTAATTTAGCTCCCGCCGCGAAATGAAATTCGTTACAAACTTTTAATTTCGCTCCTGGCGCGAAATTAAATTCGTTACAAACTTTTAATTTCGCTCCTGGCACGAAATTAAATTCGTTACAAACTTTTAATTTCGCTCCTGGCGCGAAATTAAATTCATTACGGACTTTTAATTTAGCTCCCGGCGCTAAATGAAATTCGTTACAGACTTTTAATTTCGCTCCTGGCGCGAAATTAAATTCATTACAGACTTTTAATTTCGCTCCTGACGCGAAATAAAATTCGTTCCAGCCTTTTAATTTCGCTCCTGGCGCGAAATAAAATTCTTTACAAACTTTTAATTTCGCTCCTGGCGCGAAATAAAATTTGTTAACGACCGTCAATTTCGTTCCCGGTATTTTATCCCCTCCCCCCCCCCCCCCACCCCCCCCCCCCCCACCCCCGGCCTGAAATTAAAATGCATGGAACATTTCATTTTGTGTCTGAAATGAAATCTGATTCTTTTCTTCCCCGAAAGCCTTATTTGCTCCCACGTCCTACACCTAGCCACCATCTACATTCATCCCTACCACCCCATCCCCAAAGACTTCATTACCCACGTGTCTGAAATCTTCCCCCATTTCATTCTAATGGCCGACCTCAACCTACATTCCCGTTCGGCCCTAGAACTTCATAACCTAGACATCTACCTACGTCACATCGACGCCACCCTCGTCCTTTTCCCAGAATCTACCCGTCCTTCCTCCAATACCACCCCGACGTAGTCATTGCTCATAACTCCCTCCTCCATCTGTTTGATGTGTCTGTCTTGCCCCTCAAAGGAGGTGATCATGGCCCCCATTATACCTTATTTTGTTTTGTTTTATTTTATTTTGTCGCCTCCGTAGCGTAGCGGTCAGCATGGTTAGCTGCCGCCCCGGAGGTCCTGGGTTCGATTCCCGGCTCTGCCACGAAATTTGAAAAGTGGTATGAGGACTGGAACGGGGTCTACTCAGCCTCGGGTGGTCCAAATGAGTAGAGGGGGTTCGATTCCCACCTCAGCCATCCTCGAAGTGGTTTTCCGTGGTTTCCCACTTCGTCTTCGGGCAAATGCCGGGATGGTAATGCCCCCGTAAATTGAATTATAGTGAGACCACGGCGGCTGTATTGGCAAATATGAAGAAAGTTATGGCTGTCACAGTTGTGACGTGGATATTCATGACGTAGGCACGGATGACGCAGACTTTATGCAAGTAGGCTGGTTGAGCGGAGATTCTTGGTGACGTCATGATTTTGTTCGAGAAAGATCTGAGATTTACGACGCAGTCGCAGGGAAACGAGGAATTGTGCTAAGGAAGAAGTTACGCTATTGGAGGAAAGGCTCGAACCAATGAATGATAGTTTGGAGGAAGACGGAGATTACTGAAACTACCATATTTAATTACTTTTGGCATGCAGAATTGTGGAAAACTATTTTCAGTTATGGCATTGATTTGGAATTTTGTAGAAATTAATTTTGAGTTTTTGAAATTTGAAAATCCGTCAAGTATAGCCAAAGTTAAAACTTCTAGCAATGACGGAGGAACAAG
Organism: Meconema thalassinum; assembly: GCA_946902985.2. Classification (NCBI taxonomy): domain Eukaryota; kingdom Metazoa; phylum Arthropoda; class Insecta; order Orthoptera; family Tettigoniidae; genus Meconema; species Meconema thalassinum. The sequence goes on along the minus strand of OX336390.1, from coordinate 799,817,316 downwards.
CTATGGAAGGGATGGATACGCCCCTTAAGAAGTTGATAAAAGGTCTTGCACAGGAGAGAGGAGCTCTCATATCTCATTTTCTCGTGTCTTATAGTGGTTTTTCTGATTATCATATTGTCAGACTTCGAGTGATTCAGTGAAGCAAGTCGTTTTTAGCGTGCGGTAAAGCCCACCGCATCGAACGAGCACGGAGCAGTGCAGCAGTTCCATTTTACGGTGTTTGAAACTAGGCGAAGTTGAAACGCACTCATTAACGAGTCTACCAGATAATATATCAAGAGTTAACGACTGCCTTTAAGCTAAATCTAATGTGCATTACAGTATTAAAGTGTGTAGTAAAGTTGAACATTTTCACGATTATAATTTGGAAGATATTGGCATTTTAAGACTGCCAACAAAAGTGATTTTCTCGCCACCTGAGAAGCACTTTTATAATATCACATTCTACGCTACGGCTACACGGGTATTGCAACCGTGATACTACATATTGCATTTGGTGATAGAACGCTACATTATAGAATGGAACAATATAATATGGCAGTTCTTTCAACTATGATTATAACAGAAGTGGAGATGGAAGGCTAAATCTTTAATGCAATTGGGACATATATCAATGGAGTGAAATAGCAGCATGGAACTTCGCTAATCGTCTTTCTACAAAAGCGAGCATGTAGTGAACATCCAACCACACTCATGCATCGTTGTCCAACGCTGAATTATATCAAATGGCAGTGGAAATATTTTCATACTCCACAAATATGAATATTTCTGCGGAGATAACTGCAATAAACTTCATGACGAATTTCTACCAGAACTTCAGGGAACTTTCAAGAGAGGCCAGGGTGGACCCGGCACACAAAGAAGAGTTTTGCCAGAACTTCAGGGAACTTTCAAGAGAGGCCAGGGTGGACCCGGCTCACAAAGAAGAGTTTTGCCAGAAGGATGTCTATCGTTTACACGGAGCAGTGCAATTTCCGGAGGAGGAAGCAGTTCTATTCTCCGAGGGCGCTGGTTCCAGGTTCGAGGACGGAGCACATCTTTACGTTGGTGAAATGGAACTATCAGCAGTCTTCTTTAGAAGATTTTCCTCTAGAACTTCAATCAACAGATAAGGTAGTCGTGAACGTTTCTTGTTTTATTTGAGCCATTTAGCGATATCTGAGCAACCATTTTCCCCTTATTTTCTGTCCCATATATTTTGCCCCATATTCTTGCTTGATATTTCTGTACTCCGTACACTTTGAAGATTTATGCCTTTTTCTACGATTTATTAAGACATTGTTATGTCATTGGCATATTTAAATAATTTTGGATCAGTTGAGACTGATATAAATATTCTTTCAGTAATTTGCATATTTTTGTAGTCACGATTTAACTGTAAAGTTAACGATTTTCTATGGCAGATTTGAATTCAGACAGCGTGTCATTTTATTAAAGTAATTCTATTCAGTTAATTACTTTGACCAATTTTCTGTCATCCTCAAGAAAGAAGAATGATTAAAAGATTTTAGAGCGTTAAAATCTATTACTGTATCGACGATCTTGGAAATACTAGTCGTTTTATGAACATGATTGCAACATAGACATTTATTGTCAGTTCTGAAATACCATTGCATTATAGACAATTTTATGAAGTATGAACTTTGATTACGATTTATTGAATACACTATAGTAATGAACATTTGATAGGAATTTTTCTCAATTCTAGATTGGAACAATAATGTTTGCATTCCACAGTCTAATTGTATTCTATTCGATTATTTATGCAGTTTAGATGAACTTTGATTGAAGATAGTATTTTTATACTACGATACTTTGAAGATATTAATCTCAATTTTGATAGACCAGGGAGGCGTGTATAATCGTATTTGCTATTAAATTTATTTGTGATTGGCAAATTTTTACTTCATATCGATTCATGAATGAAACCCACGAAGGTTAATTATAATAACAGTTTGATACAATTAATGAATATAAGAATTTTTAAAGAGGAACTATGGCTGTATAATCGTTAGTTCAGTGGACGTGTAAAAGTCGCTGATGAATAATGCCCTTGAATAAGTGAAGGAGATTCCCACAGTAATAAGAATGATGTTAATGAATTTATAAGTGGAGGTTTTTGTATGTGGAAGATTTTGTATGCCATATATATTGAGATATATGATGAATTCTGGGCCTATTTTGTGCAATTTTGTGCGTTTGAGCGAGGTATTTTTCCGCTGAGTGTATTGTCCAGGTCCTTTGAAAATTAATCATGAGAAGTTACTGTTAAAATTAACAAGAGTGTTTAAATAATTTGAGATAACGATTTTGAATGGAGGTTACCGTCACAAATAATAATTATTATTATTAAACCTTATTAAACCTGAATCTATAACTTAAATATAACTAACCTTCATTGGTCGATTATATTAACACGATTTAAGTAATTATCAACCGGATAGACGTGTGGTTAAATGTATTTCTAAAATAAATAATAATATAAATATTGTAAATAAATATGTAAATATCTTTAATAATAATTTGATATGAAAGGGATTAATAGAGGCTTGTATACATTTTTCAATTGTCGTTTGACAATGCCATAAACAATTAATAATTGTTATAAATAATTGATGAACAATTTGTTATAAACAATTTAAAATGTTATTATACTCTAAACAACGCTAGTTAAACATGTGGATTATACATTTAAACAAGTTTTGGGATTATTAGAGTAATCCATGGATATTTGATTGGAGCATTTAAACGATTTGCGTGATAATATTTGGGCTGAGACGTGAACATGTAAAGTGTTTTGAAAAGGAGCTAGGCTCTGATGTAACTAGCATATGCTAACGTTGGCTGGACAGGTGAGTCCATTTGACGATGCGAGCATGCGACGTGGTGTAGGGTGCATCGCAGCTGGCCTGACAACTGGATGATAGAGGCCAAGGTCGTCTTCATAGCAGGCTTGCAGTTATAAATAAAGTGTGATGTTTATTAAAAGAAAAACAATTGCTATATGTCTCAACCCAATTCCCTTATCCATTCCAAGTGTATTATTATTACGTTCTTTTGAGCTAGAAAGCTGAAATTTTGTATGCAAAGTCTACAAGTCCTACAGGAGGACATGGTCACATGGACAATGGCTTCTGATTGCCACGTTTATTTGTTGTTATATTTTTGTTAAATTAATTCCTTTATGTGAAATAAATTGTTGTACAGTTTAAAGTTTCTTGTTTCCGTTTTGGTTCATTTTAAATATCATGGTGGAGGTTATTGTGTGGGCAAACATTTAAGTGATCCAGTTGGCAACCCATACCCGAGATTAATTTGAAGAGGTAAGTAAAGGTAAGTATGAACCCCCGTATATTTTGGTGTGTTCCACAATAATTTCTTGTTAACTGCTGTGCTCTAATCTCGGTAGTATCTGTCAGTGCCATTTTCATTGAGGTAGCTGTGCCGGTGCGATTGATTATTGGCAATCCGATTGAGGGGGCGGATATCTGACAGCCTACTATCCGGATTTCGGGGACAGTAGGCATATTTAAATAATTTTGGATCAGTTGAGACTGATTTTATATATTCTTTCAGTAATCTGCATATTTTTGTAGTCACGATTTGACTGTAAAGTTAACGATTTTCTATGGCAAATTTGAATTCAGACAGCGTGTCATTTTATTAAAGTAATTCTATTCAGTAAATTACTTTGACCAATTTTCTGTCATCCTCAAGAAAGAAGAATAATTAAAAGATTTTAGAGCGTTAAAATCTATTACTTTGTCGACGATCTTGGAAATACTAGTCGTTTTATGAACATGGTTGCAACATAGACATTTATTGTCAGTTCTGAAATACCATTGCATTATAGACAATTTTATGAAATATGAACTTTGAATACGATTTATTGAATACACTATAGTAATGAACATTTGATAGGAGTTTTTCTCAATTCTAGATTGGAACAATAATGTTTGCATTCCACAATCTAATTGTATTCTATTCGACTATTATGCAGTTTAGATGAACTTTGATTGAAGATAGTATTTTTATACTGCGACACTTTGAAGATATTAATCTCAATTTTGATAGACCAGGGAGGCGTGTCTAATCGTATTTGCTATTAAATTTATTTGTGATTGGCAAATGTTGACTTCATATCGATTCATGAATGAAACCCACGAAGGTTAAATATAATAACAGTTATGATACAATTAATGAATATAAGAATTTTTAAAGAGGAACTATGGATGTATAATCGTTAGTTCAGTGGACGTGTAAAAGTCGCTGATGAATAATGCCCTTGAATAAGTGAAGCAGGTTCCCACAGTAATAAGAATGATGTTAATGAATTTATAAGTGGAGGTTTTTTGTATGTGGAAGATTTTGTATGCCATATATATTGAGATATATGATGAATTCTGGGCCTATTTTGTGCAATTTTGTGCGTTTGGAGCGAGGTATTTTTCCGCTGAGTGTATTTTCCAGGTCCTTTGAAAATTAATCATGTGAAGTTACTGTTAAAATTAACATGAGCGTTTAAATAATTTGAGATAACGATTTTGAATTGAGGTTACCGTCACAAATAATAATAATAATTATTAAACTTTATTAAACCTGAATCTATAACTTAAATATAACTAACCTTCATTGGTCGATTATATCAACACGATTTAAGTAATTATCAACCGGATAGACGTGTGGTTTAATGTATTTCTAAAATAAATAATATAAATATTGTAAATAAATATGTAAATATCTTGAATAATAATGTGATATGAAAGGGATTAAGAGAGGCGTGTATAAATTTTTCAATTGTCGTTTGACAATGTTATAAACAATTAATAATTGTTATAAATAATTAATGAACAATTTGTTATAAACAATTTAAAATGTTATTATACTCTAAACAACGCTAATTAAACAATTGGATTATACATTTAAACAAGTTTTGGGATTATTAGAGTAATCCATGGATATTTGAATGGAGCATTTAAAAGATTTGCGTGATAATATTTGAGTTGAGTTGTGGACATTTAAAGTGTTTTGAAAAGGAGCTAGGCTCTGATGTAACTAGCATATGCTAACGTTGGCTGGACAGGCGAGTCCATTTGACGATGCAGGCATGCGACATGGTGTAGGGTGCATCGCAGCTGGCCTGACAACTGGATGATAGAGGCCAAGGTCGTCTTCATAGCAGGCTTGCAGTTATAAATAAAGTGTGATGTTTATTAAAAGGAAAACAATTGCTATATGTCTCGTCCCAACTCCCTCATCCATTCCAAGTGCATTATTATTATTACGTTCTTTTGAGGTAGAAAGTTGAAATTTTGTATGTAAAGTCTACAAGTCCTACAGGAGGACATGGTCACATGGACAATGGCTTCTGATTGCCACGTTTATTTGTTGTTATATTTTTGTTAAATTAATTCCTTTATGTGAAATAAATTGTTGTACGGTTTAAAGTTTCTTGTTTCCGTCTTGGTTCATTTTAAATATCGTGGTGGAGGTTATTGTGTGGGCATACATTTGAGTGATCCAGTTGACAACCCATACCTGAGATTAATTTGTATAGGTAAGTAAAGGTAAGTATGAACCCCCGTATATTTTGGTGTGTTCCACAATAATTTCTTGTTAACTACTGCGCTCTAATCTCGGTAGTATCTGTCAGTGCCATTTTCATTGATGTAGCTGTGCCGGTGCGATTGATTATTGGCAATCCGATTGAGGAGGTGGATATCTGACAGCCTACTATCCGGATTTCGGGGACAGTACCTACTGTAAGGCCACGGCCGCCTCCTTCCCTCTTCCTAGCCTCTCCATCCCAACCTTCCATCCCATCCCTCATGAGGCCCCTGTTCGCTTTGCAGGTGAGGCCGCCTGGGCGAAGTGCTGATCACACCTCCCCAGTTGTATCCATTCCGACCAGATGTTCCAAGCTCCAGGACACTGCCCATAGAGGCGGTAGTGGTGAGTTCCCTCGCTGAGTCCGTGGGAACCACCAAATGAAAAATTCAAACACATAAGTAAAAGATGAATAAAAAAGAAACGCAAAGCAAAAAGCAACATTCAAAAACAGCAAAAGCAGAAAACAAACACAAAACCAAAACAAAAAACGAAGCAAAAAGCAAAAGCAGAACACAAAAAACAAAAGCAAAAGCAGAAGACAAGGAACCTAAAGCAAAACGCAAAATTCCAAAAAAGCAAAAGCAGAAAACGAACATAAAACAAAAACGATAAAGACGAAGCAAAATTCAAAAACAAAAGCAAAAGCAGAAAACAAATAACATAAAGCAAAATTTTAAAAATCAAAAGCAGAAAACATACGCAAAACCAAGAAAGAAAAGCAAAAAGTCAAATTCAAAAGCAAAAGCACAAAGCAAACACAAAACCAAAAACACAAACCAATAGTAGAAAATAACAAACACTAAAGATACGTGAGACAAAGTCCAGAGAAACGTTTCTCATGAAAATGTTCCTTATTCACAAGTGGATTAAACGAGTTTTGTAACTTGACGACTCATTTGCATTTGACTGTTGGCACAGGCTCGAGTATCACCGCTGTCTCAGTCTCACTCATGGCTGTGATTATATGGAAGCTACTGAGGTATGGGTGTGCTTAGTAATGACATTCAGGGCACAGTCAGTGCCTGTGAATGCTGTGAAGGGTTCTTCTCATAGGGTTAGTACTGCTGTTCTGACACAGTGAGGAAAGCAATAGCAAACTACCTCAGTCCTCATCTTGCCTAGTACGCCTCACTATAGCGCTGCCTTGGGTTCTTGTGGGTATCTACCCACATAACCTACCGCGGTAGTTTTTGAGGATCCAACCAGCCTTCGGGTTGAATACCTGACAGACAGACGTCAGGACTTTGAACATCGTACAGAACATTATTTAACTCTCGAAACAAATATACTGTTTTTAATTTCAACAACGAAATTAAATGTTTCATGCATTTTAAATACACGTCAGAGAGCGAAACTTAATAACGTTTGGGAATTTTATTTCGCCTCGGGAGTGAAATTAAAAGGCTGTAACGAATTTTATTTCGCGCCGGGAGCGAAATTATAAGTCTGGAACTAAATTATTTTCGTGCCGGGAGCGAAATTAAAAGTGTGGAACGAAATTAATTTCGCGCCGGGAGCGAAATTAAAAGTCTGGAACAAAATTAATTTCGCGCCGGGAGTGAAATTAAAAGTGTGGAACGAAATTAATTTCGCGCCGGGAGCGAAATTATAAGTCTGGAACTAAATTAATTTCGCGCCGGGAGCGAAATTATAAGTCTGGAACTAAATTAATTTCGCGCCGGGAGCGAAATTAAAAGCCTGGAACGAAATTAATTTCGCTTAGAATTAAGTTTCGCTTTGATTTAATTACGCGCCGACAATCATTATAATTTCGCTCCCGAATATCGCGCTCACGGCGAAATTAAATTATTTTCGCCCCCACAGCCATGAATTTAATTTCGCATGCCAGCCCTGCTTCGAATAGCAAGATGTGTGTGAGTTTCGTTGGAAGTATAATTGTTGTAAAAGATTTATGACAGGCACAGTCATAATATTAAAATCGTTATTGTGTTGGCTCCTTAAGCTGTATGTTCGCCCTTAGAACCGATGACCTCACTGTTCCTCCCCGTAAAGCAACAACCACCACACTGTCGACCATTACTGTGTACACAGTAATTACTTAGACCACCTGTGTACTCTAGTGATTAGCGGAACTGATTGCAGTCTAGATTGTCCACAGTTTGATCCCTGGCTCTGCATGAAGATTCTTGGTAGGATGGTCTCCAGCGATGTTGGCTCATCGTCGTGATGTTATCTGATGAGTTAGTTGACCCGGTAACAAAAAGTTCCTTATCGTTATACTGAAGAGATACTGGCAGCATTTCAAAGGCGGCAGATGAATAATATTAAGGCACAGGAAATGACATTGGTTGTCAACACGCGATTCATTGGGGATTAATTCGAATTATGAAAAAATACAGTGACGAAATGTTTAGCTAGGACAAAGTTTTCAAGAAATTTCAAAAATGTCAACATACTTTCATAAGGAGTATGTAAATGCTTATAGTAAAAACTTAGAAAGAAGAATAAGTCTGGAATCTAATAAGTAGGGTTTGGTAGTTTAAAAACTGAAGAAATACAAAATATGCAAGGAAATATGCCCTAAAACTTGCTGAATATGACTTAACAACGTGAAAATATGAACTACGAATTTTAAGGATGTGTGGCAAGTTAACACATAAAGTGATACAAATTTCCTGCATAACTCATCAAATTGCTAGCGTTTCGCCCCAGTGTGCCAATTGGGCTCTTCAGTTGGTAAAGGCACACCTACCAACACGCGTAGCAGGCACACACTGAGAAGGCCATGCAAGACGCTTTGCTACATATGTAGCCACGTCACGAGCATGCCACTGTACTACGGGAGTCAAAAACTCCACTCCAAAACAATAAACCTTCTTGGTAGAGCCGGGAATCGAACCCAGGCACCGCGGTGGCAGCCAAAAATGCTGCGTGGGAATTCATGCAAAACCACTTCGAGGATATTAGAATAATATCGTAAGACCTCGGGTGTCGGGTGCAAGCTTTGTTATTTGACGCCCAGAGGGCATGTCGTTTCTTGGAACGGTAAGAAAGTCAAGGAGGTTAGATATCAAAGCTCATTGACACATAGCGCTATCTAGTATTTATTTATTTATTTATTCTTCTTCTTTCGAATAACCCATTTGGAGGGTACGATGAATTAACATTAGATGTTGTCCATTGTATTCAATTTCCGTTGTTTCCAAATTTCTTTCATCCTTCTAGAGTGACGATCTTTCTCCTCCTGAGTCCACTATCTGCGAGTTGTTTGTTTCTTCCTTTCTTGAAATTCTGCCTTTTGAATAGCTTCTCTGAAGAGTGATCTGTTTGCTATTGTGTCTGTCTGAATTCTGGCGTTTGTCAAATTCAATGAACCATGTGGGTTTGGATTTGTAACTAGTCAGTAAGTTGAAGATCTGTTTAGTTAGTCTGCTATTTTCCATTCTATAAATGTGCCCAAAAAACTGTAATCTTCTCTTTCTCATTACATCAGTTAATTTTTCACATCTCAAATATAACTCTCTATTTGATCGTAACCTATATTCTGCGTTATTATTTAGTTTAGCTCCCAGTATTTTTCTCAGAATTCGTCTTTCAGTCTCCTCTAATTTGTCTAAATCACCAAATCTTGTTAATTTAACTGTTTCTACCGCATACAGAGTTTCAGGTCTGACCACTGTTTGCTAGTGCCTTAATTTAGTGTTCCATGATAAGTTTTTTAGCCTACTTTTCACATTTTGCAAAAATGAGGAATAAGTAGACTTATGAGATCGGGCAAATGTGTGTCTGTCTGTCTGTCTGTCTGTCTGTCTGTCCTTCTGTCTGTCTGTCCTTCTTCTGTCTGGCTGTGTGTGTGTCCCCCACTATCAACTCCTAAACGGCTGGAGCAATCGAAACAAAATTTGGTAGGAGTAAAGATCAATACCTGAATATCTCACGGCCATATTGGAAAATGATGTCTGTGCTATCAACTCCTGAAAAATCGCAATTAACATTTGTGTTCCATGTTGGATATCTTGGAAGATATGAATGGGAGCTATTTGAAAATTGCCAAAATGATTATAAGCCTGCTGATAGGTCCAATTTTAAATGCATATAACTTCTACACTATCAATTGGATTTCAACCAAATTTCGTATGAGTTATGTGTACATATGCAGATATGACTGAGCGTATTCTTAAGAGCCTCCAGGGCTGCCAACTGTTAATAAATGCTCTCAATTTTTTTATCCAAATACCCATATATCAGAAAGTATGAGAGCCGACAGCTTTAAACTATGCAAACGTATAGTACCTGACATTCTATATTAATTTGGAGCAACTTATATACGTCAGTGCTACCAACTTGATTCTAAGCCTGCTGAGACGTCCAACTTTAAATACATGTAACTTCTATTCCATCATTTGGATTTCAACCAAATTTCGTGTGTGCTTTGTGTACCATAACAGATATGACTATGCCGATTCTTAAGAGTAACCAGGGCCGCCAACTGTTAATAAAATCTGTCTCTATTTATGTTACCCTAATATCAATATATCAGAAAGTATGCAACCCAATAGCTCTAAACTTTGCACACGCATATTGCCTGGCATTCTAGATTAATTTGGGGTAACTAATATACGTCAGTGCTGCCAACATGATTCTAAGCCTGCTGATAGGTCCAATTTTAAAATGAATGTAACTTCTATACTAACTAATGGATTTCATTCAAAATTGGCACAACAATAGATCATATTATTTCAGATTATTTCTGACCAATACATGTATGTCATTTTTGCCAACATGATTTTGCGCGCGCTGTCAGATCCAATGTTTAACTGCATGCAACGTCCATGCTATCCATTGGACTTCAACCAAATTTTGTGTTCTGTACCTTAAGAGATGGAACTAAGAATATATTCAGTCACCCGGTCTGCCAACTGTAGTTCTATATTAGGCTACATTATACCAGGTATACAGTATTTCGAACCAATTAGAAATTTCGGTATTACCAACTTAATTTCGTCATTATTCTAGATACAGCCATATACAGTAGATTAATCATTGGCATGAATCTTAAATTTTAAGAAAAGTAGGCTCTTTAGTTCGTAACGGAACTTCTTGTTTCTTATTATATATATCTTTTGTCATATGAAAATACCTTTGTAATTTATGCATACGCGTTTCTATCGCTGTCCTTTCCTGTGAGTCGTTCATTATCCACTCTCCTAGGTATTTAAAGGAATTTGCTTTACATACTTAACTGTCATGAATTTTGATACTTCTCGTGACATCGGTGATGTTTGTCATGAACTTAGTTTTTAGCCTACTTTCGATTTTTGCAAAAAATGAAAGTAGACTTATGAGAGCATCACAGGGCGAAAAATTGTGTGTCTGTCTGTGTGTGTGAGTCTGTGTGTGAGTGTGTGTACTCTGAATGTCTCTCCCCCCCCCTATCAATTCGAACACGGTGAAACCGAATTGAACGAAATTTGGTACAGAGGTAGCCCTAGCGAAGGGAACCTCAGTGTCATGTTTTATATCGCCGCCATCTAGACGGAAACGTAATGGCGGCCACCCAAATGTTCAAAGCTTAAATCAAATTACGACTAACCTAATCATCCGATCTATGCCAAATTTTGCAAATTTTGCAACAACACACCTTTATGTTGGGAGCCTTCCTTGACCAAATTACAAGGTTATCAGCTCAATAGTTTGTGGATGGCGGCCATGTTGGTGTACAAATGTATTCCCCATGTTAATTCAGACACGGTTGAACCGAATGGAACGAAATTTGGTACAGAAGTAGCACCAGCTGAGGGCACCTCAGTGTTATGTTTTATATTGCCGCCATCTTGACGGAAACGTTATGGCAGCCACCCAAATGTTCAAAGGTTAAAGCAAATTACGACTAATCTAATCATCCGATCTCTACCAAATTTTGCAACGTTATACCTTTATGTATGCAAAATATTTTGACCAAACTACAAGGTCATCAGCTTAATCGTTTGCGGATGACGGCCATGTTTGTGTGCAAATCTATTCCCCCTATTAATTCAAACACGGTGAAACCGAATCGAAATTTGGTACAGAGGTAGCACTAGCAAAGGGCACCTCAGTGTCATGTTTATATCGCCGCCATCTTGACGAAAATGTAATGGCGGCCACCAAAATGTTAAAAGCTTAAATCAAATTACGACCAACCTAATCATCTGATCTCTACCGGTTATTGCAACATCATAACTTTATATATGTGGAATATGTTGACCAAATTACAAGGTCATCGGCCCAATAATTTGCGGATGGCGGCCATGTATGTGTGCAAACGGATTCCCCCTATCTATTCAAACACATTGTGAATACAAATTTAACGAAATTTGGTACAGAGGTAGCAATAGCAAAGGGCACCTCAGTGTCATATTTTATAACGCCGCCATGTAGACGAAAACGTAATGGCGGTCACCCAAATGTTAAAAGCTTAAATCAAATTACGACCAACCTGTTCATCTGATCTCTACCAAATTTTGCAACAGCATACCTTTATGTGAAAAGCGTTCTTTGACCAAGCTACAAGGTCGTTAGTCCAATAGTTTTCTTATGGTGGCCATATATGTGTACAAATCGATTCCCCCTATCAATTCAAACACGGTAAAACCGAATTGAACAAAATTAGGTACGGAGGTAGCACTAGCGAAGGGCACCTCAGGGTCATGTTTTATACTGCCGCCATCTTGACGGAAACGGAATGGTGGCCACCCAAATGGTAAAAGCTTAAATCAAATTATGACCTACCTAATTATTTGATCTCTACCAAATGTTGCTACCACATACCTTATTATGGGAAGCATCTATTGACTGAACTGCAAGGTCATCAGCCCAATAGTTTGAATATAGCGGCCATGTATGTGTGCAAATCGACTCATCATATCAATTTAAACACGGTAAAACCGAATTGAATGAAATTTTGTACAGAGATAGTACTAGCAAAGGGCATCTCATATTCATTTTTATTATCCGTATAACAAGTTGTATTTCTACACGCTACTATAACCAACATACAATTATACTCCTTGAAAAGGACGAAGAGTTATAACAATAACCATGCATTTAGGAGAAAGTAGGCTATATGTTCTTTACTGAACATCTTGTTTCAGTTGATATTTGTATTGGGACTTTGGCTGCCTTTTTTATTTATTTATTTATTTGAGCTTAAGATTGAGCCCATACTAATAAAGTTGGAAGTAGTTCAATGCCTCAAATGTAAGGGTTTCAAGTTAGAAGAGACCATAAAAGGTGGAAAATGGAGATTAATCCAGGCATCGTATGTCCTAATACCAACGTTGTCGGAAGGAAATGCCAGTGGCCAATGGACGTAGAATAGGAATGATGAAGGAGAAGAGTCCGGCACAAATAAGTAAACCCTCTGGTCGCCCATCAGTCTGCCTCGATGTGTATCTCAGCTGATGCTAAGGACAGGAAACATTAGAGAGGTCTCGTTGTCACTGGTCCAGTAAGAAATGCCACTTCCAGACTCTGCAGTCGCTTTTCAATGTTTGACCACCGGGCTGGTGAGAACAATGTAAAGGTTACATTCGCTCTGCCCTAGTAAGGACACAGATTAATTTTCGGCTTGTCTGATCCCTGTGGTCACTACTAAGCCCTGTTAGGGACACTGGGCGTCTCTGTCCTTGTAAAGTCAGAGATTAGCTTGTGGCTTGTCTGATCCAGCTCCCGACCCTGTGGTTGCCCCTATGCACTGGTAAGGACAGTGATCAGGTCTCATTGTCACTCGACCAGTAAGGGCGCATATTAGCTAGTGGCTTGTCTGAGCCAGCTCTAGACCCTGTGGTTGCTCCTCTGCACTGGTAAGAACAATGGAGGGAACTCATTGTCTCTGCCACAGTCAGTAGACAGATTAGCTTGCGGCTTATCTAGGTCAGTAAACAGGAAGGGCATTCTCCACCAGGATTGAATATTCATCATTTACCACACACTTCCGTGAGAGCTCAGCTATCTAAAGGCACCTGAGACTATTAAGATACCCCTCTAATCCGTGTTTACACTGTCCAGTAATCGCCATGTTTTGACTGCTATTCGAAGGAATAAAAGTTCATTTCCATCTCAGATATATCAAATTTATCCATTGCCCTAAAGACTGGTGTACAGGAGTGCGTGGGTAGGCTGTCAGCACACTTATATTAAGGTCTATAACAGCTGAATGTAGTCACCCATCATTTTGGTTATTTCCTCCATTCCCTTGTATAATTTGTTCTTCTTTAAGTAACTCGTCCTCCAAGTACATCGGCGTTCATTAACAGTATCTGTTGTTTTCTAATAGGTTTTCTAAACAGTGACACTGTATTTAGTCTAAACCTTTTGCGTAAGTTCTTTAGCCCAGATATTCTTCTACGTCCTAGACCCCTAATGCCAGAAATTTTTCCTTGAATAACATAAGTCAACAAACAAAACATTTTTTGTTGAGTCTATTATTTAATGCATATATTCTGACTGTCTACATCGAACAGTAACCAAAAACGCCAATCATAATTAATGTGCCGGCTACCAACTTAAAATATACTGTATAGTACGGCTGAAAGGGATTGTCGAGAGTAAAATAAGCTACCAATCATTAAAATCAAAGGGTGAGATATAAATCTCAATAAAAGACAATAGGCTCAATTAAATTAATATAATTTAAATAAATCGCAATACATTACGACAAAAAACTAAACATTAACAAGATTAAATTAAATCGAATGTTTAAAACTAGAAAGGAAATGGTCAGAGCTAAATACCATAGAATATAACAAATCCCAATAAATAAAGCAAGTAGTTCGTGAAGAACTAAATAGCCTATTTTCATATATCCTACTAATATTAATTGCCTCTATCAACATACAAATTGTCAGTTTGATTGCTGTAATAGATTCGTAGATATTGAGAACCGTCTAAATATTTTGGATGGTCACCATGTTGAATTTTTATATTATAGACCATAGATTTATGTACTATTACAAGAAGATTATTGTGTAGGTGTTTTATTCAAACTTCAATCGCATGAATTGGACACAAGATATAAAAGCGGGAATTTAAAATTTCGCTCAGCCACCATCTTGTGGTTATGAAAATAATTTAAATGAATTAGACGTCAGTCGATTAAATTTTGTATAAGCATATACCGTATCAAGTTTCACCGCGCTCGGATGGTTAAAACGCAAGAAACGTTCATTTGAATATTTAAATTTCGCGTCGCCGCCATGTTGGATTTGTGCTCGCCAGGTTATTGAACGTCCCATAGGTGAACTTATGCATATAGCCTATATACACTTACATAATTTCAGTTTGATTGCTGTAGTAGATTAATAGGTATTGATAACCGTCTAAATATTTCGGATGGTCCCCAAGTTGGATTTTAATATATGTAGGACATATAGTTATGTAAGTTACCATTAGATGATGATTATTGTGTACGTTCATTACGCAAATGTTGATTTCCATCGCATGATTAGAACACAAGAAATAAAAACTTAATTTTCGAAATTCGCACAGCCGCCATCTTGAGGTTACGCAAACAATTGAACTAAAAGTGATACCAGTGCATTACAATGTGTAAAAAAATTTGCTGTACGAGGTTTTATTGCGTTTGGATCATTAAATCGCGAGAAAAGTCTATTTAAAACTCTCAACTTCGCTTGGCCGCCATGTTGGTTTTGTAGTTACCAGGTTTTTGAAAGTCACATAGGTGAACTTCTAGTAGTTCCCTTTATCACCGTACAAAATTCCAGGGTGATATCGCTAAGAGTTTCGGAGATATTGAATGTTGATGAATATATTTCGCTCAGCCACCATGTTGGATTGGTGAGACGTAACAAAATTTGAAGGGCATGGTCCGGGTTTCATTGAAATCGCTCCAACCAGTTAGAAGTTATTCTGGGGGACACAAAAAAATCCATCACACACACGCACACACAGACAGACACACGGACAAAAGGTGATCTCATAAGTCTTTTTTTTTTTTTTCATAAATGAAAGTAGCCTAAAAATTGGGAGAATGAAACCAGAGGATGTCCGATGGTGGGATTTGAGTCCAGGAACTTCGTAAAATCTGGCTTTCACTGGCATCGCCTCATTGCGCTAGGCTAACCTATCTTCAACAATTAATGTCATAAATAATGATTTGGCATAGAACAGCACTCCATTACTATGTTAACACACGTGGGTATATGGCACTGGACGATCGCGACTATCTGTTGTCTCAAGTGGTAATGATGATGATGATGATGATGATGATAATTGTCGTTTTAAGGGGCCTAACATGTAGGTTATCGGCCCCTAATGGTTTGGGTGATCGTGAAGATGAAAATGAAATGCAAACTATAAATAAAAACTAACTTACATAACAGAAGAAGAAATGGAAAACAAAAGGAGAATAAGGCAAATAACGGAGAGGAGGAAAATAAATTCCCTCAACCCTCAAAGAATGCGGATTGTGGGACTTGGAAGGAAGGAGAGCCATAAAAGGCAGATAGGAAAGTGAAAGAGAGGGTCCTCCCCACAGGTAAGGGACAAAAGGGTAAAACCGGACCCAGCTAAGAATCCCTCGGGGTCACCAACTCCCGAACTCACCAGCCGTGAGCTCCTGAGGGTGTAGCAATATCTAGGGTGCACCAGAAGTGGTGGGGCTACATACACCCAGCCTCCATGAGGGCCTACAGCAGAAGGCAGGAGAGAACATGAAAAGAAAAATAAGGCGGATCCCTCGCAGAAGGAGGGTATCAGAAAAGATGAGACAAGGGCCAATTATGGCGGGAAAGGAAGAGACTCCCTAGGCCTCGGATACCCTAATACCGTCGGGGTCGGAAGAGAACAAGAGTTGACCAAGTGAGGTCGACAGGAAAGAAGACTGAGAGGAGCCCGGCACAAGTAATTGGAAGCAATGCCGGACTCAGCTGGGGCCCCGTGGTCGCCGACCCACGTCCCACAAGATGTGAGCCCCTGGGGGGAAGTGGTAATGAGAGAAATCTGTAAGCAGGAGTACGATTACACCGATGCTAAATTATCATAGCTGTATCTTGTTACTGAAAGTAACAAAATGAGGGTCGATTGTGCTCACTCTTCTAAAAGCCTTACAGTTATCATCATGTCCTAACACTCTGTGCACAGTATTCTGCCAACGCCATTTCGCGTGCGATGGGGATTGGAAAGGTAGACTGTACCGCTTGTAGCACACGTGAATTGGGGTGCATAACCATCCGACGAAGAGTAAATAACATGGCAGGCGCAAATCAGTTTTGGCGTGTTGTCACTTCGAGGGCGTTGTTACAGTGGATGGTGAGCACATAGAATGTAGGCATTAGCCTTCATGAAATTATCCCAATTAACATCAGTGACCGAATGCCTATAGCCATCTCAGTGTGTGTGCGTCCCCTCACATTTCCTTCCATGTGTGCCAGTTACCTGCAGTCTATCTGTCCATTCATGTATGACGTGTGTGTTAATGGTGTCATCAACATGAGTCACTATGTGTATATAGCAATGTGACGATGTAAACGTAGAAATTGTATTTATTAAGTAGAACCAATCGTAGGTAGATTTTAATACGTGCAATAGTGGCTATATTTTAACCAAAGGAAATGGGGATACTTCTGTATACGTGGGTCATGACTTCCCTTCATCTGCCATCCACAAAATTGTAGATATAATTTTCGGTTGTTGATGATAATAATAAATATAATAATAAAAAAGATACGAGCCTTACAGTAGTCGCATATGATGTGTAACATCTGGCATGTTATCCTACTCGTATACTACACAGCTTGGACATTCTTAAAATGTTAATTTACACTCCATCTTCATACTGGTACTATGATGAATGTATAGATTGAATTGGAGATATGCTACTGTCACATTTGTGGCGCAGTGGTCAAGCTGTTAGTCTCTCACCAAGGTAGACCGGGTTTGATTCCCGGTCAATACATGTGAGATTTTCGAATTGAAATGCCATGTCCTGTGGTTCGCATTCCACGCAAAAGGCAGGTACCGTGGATCATGATCGTGAGATTAAAGGACACGCAAAACTACAAGCTTCCTTCCTTCCCTTTACGTTAATAATTCATAATAACAAAGTGACACACAACGTCGACAGTACTCTCAAATACTGTGAGCACATTCCTCAGTAACTATATCATTCATTATTCTCAAGGCTCTCATACAGTTCGTCGTAAACAATCAAAACATGGCTTCCTACAATCATGAAATGACCTAGTCTCACATATGATGAAAATGCAGCTTTTATTCTACTCATATAACAACATTCTGTTATGCATTTAATACTTGACTACTCACCCACAGCTTGACAATAATGCCGCTTACTTAAATGGCATTTGTCGTCTTTGTCCTACCCCATGTGATATTCAACCTTGAACGTGAAGCTTCATAAACTGCTCAATGACAAATGAAAGTCGGTGAAACATTTGCCACTGTGCTCGTCAAACCAGTGCCTGCTAAATGCACTGCCTACTGTATTGCCATAACATTCTCGCGCTACAGAGCACACACTGCCTTGTTTCCAATACACACATTTTCAATTGTACATCCAGCAGGCAGTCCGTCTTCACTTCCGTCCGATCCACTTCCGTTCGATCCACTTCCGCCCGATTCACTTCCGTCCCATTTTTCTGGCAGTGCGTCTTAACTTCCGTCCGATCCACTTCCGTTCGATCCACTTCCGCCCGACTCACTTCCGTCCCCAATTTTCAAAATCACTCCCACAAAACTATCCAGCAACCGAGCGGAAAGATGTTACACATCAATAATTTCTGATGTCCCTTCACTGTTTCCAACCCTAATATTTACAGTTATACGTCCTATGGCAGTCATCACAGAAACAAAGATTATATCAGACAAATCGAAAACCCGCCCAAGTACATGGTGCTGTTGACTAAGATATCCCATGGACCTAAAATAACAACTACCAACTTAACCATCACTGCTCAAAACTGGCTTCAGGCAAATAATTAAGCCTAGAGTTCTAGAAAGAGATACTTACAATGCTAGGAGAATATTTCAACATGTCAAACATATTAATCAACAATCCAATCCAACTGCTTCCGATTGTGATCTCATAATTTTAATATATTGAGATAAAACCTTTTATAATTACTGTCCTCCTTCACAAGACATTCATCCGAACGTATCGATCGACCCCATCTCCATGGCAGCATGCCAGATACAGGAGACAGAGTTCTGCAGCAAGACACACAATAAAACATCTAGAGGTAGATAAGAAAAGGTGTGGGTTGAATGTACATCAGTCTTGAATTCAAGAGACAAGTTTTAAGTGCTCTGTTGTATCTTTACATTAATCTTGAAAGGTAAATTGTCAGGAAATATGATGCTTAGATAACGGGAAATAAAGAAATGTGTATTCAGAGTTAATGACTTTAAGTGCCTGGGAAGTCTACTTGGATTGACTAATATAGCAATTAGAGATTGTCCAATGGCTTCCATTGTCATATGTGCTACGCAGTTTCCTAATTATCTTCTGATTTATCTTCCTGTAATCATTTAATTTCATGATCTGAAAAGATTTTTTGTGCAAATAACTTATATGGAAAGGTATTTCAATAATAGTTAGTTAGGTCAATTAACAAATTAATTGAGTGTAAATTTTCGAACGTATTAAAACATACATTAATTTTTATTACACATAATTTTATTTTCAATTTCTATATTTAAATTCAGGTTTCTTAAACTTAACTTTCAGCTCTTCTTAACAAAAAAGAATATAGAATGTTAAAAAGAAGTTCAATAAAAATCATGTGGCCTACTTTCCCCTAAGTGTATTAGAATGCTTTGTCCTTATCGAAGAGAATAATTGTTCTTGTGATCAACGCTAAGAGTTTTTTCTTGTATAAGACTCCCCGGTTACTAAGTTTTGTTATAATTCCGCTTTTGCATCCAGAGAAATTGAAGAAGATTGTAGTTTTACGTGACCGTGAATCTTGTGATTATGAGCCACGGGACCTCCTTTTTACGTGGAATCCGAACCACAGGACATGGCATTTCACTTCGAAAATCTCACATGCATCGACCGGGAATCGAACCCGGACCGCCTTGGTGAGAGGCATACAGCTAGACCGCTGAGCCACCACGCCCCCCTCCAGAGAAATTGATTGGAACATAAGAAAAGTACGCCCATCTTGCGTCATGAAGCCAGTGGCGCTGCTCTCAAAGGTAAAACCTTCCCTTGTTGTCAGAATAAGAACCATTTTGAATAATATTTTAATAAAGGAGTTCTTAACACACACGGATTCAAACATGGAATTCGTGATTAGGATGAAATTAATTATGAATAGATCAACCGTTTTGAATCAAAATCCCACGATCTGCCCTAGAATGGAACCCTTGACCTTTAACCATACTGATATAAATCGATTGTTCGTCACCAGGACCGTCAAGAGGCCCCATAAGCCACACATTAAACTTGGGGCCCGGACGTTTGGGGACACTGGATTGGGGCTGGAGTCGCGGAGGAGAGTAAAAATGTCTTCTTGCAGATCAACCATTTGAAGCACTTCTACAGGATAGACAAGTAATTTGGGATGCCAAAGTTGCCAACCTTCATCAACTGTTTGATAATTTAACATACTTGCATTCCAAATGAGATGACATACTGTGCCCAACTCTAGGAATGGGTATTCCAAGTTTCAGACACCTAGATATCAAGGGAAAGGCTGTAGCAGCTTTTGAAAGTTCAGATATTTGAATATCGCGCTACATTGCTTCTCGAAGCCTTTCGAAGAATTTTACCGATAGTTGGATGGCAAGTGACGTAGCAAGTCATAGCAGAGGTGGAGGCTATTTATTGATTAAATAGTTAACTATGGAGCAGAGACTTGAGACTGGGATCAGATTACTGGCACGGCCAAATGAAAGAGAATGCAATCAGTATCAAGTAAATCGGACCAGGGATTCAAGAGATATGAGGATTTCTAGATATCAGGCGATGACGCGTGACCCTGACCGTTTTGTATAAAAGCCAGCTGGAGTAGGCATGGTTAGCTCACTTCATCACAAGCACTTGCAGAGCAAGTTGCGTCTACGCTGAGCCAAGGCACATGGTTGCCGCATCTACGCAGAAGTTCTTTTCAAATCGTGATAGTCACGAGAAGTGCTGCGCAAACGAGTTGGAAATTAGTAAGTTTCTGGTGAGGAGAATCACTGAGGTGATTGATTTCTACAGACATTGGTGGAAATATTTATATTTCCTAAAGGACATATGCTAGACTCTGTCTAGAAAATGGTATTTTGTCACAGTCCAATAGTAACTTAATACTTGGATGTTTAAAATCCATTTTCAAGTCAGTTTTCATTTTTGTAACTAGTTGACCACTTCGATCCGTCAGTACACTGAAGACTAGTCTATAACGGTGGCGTTCATTAGTCTACGCAAGGGAAACTGCAAGTTGTCTAGCGCATGGCAGATGGTGATATTAATAAACCATGCCCAGGGAACGATCTTCAGAACAGCCGTTAATTGCTTAGACTGTCAATGTTTTTCTTGTACTGATGAGATTACAGTGAGTTATGTTACAACTGACATATTTAAGAAGAGATCACTTAGATCTGACCCTATTCCAACAAACTGTTATGGCTTTGTTAGAAGCTCATATTAAAATGGAACCACAGTTTATTCAAACGTTGAAAGATACTACCACTATGTCTGACTAGACGATTTGTGGGTCTACAATGGCGGCCGATACAAGGATTATACGTGCTTGTCCGCTAGGGCATGTCTATGGATAAATCTGGTATAGACCAGGTTTACTACACTTCAAGAACATCAAGAAATGTAAGCCACATTTGAATTATTTTATGCTTAGCTAATTGGAACAAACTATTTTTCTGCAGATGACCAACACATTTTTTTTCGTCGTATTTAAAGCTTGTAATGATTTACGCAAGACTTATTAGAGTTATTCTGAGTATTTTCAGCACTCAGAACAGTTTAGGATCGATGACCGAGCATTTTGAGCATTTATTTGAATTTTTCATATTTTTGGGAAATCACGGTAATCAGCCGATGTAACTGTAAAAGTTAAATTTATTTTTGTTGAGGAATGGATATTTTTTCCATATTCGAAGGTTCGAACATGTGGATTCTCACATAATGAGATGATAATTAAACACATTTGAAATGGTAATAATAATAATAATAATAATAATAATCCAATAATAATAATAATTTTCATAATTTTTCTAAATAATTCTTGGATATTATATTTTATAATAATCATATGTATTGAGTAAGAGCCTATGAAGTAGTTGAAACATTTCTAGTCTGGAACAGGAGATTTTCCGAAGGAGAGTGGTTAGCGCAAGCCCGCATTCAACCAACATTTCAGTTCTGGTTGAACAGTTGATATTTGCTATGAGCAAAGTATATGTTTCATATAACACGGAGAGGCATGAAACGGGAAGCAATTGATATTTGTATCAAATAGGATATTTTTGTATTTATATAAAATCATGACGTAAATACACTTCGAAAGTGAAATGAAGCTTTTCATAAGTATGGTAAATTCACGGGTTGAACTGAATGGTAAAATAAAATAAACTTGTAAGTTTATTATTCTTCCAGTGTTGATAACAAGCAGAGGCTTGATTTATTGTATAAATTTTGGGAAGATAATTTATGTGTGTGGAGTAGTTGAAATGCCATTCCCAGGTGCGCATGTTAAGTCGCAGGAATGAAGGTTTTTTCGAGCATCAATCAAATAGCAGGTTCGATGGCTCAGGTTTATAGTAGGAGTATTGGAGCCACACATTTCGTCGTATGAATAACCCGAAGGTTATTTCTTTGAAACCATCAGTTCTTATTTCAACCTTGTTTACGAATTCCATTTAGACTTTGATTTTGCTAGAACCCGGATTTGTCATGATAGTAGTTTATTCTTCTTCAGAGGAAGACCTTTGCCGTTGTTGTTATAATATTGTGTTCTTACACAAAGAATAGAATGGGCCACTGCCAATTAAAAATAATTCTTTAACCACGAATAATTTGAAGGATATTTTCAATCCTAGTGCCATGAACTAAATGAATTCATTATAAAACTACAATTCTAATTTCCGCATTCTGTCGAAGAATTGCAAGTAGTAAAAGTTGCTAAAAGTGGCCATAAATGGTCACAGAAGTGACAAAGAGGAACTCTGACATTCTACGGATCGGAGCGTGGAATGTTAGAAGTCTGCTAGGAAATGGAAGGTTAGAAAACTTAGAAAGGGAAATGGATAGGTTGAGGTTGGATTTGGTTGGGATTAGTGAAATGCGCTGGCAGGAAGAACAGGACTTTTGGTCAGGAGACTATAGGGTCATTAGCACTAAATCAAACAATGGCCAAGCAGGGGTTGGCCTCATATTGAGTAGGAAACTTGGACAGCGGGTGGAATATTATGAGCAATATAGTGAACGGATTATTGTAGCAAAAATGAATACTAAACCTACCTGCACCACAGTGGTACAAGTCTATATGCCTACCAGTCAAGCTGATGATGAGGATGTTGAAAAGATCTACGAAGAAATAGACGAAATTCTGAGGTATATCAAGGGTGATGAAAATGTTATAGTAATGGGAGATTGGAATGCGGTGGTAGGAAAAGGGAGAGAAGGGAAGATAGTAGGAGATTTCGGATTGGGTGAAAGGAATGATCGAGGAAGCAGGCTGGTAGAATTCTGCACTGAGCATGAGTTGGTCATAGCTAACACCTTATTCAATAACCACAATAGAAGAATATACACATGGATGAGACCAGGAGATACAGGGCGTTACCAAATCGACTTCATTATGGTCAAGCAGAGGTTTCGAAACCAGATTTTGGATTGTAAAACATATCCTGGTGCTGACATAAACTCTGACCACAATCTGGTTGTAATGAAATGCAGATTAAAGTTGAAGAAACTGAAGAAAAGTCAAAAGCCAAAAAGGTGGGCAATAGACAGACTGAAAGAGAAGGATGTAAACGAAAGATTCAAGAAGAGTATAAAGGAAGGACTAATGAAAAACCCTAAACAAACTTCAATTGCAGACGAATGGGCACTTTTGAGGAATGAAATAACAAAATCCGCAGAAGAAAACATTGGTAGGAAAGAGAGAATAGGTAGAAAACCGTGGATCTCTCAGGATATACCGGTACTCGAATTGATGGATGAAAGGCGGAAGCACAAGAATGTAAGAGATGAAAAGGGGAAAGCAGAATACAGACGTCTGAGAAATGAGGTTAACAAGAAGTGCAAGGAAGCGAAAGAAGAATGGTTGAAAGAGAAATGTGCTGGTATAGAAAATTGTCTGAAATTAGGAAAAGTAGACACAGCTTATCGAAGGATTAAGAATACTTTTGGGGAAAAGAAGACTAAGTGCTGTAATATTAAGGACACAAATGGAAAGCCTCTAACAGATAGGGAAGAAAAGGTTGAGAGATGGAAAGCTTACATAGAGAGTTTGTATAAGGGAAAGGAGATTGAGAATCATGTAATGGAAAGGGAGGAGGAAATTGATGAGGATGCGAAAGGAGATTTAATATTGAGATCAGAATTTGATTGAGCTTTGGAAGACTTAAGCAGGAACAAAGCACCAGGCATAGATGATATACCGATTGAGTTGCTACGCTGCATAGGAGAGGAATGTCTGATCAGGTTATTTCACTTGGTGTGTAGGATTTATGAGACAGGTGAGGTACCCCCTGATTTCAAGAAGAATGTAATCATCCCTATACCAAAGAAAGTGGGAGCTGACAGATGTGAAGATTACCGTACAATCAGCTTGATTACTCATGCTTCAAAGATCCTGTCTAGAATAATTTACAAGAGGATTGAGAGCCAGATAGAAACGGAGTTGGGTGAAGACCAGTTTGGTTTCAGGAGAAATGTAGGAACAAGGGAAGCTGTACTAAGTCTTCGGCTGATTTTGGAAGGTAGAATAAGGAAAGATAAGAGAACGTTCATGGCTTTTGTAGACTTAGAAAAGGCTTTTGATAACGTTGATTGGACTAAATTGTTTGACATTTTGAAATCGATTGGAATAAAGTACAGGGATAGGAGGGTGATATACAATCTATACAGAAACCAGACGGCAGTCATTCGAGTTGAAGGACATGAGAGAGAAGCTGGTATTCAGAAAGGTGTAAGGCAAGGCTGCAACTTATCACCCATACTTTTCAATCTTTACATTGAACAAGCAATGAAGGAAATTGGAGAAAAATTTAAAGTGGGAGTGAAGATTCAAGGAGAAATAATTTCAACTCTGAGATTTGCTGATGACATCGTCATCTTGGCCAACAAGCCTGAGGATTTGAATGAGTTTTTGAATGGTATGGACTCCGTCTTACGGAAAGAATTCATGATGAAAATTAATAAATGTAAAACAAAAATACTGGAATGCAGCCGAAATAAATCAGAAACCTCTATGGAGATCAAATTGGCAGGTGAAAAGCTGAAGGAAGTAGGAGATTTCTGTTACTTAGGAAGCAGAATAACCAGTGATGGACGAAGCAAAGAGGATATAAAAAGTAGGTTGGCTCAGGCAAGAAAAGCATTTCTACAAAAAAGGAATCTGCTGACATCGAATATAGATTTAGGTATTAGGAAGTCATTTTTGAAAGCCTTTGTCTGGAGCGTGGCGCTCTATGGAAGTGAAACTTGGACTATTGGTGCAGCAAAAAAGAGGAGAATTGAAGCATTTGAAATGTGGTGTTACAGGAGAATGATGAAGATCAGATGGGTCGATAGGGTTACAAACAAAGAGGTATTAAGACGAGTGGGAGAGGAGAGATGTTTCTGGCGACTGCTAATGAAGAGAAGAGATAGGTTGGTAGGACACATACTAAGACACCCAGGAATAGCAAGCTTAGTTATGGAAGGAAGGGTCGAGGACAAGAACTGTAGGGGTAGACCAAGGTTAGAATATGTTAAACAGATTGCCTCGGATTTAGGGTGTGGTAGCTATGTAGAGATGAAACGATTAGCTCAGGACAGGGAGGCATGGAGAGCTGCATCAAACCAGTCAAAAGACTGAAGACTCAAACAACAACAATTGAATAGTTGAATGGTTCAACCATTTATTGATCAAGCTGATGATTCAGAAATCATATATTTTGTTTGGAACTTGAAGTTCATAATCGAGTCACTTCTCGAATGTTTAATGTCAGAAGAACAATTAATTGTTGTTGTGCTTCGCACAGTTCTTCGATGCTATGCTCAAATGGTCAAATACTTTTCAGATGTTATTAATATGTGTTAATAATTTGTGTTGCTTTGATGATAATAATATTTTCAACGATATTTTTTTGAAAACTGGAAAACAAGTGAAAGTTTAAGAAATTCTATAAACATTTATTCTACGAGTGTTAATATCTTGTAAATAGTCAAACAGTGATCTACGTTATTTCCAGTATGGACAATTCATTTTGAGCTGGAATTAAATGTTAATAATTTTGGAACACAGTCCACAGGACTATTAATCGGACTTGTGTTTCCAAAAAGATTGTCAAATGTGTTTGGAAGATTTCTGTATATTGTGTGTAAATAAGAGTGTGGATCGCCACACGTGGATGATGCTGCTTTGAGCATTCTTGCAGTCAGATTTTAACTTTAAATAAACTGAGATAATTTTACCAGATGTGTTTCACCCAATTAAATCTCCTTCTATCCTTATTGTTGCATTGAGCCAAAAATCAGCAAAGCATTTTATAAATTTGATGTCGTTTTTGCGATTTGCTTTAACCCATCTGGCGCTCCGGGATATTTTGATTCTCGTGCTGACTGATTATTGGTAAAATGCATATGTGGTCGTGCGGACTCCGGTCTAAACGGGCACAATACTGTAGTTCAAGAATGTAAACTTATGGCTAGGATGCTGGAACGCCGTAAGAACATCCTGACCGAAATAAATAAAACAAAGATTCCGATTGATGGAAGTTGAGAACAGCAGAATAAAAGTCAGGAAGAAAACATCAAAATAAATATTTTCTATGTACTGATAGGTAGGTAATTCTAGGTAATTTAACAGGAATATTTTACGCTAACTACACCATAAATGACGCATTCAGACTTTTGTGGCAGTATCCAAAGTTGAAGACCAATGTGAAAAATTGGTGTCGATGTTTCAGAACAAGAAATACTTTTGAAAACGAAACATTTGAAAACTACCAACGAACGAATTTTTCTTCAATTTTTGATAAACACACTCATTGATCAGAAGTTGTTAAGTGTGTTTTCAAACCTGATCATTGCACCTGGTCTCTTCTGTAACTTAAACGGTGAATTTCTTAAACTGATCGCTCTTCAAGCTTTGTCTGTACCTCAAGCGCTTTACAGTAAACTAAGAGAGACCAACAAGTCATGTTTTAGCTTTAGAAAACATCTTTCAAAAACTTTGGCTTTTAATGCTGTTATTATTATTAATACTATTCTCTTTTTACATCGTTATATCCATCGGTGGCGTAGTTGGTAGCATGCCGAACTGCTGTGCCCAAGATCGCGGGTTCAAACCCGGCCAAAGTCGTCGGATTTTTAAGAGCGTTAAAATCCTTCATTATGCCTTCCTTCGGAGGTAAAGTAAAGCCGGTGGTCCCATGTCACAGATTTATGGTATGTAAAAGATCGTTCCACTAACTAAACTTGTGTGAAACTAAATTTCTAGGTTATATTTCGTTGAAACGCTCTATCAAAGTTCCAACGTTCACCACTAGGCATCTGTGACATCTGGTAGCCAGAGTTGGAACTATTTGACATTGAACGGAACTTGTAGCTCACCCCATGGTTGTCCGCTTGAAGCAGCTACAGCCTCTGGAGAGCCGAACATGTCTTCGGACACACCCGGCATTAAAAGCCATACGCTAAACAAATAAATAAGGAGTGCGATTGAACCTATCCGGCTGATCTTGCATTCTTGTTCTCCCAAAATCTCTTCGCCTTCCCGCTAAGGCTCTTTCAGCGCTCCTCCGTCCAGGTTTTGTTGTATGTAATGTTTGGGTGCTCTGAAAATTGATGATTGTCATCTAGTTCCCTAAATTTAGATCTGTCCAGTTATTTCTTATTTAGGATTTAATATTTTTCATTGTTTAAATATTTATTTATTTACCATAGAGCATACAAAAAATATAGAAGGCCTAGCGAAAAAGGGGAAATTTCTCAATTTTCAAAAATGAGAAAACCAAAATAGTTGTTTTGTAATAATTTCAATTATTTGAGATAAAACATTAATTAAAATTTCTTAATTAAAATTTCTTGACTTGTAAGTTTATATTTTTAATAAATACTTTTTTGTAAAGGTTCTCAATTAAATTTAAAAATTCCAGATATGTTGGTATTATTTCAATGGAGTAACACTTTTTAAACTGTAAATCTATTCTTTTCCAAGGATACAGTGTTTTCCTGATGGGGAGGTGTGATTTATCGATGTGGGATGACACCGTTGACGTGGAGCCAGGCTCAGTTCTGGACCTGCTATTTTCACCGAATACGTAAGAAATATTAAAGCAAATTCTTCAATATCGCCTTTCAAATTGTATGTAATATACTCTTCAGTTGGTCAACATATTAAAGTTAAACCCAATGATCTTGGGCGGTTATATTAGAAATTGTAATCAAATTCCATGCTCAAATATTAACCTCTAACAACAAATTTTGTTGATAAGTAATTTCACAGCAACGAGATTATAAAGTGATATTCTCACGGTAGCATGTGCCAATAATATACGTTATTTCAACTTCAAAAGTCAAAATTTTATACTGTACCTATACATGGTGTCCACAACATTGGCATTCTCTACATCGTGGTGCTTTTGACGAAATATTTTTCCATATTAATTGAAATTTGTAAGAGCTGATCTGGTTTTATTAGCTTGTATATGTTTTAAACCATTTAGATTGTTAACATTTTAGAAACTGTTTTATAAATTTAATTATTGCTTGTTGAAAATTATTAGAAACACTTAGAAAATTACTGTTTTACTTTTATCACATTATCTCACAAACTTAAAACATCATTTTTGTTTCCATTTATAAGTATCATCATCATCATTTATATTATTTCAGTAGTATAGATCCCTCCTGCGGCGCTCACAAGCGACCGATCGTGAAAAATGAGCATTAAAATGAAAGAGAATATACATTACCAGTGACGCATTGCACTCTAAGTTCATAAATATCTATAATTTCTCTAAAAAATGACTTTCAAAAAACTGAACGAAGTGTGCGATTTGCTGATACTGTTGCTGCAGGAAGATACGCTCCATAATTTCTGTCCACTTCACACTTTGGCCGCTGTGACGCCTGTTTCATGTCACTTTAACATTCTGAGATCTTTTCTTTATCATTTTGCATGGATTTCAGTAATAGTAATTTAAAGGAGCGAGTAGCCTACTCAAATCGTATAATTTCATAAATATCGAATAACCGATGAGTGTTACTGATGAGCTGTCAATCAATGGACTCAGCACACAAATGACATTAGCAGTGACGAATTGCATTCTAATATCATAAATATCAATTTTTGTAAGAAGTGTACGATTTGCAATTACTGTTGCTGTAGGAAAATTCACGACATCATTGCTGTTCAGTTCGCATTTTGGCTGTAGGGACGCCTGAAACGTAAATAGTGTTCTATAATCATTTGGTTGAAGTAAAAACATAACAGCCTTTCTCCTTAAGTCCCTCATTATAAACCTATTGGGGAAAGTGTGGCTTATGAACATGCGAGATTTCTCGCACGGGTCCGCTAGTTAATTATATTTGCTAATGAATGCCATAATGAGACCGAAACAGGAACATTGGAAACACATAATCTATAATAATTTTATTGACAAAAGATATTGACTATTAATCTTTATCAATAAGGATCACTTTATAGACATTAATATTTTCCTATCTTTACGTTTAAAATACAGAACTTAATTAAATAATTAATGGTCATTATCATCATCTTCATTTCCCGTTTCCAGCTTCCTGGGTCGGGTTGTGAACTAAAGACCTCCATCGTTGCCTGTCTCTCCACCTCTCCTCTCCATTTTATCATTTCAAATGATCTTGTCGACTTCATCGTTATGCTTTGGTCTACCGTTATGCGTTACGGTTACGGCGTGTATGACGTCATCATGTTGTTCAGTGCATATGCACCGAGTCTGAGTTTACTCCAGGGCTATGGCGTTATGCGATACGGAGACGGAGAGCGCGTAACATAATGCAGCAGAGTGCACCTCCCGCTCTCCGTTCCCCGCGCGGGAAGCCTAAGTTAACGGGTAATGGAGTCTGTTGAATGAGTCCTGGGGCTTCGAGTGAAGCGAGAAAGCGAAGCGAGAAGCCCTCCTGCCTTTCTAACATGTGTAGCATTTGTAGCATGCGTCATTTGAAATGATATAAAGTCTAGTCCTTCGGACTGACTGTATCTTTTTTAAGTACATCTTCAGGTTTTCTTCCCCTCTTCTCTATGCACTCCCAGACTGTGTCCGTCCATCTCTTTCAGGGTCTTCCTCGTGGTCTCTTCCCTGTCATCTTTTAGGAAAAAGCTTTCTTTGGTACTCTCTCCTCTCCCATCCTCATCATGTGACCTTACCACATTAACTTTGTTGTTTCTATCCTGCCCTGTAGCTTCAAGAGTCCTGTACTTTTTGTTATTCTTCATGTCTAACTCTATCTCTTCTGCTCTTGCCCTCTATGCCTCTTAGAAATTTCATCTTCGATGCTTCGGTGGCGTAGTCGGTAGCATGCTGAACTGCTGTGCTCAAGCTGGCGGGTTCAAACCCGGCCGAAGTCGTCGGATTTTTTAAAAGCTTTAAAATCCTTCAGTATGCCTTTCTTCGGAGGGGAAGTAAAGCCGGCGGTCCCTTGTCATAGATTTATGGCATGTAAAAGATCCTTCCTCAGACTAAACTTGTGTGAAGCTAAATTTCTAAGTTAGATTTCCTTGGAACGTTCTATCAAAGTTCCAACGTTCACCACTAGGTGTCATTGACATCTGGTAGCGAAAGTTGGAAATACCGTACTTGAAATTGAACGGAACTTGTAGCTCACCCTATGGTTGTCCGCTTGAAGCAGCTACAGCCTCTGGCGAGCCGAACATGTCCTCGGACACTCCCGGCACTAAAAGCCATACGATAAATAAATAAATAAATAAATAAATAAATAAATAAATAAACAAGTATTCTAATCTCCTCTCTTTTTGTAGTATCCCATATTCTTGCTGCATATGTTAGTATAGGTTCGTAATAGGTTGAATATAGCACACTTTTACATTTCTTTGGGACGTATCGGTTCCAAAGAATACTTAATATAGGAAAACTTATTTGTTAAATGTTTGTTTTATTTCTGGTATTTGTGAAGAATGTAATAACTTTAATCACCCAAGGCTTACTGAAGAGCATTTTGCATGGGTTCTTAATACATTCACATTGTATTGTACTCAATCTCTAGTTACAGTAACTCTCCGCCACATTTCAAATTGCCTTCATAGGCAACTAAGTTCTTGAAATTAATTAGAAAGCATGTGCCAGCAATTGTGGCTGAGAAACTTAATATAACTTTATCTCATACACATTCTCATTTCAGATTTAAACTTCGACAATAATTAATTTTGATTGTCTTACATTAAAGCACATTTATCAAAACACTACCAGAATAACCCGTTCTAAAAAGAAGTTATATTAATTAAATTGGTATAGTCTATTTACCTGGTGCAAATCTTCAAAATTCACACCAGTTGGATGACGTACGTGTCAACGTTACACCCCATTATGGTCGTCTTCTGCTTTGTGTAGATATTAACACATTAAACCATATGCGAGCATGTAATAATAGAATTCGATCGAAATGTTCTAAAACAAATTGGAAACTAATCTCAACAGTCAAAATGTTTAATATAGTGGGTGGTTAATTAATTGGATGACATGTTTCAACCGTCCTGCGATCATCATCAGATCCTCTTAAGCTTAGATTATTTTCTGCTGATATGTATAAGGTATCAATCTTACAAATACTTTGACGAGTAAAAACCTTGAAAATGACACCAGAGTTCGTAAAATTTATTGAAATATGAATCATTTTTCGAATGAATATACCTTGTGATATACCTTGAAAATAACCGGGTGAGTTAGCCGTGGTGGTTACGGCATGACTGATGGCAGTCGCTCACATCCGGGAGGCGAGGAGGTTCGAATCCCCCCGCCGGCAAACTTGAAGATGGTCTTCTGTGGTTTCCCATCTTCCTTCCAGGAAAATGCCGGGGTTGGTCCCTAACTATAGGCCACTGCCGCTACCTTCCAACTCCTCGTCCTTACATTCCAACTTCCCTCCTTCCCTCCCCAACGGTACTTGTAGCTCACCCATTGGGTGTCCGTCTCGAAGCAGCTACAAAACTGGCGAGCCGAACATGTCCTCGGACACTCCCGGCACTAAAAGCCATACGCTAAAAAAAAAAAAAACCTTGAAAATACTCTCCACAGTAGTGGGTGAAACGTCGTTTGCTAATTTATGTATACACAGAAGAAAACTTCAATTTGACTGGCTGTGTGGCTCAGGGGTAACGTTCTCGCTTGCTGTTCCCAATATTGCAGGAACGAATCCTGGCACAGTCAGTTGGCATTTGAGGGTGCGCAAATGCGCGGGAGCCGTGTCAATAGATGTACTGGCACGTTAAAGATCCCCTTCGAGGAGAAATTCCGGCACCCCTGCGTCCCTAAAGGCCGCAATAGTTAAAAGGGACGTAAAACCAATAGCCTAATATTATTATTTTTCTTTTACATTTGAATTGAGCCACTATGGACTACGGAGTAACATTCAAAATCAATATTTCGTTCTAGATCGTCTGCCAGCTTTGATGTCCTGACAGTATCTCTTGAGCCCATCACTCAGCGCCTTCTTCCGATCTTCTAAAAGAGATCCCCTCCGTCTTTTGAGTTCTGCCCTTACCTTAAATCCCTGGTAATTTTTTATTAGGTGTCTGAATTCACACCTGTTCATAATTTTGCAGTCCAGAATACCAATTTCTATAAGGTCTGTGTTGCATTCTTCGAACCATGCCAATATTTTCCCCTTTGGCTTCACGAAATTCCAAATTTTCTTGTTAGACGATCGTTGGACATTCTGAAAATGTGTCCATAAAACAACTACCTTTTTCTTGTTATTGTTGACGTGACTGGTTCTATCTTTCTATATAACTTTTCGTTTGACTTCAATCGTAAGTGTCCGTCAACCTATCTGTTGCCTAAAATTTTTCTCAATACCCTGCGTTCTCTTTTGACTAACTGGTCGACTAGTCCCCGTTTGTTCATAGTCAAAGTCTCCGAAGCATATAATGCTTCAGGTTTGACAACCGTGCTGTAGAGTCTTAATTTGGCTCCAATGCTCAGTGACTACTTATTATAGAGATTTTTCGTCAGGTGATAGGCTCGGTCTAATTTCCAGATTCTAAGATTAATTGCTTCCTGTTCTAGGCCATTTTGTTGGATTACCTCACCAGGTAATTAAATTTCTTTTCACGTTTAATCTTCCCTTGGTTTGTTTTCATCCATTCTGGACCATCACTGATGTTTGTCATGTACTTTGTCTTCTCAAAGGAAATCTGCAAACCTACTTTCTCAGCCATCTCTGACAACCGATTAATCTTTAAAATGGTTGATTTAATATTGTTGGCACAAACAGCTAGGTCATCTGCAAAAGCCAAACAATCAACTTGCACCCCTTTCAGTTTGGGCCCTAGCCTGAATCGTTCTCCATTCCCTTCTTCCCGACTCAGTGTCTTCCTCCATTCACGAATGGAAATAATTAGCAATTACGTGAACATCAGTATGCAATGAAGAGTAAAATTACAACATTTACTTGAAACTTAGGTGTTGCACTACCTTAGCCGTCATTGTATATTCTCATGCCCACACTCATATAACACAGGCGACATTTTCCCACTTCTATTGTTCCAAGGAGTAGTGACAGACTGGTGGCTCTTGTGTATTTGTGCTATTGATCCACTGCTCTAGTTCGTCGCCTTTCCCAGTCAAATATTCAACAATGTTAGTTTATTCATGGATTTTGTGAGCGCAACAGTCTGGTATTAGCCTTTAGGGAGCGGCTCGTAATCCGAATTACAAACCATAAAGATCGCCTGGTGTATTTTAAAAATTTAATATTCCAGCATACTGTTTAAATTCCTGAAATTCTGCGGTCAACTCTTCCGTTAATGGTGGCATCTAACTCTAGAGTGAGGCAAGGTCCCAGGCAGAAATTATCCGAACTATAGTATAACAAAATCTGTTACGTTATGAGAGCAAACCAAGGAGATAGCTTGTAGTTTTACGTGACCACAATTTCGCAATCATGAGCCATGGGAACTCCATTTTAACGCGGGTTCAAACCCGGCCGAAGCCGTCGGATTTTTAGAGAGCGTTAAAAATCCCTCAGTATGCCTTCCTTCGGAGGGGAAGTAAAGCCGGCGGTTCCATGTCATAGATGTATGGCATGTTAAAGAACTTTCCATGAATTACACCCGTGTGAAACTAAATTGTATAGGTTAAGAATGTAAACAACGCTCTTAGGTTGCTACGTTCGTTGCCAAGAGCCGACCGCGGTGGCGTCTAGTAGCTAAGTTCTGAACTAGGCCTAGTAGTCGTTGACGGTGGCATTTGGCGGCAAAAGTAGGAACTATTTGAAAAATTAAAAGTTGCAGTCCTTACTTGAATTTTAAAAAAAGCAGATACACACACTAATACAGTCATCACACTTAACACCGGTTAGAAGACAGATTCTACACACACCCAAAGTACACGGGGCTACATGACCGCGTTGTCGCAGTCCCTAAACTTAAGAACCAACCAACAAACCCCAACGTGGATTCAGAACCATAGAACGTGATATTTCAATTCGAAAATGTAAAACAAGGATTTGACCACTATTTCCGTAGGAAAACTTGGGGATTAAACGTCATTAAAATATACAAACATACTACAACACTAACTTCAATCATAAGACACGCTGGGTGAGTGGTTAACGTGTCAGTCTACTAATCCCAAGCTTGCATGTTCACTCCTAGCCGTGGTAAGTGATTTTTGAAAGGCGGAAAAAATTACGACACACATGTCATACGATGTAGGCATGTCAAAGCACCCATTTGAATTCAGTAGGCCGGGTTCATAATGGCAAAATTAATCTCGGAAATTTCTGCCAGTACAAAGTTCCTCATTTCTCTACTAGAAAGCGCTATAGAGTTCAAGGAGCTTAGATATCTAACCTCCTTGGCTTTCATAGTGCTTCAAGGAACAACGAAATTCAACATGCAAGCTACCCTCTCGGTGTCAAATAACAAAGCTTCCACCTGGCACCCAAGCCCATACGATATTATTATTATTATTATTATTATTATTATTATTATTATTATTATTATTATTATTATTATTATTATTATTATTATTATTATAAGACAACTAAGTCTCAAACCATCATTCTCCTTAGCAACTCAATAGCAATGACTGAAGACCTTATACAGGCAGGGTGTCTGGTAAAAGAGTTCCAATATTTACAGAAGAGTTGGAATGAAACCAAAAAGACAGAAAGTTCAAGGAACATATCTTGCACTCCGAGCACATTGGCTTGTAATAAGGGAGAGAGCATTGTTCAAGGAACATATCTTGCACTCCGAGCACATTGGCTTGTAATAAGTGAGAGAGCATTGTTCAAGGAACATATCTTGCACTCCGAGCACATTGGCTGGTAATAAGGGAGAGAACACTGTTCAAGGAACATATCTTGCACTCCGAGCACATTGGCTTGTAATAAGTGAGAGAGCATTGTTCAAGGAACATATCTTGCACTCCGAGCACATTGGCTTGTAATAAGTGAGAGAGCATTGTTCAAGGAACATATCTTGCACTCCGAGCACATTGGCTTGTAATAAGTGAGAGAAAATTGTTCAAGGAACATATCTTGCACTCCGAGCACATTGGCTTGTAATAAGTGAGAGGGCATTGTTCAAGGAACATATCTTGCACTCCGAGCACATTGGCTTGTAATAAGTGAGAGAGCATTGTTCAAGGAACATATCTTGCACTCCGAGCACATTGGCTCGTAATAAGGGAGAGAACATTGTTCAAGGAACATTTCTTGCACTCCGAGCACA
The DNA here is from genome assembly GCA_946902985.2 of Meconema thalassinum. Lineage (NCBI taxonomy): Eukaryota > Metazoa > Arthropoda > Insecta > Orthoptera > Tettigoniidae > Meconema > Meconema thalassinum. Next base: position 799,781,608 of record OX336390.1, on the reverse strand, counting down.
TTGGCTTGTAATAAGTGACAGAGCATTGTTCAAGGAACATATCTTGCACTCCAAGCACATTGGCTTGTAATAAGGGAGAGAACATTGTTCAAGGAACATATCTTGCACTCCGAGCACATTGGCTTGTAATAAGTGAGAGAGCATTGTTCAAGGAACATATCTTGCACTCCGAGCACATTGGCTCGTAATAAGGGAGAGAACATTGTTCAAGGAACATATCTTGCACTCCGAGCACATTGGCTTGTAATAAGGGAGAGAACATTGTTCAAGGAACATATCTTGCACTCCGAGCACATTGGCTTGTAATAAGTGAGAGAGCATTGTTCAAGGAACATATCTTGCACTCCGAGCACATTGGCTTGTAATAAGTGAGAGAGCATTGTTCAAGGAACATATCTTGCACTCCGAGCACATTGGCTTGTAATAAGGGAGTGATCATTGTTCAAGGAACATATCTTGCACTCCGAGCACATTGGCTTGTAATAAGTGAGAGAGAGTTGTTCAAGGAACATATCTTGCACTCCGAGCACATTGGCTTGTCATAAGTGAGAGAGCATTGTTCAAGGAACATATCTTGCTCTCCGAGCACATTGGCTTGAAATTAGTGAGAGAGCATTGTTCAAGGAACATATCTTGCACTCCGAGCACATTGGCTTGAAATTAGTGAGAGAGCATTGTTCAAGGAACATATCTTGCACTCCGAGCACATTGGCTTGTAATAAGTGAGAGAGCATTGTTCAAGGAACATATCTTGCACTCCGAGCACATTGGCTTGTAATAAGTGAGAGAACATTGTTCAAGGAACATATCTTGCACTCCGAGCACATTGGCTTGTAATAAGGGAGAGAACATTGTTCAAGGAACATATCTTGCACTCCGAGCACATTGGCTTGTAATAAGTGAGAGAGCATTGTTCAAGGAACATATCTTGCTCTCCGAGCACATTGGCTTGAAATTAGTGAGAGAGCATTGTTCAAGGAACATATCTTGCACTCCGAGCACATTGGCTTGAAATTAGTGAGAGAGCATTGTTCAAGGAACATATCTTGCACTCCGAGCACATTGGCTTGTAATAAGTGAGAGAGCATTGTTCAAGGAACATATATTGCACTCCGAGCACATTGGCTTGTAATAAGGGAGAGAGCATTGTTCAAGGAACATATCTTGCACTCCGAGCACATTGGCTTGTAATAAGTGAGAGAGCATTGTTCAAGGAACATATCTTGCACTCCGAGCACATTGGCTTGTAATAAGGGAGAGAGCATTGTTCAAGGAACATATCTTGCACTCCGAGCACATTGGCTTGTAATAAGTGAGAGAGCATTGTTCAAGGAACATATCTTGCACTCCGAGCACATTGGCTTGTAATAAGTGAGAGGACATTGTTCAAGGAACATATCTTACACCCCAAGCACATTGGCTTGTAATAAGGGAGAGAGCATTGTTCAAGGAACATATCTTGCACTCCGAGCACATTGGCTTGTAATAAGTGAGAGAGCATTGTTCAAGGAACATATCTTGCACTCCGAGCACATTGGCTTGTAATAAGGGAGAGATCATTGTTCAAGGAACATATCTTGCACTCCGAGCACATTGGCTTGTAATAAGTGGGAGAGAGTTGTTCAAGGAACATATCTTGCACTCCGAGCACATTGGCTTGTCATAAGTGAGAGAACATTGTTCAAGGAACATATCTTGCACTCCGAGCACATTGGCTTGAAATTAGTGAGAGAGTATTGTTCAAGGAACATATCTTGCTCTCCGAGCACATTGGCTTGAAATTAGTGAGAGAGCATTGTTCAAGGAACATATCTTGCACTCCGAGCACATTGGCTTGAAATTAGTGAGAGAGCATTGTTCAAGGAACATATCTTGCACTCCGAGCACATTGGCTTGTAATAAGTGAGAGAGCATTGTTCAAGGAACATATCTTGCACTCCGAGCACATTGGCTTGTAATAAGTGAGAGAACATTGTTCAAGGAACATATCTTGCACTCCGAGCACATTGGCTTGTAATAAGTGAGAGAGCATTGTTCAAGGAACATATCTTGCACTCCGAGGACATTGGCTTGTAATAAGTGAGAGAGCATTGTTCAAGGAACTTATCTTGCACTCCGAGCACATTGGCTTGTAATAAGGGAGAGAACATTGTTCAAGGAACATATCTTGCACTCCGAGCACATTGTCTTGTAATAAGTGAGAGAGCATTGTTCAAGGAACATATCTTGCACTCCAAGAACATTGGCTTGTAATAAGGGAGAGAACATTGTTCAAGGAACATATCTTGCACTCCGAGCACATTGGCTTGTAATAAGTGAGAGAGCATTGTTCAAGGAACATATCTTGCACTCCGAGCACATTGGCTTGTAATAAGGGAGAAAACATTGTTCAAGGAACATATCTTGCACTCCGAGCACATTGGCTTGTAATAAGTGAGAGAGCTTTGTTCAAGGAACATATCTTGCACTCCGAGCACATTGGCTTGTAATAAGGGAGAGAGCATTGTTCAAGGAACTAATCTTGCACTCCGAGCACATTGGCTTGTAATAAGTGAGAGGACATTGTTCAAGGAACATATCTTACACCCCAAGCACATTGGCTTGTAATAAGGGAGAGAACATTGTTCAAGGAACATATCTTGCACTCCGAGCACATTCGCTTGTAATAAGTGAGAGAGCATTGTTCAAGGAACATATCTTGCACTCCGAGCACATTGGCTTGTAATAAGGGAGAGATCATGGTTCAAGGAACATATCTTGCACTCCGAGCACATTGGCTTGTAATAAGTGGGAGAGGGTTGTTCAAGGAACATATCTTGCACTCCGAGCACATTGGCTTGTCATAAGTGAGAGAACATTGTTCAAGGAACATATCTTGCACTCCGAGCACATTGGCTTGAAATTAGTGAGAGAGCATTGTTCAAGGAACATATCTTGCTCTCCGAGCACATTGGCTTGAAATTAGTGAGAGAGCATTGTTCAAGGAACATATCTTGCACTCCGAGCACATTGGCTTGAAATTAATGAGAGAGCATTGTTCAAGGAACATATCTTGCACTCCGAGCACATTGGCTTGTAATAAGGGAGAGAACATTGTTCAAGGAACATATCTTGCACTCCGAGCACATTGGCTTGTAATAAGTGAGAGAGCATTGTTCAAGGAACATATCTTGCACTCCGAGCACATTGGCTTGTCATAAGGGAGAGAACATTGTTCAAGGAACATATCTTGCACTCCGAGCACATTGGCTTGTAATAAGTGAGAGGACATTGTTCAAGGAACATATCTTGCACCCCAAGCACATTGGCTTGTAATAAGTGAGAGAGCATTGTTCAAGGAACATATCTTGCTCTCCGAGCACATTGGCTTGAAATTAGTGAGAGAGCATTGTTCAAGGAACATATCTTGCACTCCGAGCACATTGGCTTCAAATTAGTGAGAGAGCATTGTTCAAGGAACATATCTTGCACTCCGAGCACATTGGCTTGTAATAAGTGAGAGAGCATTGTTCAAGGAACATATCCTGCACTCCGAGCACATTGGCTTGTAACAAGGGAGAGAGCATTGTTCAAGGAACATATCTTGCACTCCGAGCACATTGGCTTGTAATAAGTGAGAGAGCATTGTTCAAGGAACATATCTTGCACTCCGAGCACATTGGCTTGTAATAAGGGAGAGATCATTGTTCAAGGAACATATCTTGCACTCCGAGCACATTGGCTTGTAATAAGTGAGAGAGCATTGTTCAAGGAACATATCTTGCACTCCGAGCACATTGGCTTGTAATAAGTGAGAGAACATTGTTCAAGGAACATATCTTGCACTCCGAGCACATTGGCTTGTAATAAGGGAGAGATCATTGTTCAAGGAACATATCTTGCACTCCGAGCATATTGGCTTGTAATAAGTGAGAGGCATTGTTCAAGGAACATATCTTGCACTCCGAGCACATTGGCTTGTAATAAGTGAGAGAGCATTGTTCAAGGAACATATCTTGCACTCCGAGCACATTGGCTTGTAATAAGTGAGAGAGCATTGTTCAAGGAACATATCTTGCACTCCAAGCACAGTGGCTTGTAATAAGGGAGAGAGCATTGTTCAAGGAACATATCTTGCACCCCGAGCACATTGGCTTGTAATAAGTGAGAGGACATTGTTGAAGGAACATATCTTGCACCCCAAGCACATTGGCTTGTAATAAGGGAGAGAGCATTGTTCAAGGAACATATCTTGCACTCCGAGCACATTGGCTTGTAATAAGTGAGAGAGCATTGTTCAAGGAACATATCTTGCACTCCGAGCACATTGGCTGGTAATAAGTGAGAGAGCATTGTTCAAGGAACATATCTTGCACTCCGAGCACATTGGCTTGTAATAAGTGAGAGAGCATTGTTCAAGGAACATATCTTGCACTCCAAGCACATTGGCTTGTAATAAGGGAGAGAGCATTGTTCAAGGAACATATCTTGCACCCCGAGCACATTGGCTTGTAATATGTGAGAGAACACTGTTCAAGGAACATATCTTGCACTCCAAGCACATTGGCTTGTAATAAGTGAGAGGACATTGTTCAAGGAACATATCTTGCACCCCAAGCACATTGGCTTGTAATAAGTGAGAGAACACTGTTGAAGGAACTTATCTTGCACTCCGAGCACATTGGCTTGTAATAAGTGAGAGAACACTGTTCAAGGAACATATCTTGCACTCCAAGCACATTGGCTTGTAATTAGTGAGAGAGCATTGTTCAAGGAACATATCTTGCACCCCAAGCACATTGGCTTGTAATAAGTGAGAGAGCATTGTTCAGGGAACATATCTTGCACCCCAATCACATTGGCTTGTAATAAGTGAGAGAACACTGTTCAAGGAACATATCTTGCACTCCGAGCACATTGGCTTGTAATACTGTAATTAATGAAACATTGTGCACATGCCACACGCTGGTTTCATTCCCAGTTGCCAGATTTCTACGATACAGATTACAAAAGTTAAGCCCACAACATGACAGATGTCTCAATTCAGGAGGTGAATATGTCGAAAAATATCTCAGATATGGCTGTATCTATTGCCAATAATGTTTTTAAGGTGACTATTGTTTCTTTTTATTTAAAAAAAAGTCCTCTCGGCACGCCGGAAGGCGGAGGTAGATTTCACCGGACAAACTTGGGGATAGGCGAAAATAGGCAGAATATGCAGATTTTCGTAGAAGGATCAGACCTCATTTAATGCGAGAAGGTATTTTATAATTGGAGCTTAATTAACTTTGTTTTTCGTCATTTTATGCTTATTTTAAACATTTTATTGTCTTATGGGAACGGTAACCTTCTTGTCATTTGGGGTCCATTTTTATACTTGTGGTCACACTGTCCTTATGCTAGGTTTCGACACTGATGTGCAACTATGTAACGGTCTGTTACTTCTTCACGCAAAATTATATCTACTGCAGAGATTTTGGTTGGTTCCTCAGTTTAGGGGCTGCGACAACGCGGTCATGTAACCCCGTGTACTTTGGGATGGCTGTATTAGTCTGTAATTCAGGTAAGGACTGCAGACGGTCAATTTCAAGCAGTAGTTACTAATGTTGCTACCAGGTACTACCGTCAACGACACCTAGCTGTGAACTTGGCTACTAGATGCCACCGCAACCAGCAACTCGCAACGAACGTTGGAACTTCCCCTCCAAAGGAAAGCATACTGAGGGATTTTTGGCGCTCTTAGAAAATCCGACGACTTCGGCCGGCTTTGAACTCGCGACCTTGGGCATAAACATTCAGCATGCTACCAGTTACATCACCGAAGCCGCTTCACACTTAGATGGAAATCTTAATCTGATCTCGTGCAAGTGCGTTATCTTGGCAACGTCTGATGGCTCATCCCTCATCAATTTTGTAGTGTTGCCATGGCAACCACTGATAGGTCTTGGCATTTTCTTATAATTCCGAAATTATTTTTCTCATCCCTTGGCATAATGGTGGGTTATATCAAAAATTCTTTCAGACAAAAGTTTTAGGTAATTATTATGGGAATATTGTCCATTTTGTACGGTTTTGATATTGTGCCTATTAAGAGAGATATGATTAATGTTTCCCGAAAAAACCACTTTTTCCCACCCCTTTGGTCAATGGTTGGTGCTATAAAAAAAACTCTTCAAACATACATTTTTGGGCTTTATCCGACACATAGTATGAATGTTGAACGGATTCGATATTTCACATATTAAGAGAGTTATAGCAATATTTCACTTTTTCGAAAAAAAAAAAGCCCCCCATTTTCACCCCCCCCAACGACCGATTTAGCCCAGTAACGAACTCGACCGAGATTTTATAGGTATACGTATTCGGTAAAAAATTCAAAGTGATTGGTACAAAATTACGGCAGTTATCGTGTCCACAATAAACTGATATACATATACATACATAAATTATATATAACTTTTGAACTGACGGTGGTTTTGGGGCCTGGGGATGTGAAACGCGAAGATATGTCGAAATTTTCCGGAAGTCGAAACATGGTACCCATTGCAATAGTTAGCTTTCTAACGAAATCTACCTCTGGTTGGTTCCTCAGTTTAGGGGCTGCGACAACGCGGTCATCTAACCCCGTGTACTTTGGGTGAGTGTAGAATCTGTCTGATACACGGTGTGAATTGTAATGGCTGTATTAGTCTTAATTCATGTAAGTACTGCAGACGGTCAATTTCAAGCAGTAGTTCCTAATGTTGCTACCAGGTACAACCGTCAACGACACCTAGCTGTGAACTTGGCTACTAGATGCCACCCCAACCATCAACTCGCAACGAACGTTGGAACTTCCCCTCCAAAGGAAAGCATACTGAGGGATTCTAGTGCTCTTAGAAAATCCGACGATATCGGCCGGCTTTGAAACCGCGACATAGGGCATAGACATTCAGCATGCTACCAGTTACGTCACCGAAGCCGCTTCCCACTTTATCAGGCGGCTTTGGTGGCGTAGTCGGTAACATGCTGAGCTTCTATGCCCAAGATACCGGGTTCAAACCCGGCCGAAGGCGTCGGATTTTTTAAGAGCGTTAAATATCCCTCAGTATGCCTTCCTTCGGAGGGGAAGTAAAGCCGGCGGTCCCTTGTCATAGATTTATGGCATGTTAAAGATCCTTCCACTAATTGCACCAGTGTGAAGCTAAATTGGATAGGTTAAGAATGTATACAACGCTCTTAGGTTTCTATGTTCGTTGCCAAGAGCCGACTGCGGCGGCGTCTAGTAGCTCAGTTCTGAACTTGGCCTCGTAGTCGTTGACAGTGGCGCTTGGCGGCAAAAGTAGGAACTATCTGAAAAATTGTTAGTTGCAGTACTTAAATTAACAAACAGATAACACACACTAATACAGTCATCACAATTAACACCGGTTATCAGACAGATTCTACACACACCCAAAGTACACGGGGCTACATGACCGCGTTGTCGCAGCCCCTAAACTTAAGAACCAACCAACCAACCACTTAATCAGATGGAAATACTGAATCTGATCTCGTGCAAGTGCGTTGTCATGGCAACGTCTGATGGTCCATGCCTCATCAATTTAGTAGTGTTGCCATGGCAACCACTGATAGCTCTTGGCATTTTCTTATAATTCCGAAATCATTTTTCTCGTCCCTTGGCGTAATGGTGGGTCATATCAAAAATTCTTTCAGACAAAAGTTTTAGGTAATTATTAGGGGAATATTGTCCATTTTGTACGGTTTTGATATTGTGCCTATTAAGAGAGATATGATTAATGTTTCCCGAAAAACCCACTTTTTTCCACCCCTTTGGTCAATGGTTGGTGCTATCAAAAATCTTATTTGACATAAATTTTTGGCACTTATCCGACACATATTATGAACTTTGAATGGATTCGATATTACACGTATTAAGAGAGTTATAGCGAAATTTCACTTTTTCGAAAAAAGCCCCCTATTTTCACCCCCTTCGACCGATTTAGCCCAGTAACGAACTCGACCGAGATTTTATAGGTATACATCTTCGGTAAAAAAATCGAAGTAATTGGTGCAAAATTACGGCAGTTATCGTGTCCACAAGAAACTGATATACATATATATATACATATATATATATATATATATATATATATATATATATATATACATAAATTATATATAAACTTTTGAACTGACGGTGGTTTTGGGGTCTGGGGGATGTGAAACGCGAAGATATGTCGAAATTTTCCGGAAGTCGAAACATGGGACCCATTGCAATAGTTAGCTTTCTAATGAAATCTACCTAATAGGGAAGCAATTTATGTGCGGGTCGTATATGAGAATCGGTATGGTTAAAAATATTTGATCGTGTTCAAATTGTACAGGCCTTAGTTATTGTACATTAAAATGAATAATACAATGTAAATGCAAATTTAACATGGATAAACTACCAGCTTTATTATCTACAAAAGCTTTGGAGATGCTTCTTCCTGGTACTTCATTTAATATATCAGTGTTGAGTTGTACTTTGTTGTTGGATGCAGCCTAAATTTCTGTGTTGGAATCCCCTTAAAACTTCCATAACGTACGTACATGATAGGATGAGTAGCTGTAAAGATTACTGAAAAGATTCACATGATTTAGCCGTGTGGCAAAATCTGTTTAAATTGGTCCATATGTAAGAATAGAATGTAGCATACCATCGCTGTGCCTACAGAATCCACTATGTAAAACTCGTTCTCTGCCAGTCTTCCTTACGACCGACCATGCTAATAGCCGTATGTGGACATATTTATTATTTCTTTATTTTTCGAGTCCAAACACATACAAATATACATATAAATTGCACTAAATTTCGTTTCTCCAGTGTTCAACTGTTAGAATGGCACAGTCATTAACTTCTATCAAGTCCTGCATAGCACATGGTCTTGATAACATGCTGCAATTCAGAAGGTGCTCAGGGTCTTGTCTTTCACCACATCTACAAAGTTCTTCAGTACTGTATCCCCACTTCATTAAATTGCTTTTGCTCCCACTCACACCTGTTCTCAGTCTGTTTATCATCTTCCAAGATTCGTATTGTAAATGGTAGCCTGCTGCCGGCTTCTCCTTCATTTCACACGATCCTCCCGGTGATGTTGTTTTCCTAAGTTCAATTTGGCAAGCTTCAGCTGAGGAAGGAATGGATATTGTTGTTTGGACATACAACCATTGCATAACAATTTCATCAGTTTCAGTCTCACCTTTAAGTGAAATGCCGTGTTATGCTGTAGCCTGTATCCATGCAGGCATACACGACACAAACACGAAAGGAGCTTGTAGTTTTACGTGGCTGGTAATATTGTGATCATGAGCCACGTGTCCGTCTCTTTTACATGGAATCTAAATCCCCGGACGTGGCATTTCATTTTGAAAATCTCAATTGCATTGGCCGGGATTCGAGCCCGGTCCGCCTTGGTGAGAGACAAGTAGAATGCCCCTGCGCCAACACCCCTGCATAGCGTGAGCCTCTTTAAGAAATAGATTGGTACAGAATAACAATCTCACATAGTGAATTTTACAAGTGCAGTGACGAAATTCCGAAAGGTAGTTATCAACTAAATAGCCATTCATATTCTGGTCATACGCTGGTGCCGAACCATTTGCCTAGATTACTTTTATTCCTATCTTCTAAATCCCGCTTGGCCAACGTGTTTACATGTTGGATTAGAGAGCCCCACCTTCAATATGCAATGTGTTTGCTAGCTCCAGACGAGTTCACATCTCCCCACAGACTACTCACTCCATCCCGACGTAGTTCTGAGTTCAGGTTTATTAAAATTTCGCTGACCATAAAGCGCCTAACCGATTGGATGTTATGGCAAGAAAATAGTTGGAGTACATCAGTGCAATATATCCAACTGTACAGACGTGGTCAGATTGTTGGATTAAAACTAAGACTTCCCATTTCATTGACAATTTGTAACTCTAATTAAAATAGTAACCGTAGTTTTCATAAATTTCATTTTAGTCTATGATGAGAATGGAATTTCTGTATTTTGAGCTATATAATATTTTATGCAGTCATATTGAGCCTTAGGGCGCCGCTAGATGGGGGCTTGATTCATTCCATTCCTGACCCGGTCGGAGACTGGAAGCAGGCTGTGGATGTTCTTTTTTTGAACGCCGGCTTCTCACCGCTGGGTCCGTGGTTCAAATCCCGGTAACTCCATGTGAGATCTGTGCCGGACAAAACGGAGACAAACAGGTTTTCCTCCGGGTACTCCGGTTTTCCCTGTCAAAATTTAATTTCAGCAACATTCTCCACTATTATTTCATTTCATCTGTCATTCATTTAATCACTGCCCCAGAGGAATGCATCAGGCCTCGGCAGCCGGCACAGTTCATGTCCTCGCCGCTAGATTGGGCCTTCATTCATTTCATTCCTGACCCGGTCGGAGACTGGAAGCAGGCTGTGGATATTCATATTGAGCCTTAAGGATCTTTTCTACCCCCATCGTTTTATGAAAAAGTATCACACTGTTTCCTCTTTAATCAAAAAGTGTTCTAATTAAGAAAATAGACATTCATATCGCACCGGCCATTGAAATAAAGAAAATAGACAGCGGGTGGAATATTATGAGCAACATAGTGAACGGATTATTGTAGCAAAAATTAATACAAAACCTACGTGCACCACAGTGGTACAAGTATATGCCTACCAGTCAAACTGATGATGAAGATGTTGAAAAGGTCTACGAAGAAATAGCTGATTCTGAGGTATTTCAAAGGTGGTGAAAATGTTACAGTAATGAGAGATTGGTAGGAAACGAAAGAGAAGGGAAGATAGTAGGAGATTTCGGATTAGGTGGAAGCAGGCTGATGGAATTCTGCACCGAGCATGAGTTGGTCATAGCTAACACCTTACTCAATAACCACAATAGAAGAATATAGGCTACACATGGATGAGACCAGGAGATAAAGGGAGTTACCAAATCGACTTCATTATGGTCAAGCAGAGATTTCAAAACCAGATTTTGGATTGCAAAACATATCCCGGTGCTGACATAAACTCTGACCAAATTCTGGTTGTTATGAAATGCAGATTAAAGTTGAAGAAACTGAAGACAATCCAAAGGCCAAAAAGATGGGCAATAGATAGACTGAAAGTAATGGATGTAAACGAAAGATTCAAGAAAAGTATAAAGGAAGGACTAATGATAAACCCTAAACAAACTTCAATTGCAGACGAATGGGAACGTTTGAAGAATTAAATAAAAAATCCGCAGAGGAAAACATTGGTAGGAAAGAAACAATAAGTAGAAAATCGTGGATCACTCCGGATATACTCGAATTGATGGATGAAAGGCGGAAACACAAGATTGTAAGAGATAAAAAGGGGAAGGCAGAATACAGACGTCTGAGAAATGAGTTTAACCAGAAGTGCAAGAAAGCGAAAGAAGAAGGGTTGAAAGAGAAATGTGCAGGTATAGAAATTTGTCTACAGCTTATCGAAGGATTAAGAATACTTTTGGGGAAAAGAGGGCTAAGTGCTGTAATATTAAAGACACAAATGGAAAGCCTCTAACAGATAGGGAAGAAAAGATTGAGAGATGGAAGCTTACATAGAGTGTATAAGGGAAAGGAGATTGAGAATCATGTAATGGAAAAGGAAGAGGAAATTGATGAGGATGCGAATGGAGATTTAGTATTCAGATCAAAATTTGACAGAATTGGAAGACTTATGCAGGAACAAAGCACCAGGCATAGATGACATACCGATTGAGTTGCTATGCTGCATAGGTGATGATGATGGTCTGGTCAGATCATTTCACTTGGTGTGCAGGATTTATGAGACAGGTGAGGTGCCCTCTGATTTCAATAAGAATGTTATCATCCCTATATCGAAGGAAGTGGGAGCTGACAGATGTGAAGAATACCGTACCATCAGCTTGATTACTCATGCTTCGAAGATCATGTCTAAATAATTTACAAGGGGATGGAAAGCCAGAGAGAAACTGAGTTGGGTGAAGACCATTTTGAATTCAGGAGAAATGTAGGAACAAGGGAAGCTGTACTAAGTCTTAGGCTGATTTTGGAAGGTAGAATAAGGAAATATAAGAGAACGTTCATGGCATTTGTAGACTTAGAAAAGGCTTTTGATAACGTTCATTGGGCTAAATTGTTTGACATTTTGAAAACGATTGAATAAAGTACAGGGATAGAAGGGTGATGTACAATCTATACAGAAACCAGACAGCAGTCATTCGAGCAGAAGGACATGAGAGAGAAGCTGGTATTAAGAAAGGTGTAAGGCAAGGCTGCAACTTATCACCCATACTTTTTAATCTTAACATTGAACAAGCAATGAAGGAAATTGGTGAAAAATTCAAATTGGGAGTGAAGATTCAAGGAGAAATAATTAGAACTCTGAGATTTGCTGATGACATTGTCATCTTGGCCAACACGCCTGAGGATTTGAATGAGTTTTTGAATGGTATGGACTCCGTCTTACGGAAGGACTTCATGATGAAAATTAATAAATGTAAAACAAAAATATTCGAATGCAGCCGCAATAAATCAGAAACCTCTATCGATATCAAATTGGCTGGTGAAAAGCTAAAGAAAGTAGGAGACTTCTGTTACTTAGGAAGCAAAATAACCAGTGATGGACGAAGCAAGGAGGATATGAAAAGTAGGTTGGCTCAGGCAAGGAAAGCATTTCAACAGAAAAGGAATATGTTGACATCGAATATGGATTTAGGTATTAGGAAGTCATTTTTGAAAGCCTTTGTCTGGAGCGTGGCACTCTATGGAAGTGAAACTTGGACTATTGGTGCAGCAGAAAAGAGGAGAATTGAAGCATTTGAAATATGGTGTTACGGGGGAATGATGAAGATCAGATGGGTAGATAGGGTTACAAACGAAGAGGTATTAAGACGAGTGGGAGAGGAGAAATGTTTCTGGCGACTGCTAATGAAGAGAAGAGATAGGTTGATAGGACACATACTAAGAAACCCAGGAATAGCAAGCTCAGTTATGGAAAGAAGGGTTGAGGACAAGAACTGTAGGGGTAGACCAAGGTTAGAATATGTTTAACAGATTGCCTCGGATGTAGGGTGTGGTAGCTATGTAGAGATGAAACGATTAGCTGAGCACAGGGAGACTTGGAGAGCTGCATCAAACCAGTCAAGTGACAGAAGACTCAAACAACAACAACAACAACTTTGTTCCAGGTTCAGGGCCTAACACCCATTATAATTGGGTACAATCGTGTTGACCGACTGAGAGGCATAATTGTCGTTTGTGGCTAGCAATAAAACCTTACAGCATCACACATTCAAGACGTATAACAATAAGAATCAGCAAACCAATGAATAAAATGAAAATTGTGATCCTGTATCTAGAATGCGCTTGTTCTGGAATGAGTCTCGTGATATGAGTATTGACCAAGATTCAATCTCTCTCGTTTATACAAAATAGTTGGAAATGAGAAGCAGACGATCAACAATACTGTAACTGCTTCGACCAAACGTGCTTTGTAATGCAAACTGAGATGATTGTTAGGTGCTTCCTGCGGACAGAATACTCTGAATCTATACATGTGAGCGTGTGATACAGTCCAAAGGCTGAATTCACTCACATGGCGCCACATGACGAAACTTAGAAATAGCAATACGAAATAGCCTTGTGCTTCACAGCTGATAACAGTGGAGATTGGTTCCTGAACTCATTGCTTTGTTATATGGCCCTGTAAACGCTCTATAACCTTGTTTGCCACTTTGGTTCATGGGTTCAGTCCATTCTATTGGCACCTACCTTTGTTTCTTCAATACAGTATATGTCGCTAGTCCAGCAATAATAAGCACCGATTAGCATTCTAGCTGTTGCCCCAGAGGTCCAAGTTCGATTCCTGGCACTGACAAGAAATTTAATTCCGATCCGAGGATTAGAACAGGGTACACTCAGGCACATGAAGAAAAACTGAGAAGAGGTGGGTTCGATTCCCACCTTAGCTATCCTGGAAGTGGTTTCCTAAATCTACTACTATGCAGGGTTATGACTTATGGGTGCTACTATCTGGCTAACCGTATGAACATTGGCGAACATGGAATGAAGTACAGCGATAGATGATGATTAGCAAATGGCTACCAACTTTTGAGTTACATTATAGTAATAATAATAATGTTATGGCGTGTACGTCCCTTTTAACTACTGCGGCTTTTAGAGACGCCGGGGTGTCGGAATTTCGCCCCCGAAGAGGAACTGTATCGTGTCAGTAAATCTCCTGACACGGCTCCCTCACATTTATGCATCCTCAAATGCCAACTGACTGCGCCAGGATTCGATCCAGCTTTCTTGTACTCAGCAGGTGAGAACATTACCGCTGTGACACGCAGCCAATCTGAGTTCCATTATAAATGCCAGTTCCATTGTGTGCAAGAGATCTGCAAACATGTTCATTCCTAAAACAAGCGTGACAACGATAAATTCAACTCTGATTCAACCCTACAGTACGAAATTACACTGTAATAAATCACCATATTTGTTACAAGGTTACATTCTTACCAAGTTATTTAAGGTGACGCGGACAATACTAAACTTTCCTTTCACCACTTTTCATGACGATTGTGCAATTATATCCCAAGTTATAATCTTAATGTTACAATAGTACGCATGTCCACCATCTTGAAAGTATTATGAACATGCCCTTTCCGAAAAACAAATCTACTACAGAATACTAACTTGATGCAAAGTTTCGAAGTTCTATTGTTATAAGATGATGAGTAATCGATTTCACTATTTTATTCGTTCAACTTGGCATATGCGTGTAATATTTAAAACAGCATTACAGTACAACCTGTCACATCCGGACCTGTGATACCCGAACCCTCCCATATCCGGACACATCTCCGAATTATTTTTTAAGTCGTAGTTGAGAGCGAGGATACATTAGTGTGCTAGCCAGGGAGGACGAGTGAAAGTTGCAGCGCTGGAAGGCTGTATGCGTGCTTGACCGCGAGGGGTTGTGGCCTGACTCGGTCAACGACATCTTCCCGGAAACTCATCCCTTTGTGTGAATAAGCGATATTCCATTCACGGCTTCTGCCTGCCTGCCACCAACGACAACACGAGGCTGCCTCTCTTTCTACCCTTCAGTCTGTGCGTGAGTCTTGAAGCGACAGTTTGTTTTGCGAGTGTGTTTCTGTTGTTACTGTTATTGTTTACCGTTGTTATCGTTATTGTTATCTTTTAACCTTGTTTTTTTTTTTTGCTAAAATGTCCGAAAAAAGGAAAAAAACTGTTGTTACGATGGAAGAAAAGTTCCGTGCTCTAAAAAGGTTAGATGCTGGTGAAACAGCCAAGAAGATTGCCGCGGATATGGGAGTAGGAACAAGCACTGTGAGTGACTGGATAAAGGCTCGGAGTGATATTGAAAAGTGGTGCTCGTCACAAGCGTCAACAAGTGGTGTTAAAAAACTTAAAATGATGAAAAAGGCAGCTAACAACCAAGTTAATGAGGCATTGTTTCTTTGGTTTACCCAAAGAAGAGAGCAAGGGTTACCTACCTCAGGTCCTTTAATAAAAGAAAAGGCACTACACTTTAATAAGGAAATTGGAGGGGATGAACAGTTTAAAGCAAGTGAGGGGTGGTTGGAAAGCTGGAAAAATCGTCATGGTGTGCGGAAACGACAGATCAGTGGTGAAAAGCTATCGGCTAACCAAGAAGACGTTGAAAAATTTAAAATATGTTTACACTGTCTAATTGATCAACATGGGATTACTGGAGAGCAGCTTTATAATTGCGATGAGACTGGGCTCAACTATAAAATGCTTCCCACCTACACCTTGGCTTCCAAGAAAGAAGACAGTGCACCGGGGTATAAGAAGAAAAAGGAGAGGGTCACCATTTTAGCCTGCAGCAACGCTACAGGAGATCACAAGCTTCCATTAGGATTCATTGGAAAATCCAAAAAGCCAAGGGCTTTCAAGAACTTTAAAGACTTGTCTGGCCTACCAGTTTGGTACAGAAACCAGCCCAGCGCATGGATGAACTGCGAAATATTTAGTGATTGGTTTCACAAGCAGTTTGTGCCACAAGTGGAAAAACATTTGTTGAAAAATAACTTGCCAAGAAAAGCAGTGCTCCTACTTGACAATGCACCCTCACATCCAAGTGATGACGAACTTAAAGATGGAGATATAAATGGTGT
Source organism: Meconema thalassinum (assembly GCA_946902985.2). NCBI lineage: Eukaryota > Metazoa > Arthropoda > Insecta > Orthoptera > Tettigoniidae > Meconema > Meconema thalassinum. The sequence continues at coordinate 799,765,454 of OX336390.1, read as the reverse complement.
GTTCCTACCACCAAACGTGACATCACTTTGTCAACCTATGGATCAAGGCGTGCTTGAGTCACTAAAGCGAACCTATCGCCGTAGGTTACTTTCTGTGTTGATTGCTGGAATGGACGAAAAAGAAAGTGTTACAGAGACGTTAAAGAAGGTGGACATGTTAGACGTGATAATGTGGGTATCCCAGGCATGGGATGAAATAAAACCGTTGACGCTGGTAAGGTCATGGAGGAAGCTCTTAGATCACAAAGCTACTGATAAATGGACGGGGGAGAAAACAGAAGACGTCAATGAAACTTATGCCTGCAATGAAGAAAATTGTCCGATTGCTGAGCTTGTGCAATGCCTGCCTGGTTGTGAAAAAATCAACAATGAGGAAGTCATAAATTGGTTAGTAAATGAAGACGAAGTCAACGAAATTACAGACAGTGACATTATAGAAATGGTGTGCAATGATGAGGAAAGAATCTTTGAACACGAAGAAGAGGACAACGCCCCTATAATGAGTCACTCTGAGGCATTCAAGACCATAGAATCTTTAATCACTTATGTAGAAAATCAAGATGAAACGAGTGTGACCGAAGTGATGCTTTTAAGAAGATTGAGGGACATGGCATCCAAAAAGCGTGTACAGTGCGTGAAGCAACAGAAAATGACAAACATTTTCCAAAAATTATGTAGAAGCAGAATGTACAGTGCATTTATGTAAGTACATGTACTGTTAAGCATATTATTATAATTTAACTAGCTGTACCCGGCATGCGTTGCAATGCCAATCAAAAAAGTGTTGGCGTTGTAACTTTGTTTATCGAAGTGCTTTTGGATTCCCTATATTTTTTTTCTTTTTCCGTTAACCACCTCTGAACATTTGTAAAATTGATTTACTATCTCATAAAACATCCTGGGAGCGTGCTCAACAGCTCACCAAAGTTTCATTGCAGTGAAATGAATGGCATATGAACGCATACGGGACTTTGTTGAAGCTATTCGAGCGCCGTCGCCCATTTGTTGAATATACTCGTACGCTACCTATTGTAAAATGGATTTACTAATTCGAAAACCTTCCCTGGCGTGTACTCAACAACTCATCAAAGTTTCATCACAACCGAATGAATGGCATATGGACGCATACGGGATTTTGTACAAACGATTCGCGCGCCGTTACTCATTTGTTGAATCTAGTTGTGCGTCACCCATTGAAAAACGGATTTACTAATTCATACACCTTCGCAGGACTGTACTCAACTCACCAAAGTTTTATCACAATCGGTTGAATGGTATATGAACTCATACGGGACTTGGTTGAAACTATTCATGCGCTGTCGCTCATTAGTTGATTCTACTCGTGCGCTACCATATTGTAAAATGGATTTACAAAATCAGAAATCTTCGCGGAAGTGGAAACAACATTTCATCAAATTTCATTGCAATCGCATGAATGGTATATGAGCGCATATGTAACTTTTTTAAACGATACGCACGCCGTTACTCATTTGTTGAATCTACTCGTGCGCTACCTATCGTAAAAAGGATTTACTAAGTCAGAAACCTTTCCTGGAGGGTGCACAACAATTCACCAAAGTTTCATAGCAATCGGATGAATGGTATATGAACGCATACGGGACTTTGTATAAACAATTCGCGTGCCGTCGCTCATTTGTTGAATCTACTTGTGCGATACATATTGTAAAGTGGATTTATTAAGCCAGAAACCTTCTCTGAAGTGTACACAACAACTCACCTAAGTTTAGTCGCTATCGGACGAATGGTATATGAACGCATACGGGACCATGTTGAAACACTTCGCGCGTCGTCGCTCATTTGTTTAATCTAGTTGTGAGATACCTATTTTAAAGTGGATTTACTAACCCAGAAAGCTTCCCTGAAGTGTACACAACATCTCACCCAAGTTTCATCGCTATCAGACGAATAGTATATGATCGCATACGGGACTTTGTTGAAATGCTTCGCGCGTCGTCGCTCATTCGTTGAATCTACTCGTGCGCTACCTATTATAACATGGATTTACTAAGCCAGAAACCATGCCTATAGTGTACACAACCTCTCACCCAAGTTTCATCGCTATCTGACGAATGGTATGCGAACGCATACAGGACTTTGTTGAAACGCTTCGCCCGTCGTCGCTCATTTGTTGAATCTACTCGTGCGATACCTATTGTTAAGTGGATTTACTAAGCCAGAAACATTCCATGAAGTGTACACAACATCTCACCCAAGTTTCATCGCTATCAGACGAATAGTATATGAACGCATACGGGACTTTGTTGAAACGCTTCGCGCGTCGTCGCTCATTTGTTGAATCTACTCGTGCGCTACCTATTATAACATGGACTTACTAATCCAGAAACCATGCCTGTAGTATACACAACCTCTCACCCAAGTTTCATCGCTATCGGACGAATGCTATGTGAACGCATACAGGAGTTTGTTGAAACGCTTCGCCCGTCGTTGCTCATTTGCTGAATCTACTCGTGCGCTACCAATTGTTAAGGGGATTTACTCAGCCAGAAACCTTACCTGAAGTGTACAGAACATCTCACCCAAGTTTCATCGCAATGGGATGAATGGTATATGAACGCATGTGGGACTATCTTGAAACAAACGCACGCCATTTTGTTGAAGCTACTCGCGCCATCTATTGTAAATTGTATTTACTACCCCTATACAAATTACGTTGAGTAACTAACGGGATTTCATGTTAAGAGCCTCATTTTCTATACCGGTAGTGGAGAGTGCTACTCGCATTCAGTCGGCCTGGTCTCGTCAAGAGCTACTGTTGCCTGGAAACGACTTGCCTTAGCTGTCATTTGCGTTACGTTTTATAGTGATTTGTAATCTCTTTGACGTTTTATGTCACGTCACGGGATTAAAAAAAAGTATCCTATGTCCGTCTCCCGGTTCTAAGCTACCTCCACACCAATTTTCAGCCAAATCGGTTCAGCCGTTCTTGAGTTATAAATAGTGTAACTAACACGACTTTCTTTTATATATATAGATTATGAAAAATGAAAATCCACAGCCTGCTTCCAGTCTCAGACCGGGTCAGGAATGGAATGAATGAAGCCCCCATCTAGCGGCGAGGATATGGACTGTGCCGGCTGCCGAGGCCTGACGCACTCCTCTGGGGCAATGATTAAATGAATGACAGATGAAATGAAATGATAGTGGAGAGTGTTGCTGGAATGAAATTTTGACAGGGAAAACCGGAGTACCCGGAGAAAAACCTGTCTGCCTCCGTTCTGATATATAGATTACTGTATTTTAATTTAGTTTAAAGCAATTCTATTTCTTAGCCTATGTACAGTATACAGTTAACAAAATGATACTAAACCGTTAAAAACATTAAAATTAATCAACAACAAACTCGTGAATTATTTTTGGTCACCTAGCTATTTGTAAAAATAGCCTTGTGATATCCGGATTTTTCCATATCCGGATCGGCCGGTCGCCACATTAGTCCGGATATGACAGGTTATACTGTATTACGTTCTTGGTCGGCAAACCCATGTAAATAATGTGAATCTTCCTGAATGTTAACTGTGGTGAGCACTGATCTATTAAAACATAAATTATTGGTTATAATACTTCGGAAATACGCATGGATGCCTTACTGAAATTAACAAGGTTAGAATTTTGTAACTGCGGCGATGACTTCCTTATTAGGACGACGATTATAACTTAATTTAGTAAGAATCCAATGATTGGTTCAGCCAGTAATGAACGTGCCAATCAAAATTCAAGTAGTTGCCATTTTGTTTTTGCTAAAATGGCGACAATATGATAAGTGCAGCGAAGATGCATGGAAGAATTTGTATACCTCTGCAGTAATTTACGTTTTCAATTCAGTTTGGTTTAAGCGTTTAGGGAATGATGGAAGGGGACATACACTCACCGTACCGATTATAATTTTTCAAAATTAACCTACTAATTTTGTAACTTTGGCGTTCGATCCCTCACAGTTCCTCACCTTAAAACAACAATAACTAAATAATTAACCAACTTACCTCTCATAAGGTGGTATGTGTGTTCTCTGTTAGTCTTCTGTATTTTGACTGGTTTGATGCAGCCTTCCATGCCTACCTATCCTGAGCTAATCGTTTCATCTCTACATTGCTACCACACCTTATATCCGAGGCAATCTGTTTAACATATTCTAACCTTGAATACCTCTGCAGTTCTTGTCCTCAACTGTTTCTTCCATCAATATCTTTGCTATTCCTGGGTGTCTTTGTATGTGTCTTCTCTTGATTAGCAGTCACCATAAACATCTCTACTCTGTCATTTGTAGCTCTTCAGTTGGTCAACATGGTTAAGCCCAATGAATGGGCGTGTTCTAGATATAAATACGTAAATACACTCCTGGAAAATTACTTACGTAATTCATAAAACCTTTAAGACAAAACAAACCTAACATATCATCATCATTAGTCGTTTGTCTCATTTCTGAGCACCGTGACCTCATTTCTTCAACTCATTAGTAACTACATCCTTGACGAGACGTTTCCATCCTAAGCGATCTTCAGCCCTTCGCAAGATATCGTGAAGAGGTAGTCCAGTGATCTTCTTTGCTTGGTCTAACCATCTGCTTGTTGTTCTACCTGTTGGTCTGGTACCTTCAGTTTTGTCTTGTAGAATGGTATTTTCTAAATTGTCTCCTTCTCTCCTCAAAGTGTGTCCCAGGAATTGGAGCTAACTTCCACTAACACGGGAAGATAAACGTTTTGTGATGCTCAGTTCAGTAAGAATGTAACCTTGTTATTTGTCCCCATCACTACAAACATACCGACAGCAGTGGCTATGATCGCAAAAGCGCAGCGTTAGGTCATGGGGCCAAGCTCTCTGCTGACTCGGTAGACATGTGGGTCCGAGCCCCACCGTCGGCCGTCCTTGAAATTGTTTTCCGTGGTTTCCCATTTTCAACATCAGGAAAATGCTGGGATGGTACCTTCTGACAGGCTACGGCCGCTTACTTCCACATCCTTGCCCAGTTTCATTCATATTCATCATTCCATCTCTCATCCCGGTACGCAGGTCGCCCACGGGCGTCGACTAGACAGACCTGCACTCGGCCTCTCAGGAGGCTACACGACAAAAAAATACAAACATGATGTTTTATAGTGTATAACATATAATGAAAATGAAGATCCACAGACTGCTTCCAGTCTCCGACCGGGTCAGGAATGGAATGAATGAAGCCCCCATCTAGCGGCGAGGATATGGTCTGCGCCGGCTGCCGAGGCCTGACGCACTCCTCTGGGGCAATGATTAAATGAATGACAGATGACATGCAATGATAGTGGATAGTGTTGCTGGAATGAAATTTTGACAGGGAAAACCAGAGTGCCCGGAGAAAAACCTGTCTGCCTCCATTTTGTCCAGCACAGATCTCACATGGAGTGACCGGGATTTGAACCACGGACCCAGCGGTGAGAGTCCGGCGTGCTGCCGCCTAAGCCACGGAGGCTACTGTATAACGTATAAGGAGATTCAATTGCGAATCATAAACAATACACCAAAGACTAACTACTACAATAGCAGCGTAATTATTGTAGTGTAAATTTTAAACCTCAACACAGTGTCAAAATCTGATGATGGCCACTTGAGCGTCGAAACACGTATTCCTAAATTACCACAATTATATTAGTGATATTAAGGGCCCGGATGTTGATGACATGTCATCTTTTTACTGAGCTGTCTAAACAAACGCTGAAGTACATAGAAACTCCAGACGGGCCACTCCACCTTCAAATATGTCATTTTTATTTTGCATCTATTTGCATTTTTTTGTGTGTTATTTTTCCATTTTAAGAGCATATTTTTAAAGTTTGGTAGATTTATTTCGTCATATTTTAGAGAAATCGACCTTGTAATGTTATTTTTAGCCTATTTTCAATTTTGAAAAAATAGGCTTATGAGATCACCTTTTGTCCGTGTGTGTGTGTGCGTGTGTGTGTGTGTGTGTGTGTGTGTGTGCGTGTGTGTGTGATTCGTGTGTGTGTCCCCCCCCCCCTAATAAAATCGAAACGGCTGGAGCGATTTCAATGAAACTCGGGAAGTTCATAGCACTATTCCCGGCGACCTCGACCGTGCCCTTCAAATTTTGTTACATCTCTCCAATCCAACATGGCGGCTGTGCGAAATATTTCACTAGCATTCAATATCTCCGAAACTATTACCGATATCGCCCTGAAATTGTGTACGGTGATAAAGGGCACTACTAGAAGTTCACCTATGAGACTTTCAAAAACCTGGTGACTACAAAACCAACATGGCGGCCAAGCGAAGTTGAGACATTTAAATAGACTTTTCTCGCGATTTAACTATCTAAATGTAATGAAACTTGGTACAGCAAATGTTTATACACATTGTAATGCACTGGAGTCTAATTTAGTTCAATTGTTTACATAACCTCAAAATGGCGGCTGTGCGAAATATTTCACTGTTATTCTATATCTCCGAAACTATTACAGATATCACCCTGCAATTTTGTACGGTGATAAAGGGTACTGATACAGGTATACCTATGTATATTTCATAAACCTGTAAAGTACGAAACGAACATGGCGACCAAGCGAATTTAAAATATTTTAATAGACTTTTCTCGTGATTTAACTCTCTGAGCGCAGTGAAATGTGGTACAGTAATTGATTTTGCAGATTGTAATGCACTGCCATCTAATTTAATTCAATTGCTTACATAACCTCAAGATGGCGGCTGTGCGAATTTTTAAAATTACGTTTTAATTTCCTGTGTCGTAATCATGCGATCGAAGTGAAAGTTTGAATAATGAACCTAGGCAATAATTGACCTTGAATGGTACATAACTCTATGGCCTATACACATAACACTCCTAAATGGTGAGCTCCCGAAATATTTAGACGGTTCTCAATATCTATGAATCTTTTACAGCAACCAAACTGATTTTTTTAATGTTCATAGAGACTATAGGACTTTCAGGAACCTGGTGAGCACAAATCCAACATGGCGGCGACGCGAAGTATAAATATTTAAATGAACGTTTCTCGCGAATTAACTATCCGAGTGCCGTGAAACGTTGCACGTTAAATGCTTATACAAATGTTGATCCACTGCATCTAATTTATTTCAATGGTTTGCATTATCACAAGATGGCTGCTGTGCGTAATTTTAAAATCTCGTTTTTACTTCCTGTTGTCTAATCATGCGATTGAAGTTTGAATACCACACGTACACAATAATCTTAATGTAATAGTACAAAAATAAAAATCCAACCTGGCGACCATCTGAAATATTTACGAATCTGTTACAGCAATTAAACTGAAATTTTGTATGTTGATTGTGGCAGTTAACACAAGTAGGATATATGAAAATAGGCTGTATAGTTCTTCACGGAACTACTTGTTTCCACTGTAGTCATGTCACAGCTTTACATGAGGCAGTTACGTCTCTCAGAGTTAGCAACAAACGACGTTCCTCACTTCAAGTACGCTCTGATCACATCAGTTGATGTTGAACGCAGCTTTTCGAGATATAAAAACTTGTTGTCTGATAACCGCAGATCATTTACATTTGACATCAGAATGACATTCGTAGTGCAGTGCAACTGAGACTAAAGTGAACATAAACTTTTTGTTTTAAGTGCTAGAAATCTATTTTGATTGACTTTTCAGTGTGAGCTTATGATGTCATTTTAGAATTATTGGTGAGTTTATTATTATAAGATAATTTTCTCCATTTTATAGTGCATTTTTCGAAATTTTAGGTCATATATTACAGTCATTTTTGAAAATTTTAAGTGCATTTTTTTTACATTTTAGGGCATCAACCTCCGGGCCCAAGTGATAATTAACCAAGATGTTCAGTAAAGAACATATAGCCTACTTTCTCCTAAATGTATGAGTATAGTTATAACTCGTTGTTATTATCAAAGAGTATAATAGAACTATTCTTTGTTGAAGACCTTAGAAACGATTTACCTCTACCAAACGCCACAACCTAGATAAAAACTGCTACCATCATTGAAGAAAGAAAGATAAGAAGTATATCAAGAATGTTATGGATCTGGAGACATAATCGACCGGACTGGCTGCGTGGCTCAGCGGTAACGTTCTCGCTTGCTGGGCCCTAGGTTGCAGGTTCGTATCCTGGCGCAGTCAGCTGGCATTTGAGGGTGCACAAATGCGAGGGAGCCGTGTCAGTAGATTTACTGGCACGTCAAAGATCCCCTTCGGGCCAAAATTCCGGCACCCCGGTGTCTCTAAAAGCAGCAGTAGTTAAAAAGGATGTAAAACCAATAACATTATTATTATTATTATTATTATTATTATTATTATTATTATTATTTCCGATTATTCCCCTTCAGGAGAGCGTGAGAACTTGAGCCAATCACAGCTTCACTTCCTTTTCCTCTCTTCTTTTCTTCCCAAAACCTCTTCATTAGTTCACTGTGCTTTTTCTTCCTTTCCTCTGTCCATTTTTTCCCTGATGTATCTTTCCTTGAAACTTGTACAATTTTCGTGTTTCTGATTTTATTTCTAAATTGTTCTCTGTTCTTAATGTCGTCTTCAGAGATTTTAAGTAATTCCATGTCTTCATGTACTTCTTTAATCCAACTGGTCTTTAATTTACTTGCATTCACGATATTGAAAATCTTCTTAGTGAGTCTGTTCTCATCCATCCTATATATGTGTCCATAGAACTGCAGACGTCTCTTCCTAAATTTATCTACAATGGTGTCTGTATTTTCATAAAGTTCCTTTGTTGGTCTCCTGACCCAAATTCCATTACGGAAAACAGCGCCATGGATTTTCCTAAGAATTTTTCGTTCCTGTTTCTCAATATCATGAATTCTTGTCATTCCTCTAATGACGGTTGTTTCTGCCGCGTACAAGGCTTCAGGCAAGACAACTGTGTTATAATGGCGCAATTTTGCATTGCGAGATACTGCTCTTTTGTTATAATGATTCCATGTCAGCTTGTACGCCTTCTGCAATTTTACTATTCTATCTGCATTAGAAATTGTGTTCAATCCTGTGGGTTGGATGGCTTCTCCTAAATATTTGAAGTGAGTGACCTGCGAGATTTTTCCATATTGCGTTCGCAAGGTGATGTTTCCTGTTGATTTGGTATCCATATACTGTGTTTTTTCATAGGAAATATCAAGTCCCGTTTTACTGGAGATTTCATGTAGTTTCTCTAGCGCTAATATGGCTTCATCCTTGTTGTTTGTTAAGATGGCCAGATCATCTGCAAAGGCCAAGCATTTCACAGTGACTCTTTTCCCTTTCTCCTTTCCAATTTGGATACCTTTCACATGCTTTTCCCATTCTGTGATGATTTTGTCCAGTACGATGTTGAACAAGAGTGGTGATAAACCATCCCCTTGTCGAACTCCAGTATGTATTGCAAAAGAGTTAGAGATTTCTCCCATGAATTTCACCTTTGAGGTAGTTCCCAATAATGTTTCCTGGATGATGGCCCTCGTCTTCCTGTCAACTCCTAATTCTTCTAGTCTGTTAAACAAGGTTTGTCTGTCAACCGAATCGTAAGCCTTTTTGAAATCCACAAATGTGACTGTAGTGTTCCTGCATCGTCGGATGTGCAGTATGGTCTTGAGGTTCCAGATCTGCTCAATACAGGACCTTCCCTTCCTGAAACCTGCCTGATATTATTATTATTATTATTATTATTATTATTATTACATATACGACCTGCCGTGGGCAACATCCAACTTTGAGTTGAGGCATGTCTTTACACGTCTGGTTGTGCATGGCTTTCACAACCCTAATTGAAAAAAAAGGAAGGAAGATTGTAGTTTTACGTGACCGTGAATCTTGTGATTATGAGCCACGGGACCTCCTTTTTACGTGGAATCCGAACCACAGGACATGGCATTTCACTTCGAAAATCTCACATGCATTGACCGGAAAACGAAAACCCTAATTGAATTAACAAATCTTTCCATGACCCTACAGAGACGTGTGTATACAAACTATGTGGATATTTTCGATTGCTATTTGCCTGAAATAAAAGTAGTAATTAATAACCTGAACTAACACCAACGGCTTGAATTCAGTTACTATGTGAAATCGTTTTGTTCTTTACTTCAAATAACATTTTCAAGTAACGCAAAATAGGCTGTTACAAACCCTTTAAAATAAAAAGTAAAAATGTATCGTATTATCATCTTGTCATTCTTCAAATTCGATGCGCATAGAATGCCAATGGTATAGTAATCAATGGAGCCCCACGTAGACTAGTCGTGACATCTAGTGGTGAAATAGCGAACAATATAATCCTATCAGAGCGAGTGCATTCTAGCGGCCAGAAGAAGAAACTTTTCAATAAAATCTGGAAGTTAATAAGTAGGTCGGCGTACAGTTACCTTTTTGGCAGCTAGATATCTCGAGTAAATCTGCTGGCGAATTATGTTTTAATTAAATATATATTTTACACCATAATATGCACAATATAACGCTTAATTTTAAAACATATGAGTCATTACAAAACAATAAACATATAACATTTCAAGCAAAAAACCTAGCTCTGATCGGGTTTGAACCATAGGCATTTGAGCGATAGGCTAACGCTCTACCACTGAGCTAATTGTGTCAACGAATATCGTTCTATATAAAATGACTTACATAGAACTTGTTAGCAAATAATGATTTATACTAAACGATTTCATCACTGGAGTATATTATTTATATATAAAGCATTTCATACAAAGTTTATTTATTTTGTATCAGTACGCTATATTGCATGCAATACTCAAATTAGTGAAATATAAGTCAGGCACAAGATATCCGCTGCCATCTTGTCTTATTACTGAATCAGCTCAGCTTTTTAAAATCACGTCTGCACTATAGTATTACAAAATTAACTTTTAAGTTCGAACGTGCCTCTTCCTTTAGAACAGTTTAAACGATTCTCGGCTCGATAATCGGAACTGGTGGGTCCCATGATATGGATTATAAAGTTTGCATAATTCGCACGGCCGCCATCCTGAAATGGTATGGTAGACGACCTTGTAGTTTGGTCACAAGATGCATCCTATACGAAGGTATGTTGTTACCAAATTTGGTAGAGATCGGATGACTTGGTTAGTCGTTATTTGATTTTACGTTTTGAACGTTTGAGTGGCCACCATTCAGTTTTAGTAAAGATGGCGGCGATATAAAACATGACACTGAGGTGTCCTTTGCTAGTGCTACCTTTGTACCAAATTTCGTTCAATTCGCATTCACCGTGTTCGAATTGATAGGGGGGACAGACATTCAGAGTACACTCACTCACACACACACAGACACACACACACACAGACTCACACACACACAGACTCACACACACACACACACACATACACACACACAGACAGACACACTTTTTTCGCCCTGTGTTGATCTCATAAGTCTACTTTCATTTTTTGCAAAAATCGAAAGTAGGCTAATAATGCATGTGTTATTTTCCAAGAGTGTAATTACATATTTATAACTTGTACCCCTCCCATTCAATGGGCACAATCGTGTTGACCGACAGAAGATCTACAAATGACAATTTTGTATTGGCAACACCGTTAAAGAATGGCTTCATATCTCTACATCTCTCTTCTCCCACTCGTCTTAATACTCCATTTGTTACTCTATCTACCCATCTGATCATCATCATTCTCCTATCACACCCCATTTCAAATGTTTCTATTCTCCTCTTTTCCGCTGTACCAAGAGTCCAAGTTTCACTTCCATAGAGTGCTAAGTTCCAGGCAAAGTATTTCAAAAATTATCTTATAATACCAAAATCCTCCCTATATTATTCTGCTAAGGTCCCATTCCGGTTTTGTATCGAAAATAAGGTCCTGTTAACACCAACCTACACATATGGGGTACCTACAGGTTCCGCATAACCCCACGTGTGCCCGAACCGCACTCACTTCCTCTTTAAATGCCGCACAATTAAATAAATACCTTAAACATTGTACATTTACAATGGGAGCACCGTAACCTGGCGAGTCTGTCGCTAGAGCGCAGGGCAGCGCGGCGGCGGCGGCAGCAGCCATTTGACGGGAGCACGGCGTACTGCTAGGCGAGCCTGCCGCTAAAGCGCATGGCAGTACATTCACGTTGCGAAAGCATGCACGGGCCCACTAGTCTACATTATTTTGATGTCAACAGATTTATTTTCTGTAGAAATACTTTCCTGGCCTGAGCCATCTACTTTTTATATACTCTTTGATTCGTCCATCACTGGTTATTTTGCTTCCTAAGTAACAGAAGTGTTATATAGGATCTTAATTTAGGACGGATACGATGCTTGGTTCAGCTGGTAGTCGCCATAGAAAATTGAAAAAGAACATCAAATGGCCGGCATTTCCCCACCCTGTTAGAGGGCTGTAATATGATGAGTGTTGATAAAGTGCACCGGTAGCTGTCTATCACTCTAGAAATTTCGTATCAATTTTTCTCAGGCGTATATGAATTGATTATGGGGAGATATCTGGCACACAGACACACAAACTGACCCCTCTAAGTGATCCTATAATGTCGGCCGAAAAGGAACGTCCACAAAGCCCCAGGATCACGCAAATTACTTCACCATACATGCAAGTAAAATGAAGAACACAGGAGTTGCTGTGGTATCTAGCCTGGCATCTCATGTTGTTGCTCATTATGGGCTGCAAGTCGCATGTTATCGTCGGGTGTGATATCGCTACTCCAGTTTATTGCTGGTAATTAGGAATGTGCGATGCTCTAATTACTCGAGACTCGTTAGCGATCGATAGCTTCAAGTGACTGTATCTTCCTTCTGTACCGAGTTTACTTACGCAATGAAGATTAATACGAATGGCCGAAGGATATCATTTAAATTAGCGCCTCAAAAACTTTGTTGATAGCGTATTAATATGAATTATTCTAATAACTAGTTCCATGCGGAATTATGATAGCCAAAATATTTCCAACATTTTACTTACAGTATTTATTTATGTACTCACTTACTTGCTTGCTTGCTTGCTTGCTTGCTTACTGACTGACTGACTTACTTACTTTACTTACTTACTTACTCACTTACTTCCTTCGTTCCTTCCGTTCTTCATTCCTTCCTTCCGTCCTTCCGTCCTTCCTTCCTTCGTTCCTTCCTTCCTTCCTTTCTTCCTTCCTTCGTTCCTTCCTTCCTTCGTTCGGTCCTTCCGTCCTTCCTTCGTTCCGTCCTTCCTTCGTTCCTTCCTTCCTTCGTTCCATCCTTCCTTCCTTTCTTCGTTCCTTCCTTCCTTCGTTCCGTCCGTCCTTCCTTCGTTCCTTCCTTCCTTCGTTCCGTCCTCCCTTCCTTCGTTCCGTCCTTCCTTCGTTCCTTCCTTTCTTCCTTCCTTCTTTCATTCCACCCTTCCATCCTTCCTTCCTTTCTTCCTTTCTTCCTTTCTTCCTTCCATCTTACCTTTCTTCGTTTAGTCCTTCCTTTCTTCCTTCCTTCCTTTCTTCCATCTTACCTTTCTTCGTTCCGTCCTTCCTTCCTTTCTTCCTTCCTTCCATCTTACCTTTCTTCGTTTAGTCCTTCCTTTCTTCCTTCCTTCCTTTCTTCCTTTCTTCCTTCCTTCCTTCCTTCCTTCCATCTTACCTTTCTTCGTTCCGTCCTTCCTTCCTTTCTTCCTTTCTTCCTTCCTTCCATCTTACCTTTCTTCGTTTAGTCCTTCCTTTCTTCCTTCCTTCCTTTCTTCCTTCCTTCCTTCCATCTTACCTTTCTTCGTTCCGTCCTTTCTTCCTTTCTTCCTTCTTTCCATCTTACCTTTCTTCGTTCCGTCCTTCCTTCCTTCCATCTTACCTTTCTTCGTTTAGTCCTTCCTTTCTTCCTTCCTTCCTTTCTTCCTTCCTTCCTTCCTTCCTTCCATCTTACCTTTCTTCGTTCCGTCCTTCCTTCCTTTCTTCCTTCTTTCCGTCCTTCCTTCCTTTCTTCCTTCTTTCCATCTTACCTTTCTTCGTTCCGTCCTTCCTTCCTTTCTTCCTTCCATCTTACCTTTCTTCGTTTAGTCCTTCCTTTCTTCCTTCCTTCCTTTCTTCCTTCCTTCCTTCCATCTTACCTTTCTTCGTTCCGTCCTTCCTTCCTTTCTTCCTTCTTTCCGTCCTTCCTTCCTTTCTTCCTTCTTTCCATCTTACCTTTCTTCGTTCCGTCCTTCCTTCCTTCTTTCCATCTTACCTTTCTTCGTTCCGTCCTTTCTTCCTTTCTTCCTTCCTTCCATCTTACCTTTCTTCGTTCCGTCCTTTCTTCCTTTCTTCCTTCCTTCCATCTTACCTTTCTTCGTTCCATCCTTCCTTCCTTCTTTCCGTCCTTACTTCCTTTCTTCCTTCTTTCCATCTTACCTTTCTTCGTTCCATCCTTCCTTCCTTTCTTCCTTCCTTCCATCTTACCTTTCTTCGTTCCGTCCTTCCTTTCTTCCTTCCTTCCATCTTACCTTTCTTCGTTCCGTCCTTCCTTTCTTCCTTCCTTCCATCTTACCTTTCTTCGTTCCATCCTTCCTTCCTTTCTTCCTTACTTCCATCTTACCTTTCTTCGTTCCGTCCTTTCTTCCTTCCTTCCATCTTACCTTTCTTCGTTCCGTCCTTCCTTCCTTTCTTCCTTCCTTCCATCTTACCTTTCTTCGTTTAGTCCTTCCTTTCTTCCTTCCTTCCTTTCTTCCTTTCTTCCTTCCTTCCTTCCATCTTACCTTTCTTCGTTCCGTCCTTCCTTCCTTCCTTCCATCTTACCTTCCTTCCTTTCGTTCCGTCCTTCCTTCGTTCCTTCCTTCCTTCCTTCCTTCCTTCCTTCCTTCCTTCCGTCCTTCCTTGGTTCCTTACCTTACCTTATTTCAGATCACTCGGCAGCAGATTCTATCCCTTATCCTAACAATTACAGTTAAACTCACTATTATAGTCATCACAGAAAAACAAATTAATGGCATACCCATGCACACGCGGGTGATGACTAAGATGTACCTAGCCCCTAAAATGAATTAACAAGTACAAAACCATTGGCCTACATATTCTAACCGAAATAAACGTTTGAACGTTTGCCAGTGTTTTCTCCTCAGGTGTGCGTGTATCAACACAATTTGTTTAGGCTTCTCTCCGCGAGGTCTTAAAAGTAGATGGCATTTTCAAAATATAAAACCAATGAGAGTTCTGGGAAACATTCTGCCATCACGAATATTCCGAGTGAATGGAAGTTTGGCATGGTACTAATACAAGCAGCTATACAGGAAGCCCCATTTCGGTTGCACGCCGCTACGTCAAAATACACTGGAATTGTTAGAGAAGTTGCACTTAGTTCGTGAGCCTGCATCCGGCTCCGTTAAGAGCTCGGTAGGGAGTTGCTCTCTGAAATGAATGCCACATACACAATTGAATTATCACGAAGAGAATGGCTACGTAAGAAAATGGGTGAGTTCCAAAACTCTTCTCTAGCATAAATGGTGCACAGGAACCACGGGATTGGAAACGAATTCCAAGTCGATCAAAGATCGTTTATTTATCAGTACCGCAGAGGAATAATATTCATAGCAGTCCTGATTCTTTAAATGGGACGAACACAACACACTCAGCCTCGTGAGGTCAACTGAGAAGCGGAGGCTTAAATTGCAACACGAACATTATGCAGGGTGTATTGATATTTCGGGGGCGTGGTAGCGCAGCGGCCAAGCTGTTTGCCCCTCACCAAGGTAGACTGGGCTCGATTCTCGGTCAATACTTGTGATATATTTAGAGTAAAATTTCATGTCCAGTGGTTCAGATTCCACGCAAAAAGGAGGTCCCTTTGCTCATGATCGCGAGACTTGATATTTAAACATCAACAAATCTTCAAGATTTTCATGTGGATGTGACTGCTCTATCTGGAAAGTTCCCGACACAATGGTAACTATGGCAACCAGAGTTCGACATGTATACTAGGTCAGTAGCGTCATATGTACGTTGCTATCAGAACGCAAGCTCTTAGTTACGTATTGTTTCTTCATCCATGTATTCTAGATCAGCAGCGTTTTCTATACGTTGCTATAAGAACGTAAGCTCTTAGTTACGTATCGTTTCTTCATCTATTTATACTAGGTCAGTTGCGTTATCTATCCGTTGCTATAAGAATGCAAGCTCTTAGTGACATGTTGTTTGTTGACACTAGGTCGGTAGCGTCATATATACGTTGCTATAAGAACGCAAGCTCTTAATTATGTAGTATTTGTTCATCTATCACACTAGGACAGTAGCGTTATATAAACGATGCCATAAGAACGCAAGCTATTAGTTACGTATTGTTTGTTGAACGCTTAATGATGTAAAAATTATCGCGAACGGAAAACGTGTGGAAAAGGAAGAAAATAGTTTTAATAAAGTATCCTCGTCTCGCCATTGATCTTATTGTACATTTAGACTCACTTAACTTGCTTTGTTTTTATCACGGGTGTTCATTACGGAACAAGAAATGCCGTAAGGAACTTATTCGCCCTGTACTATGGAGATCCGTTCTGTCTTAGAAATCTCCCTTGATCTAAATACTGTATATGTGATCAACTCCATATGCAGAAACAAGCCCCTTTCATTTTGCTCGTGACTTTTGAACCGATCACTGTGAAACTTGGCACGGTATATCTTCATACAAGCCGTAATATAGTCGACTGATGTCTAATTTAATGGAATTTTATGAGGACTTATTTATGGCTATGTTCAGAATGGCACAAACTTGATGTGGTTTGAGTTGCAAATAAATTGAAAAGTCCGTTCGATTTCCGAACCCTTACACTACAAATTTAATGAAAATCCGACTCGATTGAAAAAATATAATGTAAATAAAAGTAGGCCGTAAACAGCTGTTAAGCGCGCTCTCGTCCTGGAACGAGTGGGCGCGCTGGCAGAAGTAGAAGGGAGAACTGTCTCTTCGGTTGCGTCAGATTCAGAATCTGTAATGCGAATTATAACCCCAAATATATATACTAGGTCATAGAATAAACCCAACGTTTTTCGAGATAAAAATCTGTCCCCAAAGAATAAAATCAAAGGAAAGGAAAACAGATTTGACCTACTTGAACTTGCATCGCTTGCCTTCGAACAGATCGATATTCTTCCGCTGAACAGTGACGTGGTGCTATCTAGCGATAGTATGTGCAACTTCATGCTTACTGGCACCCACACGCGAGTGCTAGAGATGTAATATTACGTTCATCTCCAACACAAAGCGTGAGATATCGATCAACGTAATATTACGCTCGCCGCAGTTTTAAAAAGTTACCTTCGAACGTAATATTACGGCGCCCGCGCTCTAAGTGATAAAAATGGCGGCTGTGTAATCTTTTTAATTGTTGTTTTCATTTCTTGTGTCCTAAGCAAGACCAGTTGAATGGCAAACTTGTAAATAATTTAAGATTAATTGCGGACGATACTCTACTAAACGCTGGATGCCTTGAAGTTGACGGATAGAGTGGTACAAGCCAGCGAGAAAAGTGGTTTAACTCTAAATGTTAAGAAAACCAGTTTCACAGTCATTTCGAAAGAGAATAATCCAGGAAATTAGATAATCAAAGGTGAAGCAGTTCAAAGAGTTCACAAATGCAAATATCTAGGAACCTTATTTAATGACACCAGTGATTGTTCTCAAGAAATCAAGGCAAGTATAGGACAAGCCAGAAGTGCATTCACACAATGAGAAATTTATTGTGCAATAGAGACCTTAGTATAAATTTTAAACTAAGGTTGATGAAATGTTACGTGTTCTCGGTACTCTTCTACGGTATGGAAGCTTGGAGACTCACACAAGATATTATTAACAGACTAGAGGCGTTTGAGATGTGGACATATCGAAGGATCTTACAAGTAAACTGGATGGATAGAATCACAAATCTTGAGATATTGCGTAGGATAGGAGATAATTACCTGTGACAAAATTAGGAAGTTACAATACTTGGGTCATATAATGAGAGGAGACAGGTATCGTCTTCTACAAGAAATATTCAAGGGAAGGTTGAGGGCAGAAGGAGGATCTCTCGGTTGGACAACCTAAAAAATGTAGTTCCAGTGAACTTTTCAGGGCTGCTAGATCCAAAAACCGGATTGCTGTGATGATCGCCAACCTTCTTAGAGGAGACGGCACATGAAGTAGAAGAAGAGAAGAAGAAGAAGTAAGACCAGTAGGTTATATGAAAATAGGCTATTTAGTTCTTCACGGAACTACTTGTTTGTTCATTGTGAGGCATTTGGAAACGTACAGGACCTCCGGACAGATGTCGCTGTGATAATGATTTAGCTTTGCTTCGAAGAATATTGACTATTTGTTATACACGTCTTTGGTTAAATGGTAGGCCATTTATTTTTGTTCGTCATTATTATGATTATGATTATTATTATTATTATGATTATGATTATTATTATTATTATTATTATTATTATTATTATTATTATTATTATTATTATTATTATTATTATTATTATTATTATTATTATTATTATTATTATTATTATTTATCCAATTCACCACTACAAACATGGGTCACTCTAAAGCACGGGTTAAACCAAGTGCTTTACAACCATGCATAAGAACTATATTACAAACTATATTCTTTCTTCTTTCTTTCTTTCTTTCTTTCTTTCTTTCTTTCTTCGTTTTGCCCACTTAGGGAGCGCGCTTGAACTTGTTGACTCGGGTTGATGGAGCTTTCCTCTTCTTCTCCTCCCAAAATCTCCTCATGAACTCGCTATGCCCCTTCTTACGTTCCTCCGTCCATATTTTTCCAGTGGCCTTTTTAGCGTTTTCGGTGAAAGAGTGATTTGTAACTCGGGTTCCAAAAGTCTTGCGATTCATGATGCTATCTTCTGTAATGTTTATTTCCTTTAAGTCATGTTTGATTTCCTCTAACCAACTGATTTTGACCTTCTTTGAATTAATTATATCAAGCAGTTTTTTTGCATATCTGGTGTTGTCCATACAAACTATATTATTATTTTATTTATTTATTCGTTAATTCCCCATAAGGAGCGCGTTACAACACAATCAATTTTCATGTTTTATTCTGGACCTTTCTTCTCTTTTCCCAAAAACCTCTCATACACACACTAAGCTTCCTCTTTCTCTCCTCCATCCACTTCTTTCCCGGTTGTCTCTCTTTGGGAGTTTGCTCAAACATCTGTTGTCTAAGTTTTTCTCTGTATGTGCTCCTGTCTGCGATGTATTCTGTAGAGATGTTAAGTTCCTTGGGTTCTTCCACGGTTTCCTTCACCCAGTTGGTTTTTAGTGTACTATTCATAACTACTGTGTATTAAAAATGTTCTTGGTCAGTCTGTCTTCGGTCATCCTATGTATATGTCCATAAAATTGTTCCCTTCTTTTCCTTATGTTGTTTGTAATCGTCTCTGTCTGTTTGTACAGTTCTATTGTCGGTCTCTTCATCCATATTCCCTCTTTCAGAACTGGCCCGTAGATCTTTCTCAGAATTTTTCTCTCTTGTTTTTCTAATTCCTTGATTTTTGTTCGTCCCTTGATTGCTGTCGTTTCTGAAGCCTATAAGGCCTCTGGGAGTACTACTGTACGATAGGCATTGATGGAAATACTTTTTTATTGTAGTGGTTCCATGTAAGTCGGTATGCTTTCTGCAATTTAGCGATCCTGTCTTCATTGGATGCCAAGTTCAGTGCTGTTTTCTATATAATCTCTCCTAGGTATTTGAAACTTTCCACTTGTGTTATTTTTCCATTAATATTATTATTATTATTATTATTAGTATTAGTATTAGTATTATTGTTTTCTTCTAGTGGTACGCTGATGAGTCTGGCAGATTGTACGCCATGACAAATGTTTGAGAACCACTGACAGTATCATGAAACGTCCCTCAGAGAAGTCAATTTCAATTTCAAGTCAATGAAACTTACTCAATTAAATATTCAATACATTTCAAGAGAGGTAAACCTGGGGACATTAACATAAACAGTGGAATTAAACCCTCAGTTTTAGGATGTGGTGTCTGACTGTGAGTCACCTGACCTGCCACAATCGACCCGGCAAGGTCCTTTTCCCAGAAGCGGCTGCCACACTTTCTTTTTACAGCCTCTCTTCTCCGGAGATCAGCCAGGCATCGCCGTGCCGTCCCAAATAGTAATACTATATTTCAATTCACTTCAGCTTGGTCATTTCCTCAAAGACCTTTTATATTCATGATCTATCGCAGGAAGTTTCTCTTACACTTTATATTCCTACTCTATTCACGTCTTAGATCAACTCTTCCTCTTCTTCCTCATGTTTCCTTTCAAGATATTTACTACAAATTGTTCCTTACTCTTCTGTTTCTCAACATTCATCCAACAGCCCACCTTATGGCGTAGTGGCTATCACAGCGGAGGTCCGGGTTCAATTACTGGCTCTGGCAGTAAATTAAATACTGGTCTGATGTCTGGAGTGGGGCACACTCAGCCTCGTGAGGCAAGACTGAGAAAATATGCTTTCGATTCGCATCTCAGCATTTTTATAAAGAAGTGTATTATTTATGTGTTAGTACATTGTATACCAGCTCTTCATGAAAAACTAGCACGTTCAAGAAGTTACCCAATTAACTATCTGCCGGCGGCTTCGGTGGCGTAGTCGGTAGCATGCTGAGCTTCTATGCCCAAGATAGCGGGTTCAAACCCGGCCGAAGCCGTCGGATTTTCTAAGAACGTTAAAAATCCCTCAGTATGCCTTCCTTAGGAGGGGAAGTAAAGCCGGCGGTCCCATGTCATAGATTTATGGCATGTTAAAGAACCTTCCACTAATTGCACCTGTGTGAAGCTAAATTGGATAGGTTAAGAATGCAAACAACGCTCTTAGGTTTCTACGTTCGTTGCCAAGAGCCGACTGCGATGGCGTCTAGTAGCTAAGTTCTGAACTTGGCCTAGTAGTCGTTTACGGTGGCGCTTGGCGGCAAAAGCAGGAACTATTTGAAAAATTCTAAGTTGCAGTACTTAAATTAAAAAACAGATAACACACACTAATACAATCATCACAGTTAACACTGGTTATCAGACAGATTCTACACACACCCAAAGTACACGGGGCTACATGACCACATTGTCGCAGGCCCTAAACTTAAGAACCAACCAACCAACCTAATTATCAGCCAACGACATATATATTACATTTTGATTTTAGACCATATGTTAGATAGTTAATTAGTTATTGTTGTTTTAAAGTGCGGAACAGCGAGATCATCTGCACCTTTAGAGCATACGTTTGCACGCAAATTCACACTGGGTGGAGGGTACCCGAAAATAAACTATCATATTAATAAGATGATAATTATATTTGCTTTCACGGCCATTGAATTAAAAATCAGCAATTTGTCGACGCTTGTGCCGTGTCTAGTGTGGAGTTTCGCTAAGGAACACCAAGCTGGCGCATGGTGTCCGTGCCCAGACCCCCACAAGAGTAGCGAACTGCGCGCTACCTCGCTTTTTATGAAGCGCACCTGCGCATCTTTACTGCTAGAGTTAAAAGCAACACATTTTAGGAGAAAGTCGCTCCCTTAGGGTATATATGTCATGTGCTAGGTTATGTTTAAAATGAATGTTACACAGCCAGAATTGCAACAGTTTTCAGTTTGGAGTGTTAATTATGCTTAATGACTTAATTTTAATGAGATTAGCTTAAATCATTATCTAACATTTGTAATGAAAAAAATATAGCGGAAAAAAATTATACGCTGTCATAAACATCTGGGTCTTAGTAATGATATTCAACAAGTTCAGATTGTATTCTAAAACTATCCGCAAATTTACTCCAAACATTATCCGCAGCTTATCCGCTATCCACTCAGCCATGCAAACTATAGTGAAACCTCTATTAAGAGACCATTGATGGTTCCGTAGAAAATTGGTCTGTTGGAGGGGTGGTCTCTTAATAAGGGTAGGCATTAATAATAGTGCATTATGCAACGAGCCTATAATGGCAATGATTAAGACACGAGTATATTTATAAAACGAGCGTATGCGAGTTTTATGATTTCCATACTAGTGTCTTAATTACCATTATAGGCGAGTTGCATACGACTGTTTATGTTCGACGATAATTATAACTTTATTATATGCTTTAACATAAATATTCGTAAATATCTGTTCAGTAACTAGAATTTTGTGATCGGGTGCTGCGCTGGGTAGGATATCTCTGTGTTCCAAGCTCTCTGGCCGACCGATGCATGCGCTCTGTGTGCTTCAATGCCATATGTGCATATTGTGAACCAGTATTCAGTAAAACTGTCACCGTAGTCGTTTGAAAACAACGCGTTTTGTAGAAATTGGATTTGGGGATATTAAGGTACACTGCTATTTCTTGTCTCATATTCACCAGTTTATTTACGCGATCATATGGACTTTCAGTGATTTATATAGACATGTTGGATTTTGTGCGCATGCGTGAAGGTATCCTTATCTAATTGGTCAAACAACTGTTTCTTGAGCTGTGATTGGTGGGAGAAACTGTTTCATAATGAAAAATAGTGTTATAATGACCATCATTATGATACAGTTTTCAGACATATAATAGTCAGGGTCGAACATAAATAATTTTATACTGCATTATTAATTAAGCACAGTTGGAACACATACTTGATTACAATTTATCTGCATTGGTTCACATTTAGTACAAATTAATTACAATTTGTTATTTTCTGAGCTCTGTCATTTAAAAAAGTCACAAATTGATCTCTGTTTCAGATTAGTACATCTTTTTTAACGATTTCACTTTCTAGAATATCTCTGAGTGAGTTCGAAAGTCCATTAATTTGTTCTAGGTTCGAACAATCTTCTAGGAGAGCCATTTTTTGTATTTTTTTATACGTTACATAACACTCTTTCTAATAGCATTGTATGCTGATGCAGTTCTGTGCCAACAGAGCCATTGTTTACATCATCATCTGCAATGGGTAGGCAGACGAGAAGAGGTCAGACTGAGAAAATGCCTGGTCTTTGGTCGGGGAGAGGGGTGGTCCCTAAATAGAGGTAACAAATACATTGACCTTATGAGGTTTTAAATCGGTTCCGAGAAAAATCGGTCCTTAAGAGGGGTGGTCTTTTAGAGGAGTTTCACTGTATATCCACATGGCGAAATATATTGCGGATATTCGCGGGTTTATCCGTGCATCCGCGCAGGGCTTCACCTATTGCTAATATTCCCGACTAGTAGGGAGTCCCTTCCTTCTTCTTCTTATCCTTATCGTCCCTCAGGAGCTCACAACTTGTCGGACGTGGGTTGGCGACCAAAGGGACCCCAGCTGAGTCCGGCATTGCTTCCAATTACTTGTGCCGGACTTCTTTCAGTTATCTTTCCTGTCGGCCTCACTTGGTCAACACTTGTTCTCTTCCGATCCCGATGGTATTAGGGTATCCGAGGCCTAGGGAGTCTTTCACTTTCCCGCCTTAATTGGCCCTTGTCCCATCTTTCTTGATACCTGAATCTTCGAGGGGTCAGCCTTATTTTCTTTTCATGCCCTAAATGAGGCAGGGTGTGTGTAGCCCCACCACTTCTGGTGCACCCTGGATAGTGCTACACCCTCAAGAGTTCACGGCTGGTGAGTTTGGGAGATGGTGACCCCGAGGGATTCCTGAGCTGGGTCCGTTACTTCCCCATTTCCCACTGACATTGGAGCAGGCCCTCTTCTCATTCCCTTTCCTAACCGCCTTTCGTAGCTCTCCTTCTTCCCAAATCCCTCAATCCTCATTCTTCATCGATTCAGGGCATTTCTTTTCCTCCTGTCCATTATTTCTTTTATTTTCCTTTGTTTCATTCATCTCTTCTTCTAGTACGTAAGTTAGTTGGTAAGTCAGCAGTTAGTTCTAGTTGTAGGTTTCATGCCATTATTCATTATCACTACCTCCCAAACCATTGGGGACCTATAACCTACATATCATACGTCGTTGGCATGCTAAAGAATCCATTTAAATTCAGTAATGGCAAAATTAATCTCGGGATTTTCTGCCAACACAAACAAGTTCTTCCTTTCTCTACTAGAACGCGCTATAATGTCAAGGAGCTTAGATATATAACGTCCTTGTCCATAGCGCTCCAAGGAACAACAACAAAATTCGACATGCAAGCTGCCCTCTGGGCGCCCAACAAATAACAAAGCTTGCACCTGGCACCCGATGCCATAAGATTTTATATTATTACCCAGATGTTAGGGTCGCCTCCGTTGCGTAGTGGTCAGCGTGATTAGCTGCCACCCCGGAGGTCCGCGGTACGATTCCCGGCTCTGCCACGAAATTTGAAAAAGTGATATTAGGACTGGAACGGGGTCTACTCAGCCTCGGGTGGTCAGAATGAGTAGAGGGGGTTCTATTCCCACCTCAGCAATCCTCGAAGTGGTTTTCCGTGGTTTCCCACTTCGTCTTCGGGCAAATGCCGGGATGGTGCCTACCGTAAGTCCACGGCTGCCTCCTTCCCACTTCCTTGCCTAACCGTCCCACTTCTCCCATCCCTTCATCAGGCCCCTGTTCGCTTTGCGGGTGAGGCCGCCTGGGCCTAGTGCTGGTCACACGCCCCAGTTGTATCCCCGACTAAGAGTCTCAAGCTCCAGGACACTGTCCTCAGTGGCGGTAGAGGTAAGATCCCTCGCTTAGTCCGTGGGAAAAGCCAACCCTGGAGGGTAAAACGATAGCGAAAAGAAAATGTTAGGCCCCATAAAACAACAATTATCATCATCATCATCATCATCTTCTTATTCTTCTTCTTCTTAGCAACCAATAAAATGCATAATTCTGAAGCCGAATCAAATAATAAAACAGACTGTAAGTTGATTTTTCTAGATTTGTATGCAAGATAAGCAAAGTACAAAATAGTTAGTGCTTATTCGCGCTTTTTAGTAATTACTATATGAATGATGTTGTGACCTGGAAGGTAATCTATTTATTGTCAGTAGGCAGTCAACATTAGAATGTGTCGATAAATCTTTTCAAATGAAGACACTAGTAAATCACGATTTTTAATTGGAATTAATGTATTTTCCTGCAGTTTGTTCTGTTGGCATAAAGTAGCGCCCACTCGCGACTGCCGAAGATGTAGTCAAGTTATCTTCACTTCTTGTGTGCTGTAATTGCTTTCATCCCCCATCCCCACCCCCTCACCTCCCCTCCCCAAACCTCCTCCTCCATCACCCTCCCCTACCCAACCATCCCACTGTGGCGGGCGCTTGACGATATATTGCTCAGTGAAAGTAAAACAATTTTTCATTAGCTTTTATTAGCTACATTTCTCTTCGGTTCAAAAAGAAGACAAAGAACAGACCTTAAAGGCTTTTTCCACCGGAGATGGCACGATGCTTCATCAAATCTCTGTCTGTGAACGTCACCAGTACTGCCATATTTCTGGTGTAATTATTCGCCACCTACACCCCCATGCTTGATATATGATTTCTTTGTGTCCTACATTTCATTTTTAACAAGGAGGGCGGTCTCTCTGATATCGAATTCTCTTGGAATAACCGTTACTCAATAAAATGAACGATGATGTCCTTATAAGGACATTTATCTTGCAACTAGCAGTAGTGCCCGGCTTCGCCCGGTGAATTTATTTGTTTTATGGATGATAATGAATACTACTACAGAACTGGAACGCTCAAGGATAAGGATCGGAAAGCACCAACGATTATTGCAGCTGATAACCTCAGTACACTGCACCAACACCATCGCCCTTACACAGAGGCATAGGCTTACTATTGTCATGATGATAACTGTTTTAAGGGGCCTAAGAAATCTTTTTCACTAATTACTCCCCGTGACTGCAATTTATAAGCAACTCGCAATTCTGCACCAAAACATTGGTAGGGGTGACGAGATGCAGCCCGCATTACCTGGCAAAAATAGACAGGTATTATTGCTCTTCCGACTTACTAAACAAAAATCGATCTTTAAGGTTACCTGAGAGGTGTAGCATAATGCTACATAGCCTAAACTATTCCTCTTGAATCTGGCTATCATATACAAAAATAATTTTTCGAATTCGACTCGTAGTTCCACTGATTAGCGCGTTTAAACAAACAAACAAACAAACAAACAAACTCTTCAGCTTTATTAGCCTATATTAGTATAGTTGTCTACGGTAATTTGTTGCTATTGTTATTGATCTGTTTAGAAGCTTTGCTACATAGTATCATGTAACCCCGTGTACCTGGGTGTGTATGTATGTGTGTATGTAATCTGTCTGATAACCCGTGTCATTGTGATGGCTGTACTTATGGGTGCATTAATAAAGCTTTTCAGTCGGTAAACACAAATTGTGCCCAATTACATTAGTCGGGAAAACAAGAATATAAACACTCTAACCTGAAATAATTATTACATGAGATATTTATCATGAAATAACTTAACATAACATCCATTAGATAAAAAAATTGAGGTGAAATACTGCGGAATATAAAATATATTCTACTAGGAAGCCTTCCATTAGTGCTGTAGTAGAATTTCCATCACACGCGTTCAACTAGCTCTTGTAAGTTCATGACTTGACGAGTCGAGACGGGAGCAGCGTTCTTTGGGGACGAGGGAGAGGGTAATTAAAATATCACGAGCTCTAACACGTCAGAGGGTTTAAATGTTACAACTTGGCCTTTCACTTGCGCCGTTACGAATGAGTCGTGGAGAGATAGAGCCGGCTACGGCTTACTGAATGCTCGTCTCTACATAGTATAATAATGTCCCCGATTCCTGGATGTAAGGGTTTTCTCGAGAACCACTGGATGGATTTTGATGCGGTTTTCACCATTCTGTAAAGGATTTCTCGTGGAATGTTTCTGTAGAAAATCATTCATTTAGGCCAAAGAAAGCCGTCCGTGCGCCTTTTAAGCGTACGCTGGGGAAACCTTTAAAAATATCTATATACTATGAGTGTAAGAATTCTTCAGCATGAAAAGTTCTACAAAAAATCCGAAACAGCATATCTTTCTCTTTAACACATCACACACTACAGGTGTTTTTACGTTTTCATTTCATCCAACAAACTTAATTCAGTGGAATATTAAATTAATAGTTTCGGAACGTGTTTACGAGCTAGCGAGCGAGCCTATTACCCTATCTTCGGCCAGCATCAAACCAAATTGTCGAGTCATGTCAAGTTAATACTTCAGAAAAGAGTATGTGTTTGGAGTTTCGCTGTTCACCTCGGTTTTTCTGAATTGCGTCTGGGGCCTGCTGTCCTACGCCTTTTAATCTTACGCTGGGTAAACCGTTAAAACTGTATAGATACTATGAGTGTAAGAATTCTTCAGCATGAAAAGTTCTACAAAAAAAAGTCCGCGCCAGCATATCTCTTTCTTTAACACATCGTCCACTGTAGGTGTTTTTACGTTTTCATTTCTTCCAACAATTTCCATTCAGTGGAAATTTAAACTAATAGCTTCGGAGTGAGTTTACGAGCTAGGGAGCGA
Organism: Meconema thalassinum; assembly: GCA_946902985.2. Taxonomy (NCBI): domain Eukaryota; kingdom Metazoa; phylum Arthropoda; class Insecta; order Orthoptera; family Tettigoniidae; genus Meconema; species Meconema thalassinum. The sequence continues at coordinate 799,738,072 of OX336390.1, read as the reverse complement.
GCCAATCACCCTAGCTTCGCCCAGCATGAAACCGAACTGTTTAGTTGTGTCGAGTTAAGACTTCAGAAAAGAGTATATGTGTTTGGAGTTTCGCTGTTCACCTCAGCTTTTTTGAATTGCGTCTGGAACCTGCTGTCCGTGCACATTTTAAGCTTACGCTGGGTATACCGTTAAAAGACCGGGCGAAGTCGGGGCGGGTTGCCAGTTAATCATGCAATTCTCGGTCGATCAACACAATGTAATTCCAATTACTGGAATGTGAGAAAAGGATAACCAAAATAAATTACATGTGATTAAGATTATACAGTATACGAATATAAATATGTGTTATAGCCAACGGCCTGTCCATGTTGAAATACCGGATCCCATGAGACCTCCGCAGTTAAGCAGCATTGGGCGTGGTTGGACCTTGGATGGAATGCCGGTTCGGTGGGACCACGTGCTGTTGGCGGGGAAAGGAGGAAGGCCCTGGCCACCCTACTGCGCGTAAACTCCGGCTGAGGATAGCCTCTTCGGAGGCACGGACCTGCCTTCGGGCAGAATACCAATAATAATATTAATAATAATAATAATAATAATAATAATAATTGTTATTGACTACAGAGGAGGGAGAAAACTACGGGATGACAAGCGAGTATCTTTAGATCCTCACATACATATAGAACACTACCAGACATACAATGACACCCACAGACTGTCACTGCCCTCCATAAAAAAAAAACATTAGGAAACTTAAAACGTGTGGAAACTATTATCTATAAATACTATGCACTCGATAAAAGAACTATTTATTTATTTATTTTAATGTTGCAAGACTGAGAAATCTCTATCTCATCATCGAAGTGGTTTATTCGGTGGCGTAGTTGGTAGCATGTTGAACTTCTATGCCCAAGGTTGCAGGTTCAAACCTGGCCGAAGTCGTCGGATTTTTTAAGAGCGTTAAAAATCCCTCAGTATGCCTTCCTTTGGAGGGGAAGTCAAGCCGGCGGTTAATAGTCACAGATTTATGGCATGAAAAAGAACCTTCCACTAACTACACTTGTGTGAAGCCCAAATTTGTGTGTTATAATTGAAAACGTATGTTATTTCCAACGTTCGCTGCCAGGTGCTGACTGCGATGCCATCTAGTAGCCAAGTCCGCAAGCTAGGTGTCGTTGACGGTAGCATTTGGAAGCAAAAGTAGGAACTACTTGAAATTATTGTCTGCAGTCCTTACTTGAATTAAAACAGATAAAATGCACTAATACAGCCATCACAATTAGCACCGGTTATCAGACAGATTCTACACACACCGAAAGTACACGGGGCTACATGACCGCGTTGTCGCAGCACCTAAACTGAGGAACCAACCAACTAAAGTAGTCTCAATCCACCAACTAATCTCTGATATTGCTGTGATACACATAATAGTACATTATGCAACGAGCCTAAAATGGCAATAATTACGACACGAGTATGTTTTAAAAAAAGCGAAGCGAGTTTTATAATTCCCATACGAGTGTCTTAATTACCATGATAGACGATTTGCATACGACTGTTTATGTTCGACGATAATTATAACTATTTTATGTTCGAACATAAATATTCATAAATATCTGTCGAGATTTCGCCAGTTTTATGTACTGAACAGAGCGCATGGGACGCAGATAATACCTTGTTTTTGACCATGGCCTCCTCAAATATCCCCACTTTGACACTTGCCACGCAGTGAAATTTTAAATAGGAGGCCGTGGAAGTCAGTGCAGGTGCGATGCCATCGTTATTTAATTGGTCAAACAACTGTTTCTTGAGCTCTGATTGGTGGGAGAAACTGTTTCATAATGAAAAATAGTGTTATAAAGAGCCTCATTATAGTACAGTTTTCTGACATATAATAGTCATGGTCGAACATAAACTACTTTCTCGCAGAATTACTCATTTGTTTACAACGTTATGGGGACCTGTGGAGCGCGATAGAACTAATTGTGCTAATGATGTGTTTTTCTTCTCCTAAAATCTCTTCATCTGAGCACTGACAATCTTCCTCCGTTCTTCCATCCATGATCTCCTGGTCCTGGTAGTAATTTTCTCAGAGAAATAATGCTTGTTGATTAATGTGTCGATATTGTAAAATTTCCCCTGTAATGCCACTTTCTTGAAGGTCTATTTATGTTTCGCCAAGCCAGTTGTTTTTGGCTTTCATTGAGAGAGCAAGTTTGGGAATCCTTTAGGTGAGCCTGTCATTGGTCATTCTGAGAATGTGGCCGTAGAACTTCGATCACCTTTCCCTGAAGATGCCAGTTTTGTTTTCTGCACGATGATAAAGCTCCTGACACTTCCGTTTCATCCAGATTACTTCTGATCAGACTGGATCAAGGATTTCCCTCTTTAGTTTCCTTTCTTGTTTCTCTAGGTCTTTAACAGGACGCTACATTAACTACTTTCTCGTTTCTCTACGTCTTTAATAGGACGCTACATTAGCTACTTTCTTGTTTCTCTACGTCTTTAATAGGACGCTACATTAACTACATTCTTGTTTCTCTACGTCTTTAATAGGACGCTACATTAACTACTTTCTTGTTTCTCTACGTCTTTAATAGGACGCTACATTAACTACTTTCTTGTTTCTCTACGTCTTTAATAGGACGCTACATTAACTACTTTCTTGTTTCTCTACGTCTTTAATAGGACGCTACATTAACTACTTTCTTGTTTCTCTACGTCTTTAATAGGACGCTACATAAACTACTTTCTTGTTTCTCTACGTCTTTAATAGGACGCTACATTAACTACTTTCTTGTTTCTCTACGTCTTTAATAGGACGCTACATTAACTACTTTCTTGTTTCTCTAGGACTTTAATAGAACGCTACATTAACTATTGTGGTGTTTGAAGCCATATTTTCAGTGTTGCCTTAGTAAACAAGAGTTTAGTGCTTTTCAGTCGGTCAACACGAATGTACCCAAAAGAGATGGGTTATGCCCTAATCCTGAAATAAATTACATGAGATTAATAAAACACTAGGATGACCAGTTTCGATCGTCAAGCGATCATCATCAGATCCAATACACTTAGGCTATAAAATCTATGTTTGAAATACAGGTGAAAATATTTACAATATGTACAATTATTTAGTTGCAGTATTGGTACTGCAACTGTCAGTGTATGCTAAATGCAGTATATATGTTAGGTGAAATGCTAAATGGTGATGGCTATCCGGAGATTGTACTTTAGAGAGATTATATGGTTGTAAACTATGGTTAAACTATAAAATTTTAGGCTAACTACTTATCTGATTGTCTTCCGTACTACAGCTATTCGCAGTTTCCGTGCTCACTTGAACTCGCTGTGCGGTCGACTGCGGTGGTTATCTTAACGACTGGTTTTTCCCTGCCTTCCCCCCCTGTCCCTACGTGCTGTGGGGAGTGATCGCGATGTGTTTATGTGAGGTGTTGCCAACCTAGATAAGATGTATGTTATTGAATGAGGTGGATCTACAACTATTAAAGACCGTGGATTAGTCCTCGCCACGCGTGGAGCATAACCCATTCGAACTAAGCGTTGACGGTCTTATGAGGACGTCCCGGCACCTTTAATACTGCCTCTAATATGGGCCTTGGTTTATTGCAGAAGAAAAGTACATCGTACACCTGATCCAGATAACATTTACCTATTAAAAACCCCCTAATTTCCCCCCTTTTTTATCTAGCTTGGCTGTGTCGCTAAATTGTGTTTTGTTTCCGACAGGGTGTGTTTTTTAGTAGCGTGAAGAGGGGTGAGCTCTCCATGAACGTGTGTTCATTTAGATTGTTGGGATTGTTTCGTTTGGCTAGGTGTATCTCGATTGCTTCCTTTATGTCAAGAGCTCTGCCTTTCGATTCGTGATGGATTATTTTAAGGTCCGACTCTATGTTGGTAAAGCTATGCCCTGCGTCACACATATGTTCGCACACGGCTGAATGTGTTCCGTATCTTATCGCATTTCTATGTTCATTATAACGTGTGTCTACTCGCCTTCCACTCTGCCCGATGTAATTAGCTTGGCAATCGGTGTCTTGGCACGTTATAGAATATACCCCTGACCTTGAATACGGGTCACGTTTATTTAGATTACTATTTAGGAGGTGCCTAGCGGTTGTGTTTTTCGTCGTGAAAGCTATCTTTATGCCTTGCTTTTTGAATAGGTTAGTGATTTTATATGTGTTCGCATTCACATAGTTGAAACGCGCAAATTTTTTCTCATTACTGTCCGGTTTGGGAATCGTTTTATCTTTATTTTTATGTTTGGCTATAATTTGATTTATTTTGCTTGGCGAGAAGTTGTTTTCCTTTGCTATTTGCATAATCGTTCTTATTTCCTTATTATAGTTGTCTTTTGACATGGGTATGTTTAAAGCCCTATGCACCATTGAATTGAAACCCGCTAGTTTGTGCGTACTGGGGTGATTAGACTGATTGTCGATTGCATGCGAGGTTTGTGTTGCTTTCCGGAATATGGAATATGAAAGGTCGTTGTCTTTACGTTCAATAGTTATATCGAGATAATTTATTTTCCGGTCTATTTCGGATTCCTTAGTGAATTTGATAGAATGGTGAAGGCTATTAATGGATTGGAGAATTGTTTCTTCGCTTGTTAGTTCAGTATCGTAGATGCAGATTACATCATCTACGTATCTTTTCCATATTACTATTCCCTTTGTTGAAGTCTTTTCTAAGAACGCATTTTCTAGTGCATTGATGAAGATGTCAGCGATTAACCCACTTAGTGGCGATCCCATTGCTAGGCCTTCTCTCTGTGTGTATATTTTATTGTCATCCTAGTGGTCATCCTAGTGTTTTATTAATCTCATGTAATTTATTTCAGGATTAGGGCATAACCCATCTCTTTTGGGTACATTCGTGTTGACCGACTGAAAAGCACTAAACTCTTGCTACATTAACTACTTTCTTGTTTCTCTACGTCTTTAATAGGACGCTACATTAACTACTTTCTTGTTTCTCTACGTCTTTAATAGGACGCTACATTAACTACTTTCTTGTTTCTCTACGTCTTTAATAGGACGCTACATTAACTACTTTCTTGTTTCTCTACGTCTTTAATAGGACGCTACATTAACTACTTTCTTGTTTCTCTACGTCTTTAATAGGACGCTACATTAACTACTTTCTTGTTTCTCTACGTCTTTAATAGGACGCTACATTAACTACTTTCTTGTTTCTCTACGTCTTTAATAGGACGCTACATTAACTACTTTCTTGTTTCTCTACGTCTTTAATAGGACGCTACATTAACTACTTTCTTGTTTCTCTACGTCTTTAATAGGACACTACATTAACTACTTTCTTGTTTCTCTACGTCTTTAATAGGACGCTACATTAACTACTTTCTTGTTTCTCTAGGTCTTTAATAGGACGCTACAATAACTACTTTCTTGTTTCTCTAGGTCTTTAATAGGACGCTACCTTAACTACTTTCTTGTTTCTCTACGTCTTTAATAGGACGCTACATTAACTACTTTCTTGTTTCTCTACGTCTTTAATAGGACGCTACATTAACTACTTTCTTGTTACTCTACGTCTTTAATAGGACGCTACATTAACTACTTTCTTGTTTCTCTACGTCTTTAATAGGACGCTACATTAACTACTTTCTTGTTTCTCTACGTCTTTAATAGGACGCTACATTAACTACTTTCTTGTTTCTCTAGGTCTTTAATAGGACGCTACATTAACTACTTTCTTGTTTCTCTACGTCTTTAATAGGACGCTACCTTAACTACTTTCTTGTTTCTCTACGTCTTTAATAGAACGCTACATTAACTACTTTCTTGTTTCTCTACGTCTTTAATAGGACGCTACATTAACTACTTTCTTGTTTCTCTACGTCTTTAATAGGACGCTACATTAACTACTTTCTTGTTTCTCTAGGTCTTTAATAGGACGCTACATTAACTACTTTCTTGTTTCTCTAGGTCTTTAATAGGACGCTACCTTAACTACTTTCTTGTTTCTCTACGTCTTTAATAGGACGGTACATTAACTACTTTCTTGTTTCTCTACGTCATTAATAGGACGCTACATTAACTACTTTCTTGTTTCTCTAGGTCATTAATAGGACGCTACATTAACTACTTTCTTGTTTCTCTAGGTCTTTAATAGGACGCTACCTTAACTACTTTCTTGTTTCTCTACGTCTTTAATAGGACGCTACATTAACTACTTTCTTGTTTCTCTAGGTCTTTAATAGGACGCTACATTAACTACTTTCTTGTTTCTCTAGGTCTTTAATAGGACGCTACATTAACTACTTTCTTGTTTCTCTAGGTCTTTAATAGGACGCTACATTAACTACTTTCTTGTTTCTCTAGGTCTTTAATAGGACGCTACCTTAACTACTTTCTTGCTTCTCTACGTCTTTAATAGGACGGTACATTAACTACTTTCTTGTTTCTCTACGTCATTAATAGGACGCTACATTAACTACTTTCTTGTTTCTCTACGTCTTTAATAGGACGCTACATTAACTACTTTCTTGTTTCTCTAGGTCTTTAATAGGACGCTACCTTAACTACTTTCTTGTTTCTCTACGTCTTTAATAGGACGCTACATTAACTACTTTCTTGTTTCTCTACGTATTTAATAGGACGCTACATTAACTACTTTCTTGTTTCTCTACGTCTTTAATAGGACGCTACATTAACTACTTTCTTGTTTGTCTAGGTCTTTAATAGGACGCTACCTTAACTACTTTCTTGTTTCTCTACGTCTTTAATAGGACGCTACATTAACTACTTTCTTGTTTCTCTACGTCTTTAATAGGACGCTACATTAACTACTTTCTTGTTTCTCTACGTCTTTAATAGGACGCTACATTAACTACTTTCTTGTTTCTCTACGTCTTTAATAGGACGCTACATTAACTACTTTCTTGTTTCTCTACGTCATTAATAGGACGCTACATTAACTACTTTCTTGCAGAAATATTATTATTATTATTATTATTATTGGTCGAAAAACTGGAGGGCAAAGAAAGGAAAATTTTGAGAAAGATATTGGGTCCCATCAAAGACAATGGGGAATACAGAAGACGGCATAAAAGTGCGGATTACACCAACAGACATTCAGGAGCACGCCCCACTCAAGAGGAAACTTCAACCTTGCAAAGATTTACAAGAAAACCCGAAGCTGGAAACGGGAAAGATTTGGACCCAGGAACGGAAGGAAGTCCACAGAAAGCGAATGCGGGCGTACTGGGCAAAAATGAAATCCTGTAGGAGACAGTTGAAATGGCGCGGTCAATAGATGGCCTACACGAAATGAATGAAAAGGATTGATGTGTAACATACTTCCGCTCGGTTGCTGGATATTTTTAATCTGCAACATCATGTCACTGGGTTGCTGTATATTCTTGTGTGTGGGGGGGATTTTGAAAAAGCGGACGGAAGTGTTACGAAAATGCAACGGAGACAATGAGCGCGCGTGGTGGCGGAGATTGGTACAACGACATACTGTCGGCCATGTGGCTATGTGGAATGTAAATCGCATACGGTTTACTTCAAGGTATGTAGGCCCCATTGAAGATATTCCTACAATAAATCATCTTCAAACTGTCGTTCTTTGGAGTGAAAATATTCGTTAAATCATATTTGCTGAAAACATTTATTTTTTATTAAATCTTACAACGTTTGCTGTGTTCTTATTTAATGTAAGCACTCGAGGTACTGTAGGACAAAATACAGCACTATGTGTAACGTATATACCATACGGTTTAATTCAAGGTTTGGAGGCCCCATTAAAGAAATTCCTACAATAAATCAACTTCGAGTTGTCGTTCTTTGGTGTGAAGATATTCATTATATCATATTTGCTGAAAGGATTTGGCACAGGAGTTATACACGTAGCGCGCGGTGGCAGAGATTTGTACACCGACGTACTGTCGGCCATGTGACTATGTGGAATGTAAATCGCATATGGTTTACCTCAAGGTTTGGAGGCCCCATATAAGATATTCCTACAATAAATCATCTTCAAAATGCCGTTCTTTGGTGTGAAAATATTCATTATATCATATTTACTGAAAACAATTATGATTTATTAAATCTTACTACTTTTGCTGTATTTTTATTTAATGTAAGCACTCGAGGTACTGTAGGCCAAAATACAGCATTATTATAATATTATCATATTTGCTGAAAGGATCTGTCACTGGAGTTTTACAAGTAGTTATTGCAGAAATAATAGTAATGAGAACTTACACGAATGAATCCTTCATGGTTGCTGGCACAAGGTAGCACTATGAGTTCATTCTTCAAACAAGTAGTTCCGTGAAGAACTCTACAGCCTATTTTCATATATCCTACTCATGTTAATTGCCTCTATCTACATACAAAATTTCAGATTGAAGGTTGTGATAGATTCGTAGATATTGAGAACCGTCTAAATATTTCAGATGGTCGCCAGGTTGGATTTTTATTTTTGTACTATTACATTAATATTATTGTGTACGTGTGGTATTCAAACTTCAATCGCATGATTAGAACACAAGAAGTAAAAACGAGATTTTAAAATTACGCACAGCAGCCATCTTGTGATTATGCAAACAATTGAAATAAATTAGATGCCAGTGGATCAACATTTGTATAAGCATTTAACGTGCAACTTTTCACGGCACTCGGATAGTTAATTCGCGAGAAACGTCCATTTAAATATTTATACATCGCGTCGCCGCCATGTTGGATTTGTGCTCACCAGGTTAGTGAAGTCCTAAAAGGTGAATATATGTTCATAGTCTCTATGAACATGAAAAAAATTCAGTTTGGTTGCTGTAAAAGATTCATAGATATTGAGAACCGTCAAAATATTTCGGAAGCTCGCCATTTAGGATTGTTATATTTATAGGCCATAGAGTTATGTACCATTCAAGGACAATTATTGCCTAGGTTCATTATTCAAACTTTCACTTTGATCGCATGATTACGACACAAGAAATAAAAACTTAATTTTAAAATTTCGCACAGCCGCCATCTTGAGGTTATGTAAACAATTGAATTAAATTAGATGCCAGTGCATTACAATCTGCAAAATCATTTACTGTACCACATTTCACTGCGCTCAGAGAGTTAAATCACGAGAAAAGTCTATTCATATATTTCAAATTCGCTTGGTCGCCATGTTCGTTTTGTACTTTACAGGTTTATGAAATATACATAGGTTAACTTGTATCAGTACCTTTTATCACCGTACAAAATTGCTGGCTGATATCTGTAATAGTTTCGGAGATATAGAATGTCAGTGAAATATTTCGCACAGCCGCCATTTTGAGGTTATGTAAACAATTGAACTAAATTAGACTCCAGTGCATTGCAATGTGTATAAACATTTGCAGTACCAAGTTTCATTACGTTTGGATAGTTAAATCACGAGAAAAGTCTTTTTAAAAGTCTCAACTTCGCTTGACCGCCATGTTGGTTTTGTAGTCACCAGGTTTTTGAAAGTCTCATAGGTGAACTTCTAGTAGTGCCCTTTATCACCGTACACAATTTCAGGGCGATATCCGTAATAGTTTCGGAGATATTGAATGCTAGTGAAATATTTCGCACAGCCGCCATGTTGGATTGGTGAGACGTAACAAAATTTTAAGGGCACGGTCGAGGTCGCAGGGAATAGTGCTATGAACTTACCGAGTTACATTGAAATCGCTCCAGCCGTTTAGATTTTATTAGGGGGGACACACACACACATCACACACACACGCGCGCGCACACACACACGGACAAAAGGTGATCTCATATGCCTATTTTTTCAAAATTGAAAATAGGCTAAAAATGCGAGTAAGTAATATGGAATTATACGAATAACATGTCAGATGTTATACATCATATACTACTACTGTAAGGCTCGTAATTTTTAGCCTATTTTCAATTTTGAAAAAATAGGCGTATGAGATCACCTTTTGTCCGTGTGTGTGTGCGTGTGTGTGTGTGATTCGTGTGTGTGTCCCCCCCCCCCTCCCCCCTAATAAAATATAAACGCTAGGAGCGATTTCAATGAAACTCGGAAAGTTCATAGCACTATTCCCGGCGACCTCGACCGTGCCCTTCAAATTTTGTTACGACTCTCCAATCCAACATGGCGGCTGTGCGAAATATTTCACCGGCATTCAATATCTCCGAAACTCTTACCGATATTACCCTGACATTTTCTAAGGTGATAGAGGGAACTACTATAAGTTCACTTATGTGACTTTTGAAAACCTGGTAACTACAAAACCAACATGGAGGCCAAGCGAATTTGCGACTTTCAAATAGACGTTTCTCGTGATTTGACCAACCAAACGCAATGAAACTTGGTACAGTATATGTTTATATACATTGCAATGCACCGACATCTAACTTCGTTCAATTGTTTACATAATCACAAGATGGCGGATGTGCGAAATATTTCACCGGCATTCTATATCTCTGAAACTATTAGCGGTATCTCCCTAAACTTTTGTACGGATATAAAGGGCACTACTGGAAGTCCATCTATAAGACTTTCAAAAATCGATTAACTACAAAACGAACATGGCGGCCAAGCAAATTTGAAAATGTTAAATAGACCTTTCTCGCGATTTAATGTTCCAAGCGCACTGAAACCTGGTACAGGAAATATTTATACACATTGTAATCCACTGGTATCTAATTTTGTTCAATTGTTTACATAACCTCAAGATGGCGGCAGTGCGAATTTTAAAATTAAGTTTTTATTTCTTGTGATGTAGTCATGCGATCGAAGTGAAAGTTTGAATAATGAACCTACGCAATAATTTTCTTTTAATGGTACATGACTCTATGGCCTATACATTTAACAATCCAACATGGCGACCATCCGAAATATTTAGACGATACTGAATATCTACGAATCTATTTTAGCAATCAAACTGCATTTTTTAATGTTCATAGGGGTTATGAACTTAAGTTCACCTATAGGACTTTAAATAACCTGGTGATCACAAATCCAACATGGCGGTGACGCGAATTATAAATATGCACATGGACGTTTCTCGCAATTTAACCATCCGAGTGCAGTGAAACTTGGTACAGTAAATCCTTATACGAATGTTAATCCACTGGCATCTAATTTATTTCAATTGTTTCCATAACCTCAAGATGGCAGCTGTGAAAAATTTTTAAATCTCCTTGTTTTTTCTTGTGTCCTAATTATGCGATTGAAGTTTGAATACTACACGTTCACAATAATCTGCATGTAACAGTACATAACTCTAGGACCTACATATATAAAATCCAACATGGCGACCATCCGAAATATTTAGTCGGTTCTTAATATCTACGAATCTATTACAGCAATCAAACAGAAATTGTGTATGTTGATAGTGGCAATTAACATAAGTAGGATATATGAAAGTACGCTGTATAGTTCTTCACGAAACTACTTGTTATTAATAATATTAGTATTATTCTTACGCCATGGACGAGATAACTGCTATGCTATAGTACATTATGCAACGAGCCTATAATGGCAATAATTAAGACACGAGTATGTTTATAAAACGAGCGTATGCGAGTTTTATAATTTCCATACGAGTGTCATAATTACCATTATAGGCGAGTTGCATACGACTGCTTATGTTCGACGATAATTATTATATCTATTTTATGTTCGAACATAAATATTCATAAATATCTGTCGGTATTTCGTGGGACGCACAGAATGCCTTGTATTTGACCAATGCCTCCTCGATTGATCCACTATGACACTAGGCCAGGCAGTGAAATTTAAATTAGAAGGCCTTGGAACTCAGCGCAGATGCGTTGCTATCCTCACCTGATTGGTCAAACAACTATTTCTTGAGCTCTGATTGGTGGGAGAAACTGTTTCATAATGAAAAAATTCCTCTCGGCACGCCGGAAGGCGGAGGTAGATTTCACCGGGCAAACTAGGGGATAGGCTATAATAGGCAAAATATGCAGGTTTTCGTAGGAAGATCAGACCTCATTTATTGCGAGAAAGTATTTTACAATTGGAGGTTAGTTAACATATTTTCGTCTTTCTATGCATATTTTTAACATTTTACTGTCTTATGGGGATGGTAACCTTCTTGTCATTTGGGGTTCATTTTTAGTCTATTTTCAATTTTGAAAAAATAGGCTTATGAGATCACCTTTTGTCCGTGTGTGTGTGCATGTGTGTGTGTGATTCGTGTGTGTGTCCCCCCCTAATAAAATCGAAACGGCTGGAGCGATTTCAATGAAACTCGGAATGTTCATAGCACTATTCCCGGCGACCTCGACCGTGCCCTTCAAATTTTGTTACGTCTCTCCAATCCAACATGGCGGCTGTGCGAAATATTTCACTAGCATTCAATATCTCCTAAACTATTACCGATATTGCCCTGAAATTGTGTACGGTGATAAAGGGCACTACTAGAAGTTCACCTATGAGACTTTCAAAAACCTGGTGACTACAAAACCAACATGGCGGCCAAGCGAAGTTGAGACATTTAAATAGACTTTTCTCGCGATTTAACTGTCTAAATGTAAAGAAACTTGGTACAGCAAATGCTTATACACATTGTAATGCACTGGAGTCTAATTTAGTTCAATTGTTTACATAACCTCAAAATGGCGGCTTGCGAAATATTTCACTGACATTCTATATCTCCGAAACTATTACAGATATCAGCCTGCAATTTTGTACGGTGATAAAGGGTACTGATACAGGTATACCTACGTATATTTCATAAACCTGTAAAGTACGAAACGAACATGGCGACCAAGCGAATTTAAAATATTTTAATAGACTTTTCTCGTGATTTAACTCTCTGAGCGCAGTGAAATGTGGTACAGTAATTGATTTTGCAGATTGTAATGCACTGCCATCTAATTTAATTCAATTGCTTACATAACCTCAAGATGGCGGCTGTGCGAAATTTTAAAATTAAGTTCTAATTTCTTGTGTCGTAATCATGCGATCGAAGTGAAAGTTTGAATAATGAACCTAGGCAATAATTGTCCTTGAATGGTACTTAACTCTATGGCCTATACACATAACACTCCTAAATGGTGAGCTTCCGAAATATTTAGACGGTTCTCAATATCTATGAATCTTTTACAGCAACCAAACTGATTTTTTAATGTTCATAGAGACTATGAACATATGTTCACCTATAGGACTTTCAGGAACCTGGTGAGCACAAATCCAACATGGCGGCGACGCGAAGTATAAATATTTAAATAAACGTTTCTCGCGAATTAACTATCCGAGTGCCGTGAAACGTTGCACGTTAAATGCTTATACAAATGTTGATCCACTGGCATCTAATTCATTTCAATGGTTTGCATTATCACAAGATGGCTGCTGTGCGTAATTTTAAAATCTCGTTTTTACTTCTTGTTGTCTAATCATGGGATTGAAGTTTGAATACCACACGTACACAATAATCTTAATGTAATAGTACAAAAATAAAAATCCAACCTGGCGAACATCTGAAATATTTAGACGGTTCTCAATATCTACGAATCTGTTACAGCAATTAAACTGAAATTTTGTATGTTGATTGTGGCAGTTAACATAAGTAGGATATATGAAAATAGGCTGTATAGTTCTTCACGGAACTACTTGTTATACTTGTGATCACACTGTCCTTATGCAAGGTTTGGAACTAATGTGTAACTATTTAACAGTCTGTTACTTCTTCACGCAAAATTTCATCTCCCGCAGAGATGTTGGTTGGTTCCTCAGTTTAGGGGCTGCGACAAGGTGGTCATGTAACCCCGTGTACATTGGGTGTGTGTAGAATGTGTCTGATAAACGGTGTTTTTTTGTGATGACTGTATTAGTCTGTAATTCAGGTAAGGTCTGCAGACGGTCAATATTAAGTAGTAGTACCTAACATTGCACCAAATACTAACGTCAACGACACCTAGCTGTGAACTTGGCTGCTAGATGCCACCGCAACCAACAACTTGCAACGAACGTTGTAACTTCCCCTCCGAAGGAAAGCATGATGACGGATTTTTAGCGCTCTTAGAAAATCCGGCGACTTTGGCCGGCTTTGAACCAGCGACCTTGGGCATAGAAGTTCAGCATGCTACCAGTTAGCCGCTTCCCTCATAGTCAGATGGAACAAGAAGTTCCGTGACGAACTAAAGAGCGTACTTTTCTCAAAATTAAGATTCATGCCATAGATTAATCTACAGTATATGAACCTATCTAGAATAATGACGAAATTAAGTGGGTAATATCGAAATATCTTAATTAGTTCGAAATAAGGTATACTAGGCATAATGTAGCCTAATAGAGCAATACAGTTGGCAGCTCTGGTGATTGAATATATTCTTACTTCCATCTCCTAAGGTACAGAATACAAAATGTGGTTGAAGTCCAAAGGACGTTACATGGAGTTAGACATTGGATCTATTAGTACACGTAAAAGCATGTTGGCAACAATGTCATGCGAGTGCTGGACACAAATAATCTGAAATATTATATCTTTTTGTGCCAATTTGGGATGAAATCCATTTGTTGGAATAGAAGTTACATATATTTAAAAATTGGTCCTATCAGCAGGCTTAGAATCATGTTGGTAGAACTGACGTATATAAGTTACTCCAAATTAATGTAAAATGTCAGGTAATATACGTGTGCATAGTTTAATGCTGTCGGCTTGCATACTTTCTGATATATTGGTATTTTGATACAAAATAGAGAGCAATTATTAACAGTTGGTAGCCCTTGTGCCTCTTAAGAATACACTCAGTCATATCTGTTTATGTACACATATTACATACAACATTTGGTTGAAATCCAATTGATAGTGTAGAAGTTATATGCATTTAAAAATTGGACTTATCAGAAGGCTTAAAATTATTTTGGCAACACTGTCATGTATGGCCACCTGGAAATTAAACTGAAATAGTATTATCTACATGTGTGCCAAATTTAGAATAGCTCCCATGTATACCTTCCAAGATATCCAACATGGAGCTCAAATTTCTAGTGCGTTTTTTAGCAGTTGGTAGCTCTGACATCATTTTCAAATATGGGCCTGAGATATTCCGGTATACATCTTTACTCATACTAAATTTGGATTCGATTGCTGCAGGCGTTTAGGAGTTGATAAGGGGGGACACACACACACAGCCAGCCAGGCAGACAGAAGGACATACAGACAGACAGACAGACAGACAGAAGGACAGACACATTTTCCCGGATATATCTCATAAGTCTACTTTTTCCTCATTTTTGAAAAGTGTGAAAAGTAGGCTAAAAATGAATGTGCTCTCGTCAATGGCGTTGTCTTGGCAACCTCGGATAGATCATCCCTCATCAATTTAAAAGCGTTGTTATGGTAACCTCTCATGGCACTTGGCATTTTTTTAAATTCCGAAATCATTTTTCTCATCCCTTGGCGTAATGGTGGGTCATATCAAAAATTATTTCAGACAAAAGTTTTAGATAATTATTAGGGGAATATTTTCCATTTTGTACGGTTTTGATATTGTGCCTGTTAAGAGAAATATGATTAATGTTTCCCGAAAAACCCACTTTTTTCCACCCCTTTGGTCAATGGTTGGTGTTATCAAAAAACGTATTTGACATAAATTTTTGGCACTTATCTGACACATATTATGAACTTTGAATAGATTCGATGTTTCACGTATTAAGAGAGTTATAGCGAAATTTCACTTTTTCGGATAAAGCCCCCCATTTTAACCTCCTTCGACCGATTTTGCCCATTAACGAACTCGACCGAGATTTTATAGGGATACATATTATGTAAAAAATTCAAAGTGATTGGTGCAAAATTACGGCAGTTACCGTGTCCACAAGAAACTGATATATATATATAGAGATAGATAGATAGATAGATAGATAGATAGATACATAAATTATATATAAACTTTTGAACTGACGGTGGTTTTGGGGTCTGGGGGATGTGAAACGCGAAGATATGTCGAAATTTTCCGGAAGTCGAAACATGGTACCCATTGCAATAGTTAGCTTTCTAATGAAATCTACCTAAAATAGTGTTATAATGACCATCATTATGATACAGGTTTCTGACATATAATAGTCAGGGTTGAACATAATACTAAATTAAAATGCTGAATAATCCATTTCTCTCCATCATTCTCTCATACACAGCAGCCCATACCCGCATTAGCAGATCAGAAGACTGTACCATCCAGCTCGGCATGATTCATAATGGAATTATAATGAAGTAAGTTTGACAATACACTGACTCAATTTAAAAAAAGTCCTCTCGGCACGCCGGAAGGCGGAGGTAGATTTCACCGGACAAACTTGGGGATAGTCGAAAATAGGCAGAATATGCAGGTTTTCGTAGAAGGATCAGACCATATTTATTGCGTGAAAGTATTTTATAATTGGAGATTAATTAACTTTGTTTTTCGTCATTTTATGCATATTTTAAACATTCTATTGTCTTATGATGACGGTAACCTTCTTGTCATTTGGAGTCCATTTTTATACTTGTGGTCACACTGTCCTTATGCAAAGTTTCGACACTGATTTGTAACTATGTAACGGTCTGTTACTTCTTCACGCAAAATTATATCTCCCGCAGAGATGTTGGTTGGTTCCTCAGTTTAGGGGCTGCGACAACGTGGTCATGTAACCCCGTGTACTTTGGGTGAGTGTAGAGTCTGTCTGATAAACGGTGTGAATTGTGATAGCTGTATTAGTCTGTAATTCAGGTAAGGAATGCAGACGCTCAATTTCAAGCAGTAGTTCCTAATGTTGCTACCAGATACTACCGTCAACGACACCTAGCTGTGAACTTGGCTACTAGATGCCACCGCAATCAGCAACTCGCAACGAACGTTGGAACTTCCCCTCCAAAGGAAAGCATACTGAGGGATTTTTAGCGCTCTTAGAAAATCTGACGACTTTGGCCGGCTTTGAACCCGCGACCTTGGGCATAGGAGTTCAGCATGCTACCAGTTAAGTCACCGAAGCCGCATCACACTTAGTCAGATGGAAATCTGAATCTGATCTCGCGCAAGTGCGTTGTCATGGCAACGTCTGATGGCTCATCCCTCATCAATTTAGTAGTGTTGCCATGTCAACCACTGATAGCTCTTGGCATTTTCTTACAATTCCGAAATCATTTTTCTCATCCCTTGGCGTAATGGTGGCTCATATCAAAAATTCTTTCAGACAAAAGTTTTAGGTAATTATTAGGGGAATATTGTCCATTTTGTACGGTTTTGATATTGTGCCTATTAACAGAGATATGATTAATGTTTCCCGAAAAAAACACTTTTTCCCACCCCTTTGGTCAATGGTTGGTGCTATCAAAAAAACGTTTCAAACATAAATTTCTGAGCTTTATCCGACACATAGTATGAACTTTGAACGGATTCGATATTTCACATATTAAGAGAGTTATAGCAATATTTCATTTTTTCGAAAAAAAAGTCCCCCATTTTCATCCCCTTCGACCGATTTAGCCCAGTAACGAACTCGTCCGAGATTTTATGGGTATACATATTCGGTAAAAAATTCAAAGTGATTGGTGCAAAATTACGGCAGTTATCGTGTCCACAAGAAACTGATATACATATATATACATATATTACATAAATTATATACGGTATAAACTTTTGAACTGACGGTGGTTTTGGGGTCTGGGGGATGTGAAACGCGAAGATATGTCGAAATTTTCCGGAAATCGAAACATGGTACCCATTGCAATAGTTAGCTTTCTAATGAAATCTACCTAAAATACTGCCGTCAATGACACCTAGCTGTGAACTTGGCTACTAGATGCCACCTCAATCAGCAACTCGCAACGAACGTTGGAACTTCCCCTCCGAAGGAAAGCAAACTCAGGTTTTTTAGCGCTCTTAGTAAATCCGACGACTTTAGCCGGGTTTGAACCCGCGACCTTGGGCATAGAAGTTCAGCATGCTACCAGTTCCGATACCGAAGTCGCTTCCCACTGACATATGAAAACTGAATGTGATCTCGTGCAGTGGCGTTGTCATAGCAACTGCTGATGGTCATCCCTTATCAATTAAAAGTAAAGTTGTCATGGCAACCTCTCTTGGCACTTGGCATTTTCTTATAATTTAAATCATTTTGTTCACCCCGTGGCGTAATGGTGGGTCATATCAAAAATTCTTTCAGACAAAAGTTTTAGGTAATTATTGGAGGAATATTGTCCATTTTGTGCGGTTTTGATATTGTGCCTATTAACAGAGATATGATTAATGTTTCCCGAAAAACCCACTTTTTCCCACCCCTTTGGTCAATGGTTGGTGCTATCAAAAAACTTATTTGACATAAATTTTTGGCACTTATCCGACACATATTTTGAACTTTAAAGGGATTCGATATTTCATGTATTAAGAGAGTTATAGCGATATTTCACTTTTTCGAAAAAAGCCCCCCATTTTTACCCCCTTTGACCGATTTTGCCTATTAACGAACTCGACCGAGATTTTATAGGGATACATATTATGTAAAAAATTCAAAGTGATTGGTGCAAAATTACGGCAGTTATCGTGTCCACAAGAAACTGATATATATATATATATATATAGATAGATAGATACATATATACATAAATTATATATAAACTTTTGAACTGACGGTGGTTTTGGGGTCTGGGGGACGTGAAACGCGAAGATATGTCGAAATTTTCCCGAAGTCGAAACATGGGACCCATTGCAATAGTTAGCTTTCTAAAGAAATCTACCTAACAGTCCAGTGCAGTGTATGCAATTTAAACACAGTCATGTGAGATTGTACATTTTTCATTTCATGCTGTGGCTTTTCTTCTTGTGACGGTTGGAGCAGATTGTCCCTCATTCCTTCAGCGTGTTTCGTAAAAACACAGCAAGCTGCAGAATAATATATTGGGCAGGACGGAGCAGCTCGGTTTGCAGCTCCAAGAGCGTGAAATGACATGAACATTACCGTCACACTGGCTGGAGTACAACACAATAGCCACGAGGATCGTCGAGCTTCCTTTCTTAAAATACTCCTGTAGCTACGCCACACTATCTACTTACCCGCTGTCAGTCCTGCCATCCATCCCTGTGTAGCTCGGATATTTGTTTTTAATGTTCCAATCAGAAGCTTAGTCGAGATGCTTCTTCTTTTTATGCATATCCATTAAGGGGAGACCCTACTGAGTGTTGTTTTGCAGTTTTCATCCGATATTCATCATATTTTGTAAGTGAACGTATGTTAGGAAAATTAAGATTTTTCTCAAATTTGGAATAATATGGTAACAAGCTTTCAGATTTATAACACACTAGCTGAAGTACCCGTGCTTCGCTACGGGTCATAAATAAATTAAAATGTGAAGGTGACAGTTAAAACAGGGGATAGGTGAGGTGCTGTGCAGAGGGAGATTAAGGATGGAACATTTTGTCCAACTACACCGCTCGGCGTTGACGGTGTTTTATAGCACAAATGTAGGTTTTACTCGCTAACCGTTGGAGATACCATTCGGATAGGAAATGCAATTTTAAACCTCGTATATGCCATCAAAAGTTTGCTATTTCTTAGCGTTTTCATTTTATTTGAAATGGAAATATGAAAGTTTGAAACCAAAGGGTGTAGTGACGTCACTAAATTGGTCGCCATTTTAAATAGTGCAAAGTATTGAAATCAAAAGTAACCTACAGTATATGTTAACCAGTTAAATCAGCTACTTCCATGTAAAATTCATGTAAATCGGACCAGTGGTACTTGTGTGATTGAGTAATACACAGACACACACCATCTCATATTTAGCCTCGCTTCGCTCACGTCATAGTCGTGTGATATTGTTATTCAATGAAATGCAGGTTTAACCCCGTTAACACCCCTTTAGAACCTGAATATCCAAAAATCCCTCCTTAGTAGTCGATTTCGACACACAACAAACATATCCCCAAAATATCATTCTTCTAACTTTAGTAGTTTTGGTTGGTCGATGAGAGTGAACATCCAAAAATCCTTCCTTAGTGGACGTTTTTCTTCCAGAATTTCACCCCTCCCCATAGGCCCCTTAAATTGCATTTAAGAAAAAACGGTCGAACACCTATTTATTTTATTTATTTATTTATTTTTAAGCTGATTGATTTCCTCCGAGATTCAAACTCCTCGCCTATGTCGTTTAAGAGATACACGCACCGTTAGGAATCTTTCAACCCCCACTTTTCATCCCTTTCACCTCATAATATACACTACATCGAAAAACCATTAGACATTTGTCAGCTTATTTTTAATGATTAGTATATATGCGAAGTATCACACCCCCAAATAAAACCACTCGTGAGATATTGTTATTCAATGAAATAAACCTTTACCCCCTTAACACCTCTTTAGAACCTGACTATCCAAAACTCTTTCCTTAGTGGACGTTTTCGACATACAACGAACATATCCCCAAAATTTCATGTTTCTAACTTCAATAATTTTGGCTGGGCGATGATGAGTGAGTGAAACTCAGCAATTCTTCTAGGTTTGTGCCGTGTCTGTGTGGGGTTTCGCCTAGGACACCAAGCTAGGCTCATCGGCGGGCTCTTGGTGTCCCTGCCCGGACCCCCACAGGAGTATCGAACTGCGCGATACCTCCCTTTATATAGAGTGCAACTGCACTCCTTGACTGCGAGAACCAAAAGCTCAAGCAGCCTGAACCTCCCTATGAAGGCTTCCAAAAAGATGGTATATTGGCTTTCACGGCCGGTGAATTAAAAAGTGAGTCAGTCAGAACATTTTCTTTCATTTATTTTTGATAATTTCACCCCTCCCCATGAATCCCTTAAATTGGATTTATGAAACAAACGGTCGAACACCCATTTACTTATTTAAAGCTGTTTTCCCCCTGAGTTTGATGAGTGAGTAAGTGAGTCAATCAGTTAGGACACTTTCTTTCCTGTTTTTTTCCCCCAGAATTTCACCCCTCTCCAAGGGCCCCTTAAATTGGATTTATGAAAAAAAACGCTCGAACACCTATTTACTTTTATTTTAAGCTGTTTTTTCCCGCCGAATTTCAAACTTCTCGCCTATGTCGTTTCAGAGATACACGCTCCGTTAAGAATCCCTCAACCCCCAATTTTCACCCCTTTCACCTCATAATATACACCACATCGATAAACCCTTAGGTATATGTCTGATTATTTTTAATGATAAGTTTATATACCGAATATCACATCCCCAAAGAAACAACTCATGAGATATCGTTATTCAATGAAATGCACATTTACCCCCTTAACACCTCTTTAAAACCCAAATAAACAAAAATCATTTCTTAGTTGACGTTTTCGACATACAGTGAACATATTCCCAAAATTTCATGTTTCCAACTTTAATAGTTTTCGCTGGGCGTGATGAGTGGGTGAGTCAGACAGGATATTTTCTTTCAATTATTTTTACCAGAATTTCACCCCTCCCCATGGGCCCCTTGAATTGGTTTGATGAAAAAACGCTTCAACACCTATTAACTTATTTTTTAAGCTGTCTTTTCCCCCTGAGTTTGATGAGTGAGTGAGTTAGTCAGTCAGTTAGGACACTTTCTCTCCTTTTTCCCCCCAGAATTTCACCCCACCTCATTGGCCCCTTAAATTAATTTATAAAAAACAGTCGAACACCGATTTCTTTACTTTTTAAGCTGATTTTTTTTTCGCTGAGATTCAAATTTCTCGCCTATGTCGTTTAAGAGATAGGCCTACACGCTCCGTTAGGAATCCTTCAACCCCCAATTTTCACCCCTTTCACCTCATAATAATACACCACATCGAAAAACCCTTAAGGCACATGTCTGCTTATTTTTAATGATTAGTTTATATGCCGAGTATCACATCCACAAATGAAACCACTCGTGAGATATTTTTATTCAATGAAATGCAGGTTTAACCCCCTTAAGACCCCTTTAGAACTTGAATATCCAAAAATCCTCCCTTAGTGTACGGTTTTGACATACAACGAACATATCCCCGAAATGACATGTTTCCAACTACAATATTTTGGCTGGGCGATGATGAGTGAGTGACTGAGTCAGGACATTTTCCTTCAATTTTTTTTCTTCAGAATTTCACCCCTCCCGATGAACCCCTTCAATTTGATTGATCAAAAAAACTATCGAAAAGCAATTTACTTACTTTAAAGCAGTTTTTCCCCCTGAGTTTGATGAGTGAGTGAATCAGTCCATCAGTTTGGACACTTTCTATCCTGTTTCCTCCTTCCCCCAAAATTTCTCCCCTCCCCATGGGCCCCTTAAATTGGATTTATGAAAAAACTGTGAAATACATATTTACTTAGTTTTTATGCTGATTTTTTCCCGCTGAGTTTCAAACTCCTCGCCTAAGTCGTTTAAAAGGTACACGCTCCGTTAGGAATCTTTCAATCAGCGCTTTTCACCCCTTTCACCTCATAATACACACCACATCGAAAAACCCTCAGACACGTGTCTTCTTATTTTTTAATGATGAGTTTATATGCCGTGTATCACATCCCCCAATGAAACCAATCGGGAGATATTGTTATTCAATGAAATGCAGGTTTAACCCCCTTAAGACCCCTTTAGAACCTGAATATCCGAAAATCCTCCCTTAGTAGACGGTTTTGACATACAATGAACATATCCCCAAACTGTCATGTTTCTAACTTCAATAATTTTGGCTGGGCGATGATGAGTGAGTGAGTGAGTGAGTGAGTCAAGACTTTTTCTTTCAATTTTCTTTTTCAGAATTTCACCCCTCCCCATGAACCCCTTAAATTTGATTTTTGAAAAAAACTGTTGAACTGCTATTTACTTACTTTAAAGCAATTTTTCCCCCTTGAGTTTGATGAGTGAGTGAGTCAGTCAATCATTTAGGACACTTTCTTTCCTGTCCCCCCCCCCTAGAATTTCACCCCTCCCCATGGGCCCCTTAAATTGGATTTATGAAAAAACTGTGTAATAAATATTCACTTAGTTTTTATGCTGATTTTTTTCCGCTGAGTTTCAAACTCCTCGGCTATGTTGTTTAAGAGATACACGCTCCGTTAGGATTCTTTCAATCCCCACTTTTCACCCCTTTCACCTCATAATATACACCACATCGAAAAACCCTCAGACACGTGTCTTCTTATTTTTAAAGATGAGTTTATATGCCGAGTATCACATCCCTCAATGAAACCAATCGGGAGATATTGCTATTCAATGAAATGCAGGTCTACCCCCTTAACACCCCTTTAGAACATGAATATCCACAAATCCTCTCTTAGCGGGCATTTGCGGCCCTTGAGGAAGCTGCATACCAAATTTCATTCCAATCCGTTCGGTGGTTTTTGAGATTTCGTGATGAATGAGTGAGTGAGTGGTATTAGACAAATATGTAGTAGATAGTGTTAAGTCTTTATTATGCTAAACTCTGTTGACAGTGCTGTGTGAGCAGTTGAATAACTAACGGGATTTCAAGTAAAGATCCTCATTTTCTATACCGGTAGTGCAGAGCACAACTCGAATCCAGTCGGCCGTGTCTCGACTTGAGCTATGTTGCCATGGAAACTATCTGCCTTGCCATTCCTTCATGAGTATATTTTATGATTTGATTAGCCTGTGCTTGAGTGCAAAAGGGCCGAAATCAGAAGAATGAGAAAGACTATCGAAAATCCATGTGGCCAGCGGTTCCTTCTGGGTCCTAAACTATGTGTGTGCAAAATTTGGTTGAGATTGGTGGAACGGTGTAGATTTGTATACGGAACAGACCCACATACATACATACATATATACATACAGACTTTCACTTTTATATATAAGATTGAAAGGAATAATTTGCATGATTTCAAAACTTCCCTTGCGTGCCAGTTTTAGAGTTTTTAATTTGAACGCTTGTGTGGTAGTTATTAGGCCTATGCGAATAACAATTGGTATTATTATCTGAAAATTTGAAATATTAATATTATAAACATATTTTGTCTTTCACACTTACTATTTACTTTTTTAAACTCTCAAATTTCCATATTTGACTCAAGATATCTCCGTCATATATAATTACTAGCAGAAGTACCCGCTCTTCGAACGGTTTTCGGTATTAATAACCAGACGTTATCATTTGAGCTACTGTTGCAATGGTTAGGGGCTTGTCATTCCTTATTAAGTTTATCAGAACGAAGTTAGTTTTCTGGGTATATCACAGACACTGTTAATTTAAGGGCCTTAAAATGTGGTTTACGGAGAGCCATTATAGACTCCCTAGTTTTGTGTCACACATTGAGAAGCGCAACATGTGCTTTGGTCGTATTTCTAGGATTATTTTTATTTTTCGCCTATTTTAGCATGTATTTTGAAAAGTTTTTCCCTATACCAACCCTTCTATGAGAAGTACGGTGAAGAGTTTTATAATGATTGGTGTATTGACTCATGGTTACAATACCTAATTTAACGATGTTCCAAGCACCCGAACACGAGTTATAGTCGTATATAAACATAAAGATATATCAACCACACAGTGTCAAACAAAATCATCTTTACGATGAACCCGTTTGTCGACAAAAATATGATTACTTAAAATGTGCTCTCAAGCTAAATTCACCTAACGTGTACTTCCTGACGTGAAAATAATACTGAAAACCTCGTAGACGAAACGCAATATATGTCAAATAAAAAGTGACTCTCACCGTTGTGGAAAGTCCCCATCCCCTGGAAGACCCCTTTAATAAATTATAAAGGCTTGTGGTGCATGAAAATTCTGGATTTTTAGCCTCCAATGGCCCTAATTCCCAAAAGCTGCAAAACACACTATTTCAATTCAGGAATTTTTGAAAATAATGTTGCTGTTTGGATATATAATATACCTTCTGTACAACATATCGCACGTGTAAGTTGCGTTTAAAAATGCTAGGGTACCCCTTGACTCCCTTAAGCGCATTGATGAATTTAACAGTCTATGTTTGTTTCCATGATAACCTTATAGCCACTTTCGAACTTTTACAGAAATTTAATAAATTGAGTGGCGTTGCTTCTTACAGAAATAGATGGAAAGTTGGAGGTCACCACTTGAGATACTGTTGTCATGGTTACCGGCTTGCATTCCTTCATTAGTTTCTTCTTGTTCTTTTTCTTCTTCTTTCGGATGGGCCAGCTAAGGACCACAACGTTCAACTTTTCAGCTTGGCGAGGGACTTGATGTTTGCCCAATATTCGCGCATTCTCTGGCTATGTTTCTCCTTTCTCTCCTTTGTCCAGATGATGCCGGTTTTCTTACAGGGTGGTCTGTCCTGAAAACTCTTCTGTGTAAGTATCTTTCTGAGATTATCTTCAGTTCTTGGATGTCCTTGTTAACTTCTGTTAACCACGGTGTCACGCTCTTTCTATTCTCCCAGTAGTTAAGAAGCCGGTTGGTTAGTCTTGTTGGGTTCATCCTTGAAACATGTCCGTAGAAAGCCAGACGTCTGTTCCTGGCCACAGCTGTGATTTTCTCAGTATATCTATATAGCTCCTGATTTGGTCTTCTTCTGTACTCGCCATCCATTTTTATTAGTTTATTAACTGAAATTTGTCTTCTGGGAATATCTCAGAAATGTGGTTTTAGAGCCTTAAATCGTAGTAGCCTCCGAGCTACCGAGGGGCTGAATAATAATAATAATTTAATAACATAGGGATAGGGATATAATAGTCCTTTTGTACCACATGCACGTGTAAATCGCGTGAGGAAATTCAAGAGTACCCCTTGACCCAATTAAGCGCATTATATACGTATTGATGAATTTTACAGCTTAAGTTGGTTCCGTGATAACCTTATAGCCGTTTACGAACGTTCACAGTATTGTAATAAATGGAATGGCATTGCGTCTTTCAGCAATAGATGGACTTCTGAGATCGTGTTGCCATAGTTGCCGGCTTGCATTCTTTCAATAGCTTAATAAATGAAATTAGTTTTCTGGGAATATCTCAAAAACTGTTGATTTTAGGACCTTAAAATGTGGTTTTCGTGGCTGCAGGGCTCCCGAGTTTTGTTTCTCACATCGAAACGCTGAAAATGAGCTTTGTCTCGTCTTTCTACGCACATTTCAGCATGGATTTTAAGGGGTAGGCCCTCTTTTATGAGAGGCAT
Organism: Meconema thalassinum; assembly: GCA_946902985.2. NCBI lineage: Eukaryota > Metazoa > Arthropoda > Insecta > Orthoptera > Tettigoniidae > Meconema > Meconema thalassinum. The sequence continues at coordinate 799,712,030 of OX336390.1, read as the reverse complement.
GGAGAAGAGTTACATCAATGATTACTTTCGTGCCTCTGATGGACATCTGTACCAAATCTTACGTTGATCCACTCAGCCGTTCTCGAGTGATGCGCGTGCAAAGTTGTACACAGACAAACAAACAAACAAACAAACAAACAGACAAAAATTTTGTTTTTGCGCGCAACCGTCATAAACTAGTCTGAAACGCGTTAATAACTCAAATTTCCGTGGAAATTCAGAAAAAAAAGACAAACTTCCATTCTTGTTTATAGAGAGATTAACTGAAATTTGTTTTCTGGGAATATCTCAGAAATGTAGTTTCAGAGCCTTAAAACGTAGTAGCCACTGAGTCACCGAGGGCCTGAATAATAATAATTTAATAATATACGGATAGGGATATAATAGTCCTTTAGTACCACACCCGCACGTGTAGATCGTGTGAAGAAATTCAAGAGTACCCCTTGACCCTCTTAAGCGCATTGTATACGTATTGATGAATTTTACAGCTTACGTTGGTTCCGTGAAAACCTTATAGCCGTTTGCGAACGTTCACAGTATTGTAATAAATGGAATGGCATTGCGTCTTACAGAAATAAATGGACTTCTGAGATCGTGTTGCCATAGTTACCGGCTTGCATTCTTTCAATAGCTTAATAAATGAAATTAGTTTTATGGGAATATCTCAAAAACTGTTGATTTTAGGACCTTAAAATGTGGTTTTCGGGGCCCGTATGGCTCCCGAGTTTTGTTTCTCACATCGAGACGCTGAAAATGAGCTTTGTCTCGTCTTTCTCCGCACATTTCAGCATGGATTTTAAGGGGGTAGACCCTCTTTTATGAGAGGTATGGAGAAGAGTTACATCAATGATTAATTTCGTGCATCTGATGGACATCTGTACCAAATCTTACGTTGATCCACTTAGCCGTTCTTGAGTTATGCGCGTGCAAAGTTGTACACAGACAAACAAACAAACAAACAAACAAACAAACAATCAGACAGACAAAAATTTTGCTTTTGCGCGCAACCGACATAAACCAGTCTGAAACGCGTTAATTACTCAAATTTCCATGGAAATTCAGAAAAAACAGACAAACTTTCATCCTTATACAGTGTGGTCCACCAGCCCCTTATTTTTTTTGGAGGAAGGCAACCCAACTAACGCGTATATCACAGTCATCCCAAAAACATTAGTACCTGCTCCTTTACGTCAATTGTACACCTTTACCGTTGAGTACATCCTCGCGAATATAGTATAAATCAATAGTGGCACTGTTCTTTCAATGACCTCAAATATAATGCATGATTGAAACGACCAGAGCTCCGAATAACTCCTTACGTTTGGACAGGAAGTGTCTACGAATAGATTCAATAAGTGCCAGCATTACACCAAGGTTCTCGGTAGCTATGGTGGTTAAATCAAGAATTGCTAGAGTGGCGTCAACGAAGCCGCATGCTACTAGGTTCGAACCTTGAACTAGTACTTTTTTTTTTTGCTTAATGCCGTTTATTGTGGATGTATTATGGGCGCATATCTATCTGTTCCAACGAGTGATTTTTTATTTGGTCCTCAAAAGCACCGTACTTATCCGATGGTACGCAGCCAGATTGGACGATGACATAATGAAGTGTAGAACGAAAGCAAGGTATCCTGTATATTCAACGTAGCAAGTGTTCGAAATTTTGACCACCTTTGTTTAAAGGAAAACTTTGACTCACTCAGACGACCCACATAAAAAATAGTATTTTGTTATGTGGGTAGGCTCACGAATAAATACATCAGACCGAAACTATGATTTCTTTCAACGTCGTCTGTGCGAAAAGCGCTTGCTATACACTTACAATAAGAGTTAGTGAGGTTTTAAGGGGCGGAACTACGAGGACATCTGCCCCAAACATACAGTAAAAGAAGATAATTATAACATTATTGGTTTTACGTCCCTTTTAACTGCTCTGGCTTTTAGATACGCCGGGGTGCCGGAATTTTGCTCCGAAGGGGATCATCAACGTGCCAGTAAATCTACTGACATGGCTCCCTCGCATTTTCGCACCCTCAAATGCCAGCTGACTGCGCCAGGATACGAACCTGCAACCTTGGGCACAGCAAGCGAGAACGTTACCGCTGAGCTTCGCAGCAAGGCAGTAATTACAGAACGTGTCATATTATTATAAATATTGAACTATTAAAATTCTAATTATCACGAATAGAGTCGCCTCCGTTGCGTAGAGGTCAGCGTGATTCGCTGCCAACCCGGACTTCCTGTGTTCGATTCCCGGCTCTGCCACGAAATTTGAAAAGTGGTATGAGGACTGGGACGGGGTCTACTCAGCCTCGGGTGGTCCATATGAGTAGAGGGGTTTCGATTCCCACCTCAGCCATCCTCAAAGTGGTTTTCCGTGATTTCCCACTTCGCCTTTGGGAAAATGCCGGGATGTTACCTACCGTACGGCCACGGCCGCCTCCTTCCCTCTTCCTTGCCTATCCCTCCCGATCTGCCCCTCCCTTCCCATCCCTCAAGAGGACCCTGTTCGCTTTGCAGGTGAGGCCGCCTGGGTGAGGTGCTGTCCTCACCTCCCCAGTTGTATCCCCCAGTAGAAATGTTTCAAGCTCCAGGACACTGCCCGTAGAGGCAGTAATGATGGAATCCCTCGCTGAGTCAGTGGGAAAACCTAACCTGGAGGGTAAAATCGACAAAAAATAATAATTATTTTAACGAATAGTAAGTTATCCATCCATGGTTTTGAACAGTATTTAGGGAAAATAGCCATTTAAACGAGACAAGAAAATAACTTTCCCTATCGTCTTCGTAGATAATGTGAACAAAACCAAGTTGAAATCTTGCTGTACGAGGTAGGGAGGGTATAATAAAATAGTTAAAAAGAATTAAAAATCTGCCGTTGGAGTGTCTTGAACCCGGGATCTTCGAAAGAGCGAGCGGACGCAATAACACTTGCACACATTTCCAACACCCTCTGGAGGTTTTTATTGCACTTCTTATTAAAGCGTATGGTAAAATAATCAATTATTACAGTTAGATCTTAAATATTGATTGGAATGCATTCATTCAGTACCTGGCATGTTTTCTAATTTACTTAAAGCAAGTTTCGCGACCGCTTTACGTTAATAAGGCGACAGAACAGCAAATAATGCCCTCAGACGACAGCCCTTCGGTTTTATTTCATACAACTTAGCGTACAAAATGCTAGCGTGTGATACACTTCGGTCATACAAGCAGGTGTACTGACGAAGAGAACAGAATCATACAGGATTTTATACCAGCGATCACAGCAGCTTCCTTGCCAGCGAGTGTCGTGTGATAAGGCCTAAAGATATGCTATGACTTTTTGTTAAAATTTAATAACAAAACAAGATGTTCGGTAAAGAACGTATAGCCTACTTCCTCCTAAATGCATGGGTATTGTTATAACTCTTTGTCCTTTTCAAGAAGTATAATTGAATGTTGGTTCCTGACATACAACGTGCTATACGGATATTATACATGAATATGATGTGCCCTTTGCTAGTGCTACCTCGGTAAAAAAAATTCATTCAAATAGGTTTCACCGTGCTTGAATTGATATGGGGAATCGATTTGCACACATACATGTCCGCTATCTGCAAACTATTTGGCTGATGACCTTGTAGTTAGATCAAAACATGCTTCCCACAAAAAGGTATGTTGTTGAAAAATTTGGTAGAGATCAAATGATTAGGTTGTTCGTAATTTGATTTAAGCTTTTAACATTTGGGTGGCCGCCATTCCGTTTCCTTCAAGATGGCGGCGATATAAAACATGACACTAAGGTGGCCATTGCTAATGCTACCTCGCCACCAAACTCCGTTCCATTCGGTTTCACCGTGTTTGAGAAGATAGGGGGAATCGATTTTCACACATACATGACCGCTATCCGCACATTATTGACCTGATGACCTTGTAGTGTGGTCAAAGGATTCTCTATACACAAAGGTATGTTGTTGCAAAATTTGGTAGAGATCAGATTATTAGTTTGGTCGTAATTTGATTCAAGCTTTTAACATTAGGATGGCCGCCATTACGTTTTCGTCAAGATGGCGGCGATATAAACAAGACACTGGAGTGCCCTTTGCTAGTGCTACCTCTGTACCAAATTTCGTTCAATTCAGTTTCACAGTGTTTGAATTGATAGGGGGAATCGGTATGCACACATACATGACCGTCATCTGCAAATTAATGGGCTGAGGACCTTGTAGTTCAGTCAAACGACGCTCGCCATATGACTTTATGTTGTTGCAAAATTTGGTAGAGATCGGATGATTAAGTTAGTCGTAACTTGATTTAAGCTTTGAACATTTGGGTGGCCACCATTACGTTTCCGTCAAGATGGTGGCGATATAAAACATGACACTGAGGTGTTCTACGCTAGTGCTACCTCTGTGCCAAATTTCGTTCAATTCGGTTTCACCGTGTTCGAATTGATAGGGGGGCAGACATTCAGAGTTCACACACTCACACACACATAGACACACAGTCACACACACACACAGACAGACACACAATTTTTGGCCCTGTGTAGATCTCATAAGTCTACTTAATTGTTTGCAAAAATCGAAAGTATGCTAATAATACCATGGGAATTTCTAAGGAATACGTATACTTCGATGCAAGCACTGGCGATCAGAATATCCTTCGATATGTTGTTGTTTAGTTTCATTTGGGGGGCTAGAACATCGCGGTCATTTAGCCCCGTTTACTTGGGTGTGTGTGTGTAGAATTTGTCTGATAACCTGAGTTATTGCGGGCTTGTAATAGTGTGTGCATTTGCAATTAAGGATTGGGAAGGAGGCGGCCGTGGCCTTAAGATAGAATCCGTCCCGGAATTTGGCCGGAGTAGAAGTGGGAAACCACGGAAAACCATTTCCAGGGTAGCTGAGGTGGGAATCGAACCCACTTCTTCTCATATTTGCTTCTCGAGGCTACGTGTACCCAATTTCAGCCCTCAGACAAGTATTACATTTCTTGATAGAGCTGGGAATCGAACCCGGACCACCGAGCAACACTTCGATATGTTATGTTAATATTCATGCCAGTTTTTAAATTTTCTGCCATTACAGGTCACGTGGCATAACGTACCAATTCGATCGTATTTTCTTTATAAATCATCATAATTCAACGTACCCTTCACAAAAATACGTCGTAAGGCAATAATGTGGCAATGTAGTTACATCTCGACTAAAATGGAATGTGGGCTTTCGTTCAAAAAAAGTATGCCTACTACTGGATTCGAAGCAGCATTCTACCCGCTCGCGCCCACCACGTACGGTCAGGCTTTAACCCTCTTTTTTTTTTTTTTTTATTAGCTCTTTACAGAATTACAGAATTTTCAGATATGATACATACCATACTATTACATCACAAGAAAGTCCAGATAGTGTCCATATTTATCGTACAATTGTCCACTTTCACTAAGCTTCCAACGCTCTTTCTGCAGGTGATACCTGAGATCCAGGAATGAGAAATGTTGATCATTGTCCATCACGAAGTGTACATATTGGCCCATTATCCACACAATGGCAGTCTGTTTAATTTGGGGGAAGGCGGTCACCGACAAGCGAATCAACTTCCTGTCATCAAGGTCATCCGTGGGCACATTTAATAGTTGACATACGTTTCCCTTACACCACAGCCACGTGGAGGCAACTCGCGTGCATGATGTGAAGCGGTGTATCGCCGTATCAGTTTGACCACATATAGTACACCATGGGTAAGCTTCAAGACGGATGGTATATCGCCGTAGAGCGGTTGGGATGAGATCGTTGAGGAAGATAAAAACCCGGGAGTGTACAGCAGAAGAAATGGTCATAGCCCCAAAATTTTTCCAAACAGTGGGCCAATGGACGTAGAGGGTGGTGGCCTCTATTCGCGGTTTGGAGTGTACCACTTGCCGCAACATGTTATAAATACTTTTCGTCGTTGGAACAGTCCCTGAAGGCATTTGGCGAACAGTTTCCAGAAGGTGCTGTTGATGGTCCCTAAATATCTTCGGCAAAGCTCTCTCACAACCACGGGCTGTGTTCCGAATATCTTTGTATAGCGCTTTCGTAAAAGTGTCATGTTGGGAAAGAATGGTGATGTCGTTCTTGCAGAGGAGTGCACGGCATTTCATGCCATGAGCGGTTAGCCCTAGCCCGCCTTGCCGGGATGGGAGATACAACTGTTCCCGTTGTACTCGGAACAAAAATCCTTGCCATAGAAACCAACCTATATATTTTGCCAATTGGCTCTCAAACATTTTGGGCAGTGGGAAAAGTTGTGCGACATACCATATTTTAGAGAGCGCAAATACGTTGAGGACTACGACCCGTTGCACTATATTGAGGTTTCTTTGACCAAATTGGATCAGCACTCCCCTAACTTTGGCAATGACCTTAGTCCAGTTTGCGTGCACCGTGTCCAGAATCGACTGCTTCCAGGTAATGGCAAGAATTTTCACCTCATTTACTATCCGGAACCAGGGCTGTTGGGTAATCACTGAGTTATTATTGAGCGGAAGCAAAGCAGTTTTCTGGGGGTTCGATTGTGCTCCAGAGGCGATATGGTAGAGCTGAAGGACGCTATCGATGTGGGAGATGTCTTCGTTATTGCGGATCAATATGGATACGTCATCAGCATAGGCGCACATGCCAAAAACATGTGTGGACAGTTTGTAACCCTGTAGCTTCACCTGGGTAGTCCGAATGAACGGTTCAAGGCCAATGACAAAAAGTAGCATGGAGAGGGGACATCCTTGCCTAACTGATCGTTGTATTGGAATCAGAGGGGAAAGAAAACCGTTGACGAGCACTCGAGACGTAGCATTACAATTTATCATACGAATGTAGTCAATAAGGATTGCAGGAAATTCAAAGTGCTGCAAGACCATGTACAAGTATTCATGACTGATGCGATCGAAAGCTTTATCAAGATCCAAGGTGAGAAAACTCATTGGCTCAGTGGGGAGAATTTCGGCTTTTAGGTGTAGGTCCCTTAGTATCGCTAAGTTTGTTAACAGAGTTCTTCCAGGAATACTGCAACATTGTTCATCACCAATGATATCATGTAGAACAGTCTTCAATCGGCATGCAAGTACTTTGGTAAGGACTTTATAATCACTGCAGAGCAGAGTAACTGGTCGGAAGTCACCAACTGCCATGGGAGAGGATGTTTTTGGTATGAGGACTATGGTACCCTCGTGATGTGATCGACAAAGAGCACGACGTTGGAGAATGGTACGCAGGATATGACAAAATTCTTTGCCAATGAGAGGCCAGAAGTGTTTATACATTTCATATGGCAGTCCATCAATGCCAGGTGAGCGGTTGTTTGGGAGGTGCTTAACCACAGAGTGAATCTCTTCATCCGTAATATCCGCGCTGAGCCGAGTTTTGTTGTCCGGAGACAGATGGGTATTGCAAGATGAAAGCAATAGGGTCACCTGCTGTGGATCAATTGGAGCCGGAGCGTAGAACCGTTGATAAAATAGTGATATTTCACTACGTATAGCGTCAGGGGAGGTGACGACACTTCCAGTACTGGTGCGGAGGCGGTGGATATATTTACGTTGCCGCTCACGTTGTCCTTTGGCGATATGGTATACACTTGCACTTTCGTCTGGGAGCACTGTACGATCTTTTAAAGCCACGTTTATATGAGCGAGCGTTCGTTGCTGTAGAGACAGGAGCTTGGTTTTAACTTCCCGAATCTGGTCATATAACCGCTCCCCAGCATCAGATCTTTGCTGGAGCTGGCGAAGAACTCGATAGTAAAATTCAACTGTATCCCATCTTTCCCGACCTCGTTGGTAGGATATGTTCTTAAAGACGCGGCGGATCCCTGGTTTAACCAAAATATCCCACCAGTCTGCGCAGTCGCGAAATTTGCATTTTTGTTGGACCCATCGAGTCCAGTGTTGTCTGAAAATATCTTGGCATTCCTCCTCCAGTAATAGCGAGCAATTCAGTTTCCAATAACCTCTTCCTAAGTGAAATATGGGATGGGGGTAAGAGATTGTACATACGACAGCATGATGGTTAGTGAAACTGGCAGGTATCACTTCATATCGTCTAGGCTGGATAAGTTCCTGTGAAAAGTAGATGCGGTCAATTCCTGATGAGGAGTTGTGACTTATACAGGTGTAATGGGGCAGGGGCACCCTTAAACTATCCACAGCATCAATGAGGTGTAGGGAGGTAAGAAGGGTCCTGAGAGCCGGGTTGACACCTTTGTATGGACTAGTGGAATCCTCTGGGCGTTGAATACAATTGAAATCCCCTGCAAGAATAAGTTTTTCCTTAACATCGTGCAGATGAGGCAGTATACTCTGTTCAAAGAACATTTTCCGTTCCACACGTTTATTGGACCCAGATGGGGCATATACATTTATCAGGGTGGTATTGTTTATGTGTCCAGATATTATGCGTCCTGATGGATGACAAAGCACACCTTCGAGTGGGATATCATGTCTTATGAGGAATCCGGTCCCTCTATTCGTATTACCGGTATTGATGTATTGTTTGTAGAAGGCAGATATGGGTAAACACGGTATGGCAACTTCTTGAATGAAGGCAATGTCAATGTCTGCATCTCGAAGGAATCTCTCGAACAGTTGAAATTTCAGAGGGCATTCTATTACATTGATATTCACAGTGGCCACAGTGAGAAATTGCGCCATTAAGAGAAGTATAAAAGCTGTGCTAGACATACTGGAAGGTGGACTCGAAAGAAGACACAGCTGAGAATTATCCTGGTGCACTATGTCAAATTAGGTTGAGAGAGTTCCTTATGATTGCTATTCATAGGCCGGCAGTCAGCGTTTGAGAGCGTTCGTGGGTCCCTAGATGACGTAGAATGAAGATTTTGTTTCTTTTTCACAGCTGCGGGAACGGTTGTAGAGCCAGTTTGATTCTTCTGGGCTGGTACAGCAATCGAGGCATTTGTTTTTATCTTTTTAGATACGTTCTCGGATCCTCGATCAACCTGCGTAGGTGAGTCGGTAGGTACCAGAGAAGGTGGGGGCAGTGAAGACAAAATTTCTGTGGCAGCCTGTAGTGGCGGCATAATTGGTTCTAAGTCTGCGATACATGTTGCCGATAGCACAGGGGCACTCTGTGACTCGCTGAGCTGGTCAGTGTAAGGAACCAGTTCTGCGTCGTGTGTATCAGAGGCCACTGCTGGTGTTGTCCCAGCTGACTGATCAATAAACATGTGTTCATGTGACGTTTGCTGTGTCACGACTTCCGAGTATTGAACACGTCGTTGTTGTGTTGGAGTTATACCGAGGGGAATCATTTTCTGTGGGCAGTTGATACGTAGGTGTGTGTTAGCATTGCAAATTAAACAGGTCTGTTTCTGTCCATTATAAGATAGATAGCCAGAATGGCCACCAAAAGTCTCAGTGGAGGGGATATCTTGTTTTATTTCCATTGTGACTGGGCGTATTCCATTATACACCGGGAACTGATAAGCAGAAGACCATTGTTCTTTCCTGACGTCACTCACAGTGCCATATTTCGACAGGACGGATTTGAAAATTTCAGGTGGAACTTCAAGTGGGACATTAAATATACGCACTGTGGTAAAATTGGAATCCGCTGGGGAGAGCTTAACATTAGTCATTTCGCCTGAGGCATACTGAAATTTAATAGGATCTGCAAAATTATTTAACAATTTCTGATAAATAGATATGCTGATTACCTTGATGTACATGGTTTTTTCTTGTGCATTTAACTGGATGGCTTCTACTTGGTCGACAGTCAACCGGAGAGTATCGCTAATCCAGCGGTGAATTTCTCCTGGTGTGGCGCGAGAACTCTGCTTGTCCCATTGGCAGCGTACGGTATTTTTTCTCTGGTATCCGGACATGATTTTCAGCGGGGTTTTCTGGGTTTCCTGGTTTTGTTGTCCTATCTGGAACACTACTTGAAAAAGTATTGTCCGAATGACACACGGAAGGTCAGTTCACCCGTGGAACTATCGGAAGCACCGGTATTAGAAAATGTACACTCTTCCAATGCGGTCACACAGCGCGCTCACACGCACCTCACTCGGCCACGACTAGTGACCAACTAATAACCCTCTCAGCCACGAACCCATGATAGATGGCGCACGCTAAACGTGCTTTAGTCACTGGAGCCGTCCCACCTCAAACGTTTAAGTCCATCTCAAGGTCTTCAATCACGGTTTATGGTGTTGATTTAACTTTCTACTATTACAGATCACGTGGCGTAAGCTATTAATTCGATCGTATTACGTGTATGTGTGTTATTTCAAGGAGCAGTAAGTCACATGTTAGTAGAATGGGCCATAGTATTTGACGGGGAAAAATTAAGGTCGGTTTTTCTTTGCTAGACCCATGACCCAATTACATTGCTGTCACACAGTCAGAGCGCAGAGCAATATCGACCATCGGGAGAATTAAGATGTTAGTTGGGTTTCATAAAACTAAATAATAAGGGGCGGGTGGACCACACTGTATATAGAGAGATTTTTCAAAATGGATACCAACTTTTATGCATCTCCCAGGGTTCTGTAGGCATGCTAAGTTTTAAGACAATCAGGCATAAACTGCTGCAATAACAACATTTTGAATGCTGCTTCGGTGGCGTAGTTGGTAGCATGCTGAGCTTCTATGCCCAAGATCGCGGGTTCAAACCCGGCCGAAGTCGTTGGATTTTTAAGATCGTTAAAATCCCCTAGCAATCCGGTGGTCCTACCTCCAGGTCGATCGAATCGGATCACACTGCGTAAACCGGTGACCGAGGCACTGCCTCACTGTCAGACAGCTACTAAATTGTCCTCAAGAGGCTGAGTTACCCCGTTCCAGCACTCACATCAGTGCTAAAATCCCAGATGGAGCCAAGAATCGATTCCGGGGCCTCCGGGTGAGAGCCAGGCGCTCTAACCCCAACACTACGATCAATAAATACCTACGACTACGGTATTTTAGCTATACCAATAGCGACTGCATAGCGTCCCATCAATCACTAGTGGATACAGTAGATCACCCCCGTGACCGGAGAGAGAGTTGTCAGCACTGTCAGCGCCATTAATGCGAAAAAATATCAAGTTCGAACAACTTCCTTTGTTAACAACTCTCGGTCGGAGAACAGAATTCCTTTTTCTCTTCTCGCTCGACTTTCAAGTGAATGGAACTTCTAACGACTTAAATAAAAACAAAATACTAAAAAAGATGTTCTATTCCAACCAGAAATGAAACGAAGCACGAACTTTTACTTGACAGTTGCTCGGTATGAACTTCGTGACTTCGCGATGTTAATAATGTCGACTTTGGATCAGCAGTTCATCAGAATGTATTGCGTGCAAGGTTCAACTAGAGGAAACATACAATCTATCGCTATTTTCAACAAAGAGTTTTTTCGAGATTAATAATTTAAAACAAGTAGTTCCGTGATGAACTATACAGCCTATTTTCATATATCCTACTTATGTTAGTGCCACTATCAACATACACAATTTCTGTTTGATTGCTGTAATAGATTCGTAGATATTAAGAACCGACTAAATATTTCGGATGGTCGCCATGTTGGATTTTATATATGTAGGTCCTAGAGTTATGTACTGTTACATGCAGATTATTGTGAACGTGTGGTATTCAAACTTCAATCGCATAATTAGGACACAAGAAAAAACAAGGAGATTTTAAATTTTTTCACAGCTGCCATCTTGAGGTTATGGAAACAATTGAAATAAATTAGATGCCAGTGGATTAACATTCGTATAAGGATTTACTGTACCAAGTTTCACTGCACTCGGATGGTTAAATTGCGAGAAACGTCCATGTGAATATTTATAATTCGCGTCGCCGCCATGTTGGATTTGTGATCACCAGGTTATTTAAAGGCATGTTTGCCATCTCTTGATGAATACAGTACATTTGCATTTGTCAGTTGGCACAGGCTAGAGTAAAAGGTGGCTTTTCACCGATGTCTCAGTCTCACTCATGGCTGTGATTATATGGAAGCTACTGAGGTATGGGTGGTGCTTAGTAATGGCATTCGGGGCACAGTCAGTGCCTGTGAATGCTGTGAAAGGTTCAACTCATAGGGTTAGGACTACTGTTCTGACTCAGTGAGGAAAGCAATGGCAAAATACCTCACTCCTCTTCTTGCCTAGAACGCCTCAAAATAGCGCTGCCTTGGGTTTTTGTGGGTATCTACTCGCATAACGTAACGGCGGTGCGTTTTGAGGATCCAACCAGCCTTCGGGCTGACTACCTAACAGACAGATAGGTGAACTTAAGTTCATAGCCCCTATGAACATTAAAAAATGCAATTTGATTGCTAAAATAGATTCGTAGATATTCAGTATCGTCTAAATATTTCGGATGGTCGCCATGTTGGATTGTTAAATGTATAGGCCATAGAGTCATGTACCATTAAAGAAAAATTATTGCGTAGGTTCATTATTCAAACTTTCACTTCGATCGCATGACTACATCACAAGAAATAAAAACTTAATTTTAAAATTCGCACTGCCGCCATCTTGAGGTTATGTAAACAATTGAACTAAATTAGATACCAGTGGATTACAATGTGTATAAATATTTCCTGTACCAGGTTTGAGTGCGCTTGGAACATTAAATCGCGAGAAAGGTCTATTTAAAATTTTCAAATTCGCTTGGCCGCCATGTTCGTTTTGTAGTTAATTGGTTTTTGAAAGTCTTATAGATGGACTTCCAGTAGTGCCCTTTATCTCCGTACAAAATTTTAGGGAGATACCGCTAATAGTTTCAGAGATATAGAATGCCGGTGAAATATTTCGCACATCCGCCATCTTGTGATTATGTAAACAATTGAACGAAGTTAGATGTCGGTGCATTACAATGTATATGAACATATACTGTGCCAAGTTTCATTGCGTTTGGTTAGTCAAATCACGAGAAACGTCTATTTAAAAGTCGCAAATTCGCTTGGCCTCCATGTTGGTTTTGTAGTTACCAGGTTTTCAAAAGTCACATAAGTGAACTTATAGTAGTTCCCTCTATCACCATAGAAAATGTCAGGGTAATATCGGTAATAGTTTCGGAGATATTGAATGCTGGTGAAATATTTCGCACAGCCGCCATGTTGGATTGGTGAGTCGTAACAAAATTTGAAGGGCACGGTCGAGGTCGCCGGGAACAGTGCTATGAACTTTCCGAGTTTCATTGAAATCGCTCCTGCCGTTTAGATTTTATTAGGGGGGGACACACACACGAATCACACACACACACGCGCACACACACACGGACAAAAGGTGATCTCATAAGCCTATTTTTTCAAAATTGAAAATAGGCTAAAAATGATCGGAGATATTGTGTACAGTGAGGATAAGGAGAAGTTGCTGTTGTAATCCCTGAGAGGTTGTTGTTGTTGTTGTTGTTGTTGTTGTTGTTGTTGTTGTTGTTGTTGTTGTTGCTGTTGTTGTTGTTGTTGTTGTTTCATTTAAGGGACATCATTGTCATACAGCCCCGTTTACTTGGTTGAGTGTGAGGAGTTTTGTCTCAAAATCTGTGTTATAGCTATGGATATATTGGTGTGTGTATTTGTAACTCGGGTGATTATTGGGAAGGAGGCGGCCGTGGCCTTAAATTAGGAACCATCCCGGCAGAAGTGAGAAACCACGGAAAACCAGTTCCAGGAAAGCTGAGGTGGGAATCTTACCCACCTCTTCTTAGTCTTGCCTCACGAGGCTGAGTGTACCCCGTTTCAACATTCAGACCAAAATTAAATTTCTTGGCAGAGCCAGGGTTTGAAACCGGACCTCCAGGCTGAAAGCCAAGAATAAAAGGAAAGCTTGTGGTTTAACGTGACCGTTAATCTCGAGATCATGAGCAACGGGACCTCCTTTTTACGTGGAATCCGAACCACAGGACATGGCATTTCACTTCGAAAATCTCACATGCAATGACCGGGAATCGAACCCGGACCACCTTGGTGAGAGGCATACAGCTAGACCACTGAGCCACCACGCCACTGGAAGCCAAGAATGCTAGCCACTACACCACAAGGCGGTCTTCACTTTGAGGCTTGTATGTCGTGGTCAACAGCCCAGTCTACTTGAGTGTGTTTGGAATTTGTACGATAGCCTAACTTAAGTCATTGTTGTTTCTGTAGCCCACAAGTAGTGTGTGTATTTGTAATTCAGGTGAGAATTAGGAAGGAGACGGCCGTGGCTTTAAGTTAGGAACCATCCCGGCATTTGCTAGGATTTGAAGTGAGGAACCACGGTAAACCACTTCCAGGAATGCTGAGGTGGGAATCGAACCCACCTCTTCTTAGTTTTGCCTGACGAAGTTGAGTGTACTCCGTTTCAGCACTCAGACCAGAATTCTTGTCAGAGCCGGGGTTTGAACCCGGACCTCCACGGTGAAAGCCAAGAATTCTAGCCGCTACATCACGAGGTGGTCTTCACTTAGAGGTTTCGATATCGTGGTCAACAGCCCAGTATACTTGAGTGTGTGTGGGATAACTTTTCCTATGTTATTATTGTATCTGTTCTAGTACTGGTTAGGATGAGGGTGACCGTGGCCTTAAGTTGGCAAGCATTCCAAAGGAGTCTTGTAGTTTTATGTGACCATTATTCTCGCGATAATCACACCCAAAGTACTTGGGGCTACATGACCGTGTTGTAGCAACCCCTTAACTGAGGAACCAACCAACCATTCTCGCGATAAAGAGCCACGCGATCTCCTTTTTACGTGGAATCTAACCCATAAAACGAGACTTTTCACTTCTATAATCACACATGCATTAACGGGGAATCGAACCCGGTTCACCTTTGTGAGAGGCAAGTAGCTTGCCCACTGCGCCATCACGCCCTGAAAGCATTCCACTTATGTCTGGAGTAATCGCAGCAACCACAGAAAACCACTTACGAGGTAGGAATTTCTGCTTTGCCTGATGAGGCTGACTGTTCTCTGTTCCAACTTTAAGGCAGACCAAGTTCGATTCCCGGTCAATCCTTGTGAAATTTTCGAAGTGAGATATCACGTCCTGTAGTTTGGATTCCACGTGAAAGTGGAGGTCCCGTTGCTCATAATCGCGAGATTAACAGTCACACAAAACTACAAGTTTCGTTCCATCAGCTCCAACCCAGAATTAAATTCATTGACAGAACCGGGAACTGAACCTAGACCTCGCGCTTGCATGTTCATTGTAAACGCATCCATGATATTGGTGTCGCGTAACGTTGCGCTAAGCACCTGAAATTAGAGGAACATTTTAAAAAATAGGTATGTTTGTATTTACTGTATATTATTGTTGTCAATTCGTTTTACGTGTTTGGGGCATCTTGGTCATCATCCCAGGTTTACTTGGTTATGGTCAGTGCGTTGGATCCCCTCGGCCGTTAATCTTGGTCACCGTGACCTCACCTTCCAACAGCTATTCAGTTGTCCTCACGAGGCTGAGGGCACCCCATCCCTGCCCTCACGTCTGTTTCTAAAATCCCTGACGGAGCAGGGAATCAAACCCGGGGCCTCCAAGTGCGACGAATGCACGCTACCCACACAATTTAACGCGTATGTATGCATGTATTACCTGAGAGTACTCATAATTCATTTCTTTAGCGCTTATGAAGTTATTTTCAGTTGCGTTTTGTTAATGTATGGAAAGAGTCAACACAGGCAAACTCTAGTTATTGTCTAACACTTGAGAGCAGGTCTAGTTTAAATGCAAAAGCCTTTGTGTTTATCATTACAAACAAACTTTGACTTGTAGTTTAATGCTATTTGAACAATCGATATAATGACCTCGTATTACTCTGTTTGGATAACAATTCAAGGAAAATGACGGTCACTGTGCCGCAATAGAATATTCCTCCTCTTCATTTTACTGGGTCAAGGATGAGTTTTCTATATACCAATTGTTTCTACGGTTGGATCCATATTCTGACGCCAATCTCATAACACGAGCTAATTGATTGATTAAATTATGTATTTATTTATTTATATATTTATTTGAGCTATTCGTTCTCGCAGTAAAGAGGCGCAGGTGCGTTTCATAAAAAGGGAGGTAGCTCGCAATTCGCTACTCCTGTGGGGATCAGGGCGGAGACACCAAGAGCCCACTGATGAGCCAGCTTGGTGTCCTAGGCGAAATCCCACACAAGACACGGCACAAACCTAGAAAAAGTGCTGAGTTTTTATTTATTTATTTATTTATTTATTTATTTATTAAGTTCATGTAAATGTTTTCAGGATTAGGGAACCTCCCATAAAAATTGGGTACAATCGTGTTGACCAACTGAAAATAATTAATTTCGATAATTAATAAATCATTATTGTGACAGTATCATCCCGGTAGATTTACATTTCGTAAATGAATTCCTTATGGACATATCCAAAATTAATTAATGTCGTGTGGTCTCCTGAGAAGCCGCGTATAAGTCTTTTATTTAACGCCCGTGGGTGACATGCGTGTCCTAATGAGGATGGGGTGATGATGTAGACGGCACATACACCCGGTCCCCGAGCTAGATGAATTAACACCAGGAGATTAAAACCCCCGTGGTCCGGCTGGGAATCGAAACCGGAACCCTTCGGGCCAAATCCTAGCGCGTTAACCAATTCGCCAAGGGGCCAGAAAATCCAAAATTGTTATACCGTGACTTTCCAGGTAACCCACTATAACTTCTGTAATTTCTCAAATATTTCTCTAATCTCATCCTAACGAGAACCGGTCAGAGGGCATTGGTCCAAGGCTTCTAGACATATCTCTGATATAGAATCACCAGGACACTGCTAGTTATAGGCGTAAGATGAGTTATTCTTTCCATACTTTGAGGTAAAAGCCAGACTTGGATAGAAGAAAAAATTAAAAATAACTTGTTAATGTTGCTTTTTTTATGAATCTAATAGCTTTCAATAGAACTAATATTATACATCGAAATAAATTAAAGTATCATAACCCATTTTTCAGTTTTGCCTAGTTCTATTAAAGAAATCATTGCAGCGGTCAACACTCTCGACTGGAAAGCTTTCTTGAATCAAATTAAATGTCAATAATGATTGTTTCACCTTGAAAGAGTATTGAAATATTAAAAGCATTATTCAGTTTTTACTAAGTAATCTCTTAGTAACAGCCTTTCATTCGGACATCACGTTCACAGTGGGAAGTGAAGTGAAGTGCACGCCAGTACAGGAACAGCCGTAAATCAGCTAAGTCTGCAAAACCACATGGTCAACTCAGTATCATTTAAATGTTTGTTTAAGTGTATAACCTAACTAACCAACTACAAAATCTCATTGAGCAAATAATATATTTTATAAGTAACGGTTAATAACAAAACAGTTTAGAACGCAATCGCTTCAAGAGCTCACTACGGTAGAAGTTAACGATTATAAAGAGTCTCCATACTCATAGACATAAAAAGTACTAACAAGTAACCCAACACTTATAGAAGTCCGAGTAAAAGGTTTATCATCCGTCGGTCAATATTATTTTATGTTCCAAAACATTTAGAAAACGTTTTGGACATGTTACAAACTAGGTTTGTTCTTCATTTTGCTGATAAAGAACCACCCTAGTTCGAAACATATCCAAAGAAATGTATTCTTCATTTTGCTAAAATTGAACTAACCAAGTAGGAACATGTCCAAAGAAATTTGTTCTTCAATTTGCTGTTGAAGAACCACCCCAGTTCGAAACATGTCCAAAGAAATTTGTTCTTCATATTTCTGAAATAGAACTAACCAAGTAGAAACATGTACAAAAGAATGTGTTCTTCATTTCGTTGATGAAGAACTACCCTAGTTCAAAACATGACCTAATAAACTAGTTCTTCATTTTCCTTATGAAGAACTAACCTAGTTCGAAACATGTCCAAAGAAAATTTCTAATATTTTTGAAACATTAAACAATATTGGTAGATGGATGATGATTTTTTACTAGGATTGTAAATCAATGCGGAATATTCATTATTAACCAATTACAGTTACTTATAGAAACCTAAGCCTAAGTGAACAGGATCTGATGATGTTCGCTTGACGAACGAAACTGGTCCATCCAATTTAGCCCCCAATTGTGTGAGAAGTATTTTATTAAGCTTGAGCTCCCTCCTTTCCCCGCGCGCTCCGGTGAGCGTGACGTCATCCAGCCAGCTACCTTATTTGACCTTGGTTTGCACTTACTAATGGACTTTGAGTTCACGCAGTTCGCTGCATGATTATGAGGCTTTCCCTCAGCATTTTTCAGCATTTGTAGCATTTAAAATTATATAAAGTGTAGTCTTTCAGGCTGACTATCACTCTTTTTGTTACTTCATTACTTTTATAAAATTACAATTACTGAATTCAATCAATAAGTCATTACCGAAAGTAACGGTTACTAGCAACACCAACGTATCCAAAGCATACAGCCACAATATCCCGAGTCCTTTAATGAAGCACCTCAATTTGATAACTGTACAGAGTGTTTTTAAATTCCCATTACAGACTTTGAGGGCTTGTAGTGGGGACCAATATGGTGAAGTTTAGCATTGGAACTTGTGTTTGGAAACGTACCGTCTTCCCGCTACCCGCAAAAAGCCACCACAGCACACTTCCAAATCTCCCACAATGTCGACGCCACTGACAAGAGTACGTATGTCATTGACACTGCCAGCTGGATCGCATCCCTCCTGGCTGCTTTAGACTGCCTGCCCATTCAACGATTACAGCATTGGTTTATGCGTACAACCTCGTTTCCAAATATAGACGCTAAGAGCAGCACCAACCCGCTGTGACCGCCACTTTTTCAAGTCACTGTTGCAGACATTTGTTTTGTATTGATGTTAATGGCGTCAATAATAATAGCCTGTTCTTTATTCGGTGTTAACTGTATTGCAGAAGCATAACTTTTCTGGGATTTCTTGGGCACATTGTGGTTAGAACTGTCGGTAAGGTTAGGTACGGTCTGACTTCCTTGGTAAGAAGCCATTGCTTTGAGTGTGAAAGGCTTTGGAGCCCCGCTGAATTACGATGTTCAACCGTTTGTTGTTTGTTTTCCGCGAAGTTGTGTTTTGGATTTTAGAATGCCGTACTGCTGCGTGCTCTTTTGTAAATCAGAAATAAAATCTGCATTAATATACTCGTGTATATTTGTACGCCTCCAAGTGTTGAATGGGCAGGCAGTCAACAGCAGCCAGGAGGGATGCGATCCAGCTGGCAGTGGTCATTGAACGATCACCTAATGTCCCATATCCCCTAAAGGTTAGTTGACATTCCATACCTCATTCCACGAAAGCTCACGGGTGCGACGTACTTGGTAATCCTTGAAGACGTACTGCATGAGTTCTTAGACGATGTGCCACTGCATATGCGTCAAAACATATGGTTTCAGCACGAAGGCGCACCACCCCATTTTTCAATTGAATCGTCCAGTTGCAAAACTCGTTTAATCCACTTGTGAATGAGAATCATTTTCATGAGAAACGTTTCTCTGGACTTTGCCTCGCGTATCTTTTGTGTTTGTTGTTTTCTACTTTTTGATTTGTTTTTTTTGGTTCCTGGTATTGTGTTTGCTTTGTGGTTTTACTTTTGAATTTTACTTTTAGATTTTCTTTCTTGGTTTTGTGTTTGTTTTCTGCTTTTGCTTTTTTTGAATTTTGTTTCCCGTTTTTTTTTGTTTTCAGCTTTTACATTTGTTTTTTAATTTTGCTTTTTGCTTCATGTTTTTTGGTTTTTGGTTTTGTGTTTGTTTTCTGAAAAATCAAAATAAAACAAAACAAAATAAAATAAAACAAAATAAACAAAACAAAATCAAAATAAAACAAAATAAAAATAAAAAATTAAAATATAAAATAAAACAAAACATTTCAAAACAAAATAAAACGAAATAAAATAAAACAAAATAAACCAAAAACTAAAAAACAAAATAAAACAAAATAAAATAAAATCAGATAATTAAATAAATAATTTTATGTTCGACCCTCACTATTATGTGTTTGAAAACTGTATCATAATGATGGTCATTATAACACCGTTTTTCATTACGATACAGCTTCTCCAGCCAATCAGAGCTCGTTCATTGACCAATTAGGTAACGATATCTTCGCGCATGCGCTCAAAATCCAACATGTCGGACATAAACACAACATCGAACGATAATAAATTCCCGACATGGAATACGCACCGTCCATATGTTCGCGTAAATAAACTGGCGAATATGAGACAAGAAATAGCACTGTACCTTAATATCCCCAAAACCAATTTCTACACAGCGCGTGGTTTTGACACGACTTCAGTGACAGTTTTATTGAATACTGGTGCACAATCTGAACAAGGCCATGTAGTTGGTCTTGATCTGAACATATAGTATTGAAGCACATAGAGCGCATGCGTTGGTTGTCCAAAGAGCTTGGAAAAACAGATATACTACCCACCGCAGCACCCGATCACAACATTCTAGTGACTGAACAGATATTCATGAATATTTATGTTAAAACATATAATAAAGTTATACTTATCGTCGAACATAAACAGTCGTATGCAACTCGCCTATAATGGTAATTAAGACACTCGTATGGAAATTATAAAACTCGCATACGCTCGTTTTATAAAAATACTCGTGTCTTAATTAAAGCCATTATAGGCTCGTTGCATAATGTACTATTACGACATGATCCTTATTCACAAGTGGATTAATAGTACATTATGCAACGAGCCTATAATGGCTATAATTAAGACACGAGTATGTTTATAAAACGAGCAGTGTCTTAATTACCATTATAGGCGAGTTGCATACGACTGTTTATGTTCGACGATAATTATAACTTTATTACATGTTTTAACATAAATATTCATAAATATCTCTTCGGTACCTAGAATATTGTGATCGGGTGGTGCGCTAGGTAGCATATCTCCGTGTTCCAAGCTCCCTGGCCGACCGACGCATGTGCTCTGTGTGCTTCAATGCCATAATTATGTGCAGATCGTAAACCGGTATTCAGTAAAACTGTCACCGTAGTCGTTTGAAATCAACGCGCTATGTAGAAATTGGTTTTGGGTATATTAAGGTACAGTGCTATTTCTTGTCTCATATTCACCAGTTTATTTACGCGAACATATGGACGGTGCGTATTCCATGTCGGTAATTTATTATAGTTCGATGTTGTGTTTATGCCCGACGTGTTGGATTTTGAGCGAAGGTATCGTTACCTAATTGGTCAATGAATGAGCTCTGATAGGCTGGAGAAACTGTATCATAATGGAAAACAGTGTTATAATGACCATCATTATGATACAATTTTCTGACACATAATAGTGAGGGTCGAATATAAACGAGTTTTGCACCTGGATGACTCAATTGTGGTCCGAGATCATGTGGCCCAATTGCTTGGCCTGCGCGTTCACCCGACTTGACACTGCTAGACTACTACATGTGGGGTCACATGAAAACCTTGCTTTACGAGACCCCTGGAGAATCCGAGGAAGATCTACTGGCGGATGGAGGACCAAGGATTGGTGATCGTGTGTACCAGAACATGGTATGGAGGTACCGTGTGTGTGGTCGTCACATCGAGCCCCACCTGTAATTGGATCCAGACGACAAGCAGCAGGAGTCGGACAGAGCGCTGAAATTGCGGGAGCTATGAACGTGTGCTGTTGTGGTGTTTTTGCGAGAAGGCGGTACATTTCCGGACACTAATTCCTATGTTAACCTTCTTGGTCCCCACTACAAGCCCTCAATGTTTGTAATGGGACCCCCCAGAGGCTCATATCTAGTGGACGTGGGTTGGCGACCCCAGCTGAGTTCGGCATTGCTTCCACTTACTTGTGCCAGGCTCCTCTCTCTTATCTTTCCTGTCGGCCTCCCTTGGTCAACCCTTGTTCACTTCCGATCCCGATGGTATTAGGGTCCTAGGGAGTCTCTTTCTTTCCCTCCTTGTGACCCTCCTCTCATCTTTCAGGATCCCTCATTCTTCGTGGGTTCCACCTTCTTTTTCTTTTACATTTTGTACGTCTTTTCACTTCCAAGTACATTGTGTGCGTCTTTTCAATCTAAATTCCGTTTTGTGAGTTTCTTCAATCTAAATTGTATTTTTCACGTACTTTCAATCTAAATTAAATTTAGTAAGCATTTTTTTCACTTGCATTTTGTGAGTATTTTGAATTTCAATTGCATTTTGTAAGTATTTTAAACCCCAATTGCATTTTGCCTGGATTTTCAATCTAAATTGCATTTTTGCAACTATTTTGAATCTAAATTGCATTTCGTTGGTATATTGAATTTCAATTGCATTTTGTAAGTATTTTCAACCTAAATTGGATTTTGTAAGTGTTTGGATCTGAACTCCATTTTGTGCTACTTTTCCATCTAAATTCCACTTTGTCAGTCATTTTCCTTTAACTTGCCTTTTGTGAGTGCTTTCAGCCTAAGTTACATTTAGTACGTGTTTTCAGTCTACTTTTGTTTTCGTTATGGTTCTCATTTCATTGTTATTTTCGTTATCATCCTGACCTTTAGGAGCCGATAAGCTCGATGTTAGGCCCCTTAAAACAACAATTGTCATCATCATTGTAATGAGAATTTAGAAACACCCTGTATATACGTTTCCCTCGAGCAGCAAATCAGCGATATTATCTTAATTTCCGGTGATCTGTAAGGATCTCAATTCCGCCGACAGATACAAATGCAATGCGTCAATCACGAATTGCATTACGGCCATAGCATTGCTGTAATGGGGTGTGATGTCAGTAGCGCGTTAATATATCGCTAGCTATTTGACATAATTAATAATCAGCTCCCAAGCTGTTCGAGTATGTCACTGTATCCATCGTGCAGGTATTGGAGGGGATTAGGACGATTCATGATCACAGGATCAAATAAATGACAAGTTCGATGGCAGAGAGAGTTATCACACAATAGCCAAGAATTGAGTTGTTGATAAGTACGTCTAGGATGTTCATGACCTTAAAGAGTGAGAAATATGCAAGCAAATAAACCCTTAGAAATATCTAAATGGCCCAGAAATGACAACATAAATGCAGGCAAGTTTCATCTCAAAGAATAGCTACTTCATATACAGGTTAACAGTAAATTCCTTAAGACGTATTTAAGTTTCATTACGATCTGATCAATACGTTTGATGTAATGATCTTTCTAGGTACGGTGAGCGCTCAGTTAGTCTTGGTAAAAGAACTGGCACCTTTTTTTGTTCAATCAGCTATAAAATTTTAATCGAACATGATATAAATGCTTACTTGACTTAGCTAAACGCAGAATAAAAACAAGAAGTTCCCTGAAGAACTATACAGCCTACTTTTCATGCCAATGATTATTCTACAGAAGCTGATGGATTGGAATCCCAGCTAGCCATAGGAAACAACGATTATTCTACAGTATATGAACCTATCTAGAATAATGACGAAATTAAGTTAGTAATATCGAAATATCTAATTAGTTCAAAATATACCTGGTATAATGTAGCCTAATAGAGCACTAGAGTTGGCAGCCCTGGTGACTGAATATATTCTTAGTTCCATCTCTTAAGGTAGAGAATACAAAATTTGGTTGAAGTCCAATGGACTTTACATCAGTTAGACACTGGATCTATCAGCACGCGTAAAATCATGTTGCCAAAAATACCATGCGTGTGCTGGTCAGAAATAATCTGAAATATTATGATATCTTGTTGTGCCAATTTTGGATGAGATCCATTTGTTAGTATAGAAGTTACATGTATTTTAAATTGGATATATCAGCAGGCATAGAATAATGTTGGCAGCACCGCCTTGTATTAATTACTCCAAATTAATCTAGAATGTCAGGTGCTATACGTGTGCAAAGTATAGAGCTGTTGGCTTGCATACGTTCTGATATATTGATATTAGGGGAAAAAATATAGACAGCATTTATTAACAGTTGGCAGCCCTGATTGCTCTTAACAATACTTATAGTCATATCTGTTATGGTACACATAGCACATACGAAATTTGCTTGAAATCCAACTGATAGTACAGAAGTTACATGTATTTAAAAATTGGTACTATCAGCAGGCTTATAATCATGTTGGTAGAACTGACGTATATAAGTTACTCCAAATGAATCTAAAATGTCAGAATATACGTGTGCATAGTTTAAAGCTGTTGGCTTGCATACTTTCTGATATATTGGTATTTGGATAAAAATAAATAAAGAGAGCAATTATTAACAGTTGGCAGCCCTGGTGGCTCTTAAGAATACGCTCAGTCATATCTGTTTATGTACAGATATTACATACAAAATTTGGTTGAAATCCAATTGATAGTGTAGAAGTTATATGCATTTAAACATTGGACCTATCAGAAGGCTTAAAATTATTTTGGCAACACTGTCATGGTTTGTCTCCTGGAAATTAAACTGAAATAGTATTATCTACATGTGTGCCAATTTTGGAATAGCTCCCATGCATACCTCGCAAGATATCCAACATGGAGCTCAAATTTCTAGTGCGTTTTTCAGCAGTTGGTAGCACTGACATCATTTTCAAATATGGACGTGAGATATTCCGGTGCACATCTTTACTCATACTAAATTTGGTTTTGATTGCTGCAGCCGTTTAGGAGTTGTTAGGGGGGGACATACACACAGCCAGCCAGCCAGACAGACAGTCAGACACACATTTTCCCGGATCGATCTCATAAGTCTACTTTTTCCTTATTTTTGCAAAATGTGAAAAGTAGGCTAAAAATTACGAGCCTTACAGTAGTCGCATATGATGTGTAACATCTGACATAGAAGAAATCTCACGTGAAATTGTTGATACATCGGTATTTTATACTATTATTGGCACAAATATTAATCTATTGTAAAAGGGAGTGTTTTACAGATATTGTAGTTTATAATACGGAACTCATTTTATTAGATGATTTGTAGCTTTCACCAGCACTAGCCTAAATAAAGAATACGATATGGATCAACTAGATTAATAGACGCGACACCGCTCATAGCCTTAAATTCCTTATAAACAGGTCCTCTTGATTCACAGACCAACACGTAATTTCATATGGATTCTGTTAAAATGAGTCATATTGATATGATAAATATCGTTTAAAATGATAATCTGGTAGCAAAAATTATCTACCCCGCCCAGGATTCGAACCGAAGATCTCTAGATTCACAGTCATACGCAATAACCCCATGGCAATTTCGAATACGCAAATATTGTGCACAAGATCGTGATTTATTTCCACGTTCCAATAATACTGCATTACGGAATTAAGTTTCATTTATATTTTGCTTGTTTCGATAATGTTCCTGAGTGACATTGGGTGATATGAATAAAACGGAGTATAAACTTCGAAGTATATACTTTGAGCATGAGCATCAGTTTTGAGTATATACTCGGTTTGTTATGAATAAAAGATCTTGAGTATCTACTACAATTTCCGGTCCTTTTGGAGTATATACTCCACTTGTGCCACGATGATACTCTCGTATCGTCGACGCACGTTTAGTCAGTCAACTGTTTTACATGCCATTTGTTAATGCAAACCAGTCGTCTGCTGTAGACTTGTCTTGTTGATTAATTGAAAGTTCCTGGTTAATTGAAATGTCTGTTAGCAGGGATGAATATGAGTCGTCCAGTTGCAAAACTCGTTTAATCCACTTGTGAATAAGGATCATGTCGTAAAATTATTTAATTATTTTATTTTACTTTATTTTGATATTCTTTAAAAAAAATATATGTTGTTCTGTTTTATTTATTTTATTTTACTATGTTTTAAATTTTTATTTTTTGTTTTGGTTTGTTTTGTTTTATTTTTGTTTTTATTTTCTTTTGTTTATTTTGATTTTGTTTTGTTTATTTTGTTTTACTTCAATTTGTTTTGTTTTATTTTGATTTTCCAGGAAACATACACAAAAACAAAAACACAAAGCAAAAAGCAAAATTCAAAAACAAAAGCAAAAGCAGAAAATAAACAAGACACACAAAACAAGAAGCAAAAACGGAAAACAAAAAACAAGAAACACAAAGCAAAAAGCAAAATTCAGAAATGAAAGCAAAAGCATAAAACAAAAAACAAGACACAAAACAAAAAGCAACATTCAAAAACAAAAGCAAAAGCAGAAAACAAAAAAACAAGAAACACAAAGCAAAAATCAAAATTCATAAACAAAAGCAAAAGCAGAAAACAAACACAAAAACAAAACCAAGAAAGAAAAGCAAAAAATATCATTAAAAAGCATAAGCACAAAGCAAACACTAAACCAAAAAGGAAAAAGTAGAAAACAACAAACACAAAAGATAAGGGAGGCAAAGTCCAGGAAAACGTTTCTCATGAAAATCATTCTTATTCACAAGTGGATTAAACGAGTTTTGCAACTGGACGACTCATATGATCATTATATCAAATGTTTCCGATTTGGCCTTTGTAAGGATTGTCTGTAACTATCCTTCAGTCTTTAACAAGTCTCAAACACCTAACTCGCGGAAGGAAAAAAGCGAATGTTTAAAAGCTAGAAAGATTCGCTACGCTGGAAACTTTGGCAAATGCATTACAGAAAGTCAAATACTGAAGAAAATAAATTGTTAGGTAGATTTCGTTAGAAAGCTAACTATTGCAATGGGTCCCATGTTTCGACTTCCGGAAAATTTCGACATATCTTCGCGTTTCACATCCCCCAGACCCCAATACCACCGTCAGATCAAAAGTGTATATATAATTTATGTATATATGTATCTATCTATCTATATATATATATATATATATATATATATATATATATATATATATATATATCAGTTTCTTGTGGACACGATAACTGCCGTACTTTTGCACCAATCACTTTGAATTTTTTACATAATATGTATCCCTATAAAATCTCGGTCGAGTTCGTTAATGGGAAAACTCGGTCGAAGGGGGTGAAAATGACGGGCTTTTTTCGAAAAAGTGAAATTTCGCTATAACTCTCTTAATACATGACATATCGAATCCATTCAAAGTTCATAATATGTGTCGGATAAGTGCCAAAAATTTATGTCAAATAAGTTTTTTGATAGCACCAACCATTGACCAAAGGGGTGGGAAAAAGTGGGTTTTTCGGGAAACATTAATCATATCTCTCTTAATAGGCACAATATCAAAACCGTACAAAATGGAAAATATTCCCCTAATAATTATCTAAACCTTTTGTCTGAAAGAATTTTTGATATGACCCACCATTACGCCAAGGGATGAGAAAAATGATTTCGGAATTTTAAAAAATGCCAAGTGCCATCAGAGGTTACCATAACAACGCTTTTAAATTGATAAGGGATGATCTATCAGAGATTGCCAAGACAACGCCATTGACGAGATCACATTCATTTTTAGACTACTTTTCACACTTTTCAAAAATGAGGAAAAAGTAGACTTATAAGATATATCCGGGAAAATGTGTCTGTCCTTCTGTCTGTCTATCTGTCCTTCTGTCTGTCTGGCTGTGTGTGTCCCCCCCCCCCCCCTATCAACTCCTAAACGGCTGCAGCAATCGAAACCAAATTTAGTATGATTAAAGATGTATACCGGAATATCTCAGGCCCATATTTGAAAAAGATGCCAGTGCTACCAACTGCTAAAAAAACGCACTAGAAATTCGAGCTCCATGTTGGATATCATGGAAGGTATACATGGGAGCTATTCTAAAATTGGCACACATGTAGATAATACTATTTCAGTTTAATTTCCAGGTGGCCATACATGACAGCGTTGCCAAAATAATTTTAAGCCTTCTGATAAGTCCAATTTTTAAATGCATATAACTTCTACACTATCAATTGGATTTCAACCAAATTTTGTATGTAATATGTGTACATAAACATATATCACTGAGTGTATTATTAAGAGCCACCAGGGCTGTCAACTGTTATTAATTGCTCTCTATTTTGTATCCAAATATATCAGAAAGTATGCAAGCCGACAGCTTTAAACTATGCACACGTAAATTACCCGACATTTTACATTAATTTGGAGTAACTTATATACGTCAGTTCTACCAACATGATTCTAAGCCTGCTGATAGGACCAATTTTTTAAATACATGTAACTTCTATACCAACAAATGGATTTCATCCAAAATTGGCAAAAGAATATATAATATTTCAGATTATTTCTGACCAGCACTCGCATGACATTGTTGCCAACATGCTTTTACGTGTACTAATAGATCCAATGTCTAAATCCATGTAACGTCCTTTGGACTTCAACCACATTTTGTATTCTGTACCTTAGGAGATGGAAGTAAGAATATATTCAGTCACCAGAGCTGCCAACTGTATTGCTCTATTAGACTACATTATGCCTAGTATACCTTATTTCGAACTAATTAAGACATTTCGATATTACCCACTTAATTTCGTCATTATTCTAGATAGGTTCATATACTGTAGATTAATCTATGGCATGAATCTTAATTTTAAGAAAAGTAGGCTCTTTAGTTCGTCACGGAACTTCTTGTTCCATCTGACTATGAGGGAAGCGGCTAACTGGTAGCTTGCTGAACTTCTATGCCCAAGGTGCTGGTTCAAAGCCGGCGAAAGTCGCCGGATTTTCTAAGAGCGCTAAAAATCCGTCAGCATGCTTTCCTTCGGAGGGAAAGTTACAACATTCGTTGCAAGTCGCTGGTTGCGGTGGCATCTAGCAGCCAAGTTCACAGCTAGGTGTCGTTGACGTTAGTATTTGGTAAAAAATTAGGTACTACTACTTAAAAATGACCTTCTGCAGACCTTGCCTGAATTACAGACTAATACAGTCATCAGAAATAACACCGCTTATCAGACAGATTCTACACATACCCAATGTACACGGGGTTACATGACCACCTTGTCGCAGCCCCTAAACTGAGGAAGCAACCAACATCTCTGCGGGAGATAAAATTTTGCGTGAAGAAGTAACAGACTGTTAGATAGTTACACATTAGTTCCAAACCTTGCAGGCCCGTGGTGGCGCAGCGGTCAAGCTGTTGGCCTCTCACCAAGGTGGACCGGGTTTGATTCCCGGTCAATGCATGTGAGATTTTCGAAGTGAAATGCCATGTCCTGTGGTTCGGTTTCCACGTAAAAAGGAGGTCCCGTGGCTCATAATCACAAGATTCACGGTCACGTAAAACTACAATCTTCCTTTTTTTTCAAACCTTGCATAAGGACAGTGTGATCACGAGTATAAAAGTGAACCCCAAATGACAAGAAGGTTACCATCCCCATAAGTCAGTAAAATGTTAAAAATATGCATAGAAAGACGAAAAAATGTTAACTAGCCTCCAATTGTAAAATACTTTCTCGCAATAAATGAGGTCTGATCCTCCTACGAAAACCTGCATATTTTGCCTATTATAGCCTATCCCCTAGTTTGCCCGGTGAAATCTACCTCCGCCTTCCGGCGTACCGAGAGGAATTTTTTTTTACAGCTTTTCCTCTTGTATCCGTGTATTTGCCCAAAAAGTAATCAGAAAGCCATAGAATATTATCTATCTTAAACCGGTATAATGATCTACAGTCCCTCTCAGAAATCGTTCTTCGTAATTTATACACTTTCCTAGCCCACAAGTTGTTTACATCTACAAACATAACCTCAACCACCTTGAGATTAGACAGCTGAGCATGGTAATGGCCAGACTTCAGAAATTGTGAGTATATACTTCAGATTTGTAGCATATACTTCTTTTATTCATACCACATTGGAGTATAAACTCACTAACGGAGTATTTACTCCCACCTTTGAGTATGTACTTCTCAGTGAGTTTAAACTTCAACTTTTTATTCATACCATTCTGAGTATATACTACAAAATTGTTGAGCATGAGCATATACTCCGTTTTATTCATATCACCCATTGTGTTTAAAATGCCTTATGCCAATGTAATGCCGACTACTTACAATGTTTGATATTAAGGCATTTTACCATTTAAAAATACTGATACGAAGACTTCGAACATGTAACATGTCATTTGTTTAAATCACTTGACAACAGAGTTCGCATGAGCGTTTTCCGTTCAGTATGTCATATACATTCCACATGGCCGAGAGTGCGTCATGGTATCAATTTTCGACACCACGCGCTGATTGTTTCTCTTACCAGTGCCAGCTGGATCGATCGATCGAGTTGGCAGTGCGTCTTATACTTCCGTTCGATCCACCACTGCCAGCTAGGGCACACTTCCATTCGATCGATCGAGCGGGCAGTGCATACTTCCGTTGTCCACCAATGCCAGCTAGTACACTTCCGTTTGATTGATCGAGCGGGCAGTGCATACTTCCGTTGTCCACCACTGCCAGCTAGTACACTTCCGTTTGATCGATCGAGCGGGCAGTGCATACTTCCGTTTTATCCACCACTGCCAGCTCGATCGTTCCGATCCACTTCCGTCCCCAATTTTCAAAATCACTCCCACAAAACTATCCAGCAACCGAGCGGAAAGATGTTACACATCATAAAGAAAAATGTCCGTGTATCTAGTTCTTATGTAGGACTAAGGGTAACGTTGTTATTGACATCTAATCTCGAGTATCTACACTTTTTCCCCGACAGTAAATATGGGCCGAAAATGACCAAAATAAGCAAGGAAAGAATTCGCTAAGTAATGCACAAAAGTGACAAAATATGAGGAAAATATGAACTCATAAAAAAGTGAATTACGATCTTAAGGTATTCATATACATAGACAGTGGTTGACATGAAAGTGAGCCCTTGAAAGAATAATGCTC
This sequence comes from Meconema thalassinum, assembly GCA_946902985.2. Classification (NCBI taxonomy): domain Eukaryota; kingdom Metazoa; phylum Arthropoda; class Insecta; order Orthoptera; family Tettigoniidae; genus Meconema; species Meconema thalassinum. The sequence continues at coordinate 799,681,388 of OX336390.1, read as the reverse complement.
TGATAGGCGCTAAGCGGATAGTACTCCAAACAGACGAAACCACTTCTCTGGTATATACTCAGTGACTGTGATGACAGAAAAATGAATTACTCATGCAGAACAATACGAGAGCGCAGTCTTGCAGCTTGTGTAGGCGTGCAGTGCTGTGTATATATTGATCCGCTTGTGGGCCGTGCATGGTAATGTCATTTTAGCAAGCCGGGTATGGCTCGCAATATCCTCTCCTCCCCAATCTCACGTTCATCAAGTGACCCCCGCGCTACCTAATTAGCCCTATTGCCTATGAACGTCCAGGAAAATTAATAGGGCATATCAGAAGTGTAAACTCTTCCGAGGTTACTGCCTACGAACGTCCAGGCAAATTAATAGGGTAAATTAGAAGTGTAAATTCTCTCGATGTTACTGCCTATAAACGTCCAGGCAAATTAATAGGGCATATTAGAAGTGTAAACTCTTCCGAGGTTACTGCCTATAAACGTCCAGGCCAATTAATAGGGCATATTAGAAGTGTAAACTCTTCCGAGGTTACTGCCTATAAACGTCCAGGCCAATTAATAGGGCATATTAGAAGTGTAAACTCTTCCGAGGTTACTGCCTACGAACGTCCAGGCAAATTAATAGGGTAAATTAGAAGTGTAAACTCTCTCGATGTTACTGCCTATAAACGTCCAGGCAAATTAATAGGGCATATTAGAAGTGTAAACTCTTCCGAGGTTACTGCCTATAAACGTCCAGGCCAATTAATAGGGCATATTTGAAGTGTTAACTCTTCCGAGGTTACTGCCTATGAACGTCCAGGCAAATTAATAGGGAGGGGGCGTGGTGGCTGAGCGGTCTAGCTGTATGCCTCTCACCAAGGCGGTCCGGGTTCGATTCCCGGCCAATGCATGTGAGATTTACGAAGTGAAATGCCATGTCCTGTGGTTCGGATTCCACGTAAAAAGGAGGTCCCGTGGCTTATGATCTCAAGATTAACGGTCACGTTAAACTACAAGCTTCCTTCCTTCCTTTAAATTAATAGGGCATATTAGAAGCGTAAACTCTTCCGAGGTTACTGCCTATAAACGTCCAGGCAAATTAATAGGGCATATTAGAAGTGTAAACTCTTCCGAGGTTACTGCCTATAAATGTCCAGGCAAATTAATAGGGCATACTAGAAGTGTAAACTCTCCCGAAGTTACAGCCTATAAACATCCAGGCAAATTAACAGGGCATATTTGAAGTGTAAACTCTTCCGAGGTTACTGCCTATAAACGCCCAGGCAAATTAATAGGGCATATTAGAAGTGTAAACTCTTCCGAGGTTACTGACTATGAACGTCTAGGCAAATGATTAGGGCATTTTAGAAGTGTAAACTCTTCCGAGTTTACTGCCTATGAACGCCCAGGCAAATTAATAGGGCATATTAGAAGTGTAAACTCTTCCTAGGTTACTGCCTATGAACGCCCAGGCAAATTAATAGGGCATATTAGAAGCGTAAACTCTTCCGAGGTTACTGCCTATGAACGTCCAGACAAACGAATATGGCATATTAGAAGTGTAAACTCTTCCGAGGTTACTGACTATGAACGTCTAGGCAAATGATTAGGGCATATTAGAAGTGTAAACTCTTCCGAGGTTACTGCCTATAAACGTCCAGGCAAATTAATAGGGCATATTTGAAGTGTAAACTCTTCCGAGGTTACTGCCTATAAATGTCCAGGCAAATTAATAGGGCTTATTTGAAGTGTAAACTCTCCCGAAGTTACAGCCTATAAACATCCAGGCAAATTAACAGGGCATATTTGAAGTGTAAACTCTTCCGAGGTTACTGCCTATAAACGCCCAGGCAAATTAATAGGGCATATTAGAAGTGTAAACTCTTCCGAGGTTACTGACTATGAACGTCTAGGCAAATGATTAGGGCATATTAGAAGCGTAAACTCTTCCGAGGTTACTTACTGCCTATAAACGTCCAGGCAAATTAATAGGGCATATTTGAAGTGTAAACTCTTCCGAGGTTACTGCCTATAAATGTCCAGGCAAATTAATAGGGCATACTAGAAGTGTAAACTCTCCCGAAGTTACAGCCTATAAACATCCAGGCAAATTAACAGGGCATATTTGAAGTGTAAACTCTTCCGAGGTTACTGCCTATAAACGCCCAGGCAAATTAATAGGGCATATTAGAAGTGTAAACTCTTCCGAGGTTACTGACTATGAACGTCTAGGCAAATGATTAGGGCATATTTGAAGTGTAAACTCTTCCGAGGTCACTGACTATGAACGTCTAGGCAAATGATTAGGGCATATTAGAAGTGTAAACTCTTCCGAGGTTACTGCCTATGAACGTCCAGACAAACGAATATGGCATATTAGAAGTGTAAACTCTTCCGAGGTTACTGCCTATGAACGTCCAGACAAACGAATATGGTATATTAGAAGTGTAAACTCTTCCGAAGTTACGGCCTACAGCATAAACATCCCGGTAAACTAGTAAGGTATAATAGATGACTAAACTATTCCGATATCACTCCTTAGGAAAGTCCAGGAAACCTGATAGAGCTAAGATAGGGTAAATTACATGTATAATTACTCCATGGTTATTGGCAATGATCGTCCCGGGAAACTTACAGAGCTCAAATATTCAAAGCGTTAGTATCTCGCAATATTGCAAAAACAAGGAATATTTGTAATTAAGCAAAATATCGAAGTTGGACGGTTAGATGGGAAAATAAACGAGTGAACACTCTTAAGGTACACGGACGCAATGATGAAAGAAAATAATAGAAGAAAGAATGTACTGAACACAATGAAAATCCAAACTCCGAGCAACGGGAAGCGAATTGAAATAAAACCAAAGTAATACAGTAATTTAGGAATTTCTAATTCTTTGTAACGAACGTTAATGTTGAATACGCACTACGTTATTGTCATTGTTGTTGCTGTTTCTGCTACTGTTTCTCTTCCTTTGGAAGCTTTATTGTTGGGTTTCAATCGTACTTGAAAAGAACTCTGAATAATGATAGCAGTTGTTCCGAACGGGTATAGTTAAAATGGTGTGCCTCAGGAATCAGTCCTTGGCTCTTTTTTATTTTGTTATATACTTTATACATATCTACAACTTTTCAGCATGTCATATGTTTGTTGACGATCGTCAAGCCTACGTACATTTTCCTACATCATATGTACCTACAGCTATCAAAAATATGAATGGTAACCAAGGATAATAATACGTAACTGGACGGCGGAGCACAATTTAATACTTAATGCTTCCAAAACTCAACTAATTCTGATTAATTGTTCTAGACTCCTTAATTCTGTCGACATGAGAAATGTATCGCCAATTGAAATCAATTATCCAGTTATTCCCCACACACGGGCAGCTAGCTTCTTGGGGCTTATAATGGATAGCACACTATCTTGGACAGCACACATTCATCGAATAGCAAATAAAGCTGTCTCGATATTTCACCAACTACGAAGTAATATTTCATACATACCGATTATTATAAGCAAATAATAAGTGCATTCGTTGGTATATTCTGCTTTAGATTACTGCTCAGTAGTATATAATGACTTTTCAGAGACGCATAGGCCTAATACAAGAAATAAACGTATTGAAAGTGTCTAAGTGTCTGCGTTAGATTTATCTGGTACTGTCTAGGCATATTCAAATACCGTGGCTTACACTAAATGAACTAAGATTGCCAGCAATTACGTATATTATTGACCTCGGAGAAGAGATTGGTTGGTAGCTCTAAAAACATCACAATCCCCACCAAGATGTGAACACAACCAAATCAAAACTTGTGGATAGGATTTAGCCTGAAGATTAGTAACAAAATTCAACTAACACCGGTTAGATTAGATCCAAATAATCTCAGAGTGGTAAACAGGATTAGGAATAGTAGGTTCTCTTCAAACTAAATCCTTTAAAATCTCAAAAAATTAAAGTTGATTTCTTCAGATTTAACTGGTCGCTTTTGATATGATACGATATATAATTTTAACGAAATGTATCGTGTTTTTCTACTTCTCGATATATGTTGCTATGTATATAAGCCCTAATCCTATTTTGTGTAGGAATCTACTGTAAAGGGACTCTTAAACTATAAGTGCAGCGGTAAAATAAAATAAAATCAAATCAACAAAAAACAAAATTCCTTCTTCCGTGAACGTCTTATTTGTTAACAAAGTAGCGACAAATCTGAGGGTAATAACTACCTCTAACACACCTCAAACTAGGCGGTTTAGATCTCTGTGGAACTATTGTTTCATAGTGTCAAATGCATTTGTTTTAAAAACGTGAGCAAAGTAACTACAAGGGTTTCTTTGTTCTTGGAATATTCCTGATATTCTTTACTCATATATTTGTGTCTCAGTTGCACAATGATGGCTTCTGTGTTGAGGTGAAGAAACTCGATATCGTTCTCTTCTTCTCCGCCACCTTTAGAGAGAAAAAAGGGATCATTCTTTTCTATCTATCGAGAAGATAACTCAAGTCTACCCCTGGCAACACATGATCCTGTCATCTCCATCACGTAACTCCTCATAGTGAACGACGTCAGATATCTGACAGAAAAACCAATAGGGTGATAGAACCCACACGTGGGCCTCTAAACCACTTGCTGCCTTCTCTACCATATCAAGCTAAAAAGGAATATAACAGCTTTTTGTCCGATTGATATTGCAAATAACTTTTCACTTCAAACTGCCAGACGAGCAATTTTGAAAGTTGAGATTCAATCTCCGGTAGACCGTTGCCACTGCCTTTCCTTGACCCGTCATGCGTGTACAGTCCAGCACCTTGGTGAGGTGCATCATAGAGCCTTGAGCGGATAAAAAAAAAGCGTTATCCGCATCTGCCCCGCATCCGCAAAACTGTTTCCACATCTGCCCCGCATCCACACAACTGTAATCCGCATCCGCACGTTTCTTATCTGAATCTACTGGCATTACAATAATAATTTAAATTAGATAAAGCATAAATTACTAAAGCAACATCTGAGAAAAACGTTGTTCCCTTAGGCTTTTATGCCATGTGCTATGTTTAAAATGCATGTTATACAGCCAGATTTACAACCCTTCTGTTCGGAGTGTTAATTATGCTTAATGACAATTTGAATGAGATTAGCTTAAATCATCATCTAACATTTGACATGAAAGAAACATAACGGAGAAAGAAGATGTTCAGTAAAGAACATATAGCCTACTTTCTCCCAAATGCATGGGTATTGTTATAACTCTTTGTCCTCCTTTTCAAGGAGTGTAATTGAATGTTGGTTGTAGTAGCTTGTTGAAATACAACGTGCTATAGGGATATTAAACATGAATATGAGGTGCCCTTTGCTAGTGCTACCTCTGTAAAAAAAATCATTCAATTCGGTTTCACCGTATTTGAATTGATATGGGTAATGGATTTGCACACATACATGGCTGCTATCTGCAAACTATTGGGCTGATGACCTTGTTGTCAGTCATAAGCTGCTTTCCACAAAAAGGCATGTTGTTGCAAAATCTGGTAGAGATCAAATTATTAGGATGGTCGTAATTTGATTTAAGCTTTTAACATTTGTGTAGCCGCCATTACGCTTCCGTCAAGATGGCTGCGATATAAAACATGACACTGGGGTGCCCTTTGCTAGTACTACCTCTGTACCAAATTTCGTTCCATTCGGTTTCACCGTGTTCAAATGAATAGGGGGAATCGATTTTCACACAAATATGGCCGCCATCCGCAAACTATTAGGCAGATCACCTATTAGTTTTGTCAAAGGATGCTCCCCTCATAAAGGTATGTTGTTGCAAACTTTGGTAGAGATCGGCTGATTAGGTTAGTCGTAATTTGATTTAAGCTTTGAACATTTGTGTGGCCGCCATTACGTTTCCGTCAAGATGGCGGCGTTATAAAACATGACACTGAGGTGTCCTTTGCTAGTGCTACCTTTGTACCAAATTTCGTTCAATTCGCGTTCACCGTGTTCGAATTGATAGTGGGGGACAGACATTCCGAGTACACACACTCACACACACACACACACACACACACACACACATACCACACACACAGGCAGACACACTTTTTTTTCGCCCTGTGTTGATTTCATAAGTCTACTTTCATTTTTTGCAACAATCGAAAGTAGGCTAATAAACATCCGGTTCCTAATAATGATATTAAACAAGATCGGATTGTATTAAAAACACTGCTAATTTCCTCGAAACATTATCCGCAGCTTATCCGCTATCCACACAGCTATGTAAACAATATCCGCGCAGAGCTTTAATCATAGGCCTACCTACAGACGATCCCAATGACGCACCTCTGGGGTGGTACGCTGGCATTTAGAGTAAGACTTCTGGAATGCATTAATTACCGTACTCTTTTATATCGACGGTGTCAATGTAATACTTTGAATCTGGCAATGCTCTTCGTTTCCTATATTCTCTTTATTATTGGTCACGCCTTCCATCCTATGTGGATGTACCATCCAACAGAACGTTACGTTTTGATATTACACCCAGCTGCCATCTTGAAAATTTGAAGTCACTGTAAATTTGATTTGGGCATAGAACATTCCATATAGATTTCTACCTTATCACTAGTTTTAGCCTATTTTTCACATTTTGTAAAAATGAGGAAAAAGTAGACTTATGAGATCAATCCGGGAAAATGTGTGTCTGTATGTCTGTCCATCTGTCTGTCTGGCTGTGTGTGTGTGTGTCAATTCCTAAACGGCTGCAGCAATCGGAACCAAATTTAGTATGAGTAAAGATGTATACCGGAATATCTCAAGCCCATATTTGAAAATTATGTCAGTGCTACCAACTGCTGAAAAAACGCACTAGAAATTTGAGCTCCATGTTGGATATCTTGGAAGGTATGCATGGGAGCTATTCCAAAATTGGCACACATGTAGATAATACTATTTCAGTTTAATTTCCTGGAGCCTATACATGACAGTGTTGCCAAAATAATGTTAAGCCTTCTGATAAATCCAACTTTTAAATGCATATAACTTCTACACTATTAATTGGATTTCAACCAAATTTTGTATGTAATATGTGTACATAAACAGATATTACTGAGTGAATTCTTAAGAGCCACCAGGGCTGCCAACTGTTAATAATTGCTCTCTCTATTTTCTTCATCCAAATACCAATATATCTGAAAGTATGCAAGCCGACAGCTTTAAACTACGCACACGTATAGTAACTGACATTTTAGATTAATTTGGAGTAACATATATACTTCAGTTCTACCAACATGATTCTAAGCCTGCTGATAGGACCAATTTTTAAATACACGTAACTTCTATACTGTATGTGTATGTCTACCACTTATTATTCCCGTTTTCCAACGGGGTCGGGGATGAGATGCGATGGAAGTCTTTGTGGCGATTATTTTTACGGCTGGATGCCCTTCCTGACGCCAACCTCATGAGAGGAGTTAATGAGAGATGAAATGAATGATGGTGAATGAAACTGGGCAAGGATGTGGAAGGAAGCGGCCGTGGCCTGTCAGAAGGTACCGTCCCAGCATTTGCCTGGTGTTGAAAATGGGGAAACCATGGAAAACCATTTCAAGGACGGCCGACGGTGGGGCTCGAACCCACGCGTCTACCGAGTCAGCAGAAAGCTTGGCCCCATGACCTAATGCTGAGCTTTAGCCAGCGTAGCCACTACTGTCGGTTACACGTAACTTCTATCCTATCAGTTGGATTTCAACCAAATTTCGTATGTGCTATGTGTAACATAACAGATATGACTATAAGTATTCTTAAGAGCATTCAGGGCTGCCAACTGTTAATTAATGCTGTCTATATTTTTTGTTTACCCTAATATCAATATATCACAAAGTATGCAAGCCAACAGCTCTATACTTTGCACACGTATAGCACCTGACACTCTAGATTAATTTTGAGTAATTAATATAAGTCAGTGCTGCCAACATGATTCTATGCCTGCTGATAGGACCAATTTTAAAATACATGTAACTTCTATACTAACAAATGAATTTCATTCAAAATTGGCACAACAAGATATCGTAATATTTCCGATTATTTCTAACCAGCACACGCATGACATTGTTGCCAACATGCTTTTACGCGTGCTGATAGATCCAATGTCTAACTGCATGTAACGTCAATTGGACTTCAACCAAATGTTGTATTCTGTACCTTAAGAGATGGAACTAAGAATATATTCAGTCACCAGGGCTGCCAACTGTAGTGCTCTATTAGGCTACATTATACCAGGAATATTTCGAACTAATTAGACATTTCGATATTACCAACCTAATTTCGTCATTATTCTAGATAGGTTCATATACTGTAGAATAATCATTGGCATGAAAAGTAGGGTCTTTAGATCGTCACGGAACTTCTTGTTCGTTATTATTATAAATGTAGTTCTAAACATGGAAAGTAATGTGTTATTAAATAATGAATTTTCAGTATGGCCGCAGGCCCATTGCGTATTGATTTCAAAGAACCTGGTGTCTATATCACTGGGTAATGGCACTGTGCAACACTGAAGAAATTACGGCGTGCAACTAAGGCGAAACATCCGGTAAAACTGCGAGAATGGGTGCTGCTGTTGCGCACGTCCCCACACCGCAAAGGTGGTAACGCTAAAGGTACACCAGCTCAAGAGGGAGATACACGAGTATCCGCCCTATAATCCTGATCTCTCCCCATGCGATTATCACGCCTTCGGTCCCTTAAAAGAGGCCTTGAAGGGTGGACGATTCCTGTCGGACGAGGATGTGCAACAGGCGGTTACGGGCTTCTTCACGCAGCAGGACACAATATTTTATCATTTTAAATGATCTTGTCGACTTCGTCGTTACGCTGAGGTCTGACGTTACGTTACGGCGACGGGACGAAATGTACCGAGAATGCACTGAGGTGTGTGACGTCATAGTACCGCTTGAGCTGCCTCCTTTCCCCGCGCACTCCGGTGAGCGTGACGTAATCCAGCCAGCTGCCTCCTTTGACCTTGGTTTGCACTTGCTAATGGACTTTAAGTTCACGCAGTTCGCTACATGATCATGAGGCTTTCATCCAGCATATTTCAGCATTTGTAGCATTTAAAATTATATAAAGTCTAGTATTTTAGACTGACGATCAGTCTTTTTTAACACACGGGGATCTTCAACCTGGTGCGTCGGGGAGATGAGTGTCTCAATGCTCACGATGATTTTACCTGATTGTCTTACCGATTCTGGATTGTACGGCCGTCAAACGGAAACTTTTTGATCAAACCTTATATTACAAATGAGCAACACGCACCAGGTTCACCCGGTATCTTTAACAGATTACCCAGCGTAAGCTTAAAAGGCAGCCGGCCCCGTGGTGCTGGGGTAGCGCGCCTGCCTCCCACCCGGAGGCCCCGGGTCCGATTCCCGGCTCCGTCAGGGATTTTAGATACTGACGTGAAAGCTGGAGCGGAGTGCACTCAGCCTCGTGAGGACTATTGAGTAGCTGTCTGACAATGAGGCAAAGCCCCGGCCACAAAAACCAAGATTAACGGCCAAGGGGACCCGATACGCTGACCACGTGTCACCTCAATATCTGCAGGCCAAATGGCTGGGCAGCGGTTGCTTGGTAGGCCTAGGCCCTTCATGGGCTTTAGTGCCAGGGGTTATTATATATTATTATTATTATTATTATTATTATTATTATTATTAAGCTTAAAAGGCACACGGACGGCAGATTCCAGACGCAATTCAGAAAAGCCGAGGTGAACACATATACTCCTTTCTGAAGTCTTAACTCGACACGACACCATTGTTTGATGCTGGCCGAAGCTGGTTTGATAGGCTCACTCGTTCACTCATAAACTCGCTCCGAAGCTAGTAAATTAGATTTATACTGAATGTAGATTGTTGGAAGAAATGAAAATGTGAAAACACTTACAGCGGGCGATGTTTTAATGATAGAGATATGCTGGCGTGAACGTTCTTGTAGAACTTTCCATGCTGAACAATGCTTACACTCATAGTACATAGTGTAGATATGTTTAACGATTTACCCAACCTAAGCTTTAAAGGCGCACGGACGTCAGGATTTTCTTAGACAGCTTCTACTGCTTGGCTTCCTTCGGTCATATAAGAATGTTCCTCTACAGAAACCTTCCTCCAGAAATCCTTCATAGAATGGTGGAAACCGCATAAAAATTCATCCAGTGGTTTTCGAGATTACCCGTTACATCCAAGAATCGGGGACTTTGTTGATATATACACTTCTCCAGACGCTATACTAACACACATCTTAATTATGCCAATTGACATGTCACTCCTTGGGATTTCACATAAATAATTGCAAATGTACTGTATGTTAGCCAATATAATAGAACGATGGATCTTTGGGAGAGTAACTAGGAGAAGTGGGGGTTATCGGAGGCTGATGTTGATTTTGAAGTAGCTCAGTTCCACCCACAACCCATCACTGGATCAGGCTGAGCTGGCTTCAGTCCCACTGGCTGTGGGTGGCCATGGCTTTGCAGCGCCACATGTCGCGAATTCATATTCGCTCATGAACTGTCGCATCTGCAGGGTAGAGTCATTCTACACACTTGCTGCATATCTAGGACATTGCTGGCATTACTCTAGCTAATGATGTTGGTCCTCGGCATGAACATAAGGGAGGAGTAATATTATTATAATAATAAAACACTATTTTTTTATGTTCGACGATGTCGAAATGTAAATATTATGTCAGAAAACTGTATCATAATGGGGGTCTTTAAGAGTGTGTGTGCTGAATCTGTCCTGAAAACCTGTATTATTGTGAGTGTATATATTTATACGTGGGGCTAGGATTTGGGTGCGAGGCAACCGACGGCTTCATATAGGTATCATTTCATCATTTTCTTGGAGAAACCACGTAAAACCACTTCCAGAATGGTGGAGGTTGGGATTCGAACCCATCTCTTCACAGTTCTACCTAACGAAGCTGAGTGTACTCCGTTACATCTCTCAGACTAGAATTAATATTTCTTGCCAGAGCCGAGAATCGACCAGAACCTCCGCGTTGAGAACAAAGAATACTAGCCACTATGCCTGTTCGCCATCTCTTGATGAATACAGTACTTTTGCATTTGTCAGTTGGCACAGGCTAGAGTAAAAGGTGGCTTTTCACCGATGTCTCAGTCTCACTCATAGCTGTGATTATATGGAAGCTACTGAGGTATGGGTGGTGCTTAGTAATGGCATTCGGGGCACAGTCAGTGCCTGTGAATGCTGTGAAAGGTTCAACTCATAGCGTTAGGACTACTGTTCTGACTCAGTGAGGAAAGCAATGGCAAACTACCTCACTCCTCTTCTTGCCTAGAACGCCTCAAAATAGCGCTGCCTTGGGTTTTTGTGGGTATCTACTCACATAACGTAACGGCGGTACTTTTTTAGGATCCAACCAGCCTTCGGGCTGACTACCTAACAGACAGATGCCACGAATTGATCCCAGCAAACTGAATTTCACAACAGAGCAAGTCGCAAAATTGGAGAGTAATACCTATATGAGTACGTGGTGGACTTTACCTATTTTCTGAATTAAACTTACTAAACGCGTGGAGTAATTTCAAAAAGAAAAGCACTCCAACCTCAACCGTGGTGGAGCACACTAGTGATGTACAAGCCGGAAGTTTTGTTTTAGTCGATTTGCCCTTGACCTTGAAGCTTGCGGGTGAGCCTGTACACAGCCACTATCTAGCCCTCTCGCTTTACATTTGTCACCACGGGTCTGAGGTAATAAAATTCCAGACTTGAGCACGTGACGACACCACCGTCCAGACAGTAAAGTCCATGTCGAAGTATTTTGTGACACGGAAGTAAACGTTGCATAGTTACCAACAGAACGCCATTATATTTGCCAATGACTGTACTTCATCAGTAGCGTGAGATAGCTTTGTCAATCATCTGACTGCATGAGGCAGCTGACAACACTAAAACAAACGTCCAGCCTGTACAATGATACAGAGCTGATTCTCGCTTTGCCTGAAATCACGGCAATCCGCACATCACCAGAGCTCGAAGCCAGTCAAATACTGCAATACATAAAGTTTTCTTCCCCCAATCCCCTGAGAATCTTCAACATAACTCACAATCCAGCATGAGTCCTAGGCAAACCTAAATTCATGTTGATAATTTCATGGAAATTGACTCGGCTGTCTTTGCTCGAAATAACACAAAACACAAGCATAATTTATCATATTTACATTTTCCATATGTCTGAAGACAATTTATTACGAATACTGTACACCAATCTGCTAGAGATCTTCCGATATTGTGTAATAATTACTCCAAATCTCGGATAGTAAGATATTGGGGCGGGAGTATTATTTATTGCAACCAGTGATGATTAGTTACAGTGATTCACTGGATGTCTATCTCCTATTATTATCGTTTCCAACGGGGTCGGGGATGATATGCAATGAAATTCTATGTGGCGTATGTTTTACGGCCGGATGCCCTTCCTGACGCCAACCTCATGTGAGGAGTTAATGAGAGATGAAATGAAACTGGGCAAGGATGTGGAGGGAAGTGGCCGTGGCCTGTGAGATGGTACCGTCCCAGCATTTGCCTGGAGTTGAAAATGATGAACCATGGAAAACAATTTCAAAGACAGCAGACGGTGGGGCCCAAACCCACGTCTACTGAGTTAGTAGATAGCTTGGCCCCATAGCCTAACGCTGCGCTTTAGCGAGCGTAGCTACCGCTGACGGTAGTTAGAGTGATTCACTGATAACCTATTACAAAAGTCCTTCTCAGTAAGATTAATAAATCGCAACATGAATTTAAAAATAAGTCAAAAAACCCACAAATAATTTACATGGTATTAAATGTTATAAACAAGTTTTATAGTTTGGAATATCGTCTCCTGTACATTTGTATTTGTTTCACATGCATCTTTGTTGTGTTTCTCATCTGTCGCTTTCCTATCCCATATTCCTCTGATAATATTAAAAAGTTTCGCTAATTTACATGGCTTCCTCCAGTTCATATTTACTAATGTTATTAATGTGCGATATTCATTTAACACTTTCTATTTAGTTTATATATCCCTTATCTACAAACTTTGCTCTTATTATTTTGGTTTCATTGCATTTCCCGATCAGGTGTGCTGCAACCATAACTTTTGCACAAAAGAGTCTAAGGTCCTCTTTTCCTACTTGTCGCAATGCTTTGTTCTTCTACACTCCCATTAACCTCTTAAGTGCTGGGTTACCCAGTTAGCTACTTGCTATCACAGTGCCACGAACCCCAAGCTTGCTGTGGTAAGTGATTTTTGAAAGGAGACAAAAATCCCGGCACGCATGTCATACGTTGTTGGCATGTTAAAGAGCCCGTTTGAATTCAGTAGGCCGTGTTCATAGTGGCAAAATTAATCTTGGGATTTTCTACCAACACAATCTTCTTCCTTTCTCTAGGTATCTAGAGGTATCTAACCTCCTTGACTTTCATAACGCTCCAAGGAACGACAAAAATTTGGCATGCAAACTGCCCTCTGGGCGTCAAATAACAACGCTTGCACCCGGAACTTGAGGCCATACGATATTAGTGTTATTGTTATTATTATCTCAGTATCGCGTTTATCATTTTCATTTAAAACAAGTAGTTCCGTGAAGAACTATACAGCCTATTTTCATATATACTACTTATGATAATTGCCTCTATCAACATTTCAGTTTGATTGCTGTAATAGATTCGTAGATATTGAGAACCGCTTAAATATTGTGGATGGTCGCCATGTTGGATGTTTATATATGTAGGTCTTAGAGTTATGTACTGTTACATCTAGATTATTGTGTAAGAGTAGGCTATTCAAACTTCAATCGCATGATTAGGACACAAGAAGTTAAAACGAGATTTTAAAAATTTGCACAGCTGCCTTCTAGTGGTTATGGAAACAATTGAAAAAATTAGATGCCAGTGGATTAACATTTGTATAAGGATTTACTGTTCTAAGTGTCACTGCACTCGGATGGTTAAATTGCGAGAAACGAACATGTGAATATCTATAATTCGCGTCGCCGCCATGTTGGATTTGTGATCACCAGGTTAATGAAAGTCTTATAGGTGAACTTATGTTAATAGCCCCTATGAACATTAAAAAATTCAGTTTGATTGCTGTAATAGATTCGTAGATATTGAGATCCATCTAAATATTTCGGATGGTCGCCATGTTGGATTGTTATATGTATAGGCCATAGAGTCATGTACCATTAAAGGAAAATCATTGCGTAGGTTTATTATTCAAACTTTCATTTCGATCGCATGATTACGATACAAGAAATAAAAATAAAAACTTAATTTTAAAGTTCGCACAGCCGCCACCTTGAGGTTATGTAAACAATTGAACTAAATTAGATACCAGTACTTTACAATGTGTATAAACATTTGCAGTACCAAGTTTCATTGCGTTTGGATCATTAAGTCGCGAGAAAGGTCTATTTAAAATTTTCAACTTTGCTTGTCCGCCATATTCGTTTTGTAGTTAACCGGAATTTGAAAGTCTTATAGATGAACTTCCAGTAGTGCCCGTTATCTCTGTACAAAATGTCAGGGTGATACCGCTAATAGTTTCAGAGATATAGAATGCCGGTGAAATATTTCGCACAGCCGCCATCTTGAGATTATGTAAACAATTGAACTAAGTTAGATGTCGGTGCATTGCAATGTGTATTATCATATACTGTACCATGTTTTATTGCATTTGGTTGGTTAAATCGCGTGAAACGTCTATTTAAAAGTCGCAACTTCGCTTGGCCGCCATGTTGGTTTTTGTACTTACCAGGTTTTCAAAAGCCACATAGGTGAACTTCTAGTTGTTTCCTTTATCATCGTACTATATTCCAGGGTTTCGGAGATATTGAATGATGGTGAAATATTTCGCACAGCCGCCATGTTGGATTGGTGAGACGTAACACAATTTAAAGGGCACGGTAGGGGTCGCCCGGAATAGTTCTATGAACTTACCGAGTTTCATTGAAATCGCTCCAGCCGTTTAGAAGTTATTAGGGGGCACACTCCATATCACACACACACGCACACACAGACACACGGACAAAAGGTGATCTCATAAGCCTATTTTTTTCATAAATGAAAATAGGCTAAAAATATTGTAGAAGTCGTAATTTTTAACTTAGCTTGAATGTCTCTAGGTTTTGAGTCTTTATTAATCTAAATATAAATTCAAGATCCTACGTTTATATTAATTTTCATTTTGAAACTAATCAAAAGGTCTCAAATTAAAATTACTTACTAAAATCAGTAGGCAAGTAATACTTACTGCTCCTCACTAGCACAAAAATTTATATTCTTTGATCTGAAATAACAACGGAGCGTGAAGAATTTGCTATTTATTCCTCCATGCTTGTTTACATCTCAGATGAACTCCAGCTGTCGAGGACAGACGTATACAAAATGCTCTCTTAGTTACTTCCGGAAGTAAACCTACAAAGTAGTACTACATAATGCCCAACAGATTGCAGTACATGCCAAAGATCGACACAGCACTCGAAAGTTCTTGTGCACCGTTTATAGACTGGGGAAGCACTCAACGGGTTAACAACCAAATTATCCTTCTTATTTCCCTTTTCGTTAGACATTCAGGTTCTATATTCATATATTGCCTTATTTCACAGAATTTTATTAAGGTTCTCCTTTTCTTTGAGTGACTGCAACCCTATGTCTGCACACTTTTTGACACACCCTATCCTATATTTTAATGTTATATTTTTTAAATTACAGTGTGATATAATTGTACTCTAATAATCATATAACTGAAACACAAAAATGGCAATATAACAGAAACAAAAATTAATTAATGCTCTTATTAGCCTATTTTCAATTTTGAAAAAATAGGCTTATGAGATCACCTTTTGTCCGTGTGTGTGTGTGCGTGTGTGTGTGTGTGTGAGCTGTGTGTGTGTGTGTGTGTGTGTGTGTGTCTAATAAATTCTAAACGGCTGGAGTGATTTCAATGAAACTCGGTAAGTTCATAGCACTATTCCGGGCGACCCCGACCGTGCCCTTCAAATTTTGTTACGTCTCACCAATCCAACATGGCGGCTGTGCGAAATATTACACCAGCATTCAATATCTCCGAAACTATTACCGTTATCACCCTGGAATTTTTAACGGGGATAAAGGGAACTACTAAAGTTCACCTATGTGACTCTTGAAACACTGGTAACTACAAAACCAACGTGGCGGCCAAGCGAAGTTGCGACGTTTAAATAGACGTTTCTAGCGATTTAACCAACCAAACTTTGTACAGTATATGTTTATACACTTTGTAATGCACCGACATCTAACTTTGTGCAATTGTTTACATAACCACAAGATGGCGGCCGTGCGAAATATTTCACCGGAATTCTATATCTCTGAAACTATTAGTGGTATCACCATGAAATTTTGCACTACTGGAAGTTTATCTATAAGATTTTCAAAAACCGGTTAACTACAAAACGAACATGGCGGCCAAGCGAATTTGAAAATTTAAATAGACCTTTCTCGCGATTTAATGTTCCAAACGCAATAAAACTTGGTACAGGAAATGTTTATACACATTGTAATGCACTGGTATCTAATTTAGTTCAATTGTTTACATAACCTCAAGATGGCGGGTGTGCGAATTTTAAAATTAAGTTTTTATTTCTTGTGTCTTAATCATGCGATCGAATTGAAAGTTTGAATAACGAACCTACGCAATAATTCCTTTAATGGTACATGACTCTATGGCCTATATATTTAACAATCCAACATGGCGACCATCCGAAATATTTAGATGGCTCAGAATATCTACGAATCTATTATAGCAATCAAACTGAATATGTTTATGTTCATAGGGGCTATGAACATAAGTTCACCTATAGGACTTTCAATAACCTGGTGATCACAAATCCAACATGGCGGCGACGCGCAGTATAAATATTCAGATGGACGTTTCTCGCAATTTAACCATCCGAGTGCAGTGAAACTTGGTACAGTAAATCCTTCTATCAATGTTAATCCACTGGCATCTAATTTTTTTCAATTGTTTCCATAACCAAAAGATGGCAGCTGTGCGAAATTTTAAAATCTCGTTGTTACTTCTTGTGTCCTAATCATGCGATTGAAGTTTTAATGCTACACGTACACAATAATCGTCATGTAACTGTACATAACTCTAGGACCTACATATATAAAGTCCAACATGGCGACCATCCGAAATATTTAGTCGGTTCTCAATACCTACGAATCTATTACAGCAATCAAACTGAAATTTTGTATGTTGATAGAGGCAATTAACATAAGTAGGATATATGAAAATAGGCTGTATAGTTCTTCACGGAACTACTTGTTTTTCGAATTTGGTCAACGCCTGCGAAAAGTTTTAATGTTTAAAGCTACTCCCTATGGGAACTTAGCGTTAAATTAATTAATTTTGAACTATAAATTAAAATTAAAATAACCGCCCTAAAATTCTGCTTTTAAAACTTTGGTCATTAAATCGAAACCAGACTAGAGACCCAACTCAGATGTCAGAGGTCAAGAATGACTAAAACACAAATGGTGTATGTGGAGAGAACATCCTATCCTTCTCCCTTCGTATCTCGTATATCTACAACATTAATGCGCCTCGCACTTTATCTAAACGTTTTGTCACGTGAGTTGAGAGTTCCATTTGTCCACCTTGCGAGGATGTAGCTCTCAACTCGCTGGAAAGAGAAGTGTAGTACAGAATTCACAATGTTGTAAATGTCAAGGTTTACGGCGTGGAAGTAGATGCATAAAGCAGCTATTCCTAACCATGGAGGCTTATCCTTGTAATTTTTTCCCTACTTTTATGTTTGTTAGGTCGTTCACAAGAAACATAAAGATAAAGGTCGAGCTAGCCGTGCGATGAAATAGCGGGTATTTCCTGAACTCAAAGCTCAGGCTAATAAAAACCGGCAGGCAATACAGTGGTTCAGTAATAATGGATCAACCGTGAGCAGTCTGCGATAAATCTAAAAGCAACATAATCCACTCAAACTGCTGTGGCAAAATAAAAGACATGGGTTCGATTTCCATCTCCGCCATCCTAAAAGATGTCAACCGTATGTTTCCCCTTCAACTCTCTGGGTTCGATAGCAATGTGCAATGAATAAGTAATTCACTATTTTAACCGATTTTCAAATCTGGGATGTATTGAAATAATTACAGATTTATTTATTTATTTACTTATTTATTTATTTATTTATTTATTTATTTATTTATTTATTACCGTCGACTTGAGCCTCTATGGACTGTGTGTTAACAACCACTCTCATTTCAGTGTCTGCGTCTTGTTCGTTTGCCGGCTTTGACATCTTGCCAGTATCACTTGAGCCCATCTATCAGCTTGTTCTTCCGCTCCTCTGTTAAAGGGCCTCTCCGTCTTCTTGGTTCTGCCTCCACTATAAAACCCTGATAGCTTTTCACCATCCTTCTGAAGCTATTCCTGTCTTTGATTTTATCCTCCGTAATGCCCACCTGTCTCCTATCTTTCTCACGCTCTTGGAACCATTTCAACTTGGAGATCTTCGTTTTAAGAAAATTCCAAATTTTCTTTGTGAGCCGGTGATTATTCATACGGAAGATGTGCCCATAAAACATCAATCTTCGTTTTCTAATTGTTGTTGTTATCGGTTCCATCTTGTTGTATACTTCTTTATTTGATATCAGTCGAACCTGTCCGTCAACCCATCTGTTGCCCAAGATCTTCCGTAGTAGTCTGCGTTCTCTTTTAAGTAGCTGATTGACTTGTCCTGTTCGATTCATACTCAGGGTCTCCGAAGCATATAAACCTGCTGATAGTGCTGTAATGCCTTAGTTTGGCTCCTATACTCAGCATCTTCTTATTGTAGATGTTTTTAGTCAGTTGGAACGCTTGCTCTAGTTTCAGGATGCGGATATTGGTCGCGTCTTGTTCTAGCTTCATTTCCTTCTTCTTTATTCAGTGTTTTTCTCCATTCTCGAATTACCTTTTCTAAGATACAATTGAAAGGATGTGGAGAAAGTCGATCTCCTTGTCTGACACCAGTTTTTATCTTGAAGGGCTCTGAGATTTCATTCTTGAATTTTACCTTAGATATTGTGTTGGTGAGAGTCTGTTTAATCAAGTTTCTGGATGAAACATCCACCCCAAACTCTTCCAGAACATTCAATAATGACTCTCGATCAATCGAATCGTATGCTTCTTTGAACTCCACGAATACGACCACATATTCAAACCTCCCGGTTTTTTTGTTGTTTTTTTTTGTATCTGATGATGTTTTCCAGATTGAAAATTTGTTCTGGGCACGATCGGCTTTTACGTAAACCAGCCTGGTATTCGCCAATCCGTTGATCAAGATGAGCTTCGATACTGTTAAGGAGTACTTTAGAAAGGATCTTGTAAGGAACAGGAACTATCGATATACCTCTGTAATTGTCAATGCTCCTCTTGTCTCCTTTTTGTGGAGAGGATGGATTATTGTTGATTGCCATTCAACGGGTATAGTACACGTTTTCCAAATCTCCTGGATGAGGCAGACTAATATGTCCCGAGTATCCTCATTCGCAAGCTTCAGTAGTTCCGCCACTATGGAATCTTCCCCAGCCGCTTTATTATCTTTCAGACTGTCTAAGATCAGCTTAATTTCCGTCTCACAAGGTGGCTGAGAATTGGGCAGATCTTGAATGGGAACAAAGTTGGATAGTCTTACCGATTGCTCATCACAGTTGAGCAACTTGTTGAAATCCTGAGCCAAAATATCGCAATTTTCCCTGTCGTTCATACCTAGCTTTCCTGTATCATCTCTAAAGCACAGACTAGGGGCTTGATAACCTTTAAGATTAAATTTAAGGGTTTGATAAAAGTCCCTAACGTTGTTCTTACGTAAATTCTGATCGATCTGTTCCAACTGTTGTTTCTCATACGATCGCTTTGCACATCGGAACACTCGGGTTGAAACTTTCCTCGTATCACGTAATGCATCAAAATCTTCCTGACCCTTGGTCGAATTCCATTTCCTCCTTGTATCTGTTCTCTGAGCCAGTGCATTATCACAGGTTTCGTTCCACCACCGATGTTTTCTTTTAGGAGCTGCTAGAATTGTGGCGTTAGTTACCTGCTGGCTCTTAAAAGCGATGTCAGTCCAATTCTTAGATTCAAAGGTCAAGTTCTGATCATACTACTCCTTAACTTCCTGACTTATTTTCAGTTTCGACACATCATATCTTCAAGTTCTATTCGGAGTCTTCCTGAGAGGAATGAAATTCATCTTTACCTTAGAAAGGTAGTGATCAGAGTCAAACCTTGCACCCCTCTGAACTTTTACGTTCATAATCTCTTGTATTGCTCTTTTAGAGATTGCAACATGGTCAATCTGTTTCTCACCATTCAAGTTACCCGGCGAACGCCAAGTCTTCTGTTTGCTAGGTTTATGTTTATAGAACGTCGACATTACCTGAAGATCCAATGTCCGGCACAATTCAAGAAGTCTTATTCCTTGTTAGTCATCTTGTGAGCAGGATATCTTCCTACTGTTGATCTGAATTGTGCTTCCGTTGCCAATTGGGCGTTAAAATCACCTAGTAATATCTTCATGTTCATGTTAGGTATTTTCTCCATTAGTTCTTCAACAAGGTCCCAAAACTGGTCTACATTCTCAGGATTGCGTCTATTGTCCTCATTGATAGGTGCATGGACATTGATCAGAGTGTACCCTCTGTTTCCACAGCGAAGGATCAGAAGAGACAATCTCTCTGAAGGACTAGAGAAATTCTCTTCCGAGTTCGTAACCTTACTTACGTTCCAAACATCGGCACTTTCTTGGCTATCTTCACTGCTCCCATACCTTTATAGATCCTATATCCTTCTATATCCATTATATCTTCGTCTTGGTATCGTGTTTCTAGCAAAGCCAAGACCGATATTTTGTGGTCATCTATCATCTTTGTCAATTCGTTGTGCTTTCCAACCTTGAGCAATGAGTTGACGTTCAGCGTCCCAAAGTAGTATTTGTGTTTGGTTTTGAGTTTTCTGTGCCCATTGTTAGGCTCCTTTCCTAAGCATATAGGTACAGGCTCCCCAGAATCCGAAGGCCTGCTTGCGCTCCTGGGAGCGGTGGATTCATGCGAACAGTTACCACCTGGGGTATTCTGACGACTTTCCATGATGCTTGGTTGTTAATTAAAAAGTGGGTAATAGAACCGAGGTTGTAAGCAACGGAGCTTGGTAATAGGCCGCTCCTCTGGAGTAGAGATGCCTTTTGCAGCTTCTTCACAGAAGAACAGACGCTGCGCTCTGAAGATAGTTCCGCCGCTTTATCCACCGATGGGACATAAATGTCCGCTTTCATAAACCGTTGACCATCTTCATCGTAACCCTGGTTGGGGCCCTTACGAGGTACTTCCAGCCGGGCCAGCTCGACCAAGGTTTTTTAAAGAGGTGTTACTCCTCTATCACTCGCCCATAGTCCTGACTTGTGACAGGCAGAACCTGGCTTCCCAATCACTGGGACAGGTTGGTGGGTTTATTTTAATTTTATTTTACGAGGAATTGTGGAAAATCTTACATCAAACGCTTGAGGAGGATCCACACTCTTCAAGTGTTTGGAATTCCTGCCCACTAATAACCACACACCCTTTCTTCGTGCCATTCAGTTCAGAAAGCGCCCTCGCATTACTTCAGGACGGTGGTCAAGTTAAGAGCCCTTGAAGCCTTCTTTATCATTCAATATACCGCTGATGCTCATCAGCGTCCAGTATCCTCTTATTCCGTTGCCAAAAAGTTCCCACCTGGTTAAAAGTTTATACGTCGTTTGGTATCACCTGTACGATATTGTTCGGCGTAATTTCTCCAAGGGAAAACAATATATTACGTATATTATTTAACACTTAATTAACATGTAAACAAGGCGGGGGGAGGGTGTTACAATCATGTTAACCGACTGGAAAGGATTCTATAATACAGGGTCGTTCATGAATACTGTTTTAAAATGTCGTGATATGATAACTTACCTGATTGTGTTCTGTCTCTGTAAGCTGCTCGGTTCGCCACTGACTGAATAACAGCCCCCTTGTGTTACGGTTTAATCTCTGTGTACAATAACTAGCAAATCACAAGTAGAAGAAGAAAAATTGTTTTAGATTTCAGATCTTGTTGATAATCTTGCCATTTATACTGTCAAACAATATTTCAGTGTTATGACCGGCTTACCACGGTGGGTAAGTGGTTATCGTGTCGAACTGCCAACCCCAAGCTTGCAGGTTCGCTCCTGGCCGTCGTAAGTGATTTTTTTTAAGGTGACAAAAATCACGATACGCTTGTCATACGATGTTGGCATGTTAAAGAACCCATTTGAATTCAGTAGGCGGTGTTCATTATGGCAAAATTATTCTCGGGATTTACCGCCAACACAAAGTTCCTCATTTCTCTCCTAGAGAGCGCTATAGTGTCGAGGAGCTTAGATATCTAACCTCCTTGACTTGCATAGCGCTTCAAGGAGCGATAAACTTTGATATGCAAGTTGCCCTCTGGGCGTCAATTAACAAAGCTTGCACTCGGCTTCCGAGGCCATACGATATTATTATTTTATTTTTTTAATATATATTTTTTACATTCGAATTGAGCCACTGTAGACCAGGGAGTAACAATCAAAATCTATATTTCGTTCTAGATCGTTTGCCAGTTTTGATGTCCTGCCAGTATCTCTTGAGCCCATCACTCAGCGCCTTCTTCCGCTTTTCTGAAAGAAGTCCTCTCTGTCTTTTGGGTTCTTTCCCTAGCTTAAATCCCTGGTAATTCTTGATTAGGTGTTTGAATTAACACCTGTTCATAATTTTGCAGTCCGGAATACCAATTTCTATAAGGTCTTTGTTACATTCTTCGAACCATGCCAATTTTTTCCTCTTTGGTTTCACGAAATTCCAAATTTTCTTTGTTAGACTATTATTATTATTATTATTATTATTAGTGTTATGGACAACCGCCATTCTGAATTTATGGAGTTGTTCTTCTTTTGCCTTTAGAATACAAAGCCACTAATACGGTTTTACCTTACTGGTAAATTTCGAATGAAGGTAAACTCTGTTGTTGTTGATTCTTTCGGAGCTTTGCGATATCGCAGTCATATAGCCCTGAATCTGATAACCTGTGTCATTGAGCTCCATTCCCGGACCGAGATGATTTTAATCTCCTATGGTTGATTCTCCTGGCTTGGAGTCTGGGTGTTTGCGATAGGATTTGGGGAGGAAGCGCCCGTGGCCTTAAGTTAGGTATCATCGCGGCGTTTGTCTGAAGTAGAAGTAGGAACCTACAGACAACCACTCCCAGGATAGCTGAGGTAGAAATTGAACCCGCCTCTTCTCAGATTTGGCTCAGTGCACTCCGTTCCATCTATCAGATCAGAATTAAATTTCTTGGCGGAGCTGGAAATCGAACCCGGATCTTCGCGATGGCAGCCAAGAATGCTAGCTACTACACAACAAGGCGGACACAGTAAACTGTTAAACACCATGCATACAATTGAAGTTTAATGTTTTTTCAACCGGTCAACACGATTGTAACCATTTGTAATGGGATTTTCTCTAATGCTGAAAAAAATTACATAAGATTAATAAATACACGTCATCTCATGTATTTTTATTCAGGACAAGCTGTACCCGGCATGCGTTGCAATGCCAATTAAAGAAAGTGTTGGCGTTGTAATTTTTTTTTTCTTGAAGTGCTTTTGGATACACAATATTTTGTTCAATTTCCGGTAACTGCCTCTAAACTATCATACAATGGATTTACTAATTTAGAAACAATCGTAGAAGCGTGCACGACAACTCACCAACGTTTCATCGCAATCGGATGAATGGTATATGAACGAAGATGGAACTTTGCTGAAACGCGCGTCGTCACTCATTTGTTGAATCGATTCGTGCGCTACCTATTGTAAAATGGATTTACTAAGACGAAAACCTTCCCTGGCGTGTACACAACAAATCATCAAAGTATCAACGCAATCGAATGAATGGTTTATGAACGCATACGGGATTTTTTGAAACGCTTCGCGCGTCGTTGCTCATTTGTTGAATCTATTCGTGCGATACCTATTGTAAAGTAGATTTACTAAGCCAGAAACCTTCCTTGGAGTGTACTCAATATCTCACCCAATTTTCATCGCTATCGGGCGAATAGTATATGAACGCATATGGGACTTTGTTGAAACGCTTCGCGAGCCGTCACTCATTTGTTGAAACTACTCGTGCGCTACCTATTGTACAATGGACTTACTAAATCATAAACGTTCCCTGCAGTGTACACAATAACTCACACAAGTTTCATCGCAATCGGATGATTGGTATATGAACGCATACGGGATTTTATGTTTACGATTCGCTTGCAGACATTCATTTGTGAATCTTCTCGAGCGCTACCTATTGTAAAATGGATTTACTACGCCAGGAACCATTCCTGGAGTGTACACAACAATTCACCAAAGTTTCATCGCAGTTGGATGAATAGTATATGAACGCATACGGGACATTGTTAAAACGATTCGCGTGCCTTCGCTCATTTGTTGAACCCACTCGTGCGCTACCCATTGTAGAATCGATTTACTAAGCCAGAAACCTTCCCTGGACTGTACATAACATCTCAGCTAAGTTTAATCGCTATCTGACGAATGGTATATGAACGCGTATGGGACTTTGTTGTAACGATTCGCGTGCCGTCGCTCAATTGTTGAATCTACTCGTGCGCTGCATATTGTAAAATGGATTGACTAAGCCAGAAACCTTCCTTGGTGTGTACTCAACATCTCACCCAAGTTTCAAAGCTATCGGACGAATGGTATATGAACACATACGGGACTTTGTTGAAACGCTTCGCGCGTCGTCGCTCATTTGTTGAATCTGCCCGTGCGCTACCTATTGTAAAATTGGTTTACTAAGCCAGAAACCTTCGTTAGAGGGTACTCAACATCTCACCCAATTTTTATCGCTATCTGACGTATGGTATATGAACGCATGCGAGATTTTCTTGAAACGCTTCGCGCGTCGTCACTCATTTGTTGAATCTACTCGTGCCCTATCTATTGTAAAGTGGATTTACTCAGCCAGAATCCTTCCTTTGGAGTTAACTCATTATCTCACCCAAGTTTCATCGCTATCGGACGAATGGTACATGAACGCAAACGGGATTTTTTGAAACACTTCGTGAGTCGTCGCTCATTTGTTGAATCTACTCGTGCGCTATCTACTGTAAAGTAGATTTACTAAGCCGGAAACCTTCCTTGGAGTGTACTCAACATCTCACCCAAGTTTGATCGTAATCGAATGAATGGTATCTGAACGCATAGGAGACATACACACCCACAGACCCACAGACAGACAAACTATCTCGTAACATTGATTTATATATATATACTAGCTGTACCCGGCATGCGTTGCAATGCCAATCAAAGAAAGTGTTGGCGTTGAAATTCAGTTTCTTGAAGTGATTTTGGATACACAACATGTTTTTCAATTTCCGTTCACTGCCTCTAAGCTATCGTAAAATGGATTTTCTAATTTAGAATCATTCGTGGGAGCGTGCACAACAACTTTCAAAAGTTTCATCGCAATCGGATGAATGGCATATGAACGTATACGGGATTTTGTTTGAACGATTCGTGCGCTGTCACTCATTTGTTGATTCTACTCGTACGCTTCCTACATGAGAAATGGATTTACTAAGTCGAAACCCTACCCTGGCGTGTACACAATAACTCATCAAGGTTTCATCACAATCGAAGAAGGTTATTTGAACGCATAGGAGAATTTGTTAAAACGCTTCGCGCGCCGTCACCCATTTGTTGCATATACTCGTGCGCTACCTATTGTGAAATGGATGTACTAATTCGAAACCCTTCCCTGGCGTGTACACAATAACTCATGAATGATTCATCGCAATCCGATGAATGGTATATGCACGAATACGGGGTTTTGTTTAAACGATTCGTGCGCTGTCACTCATTTGTTGAATCTACTCGTGCACTACCTATTGAGAAATGTATTACTAAGTCGAAGCCCTTCCCAGGCATGTACACAATAACTCATCAAGGTTTCATCGCAATCGAAGAATGTTATATGAACGCAATAGGGGATTTTGTTGAAACGCTTCGCGCGCCGTCACCCATTTGTTGCATCTACTCTTGCGCTACTTATTGTGAAATGGATTTACTAAGTCCCCTTCCCTGGCGGGTACACAATAACTGATCAATGTTTCATCGCAATCGGATGAATAGTATATGAACGCATAACTGATTTTGTTTAAACGATTCGCGCTCCGTCACTCATTTGTTGAATCTACTGGTGCGCTACCTATTGTAAAATGTATGTACTAAGCCAGAAACCTTCCCTGGAGTGTACACAACATCTCACCCAAGTTTCATCGCTATCGGATGAGTGGTATATGAAATTATATGGGACTTTGTTGAAACGCTTCACGCGTCGTCGCTCATTTGTTGATTCTACTCGTGCTCTACCTATTTTTAAAGGGATTTACTAAGCTGGAAACCTTCCCTGGAGTGCACACAAAATCTCAGCCTAGTTTCATCGCTATCGGACGAATGGTATATGAACGCAAACGTGACTTTGTTGAAATGCTTCGCGCGTCGTAGCTCATTTGTTGAATCTACTCGTGCGCTGCCTATTGTAAAGTGGATGTACTAAGCCAGAAAATTTCCCTGCAGTGTACACAACATTTTACGCAAGTTGCATAGCTATCGGACGAATGGTATATGAATGCATACGGGACTTTGTTGAAACGCTGTGCGTGTCGTCGCTCATTTGTTGATTCTACTCGTGCGCTATCTACTGTGAAATGTATTCACTAATTTTGAAACCTTCACGTAAGTGTACACAACATCTCACCCAAGTTTCATCGCTATCGGACGAATGGTATATGAACACATACGGGACTTTGTTGAAATGCTTCGCGCATCGTCGCTCATTTGTTGAATCTACGCGTGCGCTACCTATTGTAAAATGGATTTACTAAGTCAGAAACCTTCCTTGGAGTGTACTCAACATCTCACCCAAGTTTCATCGCAATCGGATGAATGGTATATGAACGCATAGAAGACATACCCACAGACAGACAAACTAACACGTAACATTGATTTTTATATATATAGATATATATACAAGCTGTACCCGGCATGCGTTGCAATAACAATCAAAACAAGAAGTTCCGTGAAGAACTATACAGCCTACTTTTCATGCCAATGATTATTCTACAGAATATGAACCTATCTAGAATAATGACGAAATTAAGTTGCTAATATCGAAATTTCCAATTAGTTCGAAATACTGTATACCTGGCATAATGAATCCTAATAGAGCACTAGAGTTGGCAGCCCTGATGACTGAATATATTCTTAGTTCCGTCTCTTAAGGTTCAAAATACAAAATTTGGTTGAAGTCCAATGAATAGCATGGACGTTACATGCAGTTAAACATTGGATCTAACAGCGCGCGTAAAATCATGTTGGCAACAATGTCATGCATGTATTGGTCAGAAATAATCTGAAATAATATGATCTATTGTTGTGCCAATTTTGAATGAAATCCATTAGTTAGTATAGAAGTTACATGCATTTTAAAATTGGACCTATCAGCAGGCTTAGAATCATGTTGGCAGCACTGACGTATATTAGTTACTCCAAATTCGTCTAGAATGCCAGGTACTATACGTGTGCAAAGTTTAGAGCTATTGGCTTGCATACTTTCTGATATATTGATATTAGGGTAACAAAAATAGGGACAGCACATATTAACAGTTGGCAGCACTGGTTGCTCCTTAGAATACGCATAGTCATATCTGTTATGGTACACATAGCACATACGAAATTTGGTTGAAATCCAAATGATAGTATGGAAGTTACATGTATTTAAAGTTGGACCTGTCAGCAGGCTTAGAATCATGTTGGTAGCACTGACGTATATAAGTTACTCCAAATTAATATAGAATGTCAGGTACTATACGTGTGCATAGTTTAAAGCTGTCGGCTTGCATACTTTCTGATATATTGGTATTTGGATAAAATAAATTAGGAGCATTTATTAACAGTTGGCAGCCCTGGTAGGTCTGAAGAATACGCTCAGTCATATCTGGTTATGTACACATACAACATACGAAATTTGGTTGAATTCCAATTGATAGTATAGAAGTTATATGCATTTAAAAATTGGACCTATCAGGAGGCTTATAATCATTTTGGCAACACTGCCATGTTTAGCCTCCTGGAAATAAAACTGAAATATTATGATCTGTACGTGTGCCAATTTTGAAATAGCTCCCATTCATACTTTCCATGATATCCAACATGGAGCTCAAATTTCAATTGCGATTTTTTAGCAGTTGGTAGCACTGACATCATTTTCAAATATGGCCGTGAGATATTCAGGTATAGATCTTTACTCCTACCAAATTTTGTTTCGATTGCTGCAGCCGTTTAGGAGTTGATAGGGGGGGACACACACACAGCCAGCCAGACAGACAGAAGGACAGACAGACAGACAGACAGACACACATTTGCCCGATCTCATAAGTCTACTTTTTCCTCATTTTTGCAAAATGTGAAAAGTAGGCTAAAAAAGTGTTGGCATTGTAATTTTGTTTCTTGAAGTGCTTTTGGATAGACAATATGTTCTTCAATTTCCGTTGACTGCCTCTAAGCTATCGTAAAATGGATTTACTAATTTACAAACATTTGTGGGAGTGTGCACAACAACTCACCAAAGTTTCATCGCAATCGGATGAATAGTATATGAACGCCGATGGAACTATCTAGAAACGCTTCGTGCGTCGTCACTCATTTGTTGAATCAACTCGTGCGCAACCTATAGTACAATGAATTTACTAAGTCAGATACCTTCCCTGCAGTGTGCACATCAACTCACCCTAGTTTCATTACAATCGGAGGAATGGTATATGAAGGCAGATGGAAATTTGTTGAAACGCACCGTCACTCATTTGTTGAAACTAATCGTGCACTACCTATTATACAATGGACTTACTAAATTAGAAACGTTCCCTACAGTGTACACAATAACTCACTCAAGTCTCATCGCAATCGGATGAATGGTATATGTACGCATACGGGATTTTATTTATACGATTTGCGCGCCGTCACTCATTTGTTGAATCTACCCGTGCGCTACCTATTGTATAATAGATTTACTTGGCCATAAATCTTCCCTGGACTGTACACAACATCTCAGCCAAGTTTCATCGCTATCAGACGATTGGTATAAAACGCGTACGGGACTTTGTTGAAGCGATTCACGTGCCGTCGCTCACTTGTTGAATCTACTCGTGCGCTGCCTATTGTTAAATGGATTTACTCAGCCAGAAACATTATTTGGAATGTACTCAACATCTCACCCAATTTTCATCGCTATCGGACGAATGGTATATGAACGCATACGCAAACGATTCACGCGCCATCACTGATTTGTTGAATCTACTAGTGCGCTACCTATTGTAAAATGGATTTACTAAGCCAGAAACCTTCCTTGGAGTGTACTCAACATCTCACCAAAGTTTCATCGCTATCGAACGAATGGTATATGAACGCATACGGGACTTTGTTGAAACGATTCACGTGCCATCACCCATTTGTTGATTCTACTCGTGCTCTACCTATTGTTAAATGGATTTACTAAGCCAGAAATCTTCCCTGAAGTGTACACAACATGTTACGCAAGTTTCATAGCTATCGGACGAATGGTATATGAATGCATACGGGACTTTGTTGAAACGCTTTGCGTGTCGTCGCTCATTTGTTGAATCTACTTGTGCGCTATCTACTGTGAAATGTACTCACTAATTTTGAAACCTTCACGTAAGTGTACACAACATCTCACCCTAGTTTCATCGCTATCAAACGAATGGTAACTTATATGAACACATACGGGACTTGTTGAAACGCTTCGCGCATCGTCACTCATTTGTTGAATCTACTCGTGCCCTACCTATTGTAAAATAGATTTACTAAGTCAGAAACCTTCCTTGGATTGTACTCAACATCTCCCCCTAGTTTCATCGCAATCGGATGAATGGTTTATGAACGCATAGGAGACATACCCACAAACAGACCCACAAACTATCACATAACATTGATTTTTACATATAGAGATATAGAGATTAGTGAAACACCCATTACAATTCTATTACTAAGGCAACACTGATTATGTTTTTTCTTTTTTATACGATAACCATATATTCAGTTGACTTCCGTCTACATTGCTACATCTTCTCGTTGAACAGCATTGCGGCACTGTGTATGTGTTTGATAATATCTACTCAAGTTGTTGACAACTAAGGCAGACGCCAGTGACCATAATGAACTTGCAGGAAGTCTGCGGTCGGGAGTTGGGACAAGTAGTGCTATCTGTGAGCGACGCCAGGAAGTCATAATTAGCGGCGTTCCTTCGTTCATTTCCGATGGCTAATTATATTCGCTGGAGTAAAGTTCCTCTTGACTAATATGTTGTTTGCATGAATTTACATTACATTTATAGACCCTTCGTGAATTATACAGGTAGCCAAATTAATATGACAAAGCTAAATATAATTAAATTCTTTATTGTTAATTAGTTCCCAGAACCTTCAATAATATACCGGGTGATTAAGCAGCCCCTTCCAATATCGTTTGATGATGATGACGATGATGATAATAATTGTTGTTTTAAGGGGCCTAACATCTAGGTTATCGGTCCCTAATGGTTTGAGTGATCGTGAAGATGAAAATGAAAGGTAAACTATAACTAAAACTAACAACTAACTTATATACTAGAAGAAGAAATGGAAAACAAAAGGAGAATAAGGCAAATAAAGGACAGGAGGAAAAGAAATGCCCTCAACCCTCGAAGAATGCGCATTGAGGGATTTTGAAGGAAGGAGAGCCATAAAAGGCAGATAGGAAAGTAAAAGAGGAGGGTCCGTCCCGCAGGTAATGGATAAAAGGGGAAAACCTGACCCAGCTCAGGAATCCTTCGGGGTCGCCAACTACCGAACTCACCAGCCGTGAGCCCCTGAAGGTGTAGCAATATCTAGGGTGCACCAGAAGTGGTGGGGCTACATACACCCTGCCTCCTTGAGGGCCTTGAGCAGAGATAACAGGAAAAGAAAATGAAGGCTGACCCCTCGCAGAAGGAGGGTATAAGAAAAGATGAGACAAGGGCCAATTAAGGCGGGAAAGGAAGAGACTCCCTAGGCCTCGGATACCCTAATACTGTCGGGGTCGGAAGAGAATAAGAGTTGACCAAGGGAGATCGAAAGGAAAGAAGACGGAGAGGAGCCCGGCACAAGTAAGTGGAAGCAATGCCGGACTCAGCTGGGGCCCCGTGGTCGCCAACCCACGTCCCACTAGATGTGAGCCCCTGGGGGAAGTATCATTAGATGCAACCCAACTAACGCATGATGTCAGGAGAGTCGATATTTCTCTGCAGGCATCCCGTATGGTACTAACAAGTCACAACTGCATATATGGAATCACAGCAACTAAGTGGGGACAATTTGCCAATTATCATATTCTTTCTTTCTTTGGCTTTTCCCAATTAATTGGGGTCGCCAGAGGCAGCCAGGATCATTTAGGTTTTGGCCGGGGATTTAAAGCCGGATGCCTTTCCTGACGCCACGTGATATATCAGCTGAAAATTCCACCCCACTATCAACGGGATTCGAACCCCAGCCGTCGGGTTGAAAGACGAGCAGCTAAGCCACTGCGCGATCAAGCTCCCCAATTTGCCTATTATCATTATTATTAGTATTATAATTCTTAGTGACTTAAGAACGTTAAAATCCCTCAGTATGCCTTCCTTTGGAGGGGAAGTAAAGCCGGCGGGCCCATGTCATAGATTTATGGCATGAAAATGAACCTACCTCTACAATATTGGTAGTGTGTAGCAAAATTTGTAGGTTATACGAGGGCTATTGTTTAAGTAAGGGCCGTTTTTAAAAAAGCTCGTAGTTAGTGCGAACGCCGCAACAAGCGTGCGCGCTACCTCCCGGCATCCTTTGCGAACAAGCAGGCGTCAGTTGCAGGTGTGTAGCTAAGCTGTACGCTGAACTGTGCATCTTTACAATGTTCAAGATTATTGATTCGCCCGCCGCGTATCGGTGATACTTTTTTTTTTGAGTGCAAGAAACTTGTCGGCTGCAGACATTCATCGCCAGCTTTGTGAGGTGTATAGTGATAATGCAATGACGGAAGGTAAAGTGCGAAAATGACTTGGTGACTGCAATTGACACGAAAATTCACGAGGACCGAAGATTCATGATAACCACTCTATCAATGGATTTTCCTCAAGTGTGAATTCTTGGTTGTCAGAGCAGGCATTTCAGAACTTAGTTTTAAGGTATGACAAGTGCCTAAATAAACAAGGCAACTATGTAGAAAAATAGAGGAAAGTACGTAAAACGTATATATTAATGTGGTTTCAAAATAAAATGTTCTGTTAATTTAAAAAAATGGCCCTTACTAAAAGAAAACAGCCCTATTTGGCTCGTTAGAAATACTCTATCAAGTTCAAACGTTCCACGCTAGGTGTTAGTGACAGTAGCATCGGGTAGCCAAAGTTTAAACTACTGAAATCGAACTTGTTGGGAGACCACGGCCGTTCAATTAAAAATACCCTGCTACGGCCATTCAGCTGCAATTCATACATCATAATATAACTTCACATCCATGAATATTATATTTTTTTTAATTGCGGCATATAATACATGGAAGAATAATGGAAATTGATGTATTTCTGTCGGTCAATACGATTGTACCCGATTCTATTGGGTGTTTTCCTAATTCTGAAAAATACGTGAGAGTAATAATTCCAAGTGTATTTATTAACGTCATGTAAGTTCATTTTCCGGATTAGGGAATCACCCGATACGATTGGGTACAAACATTGTCCCTCCCTATATTATTCTGCTAAGGTCCCATTCCAGTTATGTACCGAAAATAAGGTACCATTAATACCAACCTACACATATGGGGTACCTACAGGTTCAGCATAACCCAATGCGTAAGCAAAACGCACTCAAAATGCCTCAAAATTAAATAAATACCTTTAAACATGTATATTTACAATGAAATAATGAAAGAATGCAACACGGTAACCATGGTAACAGAATCTCACAGGTACATCTATTTCTGTAAGACGCAATGCAATTCCCATTATTACATTACTGTGAAAGTTTCCAGACGGTTATAAGGTTATCACTGAACCAAATTAAGCTGTAAAATTCATCAATTCATACAGTATAATGCGCTTAAGGGGGTCAAGGGCACTCTAGAATTTTTTCAAGCAATTTTCACGTGTGTGTGTGGTACGAAAGTTCTTTATCACCCGACTATAAAGGGTCTCTGAAAACCACATTTAAAGGCTCTTAAATTAACAGTGTCTGTGATATTCCCAGAAAATTAACTTCACTTGGATATACCTATGAAGGAGTGACAAACCCCTAACCACTGCACCAGTAGCCGAATTGATAAAGTCTGATTATTCATACCAAGGATAAATCAGTCATAGCATTCATGATTGAGATTTTGCTAAGTGTACTCTTTACAGCTAGAATATTCGCGGGCGAAGCCGCGACGAATGATGCTAGTTTCTATTATTAAGGCAACAAATAGTTCTGAGATGAACTAAATAGCCTATTTTCATGTATCCTACTTATGTTAATTCCCTCTATCAACATACAAAATTACAGATATTAAGAACCATCTAAGTATTTCGGATGGTCGCCATGTTAGATTTTTAGCCTACTTTTAACATTTTGAAAAAGTGAGGGAAAAGCAGACTTATGAGATCGATCCGGGCAAATGTGTGTCTGACTGTCTGTTCTTCTGTCTGACTGTCTGTCTGTCTGTCTGTCTGTGTGTGTGTCGTCGTCCCCCACCCTATCAACGCCTAAACGGCTGCAGCAATCGAAGCCCAATTTTGAATGAGTAAAGGCGTTTACCTGAGTATCTCAACGCCATAGTTGATAATGATGTCAGTGCTACCAACTGCTGAAAAACCGCAATTGAAATTTGAGCTCCATGTTGGATATCTTGGAAGGTATGCATGGGAGCTATTCCAAAGTTGGTACACATATACAGTAGATAATAATATTTCAGTTTAATTTAATACATGACAGTGTTGCTAAAATGATGCTAAGCCTGATGATAAGTGCAATATTCAAATGCATATAACTTCTACACTATAAATTGGATTTCAACCAAATTTCGTATGTACTATTTGTACATAAACAGATATTAACTAACCCTAACCTAACCCCGTGGCACTACAGCCCTTGAAGGGCCTAGGCCTACCAAGCGACCGCTGCCCAGCCAATTGGCCTGCAGATTTTGGGGGTGACGCGTGGTCAGCACGTCGGGTACCCTCGGCCGTTAATCTTGGTTTTCGTGACCGGGGCACTGTCTCACTGTCAGACAGCTACTCAATTGTCCTCACGAGGCTGAGTGCACCCCGTTCCAACCCTCACGTCAGTTTTAAAATCCCTGACGGAGCCGGGGATCGAACCCGGGTCCTCTGGGTGAGAGGCAGGCGCGCTACCCCATCACCAAGGGGCCGGCACATAAACAGATATGACAGAGTGTATTCTTAAGAGCCACCAGGGCTGCCAACTGTTGATAAATCCACTCCCTATGTTTTCATCCCAATAGCAATATATAAGAAAGTATGCAAGGCGAAAGCTTTAAACTATGCACACGTATAGTACCTGACATCTAGATTAATTTGGTGTAACTAATACACGTCAGTACTACCAACATGATTCTAGGCCTGCTGATGGGACCAACTTTTAAATACATGCAACTTCCATACTATCAATTAGATATCAACCAAATTTCGTCTGTGCAATGTGTACTATAACGGATATCACTATGCGTATGCTTAAGTGCAAACAGGGCTGCCAACTGTTAATAAATGCTGCCTCTATTTGTTTTTCGTAATATCAATATATCAGAAAGCATGCAAGCCAATAGCTCTAAACATTACACACGTATAGTACCTGACATTCTAAATTAATTTAGAGTAACTTATATATGTCAGTGCTGCCAACATGATTCTAACCCTGCTGATATGTACAATTTTAAAATACTTATATACTAACAAATGGATTTCATCCAAACTTTGCACAACAATATTTCAGATTATTACTGACCAACACATACACGACATTCTTGCCAACATGATTTTACGCGCGCTCATAGATCCAATGTCTCACTGCATGTAACGTCCATGATATCCAATGGACTTCGAGAAAATTTTGTATTCTGTACCTTAAGAGATTCCTAAGAATATATATGCAGTCACCAGGGCTGCCAACTGTAGTGCTCTATTAGGCTACATTATGGCAAGTATATTTCGAATTAATTAGAAATGTCCATATTACCAACTTAATTTCGTCATTATTCTAGATAGGTCCATATAGATTAATCATTGGCATGAATCTTAAATTTTACGAAACTTCTTGTTATTTATGTATGCCATAGAGTTATGTATTATTAGATGAATATTATTATGTAGGTTTATTATTCAAAGTTAAATCGCATTAGGACACATAAAATAATAAAAACGAGATTTTCAAATTTCGCACATTCACCATCTTGAGGTTATGGAAACAATTGAAACAAGTAGTTCCGTGAAGAACTATACAGCCTATTTTCATATATCCTACTCATGTTAATTGCCACTATCAACATACAACATTTCAGTTTGATTGCTGTAATTGATTCGTAGATATTGAGAACCGAC
Source organism: Meconema thalassinum (assembly GCA_946902985.2). Lineage (NCBI taxonomy): Eukaryota > Metazoa > Arthropoda > Insecta > Orthoptera > Tettigoniidae > Meconema > Meconema thalassinum. Next base: position 799,645,615 of record OX336390.1, on the reverse strand, counting down.
TAAATATTTCGGATGGTTGCCATGTTGGACTTTATTTATGTAGGTCTTAGATTTATGTACCATTACATGAAGATTATTGTGTACGTGTAGCATTCAAACTTCAATCGCATGATTAGGACACAAGAAGTAAAAACTAGATTTTAAAATTTCGCACAGCCGCCATCTTGTGGTTATGGAAACAATTGAAATAAATTAGATGCCAGTGGATTAACATTCATATAAGGATTTACTGTACCAAGTTTCACTGCACTCGGATGGTTAGATTGCGAGAAACGTCCATGTGAATATTTATAGTTCGCGTCGCCGCCATGTCGGATTTGTGATCACTAGGTTATTGAAAGTCCTATAGGTAAACTTATGGTCATAGCCCCTATGAACATAAAAATGTTAAGTTTGATTGCTGTAATAGATTCGTAGATATTCATAGCCGTCTAAATATTTCCGATGGTCGCCATGTTGGATTGTTAAATGTATAGGCCATAGAGTCATGTACCATTATAGGAAAATTATTGCGTAGACTCATTATTCAAACTTCCACCTCGATCGCATAATTACGACACAAGAAATAAAAACTTAATTTTAAAATTTGCACAGCCGCCATCTTGATGTTATGTAAACAATTGAACTAAATTAGATACCAGTGCATTGCAACATATATAAATATTTCCTGTACCAAGTTTCAATGCGTTCGGAACATTGAATCGCGAGAAAGGTCAATTTAAATTTTCAAATTCGCTTGGCCGCCATGTTCGTTTTGTAGTCAACAGGTTTTTGAAAATCTTATAGGTGGACTTCCAGCAGTGCCCTTTATCTCCGTACAAAATTTCAGGGTGATACCGCTAATAATATCAGAGATATAGAATGCCGGTGAAATATTTCGCACAGCCGCCATCTTGTGGTTATGTAAAGAATTGAACGAAGTTAGATGTCGGTGCATTACAAAGTGTATAAACATATACTGTATCAAATTTTATTGCGTTTGGTTGGTTAAATCGCGAGAAACGTCTATTTAAAAGTCGCAACTTCGCTTGGCCGCCATGTTGGTTTTGTAATTACCAGTTTTTCAAGAGTCACATATGTGAACTTCTAGTAGTTCCCTTTATCACCGTAGAAAATTCCAGGGTGATATCGGTAATAGTTTCGGAGATATTGAATGCTGGTAAAATATTTAGCACAGCCGCCATGTTGAATTGGTGAGACGTAACAAAATTTGAAGGGCACGGTCGGGGTCGCCCGGAATAGTGCTATGAACTTACCGAGTTGCATTGAAATCTCTCCAGCAGTTTAGAATTTATTAGGGACACACACACCTCACACACACACGCACTCACACACACGGACAAAAGGTGTTCTCATAAGCCTATTTTTTCAAAATTGAAAATAGGCTAAAAATACATGGCAGTGGATTAAAATTTGTATAAGCATTTACCGTACGAAGTTCCACTGCGCTTGAATGGTTAGATAGCGAGAAACGTCCATTTGAATTATTAAATTTCGCGTCGCCGCCATGTTGGGTTTCTGCTAATCAGGTTATTCAAAGTCCCATAGGTGAACTAAAGTCAGTGGCCTTTATCAAGATACAACATTTCAGTTTGATTGCTGTTATATATTAATAGATATTGAGAACCGTCTAAATATTTCGTTGACTTTGATCGCATGATTACGACACAAGATATAAAAACTTAATTTGATAATTTCGCACAGCCGCCATTTTGAGGTTATGTGAACAATTGAACTAAATTAGATGTCAATGCATTACAATGTGTATGTACATTTGCTGTATCAAGTTTCACTTCGCTCGGATGATTAAATAGCGAGAAACGTCTAATTAAATGTTTCAACCATGCTTTGCCTCCATGTTCGTTTTGTACTTAACAGGTTTATGAAAGTCACATAGTTGACCTTCTAGTAAAGCTCTTTATCACTATACAAAATTTCAGGGTGATATCTGTTTTGGTTTCGGAGATATAGAATGCTGGTGAAATATTCCGCACAGCCGCCAAGTTGGATTGGGGAGACGTATTAAAACTTGAAGGACACGGTCGGGGTCGGAAGAAATAATACTATGTCCCTACCGAGTTTCATTGAAATTGCTCTAGCCGTTTAGATTTCATTAGGAGGACACACACATACGCACACACGAACAAAATGTGATTCTCATAAGCCGGTTTTTTTGTTGTTGTTTTTTTTTTTCATAAATGAAAATAGGCTAAAAATGGCTTCTAACGCCGTAATAAGAATAATGGTGGTGACCTCTAGAGCGGCCAGGTGGAGGTCTTTCACGTCGACACCCTCAGGCGACTCCTGTATCGTGATAAGGATGAAATGAAAGATAAAGACGTCACAAACATCCTATCCCCGAGCTACAATAATTAAGCAATTTATGTAAAATTCTCATGTCCTTCCTGCGTCTAGAAATCGAAGCCCCTCGTTCTAAAATCTAGTGCTTTATCCACTCTAGCTAAGAAGATGTACATCACATCTAATATAACTTAATAATCGCAAGTTCTTGAACTACTTGAACACTGATCCTTACTCAGGAAGAGTCTGAAACTTTCTAAGTTTCCAACTCCGGTAATTCCTAGAACGTGTTTCTAGCACAATCGAGTTTTAGATCTGTTGTAAACCTCCTGCACAATCTGACATAGCCTGATGGGCTCCCCTGAGGCAGCTGCAACACCCTCAACATGTGTGTATTACAGTTGCATCTTGCTCTAACTATTCTACTCTTCCTTGCCAATGAGTAGTTAATGGTGGCACAAAGAAAGGTCGGGAATAAGAACTGTAAGGATAGACCAAGCTTAGAATATGCTAAGCAGATTGACTCGGATGTAGGATGTTGTAGCTTTGTAGAGATGAAACGATTACCTCAGGACAAGGAAGCATGGAGGGCTGCATCAAACAGTCAAAAGGTTCAAACAACATCTTTCATTTCATATCCATCACGATACGCGGGTTTCTACGGGTGTCAACGTGAATGACCTCCCCCAGGCCTCTCCAGAGGCCACTCGCCATTATTACTGACGAGGCATCTTCATTATAAATTGCAATTAATACCTGATGGGGTAAACCTGCGCGACCCGGTGAGCTAAGACGGGGAAGGAGAAGAAGGAAGGTAGTGGAGAGGGTCACTGCTCTGCTCGTGGTAGACACTAACGTGCAACACTGCTACAGTTACATTAGGAACCGATGTGAACATTTCCCTAGCAACGAGTGAAGTGAACGTTCCTCCCCTCTCAAACACGCTACAGCACATGGACTCATCCGCATACAAAACTCATTACTACGCATGTGCCATCAGATAATAATTGCGTTCTACCTTGCCTGTGGAGTATCACTGTAAACAAATTGTCTTCCAGAACCCCAGCCCCTTTTGGACGAGCCGCAGCTGTTTGGCTAGCTCAGTTTCACATATCCGCATTGAAAGCTCCCGATTGAGAATCATTGGTTTGTCAGACCCATCGATAGATGGAGCTGATGCAGGCTGCGTGACGCAGAGGAAACGCTTTTGCCTGCTGTGCATAAGATTATGGAATCGAATCCTGGTGCTGTCAGTTGGCATTTGAGAGTGCTCAAATGCGAGAGAGCAATGTCGGTAGATATAAACGTCCTCTTCAGGGCACAATTCAGGCACCCCAGCGTCTCTAAAGGCTGCAGTAGTTAAAAGGGATATTAAACCCACAACATTATTATTAGATGGAGCTCAGGGAGGAATAGATCCAAAATGTACCCTAAGATAAAGAGAAAAACAAGATATACCTACAGTATCATTTTTAACAAAATTTTAGCTTTTCATTGAAGCCTCCGTGGCTTAGGCGGCAGCACGCCAGCCTCTCACCGCTGGGTCCGTGGTTCAAATCCCGGTCACTCCATGTGAGATCTGTGCTGGACAGAACGGAGGCAGACAGGTTTTTCTCCGGGTACTCCGGTTTTCCCTGTCAAAATTTCATTCCAGAAACACTCTCCACTATCATTTCATTTCATCTGTCATTCATTTAATCATTGCCCCAGAGGAGTACGTCAGGCCTCGGCAGCCGGCACAGTTCATATCCTCGCCGCTAGATGGGGGCTTCATTCATTCCATTCCTGACCCGGTCGGAGACTGGAAGCAGGCTGTGGATTTTCATTTTCAATGATGCTTTTAAATTTTGTTGTTGTTGTTGTTGTTGTTGTTGTTGTTGTTGTTGTTGTTGTTTGAGCTCTTCAGTCTTTTCACTGGTTTGATGCAGATCTCCATGCCTCCCTGTCCTGAGCTAATCGTTTCATATCTACATAGCTACCACACTCTACATCCGAGGCAATCTATTCTACACATCCTAACCTTCGCCTACCCCTACAGTTCTTATCCCTGACCCTTCCTTCCATAACTAAGTTTGCTACTCTTCGGTGTCTCAGTATGTGTCCTACCAACCTTTCTCTTCTCTTCATTAGCAGTCGCCAGAAACATCTCTCCTCTCCCACTCGTCTTAATACCTATTCCTTTGTAACCCTATCTACCCATCTGATCTTCATTATTCTCCTGTAACACCACATTTCAAAGGCTTCAATTCTCCTCTTTTCTGCTGCACCAACAGTCCAAGTTTCACTTCCATAGAGTGCCACGCTCAAGACAAAGGCTTTCAAATATTACTTTCAAATACCTGTGTATACATGAAACCTCTATTTACGGACATTTCTCTGATGCGGACACTCCCTAGATAGGGACAGAATTTTTTACCCAAATTTAAGTATATCTAACTGCTAATAAAATTAACTCTCTTTTACGGACACTCTCAGTTACGGACACGGACAGCTCTTTAAGGTCAGAAAGTCTGCTTACCTCCATTATTCGGACAAAATCATTCGGAATTCAAACGTAAAATTTGCAAATTGAGAAAATCTCTACGATGAAGACTGCACTGTGCACCCGAACATGTTTTTAAGAAGAATGGGCTAAAGCCTGAGTACAGTTTTCTTCCCCCAGGTCAATAAGCTGCAAGAACAATGATTGGTAAGGGTTGGCTGGCTGTTACTGTTTACACCTCATACCCCCTACAATACCGTTAGTTGGAATTTCCAAGAAGCCATAACATTCTCACAAAAGAATTCCTGACAAATGAGCTGTGCTTTTTCGACAAATATTTTGATGTGTAACATCTTTCCGCTCGGTTGCTGGATATTTTTGTGTGGGGGTGATTTTGTAAAAAGGGGTGGAAGTGGAACGGAAATGCAACGGAAACAATGAGCGCGCGCGGTGGTGGAGATTGGTACAACGACATAATCTCCGCCATGTGGCTATGTGGAATGTAAATAGCATATGGTTTATTTCAATGTTTGGAGGTCCCATTACAGATATTCCTACAATAAATCATCTTCAAACTGTCGTTCATTGGTGTGAAAATATTCATTAAATCATATTTGCTGAAAACAATGATGATTTATTAAATCTTACTACTTTTGCTGTGTTCTTATTTAATGTAAGCACCCAAGTTACTGTCGGCCAAAATACAGCACTATGGGTAATGTATATAGCATACGGTTTAATTCAAGGTTTGGAGGCCCCGTTAAAAAAATCCTACAATAAATCATCTTCAAGTTGTCGTTCTTCGGTGTGAAAATATTCATTATATCATACTTGCTGAAAGGATTTGGCACAGGAGTTTTACAAGTAGCTATTGCAGAAATAATAGTAATGAGAACTTACCAATCGTAATAACACGAAAGAATCCTTCATGTTTGCTGGCACAAGGTAGCACTATGAGTTCATTCTTAAAATAATGCGAGTAAGTAATAGGGAATTATTGGAATAACATGTCAGATGTTATACATCATATACGACTACTGTAAGGCTCGTATTTATTTATTTATTTTTACTTTTTTACGCATTCGCACGTGTTATCCGAATCAACTGGCATTACAATAATATTATATTTAATTAGATATACCATAAATTACTAAAGCAACATATTGAGACATTTGAGGAAAAAATCCGTTCCCTTAGGCTATGTATGTCAAGTGCTATGTTAAACAAGATGTTCAGGAAAGAACATATAGCCTACTTTCTCCTAAATGTATGGGTATAGTTATAACACTTTGTCTTTATCATCTCCTAATTTCTTCCAATTCGAAGTGCAAATTGGCACACTGGATTTGAGGAGTGGCGTTCAAATAATTTACCCCAGCATTTTGCAATTTCATCAGTAAACACTCCAAACAACGTAGGTATTCAGTTTATTAACACCGACTACTTACAATAATTTAAACTTCGTTGCTCTAAACGTATCACTGGGAGAAACATATTTACACAGCCAATTTGTAATCGCGCACGGCTAACGAGAAAGACAGGCCATGGCGCGTAAACCAAACCCTTCTGTGACGTAGGCAATGTACCGGTACTGCTTGACGATGCTTGTACGTTTAAGTCGAGAGCAATTCATAAGCAGCAGAAATGCAATATTTTATATCAATCTACATAAAATGGACGCAGTTTAGATGTTCCGTGTGTTTTCAAACACGATAAATTATACTGTATAGGTTTGCAAAACTACGCCTATTGAAGTTACTCCTTACAAAACTCCACGCGAACTAGGATTCAAGGGTTCGTTGTGTCTTTAATAGCTGCAACGAACAGGCTACAGTAAGTCGAGTTGTAGATTCTGTGACCTTCGTTGTGAGTTAAATTATGTGCACATTAGTATAATTAGATCAAATAATCTTGCAGCACAGTATAGATATCATTAACTTATTGTTGTTTCAAGGGGCGGAACATAAATTAATTCGTTTATAGAAGAGATCTGCGGAATACACTACCCACCGACTAACGTTTATACAGGTTCAATGATGTAGACAAGATGACTAGGTACCACACCGGCAGTAAAACGAAGACCAGGCAGTGGTGCAACAGAACTACATTGCTGACGTCACGAAAACTCACCAGAGCCAGTCATTCTCGTTGGCCGTGATAATCGCGCCTTATCTTGGGGATGTGTACCCTCTATCGGCAAAAATAATAACCTTCGCAATTATACTGTAGACATGGGTTCACTAACTGGCCGGTAGAGAGCATAGCTCGCATCTAGTTACATAGTTCAAGTAATTACCCCTAGCTGTCACTCCGGTGGTGAATGTTGTTTTAATTAAATATATATTTTCCATTTCAAAATGCACCATATAATGCTTTATTTTATAACGGCTCAGTACTCAAGAAATAATAAATATAAAAAAAATCAAGAAAAAAAGTCCAACTCTGATGGGATTTGAACCACGGCCAGCCTGATGAAAGACTAACGCGCTGACCACTCAGCCAATCGTGCACACTCGACTAGATCGTTAGGTACCAATACATATACCACGTTATAGCAAATCATGACTTGGACTAAACGTTTTCTTTACTGGAGTATATTTTAAACCGAGTTCATTTCATAGATAGTTCATATATTTTTTTACCACTAGCCTATATTGCATGCAACATACTGAAATTAATAAAATATAGGTCAGAACGAGAGATCAGCTGCCATCTTGTCAAATAACCGAGACGACTCAGCTTTTTAAAATCACTTCTAGACTATAATATTAAAATATAAACTTTTAATTTCAAACGGGCCACGTCGTTTCAAACAGATTAAACGATTCTTGGTTCGATAGTCGGAACTGGTGGGTCCCATGTTATCGATTATAAAGTTTGCATAATTCACACGGCCGCCATTCTGAAATGGTACGGTTGATGACCTCGTAGTTTGGGCACAAGACGCGCCTCATATGAAGGAACGTTGTTACCAAATTTGGTAAAGATCCGATTATTAGTTTGGTTGTACTGCATTATTACGTTTTGACCAGTTGAGTGGCCGCCATTAAGTTTTGGTAAAGATGGCGGCAATATAAAACATGACACTGAGGTGCCCTTTGCCAGTGCTACCTCTGTATCAAATTTCGTTCAATTCGGTTTCACCGTGTTCGAATTGATAGGGGGGGACACACATTCAGAGTACACACACTCACACACACACACACAGACTCACACACACACATACACACACACAGACAGACAAACAATTTTTTGGCCCTGTAGTGATCTCATAAGTCTACTTTCATTTTTTGCAAAAATCGAAAGTAGGCTAAAAAGAATATTATACAGCCAGAGTTGCAGCCGTTTTCAGCTCGGAGTGTTAATTATGCTCAATGACACAACTTGAAGGAGATTATCTTAAATCGTCATCTTACATTTGTCATGAAAAATATATCTGAAAAATATGATATGTCATAAATAGGCCCCGGATGTTGATGACATGTCATATTTTTACTGAGCTGTACAAAACAATGCTGAAGTACATAGAAAGTACGGACGGGCCGCTCCGTCTTCAAATGAAAAATGAAAATCCACAGCCTGCTTCCAGTCTCCGACCGGGTCAGGAATGGAATGAATGAAGCCCCGATCTAGCGGCGAGGATATGAACTGTGCCGGCTGCCAAGGCCTGACGCACTCCTCTGGGGCAATGAGTAAATGAATGACAGATGAAATGAAATGATAGTGGAGAGTGTTGCTGGAATGAAATTTTGACAGGGAAAACCGGAGGACCCGGAGAAAAACCTGTCTGCCTCCGTTTTGTCCAGCACAAATCTCACATGGAGTGACCGGGATTTGCCGTCTTCAAATATGTGGTTTTATTTTGCATCTTTTTGCATTTTTTGCTATTTTTCATTTTAAGAGCATTTTTTAAGTTAGGTAGATTTTTTAGGTCATATTTTAGAGAAATAGGCCTTTTAAGGTCATTTTTATCCAATTTAATCATGTCATGGCTTTATATGAGGGAATTACGTCTCTCAGAGTTAACAAGAAGCTAGTAGCGTTATTGACAGTAACAAGCACATCGTTGGAGAAAACGGGCGAAGAAATGGTTGATTCCATTTCCTTAATCAACCGGGTGGAAACAATTCTTAGCAACAATTGTGGCGACATTGCTGCGGGTATTCCATCATAACTGAAAAAAGTGCTGGACAAAAAACACCGGGTGTAAAATATTATGCAAAATCTCAAGGTGTTCATTTTTGAAACATCCGGGCCCTAGTCATAAATATCCGGGTCCTAATATTGATATTAAACAATTTCGGATTGTATTCTAAAAACTATCCGCAAATTTACTCCAACCATTATCCGCAGCTTATCGGCTATCCACTCAGCCATGCAAACTATATCCGCGTGGCGAAAAATTTTGCGGATACCCGCGGGTTTATCAATGGATATCCGCATCCGCGCTGGGCTTTAGCTATAGTACAGTTTTGTATTTTGTTCAGTATGTCATATTTTTATTTCTCTTTGACCCAATTTTGTATTTAAAATGTTGAACCCTCCCCATTTAAGGACACATCCCAGATACGGACACATTATTTCGTCCGATCAGTGTCCGTAATTGAGAGGTTTCACTGTATTTGATGTCAACAGACTTATTTCTGTAGAAATGTTTTCCTTGCCACAGCCAACCTACTTTTTATATCCTCTGGCACTACAGCCCATGAAGGGCCTAGGCCTACCGAGCGACCGCTGCCCAGCCATTTGGCTTGCAGATATTGGGGTGACGCGTGATCAACGCATCGGGTCTCCTCGGCCGTTAATCTTGGTTTTCGTGGGCGGGGCGCTGCCTCACTGTCATACAGCTACTCAATTGCCCTCACGAGGCTGAGTGCACCCCGTTCCAGCCCTGACGTCAGTTTCTAAAATCCCTGTCGGAGCCGGGAATCGAACCCGGGGCTTACGGGTGAGAGGCAGGCGCCCTACCCCAACACCACGTGGCATTAAATGTATTAATCTCAAGAAATGTATTCAGGGTTAGGACAAAACACCCATTTCAGTTGAGTTCAATCGTGTTCACCGACTGCAAATCATAAATTTCGTTTGCTATGGCAACACTGCAAAATGGTTTCCAACACGATAACCTAATCTTTTTCTTGGGTCAATCTCCCCATCTTGATATAAGACACGATTGAACGTGTTAGGCACGTTGTTGAAGTTTTATTCTTCCCCATCCTCTATTTCTACATTTCTTCCTTCGAGTAGATACAAAGGAGCAACTTTATCTTACGTTTTTTCAACTTCGGCGATAAAGCTTCGTTTCTCGCTACTTCTCCTGTCACTTCTTTCTTGCTGTCCTTTTCAGTCCAAGTCTTATTGGTGAACTTTCTCTAAATCCTTATTCCAAATTACTCTATACTTTCTCCTCCTTGCCTTCCTTCCACCACGCATTGCAGTCGAGCGTTTCAAATCGCTCACCACGACCGCAAGTCCAGAGATCTCTGTAAACTACAGCGGCTATCCCGACTGTGATTCTTCCCTGGTGTTTCCACACTTTCTCCAGGAACATTCTGGTAGAGAGCCTTATTTCAAGTTTACCTACCCCATACCCAATCCTAATACACTGCCCTCCATAAAAACGTAACATTCCATACGTTTTATGTCACTGTGTGAACTCCTTATGCAGTAGTATTGATCGTCTTCTGTAAACGTTCTTCTTATATTGGTTGGTTGGTTGGTTCCTTAGTTTAGGGGCTGCGACAACGCGGTCATGTAGCCCCGTGTACTTTGGGTGTGTGTAGAATCTGTCTGATAACCGGTGTTAAATGTGATGGCTATATTAGTGTGTGTATCTGTTTTTTAAATCAAGTAAGGACTGCAACTTTGAATTTTTCAAATAGTTCCTACTTTTGCCACCAAACGCCACCGTCAACGACTACTAGGCCTAGTTCAGAACTAGACTACTAGACGCCACCGCAGTCGGCTCTTGGCAACGAACGTAGAAACTTAAGAGTGTTGTTTACATTCCTAACCTATATAATTTAGCTTCACACAGGTGTAAGGTTCTTTAACATGTCATAAATCTATGACATGGGACCGACGGCTTTACTTCCCCTCCAAAGGAAGGAATACTGAGGGATTTTTAACGCTCTTAAAAAATCCGACGGCTTCGGCTGGATTTGAACCCGCATTCTTATATTAATCAATGAAATAGTTAGTTATAGTTATTGTTGTTTTAAGGGGAGGAACTACGAGGTCATCTGCCCCTAAATCGATGAAATAATTTGAAATTGTCTCTAAATGTTGAATTGTGTTGATAATGTCGCTTGTTCTCAAATGTAAGTTTCACATGTGATGCGAGAAAAGAAAAACTGAAATGGCTACACTAACATTATCGAGATATGGGTGACTCAGTCCCTTTAAGAAACACGATGATACCATATTGTATCGTGTTCAAGAGAGCAGTGTCATGCCTCTCCACCATTATTATGTGGTTGAAGTGGCAGCCTGTAAGATGAGACGGCTTTGAGCGACCCCGCATATCATGAAGATGAAAGAGGCGCTGAGCTGCGCACAATGGAGTGGAGTGGACACGTCCATTAGCACGCGGCTTATCTCTTGCTCGACACAAGCTGACCACTGAACAAGGATAACAATGAATGAAGGAGGTATGGACTCCCAAGTCCCGCCCTGGCGGCTAGCTCGCGTGTTACGCAGGTATCAGGTGTCCAGGGTTGCACATCTGCACGTAGTTCTGTCCAGTCTCTCTGCTTGCTCTCAGTGGCTACGGTGGAAAGTTGGCAATGCTGTGCCTCGCGCTGGGAAAGCCTTGGCTCCAGGCAGCCATGGAATGTTAACATATCCGCCCAGATAGATTTCAAAGGTGAGCCGCACGTTAACGAGGAAAGTGCAAGAACTATACAATCAACCGCGGTCCTCGGTCAGCCTTCTCTTTCTTCAGGTAAGTGTACCTTTAAATTATTTCTTTATCAGTACTGAATAAGATTTTGAGTCTGTAAAATACAAGCATGACTTCTTCACAATGTTATTCAAGATGTTTCGCGCAGTTCTCTAATTTCCTGTAACTGTATTACTTGACATACCGGCCCCGTGGTGATGGGGTAGCGCTCCTGCCTCTCACCCGGAGGCCCCGGGTTCGATTCCCGGCTCCATCAGGGATTTTAGAAACTGACGTGAGGGCGGAAACGGGGTACACTCAGCCTCGTGACGACAATTGAGTAGCTGTCTGACAGTGAGGCATCGCCCCGAATACTAAAACCAAGATTAACGGCCGAGGGGACCCGATGCGCTGATCACGCGTCACCGCAATATCTGCAGGCAAAATGGCTGGGCAGCGGTCGCTTGGTAGGCCTTGGCCCTTCACGGGCTGTAGTGCCAGGGGCGATTATATTATTTGACATATGAGACGTGATCAAAAAGGTTCCGTTTCACGGCCGTACAATCCAGAATCGGAATGCGAATGAGGCAAAATCACTGTGTGCATTGAGGCACTCATCTCACCGATGCACCAGGTTGAAGATCCGCGAGTTGGAAAACACCGTGTCCTGTTGCGTGAAGAAGTTCGTAACCGCCTATTGCACATCCTCGTCTGACAGGAATCGTCGACCCTTCAAGACCTTTTTAAGTGACCGAAGGCGTGATAATCGCATAGGGAGAGATCAGGACTATAGGGTGGCTACTCGAGTGTCTTTTACTGGAGTTGGTGTACTTTCTGCGTTACTACCTTTGTGGTATGGAGACGTGAATTATCATGAATTAGCAGCACTCCTTGTCGTAGTTTTTCCGGACGTTTCGCCTTAATTGTACGCCGCAATTTCTCCCGTGTTCCTCAATACCGTTCCCTAGTGATGGAGACACCAGGTTCCTTGAAATCAATAAGCAATGGGCCCCGATAATCCAAGTGAGCATCACCTTTCCAGTGAATTGTTGGCTCTTGAACTTCATGGGACGATGAGACGATGGATGACACCACTGCATCGTCGACGCTTTCGATTCAAGTTCCCAGCGTTGTCTCCAGTTTTCGTCACATGCAACAAAACGCTCTAGTAACGTATTGCCTTCAACATTGAAACGCATCAGGTGCAGGCAAACAGCCATCCGGTGTGCTTTTTGGTCGGCATTTAACGCATGGCGTAACCACTGGCTGCAGACCTTCCGGCAGCAACTCCCTCAAGTGGAAAAGTTTTGATGACGCATTATATCAGCAAAAACATTTACCGGAATATAGGGAAACTCATTATGTTTCTGTTTCTTCTCTGTTGTTGTTGTTGTTGTTGTTGTTTGAGTCTTCAGTCTTTTGACAGGTTTGATGCAGCCCCCCACGCCTCCCTGTCCTGAGCTAATCGTTTCATCTCTACATAGCTACCACGCCCTACATCCGAGGCAATCAGTTTAACATATTCTAACCTTGGTCTACCCCTACAGTTCTTGTCCTCGACCCTTACTTCCATAACTAAGCCTGGTGTCTTAGAATGTGTCCTACCAACCTACCTCTTCGCTTCATTAGCATTCGCCAGAAACATCTCTCCTCTCCCACTCGTCTTAATACCTCTTCGTTTGTAACCCTATCCACCCATCTGATCTATATCATTCTCCTGTAACACCACATTTCAAACGCTTCAATTCTCCTCTTTTCTGCTGCACCAATAGTCCAAGTTTCACTTCCATAGAGCGCCAAGCTCCAGACAAAGGCCTTCAAAAATGACTTCCTAAAACCTAAATCTATATTCGATGTGAACAGACTCCTTTCCTGTAGAAATAATTTCCTGTGCTGAGTTAACCTACTTTTTGTATCCTCTTTGCTTCGTCCATCACTGGTTATTTTGCTTCCTAAGTAACAGAAGTCTCCTACTTCCTTTAGTTTTTCACCTGTCAATTTGATGTCCATAGAGGTTTCTGATTTATTTCGGCTGCATTACAATATTTTTGTTTTATATTTATTCATTTTCATCATGAATTCTTTGGTTGGTTGGTTGGTTCCTTAGTTTAGGGGCTGCGACAACGCGGTCATGTAGCCCCGTGTACTTTGGGTGTGTGTAGAATCTGTCTGATAACCGGTGTTAATTGTGATGACTGTATTAGTGTGTGTATCTGTTTTTTAATTCAAGTAGAGACTGCAACTTTGAATTTTCAAATAGTTCCTACTTTTGCCGCCAAACGCCACCGTCAACGACTACTAGGCCTAGTTCAGAACCAGCTACTAGACGCCACCGCAGTCGGCTCTTGGCAACGAACGTAGCAACCTAAGAGCGTTGTTTACATTCTTAACCTATCCAATTTAGTTTCACACAGGTGTAATTAGTGGAAAGATCTTTAACATGCCATAAATCTATGACATGGGACCGCCGGCTTTACTTCCCCTCCGAAGGAAGGCATACTGAGGGATTTTTAACGCTCTTAAAAAATCCGACGGCTTCGGCCGGGTTTGAACCCGCTATCTTGGGCATAGAAGCTCAGCATGCTACCAACTACGCCACCGAAGCCGCCCATGAATTCTTTCCTCAAGACAGAGTCTTGTCTACAGAAATACAAGTGTTCCATATGTGCCCCTTTATTAATTCGGAAGATACCAAGTCTATTGTGAAGTTCTTCCCACACTCAATGTAACATGATCAACTGGAACTTTAAAAAGGCATTTTTGATGCAAGCTCGTAGTTCTGTTATCAATGCTGATAATGGAGGCATAAACACTGAATCATTCACTCAACCCCACAAACAAAATTGCGTGGGATTAAGTCTGGGAGATCGTGGAGGCCATGGCAGGACTTTCTTATCATCATCATACCCACCGCGACCAATCCATCCGTGTTTCATTCCATGGGTATCCAGTAGTCATAAACTGCTCACACCGTACCCGAACGGAGTTGGCACACAGTGCATCTTTGATGAACTTTGTTCTGAAGTGTCTTTGCACTGGTATAACAGACTGAATGAAATCAACCACTACATAAGTTTTCTCACCGACTGCCACCATCACTGTAACAGAAAGCCAAAACGCACTTGCAAGGAAACAAAATGTAATGATATACTCGTGCAGGCATTCACGCCTTACTGCGTTTCTTTATATAACAGTAAATTTTTGTGACAATATGTCAAATAGTATAGCAACAGTAGAATTTATGAAATCATTCCAATCAATTGTAGCAACCCTATAAAATTAAAGTAAGCGTTCTATCTAATCATTTCAAATTTTCTGCCTAAATTTGTATTAATCCCAAATGAGGTGAAAAATGACCAAAATAATATACGCTCAGTGTAATATTTGTTTCCTTGTTTGTTTGGTTTCTTGTTGTTTGTGTGTCTGTGTGTTTGTCTGTTTGTTTGCTTGTTTGTTTGATAGTGTGTTTGGTTGTGTGTTTGTTTTTGTGGACGTTTCTGTGTTTGTTTGTGTGGTTGTTTGTTTGTTCCTTTGTTGTGTGGGTTTGTGTGAGTGTTTGTTTTCTGTGTTTGTGAGTCTGTTTGTTTGTGTGTTTGTTTGCTTGTTAGTGTGTTTGTTTGTGTGTTTTTGTGTTGGTTTGTGTGAATATTTGTATGTGTGTTTGTGTGTCTGTTTATTTGTGTGTTTTTTGTTTGTGTGTCTGTTTTGTGTGTTTATTTGTTTTTGCGTTTGTTTCTGTGTCTGGTTATTTGTGTGTGTGTTTGTTTGTTTGTTTGCTTGTGTGTGTCTGCTTTTTGTGTGTTTGTTTGTGTGTTTATTTGTGTGTTTGTGTGTGTCACATTAAGAGTTTTACTGTTTTGTGTGAGAAGTAGTTGAGGTTTGTTAATTGGCTCTGGCATTCCTCCTCATTACCCCTCTACGTCAATCATCACAAGAATGTGGGGCATTCCCCTGCCCACCGATCGTTGCACAAGACTTGAGAAATATCTCCAAGGACTGTCCAATCCAAGCAAAGTGAACATAAAGGAAACTCCAATGAGTTCATTAAACACTCCTGTTTCGTACATTAATTACGGTTAATCACATAATTTTTCGTTTAATGAACAATAATTTGTTTCTATTTCCACTTTAGGCAGGTTCCGTTATATACTGGTATATTAACACGCATATGGCATAGTTCTCTGGACCGGTGATTTTATTGTTGTGGGCAGGATTCCGATTATCAAAGGTTCAGTTGACAGGTTTTACTAAATATACAGTATACCTATACCAGGTGAGTCATCCGCCCCTTATTTTTTTAGTTTTCGGTCACACTTCCAATGTCTGTTGCCAATATGGTCGACAGTTCCCCGTCTACAGCCAAGCCACAACCCTCGAAGAAAGAGGGATCTGGAAAAATTAGAGAATAGACAATTAAGGTGGAAAAGGAGAGACTCGCTAGGCCTCGGATACCCTAATACCGTCGGGGTCGGAAGAGAACATGAGTTGACCAAGAGAGGTCGACAGGAAAGAAGATGGAGAGGAGCCCGGCACAAGCAAGTCGAAGCAATGCCAGGCTAAGCTGGGGTCCCGTGATAGCCAACCCACTTCCCACCAGATGTGAGCCCCTGGGGGATCAAATACAAGAACATGGCGATGAAATAACCACCGCTTCTAGGCTGCACACTGTGTCAAGCCAGTACACATTAAACCCTAAATAAACACCGCATGATATTAGTCAAATGTGGCACGAATGCCCTTGTATAGGTATATTATTCCCAAAGCTTAAAATGTGCATAAAAATATTTAGTGTGGTGCTGAGATTTGAATCCAGCTCCCAAAAACAGCACGATTAACTTCTACGCACTTAGACCATTGGTCCACGACTACTTGTCCCTTTACTTTGCCTGAAAGCGTATGAGATGTGACACAGCTTTCCGCTTCGAAGGTTCATTCACGTTTTTTTTATCAGTAAGCCACCGTACCTAGCGTCAATTTCGTATCCAACTGAAACCGTATAATCGGCATGTTCTTTGTACAAGCCCGTATGACAGTTAGATGCTTTCAATTATCACTTGTCGCATACATGTTTTTGTTAAGGTCTTGCTTCCATGTCATCATAAATCTTGTTAAGTCGTTTAGAGTCATTGTGGCTTGGCTGTAGCCGGGGAACTGTCGATCATGTTGGCATCAGATGATGGAAGTGTGACCGAAAACTAAGAAAATAAGGGGCGGCTGACTCACCTGGTATATTGTAACCCCGCCCGGGCAAATAGCGTGTAGACCGACTGAAAAGTATAAATTGATAAAAGTAGATTACAAATTGTCGTCTCCGTAGCGTAGCGGTCAGCATGGTTAGCTGCCGCCCCGGAGGTCTTGGGTTCGATTCCCGGCTCTGCCACGAAATTTCAAAAGTGGTATGAGGAGTGGAACGGGGTCTACTCAGCCTCGGGTGGTCCAAATGAGTAGAGGGGGTTCGATTCCCACCTCAGCCATCCTCGAAGTGGTTTTCCGTGGTTCCCCACTTCGTCTTCGGACAAATGCCGGGATGGTACTGCCCCCGTAATTGAATTATGTAGAGACCACGGTGGCTATATTTGAAATTATGATTAGAGTTATGGCTGTCATAGTTATGACGTGGGTAGTCATGACGTAAGCACGGATGACGTAAATGTTATGCCAGCAAGCTACTTGAGCTGAGATTCTCAGTGACGTCAACATTTTAGTCCAGAATGTTCCAAGATGTACGACGCAGTCGCAGGAAACGAGGAATTCTGCTGAGGAAGAAACTATGCTATTGGAGGAGAGGCATGAACCAATGAACGATAGTTTAAAGGAAGACGGAGATTGCTGAAACTATGGTATTTTTATGACTTTTTGAATGCAGAATTGTGGAAATCCATTTGCAGTAAAAGCATTGATTTGGAATTTTGATGAAATTTATTTTCAGTTTTTGAATTTTGAAAATCCGTCATGTATTAACGAAGTTGGAAGTTCTAGCGATGACGTAGTATCACGCTTTGGAAGGGATGGTAACGCCCCTCGAGAAGGTAATAAAAGGGCTTGCGCAGAAGAGAGGAACCTCTTCTCTTCTCTTCTATTTCGTTCGCTGATCAGTCTGAGATCTAATGCTCAGATCATCGAAGTATTTGTGAAAGTCAGTTTCTTATGCATTCAATATAGTGAGACATCAAAGTGAACAGCAAGTGAAAAGAATCGTTTTTATAACGCGTGGCGAGGCCACTATGTTAACGAGATACAGGTCAAACTAGGTGAAGTTGAAACGGACCTTAGAAAGCTTATATAAGTTTAGCTTCAAACAGTTAGCGGTCTCCGATAACATAATTGTATTGTGCAGTACTACATGCAATTATAGAGAAAAGCTGAACAATTTCGACCGAGTACTTCAAAAGATATTAGCTATTTTATACGACTGGCAAAAGTGATTATCTCGCCACTAGAGAAACACTTTTGTATAAGCCCGAAACAACGCAAGGCTGACGCTGTGAGTGGAGTAGAAAGACTTCAGATTGCTTGCTTACAGAACGATACAGTATAATGGAGCATTTGAATACGGCAGTTTGTTCTTCTGACACTACAACCGAAGTGCAGATGGAAGGCTAAGAAGGCTTATTGCAATTGGGACATACTTCATTGGAGTAAGATAGCGACATGGAACTTCGCTAATTGCTATTCCACATAAGCGAACATGCGGTGAATACCATCTACACCCATGTTTTGTAAGTAAAGGCTGAATATCATCGAACAGCCATAGAAACAATTTCATACTCTGTATATGAATAATTTCTTCGGAAATTTCTACAAAACGTCATGATGACTGTCTACTGGAACTTCAGGGAATTTTTCAAGAGAGGTCAGGGTAGTCCCGACTCACAAAGAAGATTATTGCCGGAAGGATGTCTAGTCGTTTTCGAGGAGCAGAGCGATTCACGGAGAAGGAAGCAGTTCGATTCTCCGATGGTGCTATTTCCTATTTCGAGGATGGAGCTCAGCTTTAACGTGGTGAAATGGATCCATCAGCAGTCTTCTTTGGGGAATTTTCCTCTGGAACGTCAATCGGCAGATAAGGTAGTCGTGAACGTTTATTGTATTTGAGTAACCTAGTAATGTTTGAGCAACCATTTTTCCCATATTTTTTACCCTCATGTATTTTGCCTTATTTTCTTGTTGAGATTCTTATTCTCAGTACACCTTGATGAATTTTGTATTTTTCGACGATTTATTAAGACATTGTTATGTCATGGGCATAGTTAACGATTTTGAATCAGTTGAGACTGATATTTAGATTTTTCAGTAATTAATATTTTTTTTGTAGTCACGATTTGACTGTAAGTTAATGATTTTTATGGCAGATTTAAATTCAGACAGCGTGTCATTTTATTAAAGTAATTCAACCCCAGTTTAATTACTTTGAACAATTTTCTGTCATCATCAAGAAGGAAGAACATTTAAATGATTTTAGAGCGTTAAAATCTCTTACGTTATCGACGATCTTGGAAATACTAGTCGTTATTTGTATTGATTGCAACACAGACATTTATCGTCAGTTATGAATGAACATTGCATCATAGACAATTTTGTGAAAGAATAATGTTAATAATGAATTATTGAATGCATTCAAGTCAAGTACTTTTGTTAGGAGTTTTTCTCAATTAGAGAATTATATAACGATGTTTGCATTCCCCAGTCTAATTGGATTCTATTCGACTACTTTGCAGTTTAGTCGCACTTTATTTGAAGATAGTATTTTCATACTACAATTTCTTTTAAGATGTTAGTCTTAAATTTTGATAGACCAGATAGGCGTATATAAGCATATTCACTATTAAATTTGTTTGTGATTGGCAAGTTTTGACTTCATTTCAGTTCATGAATGAAATCTACGAAGGTTAAATAGAAAAACAGTTTTGAAACAAATTATGATTATAAAATTTTTAAGTGGAACTATGAATGTATAATCGCTAGTGCAGCGCGTGTTGAAAGTCGCTGAAATATAATGCCCTTGAATATGAAGGAAGTTCCCACAGGAATTAATGTTAAAGAATTATTTGTGGAAGTTTTGTAAGTGATGTGAAAGTTGTAAATGCCATATAGATTAATATATGATGATTTTGGGCATATTTTTAATGCAGATTGTGCATTAACTTGTTAGCGAAGGATTTTCCGCTGGAGTAAGATTGTTATAGTTCGTTGAAAATTAATCAAGTGATTTACTGTTATAATTAACACGAGTTTTGAAAGAATTTGAGACAAGATGTTGAATGAAGGTTGCCGTCACAAATCATTATTAAAAACTTTATTAAAACAGATTGTGACATTAAAATGTATAACTAACCTTCATTGGTCGATTATATTAAACAGGATTATAAAATTACCAACCGAATGAACATGTGGCTAATGTATTTATTAAATTAATAATTTAAACAATTTAAATGTTAATATTGTAAATAATTGTTGTAAATATTTTTGAATATAATATGAAACGAGAGTGATGTTAAAGGCGTGCTTATAATATTTTTATTGTCTTTGACAAATATTATAAACAATTTCTAATTGTTATAAATAATTTATGTGATTTTGTTATAAACATTTAAGAGCTAATTAAACATTTGGATTGAAGTTAACAAGTTTAAGAAATTTATGTAATGATCCATTAGGATGTGATCAAAGTACTTGAAAGATTTGCGTAAATATAATGTGAGTTGTCTTGTAAGACTTTTAAAGCTTGAGAGTGCAGGCTGGATTCTTACGTAACATAGCGTGTGAGAAGGGAGTGCATTTGACCAGTATGCGTCAGGCTGGAAGGTAGCCCGCAGCTGTGTCAACATATGGTTTTCAGGGAGTGAGGTCGTACACTCCGGCCTTGCGACTATAAATATCATTCTCTTGTTTATTAAAAGGAAACAAATGCTCTATATATGTCACACCCTGACGTCCTTTTCCAATCCAATAGTGTTATGAATATTACGGTATTTGGAGCTCTTGGGAGCTAATATGTTTTATATATCATGTTGTATAATAACTTTGCAAGTCCTACTGGAGGACGCAGTCAGATTGACTTGGGCTACTGATAGCCACGTATATTTTGTTGTGTTAGGAAAATCAGACCCTTTATTAGAAATAAAGCTTTTGTACAGTTCAAAATTCTCGTCTTCGTTTCTGGTTCATTTTTAAATGTCATGGCGGAGATTATTGTGTGAACAGACTTTTAGTGATCCTGTTGTCAACTCAAACCCCGAGATAATTAAGAGGTAAGCAACGGTAAGTATAACACCCGTCTATTTTGGTGTGTTCCACAATGATTTCCAGTGAATTTCTGTGCTCTTATCTCGATAGTGTCTGTCAGTGCCATTTTCATTGATGTAACTGTGCCGGTGCAATTGATAATTGGCAATCCGATTGAGGGGGCGGATATCTGACAGCCTACTATCCAGGTAAACGGGGACAGAAAGATTGGCGATCCAAGAGCGTGGGGCTGAGTCAACAGTAAGATTGACCCTAATATGTGGGACGAATTCGACAAAACTGGATTACCAGGTTGAACACTAGAAAGATTGACAAACCTAAAACGTGAGGTTCGATTAGACTCAAATAAAGAGGTTGATTCTTTGTTAGATGTCTAGGCCAATTGTAGTATTTAAGAGTGTGATTATATAGGAATTAAATGTTGTATTGTATTAGGAAAATTACACTCAGAAAAGATCAGATCTTATACAACTTGAGAAAGGTTAAATGGGCAGGAAACTTAGAAAAATCGCCTATAATCTGGAATCTTATTTTATTTGACCGGCTTATGACACTTCAGTCATATTAAAGATAAAATTAATTATTTGGATTGTAAATGTAAATTATTTGTGTTAGGATATTTTAAAATGAGCCAGAGAAATTTGAACATGTGCTTGAGTTTGTTTCAACATGAAGTATCTTCGACTATTAATTATAAGGTAGTTATAAGTTAGATTTAAGACAGAAAATTGATCAAATTATATATGGTGAAAAGTGTTGCTCAAACGTTGTTATTTTGCTCTTTTGATGTATGTCCCTACAGCAATCCATTTTGAATAATAATATTATAATGGCAGATGAAAGTTTGAAGAAAATGTTAGAGGAGATGTCTGCTAACATGAAGCGGATGATGGAGGAAAATAATAGTAATTTGTCTGCTAGTATGAATAGTAGTATGAAGCAGATGCTGAATGAAAGCATGAAGGAGAATAATAGTAATCTGTCTGCTAATTTAAATGCAAGAATGGAGGAGTATGTTAGTAATTTGTCTGCTAATTTAAATGCAAGAATGGAGGAGAATGCTAGTAATTTAAATGCAAGAATGGAGGAGAATGCTAGTAATGTGTCTGCTAATTTGAAGGGTATCCAAACTAGTGCTGCTAATTTGGAGGATAACATGTCGCGTTTACAGATTAATACCCTAGGAATTGAGAATACTGTAACGGACATGCGCACAGAGGTGTCTAATGTCCATAAAGATGTATCTATTGTGCATAAAAGTGTTGATGATGTTAAAAATGATGTATCTAAGGTACAGAGGGACCTTACAATGTTAAATTTAGACGTAGCTAATGTCCGAGGGGATATTGCTTGTGCTAGAGCCGAAGTAGTTGTTGTCAAAAACGATGTAGCGACTGTCCAAGACAAGGTCGAGGAAGTCCAGAAAGAAATTCAAAAAGCTAGAACAGATGTATCTAATGTTCAGGTAGACATTAACAACATTCATGCGGATATAACTGAGGTGCAAAGTGATGTAACTAAGATTCAGGTAGAGGTCAACACAGTTTTTGTAGATATCACTAAAGTCCAAACTGATGTCAATAAAGTAAGGGAAGAAATCGAAAACTCAAAAACTCTTTGTACGCGTAATATAACTGCATTAACGACTAGGTTAGTAGACGAATCAGTTAGAACAACAACGTCTTTAGCAGAATTGAAGTACGACGTAGAGGTCATGAGAACACAGGTATTAGACCACAATAGAGTATTAAAAGAGGATATCGAAGTAGACATAGCCGAAATGTTAACAGCAAACGTAGCGGTATGGAAAGACGAGTGGAATAAGTCAAGTGGGGAACATGTAACCCAAATTCAGGAAAGGATTGAAAGAAAACTTGCCAGTACGCAGATAGAAATTAACAATGAGGTAGTTCAGATTAGAAAAGATTTAAGCGTCAGGATAAATTCGCTATCCGAAAAACAAGTTGACGATAGAACACAACTAGATCAGGATATGCAAACTTTAAAATCTACATTAGAGGAACAGATGCATAAAGTTGTCTCGGATGTAAATGAAACGACGAGTAAACTGAAAAATTTGAAGTTAGGAGAGGCTAGTTTAATGGAGAACTACAAGGAAGAGATAGTCAAGAAAGTCTTAACAGAAATCACCGACAAGGATACAGAAGGCTTAGCTTGCGAATTGAACAGGAAGCATACCAGAAGATGTCACCTAGATCTAGAAGAAAGAGACGTGACTCCTGAAGAACGTGTATCCAGATTCAGAGAGGAGGATGACGAGAGGAATATGGAATCTGAGTGGAATTATCGAGATAGTGGGAAAAACTATCCGGATTCATATCCAAGGAACGTGACGGTCATTAGGAATTTCGAGGACAAACCACAAAAATTCAGTAACACTGATAGTTTGACACCTATAGAGTATGTAAGGAATCTCAAAGATTATTTCATCGAAGCTCACATTCCCAGAGAGAGAGAGATGAAGATTGTAGAGAGATATCTGATTGGAGGACCCCTTGAATGGTTTAGAGCTTTTAGATATACATTCAGTAACTTTGACGAGTTTGCAGAGGCATTAATCAAACGATTTTGGTCCATAGAAGCGCAGAATTCGTTAAGAGCGGAGGTATATTCAAGAAAATACTCAGGTACTCTTCCAACGAGGTACGCGGATTTCTTTACGAGTCAGTTGTCCCGCTTGAGATTTTTGCAACCCCCATTGTCCACGGAGCAACTAATAGATGCGATTTCTCGTATGCTGCCAATTGAGGTGAGGAGACTTATAATTTCGTCCAACATCAGGGATTTATCCAGCATGGATGAATTACTAAGAAGGTTAGACTACACAAGTCCAATGCCTAACGTAGTTCAGAAAAGTCAAAGGCAAGAGTATAAGGAAATCAATACGGTATACATGGACCAAGTCCAACAAACTGACAAGCCAGAGGAGGAGAAAACTGACAATGTAGGTCCTCACAGGAATAATCAGTTTAGAAATTACAGATCACAAGGTTACCGACCATATCAACAGAGGAGAGGTTGGAACTACAACCGAGGAAACTATAATGGAAGAGGCAGATATTATAACAATAATGGGTATAATCGTAACTATAATAGGAATAACCAAAACCAAAATAGAAGCCAGAATACTCAAAGTCAGGTTATGACACCTGATCAATATCAGCAAAGAGAAAAGGAAAGCCAGCAATACTTAAAAGAATTAAGGGATAAAGAAGCTGACAATCAAAGGAAAAGGCAGGATGTTGTAATCGATCCTGGACCTTCTACGAGCCAGCAGAACTTAGAGAATAGAAACACTGGTCAGAAGAGGAAGTAGAGAGGAAAGAATACATTAACCACATACAACCCAGAGTAGAAGAAAATATGATTAAGGAACATAGAGGAAATATCATACTAGAGTAAGCCAGTAATAATTCAATTTCGTGTTCAAGAGAGTTGAGATACTTGTAACATTGAGTTTAAAAACAATTTGCAACTGTTTTTAAAACGTGGTGGGAGGAGAATGCCCCCGTAATTGAATTATGTAGAGACCACGGTGGCTATATTTGAAATTATGATTAGAGTTATGGCTGTCATAGTTATGACGTGGGTAGTCATGACGTAAGCACGGATGACGTAAATGTTATGCCAGCAAGCTACTTGAGCTGAGATTCTCAGTGACGTCAACATTTTAGTCCAGAATGTTCCAAGATGTACGACGCAGTCGCAGGAAACGAGGAATTCTGCTGAGGAAGAAACTATGCTATTGGAGGAGAGGCATGAACCAATGAACGATAGTTTAAAGGAAGACGGAGATTGCTGAAACTATGGTATTTTTATGACTTTTTGAATGCAGAATTGTGGAAATCCATTTGCAGTAAAAGCATTGATTTGGAATTTTGATGAAATTTATTTTCAGTTTTTGAATTTTGAAAATCCGTCATGTATTAACGAAGTTGGAAGTTCTAGCGATGACGTAGTATCACGCTTTGGAAGGGATGGTAACGCCCCTCGAGAAGGTAATAAAAGGGCTTGCGCAGAAGAGAGGAACCTCTTCTCTTCTCTTCTATTTCGTTCGCTGATCAGTCTGAGATCTAATGCTCAGATCATCGAAGTATTTGTGAAAGTCAGTTTCTTATGCATTCAATATAGTGAGACATCAAAGTGAACAGCAAGTGAAAAGAATCGTTTTTATAACGCGTGGCGAGGCCACTATGTTAACGAGATACAGGTCAAACTAGGTGAAGTTGAAACGGACCTTAGAAAGCTTATATAAGTTTAGCTTCAAACAGTTAGCGGTCTCCGATAACATAATTGTATTGTGCAGTACTACATGCAATTATAGAGAAAAGCTGAACAATTTCGACCGAGTACTTCAAAAGATATTAGCTATTTTATACGACTGGCAAAAGTGATTATCTCGCCACTAGAGAAACACTTTTGTATAAGCCCGAAACAACGCAAGGCTGACGCTGTGAGTGGAGTAGAAAGACTTCAGATTGCTTGCTTACAGAACGATACAGTATAATGGAGCATTTGAATACGGCAGTTTGTTCTTCTGACACTACAACCGAAGTGCAGATGGAAGGCTAAGAAGGCTTATTGCAATTGGGACATACTTCATTGGAGTAAGATAGCGACATGGAACTTCGCTAATTGCTATTCCACATAAGCGAACATGCGGTGAATACCATCTACACCCATGTTTTGTAAGTAAAGGCTGAATATAATCGAACAGCCATAGAAACAATTTCATACTCTGTATATGAATAATTTCTTCGGAAATTTCTACAAAACGTCATGATGACTGTCTACTGGAACTTCAGGGAATTTTTCAAGAGAGGTCAGGGTAGTCCCGACTCACAAAGAAGATTATTGCCGGAAGGATGTCTAGTCGTTTTCGAGGAGCAGAGCGATTCACGGAGAAGGAAGCAGTTCGATTCTCCGATGGTGCTATTTCCTATTTCGAGGATGGAGCTCAGCTTTAACGTGGTGAAATGGATCCATCAGCAGTCTTCTTTGGGGAATTTTCCTCTGGAACGTCAATCGGCAGATAAGGTAGTCGTGAACGTTTATTGTATTTGAGTAACCTAGTAATGTTTGAGCAACCATTTTTCCCATATTTTTTACCCTCATGTATTTTGCCTTATTTTCTTGTTGAGATTCTTATTCTCAGTACACCTTGATGAATTTTGTATTTTTCGACGATTTATTAAGACATTGTTATGTCATGGGCATAGTTAACGATTTTGAATCAGTTGAGACTGATATTTAGATTTTTCAGTAATTAATATTTTTTTTGTAGTCACGATTTGACTGTAAGTTAATGATTTTTATGGCAGATTTAAATTCAGACAGCGTGTCATTTTATTAAAGTAATTCAACCCCAGTTTAATTACTTTGAACAATTTTCTGTCATCATCAAGAAGGAAGAACATTTAAATGATTTTAGAGCGTTAAAATCTCTTACGTTATCGACGATCTTGGAAATACTAGTCGTTATTTGTATTGATTGCAACACAGACATTTATCGTCAGTTATGAATGAACATTGCATCATAGACAATTTTGTGAAAGAATAATGTTAATAATGAATTATTGAATGCATTCAAGTCAAGTACTTTTGTTAGGAGTTTTTCTCAATTAGAGAATTATATAACGATGTTTTCATTCCCCAGTCTAATTGGATTCTATTCGACTACTTTGCAGTTTAGTCGCACTTTATTTGAAGATAGTATTTTCATACTACAATTTCTTTTAAGATGTTAGTCTTAAATTTTGATAGACCAGATAGGCGTATATAAGCATATTCACTATTAAATTTGTTTGTGATTGGCAAGTTTTGACTTCATTTCAGTTCATGAATGAAATCTACGAAGGTTAAATAGAAAAACAGTTTTGAAACAAATTATGATTATAAAATTTTTAAGTGGAACTATGAATGTATAATCGCTAGTGCAGCGCGTGTTGAAAGTCGCTGAAATATAATGCCCTTGAATATGAAGGAAGTTCCCACAGGAATTAATGTTAAAGAATTATTTGTGGAAGTTTTGTAAGTGATGTGAAAGTTGTAAATGCCATATAGATTAATATATGATGATTTTGGGCATATTTTTAATGCAGATTGTGCATTAACTTGTTAGCGAAGGATTTTCCGCTGGAGTAAGATTGTTATAGTTCGTTGAAAATTAATCAAGTGATTTACTGTTATAATTAACACGAGTTTTGAAAGAATTTGAGACAAGATGTTGAATGAAGGTTGCCGTCACAAATCATTATTAAAAACTTTATTAAAACAGATTGTGACATTAAAATGTATAACTAACCTTCATTGGTCGATTATATTAAACAGGATTATAAAATTACCAACCGAATGAACATGTGGCTAATGTATTTATTAAATTAATAATTTAAACAATTTAAATGTTAATATTGTAAATAATTGTTGTAAATATTTTTGAATATAATATGAAACGAGAGTGATGTTAAAGGCGTGTTTATAATATTTTTATTGTCTTTGACAAATATTATAAACAATTTCTAATTGTTATAAATAATTTATGTGATTTTGTTATAAACATTTAAGAGCTAATTAAACATTTGGATTGAAGTTAACAAGTTTAAGAAATTTATGTAATGATCCATTAGGATGTGATCAAAGTACTTGAAAGATTTGCGTAAATATAATGTGAGTTGTCTTGTAAGACTTTTAAAGCTTGAGAGTGCAGGCTGGATTCTTACGTAACATAGCGTGTGAGAAGGGAGTGCATTTGACCAGTATGCGTCAGGCTGGAAGGTAGCCCGCAGCTGTGTCAACATATGGTTTTCAGGGAGTGAGGTCGTACACTCCGGCCTTGCGACTATAAATATCATTCTCGTGTTTATTAAAAGGAAACAAATGCTCTATATATGTCACACCCTGACGTCCTTTTCCAATCCAATAGTGTTATGAATATTACGGTATTTGGAGCTCTTGGGAGCTAATATGTTTTATATATCATGTTGTATAATAACTTTGCAAGTCCTACTGGAGGACGCAGTCAGATTGACTTGGGCTACTGATAGCCACGTATATTTTGTTGTGTTAGGAAAATCAGACCCTTTATTAGAAATAAAGCTTTTGTACAGTTCAAAATTCTCGTCTTCGTTTCTGGTTCATTTTTAAATGTCATGGCGGAGATTATTGTGTGAACAGACTTTTAGTGATCCTGTTGTCAACTCAAACCCCGAGATAATTAAGAGGTAAGCAACGGTAAGTATAACCCCCGTCTATTTTGGTGTGTTCCACAATGATTTCCAGTGAATTTCTGTGCTCTTATCTCGATAGTGTCTGTCAGTGCCATTTTCATTGATGTAACTGTGCCAGTGCAATTGATAATTGGCAATCCGATTGAGGGGGCGGATATCTGACAGCCTACTATCCAGGTAAACGGGGACAGTACCTTCATCAAGGCCACGGCCGCCTCCTTCCCTCTTCCTTGCCTATCCATCCTGACCATCCAATACCTTCCCTCATGAGGCCCCTGTTCGCTTTGCAGGTGAGGCCGTCTGGGCGAGGTGCCAATCACACCTCACCAGTTGTATCCACCCTGATTAGATGTTCCCAGCTCTAGGACACTGCCCGTAGAGGCGGTAGTGGTGAGTTCCCTCGCTGAGTCGGTGGGTTCCACCAACCTGGAGGGTAAACGACTAAGAAAAGAAGAAAAAAAAGATTACAAATTACACAGGCCTGCATGATTTTGCTATGTTCTGAAACCGCAAATGGTGTCAGTTTCTTACATCACATCTTGTTATGCTCTATAACCTTTTAATTGTTATAATCAAAATAATCTTTTCCATTATTGACAATTAACCAGATGTGACCATTCCAGCCTTCATACAAGAATTAAATTCCTTGAGAATTGAACCAGGACTTCCAAGGAGACAGGCAAGTATGTTAGCCACTACACCACGAGGTGGTTTAAACTTACAGTAGTAGCAATTCTAAAATATAAATATCCTTAATAACCCATTCAGTAGCGTTACGGAGTCTGTTAAAGAAACGACTTACAGAAATGATTACGCAATTTGCAGGAGACTTAATGCTGGAGGTAACACAATTTACGTGCAATTTCAAACTTAAATTTTTGCTAAAGAAATCTCATTAACGTTTAGTAGAGAACTTGAGACAGTCCAGGTGAGCGAATGTTTCTGCTCTAATGGCAAAGGGGCTCGGATGCAATTTAAGTGGCTTTGTTTCCTCGAAATTGGAATTTAACGTTCATTTCTACTCTAGACTCTCAAGTTACAGCCAATGTAAATCAATAAGCTCGACATTGCTGGGCTATAAGCTCCTGGTGTTTATATAATCAACCGCCTCTCGTGGGGAATTAGAATCATTATCCACCAAACACAAATTATACTCATATTTACACTACTCGATTTGCAACATTCCTCAATCTAAATCGTAACAATAGGCATTTTCAAAAATTCCAAGATTTTACCAACATTTGACTGATTGATAAAGGTTAACAATAGTCAATTGTTTACGTTCCTACAAAATTCAGTGTTAATTGCGAAATTGGATCCTAACTTATTGATTTTGAAGTTTTAATAGTATGCTCAGCCACCATCTTAAATATGTGGTGGAGGTGTTCTTTTGCCTCTAGCATCCAAAGCCCATTTACGGTTGTCCATTAAAGGTAATTTGAGATATTGTACAGTATCTCTATAATATATAGAATTATTTGTTTGTAAATTTTATAATTTCAAGATGGCCACTGGGCGCTATAATCAGTGTTATTCCAATGAATAATGGTAGCGAGGTCATTTATATAGCACCCCTCTCTCACTAAATTTCCTTTTAATTGTGTTATCATATCATAAGTTATATGATATTCAAGCCCATTCGCCATCGTGAAAGTACAGA
This sequence comes from Meconema thalassinum, assembly GCA_946902985.2. NCBI lineage: Eukaryota > Metazoa > Arthropoda > Insecta > Orthoptera > Tettigoniidae > Meconema > Meconema thalassinum. The sequence goes on along the minus strand of OX336390.1, from coordinate 799,615,799 downwards.
GTTGCTGTCTTTTGACTGGTTCATAGAAAGATATATGCAAGGATCTATATTAGTGATAAAATATGTTGTTGTATCTTAAAAATACTTTGAGTTATCTATTATCATATTCCATATTCTCAAGATAGCCGCCACCCATTGTATTCCGTGTTTTATACGTATGGTTCGTTTCAGCATGGTTCCTTTTGATACTGCTTTCTTATTAAATTTCGTTTTAATTGCGCAATTACATTCCGAATGATTCACTATTGCGTTTTAATATTACGCCCAACGGAATTGTAGAACATTTTAATTCGCTGTTACTTTACTTTGGCCATACAATACTCCATATAAGTGTATACCTTATCCCTAATTTTCTTTATTGTAGTTCTAAAACATAGAAAGTTATTTATTTAAAATTATAAAATATCAGGATGGCCGCAGTGTGATAATTGTATCACTAATGCCACTGACGCCTTTTATATAACGCTCTTCTTCTACCATGTTTCAACTTAATTGTGCAATAACATCCTGAGTTACGGTATGCTTAGCCACCATCTTGAATCTATGGAGTCACTATTCAATTGTTTTGGGCATAAGAAGTGACTAATAAGGTTTTATTGCATTACTATATTACCGGGTGAGTTAGCCGTGGTCGATACGGCATGACTGATGGCAGTTGCTCACATCCGGGAGGCGAGGAGGTTCGAATCCCCCCGCCGGCAACCTTGAAGATGGTCTTCTGTGGTTTCCCATCTTCCTTCCAGGCAAATGCCGGGGTTGGTCCCTAACTATAGGCCACAGCCGCTACCTTCCAACTCCTCGTCCTTACATTCCAACTTTCCTTCCCAACGGTACTTGTAGCTCACCCATTGGGTGTCCGTCTCGAAGCACCTACAAAACTGGCGAGCCGAACATGTCCTCGGACACTCCCGGCACTAAAAAAGCCATACGCTAAAAAAAAAACTATATTCCTATATTATAGCTCTAAGATACCGAAAGTAATTAATTCATTTTGATTTTTTTAAGATGGCCACTCTGTGGTATAAATTCAGTATGATAATCTTTTGAATAACGCAAGTGAGAGCCTTATATCACACTTACATCCCTGCAAGATTCGTTTTAATTATTCTGTTTCACTCTGAGTTGTCGATTTTAATGTTCTAATAGTTCGCACAGCCACCATCTTGAATGTATAAAGAGTCTGTTTTTGCTTTGCTCATACAAGACCACATAAACGGTCCTACTTTGCCACTAATGTTCGTCACTCTTGCTTTAAAGTGTTGAGAGTTCAATGCCATTATATTTTATAATTTCAAGATGGCGGCTGCGCGTAACATACAGTCTCGTGTAATGATCACGTTGACAACAGAGGATGCTTATATATAACTATCTGGAAGCCAAATACTGTGAACATTGTTTCACTGGAGCATAAGTTGTTAATTAAAATGCTTGAAGTATTTGCACGGCAGCCGTCTTGAAATTGTTTCGTTGATGACCTTATAGTTAGTACGCCAGATGCTTCTTACATGAAAGTTTGTTTCTCCAAAATTTAGTAGAGATCCAATGATTAACTTATTCGTCATTTGATTCAAGCTTTCAACATTTGGGTGGCCGCCATCACGTTTTTGTTAAGATGGCGGTGATATAAAACATGACACAGAGGTGTCCTTTACTAATGCTACCTCTGTACCAAAGTTGGTTCAATTCGGTTTCGTCATATTTGAATTGATAGAGGTGGATTGACATACACTCATCCACGGTCGACATCTTTTCATTATTTGGCTGATGACCTTGTAGTTTGGGAAACAGCCGCCTCCCGTTTAAAGGTATATTTTTCAAACATTTGGTAGAGATCGGATGGTTAGTTTTGTCGTAATTTGATTTAAACTTTGAACATTTGAATGGACACTATTTTGTTTAGTTTAAGACGGTGGCGATATAAAACATGACACTGAGGTGTCCATTGCTAGTGCTACCACTGTACCAAATTTTGTTCAATTCCAGTTTCGTAATTTTCGAATTGTTAGTAGGGGGTGGGGTACAGGCAAACACACACACTCATTCACTCACTCATTCACTCACTCACTCACTCACACACATATGAACTTTTGGCCAGTGCAGATAACGTAATTCAACTGTCTTTTTTTTTTTTTTTTGCAAAAATCGAATGTAGCATAAAAGGGATTATAACTAATACATTTTTTTTTAGAAAATTCTTATACCGTATATTGTACCCAGACCTGTCATTCGAACAAATTAATGTTGACAGACTGAACAGTTACAACTGATTTTTTTGTACAGATAACACTAAAAATGGCTTCAAAACTTCACATTAATTTCATAATAATAATAATAATAATAATATTTGTTTAACGTACCCTTTAACTACTGTTGCTTAATAAAGACGCCGGGGTGCCTGAATGTTGTCCCGAAGGGGATCTTTAACGTACAAGTAAATATACTGACACGGCTCCCTCGCATTTTTGCACCCTCAATTACCAGCTGACTGCGCCATGATTCTATCCTGCAACCTTAGGAACAGCAGGCAAGAACGCTACCGCTGAGCCACGCAGCCAGCTACATAACTTTCTTCCCAACCCTCGTATATTACAGTAACTAACACTGGAGCTATAGAGAAACTCTATATTTCATTTTAGCATAGTTTACCGTGCGGTGCTGGGATCCGAGAGTTCAGACACACGAATAGTTCACGAGAGTTAAATACCAGCACGCGATAAGCAGAGCATGATAAATCATGCCTAGCGCATAAGAAGTTTTTAGTAACTTGAGTGCGTGTTACGTCTGGCCACAAAGTATTGACTTGCTGTAAAACCGCGGTAACCTGTGGTTACACAGAGGTTAAAATATTGACGTCAATCGGAACGCAGATGTCAGACCTTTGGCATGTCACGAGATACGGATAAAGAGCACTCTTTGTTGGGCAGACAGGAATGAATCGACATACCTGACATTGACCGTCAATATTAGAAATAGTTGTGTTGGTTGTTGCTTCATCTAGGGACATGCAACATCGTGTTTATCATTCCCATAGACTTGGGTGTGTATAGAATATCTTTGAAATGGAGATTTCTAAGCTAGTAATTCGAGATAGGATTCGGAAGAATGTGTCTCATGAAGCTACGAAAAACCATCTGTAGGATGGCTGAGATTGGAATGAAACCCATCTCCTCTCAATTGCCACCCCCGTCCCCTTCCCCACCCCACCGAAGTAAGGGTAATCCCGTTTCAGACCTAAGTCCAGATCAACTTCCTTGGCAGAGCTGAAAATCGAACACAGGACTGTTGGCCAAGAGGTTAATACGTATTCACAAAAGGCATCCAGCACCTTATTTATGTATTTATTTATTTATTTATTTATTTATTTATTTATTTATTTATTTATTTATGTGTAACATATTTCCGCTCGGTTGCTGGATAGTTTTGTGGGAGTGATTTTGAAAATTGGGGACGGAAGTGAATCGGGCGGAAGTGGATCGAACTGAAGTGGATCGGACGGAAGTGAAGACGCACTGCCAGAAAAATGGGACGGAAGTGAATCGGGCGGAAGTGGATCGAACGGAAGTGGATCGGACAGAAGTGAAGACGCGCTGCCAGCTGGATGTACAATTGAAAATGTGTGTATTGGAAACAAGACAGTGTGTGCTCTGTAGCTCGAGAATGTTATTGCAATACAGTAGGCAGTGCATTTAGCAGGCACTGGTTTGACGAGCACAGTGGCAAATGTTTCACCGACTTTCATTTGTCATTGAGCAGTTTATGAAGCTTCACGTTCAAGGTTGAATATCACATGGGGTAGGACAAAGACGACAAATGCCATTTAAGTAAGCGGCATTATTGTCAAGCTGTGGGTGAGTAGTCAAATATTAAATGCATAACAGAATGTTGTTATATGACTGGAATAAAAGCTGTATTTTCATCATATGTGAGACTAGGTCATTTCATGATTGTAGGAAGCCATGTTTTGATTGTTTACGACGATCTGTATGAGAGCCTTGAGAATAATGAATGTTATAGTTACTGAGGAATGTGCTCACAGTATTTGAGAGTACTGTCGACGTTGTGTGTCACTTTGTTATTATGAATTATTAATGTAAAAGGAAGGAAGGAAGCTTGTAGTTTTGCGTGTCCGTTAATCTCACGATCATGATCCACGGTACCTCCATTTTACGTGGAATGCGAACCACAGGACATGGCATTTCAATTCGAAAATCTCACATATATTGACCGGGAATCAAACCCGGTCTACCTGAGAGACTAACAGCTTGACCGCTGCGCCACAAATGTGACAGTAGCATATCTCCAATTCAATCTATACATTCATCATAGTACCAGTATGAAAATGGAGTGTAAATTAACATTTTAAGAATGTCCAAGCTGTGTAGTATACGAGTAGGATAACATGTCAGATGTTACACATCATATGCGACTACTGTATGGCTCGTATCTTTATTTATTTATTTATTTATTTCTTCTGAAGTATCATGACAAATCCAATAAAGATGTGAAGTTTTGTCATGAGTCAGTTGTTGTTGTTGTTGTTGTTAATTTAGTGGATTTGCGACATCTTGGTCTTGTAGCCCCGTGTGCTTGGGTGTGTGTGTATGAATGTGTGTGTGTGTGTGTGTGCAAATTGTCTGATAACCTGCGTTATTGTGTTGCCTGTATTAGTGTGTGTGTGTGTGTGTGTGTGTAATTCAGGTGAGGATTGGGAAGGAGACGGCCGTGGCCTTGCGTTAGGAACCATCGCGACATCTGCCTGGAGTGGAAGTGGGCAAACCTCGGAAAACCACTTCCAAGATGGTTGGCGTGGGAATTGAACCCAACTCTTGTCAGTTTTGCCTCATGAAGCTGAGTTTTCCCCTTTTCCAGCCTTCAGACCAGAATTAATATTAGTTGGTAGACCTCCTGGGCGATGGCCAAGAACGCTAGGCGCTACACCATGGGGTTGTCTGCAAGGTAGAGAACTGTAGCTTCTGGATGTTGTACAGGATACGCCTATTGTGTCAAAATCAGTAAAATAAAGTAATGCTTAACTATTTGTGACTTTATATGAGCCCTCAGGGTACAATGTAATTATGTTTTACACACTACTTCGTGGGAGGAAATCATTACTGCAGGATGCATGATCAGGGCTAACCAAAAAGCTTCAAGTCACACAAGAAATTAATTGCACTATTAATTCACGAAGTAATCAAATTCGCGTTGCAAAAATTTGTATAAGCTTTCATTTTTACTTTACAAACATGTAATAGAAAAATTCATTTTTTTTTTCTGACTCATCGGCAGGTTTCCTTGAGAGCTGTAGACCCTGTACATTAAGTGTGCATTTTAATATGCTGTAAAATGTTCTAAAGAATGCTCTTTCTATTTGTTACAGTTTCGGAGAAGGAAGTGAGGCAGTGGTGAGTGTGGCATTAATTATACCTCAGTAGCATTAAACAGACCGGTACAGAGGAATATCGGAAAGAAACCTCTTTAAAAGTAATGAACATTAAAAAATCGCATTATAATGCAACTGAGTAAGGCTATAAATGCTTCTAAAAAGGTGGTATATTGGTGAAAGGCAGCTTGAGTTTTAGCTCTCGTAGTAAAGAACCGCAGGTGCGCTTCATAAGAAGAGAGGTAGTGCACATGTTGCTACTCCTGTGGGGGTCCGGGCACGGACACCAAGATCTCACTGATGAGCCTATCTTGGTGTTCCTAGGCGAAACCCCGCACAAGACACGGTATAAACCTAGGAAAATAATGCTGAGTTTCAAGGTTGTGATAGACTAAAAAAGGCAATCTTTCAAGTCTGTTTGAAATTTGATTTCATGTAAATACACTTAATCGTATAATAAATACAGTGAGTCCGGGAATGTTCTCCGCAGTGCCTACATGCGTCTGCGAGAGCTAGCTACAGCAGTTACGTTGGTAGCACGGCTGCCGCTTGCATCATCTCGACTTAGTATAAAACAAAGTCCCCGTTCCTTCGATGTTACCGGTAAACTCAAGAACCACTGGATGGATTTTGATGCGGTTTTCACCATTCTGTAAAGGATATATCGAGTATGATTTCTGTAGAAAATATTTTTTTATGATTAAAGGAAGCCGAGCAGTAACGATTTTAGTGGAAAAGTCGATAAAAATACCTGGCGACCGAGCACTTTGTAAGCTTACGCTGGGCAAGCCGTTAAAAATATATAAATACTATGAGTGTAAGAATTGTTCAGCATGAAAAGTTCTACAAAAAAGTCCCCGAGAGCATATGTCTATCTTCCATACATCGCCCACTATAAGGGAACAATTGAAGCTTGTCTCTTACAGCTTTATGTGCTGTCGACTTAGAGATTCCTGTTTGTTGAGCTAATTTTCGTGTTGATTTACTTGGACTACGCAGCATTATATCGGAGATTTCATCAATTGTTTCGTCTGTTAAAAGCGTAGGCGTGCCTGTTCCCGGTACATGGTGCACTGAGCTAGTCACACGAAATTTACTTACCAAATCCCAAACGGTATCACGATTTGGACACTTTGAATTAGGATACCGCGCCTGAAATATTAATTTTACATTTTCTGTAAACCAATCGCCTTCGCGAAAAACGTATTCCACCAAAAAACTCTCTCTTCTGTAGTAAACATTACCGCCTGTATATTGTTGCACTCTTCCAATAATAATCTATCTGAACGCTCGCTGACTAATACACGCTGAAGACATGCAGGCTGGCGCGCTTATCGCGATACACACTGACAGCTCAAACGGGGAAGTCCCGCTTTGAAGGACACAGTGCAGTGCAGCCAACTAAAACGCATGACTCAACCACTCACAGCTGCACGTACCCACTGCGGAGAACATTCTCGGGTGCCCTGTAGTATTACGTGCTTAGCAATAAAACAGTCTAAAATACTAATAAAATATCATGGAACAAATTTAAGGCTTAGCAATTTTGGCCACATTGTTGTTTTGTTTGTGTTTTATCCTTTTTTTTACTTTATTTTCATATTTACAAATGAATACCGTTTGTCGTTCGACCGATCAACCACAACACAACGGGAGGGAGTAAGACGGGAAAACGAGCGAGAGGGACAAACATACAGCTTGGGTGAAGTAAGATCCGTTATCCGAGAACATACGATTCCCCAGTTCCGGAAGCACTGAAAGACGTGAAAACTGCATAGTAAAAGGGATGTGGTTTAGGAGAAAACGGGAGTAAAAGTACGTCACTCTTGTCAACATTGCTTGCTACTGCGTACAAGACCGGATCGAGGAAGTGCCACTGGACTGACAGAACAGCCGGTATTGACCGGGGTAGGTCTCGCAGACAACTGATAAGTGAAGGTCAGTTCCACGGAGGGGAGGTAACTTGCCAACCAGTTCCCACAGACTAGGAACAACAGAGTTCCGAATATGTTTCCCTTCCCCTCTAAGATATGACATGTACACGCGACAGCTGATGTGATGTTGCCGGCCTGGACATGGCAAATTGCCTTTCCAAAAGTGATTGTTATAACATGGAACTGCTTGAGAACCACTCGCCGTATGCAGATTCCCCCCCCCCCCCCTAGACATTATTTATTTTAGAGCCTACAAAAATGGTCTACATTTAAAAAACTGGATTCCTATATTAAATTATTAATTTTTTATATCAGTTCACCTAATTTGTATTTGTTATTCATTCATTCATTATTTCTGCTACTATAAAAATATGCTACAAAATATTGTTTTAAATTTTCAAACTTGAGCCTTCTGCTGTTGTCTCACAAAAGTGATTTGTATTGGCTGAAGCTTGAGGTGATTGGCGCATACTTAAATTGCACTGTATCAGCAGGAGATATATCTTATTCTAGTTTTACATCACACTTAAAGTTCTTGAAAACTTGCGTATCGCAAAGTCCATGTCTATTTCTTTAACCACTATTCCCTGACTCAAGAGGATACTTGCTATTGTTACAGCCACATACTTAAGAAATCTTTCTTTGCTTAAAAACAATTTATGTGCATAGCTGTAAACTTGTCCTGTGTTGCCATATTTTTGTCACTGAAAACGACATTCCTATATATTTTTACTAAGAAGAATAAAATACAGTATATACAAACATTGCGTTAAAAATCACTAAATATGAAACAATACATATTACAAAATTCACGCAAAAAACAACTCTGATAGGTTTTGAACCCTGGTGGAACGGGTAACTAACGCTTTACCATAGAGCCAAACGTGTCCACTTAAGTTCACCGTTATCAATCGACTTTCATACGTCTTAGCAAATAATGACTTGGAATAAGCGATTTCTTCAGTGCCGTATACTGTATTTTCATTGTAAATTATTTCATACAATGTTTATATTATTTCTATCAGTAGGCTATATTGCATGCAATACTCAAACTAGTGAAATATAGTTCAGGCACAAGAGATCAGCTGCCATCTTGTCATGTAACTGAGACGGCTCAGCTCTTCTAAGTCAGTGGCACAGTATAATATTATAATAAAAAAATGATAATAGTGAACGGGCCACGTCATTTAGGATAGCGTAAATCACCCTTGGTTCAATAATCAAAATTGGTGGGTCCTAAGTTAGCTTGAATGATTCACACGGCCGCCATCTTGAAATGGTACGCCTGATGACCTTCTAATTTGGGTGCAATACGATTCCCATATGAAGGTATATTGTTACTAAATTTGGTAGAGATCGGATGATTAGTTTAGTCTTAATTTGATTTTACGTTTTGATCGTTTGAGTGGCCGTCATTCGGTTTTGGTAAAGATAGTGGCGATATAAAACATGACACTGAGGTGCCCTTTGTTAGTGCCACCTCTGTACTAAATTTCGGTCAATTCGGTTTCGTCGTGTTTATATTGAAAGAGAGGGAGGGGGTGACAGATATACACACTCACACACACACAGAGAGACAGACTGTCAACTTTTGCCCGTATTGATCTCATAAGTCTACTTTCATATTTTCAAATTGAAAGTAGGCTAATATTTATTTTACATATATATAGGCTATGTACCAATGTCAGAAATATGGAAAAATGTGTAAAATAATTTTGTTTAATATGATTAGAGGACGTGGATAATGAAGAAGAGAGACATAAGCAGAATACAGGTAAGTGAAGTGAAGTTCCTGCGAAGTAGGATAGGAGTAACAAGGAGAGACAGGGTGAGGAATGAAAAGGTCAGGGAAATAGTGAAAGAGGAGTCCTTGCAAGGTAGGATTGAGACATCAAGACTGAGGTGGTATGGACACTGAAAGAGAATCGAAGAGAAGAAGATTCCCAGGAGGATACATGAGATGCAGAAGGGGAAGACCAAGAGATAGATGGCTGAAAGGAGTGGAGGAATGTGTCAAGAAGAGAGGCGAGGACTGGACCAGAGTGACAGTGGAGAGGTGGTGGGAAGAAAGGACTAAGTGGCGAGGCTTATGTTCCAAACAGACCCAGCCTGGGGCTGGAAACTGTACAAGATGATGATGATGATGACTAGAGGGCAACATAATAGATGGAACTCAGCAATATTTCTAGGTTTATGCTGTGTCTTGTGTGGGCTTTCGCCTAGGACACCAAGCTGGCTCATCAACGGCTCTTGGTTATGGCTGCTTGAGCTTTTAGTTCTCGCAGTAAAGAGACCCAGGTGCGCTTCATAAAAAGGGAGGTAGCGCGCAGATCTCTACTTCTGTTGGGGTCTGGGCAGGGACACCAAGAGCCCGCTGATGAGCCAGCTTGGTGTCCTAGGCGAAACCCCACACAAGACACGGCATAAACCTAGAAAAATTGCTGAGTTTTAATTCACCGGCCGTGAAAGCCAATATACCATCTTTTCATAATAGATGGAGATAAGTTTTAAAAAATGTCTATCTGGGTAATAAAGAAACGTGTAAATATATAGCCTATAAATCCTAACCCTGCTTATAATCAATGTTGCCTGTCGAGAAGACAGTTTACTGTTGTTGGAGCAGCAGGAATAAGGATTATAATCTGGCTTGTAAAACACTGTCTTACATCTCTGTGCAGAACAATCCATCAACTGTCTGAACCTCACGTACAGTCATAACTCTGCGTGACAATCCATTAATTCAAATTGTAACCGTCTGTTAATTAAAGTAAACACTAGTTTCAATGTAATTTCAAGTTGTGTGTTAACTGGAGGTATAAACTCGTGTAACAATCCCAATAATAATTATTGGACAAACACAGTATTACGTTGACAGTGACGCGGAGCTATTGTGAACGCCAACAGCAAGCAGTTTAAAAGCATTCTCTTCGCGCGGCTAACAGCGTGTCTGAATAAACCTCCATTGTGTTCTGCTAACGCCTATAAAATGAGGGAATCGTTTTCTCTAACACAAACTGAGTTACCCGCATCCACACGACTGTTAGCCGCATCCGCCCCGCATCCACACGTTTGTTGTCCGAATCCGCTGGCATTATAATCATACTTTTAATTTATTAGATAAAGCGTCAAGTAATAAAGCAACACATTTAGACATTTATTATTATTATTAAAGATAAATCGCACAAATTGTGCATATTGATGATAACAAACTGTCATTCACAAAACTTCACAATGGATGATCCCCGATTTGCACAAGAAATTACGTGATATCTACTACATTGCACCCCACATAATTTACATACGCAGGATTCATGAGGGTCATGAAAGTATTCGGTATTACAGAGTTTATGGTGATACCCATGTACCGCCATCGAATTGACAAAGTGTCGCAAGTCTTGATTTGTGTTCATCCATGTCCTAGTCATCATGGCCTCCGTGGTGTAAAACTCGAACCAGATTTCGTCCCTTTTCTGTATTCTTTGCTGCATTAGTTTTTTCCCGTCTGTGGATGGTAGCCCTCTCTTCATCTGAAGGTCCACAATGAAGAAGTTCTCACTGGCGAGTTCATATGCTAATCTAGACTTTGTATACTTCGATATCCCCAGGGTAGCCTTCAGGAAGCGCGATTTGACTGCTTCAAGCGTCCTCAAGTCTGCCAGGGATAATTTCTCCCATATGATTTCAAGTTCATATGTGGCGATGGGCGTTGTTTTCGCGTCGAATAATGTCATAGCAGTTCCCAAAGAGAGCTTCGTGATTGTTTTGATATCATATATGGCTTTGGTAGCGGCTATTGCTCGAGACTTTATGTGAACTCTGTAGGCTCTTGCTGTTGTTTGCATTGTCAATCCTAGATATTTAAATGTATTGACTGACTTAAGGGGAGTCGTTCCTAGGTATATCCTGTCTCTTGAAGCTTCTCTGCCTCCTTTCCGAAACGTCATTTTCACTGTTTTCTCTGTGTTTATTATAGACATTTGAGGAGAAATTCGTTCCCCTAGGATATATGTGAATCGCAAGATAATATTGACAGAGTTTTGTCCCTCTGAGTAACGGCAAGTGAAACAGTGAGTGGCTAATTATAACAGTTACTTAGTCGTCGGATATACCCATGCAGGCAAGCGCAGGTAAAAAGGACTTTTTAGCGGGGATAAGTCAACACTAATTGAGAGTATTTCTCTATTATTCTCATACAATCCAAGTGAAAGCAAATAGGGAAATAACAAGAAACATCAAAGACGCAGATCGTTGCAAAAACTAAAATTATTTTTAAAAAATCCAGTTCAAAATTGTATTCTAAAAACTATCCGCAAATTTACTCTAAATATTATCCGCAGATTATCCGCTATCCGCACAGCCATGCAAACTCTATCCGCATGGCGAAAAATCTTGCGGATATCCGCGTCCGCGCAGATCTTTATTTATAAATCGGTACAGTGTAAGTACACTGAATAAGTGAGACAGAAATGGAAATAATTGTAACTTCCAGTCAAGTCAACACAAAATAATTCCAATTACTGGAATATGTAAAAGAAGACCTAAAATAAATTACATGTGATTAATATACCAGGTGGCTCATTTGCCCCGTACAATCTACTTTTAGGTGTCCCCATGTACTAATGATGAACGGGAGGTCTAATAACTGAATTCCTAAGAGCTATCCTTTAAATGCAAGCAGGTTACATCAGAACGCCAAGAGATAACAACTAGACGGCCACTCGCTACATGTTTTTCAGTGCTCTCGTCTAATGCGCCCCATTGCGTTATGAAACTTAAGCTTCTAGGGCACTACGACCAGCTTCTCCATGGATTAGTATGATGTCCGTGCACTCGTTGTTGCTGAATTCACTAGCCAGTGTCCATATGTCGCCAGCAACTGCCGTGTTGTTGTACCACATATGAGCATATTACGCTCTCAAAATCGAAGTTTTATAACGCAATGGACTGCATTAGACGGGTAGAGCTAAGGAACACTTAGCGAGCGGCCGTCCGGTTGTTATCCCTTCGTATCTTGACGTAATCTGCCAGCATGCAGTGTGTCCCCTGTGGAGATCAAATATCAGACAACCCATACAGCAGTAGTGTATGCGGGGCACTTATAGATAGATTGTACGGGGTATATGAGCCACCTGGTATATGTACAGTTTATACAGTATATTGTTATAGACTATTGAAAAAGAAGAAAACTAAGGGATGGCTCGTCAAGCGAGCATCATCAGATACAAATTTACAAGACACTACCAAAACTACATTTAACACCCACAGATAGACTCTGTCCTTCAAAAACAAAGAAATATAATTTAAAAATATTATAATATTAACAATAAGCCTCCGTGGCTTAGTCGGCAGCACGCCGGCCTCTCACCGCTGGGTCCGCGGTTCAAATCCCGGTCACTCCATGTGAGATTTGGGCTGGACAAAACGGAGGCAGACAGGTTTTTCTCCGGGTACTCCGGCTTTCCCTGTCAACAATTTAATTCCAGCAACACTCTCCACTATCATTTCATTTCATCTGTCATTCATTTAATCATTGCCCCAGGGGAGTGCGACAGGCTTCGTGAGCCGGCACAGTCGGACGCCACTAGATGGGGGCGTCATTCATTCCATTCCCTGACCCGGTCGGTTGACTGGAAGCAGGCTGTGGATTTTTCCTAATATTAACAATAATAATCCTTATGAGTTGGTTCCCACCACACTTCGCGTACGCTTGTTTGTAATCAACCTGTGAGAAGACCTCACACACTGAACAAACCCCTCATCCTCAGTCGTGTCAACTGTTCATACTTGTGACGAGTGTGTGTGTTTTGTAATTAGATCCCGGACACAAAGACAGTGTTGCCGCTTTGTGTTGGCTGTGCTCAATCACCACACTCACCTGCCCCGGGCTGTAACCCGCCCCCACGTCACTCTGTCGCACCCGCATCTTACGCTATTTACACTCTGTATCATCCATACTCGTACGCTGACACTAGGGGCCAGGAACAAGAGATCATTGTGTTGACCGACTGAAAAGGCGTTCCATAAAAGAACAATAATAGTACATTATGCAACGAGTCTATAATGGCAATAATTAAGACACGAGTATGTTTATAAAACGAGCGTAAGCGAGTTTTATCATTTCCATACGTGTGTCTTAATTACCATTATAGGCGAGTTGCATACGACTGTTTATGTTCGACGATAATTATAACTTTATTATATATTTTAACATAAATATTCATAAATATCTGTTGAGATTCAGTCACTAGAATTTTGTGATCGGAGTGCAAGCGCTGGGTAGGTTATCTCTGTTTTCCAAGCTCTCTGACTGACCGACGCATGCGCTCTGTATGCTTGGCAGTTTATTTACGCGAACATATGGACGGTGCACTTTCGGTCATTTATATAGACATGTTGGATTTTGAGCGCATGCGCGAAGGTATCCTTACCTAATTGGTCTCACAACTGTTTCTTGAGCTCTGATTGGTGGGAGAAACTGTTTCATAATGAAAAATAGTGTTATAATGAGCCTCATTATGATACAGTTTTCTGGCACATAATGTTTACATTTCGACATCGTCGAACTTAAAGATGGCTTCTACACAGGTTGCCAAACTATTATGGCAAAGCTGAATAGAACCCAATTCTGTATTGGTACTTGATTCATAGAACCTTCAACAATGTGGCTCATTTGCCCAGTAGTCAAAGTTGGAATTACTGTACTTGAAATTGAACTTGTTGGGAGCCCTCAGGCGTTCAATCAAAAATACCCAGATATGGCCATTTGCTTCAATTCATATTTAATAAAAGAGAAACTGTTCCACCTAGTCAATACATTTATATAAAACAAGTTATAAACCTGTATATCAAGGCTTTCACGGCCCGGATTACTATATAAATAATTCATGTTTTTTGGGCAAATGCCGTGTGGAATTAAATTAGAACCATATGTTTCGGAGAAACCTTGCCTCCTTTTGCATTGCAATCAAACAATGTGGCCAAAGAAAGTATATCAATGAGATTACAAAAAATTACAAAATATATATATATAAATTCCTCTGTTCGTCACCAGAGAGCAGCTGCCAGAAATTACTGTATGGACCATGGTAGAATGGCGGACAGAGTAGTAAGTAAGGAGAAGATAAAGGGGGCGGGGTGAAAATATAGTGAATCCTCGAAGAATGAGGATGTCCAAAAGAAAAGTGGGAGGTCGGAGGCTACAGAGCCTGGATTTGATCTCCTTTGTTCGTCACTGGAGGAGTTTCCATCTGTTTTTTCGCCGTTGCCTGTATGACGTTAGGTATCGTTCAGATACACTTCCCTTTTGTTTATGTTTCCTTATATCCATCTAACCCTCCCACCTCCCGCCCCCCCCCCTTCTTTTGGACATCCTCATTCTTCGAGGAGCCTCAATATTTTCACCCCACCCCCTTTACCTTCTCCTTACTTACTACTCTCTCCGCCATTCTACCATGGTCCATACAGTAATTTCTGGCAGCTGCTCTCTGGTGACGAACAGAGGAATTTATCTATATTTTTTGTAATTTTTTTGTAATCTCATTGATACACTTTCTTTGGCCACATTGTTTGATTCCATTGAAAAAGGAGGCAAGGTTTCTCCGAAACGTATGGTTCTAATTGAATTTCACACGGCATTAGCCCAAAAAAACATGAATTATTTATAAGTTATAAACCTGTTATTATATGGTACTGGTTAAATATTGAATCTGTCAATACGGAAAATGAACTTCTTTCGGAGCACAATTTGCAATTCATATAATTATCATAAATAAAGCCCGGATAGTTATGTGTTTAAATATGTTTGCCGTTGTTATAAATAAATGCATATTCTGACGTACTTATTCATAAATAGACTACATATTTCCTATATGTCGTGGTATGTAGCGTGGTATGTTGGAAATTATAATATTCTGTTTAATTTTCTCGTATATGTTTTGAGTGACTTGCACATATACTGTTGTAGTATTCTCCTTGTATAAGATAAGTTGCTGATGAAAACCAAATAATAAAGTTTAGTGCATCTAAGGGCAATTCATGATTAAAGGTGTTTCACTGTCTAACTGTGCGTGTTATTATACGTGCGTCTAGGGCAAAATTTAATTTTCTTCTCACGTCAATCGAGCATATTTACGCACTCAAATATCAGTATAAGACAAAACCATCAGTGCTATAAAAGTTTCTGAAGTGACCTTTTCTTCCACTCTTTAGAATTAAATTCGAAAACAGCATATACATAATGTTTTATCGCACATCTGCAGTAAGTATTGTAGGATTCGGAAACTGAGGCAAGCCCCGGCTTGTTAAGCGGGATGATTTGTACTGTGGACTGGATTATTCAAGGAGCTGGACGTTTCAACTATATTTCAAGTAATTGGGTGACATAAGTAACTTACAGTATGAAACAATTTTAAGAACATATTTTGGAAACTTAAATTAAACATTTAAAATTATACGCCAAATCAATACTTAATAAATATATATTTTATATATTGGGACATGTTTCAATCTTCAATGAGGTCATCTTCAGCTTAAAATGAAAATTAATTAAGAATTTAAAAAAACTAAAAATAGTATGACTTAAATCTAAATAAGAAATGAAAAGTTAATGATAATTGTTGTAATATATGAAATATAGTAATAAAATGGATATCCTTACAAATGTAGTATTCAAAAACAACAAAAAAGTCAACCCCTGGCACTATACAGCCCATGACGGGCTTTTAAAAAAATTATCAAAATATTCGGAAACTTAATCATACATTTCCCTCTTATACGCACATAAATAAATACATCTTTCTGAAAAGTTAAGCACATAATTATCCGGGCCCTGATCATAAATATAAATAAGAAATAAACTGAAGAGTGGGTAAACCGCAACTAAAATAAATAATTAAAATAGCTGTTCAGCCTTAAAATGCTCATAATTTACGAATATAAGTGATTCCTGAAAATACTAATGGATCCTTTAAGGGCTGCTACTTCTATGGTGTTCATGGTGGTATTGAAGATCCGTCTAATGTTCTACATGTTGTAGCAAAAAGAGTAGGTATTTTCCCCGAGCCCTCACTTCAAGGCAATATTTCACTTAATTTGCAATAATGAATTTGGTTCTATTCAGCTTTGGCATAATAATTCGGCCACCTCTGCAATACTTCAATATTGTAAGCCTCTTTCAACCTTCAACTTACTTACTTACTTACTTACTTACTTACCTACTTACTTACTTACTTACTTACTTACTTACTTACTTACTTACTTACTTACTTACTTACCTACTTACTTACTTACTTACCTACTTACTTACTTACTTACTTACCTACTTACTTACTTACCTACTTACTTACTTACTTACTTACTTACCTACTTACTTACTTACTTACTTACTTACTTACTTACTTACTTACCTACTTACTTACTTACTTGCTTACTTACTTACATACTTACCTACTTACTTACTTACTTACTTACTTACCTACTTACTTACTTACTTACTTACTTACCTACTTACTTACCTACTTACTTACTTACTTACTTACTTACTTACTTACCTACTTACTTACTTACTTACTTACTTACTTACTTACTTACTTACTTACTTACCTACTTACTTACTTACTTACTTACTTACCTACTTACTTACTTACTTACTTACCTACTTACTTACTTACTTACTTACTTACTTACTTACTTACCTACTTACTTACTTACTTACTTACTTACTTACTTACTTACTTACCTACTTACTTACTTACTTACCTACTTACTTACTTACTTACTTACCTACTTACTTACTTACTTACTTACTTACTTACCTACTTACTTACTTACTTACTTACCTACTTACTTACCTACTTACTTACTTACTTACTTACTTACTTACTTACTTACTTACTTACTTACTTACTTACTTACTTACTTACTTACCTACTTACTTACCTACTTACTTACTTACTTACTTACTTACTTACTTACCTACTTACTTACTTACCTACTTACTTACTTACCTACCTACTTACTTACTTACTTACTTACTTACTTACTTACTTACTTACTTACTTACTTACTTACTTACTTACTTACCTACTTACTTACTTACTTACTTACTTACTTACTTACTTACTTACTTACTTACTTACCTACTTACTTACTTACTTACTTACTTACTTACTTACTTACCTACTTACTTACCTACTTACTTACTTACTTACTTACTTACTTACTTACTTACTTACTTACTTACTTACTTACTTACTTACTTACTTACTTACCTACTTACTTACTTACTTACTTACTTACTTACCTACTTACTTACTTACTTACTTACTTACTTACTTACTTACCTACTTACTTACTTACTTACTTACTTACTTACTTACTTACCTACTTACTTACTTACTCCTTGGCGCTACAGTCCTTGGCCCCTGGACAATCTTCACCCACTCCTCTCAGATCACGGCCTTGCTTCTCCATTTTTAGCCTACTTTCGATTTTTGCAAAAAATGAAAGTAGACTTATGAGATCAACACAGGGCGAAAAAAGTGTGTCTGTCTGTGTGTGTGTATGTGTGTGTGTGAGTCTGTGTGTGTGTGTGTATGTGTGTGTGTGAGTCTGTGTGTGTGTGTGTGTGTGTGTCTGTGTGTGTGTGAGTGTGTGTACTCTGAATGTCTGTCCCCCCCTATCAATTCGAACACGGTGAAACCGAATTGAACGAAATTTGGTACAGAGGTAGCACTAGTAAAGGACACCTCAGTGTCATACTTTATATCGCCGCCATCTTTACCAAAACAGAATGGCGGCCACTCAAATGTTCAAAACGTAAAATCAAATTACGGCTAAACTAATAATCCGATCTCTACCAAATTTGGTGACAACATACCTTTATATAGGACGCGTCTTTCACCCAAAATTCAAGGTCATCGGCCATGCCATTTCAGGATGGCGGCCGTGTGAATTATGCAACCATTTTAATAAATAGCTTAAGACCCACCAATTCCGATTATCGAGCCTAGGGGGGTTTAAGCTATCCTGAAGGTCGTGATCCGTTATTTATTATAATTTAATATTATAATATTATACAGTATGTGTGGCTTAAAAGAGCTGAGCCGTTTGTATCACACGACAAGATGGCAGCTGTCCTCATGTGCCTGTCTTATATTTCAGTAGTTTTAGTATGTTGTATGTGATATACCGTACTGATACAATAATATAAACTTTGTATGAAATGATCTTTAATGAAGATGTACTGCAGTGAAGAAATCGTTTATTTAAAGTCATTATTTGCCAACAGTTTGTATCTAATATGTCAGTTAAGAACACCTGACGTCACGGATACGGTTAGCTCTGGGCTAGCATGTTAGTCTGACACGCAGTTGACTGGGGATCGAGTACTGCTACAGTTAGTTTTTTTTTCTTGAATTCTTTTACAAATGATGTGCTCGAGCTTTTTCCACAGATACTGAATAAAATGTCATTTAGCTCAAAGGAGAAGATAAAATATACACTCGTATATTAATAAAATCACAGTCCCAGCATCGCACATAAACAGAAGACAATAGGAAAAGGAGAATAGAAGAACTAGATACACGTTGTCATTAACCACAGCCTTCTTAATGCCTCTGTACGGTGCTGTCCTCTTGTGGATTATGTGGGTAATATTGTTCCAAACATAACGCTGTGTAAATGCCTGAGCTGGCAATTTTGTAATACTGGTAGTTCAACTATTAGCCACGATCGCGCTCCGAATACCTTTAAACACTGCCAGCTGGATCGCCTCCCTCTTGGCTACTTTAAACTGCCTACTCATTCAACACCCATAGAACACTGCCATCGTAGTACATTACGATGGCAGTGCATAGGCGTACAAGATAAAGATTAATTCACTGATAGGTCGCAGCACCACCTACTGTGATTGGGGCGGAGGATTCTTAATTTTGCAGGCTGGCTTAATATAGAGATTAACGGACGTGAATGCATTACAATAAGTTAGTAGTTTTGTTATTCAATCATCATAAAGTATATAATATTGATTTTGACACTTACTGGCTTATTATCAATATAAAAGAAAACAAACAATACATTGTGGTAGGAGTGATTGTGTTAGGGATGAGGACAAAGAGTCATAAAGATACCCATACATTTAGGAGAAAGTAGGCTATATGTTCTTTGCTGAACATCTTGTTTTACTCCCATTCTCCTCAGGTCATCCTCTACGTCATCCAACCATCGTATCCTTGGTCTACCCCTCATACGACGCCCTCCAGGTTTACCTTCAAAGACTTTCTTTGTCATCCGGTTCTCTGTCATTCGTTCAACATGCCCTAGCCATCTCAGTCTATTGCTTTTTATTTCGGCTACTAAATCTGGTCTTCCATATAGTTCTCTGATCTCTCTATTGTTTCTGATTCGCCAAAATCCATTATCATTCACTGGCCCATATATTTTCCTAAGTATCTTCCTTTCCCATCTTCGTAATAACTCCTCATCCCCTTGCGTCATAGTCCATGCCTCTAAACCATAGGTCACCACCGGTCTCACTACTGTGCGATAGATAATTAATTTCAGATTCCTTCCTATGCTTCTCGTCTGGAATACCTTGCCTAACGCAATCCTGGTATATATTTCTACTCTTATGTTGTTATTTTCTCTTACAATTGACCCAAACTTCACCAGCTCGATAAAATTAATTTAAACTTGAGAAACTCTTGAGAGTATTAAGATCTCATTATGCCAGCAGGGTGGGTAAGTAAGGTTCGAAGGAGATAAAATGGTTCGTAATATAATTAATCAACACTCTACAACAATCTGCAATCCACTAGGAAATGCAACCGAACAGGAATATGCTAAAAAAAAGCAGCGAGATGCATAATGGAACCGTGAATGCTAAACAATTCTGGCTCGATAGGACAATATTAGTTTTGCTGGTAAGCTAATGCAATTACGGCGCATGTAAAATGCTGTGGTAAAATGAGAATTAGCTATGGCCGGAACGATTTGGACTGTAAAATCGCTTTCTACAACACTGCTCCTATGTTGCAATTTCAGATTAAAATTACGTGCTTCATTAAAACTCCACGAGTAATAGATATTTATTTCAGGAAACCCAAATATGGGCTTTGATATGGTGACTCAATTCTGAGAACGCACGGTACATCACTCTCAATTGACTACGTAATTTTCTGACAATACTGCGGTTGTACACTCTGTTTCAAAAGGATGGTACTCCCATTTCAGCGCTTATCATAGCTTCCTCTATAATTAGCGGTGATTGTGATCTCAATCGAAGAAGTCCAAGTTTTGAAGGGTGGGGAAAATTAATGGTATTTTGAGACGAAAAACGCTGTCCATAAAATTCTCTTGCACCTCATTTGGTTGTCTTCCTGTTTATAAAAATGAAATTTTCTTGATAGTTAATATTGTAGCTTTCAGTCGGTCCACACAAAATACATTCCAATTACTGGAATATGTAAAAACTAAGTTCAAATAAATTACATGTGATTAAGATTTATATATATTTTAAGGATTATTGAAGAAGAAGAAGAAGAAGAAGGAATGACATGTTTCGCAACATGAGATCCAAATATGCAAGACAACTAGCTCTACAAAACACTACCAACCCTACAGAGACACCCACAGATACTGTCCTCCAAAAACAAAGTACAAGAAAGATGGTATATTGGCTTTCACGGCCAGTGAATTAAAACTCAACAATCTTCTAGGTTTGTGCCGTATCTTGGTGAGTTTTAATTCACTGGCCGTGAAAGCTAATATACCATCTTTTTGGAAGCCTTCATGGGAAGGTTAAGGCTGCTTGAGCGTTTAGTTCTCGCAGCAAAGAGGCGCAGGTGCCCTTTATAAAAAAGGGTTGGTTGGTTCCTCAGTTTAGGGGCTGATACAACGCGAGTATTTTTTAGCGCGCAGTTCGCTACTCCAGTGCGGGTCCAGGCGGTCCAGCCCGCTAATGAGCCTAGCTTGGTGTTCTAGGCAAAACCCCACACAAGACACGGCATAAACCTAGAAAACTTGCTGAGTTTTTAAATACAAGAAAACCTGTCAGAAAATTTAGTAAGTGTGGTAAATAGTATTGATAATATTAAGGCATTAAGCACCGAAAAGACAACGAACTATTTTATTTTAATGTTGCAAAACTTAGAAATGACTCTCCCATCAACAACAAAAACAGTCTTCCTCACCCAAAGGTGTAGCTACTATTGCTGTGATACACTTAAGCAGTAAGCCCTAACTAAACCTGCAGTAAATTGTTAACTAACACGCGGAAATGAACAAGTACTGTATTGTGATGATTAAAAGCGTTAACCACAACATAAACTATTGTTTGTCTACTACTAATGTGCACAAAGATCTGTCATTGATACGTATCTGTAGTTGTGGAATGTCTTTAGGTTGCTCAGATAACCAGTTTTGCTTTACTAAATAAAGTAGGCCTAGTTCTTTGAATTTAAGTAACATTCAAAAAAGCACGTCTCTCATGAAAAGCCTTCAGATTATTTTGTTTCTTGACAGTTTGTTTCTTTATTTGTTTCTTTGTTTCCCGGGTTCAAACCCGGCCCAAGTCGTCGGATTTTTTAAGAGCGTTAAAAATCCCTCAGTATGCCTTCCTTCGGAGGGGAAGTAAAGCCGGTGGTCCCATGTCATATATTTATGGCATGTTAAAGAACCTACCACTACAATTGGTAGTGTGTAGTCAAATTTTTAGGTTATATTTGGTTGGTTAGAAACGCTCTATCAAGTTTCAACTTCGCCGCTAGGTGTCAGTGACAGTTTCATCTAGTACCCAACGTAGGAACTACTTGAAATTGTACTTGCTGGGAGCCCACGGTCGTACAATTAAATGAACCTGCTATGGCCATCGGCTGCAATATATACAGATATATAAATTATATATAAACTTTTGAACTGACGGTGGTTTTGGGGGTCTTGGGGATGTGAAACGCGAAGATATGTCCAAATTTTTCGGAAGTCGAAACATGTACCCATTGCAATAGTTAGCTTTCTTATGAAATCTACCTAAAATTAACATGGACAGTACAGTATAGGATATACCGGGAACAAACAGAAAATCAATTTATGTCATAACTGAGCAATTGTATGCAATAAATTCTGGGGTTGTATATTAGTAAACTTCTGAATTGTATTAAAACGAAAATAATGTAAAGATAATTTATTGATAAACCAATGTAGTTATTGAAAGTAAAACCTTATACAGAGCAGTGGTAATTGTTTTGTAGAGTGAAGTAGCATGTAGCTATGCCACACCACTTCGTTGGCTGTTTTCAGGAAGCAGATGGCACTCGCAGCTTAATATCCCACGCCAATGATTACATGGAGCGTAATTTGCCTGTGATTGTAGACATTCTCCCAGTTTTTGTCCATGTTGGTTGCTCTCCAACATGGTGCCACCCACTCGTACACAATCCATATCTAAATGAGCTGCTATTCCTAGTGCTCCATCAATCACGCTGTCAGGTTCGTGTCTGTTTACTTTACACAGTCCAAAGAGGGAAGAAATAAACGAGGTACACTGGAAATAAAATCATAAATTGAAGGGTGATGTTGAGTTGGAGCCATGATCAGTGATGCCCATAAAAAGGATGGTTGAGTTGGTCCCATGGTCAGCTGACAGGAAGGTCGAGTTGATAGCTGGTATTACCCATTTAAGATTTGATTGCCGCTGAGCATGGCTGCGCCACCGTTAGTTGATTATTGTAGCAGGAGCCCCGCGGGGTGAAGTGGAGGACACAGTGATGACACAGTGCAGTCCGCACATAAGTCATGCAGCATTGCGCGCGCTACCTGTCTTAGAAGCGCAGATAAGCTTCACAGGACTTCGTGTCACCACTGACAGCTACTGGAGCTGAGTCATAGCCTACACGCGCAACTGTACCAGTCAACGAAGCAGAGTGACGTGTCACACAAGTAAACAGAGAATAGTTCCCATCTCGACCGCCCGCAATCAATTCGTGAAAGGGTAACACATCCCCCAATAGTCAAGGACACGTTTGAGGTGGGCCACTGTCAGAATATTCCTCTGCGGTTTATCGTCAACCCTAGGTGAGGTGAGGTTAGGTTAGGTTAGGTGAGGTATTGTAGGTTAGGTTAGGTTAGGTGAGGTTAGGTAAGGTGAAATTAGGCGTGGTTAGGTGAAGTGAGGTTAGGTTAGGTGAGGTTAGGTGAGGTGAGGTGAGGTGAGGTTAGGTTAGGTTAGGTTAGGTGAGGTTAGGTGAGATGAGATTAGGTTAGGTGAGGTAAGGTAATGTGCGGTTAGGTTAGGTTAGGTGAGGTTAGGTGAGATGAGATTAGGTTAAGTGAGGTAAGGCTATGTGCGGTTAGGTTAGGTTAGGTTACGTGAGGTTAGGTGAGATGAGATTAGGTGAGGTGAGGTGAGGTAATGTGCGGTTAGGGTAGGTTAGGTTAGGTTAGGTGAGGTTAGGTGAGATGAGATTAGGTTAGGTGAGGTGAGGCTATGTGCGGTTAGGTTAGGTTAGGTTAGGTGAGGTTAGGTGAGATGAGATTAGGTTAGGTTAGGTGAGATGAGGTAACGTGTGGTTAGATTAGGTTAGGTTAGGTGAGATGAGGTGAGGTGAGGTGAGGTGAGGTTAGTTTACGTTAGAATTTGTGAGTTGAGGTGAGGTGAGGTTAGGTTAGGTGAGATGAGTTGAGATGAGATAAGGTGAGGAGGTGAGGTGAGGTGAGGCTAGTTTATGTTAGAATAGGTGAAGTTAGGTTAGGTGATCAGAGGATAGGTTAGATGAGGTTAGGTTAGGTTGGGTTAAGTTAAGTGATGTGAGATTAGGTTAGGTTACGTTATCTAGTTTAATCTTATTTTATGTTTCATTAAATTACAAATTAAGACGTTATTATATTGATCATTAAATACCTTCAATAATATTATTGTCTTTGATACATTCACACAAATAAATTTTCATTTGAGGCTGTTTTTTCTTGTCTGAAAGCCTCTGTTTGCGAACAAGTCACCATTATGATCCCCTATTCACAGTTATCAATGTGGCATCCTCTGATTCTACATCTCTCACTTCAAAATCGTTCAACACTGAATCTAAAAATCACCTCTTAGGTCAACCACTGCTTTTCTTACCCTCAACAACTAAACCCATTAATCTCTTAGGTAATCTCTCCTTCCAATTCACTTCACATGACCCCAACATCTGAGTCAGCTCATACGTACAGCTACATCTAACGTGATGATTTCTAAATTGGCCTGTATATCTTCATTATGAGTACCGTACCTCCCTGTCATTGCTCCCATCTTTTTGTCCCAGCAATCATTCGTGCTACCTTATATCAGCTACCTCTAGCTATATTACTGTATCAGATATCCTGAATCAGCCCAGTTCTCACTTCCATACGGCAAGGTAGGTCTAAATACTGAGGGTGGCTTCGGTGGCGTAGTTGGTAGCATGCTGAGCTTCTATGCCCAAGATCGCGGGTCCAAACCCGTCAGAAGACGTCGGATATTTTAAGAGCGTTATAAATCCCTCAGTAAGCCTTCCTTCAGAGGGGAAGTAAAGCCGGCGGGCCGATGTCATAGATTTATGGCTGCTAAAATTGACAGGTGGGATTTGATAACGCTCTATTAGTTCCAACGTTCAACGCAAGGTGCTGGTTGCGATGGTATCTAGTTGCCAAAGTTCACAGCTATGTGTCGTGGACGGTAGCATTTGGTAGCAAAGTTAGGAACTACTCGAAGATTGATCGTCTGCAGTCCTTACCTGAATCACAGATAACACACATTAATACAGTCATCACAAGTAACACTGGTTATCAGACAAATTCTACACATACCCTAAGTACACGGGACTACATGACCACGTTGTCGCAGCCCCTAAACTACTGTCGACCAAAATATCATGTGTACTCGAGTTTGAAGGTTGTTTGTGAAGTAACCAATAGACCTACATATAATCCAATAACATCATCGTTTTCGTCGTTCTATTTTACGTTAGTTCGTGTAGGTCTGAAATTTTTAATTTATATTTTAATATTTCTTATCGCAGTTGGAATACAAGTGCCCGTTTTTAAGCGTGTTTCAACCATGCGTCACATTTAATAATTATTATCTCACAAACCCGTCATCAGATCGAATCGAAATTTTAACACAATATACATTGGAATGTTGTTTAACTGGTTTATTAATTTCAAAATTTTGTGTGTCCAAGAAACAAAGTTGTATTCATTTTTGTAAGGTAACTCTTTCCTGGCTCGGGGTGGTTGGAAAATGTAGTTCTTGGTTGCGTTGTAATCCTTATACATCAAAAAGGTATGCGGTATGATTGTGAAATACGTAAATTAATTCACTTATTTTATATCGGTTTGTATTTGTACGGGGAATTAAGACATGGTTCACCAGTTAGCCGCTACAGTGAAAGCTGTACAACGTTGCCAAGATGGGCTCCATCACGCGACATGACGCGCCTCGCTCGGAAGTGATGGGCTCCATATCAGCAACGCTGTACAGCACTTCCCGGAGCGGCTAGCCGGTGAACCATGTCTTAATTCCCCGTACAAATACAAACCGATATAAAATAAGTGAATTAATTTACGTATTTCACAGTCATACAGCATAACCTTCTGATGTATAAGGATTGCAACGCAATCAAGAACTACATTTTCCAACCACCACGAGCCGAGAAAAAGTTACATTATAACAACTTTCTTTCTTGAACACACAAAATTTTGAAATTAATAAACCAGTTATACAACATTCCAATGTATATTGTGTTAAAATTTGGATTTGATCTGATGACGGGTTTGTGAGATAATAATTCATTAATGTGACGCATGGTTTAAACAGGCTGAAAAACGGGCACTTTTTGTGTTTCAACTGCGATAAAAAAATATTAAAATATAAATTAAAAAATCCAAACCTACATGAACTAACGTAAAATAGAACAATGAAAATGATGATGTTATAGGATTTTATGTAGGTCTATTGGTTAATTCACAAACAACCTTCAAATTCGAGCGCACACAATATTTTGGTCGACAGTAAGGTACCAACCAACTAAATACTGAGTGAAGTAGGGAGAATTTCGTCGCTACATTAACTTCTTTCTTGCAGAATACCGTAGATCGCAACTGAGAACTCACTGCTACTGAAAATTAATTTAGATGGGCCTACTTGTTAATATCGAGAAATCCAGTACTCTATAAAGACAAGTGACCAAACATTCACAAATAAAGAAACCTACCCCACTGACCAGGGGTCCAAGTAAACCCTGACCCTTTGGGGATCCACGGTATTCCACAAGGGAATATTATGACTGTGAGCCCAACTCGAACGTGTTCAAATTGAGTAAATAATAATGCTCTTGTAAATCTCTGTGGGTTTTGGAGTGTAATTACTCTTGACGCATGTCGTGACCTCATAATCTTCTCCTTATCTGCAGCTATTCCCCGCTGGGTAACGAAGCCCTGCCTTATCTTGCGGCACTATACATTTTCTCGTTTGTAGCAAGGGCTTTTTGTGGGCTATGTGTGTATATGTGTGTGTGTGTGCGTGTATCGTCACTTTTATTTAAGACGTCATGTACAGCAGATTATGTGTTTATAGCAATGTCAAGTTTTAAATTGTATATAGGGTGTAACAAAAATGTACGGCACAAAATGCTGAGCACATTCCTCACACATAGACGAAGAAGTTATGTTATATGAACATGGGTCCGGAAACGCTTTGTTCCCATGTTATACCTCATTGTCTCCAACTCATTAAGCATGGGAATCACACAAGAACAGAACGTTTGAATCATGGGGTACATTCACTCTTGGCTACGTCTGGTTACGTTGCCATTATCGTAGGTGCACCGCCAGTTTTTGTTTTACATGGCCCGACTTAGCAGATGTGCCTTTTGCTGTGCGACAAAACATGTAGGCCTACTTCATGCACGATGGAGCACCTCCTCATTTTAGTGCTATGTCCGTTGACTTCTAAATAACAGATTTGGTGACAGATGGATAGGTAGAGTTGGTCCAATTGCCTGGCCTCCACGCTCTTCGGACCTAAAATCACTGGAATTTTATTTATGAGGGCATTTGAAAGCTCTTGTGTATTGAACCTCAGTACAAGATGTTCAGAGTGTCCGTGCCCGTATTATGGAAGGCTACGACACCATGCGCAGTACTCCAGGGATACATCCGCGCATCCGAGGTTCACTACGACGGTGGGTTGATGCATGTTTCAATGCGCACGGAAGGCATACTGAACATCTCCTGTGAGCAAGAGTTGCATGTGGTATGCTGGTACGTTCTGTTCTTGTGTGTTTCCCATGATTAATGAGTTGGAAACAATGAGGTGTAACATGGAAACAAAGCGTTTCCGGACCCATGTTCATATAACATAACTTCTTCGTCTACGAGTGAGGAATGTGTCCTGGCTTTAGTGCCGTATATTTTTGTTACACCCTGTTTATGTAACATATTAGATTTGTACAGATTGAAAGAACTGAGATGGAGACACTGCGAGGTAGGGGGGCTTGTCCTTTCTCTATCTGTGTCCATAAATTGTTGGCACAACTTTTGGTAAATAAATAATAATAATAATAACACAACCTCCAGAGTCAAGTTCAGAGGAGAAATTTCAGACTCTTTCGAAATTAAGACATGAGTTAGGCAGGGAGATGGGCTTTCACCCCTGCTCTTGCACTTGAAAAAGTCATCCGCGAGTGGCGCAAAGAAATGAACGATGGGGTCCAAAATGGAGTACGACTGGGTTACAAGAACATGAACCTTTCTATTGATTGCCTAGCTTTTGCAGATGATCTTGCAATTTTCTCCGACTCTTTAGACATGGCCACAAAACAAACTAACCAGCTGCAGGTATAGGCAACAAAAGTTGGTCTTCAAATCTCTTTGGAGAAAACACACTTCATAACTAACATCAAGCCAGCACCAAGGGAGCTAAAATTAAACCAGGGGAAAACCAAACGGACAGATAAGTTTAAATATCTTGGCGAGTGGGTAGAACCCAACGTATGTGAGAAAGAAACCTTCACTTCGCGCATGAACAAAATGGAAATGGCGTACCAACTCACCAAGGACGTTTACAACAAAAAGTCAATATCCCTGAACGCAAAACTTAGGCATTATTGCACTGTCATACGACCAGAGGCTCTGTACGCAGAGGAATGCCTCACCATGAACAAGAAAGGCCTGGTAGAAAAATTGGAGATCAAGGAAAGAAAGATCTAGAGGAAAATTCTTGGCCCGATTAAAGACAACGGTGAATATAGACGACGTCATAACTATGAGCTGTATATTCATGTCCAGAAAATCTCTGATGTAATGAGGAAAAGGAGGATTGCATTTTATGGCCACTTGCTTAGAATGAAACCCACACGATTAACGAACCGGATCTTTAACTATTTTAAAAATAAGAAGGCCATGCCAGCCTGGTTCGAAGAGGTGGAAAGTGACCTACAAGAGATGGAAATTACCTGTGGGGATATTCAAGAACGCAATCCCCTCAGGAAGAAACTAGACGACCACCAGGGTTTTCAAGAAAAACCGAAGTTAAAGACGGGAAAGATGTGGACGGAAGAAAGAAAAGAGCAACACCGTCAACGTATGAAGGAACACTGGGCAAAGATCAAAACCTAGAGAAGCTAGTTGAAATAACGTGGTCCTTAGTTGGCCGATATGATTAAAGAGGAAGAAGAAGAAGAAAATTAATAGAATAGCGATATAGGCGAAGATTCAAGAACAACGTCACTGTGGTCATGCAAAATTATTGTATCATGTTCGAAATTAGGGGACACGACAAGCTTCAGGGGACCCGCCCTCTATTTAGAATCATAAATCATTAATCTAGATTTAACATGCACCATATTCAGGAAAATCTAGACTTGGTCAGTACAATACGTTTCATTGCGAGACGAACATAGGCAGGTAGGAATGCGGTAAAAGCCCAAGGAGGGGAAAGAGATAACGGATTCAGCGGCTTCGGTGGCGTAGTTGGTAGCATGCTGAGCTTCTATGCCCAAGGCCACGGGTTCAAACCCGGCCGAAGTCATCAGATTTTTAAGAGCGTTAAAAGTCCCTCAGTATGCCATCCTTCGGAGGGGAAATAACGCCGGCGGGCCTATGTCATAGATTTATGGCATGTACAAGAACCTTCCACTAATTACACTTGTGTGAAGCTAAATTATAGGTTTGATTTGACTAACGCTCTTAGGTTCCAACATTCGTCGCCAGGAGCCGACTGCGGTGGCTATAGTAACCAAGTTCAGAACTAGTTGTCGTTGATGGTGGCGTTTGGTAGAAAAAGTAAAAACTTGAAAATTGAATGTCTGCAATTGAATTAAAAACAGATAACACACACTATAATACAGCCATCACAATTATCATCGGTTATCAGACAGATTCTACACACACCCAAAGTACACGGGGCTACATGACCGCGTTGTCGCAGATCTTAGACTGAGGAACCAACCAACCAGAGATAACAAAGTAGCAGCGTGCGTAAGGAAATTCCGACTAGTTCAGTGGAACCAGTCGAAGTGATGGCAGTTGCACGAGAACAAATCCCAAATCGTTCAAACGATAAGCTAAGTTCATTTTCCATTCCAACCTGGCCATTTACTAACAATCACAGTTATCATAAAAAACAAGAAAACTTGAAGGTCAATAACCACCAACGATATCTTTAAAAAAAAGTCACTTATAATAAACAAATCTTGAAAAGTTGTGCTAGTATTTAATAACGCGTTGGTTGGTTCCTCAGTTTAGGCGCTGCGACAACGCGGTCATGTAGCCCCGTGTACTTTGGGTGTGTGTAGAATCTTTCTGATAATCGGTGTTAATTGTGATGGCTGTATTAGAGCGAGTTATCTTATTTAATTCAAATAAGGACTGCAGACAATAATTTCAAGTAGTTCCTACTTTTGCTAACAAATGCTACCGTCCATGACACCTAGCTTGCGGACTTGGTTACTAGATGCCATCGCAGTCAGCACCTGGCGGCGAACGTTGGAACTAAAATAGCGTTATCAATTCTAACCTTCAAATTTTAGCTTCACACAAGTGTAGTTAGTGGAAAGTTCTTTTTCATGTCATAAATCTATGACATGGGACCGCCGCCTTTACTTCCCCTCCGAAGGAACGCAGAGGGATTTTTAACAGTCTTAAAAATCTGATGACTTCGGCTGGGTTTGAACCCGCGATATTGGGCATAGAAGCTCATAATAACTGCTGTAACTAAATAATAATAATAATAATAATAATAATATCGTATGGCCTCGGGTGCCTGGTGCAAGCTTTGCTATTTGACACCCAGAGGGTAGCTTGCATGTCGAATTTCGTTGTTCCTTGACTATGAAAGTCAAGGAGGTTAGATGTTAGATATCTAAGCTCCTTGAACACTATAGCGCTTTCTAGTAGAGAAATGAGGAACTTTGTGTTGGCGGAAACTCCCGAGATTAATTTTGGAATTATGAACTCGGCCTACTGAATTCAAATGGGTTCTTTGTAACTAAATAAAGATACAGTACATATTGTAAACACATCACCCACATACTAGTGGACATATGTTTAACGGCCGGATACCCTTCATGACGCCTGCTTCAAGAGAGGAGTTGATTAATAAAATGAATGAATAGGAATGAACCTTTGCAAGTATTTGGACTAGTGGAATGTACCGTCCCGAAATTTGCTTCAGTGGAAGTGGAAAACCACAGAAAACTTCTTCTATGAGAGTTAATGTGGGAATCGAATCTATCCTGCCCCTACCGTGACCAGATATAGCTTTGTCTAATGGTCTAACGTTGCACCACAGCAAGCATACCTACCGTACAGATTGTATCTGAGCTAATTTCAACAAATATCATTTCATAGAAATCCGTTAGAATAACGAAGAAAATACTCGTAGATATGGCCTTTCTGGTACAAAATTGAATTATAAGTTAACTTCGTGCACTTCATTTCGTGATAGGAGGGATCATTATTTTGTCTTTAGTAGGCTATATAAAATCTGAGCAAATTTATAAATGACCTATGATGTGTTAGTTTACCATAAGAAACCTTTACAAAATATCATCCAGTATATATGGTGGGTGGAGTATTACTAGGCAGGCGAGAATATACAATTCCCGTCTCAGGAAGCACCAAACAATAGGTATAAATCGTATGTTGAAAGGTGCGTGTTTTAGCGGGGGAAATATGGTTTAGTAACATTACACTCATGAATATGGAAATTCCATCTCCATGAAGAAATCGGTCGGTGTTGATATTCCATGCATGGAACCACAGTGCGTGCGCACAGTATGTAAGACATTTGGTTTCTATCGTGTACCACCCTCTGCAAGGTGGATATCAAACCCCTAGCTCATGTGAATTAATTCATTTTTCATTCGCATGTGCCTAGTTTGCAAGCTTCACTGAACAAAAGATACGCCTCCATAACCCTCTATTTGCAGTTAGCATGGCAACCTCATTATCTTGAAATCGTTTAAGCGCTGAGTCTAACCATCGTCTCCTAGGTTACCTGTATGTTTACATAAAAATGTAATAGTAGCCTACAAGAAACATGGTGGTGATAAAATTCTATGTGCAGAACAGAAATGAAAGCCTATGCAGGTTGGAAGCTTATAAGGGAACACCGAGAACAGCAAAGTCCCTATCTCGGTAAAACTGTGTCCACAACATATGGAAAAGAGAGTTTAAGTTCCTCTGGTACACTGGGGAACATCGAATCATGGATCTGTTCTCCTCATCAAGATGATGAATCCTACTTGTTAACCCTTCTAACAAGGTTATAACAGGCGAGCACGTGTTCACAACACTCGCAATTTGTATGAGGACTTTGAAATGTGGAGATTTGAAGCCATTCTTTTTTCAGTGTTGCCTATACAAATTGTCTTTTCAGCTTTTCAATCGGTCAACACGATTTGCCCAATGAATTGGGTGGGGTACAAGTTATAAATATGTAAACACACTCCTAAATTGCCCATTTAAGTGAGAACTAATTAATACATGTAATTTTTACCAGGAGTGTGTTTACATATTTATAACTTGTAATATAAATAAATAACCCCTGGCACTTGAGCCCGTGAAGGGCATAGGCCTACCAAGCGAACGCTGCTCAGCCATTTGGCTTGCAGATATTGGAGTGACGCGTGGTGAGCGCGTCGGGTTTCCTCGGCCGTTAATCTTTGTTTTCATGATCGGGGCGCTGCCTCTCTGTCCGGCAGCTACTCAATTGTCCTCTCGAGGCTTAGTGCACCCCGTTCTAGCCCTAGCGTCAGTTTCTAAAATCCCTGACGGAGCCGGGAATTGAACCTGAAGCCTCCGGGTGAGAGGCAGGCGCGCGCCCCGACACCACGGGGATGTATATCTTGTACCCCGCCCAATTCATTGGGCACAATCGTGTTGACCGACTGAAAGGCTGCAAAAGACAATTAGGATTTTGAATTCAAATTCAAGTTTTGCGGTTTGGATTCCACGTGAAAAGGAGATCCCATGGCTTATAATAACGAGATAAACGATCACGTAAAACTACAAAATTCCTTCCTTCCTTCTATGCCCAAGATCGCGGGTTCAAACCCGGCCTAAGTCTTCGGATTTTTAAGAGCGTTAAAAAACCCTCAGTATGCCTTCCTTCGGAGGGGAAGTAAAGTCGGCGGTCCCATGTCATACATTTATGGCATGTTAAAGAAACTTCCACTAATTACACCTGTGTGAAGCTAAATTAAAGGTTAACATTTTCAATAATGCTCTTAGGTTCCAACGTTCGTCGCCAGGAGCCGACTGCGGTGGCATCTAGTAACCAAGTTCTGAACTAGTAGTCGTTGACGGCGGTGTTTTGCGTAAAAAATAGGAACTACTTAAAATTCAATGTCTACCGTCCTTACTCGAATTAAAAACAGATAGCGCACACTAATACAGCCATCACAATTAACACCGGTTATCAGACAGATTCTACACACACCCGAAGTACACGGGGCTACATGACCGCGTTGTCGCAGCCCCTAAACTGAGGAACCTGTGTCATAAAAGTCTGCCACCTGTGAATGTAACCAGCGAGCAATATTCGTATTCAGCTCTTCGTCAGTGTGAAAAAGCTCACTGGAGAACAGAAATTTCTTGAGCTGCTGCAAGAAAAGATGGAACCTGTGGATGATCAAAAGCTCCCAGCCAAACTTCTGCAGAACAGTTGCTGACCCAATCTTGCTCCCAGCGATTTCCACCTTTTCTTGCAACGCAAGAAATTTCTGTATAATAAATATTCAAACTTTGCTCGCAATTATAATAGTTTCTTAAACATTAACTGAGGAGGGCCATAATATGGCCTAAACTAGTAAATTTATAATCAATTAATAGTCTAAAAGTGGTACCCCTTAAGTTAATAAAACTTTCCATGAAAGTGAAGAAACCTTCTTAACTTAAAGTACTTACCTTTATATTCATCATCATCATCAATTCTCCACCATGTCCCTTCTTCCGTCCATTTTTTTCAGTGGTCTTTTTAGCTTTTTCGGTGAAAGAGTGATTTGTAACTAGAGTTCCAAAAGCCTTGCGATTCATGATGATATCTTTTGTGATATTTATTTCCTTTAAGTCCTGTTTGATTTCCCCTAACCAACTGATTCTGACCTTCTTTGAATTAATTATATCAGGGCGTTCTTTTGCGTATCTGGTGTTGTCCATTCTTCAGATGTGACCATAGAATTTCAATCGTCTCTTACGCACGGTATCAGTGAACTCATTGATTACTGTGTACAAGTGTGCGGTTTTACTTTTAATCCATATACCATTAACATAAACGGGGCCATAAATTTTCCTGAGAATTTTACGTTCTCGGTTTTCGTTTTCACCAATTTATTTGAGAGTGGCCTCCTAGAGATATAGTTTCGGGGGCGTACAATGCTTTCGGAAGAACAACTGCCTGGTAGTGCCGTAGTTTTGCACTTCATGACATCATTCTTTTATTATGGTGATTACATGTTATTCGGTATGCTTTCTGGAGCTTTTGGTTTTTTTTTTACTAATTTGGTTTGTATTTTAGGATTGCCAAACACCGGCGGGGATTGGACAAATAGGAGAGGTGGGAGAAGTGGGGGAAGCAGAATTGGAGACGAACTCTATCATTATAGGGTTAAACTGATAAATAGTTTGAACTGAACAGAATAACTTGTTGACAAGGCAGAAGACTTAATATTTCGCTAAAATTAGCACGAAATGTCATCATCATCATCATCATCAATTCTCCACTCAGCAGGCCGGATGTGGGAAGGAACAAGGCCCTTCCCATAGCTGTCTGCCCTGCCACCATTCTTCTTCCCCCACTGTCGTCCATTCCACTCTCCTCTTAGTCAAAGCTCTGTGAACTTGCTTCAACCACCCATCTCGAGGTCTACCTCTTGGTCTCTTGCCAATTATCTCCCTTTCAAAATAGGCTTTAGGTGTTCTACAAGAGGTCATTCTCATCAGATGACCGAACCGTTTCAATCTCGACTCCTCAAGAATGTCAAGCACACTTATTTTCCGCCCTAGCTTTAGGCGGAGTGACTCATTTCTAATTTTGTCTCGTCTGGTCTTCTGAATACTTGATCTTAGAAATTTCATCTCAATTGCTTGTTTCCGACTGTTGTCCCAGGGAGTCATTGTAGCAGCTGCTAGACCATAGGTCAATATGGAAAGTAAGTAAGATTTGTACAGTGATATTTGAGCTTCCCCATATAAGCTGTGAAACATAGTAGTAAAAGTTGGCAGCGGCTTGAACCCTACTACTTGTTTCTTAGGTTAACCTGTTATCTGTCGACCAAACGCTGCCAAGCTATTTAAAATGTTGAACTATTTCGATGTCTTGTTGTCCCAATTTCAGCTTGATTAGTTAACTTTCCCTGATCATCGCCAAACATACGGTTTTCGTTCGGCTGATAGGCTAATATCAACAACAATGTGACCTACCATTGAAACTGCAAGACATACTGTACTAGGGAACTCCAAAAAATTTCAGTGGTACCAGACTACCAGGCTTACATGTTCCCTCTTAAACAATAGATTTTCCTCAGATATTTATTTTTGTAACTTGTGGCTTAGGCAGCAGCACACCGGCCTCTCACCGCTGGGTCCGTGGTTCAAATCCCAGTCACTCCATGTGAGATCTGTGCTGGACAAAACGGAGGGAGACAGGTTTTTCTTCGGGTACTCCGGTTTTCCCTGTCAAAATTTAATTCCAGCAACACTCTCCACTATCATTTCATTTCATCTGTCATTCATTTAATCGTTGCCCCAGAGGAGTGCGTCAGGCCTCGGCAGCCGGCACAGTTCATATCCTCGCCGCTAGATGGGGGCTTCATTCATTCCATTCCTGACCCGGTCGGAGATTGGAAGCAGGCTGTGGATTTTCACGTGATTACTCTAGGAAGGTAAAGCTATTTTTGCCACAAATTTTAATAAGGAATTCTCAATATGGCCAAAACTTGACTTACAAGGTACCACTAACGATATTAATTCAATTTATTGGCATAATAATAATATAATATCGTATGGCCTCGGGTGTCAGGTGCAAGCTTTGTTATTTGACACCCAGAGGGTAGCTAATGTCGAATTTTGTTGTTACTTGAAGCACTATGAAAGTCAAGGCGGTTAGATATCTAAACTCCTTGACACTATAGCACTTTCTTGTAGAAAAATCAGGAACTTTGTGTCGGAGGAAAATCCCGAGATTAATTTTGCCATTATGAACACGGCCTACTGAATTCAAATGGGTTGTTTAACATGCCAAAATCGTATGACATGCGAGTCGTGATTTTTGCCGCCTTTCAAACATCACTTACCACGGCCAGGAGCGAACCTGCAAGCCTGAGGTTAGTAATTTATTTAAGAAAAGCGCACAATGTGCATAATGGTACATAAATTATTCTGGACCTAGTCCTATTATTGAGATTGTCCTGTTTGGGCAGTTTTGTGCATGATATCGCTCACAATGTTTATTGCACAATTTGCACACGCAGGATTCTTCCGGTTGATGAAATCTTAGGTTCTGACATAGCTTGTGATGAAAGCCGTGCGTTGCAAATCTTGTCAGTATGTGTCTAAGTTCATAATTTGGCTGCTTCCATTCCGATGTTGTCATGGCGTCTGTTCAGTAAAATTCGGGCCATATGGCATTAGTTTTCTCTTTTAACAGGTGTAGTGTCTTTTCATAAGCCTTAGAACTTGATAGCCAGAATTGTGCTCTTATGTCCTCAACGAAGAAGGTTTCTTTTGTTAACACATATGTTAGCCTCGTTGGTGCTGACTTCCCTACTCCTAGAATCCGTTTTAGGTAATGGGCTTTGACCTTCTCAATTGTTGATAGATTTGTGATTGTTAGTTTGTCCCAGATGATGTTAATCCCATAGGTTGCTATTGGTGGTATAGCAGTCTTGAACAGTGTTAATGCAGTGGCTATTGAGATTCGCTGTGGTTGTTGGATATGATACATGGCTTTTATTGTTGCAGCAGTGGCTCTCTCTGTAACATGGAAATTGAAGGATGATAATGTTGTTGGTAAAGTAACTCCGAGGTATTTAAATTTTGAGACCACTTATAAAGGTTTATTGTGTTTCTTGAAGCATGTTTTCCTCCTCTCCTAAAGGTAATTTGTTTGGTTTTACTTTGGTTGATTTGTAGTTCATTTCCGTCTGCCCATGCGATGAGTCTGTTAGTAATCCTACACGATAACCACTCACTCACCGTGGCAAGCTATTGGCATAAGGTGTAATAACATTATTAAATACATAGAGCTATCGATTTAATCGATTAATCGGACCGATTAATCTAAAAATACGACTTAGCGATCAATGTGCTTAAGTCGATTAATCGAACCGATTAAAACAGTAGTGTGGTGTAGCACCAAACCTGTGTATTGTATTATTATTATTTGCCATTTGGCGCGCTAGTATCAGCTATTTTAATATTGACAGGTCATTAGAGTTAGCTGATGCTCATGCCTTTGCTTCAAAAAGATAAAAGTGATAATATATCCTTAATTACTTTCTTCTAATTAAATGCTTTTGAATGTTCTTTTCTTACTTGCACGCCAACAATACAATTAAAATTTAAAATTATTATCTTCCTCTTAGCAAATGGAAATGTTGTCATTTAAAAATATATTATTCAAAGTTTTACTTTCTCTAACTGATACTGTGTGAAATCGACTAAAATTTGACTAATCGATCGATTAGCTGATTAAAGGCATTCCGTTAATCGATCAAAATTGTTAATCGATCGACAACTCTATAAATACCCATGGTAATTCATTTACTATACGCTTGCCAAATTTCATGCTTCTTTATGTCGCTTAAGGGGAGTTCCAATGGCCTATCTTCTTAATGTTAATATTTAACACGGGCGTTTGGTGTTTCTACTATTGTAACCATAATATTGTATGTGGTCAGGAGAACTCCTAAACATACGCAGTTCTCCTGGTAAGCACGCAATTTGCATGACAGGGGTGGCCAAACGGCAGGATATCTTACAAGGGAGTTTTCTCTCTCGTTTACGGGTCGGCGGCACTCGCGATCGACGATGCCATTTCAAAAGCTTGTCAACACACCCACACATGGGCGACTGTTGCCATAATGGCGTCTCAGCCTTGCCAATAGATGCAGGTACACAGCGCACCTGCACGGAATGCCGACTGCAGCGCTGCAACGGCGTAATATCACAACGGGTATTACTTAGAAAACAGCCCTCGTACATGTCGGATTCTACACTGAGCAATTCGAGTACTTTCCTGAGCGAAAAGACACAGCGACTGGAGTTCATCTATAAATACTATAAGGTATGAGTTTTAGAATACCCAGTTGCATAAATGTAGCTTCCCCACTGCAAAATGAAATAACGAGTTGAGCCACTGAGAAGCATAGACTTGAAAACCAGTATAAGTATACAACATTCTCTACGATAGACAATGAATGAGTGATCAACAAAATCCGACTAGAAAAAAATCATTTGATACTAATGAACCAAAACGAGCATAATGGAGCATACATAAGCTTGAATATCAAATTAGAACAGTGGCAACATTTTTATCGGGAGTGAGGACAATGATGGTAATAGAATCAGCTCTGGGGACGAGTACCAGCAAATCTCATTAACAGGCACGAGTTGAGTTTATCTGGCAGTTGTCCGCTGGAAGATAAATATGTTCCGGTTGTTTAACACACGGACACGCACTTGGATACCGTTAAGTTCCATGTTGTAAAACACACAAGGACCACGACTCTCTATCTACTGTATATATACAAAGTAAGCATTCTGTCTGAATATTTTGAATTTTTGACTGTAACTGTGCATTAATCCCGGATACATTTCATAATGACCAACATACGTTATCCTCAGTTTTGTTTGTGTTTGTTTGTTTGTCTGTATGTTTGTCATTTGTCTGTTTGTCTGTATGTGTGATTGTTTTTTGTTTGTATATCTGATTGCGTCTCTAACAAGAAGTTCAGTGACGAACTATAGAGCCTACTTTTCTTAAAATTTTAGATCCATGCCAATGATTAATCTATATGGATCTATCTATAATAATGACGAAATTAAGTTGGTAATAATAGAGAACTACAGTTGGCAGCCCTGGTGACTGAATATATTCTTAATTCCATCTCTTAAGGTACAGAATACAAAATTTGGTTGAAGTCCAATGGATAGCATGGACGTTACATGCAGTTAAACATTGGATCTAACAGCGCGCGTAAAATCATGTTGGCAACAATGACATACATGTATTGGTCATAAATAATCTGAAATAATATGATCCATTGTTGTGTCAATTTTGAATGAAATCTATTAGTTAGTATAGAAGTTACGTGCATTTTAAAATTGGACCTATCAGCAGGCTTAGAATCATGTTGGCAGCACTGGCGAATGCCTATATTAGTTACTCCAAATTAATCTAGAATGCCAGGTACTATACGTGTGCAAAGTTTAGAGCTATTGGCTTGCATACTTTCTGATATATTGATATTAGGATAACAAAAATAGAGACAGTATTTATTAACGTTTGGCAGCCCTGGTTACTCCTAAGAATACGCATAGTCATATCTGTTATGGTACACATAGCACACACGAAATTTGGTTGAAATCCAAATGATACTATAGAAGTTACATGTATTTAAAGTTGGACCTCTCAGCAGGCTTAGAATCATGTTGGCAGCACTGACGTATATAAGTTACTCCAAATTAATATAGAATGTCAGGTACTATACGAGTGCATAGTTTAAAGCATTCGGCTTGCATACTTTCTGATATATGGGTATATGGATTTAAAAAATTGAGAGCATTTATTAACAGTTGGCAGCCCTAGGGGCTCTTAAGAATACGCTCAGTCATATTCACATATGTACACATAGCACATATGAAATTTGGTTGAAATCCAATTGATAGTGTAGAAGTTATATGCATTTAAAATTTGGACCTATCAGCAGGCTTATAATCATTTTGGCAACACTGCCATGTATGAGCTCCTGGAAATTAAACTGCAATATTACTATCTATACTGTATGTGTACCAATTTTGAAGTAGCTCCCATTCATACCTTCCAAGATATCCAACATGGAGCTCAAATTTCAATTGCGATTTTTCAGCAGTTGGTAGCACTGACATCATTTTTAAATATGGCCGTGAGATATTCAGGTATAGATCTTTACTCCTACTAAATTTTGTTTCGATTGCTGGAGCCCTTTAGGAGTTGATAGGGGGGACACACACACAGCCAGCCAGACAGACAGACAGACACACATTTGCCCGATCTCATAAGTCTACTTTTTCCTCATGTTTGCAAAATGTGAAAAGTAGGCCAAAAACCACAGTAGTTAAATGGGACGTAAAACCAATAACATTATTATTATGTATGTCTGATTGTCTGTTTATTTGTTTGTCTGTCTGCTTTTTTCTTTGTTTGTCTGTATGTTTGTTTATTTGTATGTTTGTTTGTCGGTTTGTCTGTTTGTTTGTCTGTTTATTTACTTCTCTGTTTGTCTGTCTGTGCATTTGTCTGTTTTAGTTTATTTGTTTATTTGCCTGTTTATTTGTTTATCTATGTGTCTGTCTGTTTGTTTGTTTGTTTGTCTGTCTGTTTATTTGTTTGCCTATGTGTCTGTCTGTTTGTTTGTTTGTCTGTTTGCTTGTCTCTTTGTGTGTCTGTTTATATGTCTGTGTGACTGTCTGTTTTTTGTCTGTCTGTTTGTCTCATTATTTGTTTGTCCGTTTGTCTGTATGTTTGTTTGTTTGTCTTTTTTACGTTTGTTTGTATGTCTGTTTGTGTGTTTGTCTGTTTGTTCGTCTGTTTAACTTTTGTCCGTTTGTATGTGCGTGTATCTGTTTGTTTGTCTGCTTGCTGGTCTGTTTGTTTTTCTGTTTGTCTGTCTGTGTGATTGTCTGTTTGTTTGTTTTTGGCTGTATATTTCATTGCCTGATTTTCTGCCTGTTTGTTTGTCATTTTGTCTCTTTGATTGTCTGTTTGTCTGTCTGTTTATTTGTCTGTTTGTTTGTCAGTTTGTTTGTCGGGTTTGTTTGTTTGTCTGTATATTTGTACGTTTGTATGTTTGTTTGTATGTATGTATGTATGTTTGTTTGTTTTTATTTGTATGTTTGTTTGTTTGGTTGTGTGTTTGTGTGTTTGATTATTTGTTTGTTTGTTTGTTTGTTATGGGTTGACGTAAAAGCTTTTGGAGAGAATGGCATGACAATTCGTATTTCATTAGAAAGCACTCCTAAAGTAAAACTAGGCGACCGCTAACTCGGTTCTAATTAAGGAAGGAATTTTGGAAGGAAGTCGGCAGTGGTTGAAAGACACCATTCCGGCATTTGCCTGCTGGTGAAAATAGGAAACTACGAAAACCATTTACAGGATGGTCAACCTGGGAATTGAACCCATGCTCTAGCGATGCCAGTGAGGCAGGCAGTAGCGCGTTAGCACTCTGCACGACCGCGACCGATCAAGAAACGAATTATGTATGATATCTCACAGTTGGCGGTCTAATTTGTTAGCCCGAGCCTTTTAAATACTCACCAGAAGTTGACCACACTAGGTAAATGTCTCTAAAGTTGCATATGAAGCGCATTGATGAAGGAAGCCACTGAGGATGCGTAACATCGCAACCTTGACACCGCACCGGAAATATACTGAAACTGTACTTACTTTTTAAAAATATGATGATGATTATTCTTGTTTTACGGGGTCTAACAACTTGTTTAAAAAAGGGGGCCTCGTACTTTAATAGTGCCACATGTTGAACTGGATAACTAATCGTCCTCACATTCAGTGTATGTGGTTCCCAAATCATCATCATTCACTAAGTGTTGTTAATTCATTTTAGACACATGGCACACCTTGTTCACCAATCCCATCTAGGGGAGATTCAGCTAAATCCGCAATATTAAGGGGTTCATGGTAGTTAAGATAATTTAAGAAATTTTGTTTCAAAATATCACCTAGAAATTAAATTACTACACAGCCTATTTGTGACATAAATTCAGTTCCTTAAATTTTATCTGGCTAAGGCTGTCTAAATCTATTATATAAAACTAAGTGTCCTGACTGACTGACTGACTGACTGACTGACTGACTCATCATCGCCCAGCCAAAACTATTAAAGCTAGAAACATGAAATTTTGGGAATATGTTCGTTGTAAGTCGAAAACGCCCACTAAGGAAGGGTTTTTGGATATTCAGTTTCTAAAGGGGTGTTAAGGGGGTACACTTGCATTTCATTGAATAACAATATCTCTGGATTGCTTTCATTGGGGGATTTGATACTCGGCATATAAACTCATCATTAAAAATAAGAAGATACGTGTCTGAGAGTTTTTCGATGTGGTGTATATTATGAGGTGAAAGGGGTGAAAAGTGGGGGTTGAAGGTTTCCTAACCGAGCGTGTATCTCTTAAACGACATAGGCGAAGAGTTTGGAACTCAGCGGAAAAAATCAGCATAAAAAATAACAAAATAGGTGTTTGACCGTTTTTTTATAAATCCAATATAAGGGGCCCATGGGGAGGGGTGAAAATATGGGGGGGGTAAACGTAATA
The DNA here is from genome assembly GCA_946902985.2 of Meconema thalassinum. NCBI lineage: Eukaryota > Metazoa > Arthropoda > Insecta > Orthoptera > Tettigoniidae > Meconema > Meconema thalassinum. Next base: position 799,573,436 of record OX336390.1, on the reverse strand, counting down.
TGTCTGAGTGTAAAATTATACATGGCCTATGTTGTAGAAAATAACACATTACATCTTTTTTGTATCTTGCTATTTCATCATACGACGAATACTTAGGGAGTTATTAATGATTTTGTACTTTTTGGCCGGAATTTTCCAAGTCCCAGGAATGACATAAAAATTGATTCGAATGAAATTTCGAAAAATAGTTTTTTTTTATACTTTTATTATATTATTCACGTCTTTTAGGGTCCGAAACCAACATGATATTTTGATGCTTTTTTTGTCCGATGCATTTTTGGTTTCAGGTGATAGAATTATTTTCCACTAGGACCGATGCTTATCTATTATATAAAAGTAAGTGTCCTGACTGACTGACTGACTGACTGACTGACTGACTGACTGACTGACTGACTGACTCATCATCGCCCAGCCAAAACTATTAATGTTAGAAACATGAAATTTTGGGGATATGTTCGCTGTATTTCGAAAGGGCGCACTAAGAAAGGATTTTTGGATATTCAGGTTCTAAAGGGGTGTTAAGGGGGTAAACCTGCATTTCATTGAATAACAATATCTCCCGATTGGTTTCATTGGGGAATGTGATACTCGGCATATAAACTCATCATTAAAAATAAGATGACACTTGTCTGAGGGTTTTTCGATGTGGTGTATATTAAGGGGTGAAAGGGGTGAAAAGTGGGGGTCGAAGGATTCATAACGGACCGTATATCTCTTAAACGACATAGGCGAGGAGTTTGAAACTCAGCGGAAAAAAATCAGCTTGAAAAATAAGTAAATAGGTGTTCAGCCGTTTTTTCATAAATCTAATTTAAGGGGCCCATGGAGAGGGGTGAAATTATGTGGGGAAAAAAACAGGAAAGAAAGTGTCCTAACTGATTGACTCACTCACTCACTCATCAAACTCAGGGAAAAATATAGCTTAAAAATAAGTTAATAGGTGGTTGACAGTTTTTTTCATAAACCCAATTTAAGGGGTTCATGGGGAGGCGTGAAATTCTGAAAAAGGAAAATTGAAAGAAAAAGTCCTGACTCACTCACCACCGCCCAGCCAAAATTATTGAAGTTAGAAACATGACATTTTAGGGATATGATCATTGTATGCCAAAACCGTCCACTAAGGGAGGATTTTCGAATATTCAGGTTCTAAAGGGGTCTTAAGGGGGTTAAACCTGCATTTCATTGAATACCAATAACTCCCAATTGGTTTCATTGGGGGATGTGATACTCGGCACATAAAGTCATCATTAAAAATAAGAAGACACGTGTCTGAGGGTTTTTCGATGTAGTGTATATTAGGAGGTGAAAGGGGTGAAAAGTGGGGGTTGAAGGATTCCTAACGGAGCGCGTATCTCTTAAACGACATAGGCGAGAAGTTTGAAACTCAGCGGAAAAAAATCAGCTTAAAAAATACGGTAAGTAAATAGGTGTTCGAGGAGAGAACGTGCCCTAACTGACTGACTAACTCACTCACTCTTCAATCTCAGGGGAAAAAGACTGCTTAAAAATAAGTACATAGCTGTTCGAGCGTTTCTTCATAAATCCAATTTAAGGGACCCATGGGGAGGGGTAAAATTCTGGTAAAAATAATTGAAAGATAATGACATAACTGACTCACTCACTCATCATCGCCCAGAAAAAAAATAAGAAGTTGGAGAGATGAAATTTTGGAAATATGTTCACTGTATGTCGAAAACGTCAACTAAGAAAGGATTTTTGTTTATTCGGGTTCTGAAGAGGTGTTAAGGGGGTAAACGTGCATTTCATTGAATAACGATATCTCATGAGTTGTTTCTTTGGAGATGTGATATTCGGCATATAAACTGAATGAAAATCCACAGTCCCAGGAATGACATAAAAATTGATTCGAATGAAATTTCGAAAAACAGTTTTTTTAATTCTTTTATTAAACTTTTCACGTCTTTTAGGGTCCGAAACCAACATGATATGTTGATGTTTTTTTCGTCCCATGCATTTTTGTTTTCAGGTGATAGAATTATTTTCCACTAGGACCGATGCTTATCTACTATATAAAACTAAGTGTCCTGACTGACTGACTGACTGACTGACTGACTCATCAGCGCCCAGCCAAAACTATTAAAGCTAGAAACATGAAATTTTGGGAATATGTTCGTTGTAAGTCGAAAACGCCCGCTAAGGAAGGGTTTTTGGATATTCAGTTTCTAAAGGGGTGTTAAGGGGGTACACCTGCATTTCATTGAATAACAATATGACACGACTATGACGCGATCGAAGCCGCGGGTACCTGCTAGTCAATTAATAATACTTTCGAAAAAAATTGGAATTTGGTAACGTTTTGGTTTTTTCCATACTAGTGCTACTAAAGCTAAACCCACGATACCTTATGTAAATGTACAATATGATAAGTCTGATAATACGCTGCAGTGCTACCACTACAGCATCACTGAAATACATGTGTATTTATAAATACTTCAAAAACAAAATGCTACACAGGGTTTCACGAATTTATCACCAGGTCGTTTCGAAATTCACAGTAAAGAGAAATGAAACGGTTCACTCCACACAACTCGTCTCTCGCACTGGGATATCTCTGCAGAAAATATATATATAGTAGTTTAGTGGTCATGAAAAATCAGAATACAAGTGTACAAGGCTTTATGAACATTTCGCGCTATATCGCAGTTGCGAAAAATCACCACCCCTAGTTATGATACCAATCGCTTCATTAAGACCTTCCAAGGGGTCCGAAGATACCACGATGCCAAATCAGGATCTTAGTGTCATGCAAATTATGACAACCTTCATTGAACATTCCAACCCATTTCCTCATCATTCCACCCGAAATTACACTGACACGATTCATCCCACACACTTAGCGTTGAATATCAAAGGTTTTAATGTTCCGTGTCAAACGCGCTATATATGACCGAACTAAATGGAGAAGACTCAAAGTACGAACAAACTAGTTGCTGGAAACTTTAGCAGTAGTAGAGGGGTCATCATAGCATTTCCCGGAGGAAACACCAGACTACCTTCATCCGTCAGTAAGAATACAAGCTATGTGTTCGAGTGTGGCTACGCGTACGCCCATACAGTGTATATAAAATTACCAATCACGTGTAGATAAAACGTAAATTTTCGTTTCGTCTTGCATTGTTATGAGCCTACAAGCCATATTTCATACTGCTACGACCACCACGGCCCGAGAAAAGGTTGATTTACAAAATTAACAACAACTATTTCCAGAACCGTCAGATCACATTAAAATTCCGTATACACGTTAACAATAAGTTCCTTCATGACTTATTAATGTTTCATTATCTGATTAGTACTTTTAATGTAATGATCTTTCTAAGTGAGCGCTCCGTTACAGTTGGTAAAGAAAACGGCACTTTTTTTTTGTTCAAACGGCTATAAAATTTTAACGGGTTACAATACAAATGTATACTCTACATAGCTAAACGCAGAATAAAATAAGGAAAAGTTTGGTGTAGCTTGATTTTATGTAACACTACGGGTAACGGTTTTATTAACGTCTAAACTCGTATATCTATAGTTTTTCCCCGACAGTAGGTACTACAGGGCACCCGAGAATGTTCTTCGCAGTGGGTACGTGCAGCTGTGAGTGGTTGAGTCATGAGTTTAGTTGGCTGCACTGCACTGTGTCCTTCAAAACGGGACTCCCCCGTGTGGGCTGTCAGTGTGATTTGCAATAAGCCAGCGAGCCTGCATGGCTTCAGTGTGTATTACAGTAAGCGAGCGTTCAGATAGATTATTAGAAGAGTAAACAGTATATAGTAGCCTCACTTTTCTAGTTAACGACCGGCTCGTCTTTGAAACCTAGCTGGACGGATATGTTTACATTCCATAGCTGCGGGGTGTCGAGGCATTCACGGCATAAGACCGGTGAGCAGGTACTAGACTGGTGTCAACACCTTGTCTGCACTCCTCGTGGACAGATGGTGGAAGCATCTTATTGGTCAAGAACCGTCAGGTATTTGTCAGTCATAAATAATGGCTATTGTCGGCTCGTGCTAATGCTTAACGTTTGAGTCGCCGGTCGTTAACCAGGAATGTGAGGCTACTGTACAGGCGGTAATGTTTTACTACTGAAGAGAGAGTTCTTTTGGTGGAATACGTTTTTCGCGAATGCGATCGGTTTACAGAAAATGTAAAATTAAGATTTCAGGCGCGGATTCCTCATTAATAGTGTCCAAACCGTGATACCGTTCGGAATTTGGTAAGAAAATTTCGTGTGACTGGCTCAGTTCACGATGTACCGTGAACAGGCAGGCCTACTCTTTCAACAGACGAAAAACTTGATGAAATCTCCGATATAATGCTGCGTAGTCCAAGTAAATCAACACGAAAATTAGCTCAACAAACAGGAATCTCTAAGTCGACAGCACGTGTAAAGCTGTAAGAGACAAGCTTCAGTTGTTCCCTTGTAAATTTACCGTGGTTCATGATTTAAACAAACTGATTACGGAAAAAGAGTGATGTGCTGTGAATGGTTCCAGCATCTGTTATGAATGGCTGTGGTGAGTACAAAGTTTATTGTTTATTTGTTGCAAGTGGCAGCCGTGTTACCAACGTAACTGCTGTAGCTAGCTCTCGCAGACGCATGTAGGCGCTGCGGAGAAAATTCCCGGACTCACTGTATATATCATGTATACATTACGGCATGTTCGTAATCAACTGTTAACCTCTCCGTGCCGCATAAGATCCTAGCAACTACGAGGGCTGATTTTTTTAGTAAGGGCCGTTTATTTTTATTTTTTTGTAATTAACCGAACATTTTATTTTGAAGCCACATTTATTTTTAGGTTCTACATAATCTTCCTCTATTTTTCTACATAGTTGCCTTGTTTATTTAGGCACTTGTCATGCCTTAAAACGAAGTTCTGAAATCCCTCTTCATAAAAGTTTGCCGCCTGCTCTGACAACCAAGAATTCATGGCTGTTTTCACTTCTTCATCGTCGGCGGAGCGCTTCCCACCAAGATGACGTTTCAGCTGGAAAAGAGGTGGAAATCGCTCGGAGCAAGGTCAGGGATATACGGTGGATGATCCAAAACTCGTAATTGTAGTCGTAACACTGAATGGATCATGCTGATATCCTGAAGAAACTGGAAGCAGTTTCTTGTGAAACACTGAGAATTTCAGTTCCCACCAGACCACGAAAATGTCCTTCGTCCATTCTGACGACGGCTGTGAATGCCTAGATTCTTATAATTAGAACGTTAATATGCATGTGCTTCCTACGAAATAAAAACATAATTTAAGATCTGGGCAAGTTTTGTTGTTGAAGCTGCTGCTGCTTAATTTAGGACCTAGGGCATCGAGGAAATCTCAACCCCTTGTCCTTGGGTATTTGTCCGATAGCATATGATATTGTGGTGTCTGTAGTAGTGTGTGTAATTGTAACTGAGGCGATGTTTGGTAAGGAGGTGGCCGTGGCCTTTGCATTGAGTAGAATTTGAAAACCACATTAAGGATGGCTGAGGCGGGAATCGATCCCACATTTCTTCAATTTTGTCTTATGAGGCACAGTGTACCCCATTCAAGCCCTCACGCCTAAATTAAATTTCTTGGTTGACCCGGAACTCAAAATCAAACCCGGTTCTTACAGGTGAAGTGGCCTGATCATTTATTTGTGCTGTATTAATATACAGCATTTATGAGGACCAAGTGGCAATTTGAAAATGTTCACAGAATTATCTTATGGTGTAAAAGCAGAACAATAGCGCCCCCTTGTAAAATGAAAACAGACACACGTTTCCTCTTAGCTCCATGACCAACCATTCCATCGCCTCGCTCCTGTTTCATTCATGTGATTCCCCAACCTTTCGTGCTTGGGAGCAATTGTACTGTCCGTAAGAATGCGCTCAGTCGGAACAATTCGGCAGCAACCGGAACGAGACGTCGAGGGAAGGTCGGCAGGTCGATGCTAGAAGTCAGTGCTAACTGCTCCTGCAATTGGCAATCGATAGCAGCCAGCTCTCGACACACAAATAGCGCTCCGCTATGCAGTATCGATTTTCTGCAACGAGAGTCATGTCGCTTTATGTATTTGCCTATCTGTTACTCTTTGTTCCCAAAGTATCTTCTCTCTGGAACTGAGCCCTCATACTTTACTTCGGCCACAGATATACTCGTCGACAAAAGTATATCAGACTCTGTGTTGAAATGGAACCGATATGATATTATTTAAGATCACCCGTGATTGAATGTTTTGAGTAATATGATGGAAACTCTCAGTTAATATTTATTGCGATATAAAATAACTTCCTGTAGCTACCTCACTTTTTCATTATTATTACAGTGGAACTTGGATAATTCGAACCTCAAGGGACCAGATAAAAAATTCGAATTACCCAAAAATTCGAATTAAGAAAGTTCTTTGAAAAGGGTGGAGAAAATATCCAAATTTTCAGTTTTCGTCCAAGAACCATTATTAAACATAATATTACATAGGTTTTTAACGAGTAAAGTGTTTATATACTATGTATTACTGTACGTTTACATAATGATTTACGTTCAACAAAGCAGATTAACAGACAACGGTGCTGTATAATGACTGTATCGTGAATAAACTCGAAAGTTTCAAATGATAAAATAAAACCAAAATGTACTATTCACCTATTTAACGACAGTAGTAATCCAGCAATGTAGTTAAGTCTTAGAGGAATCTACAGTTTTTCAAAGAAGTTTGAGATTTTTACCCGTTTCCTACAATGAGGTCTCTCGGCCATCACAAAAAAAATCTAACAAATTTAAGGAGCGGAAAACAGAATCACTTACGTCCTTTCTACTTTCAAAAAACGCCTAAGTTCTGTGATGTGGTTTGTCGTTTTTCGGGAATTCCTGACCCAACTGTTTGGCTTCCGATCGGCTTTTTACACTTAAAAACTTCGAATTATCCAAATTATAATTCGATTTAACCACGATCTTTTAGCATTGATTATATATAAAATGCTAGGGACCATGAGAAAAATTCGAATTAAAGAAGACTTCCAATTATAGAAGTTCGAATTAGCCACGTTCCACTGTATTAGTATTATTATTATTATCTTATTATTATTATTTTATTATTATTATTATCTTATTATTATTATTATGTTGTTGTTATTATTATTATTATTCAATCGTAGAGGGATCGTGTTGGCGCAGTGGCTTAGCTGTTCGTCTTTCACCCGAACGGCTGGGATTCGATTCCCGGTGATAGCAGGGTGGAATATTCACCTGAAAAATCACGTGGCGTTAGGAAGGGTATCCGGCCTTAAATCCGGGGCCAAAACTGTAATGAGTCTGGTTGGCTCCGGCGACCCCCAATTAATTGGGGAAAGCCGAAGAAAGAAGAAATTATTTAATCGTTGAGGCCTACTAAGGGCCACGTCATTTCAACTGTCTTCTCTGGGCTTTGCTTTGGCCAGTGCTCCTTCATATATTGCCGGTGTTGCTTTTTTATTTATTCCGTCCACATCTTTCCCGTCTTCACCTTTGGTTTCTCTTGAAAACCCTGGTGGTTGTTTAGTTTCTTCCTGATGGGGTTGCGTTCTTTAATATCTTCACAGGTAATCTCCATCTCTTGCAGGCCACTTTCTACCGGTTCGTCAATCGTGTGGGTTTCATTCTTAGCAAGTGGTCATAAAATGCAATTCTCCTTTTCCTAATAACATGAAGATTATTATTATTATTATTATTATTATTATTATTATTATTATTATTATTATTATCATTATTATCTATTCATTATTATTACTTTTCTTTTCGATTTGTCCCGGTAATCATTCACACTACCCTCATATTTGTAAGGAAGAGGTTGAATCCATAATATTGCATCCATTTTCTTCTCCCTCCGGTTGGATGGCACGAGAATTTCAAGAGGGTGAATGGTCCACTCAATCTGAAATATAAACCTGATGTTAGGAGATCATAAGGCCATATTTAAAACACGCGCAATTATCCTACTCAAATCAATAAAAATGAAAATTCGAAATCAAAACATTAATAACACTAAACATACTGAACTAATAGATATAAATATGAATCAATGCATTAATTTCACAAGTATGTCACTTGGCTGGGCTTTTATCATCCAATATAAACCTAGACCAAGTGAATATTCTATCAAACCTGATCCAATGTTGAATGATAAGGAATTGAAGTTGGATCTGTACTAACTGTAACTAGAGAAAACGAAATCAAAGAAAAATAAACAATACCACTAATAATACAAGTTCAGATCATCAATAAAAAACACAAATATCGTGCCAGTGAACATAAAAGAAACAACACGGCGAAACTCAGAATCACTGTATATCAATGATAACAGTCACTCATTAGGCATCGACCTGTCATACTTCAATAAGCTCAATATATCACGTCTGATAAATCATCTCACTTCATTAATCATATCAAAGCTGATGTTATAACATCCAATATTTAATTAAAATTTCAATCGTGTGATAACATTCCAAGTGATTTACCTAATCAACAGGTCTTATCAGTCTGACAAAAAGTGAACTCATATCCATGAGTTGATGATTACAGTTAACTTCATTTTCTTTTACAGTTTCATCATTTCAAATATAAACATAATCTACAATAGAGATTCTGATGATCCGACTTAACTTTGTCAATCGTTCTTTTAATTAGTGTGTGTTTCTACTTAACTTTGGACTACCTAAGTAAACCATTTCACTTGGTAGTATAACACGGATAACATATACCTTTTTGTTGTACTTCAACATACACGGAGACACAATATCATCTCCTTACATTTCAATAATACACATAGACATAGTTAGAAGGCATTATCATCTCTTTACACTTCAATAATACCCGTCGACGTAGTATAGGGGGCATTATCTTCTACTTACACTTCACTTGGAATGCAGCCGAAATAAATCAGAAACCTCTTAGGACATAAACTTGGCAGGTCAAAAGCTGAAGGAAGTGGGAGACTTCTGTTACTTAGGAAGCAAAATAACCAGTGATGGACGAAGCAAAGAGGACATAAAATGTAGGTTGGCTCAGGCAAGGGAAGCATTTCTACAAAAAATGAATCTGTTGACTTCGAATATAGATTTAGGTATTAGGAAGTCATTTTTGAAAGCCTTTGTCTGAAGCGTGTCACTCTATGGACGTGAAACTTGGACTATTGGTGCAGCAGAAAAGCGGAGAATTGAAGCGTTTGTAGTGTGGTGTTACAGGAGACTGATGAAGATCAGGTAGGTAGATAAGGTTACAAACGAAGAGGTATTAAGACGAGTGGGAGAGGAGAGATGTTTCTGGCGACTGCTAATGAAGAGAAGAGATAGGTTGGTAGTACACTAACGGGAATAGCAAGCTTTGTTATGGAAGGAAGGGTCGAGGTCAAGAACTGTAGGGGTAGATCAAGGTTAGAATATGTTAAACAGATTGTCTTGGATGTAGGGTGTGGTAGCTATGTAGAGATGAAACGATTAGCTCAGGACAGGGAGGCACGGAGAGCTGCATCAAACTAGTCAGAAGACTGAAGACTCAAACAACACTTCAACAATATACGTAGACATAGTATAGGGGACATTATCTTCTTGGAGCAGGCACTATTCCCACGTTTAGAAGTTCCTTGCGTCGATTGCCCGCGAAACATTAACCAGCGGATCCTCCCGTCAATGCCAGCAGACCATCTCGCTCCGCCCGCTCGGTCTCATAACTTTCATAACCACATATTATGCCATTATTACATACCCTCAATTAATTAATTGATGTATTCCTTATTTTAAATCAATTTTAATAATTGAGCAACCTTCTGATTTTATACATACCATTTTCTCAAATTATTAAGTCGGTTTTCGACTAAATGAATGCCAGTTAAATTAATCGCGGATCCCTGACTTAATGACAGATAAATTAATCACGGACCCCTGACTTAATGCCCAATAAATTAGTCATGGACCCCTGAATTAGTGACAGATATAAGTTATTAATCATGGACCCCTGACTTAATGCCAGATAAATTAATTAGGGACCCGTGACTTCATTCCAGATTCCGTGGCTTAATATCAACAGATGAATTACAAGGGCTGTTTTTTTAGTAAGTGCCGTTTTTTTAATTAACCAAACATTTTATTTTGAAACCACATTTATTTTTAGGTTTTACATAACTTTCTCTATTTTTCTACATTGTTAGCTTGTATATTTAGGCACTTGTCATACCTTAAAACTAAGTTCTGAAATCCCTCTGCATGAAAGTTTGCCACCTGCTCTGACAACCAAGAATTCATACTTGAGGAAAATCCATTGATAGAGTGGTTATCATGAATCTTCGGTCCTCGTGAATTTTCGTGTCAATTTCAGTCACCAAGTCAACTGTAATCACAGACCTCAGCGTTCATCGTCATGAACATTTTCACGGCCACTTTTGAACTTCGCACTTTACCTTTCGTCATCACATTATCACCATACACCTCACAAAGCTGACGATGAATGTCTGTTTCTTGCACTCAAAAAACGTATCGCAGATCGTACCTCACACGCGGCGGGCGAATCAATAATCTAGAACATTGTAAAGATGCACAGTTCAGCGTACAGGTTAGCTACACAGCTGCAACTGACGTCTGCTTGTTGGCAAAGGATGCCGGGAGGTAGTGCGCATGCTCGTTGCGGAGTGCGCACTAACTACGGACTTAAAAAACTGCCCTTACTTAAAAAACAGCCCTCGTAATCATAGACCCCTGGCTTAATGCCAGATGGGTTCATTATGAATCAGCACCAGGTGTAAATTTATAGCACAATGACCCAAAATGGTTTTGTATCTCACAATAAAATGATTTATAGGGGCAAATGTCCTCGCTGTTCCACCCCTTAAACCTACAATAACTAACTAACATGATTAATTCGTATTTAATATGATCAATACTCTTTAGAGTAACGCAGTAACGAAACATTAATGGAACTAAACATTTTGACTGTACTTCCATGAATCTGAACAGTAAGCAAAAGAATAAAGTTATAAATTCTTCTAGCAGCATGAAATTTGTCTGACAAAACGTCAGTTAGTTAGTTATTGTTATTTAAATGGACGTAACAGCGAGGTCATCTGTCCCTGAGGGTCAGGTAACCTCGCTGTTCCACCCCTTTAAACATCCATCACCATTATCATCATTAATGTGTTTGTTAACATGGGCCATTTAAGGTGAGAGTGTAACTTTATTTGGGAAAGGTGCCCCGGAACTATTTAAAATACTGTACCTGGTGTGTAATAAAATGGGGGAAACCACATTCAGAATGCCTTGCAGTTTTTATTTAATCAAATTATTGTAAGAATATCCATTTTATTTTATTTCAGTAATGTTAAACGCTGAAGATATCAATGAATGTCGAAATATGTCGAACAATATTGAATAGATGTATCATAATTTGTATCGATTGTCGTAGTATTGTTAATAGTTTTGCCGTAATTACTCCCTGATCCCTACATTAAATGTGTGCTGATGAACAGTTGTTTCAACGATTAAAATGTTCCACCTTTGTCTCGCTCAGTCGTACAACACAAGAGGAAAGCCGTATTTTGCACTCCTCTCTGATTACCAATCTTCTTGGAGCAAGCACTTAATGCAGGTTTACAAGTTCCTCGCGTCGATTACACGCGAATCATAAAGCAGCGAATGTTAGCAGACCATCTCTATCCACCCGCTTGGCTTTCTTGCTTGTCGTACTCTAGCGAACTCTCATTGTATTTTCTTTACAAATATTTTTCGCTATGCGTCTCCGGTTTCTTCTTTTTCGATCCTTTACTCCCCTCCGTGACAGCAGACGATCTAACAAAATAGCGTTTCCTTCAAGATTTATACACTTCATAGTTTATACTCAGTTATATGGTGCCAGGGGCACTATCTATTGAGAAGTTGTGGAGCTCTTCCAGAAACTTTGCTTAGAAAATAATCTCATGAATACTCTTGTTGAAAATGTCATTGCTGACTCCGTAGCCATATTGCATCTCCACATTTACAGGGACGCCAACACCTAACATTTCACGCAAAATCGTCCATGCTCATAATAAACAAGAAGTTCCGTCGCGAACTAAAGAGCCTACTTTTCTTAAAACTTAAGATTCATGCCAATGATTAATCTATATGGATCTATCTAGAATAATGACGAAATTAAGTTGGAAATATCGGAATTTCTAATTAGTTCGAAATACTGTAGCCTATCCTGTCATAAGGTAGCCTAATAGAGCACTACAGTTAGCAGCCCTAGTGACTGAATATATTCTTAGTTCCATCTCTAAGCTACAGAATACAAAATTTGGTTGAAGTCCAATGGAGAGTATGGACGTTATATGCAGTTAAACATTGGATTTAAACAGCGCGCGTAAAATCATGTTGGCAAAAATATCATGCATGTATTGGTCAGAAATAATCTGAAATAATATGAGCTATTGTTGTGCCAATTTTGAATGAAATCCATTATTTAGTACTAGCAGAAGTAACCGTTCTTCGAACGGTGTTCGTTGTTAACACCAGACGTTATCAATTGAGCTACTGTTGCAATGGTTAGCGGTTTGTCATTCCTTCAAGTTTATCAGAACGAAGTTAGTTTACTGGGAATATCATACACACTGTTAATTTAAGGCCCTTAAAATGTAGTTTTCGGAGACCCTTTATAGATTCCCGAATTTTGTGTCTCACTTGAGAAGCGCAACATATGCTTTGGTCGTCCTTCTAGGATTATTTTTATATTTCGCCTATTTTAGCATATATTGAGATGTTTTTCACTATATCCACCCTTCTACTGTATGAAAAGTACGGTGAAGAGTTTTATAAATGATTGGTGTATTGACTCTCATGGTTACCATACCTAATTTTACGATGCACCAAGCATCCGAACACGAGGTATAGGCGTACATAAAGACACACAGAAAGACAGACAGGAAATTCTATTGTCTACAACATATCACCCAGATATCCAAATATGGGTATATCTACCACACAGTATCAAATAAAATCATCCTTACGATGAACCCGTATGTCGACCAAAAAAAAGTTAAAATGTGCTCTCAGACTAAATTCACCTAACGTGTACATCCTGACGTGAAATACAATTGAAAGCCTTGTAGACGAAACGCAATACACGTTACATAAAAACTGACCCTCTACGTTGTGCTAGGTGCCCATACTCAGGAAGACCCCTTTCATAAATTATAAAGGCTTGTGGTGCATGAAAATTCAGGTTCTTTAGCCTCAAATTGCCCAAATTCCTAAAAGCCGCAAAAATGCTGGTTCAATTCAGGAATGTTTGAAAATAATGTTTCTGTTTGGAGATATAATAGACCTTCTGTACTATATGTCAAACGTGAAAATTGCATGAAAAAATTCTAGGGTACCCCTTCACCCCCTTAATTGCATTTATGAATTATACGGTCTACGTTAGTTCCGTGATAACCTTATTGCCATTTGCAAACTTCCACAGAAATGTAATAAATGGAGTGACATTGCTTCTTACAGAAATAGATGGAAAGTTGTATGCCACCCCTTGAGATAATGTTCTCATGGTTACCGATTTGCATTCCTTCATTAGTTTGTTAAATTAAATTAAATTAGTTTTCTGGGAATATTTCACAAACTGTTGGATTTAGAGCCTTATAATGTAGTTTTCGAGGATCCTTTAGGGCCCCCGAGTTTTGTTGCTGGCACCGAGGGGATTTGTCTCGTCGTTGTACGCCATAATATAATACTAATAATAATATAATATAGGGAGAAATTATAACACCTATTTTTATTTTATTTTTAATTCAGCCAATGGCCATGTACCTTTCTTTTCAGGACGGGTCAGGGAAGGGATACTATCAGAGAAAGAAGCATTCACATCACGCATGAGCAAAATGGAAATGGCCTACCATTTAACTAAGGGCATCTATAAGAAAAATTCCATATCCTTCAACGCAAAACTAAAACATTACTGCAGTGTCATCCGTCCGGAGGTCTTGCATGCTTCTGAATGCCTCACGATGAACAAAAAAGGCTTGATCGAGAAACTGGAGGCCAATGAAAGGAAAATTTTGAGAAAGATATTAGATTCCATCAAAGACAATGGGGAATACAGAAGACGGCATAACCATGACCTATATACTCATGTGGAGAAGATAAGCAACGTCATCCGGAAGAGAAGGTTACCATTTTTTGGGCATGTGAAACGAATGAGCCCAGCGAGACTGACCAACCGCAACATAACTTCCTTTCAGGAGAGGAAAACAAAATGGGCCTGGTGCATTGAACTGGATAAAGATCTGAAAGAAGTGGGGATTACACCAACAGATATTCAGGAGCGCGCCCCACTCAAAGGGAAACTTCAAGCTTGTAAAGGTTTCCAGAAAAACCGAAGCTGAAAACGGGAAAGATTTGGACCCAGGAACGGAAGGAAGTCCACCGAGAACGAATGCGGGCGTACAGGGCAAACATCAAAGCCAGTAGGAGACGGTTGGAATGACGCGGTCCATAGATGGCCTATACGAAATGAATGAATGAATGAATAATATGCGTATAGGAATATAATAGACCTGCCGTACCACACCCGCAGGTGTAAATCGCGTGAAAATATTCTAGAGTACTCCTTGATCCCCTTAAGCACATTATACGTATTGATGAATTTTACGGCTTAATTTGGTTCCGTGATAACCTTCTAGCCGTTTGCAAACTTTCACACTAATGTAATTAATGGAATTGCATTGCGTCTTACAGCAATAGATGGACCTCTGAGAATCCGTTGGCATGGTTACTGGCTTGCATTCGTTCATTAGTTTATTAAATTAAATTAGTTTTCTAGGAATATCTCAAAAACGGTTGGACGTAGGACCTTAAAATGTGCTTTTAGGGCCCCCGAGTTTTGTCTCTCACATTGAGGGGCTGAAAATGAGCTTTGTCTCGTCCTTCTACTCCTATTTCAGCATGTATTTTAAGGGGGTATGCCCCCTTTTATGAGAGGTATAGAGAAGAGTTACATCAATGATTAGTGTCGTGCCTCTGATGGATATCTGTACCAAATTTTACGTTGATACACCCAGCCGTTCTCGAGTTATAAGGGAACAAAGTTGTCCACAATCAAGCAAACAGACAGACAGACCAAAACATTATTTTCGCGCGCATCTATCATAAAACAGTCTGAAACGTGTAAATAACTCAAATTTCCGTAGAAATTCAGAAAAAACAGACAAATTATCTTTTTTATATATGTAAAGATATACTGCACCGCTCGATGTGACCGTGTTTTATTGCACAAATTTAGGTTTTACTCGCTAACCGTCGGAGATAAACGAAAAGTGATAAGAACCTTTTGGATAGAAAATTAAATGCTAAATCTCGTGTATACCATCAAAAGTTTGCTATTTCTTAGCGTTCTCTTTTTATTTGAAATGAAAATATGAAATTTTGAAACCGAAGGGTGTAGTGACGTCACAAAAGTAGGTTTTACTCGCTAACCATTGGAGACAGACGAAAAGTGATAAGGACCTTTCGGATAGGAAATTAAATTTCAAAGCTCGTACGTACCATCAAAAGTTTTCTATTTCTTACCGTTCTCTTTTTATTTGATATGGAAATATGAAATTTTGAAACCAAAGGGTGTAGTGACGTCACTAAAATGGTCGCCATTTCTTAATAGTGCAAAATATCGAAATTAAAAGTATCCTATATGTAAACCTGGTATTTCAGCTACATCCATGCAAAAATTCATTTAAATCGGACAAGTGGTTCTTGCGTTATTAGGTAACAGACAGACAGACAGACAGACAGAAAGACAGACACACACTATCTCATTTTTATATATTAGTATGATGACTAGCAGAAGTACCCGTTCTTCGAACGATGTTCGTAGTTAACACCAGACATTATCAATTGAGCTACTGTGCAATGGTTAGCGGTTTGTCATTCCATCAAGTTTATCAGAACGAAGTTAGTTTATTGGGAATATCACACACACTGTTAATTTAAGGCCCTTAAAATGCAGTTTTCGGAGACCCTTTATAGATTCCCGAATTATCTGTCTCACATTGAGAAGCGCACATATGCTTTGGTCGTCCTTGTAGGATAATTTTTATATTTCGCATATTTTAGCATATATTGAGAAGTTTTTCTCTATATCCACCCTTCTACTGTATGAAAAGTACGGTGAAGAGTTTTATAAATGATTGGTGTATTGACTCTCATGGTTACCATAACTAGCTGAATGCCTCTCACCAAGGCGGTCCGGGTTCGATTCCCGGTCAATGCATGTGAGATTTTCGATGTGAAATGCCATGTCCCGTGGTTCGGATTCCACGTAAAAAGGAGGTCCCGTGGCTCATGATCTCGAGATTAACGGTCACGTTAAACTACAAGCTTCCTTCCTTCCTTCCTGGTTACCATAACTAATTTTAAGATGCACCAAGCATCCGAACACGAGGTATAGGCGTACATAAAGATACACAGAAAGACAGACAGACAATTCTATTGTCGACAACGTATTACCCAGATATCCAAATATGGGTATATCTACCACACAGTATCAAATCAAATCATCGTTATGATGAACCCGTATGTCGACAAAAAAAAATAGTTAAAATGTGCTCTCAGACTAAATTCACCTAACGTGTACTTCCTGACGTGAAATACAATTGAAAGTCTTGTAGACGAAACGCAATACACGTCACATAAAAACTGACCCTCTACGTTGTGCTAGGTGCCCATACACAGGAAGACCCCTTTCATAAATTATAAAGGCTTGTGGTGCATGAAAATTCAGGTTCTCTAGACTCAAATTGCCCAAATTCCTAAAAGCCGCAAAAAATGCTAGTTCAATTCAGGAATTTTTGAAAATAATGTTGCTGTTTGGAGATATAATAGACCTTCTGTACTATATGTCGAACGTGAAAATTGCATGAAAAAATTCTAGGTTACCCCTTCACCCACTTAATTGCATTGATGAATTAGACGGTCTACGTTAGATCCGTGATAACCTTATAGCCATTTGCAAACTTTCACAGAAATGTAATAAATGGAGTGTCATTGCTTCTTACAGAAATAGATGGAAAGTTGTATGCCACCCCATGAGATAATGTTCTCATGGTTACCGATTTGCATTCCTTCATTAGTTTGTTAAATTAAATTAAATTAGTTTTCTGGGAATATTTCACAAACTGTTGGATTAAGAGCCTTAAAATGTAGTTTTCGAGGACCCTTTAGGGCCCCCCGAGTTTTGTTGCTGGCACCGAGGGGATTTGTCTCGTCGTTGTACGCCATAATATAATACTAATAATAATATAATATAGGGAGAAATTATAACACCTATTTTTTATTATTTTTTATTCAGCCAATGACCATGTACTTTTCTTTTCAGGACGGGTCAGGGAAGGGATATTATCAGAGAAAGAAGCATTCACATCTCGCTTGAGCAAAATGGAAATGGTCTACCATTTAACTAAGGACATCCATCCTTCAACGCAAAACTAAAACATTACTGCAGTGTCATCCCTCCGGAAGTCTTGCATGCATCTGAATGCCTCACGATGAACAAAAAAGGCTTGGTCGAGAAACTGGAGGCCAAAGAAAGAAAAATTTTGAGAAAGATATTGGGTTCCATCAAAGATAATGGGGAATACAGAAAACGGCATAACCATGACCTATATACTCATGTGGAGAAGATAAGCAACGTCAACCGGAAGAGAAGGTTACCATTTTTTGGGCATGTGAAACGAATGAGCCCAGCGAGACTGACCAACCGCATCATAACTTACTTTCAGGAGAGGAAAACAAAATGGGCCTGGTTCATTGAACTGGATAAAGATCTGAAAGAAGTGGGGATTACACCAACAGACATTCAGGAGTGCGTCCCACTCAAAGGGAAACTTCAAGCTTGTAAAGGTTTCCAAGAAAAACCGAAGCTGAAAACGGGAAAGATTTGGACTCAGAAACGGAAGGAAGTCCACCGAGAACGAATGCGGGCGTACAGGGCAAACATCAAAGCCAGTAGGAGACGGTTGGAATGACGCGGTCCATAGATGGCCTATACGAAATGAATGAATGAATGAATGAATGAATAATATGGGGATAGGAATATAATAGACCTGCCGTACCACACCCGCAGGTGTAAATCGCGTGAAAAAATTCTAGAGTACCCCTTGATCCCCTTAAGCGCGTTAAACGTATTGATGAATTTTACGGCTTTGGTTCCGTGATAACCTTCTAGCCGTTTGCAAACTTTCACACTAATGTAATTAATGGAATTGCATTGCGTCTTACAGCAATAGATGGGACCTCTGAGAATCCGTTGGCATGGTTACTGGCTTGCATTCGTTCATTTGTTTATTAAATTAAATTAGTTTTCTGGGAATATCTAAAAAACGGTTGGTCTTCGGTCCTTAAAATGTGGTTTTCGGGGACCCGAGTTTTGTCTCTCACATTGAGGGGCTCGTCCTTCTACGCCTATTTCAGCATGTATTTTAAGGGGTTAGGCCTCCTTTTATGAGAGGTACGGAGAAGAGTTACATCAATGATTGGTGTCGTGCCTCTAATGGATATCTGTACCAAATTTTACGTTGATACACCCAGCCGTTCTCGAGCTATAAGGGAACAAATTTGTCCACAGACAAACAAACAAACAAACAAACAGACAGACAAACAAAAAAATTATTTTCGCGCGCATCCATCATAAAACAGTCTGAAACGTGTAAACATCTCAAATTTCCGTAGAAATTCAGGGATAAACACACAAATTTTCATTTTTATATAGAGAGAGATATACTGCACCGCTCGGTGTTGACCGTGTTTTATTGCACAGATTCTGGTTTTACTCGCTAACCGTTGGAGATATACAAAAGTGATACGGACCTTTCGGATAGAAAATTAAATGTTAAAGCTCATGTATACCATCAAAAGTTTGCTATTTCTTAGCGTTCTCTTTTTATTTGAAAAGGAAATATGAAATTTTGAAACCAAAGGATGTAGTGACGTCATAAATGTCTGTTTTACTCGCTAACTGTTGGAGATACACGAAAAGTGATAAGGACCTTTCGGATAGGAAATTAAATTTCAAAGCTTGTACGTGCCATCGAAAGTTTGCTATTTCCTACCGTTCGCTTTTTATTTGATATGGAAATATGAAATTTTGAAACCAAAGGGTCTAATGACGTCACTAAAATAGTCGCCATTTTTAATAGTGCAAAATTTCGAAATCAAAAGTATCCTATATGTAAACCTGGTAAATCAGCTACATCCAAGCAAAATGTCATTTAAATCGGACCAGTGGTTCTTGAGTTATTGAGTAACAGACAGACAGAAAGACAGACACACACCATCTCATTTTTAGCCTATTTTCAATTTTGAAAAAAATAGGCTTATGAGATCACCTTTTGTCCGTGTGTGTGTGCGTGTGTGTGTGTGTGTGTGTGTGTGTGTGTGTGCGTGTGTGTGTGATTCGTGTGTGTGTCCCCTCGTAATAAAATCGAAACAGCTGGAGCGATTTCAATGAAACTCGGGAAGTTCATAGCACTATTCCCGGCGAACTCGACCGTGCCCTTCAAATTTTGTTACGTCTCTCCAATCCAACATGGCGGCTGTGCGAAATATTTCACTAGCATTCAATATCTCCGAAACTATTACCGATATCGCCCTGAAATTGTGTACGGTGATAAAGGGCACTACTAGATGTTCACCTATGAGACTTTCAAAAACCTGGTGACTACAAAACCAACATGGCGGCCAAGCGAAGTTGAGATATTTAAATAGACTTTTCTCGCGATTTAACTATCTAAATGTAATGAAACTTGGTACAGCAAATGTTTATACACATTGTAATGCACTGGAGTCTAATTTAGTTCAATTGTTTACATAACCTCAAAATGGCGGCTGTGCGAATTATTTCACTGACATTCTATATCTCCGAAACTATTACAGATATCACCCTGCAATTTTGTACGGTGATAAAGGGTACTGATACAGGTATACCTATGTATATTTCATAAACCTGTAAAGTACGAAACGAACATGGCGACCAAGCGAATTTAAAATATTTTAATAGACTTTTCTCGTGATTTAACTCTCTGAGCGCAGTGAAATGTAGTACAGTAATTGTCTTTGCAGATTGTAATGCACTGCCATCTAATTTAATTCAATTGCTTACATAACCTCAAGATGGCGGCTGTGCGAAATTTTAAAATTAAGTTTTAATTTCTTGTGTCGTAATCATGCGATCGAAGTGAAAGTTTGAATAATGAACCTAGGCAATAATTGTCCTTGAATGGTACGTAACTCTATGGCCTATACATATAACACTCCTAAATGGTGAGCTCCCGAAATATTTAGACGGTTCTCAATATCTATGAATCTTTTACAGCAACCAAACTGAATTTTTTATTGTTCATAGAGACTATGAACATATGTTCACCTATAGGACTTTCAGGAACCTGGTGAGCACAAATCCAACATGGCGGCGACGCGAAGTATAAATATTTAAATGGACGTTTCTCGCGAATTAACTATCCGAGTGCCGTGAAACGTTGCACGTTAAATGCTTATACAAATGTTGATCCACTGGCATCTAATTTATTTCAAAGGTTTGCATTATCACAAGATGGCTGCTGTGCGTAATTTTAAAATCTCGTTTTTACTTCTTGTTGTCTAATCATGTGATTGAAGTTTGAATACCACACGTACACAATAATCTTAATGTAATAGTACAAAAATAAAAATCCAACCTGGCGACCATCTGAAATATTTAGACGGTTCTCAATATCTACGAATCTGTTACAGCAATTAAACTGAAATTTTGTATGTTGATTGTGGCAGTTAACATAAGTAGGATATATGAAAATAGTTCTTCGTAGGATAGTATAGTATATGATAGAAGTTACATGCATTTTAAAACTGGACCTATCAGCAGGCTTAGATTCATGTTGGCAGCACTGACGTATATTAGTTACTCCGAATTAATCTAGAATGCCAGGTACTATACGTGTGCAAAGTTTAGAGCTATTGGCTTGCATACTTTCTGATATATTGATATTAGTGTAACAAAAATAGAGATAGCATTTATATACAGTTGGCAGTCCTGGTTGCTCCTAAGAATACGCATAGTCATATCTGTTATGGTACACATAGCACATACGTAATTTGATTGATATCCGAATGATAGTATAGAAGTTACATGTGTTTAAAGTTGGACCTCTCAGCAGACTTAGAATGATGTTGGTAGCACTGACGTATATACGTCACTCCAAATTAATATAGAATGTCAGGTACTATACGTGTGCATAGTGTAAAGCTGTCGGCTTGCATACTTTCTGATATAATGGTATTTGGATAAAAGAAATTGAGAGCATTTGTTAACAGTTGGCAGCCCTGGTGGCTCTTAAGAATACGCTCAGTCACATCTGTTTATGTACACATAGCACATACGAAATTTGGTTGAATTCCAAATGATAGTGTAGAAGTTATATGCCTTAAATTGGACCTATCAGCAGGCTTAGAATCATTTTGGCAACACTACCATGTATGGCCTCCTGGAAATTGAACTGAAATATTATTATCTATACGTGTTCTAATTTTAAAATAGCTCCCATTCATACCTTCCAAGATATCCAACATGGATCTTAAATTTCAATTGCGATTTTTCAGCAGTTGGTAGCACTGACATCATATTCAAATACGGCATTGAGATATTTTGTTTCTATTGCTGCAGCCGTTTAGACAGACAGACAGAAGGACAGATAGACAGACAGACATATAGATGGACAGACACACATTTGCCTGGATCGATCTCACAAGTCTACTTTTTCCTCATTTTTGCAAAATGTGAAAAGTAGGCTAAAAATCAATACGCATAATCTTTATTAATTAAATGTAAATCTCAAACAACGTGATTATATAGTATGAATTTCCACACCACCAGGTTATTGGTTACAACTCCCATCTACCAACCTAAATCATTCTGAATATACGTTCTCCAATTCATATATTAATAAACACACGACAAAAGTACTTCAGTCCACAACAATGACAACAGTCATCCCTCTTCAATTATGAGCGTGAGCTGATTTTGGAGATTTTTAGCCTACTTTTCTCATTTTGCAAACACGAGGAAATAGTAGACTTATGAGATCGGGCAAATATGTGTCTGTCTGTCTGGCTGGCTGGCTGGCTGTGTGTGTGTCCCCCCCCCCCCCATATCAACTCCTAAACGGCTGCAGCAATCGAAACAAAATTTGGTAGGAGTAAAGATATATACCCGAATATCTCACGGCCATATTTGAAAATGATGTCAGTGCTATCAACTGCTGAAAAATCGCAATTGAAATTTGAGCTCCATGTTGGATATCTTGGAAGGTATGAATGGGAGCTTTTTCAAAATTGGCACACGTATAGATAATAATATTTCAGTTTAATTTCCAGGAGTCCATTCATGGCAGTGTTGCCAAAATGATTCTAAGCCTGCTGGTAGGTCCACATTTGAAATGCATATAACTTCTACACTATCAATTGGATTTCAACCAAATTTCGTATGTGCTATATGTACATTAACAGATATGACTGGGCGTATTCTTAAGAGCCACCAGGGCTGCCAACTGTTAATAAATGCTCTCAATTTTTTTAAACCAAATACCCATATATCAGAAAGTATGCAAGCCGGCAGCTTGAAACTATACAGACGTATAGTACCTGACATTCTATATTAATTTGGAGTAACGTATGTACCTCAGTGCTACCAACATGATTCTAGACCTGCTGAGAAGTCCAACTTTAAATACATATAACTTCTATACTATCATTTGGATTTCACCCAAATTTCGTGTGTGCTATGTGTATTATAACAGATATGGGTATGCCGATTCTTAAGAGTAACCAGGGCTGCCAACTGTAAATAAATACTGTCTCTATTTTTGTCACCCTAATATCAATATATCAGAAAGTATGCAAGCCAATAGTTCTAAACTTTGCACACGTATAGTACCTGGCATTCTAGATTAATTCGGAGTAACTAATATACGTCAGTACTGCCAACATGATTCTAAGCCTGCTGATAGGTCCAATTTTAAAATGCATGCAACTTCTATACTAACTAATGGATTTCGTTCAAAATTGAGACAACAATAGATCATATTATTTCAGATTATATCTGACCAATACATGTATGTCATT
This sequence comes from Meconema thalassinum, assembly GCA_946902985.2. Classification (NCBI taxonomy): domain Eukaryota; kingdom Metazoa; phylum Arthropoda; class Insecta; order Orthoptera; family Tettigoniidae; genus Meconema; species Meconema thalassinum. The sequence continues at coordinate 799,550,299 of OX336390.1, read as the reverse complement.
GTTGCCAACATGATTTTACGCGCGCTGTTAGATCCAATGTTTAACTGCATGTAACGTCCATGCTATCCATTGGACTTCAAACCAAATTTTGTAATCTGTACCTTAAGAGATGGATCTAAGAATATATTCAGTCATCAGGGCTGCCAACTGTAGTTCTCTAAGAGGCTACATTATGCCAGGTATACAGTATTTCGAACTAATTAGAAATTTCGATATTACCAACCTAATTTCGTCATTATTCTAGATTGATCCATATAGATTAATCATTGGCGTGAATCTTAAATTTTAAGAAAAGTAGGCTCTTTAGTTCGTCACGGAACTTCTTGTTTTTTTGAGAACTGTATCCACAATGTTGTTATTAGGAAGTTTTACTACACAGACGATTTGAAACATTAGATTCAACATTTCAAGCATTTTCTAGAAGTTTCTTCTGAAATTTACATCTTCATATTTCTTAATTTCAAACAATAATCAAATGTGTTATAGAACTGGTTTTAATTTTAAGAACCGCTATTTTTAGGCAGCATAATGTTTAGATACATTAGTTGTTTTCACCTCCTTAACTAAATGTTAATTTTAACAATTTACAGAATCCCAACACATTGCATTTTTTTTCTCCTCAACAACCCTAAGAAATTATTGTTTCATTCTAATCATCACATATCTTTTCTTTGACTCGCAATTTAATACTTGTTTCTTTTCAAAAATGTGTCCATATTCTTGCTGATGAAGGTCATAATGTGGCCATAACCGGTTCTAGAAGGAGAAGAAGAAGAAGAAGAAGAAGAAGAAGAAGAAGAAGGATATTTGTTGACTAGAGGTCTCACTCTTATCAATTTCTCTTAAACTTTGTCAACAACGGTCATTATCAGAGATGGTTATTTTCTTGCATCCACGTAACATTTCTGATTTAACTAAAAAACAACGCAAGTTTCCAAATTCGTTACACAAAGTGCGCCCTACTTTATTACTCGCATTGATATGAAAAGCATCACGTCGATGAGAAATTTATCCATATTGACGTATAAATTAAAATACCTATAACTAGATTTTAAAGAATTATTTCCACCTAGCTAATATTCAAATTTAAACTAAATTATATTTATTCATATCTAATATTTTCAATTAATTTGTAATCATCTTCAGCTAATGATGTTGATATGTAAATTGAAGTGAAAATAAAATAAAACTATGAGCATCATTTTATCTAAGTGAATCAATCTAAAAATTAAATTATGTAAAAAATTAAATTAAAAACTTTAACTGTAAATTGTGAGCCTCCGTGGCTCAGGCGGCAGCATGCCGGCCTCTCACCGCTGAGTCCGTGGTTCAAATCCCGGTCACTCCATGTGAGATCTGTGCTGGACAGAACGGAGGCAGACAGGTTTTTCTCCGGGTACTCCGGTTTTCCCTGTCAAAATTTCATTCCAGCAACACTCTCCACAATCATTTCATTTCATCTGTCATTCATTTAATCATTGCCCCAGGGGAGTGCGTCAGGCCTCGGCAGCCGGCACAGTTCATATCCTCGCCGCTAGATAGGGGCTTCATTCATTCCATTCCTGACCCGGTCGGAGACTGGAAGCAGGCTGTGGATTTTCATTTCAACTGTAAATTGTAAAAAACCTATTGAATGATCCTCTAAAATTTAAAATAAAACCTGAGTGAAACTATTGTTATATAATTCCAAGGGCACTATCTATTGCGAACTCTTCCAGAAACTCGGACTAGAAACTAATGTTGAGTATGAATATATAATAATAATATTAATAATATCGTATGGCCTCGGGTGCCTGGTGCAAGCTTTGCTATTTGACACCCAGAGGGTAGCTTGCATGTCGAATTTCGTAGTTCCTTGTCTATGAAAGTCAAGAAGGTTAGATGTTAGATATCTAATCTCCTTGAACACAATAGCGCTTTCTAGTAGAGAAATGAGGAACTTTGTGCTGGCGGAAACTCCCGAGATTAATTTTGCCATTATGAACTCGGCCTACTGAATTCAAATGGGTTCTTTGACATGCCAACATCGTATGACATGCGTATCGTATTTTTGCCGCCTTTCAAAAATCACTTACCACGGCCAGGGGCGAACCTGCAATCTTGGGCTTAGTAGACCGACACGCTATCCACTCACCCACCGTATGAATGATTGACTGACACACTCACTCACTCACTGAGTGAGTGAGTTAGTGACTGACTAATTGACTGACTGACTGCCCGACCGACCGACCTACCTACCCCTTGGCACTACAACCAGTGAAGGGCCTTGACCGCTCGTATAGTAGCAGCCCACTCTCCTCGGTCCATTGCCTGCTTCTCTTCTAACACCCTTCTTCCTCAGGTCCTCCTCCACATGATCTAGCCACCTTTTCCGTGGTCTTCCTTTCAATCGTCTCCCGCCTGACTTTCCCTGATATACCTTCTTAACCACTCTCTTTTCAAGCAATCTTTCCACTTGTCCTAACCATCTAAGTCTATTGTTTTTTTATTTCAGAAACAATGTCTGGTTTTCCAAATAGGATCTTAATTTCTTCATTATTCATTTTTCTCCATCTTCCATTGTCATATATTTCCTTAATACTTTTCTCTCCCATCTCTGATCCATATGTTACCACTAGATTCACTGCAGTTCTGTACACTTTATACTTCAGATTCCGGCTAAGATTACGTGTACACCTTAAAACAGTCACCATCACCACTACACTATTACAACTCCAATGCACATATTGTATGGGGTTGATAAAAGCACAATACTAACCCCTTACAAAAAAATGCCAACAATCTCTGCTCGCGAAGCTTGTGTTGAAATCGGCTTTGAATCTGAAACTCAGTAGCACCATCAGTCCCTTTCTCCTATCACGGTATTTTTCTCGATAATCCTGTAAGCGCCTAGGGAAGCAGTGAAAGGGGTTAAAGAAATCACGAGCTGCTATTAAGGGTGCCAGCGTGGGTTCCTTACAATGCAGCACTTTGCATTGGAATTGTCCTTAAAATTTCAATTTAGTTGAGGCGAGGCAGCCTGTGACGCACAGCGTCTCCAACTCAAGTCACGGGACTTGAGCCAAATAACGTATGTTAAAGTAGAAGGGTATCCCCACCATTACATTTGAATTACGTGCAAATATTCACTTAAGAGTTCCCTTTCATTTAAATGCTCCTGAAATAAAGTGGACAATGGAGGCTTTTCTTCCTAGACTGTTCCTCAAAAAAAAAATGTAGTCATTGGTATGAAAATTCGTATATAAGTAGCAGGCAACACTAAAATAAAACTTGGCTACAAATTATTTATGTTATACAAAAGGTGAAGGAGGGGGGGGGGGTGGTTAACAGGAAGCCATAAATCCCCGCACAAAGTCAGTTGCACAATTTTTTATCCTGTGGACATCGCAATGCTAGTTGTGAGAACTTGCTGATCAGAGAATATCGCGAAGTCCTGACATGGATGTGGAAACACAGTTCCATTGCATGAAGCCTGTATAGCCCTTAAAGAAATCATCCGCATCCGCCCCACATCCGCGCGATTGTTATGCGCATTCGCACGTTTGTTAACCGAATCTAGGGGCATTAGAATAATATTTTCAATTAGATAAAGCATAAAGCATTAAAGCGACACCTTTATACATTTGAGGAAAAAGTCGTTCCCTTAGGATTTGTATGTCATGATCTATGTTTAAAATGAATGTTATAGGCATTGTAACCCTTTTCAGTTCCGAGTGTTTATTATGCTTAATGGCATAATTTGAATGAGATTAGCTTAAATAATCATCTTACATTTGTCATGAAACAAAACATAACGGAAAAATATGATATGTCATAAACATCCGGGTTCTAGTAATGATATTCAACAAGTTCGGATTGTATTCTAATATCTGTCCGCAAATTTACTCCAAACATTATCCGCAGCTTAACCGCTATCCGCACACCTATGCAAACTATATCCGCATGGTGAAAAATAATAAATTATTATAAGAAGTAGCAAGTTATCTATCATTTGTAACTCTACAGTCGGTCAACAAGAATTCGCCCAATGACTGGCCCGGGTACAATGTATAGGGTAAAATATATGAATAACACTCCTAGAAAAAAATACTTGTATTACACTAAATTACACTAAAAGGGGCATAGTGATCATAACTAATACATGTAATTTTTCCAGGTGTTATTTGCATATTACAGTGGAACGTGGCTAATTCGAACTTCTATAATTCGAAATCTTCTTTAATTCGAATTTTTATCTTGGTCCCTAGCATTTTATATACAATCAATGCTAACAATTCGTGGTTAATTCGAATTATATTTTGGAAAATTCGAAGTTTTTATGTTTAAACGCCGATTGGAAGCCAAACAGTTGGGTCAGAAATTCCCGAAAAATGACGTTGTATCATTGGCATGCAACTTCTACTCGATTGTTTTGCCTACTTACAAAATGTCATTTAGATTCAAATTACCCACATAATGCAATTGACAATCAAAATACTTGCAAAATGCCCACCATACAAAATGCAATTTAGATTGAAAATACAGTGGAACGTGGCTAATTCGAACTTCTATAATTCGAAATCCACGCCTTCTTCTCTTAGGGGCAGATGACCTCGTAGTTACGCCCCTTAAAACAACAATAACTAACTAACTACTGTCATCCCTTACACCTGTCTGGTAGTGCGTGCTGTGTGGTTTGATTAGACTTGGTTTTTCCTGTGTTTTAAAGTGTATGTATAGAGCTAAGATGTCATCAAAGCCTCTGGTTCCATACAAAACTTTGACTTTGGCGGAGAAAATAGCGGTGATTACACAAGTAGAAAAGGGAATGAAGAAAAAATCTGAAATTGCAAAGTCTTTCGGGATTCCTCCAAACACGTAGTCAACATACCTAAAAAATAAAGACAACATTCTCGGGTGTGAAAGTGAGAGTGGCAAAGGCTGAAAAGGGTTGAGAGAACCGGGAAATTTTATTTTGAATATTTTCTCTACCCTTTTCAAAGAACTTTCTTAATTCGAATTTTTGGATAATTCGATTTTTTTACTGGTCCCTTGAGGTTCGAATTATCCAAGTTTCACTGTATATACAATGCATTGTACCCGGCCCAGTCATTGGGCGAATTCGTGTTGACCGGCTGAAGAGTTACAAAAAAACAGTTTGTGACGATAACACTGAATGAATGACTTCAAAACTTGACATTCCAGTTATCTATCAAGCACTTCACGCCGATCGTGGAGTGACGAAATGTTATGCTGGAGTGGGTTAGCGGTAAAAGTTTGGTATTGAAACTGAACTCTAGCTCGGCTGTCGGTTTCAATCCTGCCCACGGGCATGTATGTGATATTGTCTTTAATTTTATTGTAAGCCCATTCAATTTCTATGATATAAGGATGCATGGCCCAGCGGTAACCTTCTCGCCTGCTATTGCCAAGGTTATATGCTTTTGAGAGTTTCATGATTTCCGCAGTGTTGGAACGAAATATCAGTAGGTGGTATAATTGAAATTCGCCCAATAGTGGGTTTGGAGAAATGCAAGTCTTAGTTTTTGAGGATTTGTTCTTGAAAAATGTTGATTTTAAAATAAATCATGGTTCCTGCATATCTCTATTAGTCTCATGCCATTTCTGTTAGTTTCCTTATGACCCGACCTTTTACCAACCCAATATTTATACTCCTTTTCTTTGCCAATCTGGGAATTGAAATCACCCATTAAGATTTTAACATACAGTAGATTATTGGGATTCTCTCAAGAACATCGTCTAACATTTCCAGAATTCGTCTACTTTATCAACGTCCTGTCTATTGATAGTATTGGTTGGTGCATGTCCATTGGCTAGCGTGTAGATCTTATTAGCTGATTTAACTGTCATGGTGAAATGTCAACTTGAGAAGGATTTAAAGTCCACAATGGAATCAAGTAATGTCTTGTCTACTATAAATCCAGTACCGAATTGAGGACAATTTGGCATAACTCTTACACCAGGCCTTCCCTTATATAATCTGTAACCTTCTGAATCAAAAAGGGTTCTCATAAGCATACCTAGATTCTTGAAAAGCGATGATTCGAATTTTCCGTTCTCGAGATTTGTCAAGAATATTCTTAAGTTTATTTATTTATTTTCTTTGTTTACTTTTCCATTTATTTTTAGTTAGTTATTTTTTGTCACCCCAAGTGGTCTTCCTTTCAGTACCTAATTCTAATCAGAACAAGTTACTGGATGAAAATTGGGAGATTCTACGGTTGACAGCCAAACAAGTTCCAACAGTCTAGCCATAACTAAGCTAACCAATATCTCCAATCTCCCGAACGTTTTGTTTTTGTTACGGTACTCTTAGAGCGGAAACCCGTCAATGACGGGTACAAAGTGCTAATGAAAAATGAAAATCCACAGCCTGCTTCCAGTCTCCGACCGGGTCAGGTATGGAATGAATGAAGCCCCCATCTAGCGGCGAGGATATGAACTGTGCTGGCTGCCGAAGCCTGTCGCACTCCTCTGGGGCAATGATTAAATAAATGACAGATGAAATGAAATGATAGTGGAGAGTGTTGCTGGAATGAAATTTTTGACAGGGAAAACCGGAGTACCCGGAGAAAAACCTGTCTGCCTCCGTTTTGTGCAGCACAGATCTCACATGGAGTGACCGGGATTTGAACCACGGACCCAGCGGTGAGAGGCCGGCGTGCTGCCGCCTAAGCCACGGAGGCTCAACAAAGTGCTAATATAATATGCAATATATAACATCTGTGTTCTCGGCCCCTAATGGTTTTGGGTGTTAGTGAAAATGGCGATGTAATGGAAACTATAATTGAAACTAACTACTGACTTACACATTAAAAGAAGAAAAGGAAAACAAAAAAGGAATTGAAACGAAATTTGGTACAGAGGTAGCACTAGCAAAGGGCACCTCAGTGCCATGTTTTAAATCGCAGCCATCTTGACGTAAACGTAATGGCGGCCACCGAAATGTTCAAAGCTTAATTCAAATTACGACCAACCTATTCATCTGATTTTGTTACCTTATACATTTATGTATGAAAAATCATTTGACCAAACTACGAGGTCATCTGCCCAATAATTTGCGGATGGCGACCATATTTGTGTGCAAATCGATTCCCCTTATCTTTTCAAACACGGTGAAACGGAATTGAACGCAATTTGGTACAGAGGTAGCACTAGCAAAGGGCACCTCAGTGTCATGTTTTAAATCGCCGCCATCTTGACGTAAACGTAATGGCGGCCACCCAAATATGCAAAGCCTAATTCAAATTACGACCAACGTATTGTTACGTGCCACCCCCTAGTGGCACTTTTGTTAACTGGATTACGGTGGGGGTACAAAGCACAACACTAATTACTGCTTAAAGAAATAATTAACTTTATTGTGGCCAGAAAATTACACTAATCAGCAAATACAAGCAATTAGGAGCCTTCTCCAGTTTCCTCAAGTCTCTTCCTTATGCGCCCTTGGCCCCTTTCACTTGCAACAGACCACAGAAGTTAATCCGTCCTAATGAGTCCGGTGGCCTTGGCAGAAGCTACCTGCCCCTCTTCCTCAGGTACAACAAATACAGTTACTTACGAGCACTTGATGTTCGCTGTTCACAAGCTGGGAGAAACAATGTCACAGGATTTCGTAACTCGCACAGCACTTCGTCACCACACTTCTGTCGCACAAGATAATCGCTCGCACTAGCTCGTAAAACACAACAACAACTGCTTCACGGGTCACTCTTATATAGCAGGCCGGTGACTCAATAAATGGTTCTAGATCCATCCAGAGTCCACGGCTTCTCGAGGTTTCCACCGCTGGTCCAGTCACGAATCTTCTGGACTATCCCTTTGTCTGTAGTAGCCCTGTTGCATAAGGCGCGCGCAATACAGGAGGCAAGCCACAGCCCAGCCCCTGGGGCAGTTGTGACTCAAACGGCGAGCGATGTCACAAACTCACAGCCGTAACACCACCCCCTTCCTAAAAAGGCTGATCGTCCCGATCAATCATTGGTCCGTCTGTGTCCCTCCGTAGGCTGCCAGGCGATCTCGATGCACGATCTTCATCTTCGCCCTCGGGCTCCGCTGGATCCTGTAGACGACATCGTTGATCCGTTTCACGACTCGGTACGGGCCCTCCCAGGACTTCTGCAGTTTGGGTGACAGGCCTTTCTTCCGTAATGGGTTGAAGAGCCAGACCAGGTCGTCCTCGTGGAATCCGCCGGCATCCGTCTGCTGGTCGTATCGGGTCTTCATTCTGTCGGTCTCGATCCGCAGTTTCCTCCTCGCGAACGCGTGCACGTCCTCCAGTTGGTCGACCAGTTCTTGACAATACTGGCTTACCGGGATCGGATCATTCCCAGGTCGGCCAAAGGCAAGATCGACAGGTAGACGGAGCTCCCTCCCAAACATGGCCCGGGCTGGTGTGCACCCGGTGGCTTCATGCACGGCGGCGCGGTAGGCCAGGAGAAATAGTGGAAGATGTTTGTCCCAATCCCTCTGGTGCTCGCTGACGACTATTCGAAGATGGTTATCGATGGTGCGATTGAATCGCTCTACCATCCCGTCGGACTGAGGGTGTAGTGGCGTTGTCCTTGTCTTCCGGATTCCCAGCAGCTGGCATAGGTTCTGGAACACCTGCGACTCGAAGTTCCTCCCTTGGTCGTAGTGCAGCTCCAGGGGTACTCCGTACCGGCTGACGAATTCCTTCACCAGGGTCTCTGCAATCGTCGCGGCTTCTTGGTTAGGGAGCGCATACGCCTCCGGCCATTTGGTAAAGTAGTCGCTGACGACTAATATGTAGCGGTTCCCTGCCTCGCTTAACGGGAATGGCCCAGCAACATCGATGGCCACTCTCTCCATGGGGCCGCCCACGTTGTAGGTCTTCAGTGGACCCCGTCGTCTTCGTCCTGGGCCCTTGCTGGCTGCGCAATCGTGGCACCTCGCGCAGTGGTTCTCCACGTCTGTTCGGCATCCGATCCAGTAGAACCGCTCTCTCAGCTTCTCCAGGGTCTTCTTTATCCCTAGGTGTCCACCAGATGATCCTCCATGAACTTCCTTCAGGACTTCCTCCGTCATAGCCTTTGGAACGACGACTTGTTCCCGAGATGTCTTTCCGTCGGTGCTCTCCCAGGTACGGCAGATGAGGCCATCCCTTACAATCAGCGAGTCCCACTGTGCCCAGTAGGACTTAACCTTTGGGCTGCAGTCACTCACAATGTTCCACCCGGGTCTGGGGACACAGGCCCTCTTCCATTCGGCTATCAGTCCCAGGTCATCATCTTCCGCTTGCGCCCGCGTGAAAGATTCGCGGCTCCAGCTCCCTTGAAGTTCCACGGTAGTCCTTCAGCACTGTATCCCGGTGTTCCCCTCCCTTCGGGCACAGAAGGTGCAGTTTTCTGGGCACGGTCTTCGTGACAGGGCGTCGGCGTTAGAATGCAGTTGGCCTTTCCTGTGCTGAATCTCAAAGTTATACTGTTGAAGCCTCTCTAACCACCGCGCGAGTTGACCCTCGGGCTGCTTGAAGTTCAGGAGCCACCGCAGGGATGCATGGTCGGTCCTGATGAGAAATTCTTGCCCGTACAGGTACTTGTGGAAGTGTTCAATGGTCTTCACGATGGCGAGCAGCTCCTTCCTTGTGACGCAGTAGTTCCTTTCTGGCTTTGACAAGGCCTTGCTGAAGTAGGCCACTACTCTCTCCTCGCCGTCCACTACCTGCGACAGGATTCCCCCTATGCCAAAGTCGCTGGCATCGGTATCGACGATGAACCTTGTTCCAGGTCTGGGGTAGGCCAGAATAGGCGCGGTGCACAGAGCCTGCTTGAGTTGCTCGAAGGCATTGTGGCATTCTGCTGTCCACGTGAAGAGTTGGTCCTTCTCAGTCAGTCGATGTAAAGGTTTGGCGATGTCGGCGAATCCTCTCACGAAGCGACGATAATAAGTGCAGAGTCCCAGGAAGCTTCGTAGTTGCGACTTGTCCTTCGGAACTGGCCACTCCCTCACAGCTGCGGTCTTCTCTGGGTCGGTGCGCACCCCTTCCTCGGAGATGATATGCCCAAGGTACTGGACCCGCTTCTGGAAGAGCTGACACTTCTTGGGGCTCAACTTCAGCTGGGCAGCCCGTAGCTTCAACAAGATCTCCTTAAGGTTGCTGTAGTGCTCCTCGAAGCTCCTCCCCAGAACGATGACGTCGTCTAGGTATACCAGGCAGGTCTTCCAGTGTAGTCCCCTCAGAATGGTCTCCATTAGCCTTTCGAAGGTTGCAGGGGCGTTGCACAGACCGAATGGCATGACGGTGAACTGCCAGAGCCCGCTGCCCACAGAGAACGCCGTTTTCTCGCGGTCCTTAGGGTGGACCTCCACCTGCCAGTAGCCACTCTTCAAATCCAAGGTGGAGAACCATCTCGACCCTGATATGGTGTCCAGCGTGTCGTCGATCCGGGGTAGAGGGTAGCTGTCCTTCTTCGTGACATCGTTCACCCGCCTGTAGTCCACGCAGAACCTGGTGGAACCGTCCTTCTTCTTCACAAGCACGACCGGAGAACTCCAAGGACTATGTGATGGCTCGATCACCCCTTGATCCTTCATCTCTTCAACCATCCGGTTGACTTCGGCTTGCTTGGCGAGCGGGACACGTCGGAATGGGGCCCTAATCGGTGCGCTGTCCCCAACGTCGATTCTGTGCTGGACCAAGCTTGTCCTGCCGAAGTCTTTGCTTCCCACGGAGAAGACGTCCTGGAATTCGCGTAGCAGGTCCTGGAGTTGGCGTGATTGTTCCTCGTCTAAATGGTCCTGGGATCCTTGGTACAGCTTCTGTAGTTCTTCTGGTAGTGTGCGTCTTCTTCGGTTGTCCGTCTGCAGGTGTCCGTCCGTCGTGTCGGTGATGCGGGCAATCCAGGTAACGGGCTCGCAGACTCCTAGGTTGGTGTCCCGGTGAACCGTAATGTCGTAGTCGTTCAGGTTGGACAGGCGGACGTACGGCCGAGGCGTCGTGTTGATGAGGGTCTTGGCAACTAGCAATCCTTTTGTCTGGATGTCCTCATATTTTGGCTCGATGACAGCCGCCACTCCCTCAGCAGTTCCGTCGACAATTACGGCGGCGCTGACCTCCGTCCTGGCAGGAACGATGACGTCTTCTCTCAGCCTTACTCGTCGTGCGGTGACTGCCTCGTGTGCTGGTTGCAAAGCAAGTTCCTCACCTCCGAAGTGCAGAGTGTTGGTACTCAGGTCCAAGATGATGTTGTTCTGGTCCAGGAAGTCCAGTCCGATGATCACTTCGTTTGATACGTCAGCCACAAGCACTGGATGCTTTATCACCCGTCGACCAATGACGAACTCCAGTGATGCTTCGCCATGTACCGGTGCGGTCTCTCCGGTCGCGGTTATTAGCTGGAGGTTCCTTTGTGTGGGTTGCACTCTCCACTTCGGGATCACAGTGGGATTGACGATGGTCCTCGATGCTCCCGTGTCGATCAGCATGGGCCAGCTCACTCCGTTGATGACTCCGTCGACCATCAGGCTGCTATTGTCCCTCCGTAACTTCGTCACACGCACTTGGACTGCCGGGGCTTGACGACTGTCACAAGCCAACCTTTGCCCCCCAAGGCTGGCTAATACTCGTTTCCCTGGGCGGCGCGGTCTTCAGACGACTGATTTCCCGTCGGATACCCTCGGCGGCGGCGATCACCGCAGTCCTTGCTCAGGTGGCCTTTCTTACCGCAGGCCCAGCAGGTCGGTAGTCCTCTACCAGGCCGCCTCTCCGGTTGTCTTCCGGCTGTGTCGTTGCTGGTAGTGGCGCGACTGTCGAAGAAACGGCTTAGCGCCTCCATCAATTCGTCGGCCAGGGGCTTGGTCTCGTTGGTTTTTACTGGTTCGTCGACGTCCACTTGACGCACCCGCGCGTGCATTCTAGATGCCTGTTTTGCCGTCTCGAATTCAAGTGCGTGGCTCAGCGCATCTGCCAGGGTCTTATTGCGCGCGAGTCGCAGCGCCTGTTGAGTGTCCGAGTCCCGTAGCCCGTCGGTGAAGGTCTGCGTCGCAATCTGTTCCAGAAAGTCGGCCGGCGCTGTTGGATAGGCGAGCCTTACGAGGCGTGCGATGTCCATCTCGAACTCCTGCAGGGTTTCCGCGTTCTTCTGTACCCGGGTCCGGAGCTGCATCTGGTAGGCCTGCTGAAGATGGCTATCTCCATATCGGGACTCCATATGGGCGATCAGTGAAGCGTAGTCCTGGGATCCAGTCGGGATGGCCTGAAGGACGTTAAGGGCGTCGCCTCTCAGCGCTACAATGAGAGCTGTAGCCTTTTCTGTGTTGTTCCAGTTATTTATGGAACAGGCTGCCTCGAACTGACGTAAGTAGGTGCTCCACGGGATCTTTCCGTCGAAGGTTGGGGGCGTCACTCTGCTATGTCCCGTTCCTGATATTCCCGGTGTAACGGTGGGCGGGCGTTGGCGCAGCTCGGCAACTTCCTCTCGTAGAGCGTTGAATTCCTCTTCCACCCCCGTCAGTGGGCGTTGGCGCAGCTCGGCAACTTCTTTTTGTAAGGCGTTGAATTTCTCCTCCACCCCCATCAGCGGGCGTTGGCGCAGCTCGGCAACTTCCACTTGTAAGGCGTCGAACTTCTTTTCCACTGCTGCGACTTCCTCACGTAGGCCCTGTTCTAATTTCCTTTGGCTCTCCTCTAATTTCGTCAGCAGGCACTCTTCCAGATTTTTCTGGCCATCCTGAAATTTGGCGGTTAGGTCCTCTGCTAACTTATTCTGGCTGTCCTTCAGGTCCTCTGCTAACTTCTTCTGGCCATCCTCCATCTTCTTCTGGCCGTTCTCCATCTTCTTCAGGTCCTCCGCTAACTTATTTTGACCGTCTTCCATCTTCTTCTGGCCGTCTTCTAATTTGGCAGTTAGGTCCTTGGTTAAATTCTTCTGGCCGTCTTCTAATTTGGTTTCCATGCCATTTAACTTTTCTAGCAATGCTGCCAATTTCTCCTCCATTTTAGTTGTTTGTCTTGTAAAGGGCATGCACTCACAGGAAAATTAGAGAAAATGACCTGCTCGGGTTTTGAAACCAGGACCGTCAGGTGTTGTGCTTGAGTTCGTAATCCGGCTTCTGACACCAGTTGTTACGTGCCACCCCCTAGTGGCACTTTTGTTAACTGGATTACGGTGGGGGTACAAAGCACAACACTAATTACTGCTTAAAGAAATAATTAACTTTATTGTGGCCAGAAAATTACACTAATCAGCAAATACAAGCAATTAGGAGCCTTCTCCAGTTTCCTCAAGTCTCTTCCTTATGCGCCCTTGGCCCCTTTCACTTGCAACAGACCACAGAAGTTAATCCGTCCTAATGAGTCCGGTGGCCTTGGCAGAAGCTACCTGCCCCTCTTCCTCAGGTACAACAAATACAGTTACTTACGAGCACTTGATGTTCGCTGTTCACAAGCTGGGAGAAACAATGTCACAGGATTTCGTAACTCGCACAGCACTTCGTCACCACACTTCTGTCGCACAAGATAATCGCTCGCACTAGCTCGTAAAACACAACAACAACTGCTTCACGGGTCACTCTTATATAGCAGGCCGGTGACTCAATAAATGGTTCTAGATCCATCCAGAGTCCACGGCTTCTCGAGGTTTCCACCGCTGGTCCAGTCACGAATCTTCTGGACTATCCCTTTGTCTGTAGTAGCCCTGTTGCATAAGGCGCGCGCAATACAGGAGGCAAGTCACAGCCCAGCCCCTGGGGCAGTTGTGACTCAAACGGCGAGCGATGTCACAAACTCACAGCCGTAACAGTATTCATCTGATCTCTACCAAATTTCGTAACTTTATACCTTTACTAGCAGAAGTACCCATTCTTAGAACGGTCGTCGGTATTAATAACCAAACGTAATCAATTGAGCTACTGTTGCAATGGTTAGGGGCTTGGAACCTGTTTGTCGACAAAGATAAATGATTAGTTGAAATATGCTCTGAAACTAATTTACCTAACGTGTACTTCCTGACGTGAAAATAAAATTGAAAACCTCGTAGACGAAATGCAATTCACGTCACATAAAAACTGACCCACACTGTTGTGTCAAGTGCACATCCAGAGGAAGACCTCTTTAATAAATTATAAAGGCTTTTGGTGCATGAAAATTCAGGTTTTTTAGCCTCCAATGGCCAAAATTCCTAAAAGCAAAAAAATAAAATAAAAAATAAACTATTTCAATTCAGGAATTTTTGAAAATAATGTTGCTGTTTGAAGATATAATAGACCTTCTGTACGACACATCGCACGTTTAAGTCTTGTGAAAAAATCCAGGGTACCTCTTGACCCCCTTAAGCGCATTGATGAATTTTACAGTTTTTGTTGGTTCCGTGATAATCTTATAGCCATTTGCAAACTTTCACAGAAATTTAATAAATGGAGTGGCATTATTTCTTGCAGAAATAGATGGAAAGTTGGATGTACCTTTTTGAGACACTGTTGTCATAGTTACTGGCTTGCATTCCTACATTAATTTATTAAATGAAATTAGTTTTCTGGGAATATCTCAGAAACTCTTGGTTTTAGAGCATTAAAATGTAGTTTCCGGGGACCCTTTACGACTGTTAAGGGGCCCCGAGGTTTTTTTTCTGACACCAAGGGGCTGAAAATGAGCTTTGTCTCGTCGTTGTAGGCCGTAGTATCATCATCATCATCCTCTTGCACAGTTTCCAGCCGTTGGCCGGGTCTGTTTGGAACACAGGCCACTCCAACGTCTTCTGTCTTCCCACCATCTCTCAGCTTCCACCACTGTCCAGTCTTCTCCTCTCTTCTTCACGCTTTCTTCCATCCCTTTCAGCCACCTGTCTCTCGGTCTTCCTCTCGGTCTTCCTCTCGGTCTTCCTCTCGGTCTCTTTCCTTCCCACTTCGTCTCGTGTATCCTCCTGGGTATCCTCTTATCCTCCATTCGTCTTACATGTCCATGCCATCTAAGTCTAGATTTCTCTATACTATCCCGTAATGGCTCCTCCTTTATTAATTCTCTGGTCCTCTCATTTCTTATTCTGTCCATCATTGTAACTCCAATACTGCTTCTCAAGAAGCTCATCTCACTGGCCTGTATTTTGCTTTTCTCCCTTCCTTTCATAGCCCAGGTCTCCGAGGCATACGTCAGGATAGGGGGATAGTACGTCCGATATATGATCTTTTTTCTGTTCTGAGGGACATCCTTGCTCCATAACATGCTTCTCACACTCCTCCGGAATGCTTCTGCCTGTCTCCCCCGCTCATTTTTTCTCTATGGTTTCTTCCATTATCTTGTATCAGGCTTCCCAGATACTTGAAACTCTCCACTTTCTTCAGCTGTTCCCCACCAATTGTTATTCCCGTTGTGGTTCTTTCCTTCTTCCTTGTTGTGATCACCATCTCACTCTTATTTATGCTAAATGTCATCCCATATCCTTGTATTATTCCTTCCTACACGTCCAACTGTTCCTGTACCTCCTCCTCCTTGTTCCCCCAAATCATCAAATCATCCGCTAACACCATTGCTTTCATCTTTCCTTCCCCAATTACTTGTGCCACTCGGGTCATTATGTCATCCATCACCACAATGAAAAGTAACGGTGCCAGTGCACTTCCTTGTTTCAGGCCGTTTCTCGGTTCCACCCAGTCCGATCTCTCTCCTCCCACTTTCACTCAGCTCACGCTTCCCTTGTACATCTCCTTTATCCTCCTTATAGTCCATTTTTCTCCTCCTCTATCCTCCAGGGACTTCCATACTTTGTTTCTGCATACACTGTCATATGCTTTCTCAATGTCCAGGAAGGCCATCAGTAGATCTGTTCCATACTCACAGTGCTGTTCTTGTAACTGCCTTACAGCAAAAATCAAATCCACTGTGGACCTTCCTGCTCTGAAGCCATGTTGTTCTTCCCTCATCCCTCCTTCTATCCTTGTCCTAATTCTCCTTTCCAAAACTTTCTCAAACATCTTTGCACAATGACTCATCAGTTTTATTCCCCGATAGTTTCTGCATTCTGTTCTACTACCTTTGTTGAAGATCGGGACAATTATTCCCTTTTTCCAGTCCTCTGGGGTCTTCCTTTCCATAGTGTAATAATAATATTAATTATAATAATAATATAACAATATAGGGATAGGGATATAATAGACCTTCCGTAGCACACCAGCACGTGTAAATCGCGTGAAAAAATTCTAGAGTACCCCTTGACCCCCTTCGAGTTTCGTTTCTCACATTGAGGGGCTGAAAATGAGCTTTGTCTCGCCCTTCTACGCCTATTTCAGCATGTATTTTAAGGGGGTAGGCCCCCTTTTATGAGAGGTACAGAGAAGAGTTACATCAATGATTGGTGTCTTGCCTCTGAAGGATATCTGTACCAAATTTTACGTTGATCCACTCAGCCGTTCTCGAGTTATAAGGACACAAAAAATTGTCCACAGACAGACAGACAAAAATTTCATTTTTGCGCGCATCCGTCATAAAACAGTCTAAAACGCGTAAATAACGCAAATTTCCGTAGAAATTCAGAAAAAACAGACAAACTTTCATTCTTATATATATAGAGATGTATGAAGAATCTTTTGACCAAACTACGAGGCAATCTGTACAATAATTTGCTGATGGCGCCCATGTTTGTCTGAAAATCGATTCCCCCTATCTTTTCTAACACGGTGAATCCGAATTGAACGAAATTTAGTAACGAGGTAGCACTAGTAAAGCGCACCTCAGTGTCATGTTTTATATGGCCGCCATTTTGACGAAATCGTAATGGTGGCAACCCAAATGATCAAAGCTTAAATCAAATTACGACCAACCTATTCATCTGATCTCTACCAAATTTTGTAACATTATACCTTCATGTACGAAGAATCATTTAACCAAACTACGAGGTCATCTGCGCAATAATTTGCGGATGGCGCCATGGTTGTGTGCAAATCGATTCCCCCTATCTTTTCTTACATGGTGAAACCGAATTGAACGAAATTTGGTACAGAGGTACCACTAGCAGAGGGCACCTCAGTGTCATGTTTTAAATCGCCACCATCTGGACGTAATGGCGGCCACCCAAATATGCAAAGCTTAATTCAAATTACGACCAACCTATTCATCTGATCCCTACCAAATTTTGTAACTTTATATCTTTATGTATGAAGAATCCTTTGACCAAACTACGAGGTCATCTGCTCAATAATTTGCGGATGGCGGCCATGTTTGTGTGCAAATCGATTCCCCCTATCTTTTCAAACACGGCGAATCCAAATTGAACGAAATTTAGTACAGAGGTACCACTAGCAAAGGGCACCTCAGTTTCATGTTTTATATCGCCGCTATCTTGACGAAAACGTAATGGCGGCCACCCAAATGTTCAAAGCTTACATCAAATTACGACCAACCTATTCATCTGATCTCTACCAAATTTTGTAACGGTATACCTTTATGTATGAAGAATCGTTTGACAAAATTACGAGGTCATCAGCCAAATAGTTTGCAGATAGCGGCCATGTATATGTGCAAATCGATTCGTCATATCAATTCAAACACAGTGAAACCGAATTGAATGAAATATTGTACAGATATAGGACTAGCAATGGGCACCTCATATTCATGTTTAATATCCGTATAGCGCGTTGTATTTCAGCAAGCTACTACAACCAACATTCAATTATACTCCTTGAAAAGGACAAAGAGTTATAACAATACCCATGCATTTAGAAGAAAGTAGGCTGTATGTTCTTTACTGAACATCTTGTTTTTATATCTTTTTCCGTTCTGTTTTCGTGTTTTTGTTTCTCAGTTTAATTCCTTCCTTTTAGATCTCTTCAATTCAGCGCTGTTTTACCCAGACTTTTTCATGTTTTTCTTAACACATTTTGTAACAGATCTGGTTTCTGAAATTTTATTTTGTGAGCTTTTGGAACAAAAATATGTTTATGTTCGACGATGTCGAAATATGAATATTATACGTCAGAAAACTGTACCATAATGATGGTCATTATAAGGAAAGGAAGATTGTAGTTTTACGTGACTGTTAATCGCGAGATCATAAGCCACGGGACCTCCTTTTTACGTGGAATCCGATCCACAGGACATGGCATTTCACTTTGAAAATCTCACATGCATTGACCGGGAATCGAACCCGGTCTGCCGTGGTGAGAGGCCAACAGCTAGACCGCTGCGCCACCACGCCCCCTATGTTGGTCATTATAGTACTGTTTTCCATTATGATACAGTTTCTCCAGCCAATCAGAGCTCATTCATTGACCAATTAGGTAAGGATACCTTCGCGCATGCACTCAAAATCCAACATGTCTATAATTATAAATTACCGATGTTCGCGTAAATAAACTGGCAAATATGAGACAAGAAATAGTACTGTACCTAAATATCCCCAGGGGCCGATAACCCAGATGTTAGGCCCTTTAAAACAACAATTATCATCATCATCATAATATCCCCAACTCCAATTTCTACACAGCGCATTGCTTTCAAACGAGGTGACAGTTTGACTGAATTATGGTGCGCATCGCCAGTCTGTAAACATAATTATGGCATTGCCAAGCACACAGAGCGCATGCGTCGGTCGGTCTGAGAACTTGGAAAACAGAGATATCAAACCCAGCGCTTGCACTCCGTTCACAAAATTCACGTGACTGAATCTCAACAGATATTTATGAATATTTATGTTAAAACATATAATAAACTTATAATTATCGTCGAACATAAACAGTCGTATGCAAGTCGCCTATAATGGTAACTAAGACACTCGTATGGAAATTATAAAACTCGTTTACGCTCGTTTTATAAACATACTCGTTTCATAATTATTGCCATTATAGGCTCGTTGCATAATGTACTATTAGTAACCTCAGTTATGGCAAAATTATATCAAGTGTATGTTATTGCACATTTACATATCCTCTACCACGCTGAGGAAGATCAAAATGTGACCGAATCCGGTACGGTTTTAATGTACAATATATTGACTTGAGGTTATAAATAGTTTATTATAATTAATACGTCAATAGGGAATCTGGCTATCATGATCATGTTTATGTCATTTTATAATATAATATAACAGCTACGAGAAACCAAGAACAAACGAAGCAACTTAAAGTAGAGTTGGGGATAAACTTCGACCTTTGTGAAAACACAGAGAGAGTAGACTAGCATTCCATTTAATGTGGCTTTGTTTAATTGGGAATGAAGAAAGGACTTTAGTAAACCTGCACGTTGAAGTAAATCCTTAGAGCTTTCATTCTTAAGACATACTTTAAAACTTTAGCATTGTACTCAGCATTTCGTCTCTCCTAACGAGCGAACTCGCAGCGAACTTGGTGAAAGAGCTTGCGCAGCGCTAATGTCTCGCTGTGTACATGGGCATGTATGCTGCTCGCGCTTGTTATAAGTGATGCTACTAATGTACAGTGGCATGTCAGTTGTTGTCCTTCCACATAGGGGCTTGTCCCTATAGCCCCATGTACTTGGGTGTGTGTAACATTTGTTTAATAATACGTGTTGTTGTGATGTCTGTGGTAATGTGTGTAATAATTGTGCTTCAGCATTCCAAGAAGCAGTTTTCTCACTTCTAATTTATGCAAATACCGTAGTTTTATCTAACTTAATGCCAATGCCACCTTCTTATTAATTCTAGACCCAATTAAAACAAAAGTTTCGTTTCTTGATTGATATTACAACTTTTCTGTCGGTCAACACAATATTATAATAATAATAATAATAATAATAATAATAATAATAATAATATTAAGAATAAGAATATGGGGATGGACTATCCCCAATCCTCTTCAGTATTTTTCTGGAAAGGATAATTAGGGAATGGGAACCTCTTGTAAATGGCATTCAAATTGGAATTAAAAAAGAGAACCGAACTAAAGTCAAATGCCTCGCATTCGCGGACGATATTGCAATTGTCGCAGACAACAGATCGGAAGCGACTTACGCAGTGGAAAAGCTCCATGAGATTGCACAAAAGACCGGATTACATATATCTTACGACAAGACCAAATATATGGAGAGAAGGCCAAAAAATAAATCCCCTTTAAACACCAAATACGGTAAAATCTCCCAAGTCTGCACTTTTAAATACCTTGGCGAAAATATACAGCCCTCAGGAGTTAATCGAATCGCCAATGAAGACAGAATCTCTAAGCTCCAAAGACCTGCAGGCTAACGTGGGCCCATTACAACAAGAAATGCATTTCGACGAACGCCAAATTACGACATTATAAAACAGTTATTCTTCCAAAAGCAACATATGCCGCTGAAACAATAGTAATCGATGGTCATTCCAAGATTAGATAACTGCTTTCCCTCTTTGCGATCATGATCGTTATCCAAACGCTTGCCACCAAGGAAGTCCCTCAGGGAAAGGAAAGTATTGAAATCAGGACTTGAGCGTCATACACATGGTGACAACCTTTATTGGGCATTCGAACCCAATCCCTACCGTTCCATCTGACGTTGTACTTTCACCACACACCTCACGTACTTGGCGGTGAATGTCAACTGGACTTACTGTTTGTCTCGCACATAAATGACGAATCACGGACTGTATCTTAGTCGGCGGTCTGATCTATTATCTTGAACACTTTAAACACTCAATACAAGATGACCACACTATGTGAAGGTCTCCAGCGTTGCATGTGGGCGGCTTCGGTGGCGTAGTTGGTAGCATGCTGAGCTTCTATGCCCAAGATCGCGGGTTCATACCCGGCCGAAGTCGTCGGAATTTTTAAGAGCGTTAAAAATCCCTCAGTATGCCTTCCTTGGGAGGGGAAGTAAAGCCGGCTGTCCCATGTCATAGATTTATGGCGTCTTAAAGAACCTTCCACTGTGTGAAGCCAAAATGTGTAGGTTAGAATTGATAACGTTCTATTAGTTCCAACGTTCGCCGCCAGGTACTGACTGCGATGCCATCTAGTAGCTAAGTCCGCAAGCTATGTGTAGTGGACGGTAGCATTTGGTAGCAAAAGTAGCAACTACTTCAAATTATTGTCTGCAGTCCTTACTTGAATTAAAACAGATACACTAGTACAATCATCACAATTAATACCAGTTATCCGACATATTCTACACACACCCAAAGTACACGGGGCTACATGGCCGCGTTGTCGCAGCCCCTAAACTGAGGAACCAACCAACCAACCAACACAAGGAATGAAACCACTGTGCATGTCTAACATCGCAACCGTAGCGCTGCACTGGAAGTACATATTAGAAAAACTCGCTTCGTATGACCGACACCATAATGATACTCAACACACGCAGTACACCCAAGAACACGGAATTGACCGTGTGCCTGTGGCGCAGTGGCTAGCATTGTTGTCTGTCACCCCTGAGGTCCGGGTTCAATTACTGGCTCTGCCAAGAAATTTAATTCTGGTTTGAGGTCTGGAACGGGATACACTCAGTATCTTGGAACTTAACTGAGAATAAATGGGTTTGATTCCCATCTCAGCCATTCTGGAAGTGGTTTTCCGTGGTTTCCCATGTCTAGTACAGGCGAATGCCGGGATGCTTCCTAACTTAAGGTCATGGCCACCTCCTTGCCAATCCTCATCTGAATTACAAATACACACACTAATACAGCCATCACAATTACACAGGTTATCAGAAAAATTACACACACACACCCAAGTACACGGGGATACATTTACTACGATGTCGCAAAGCCCCTGAAATTACTCAACAAAAACAATAACCATATCCTAATACCATCGGGGTTGGAAGAGAACAAGAGTTGACCCCGGGAGGTCAGATCACATAATGGAGTGCGATACAAGTAAGTGGAAGCAATGACGGACTAAGCTGAGGTCCCGTGGTCGCTAAACCATGTCCTACTTGTCGTGACCCCCCCTCGGTGGGAAGCGGGGTTCTTGTAATAAATGTGCAGTTTATAGACTTACATATTCTGGAATAAATCCTGTACAAATACCAATTTATAAAAAGCCACTAAGTTTCTTTTCAATATTTGTTCAGGTGTACGCTGAATTGCTCTGACACACATGATCTATAATTCATAACAAAGTCACATAGTTAAAGTATTTTTTTCCTTCGCCGTATCAATGTTTTAACATCAAGTGAAACTTCGACCAAGCTATTTTGATATGAGTAGAAACAGCACCAGTCTCATTTCTCTTGTTTTAAAAGCGACGTCGGCCGGAAGCGCTCTTTCCTTTGAGCACAATGAAAACTTGCCTTTGTTTTCACAGTTGTTAGGAAATATCATTACAGCGGGAAGGTGGAGAGATGGGCTGGGATGGAAGAACGATCGAGATTCACCTCTCATTCGATGGTTAACAAGTAGACCCTCTAGTACTTTCTTAACCGGGCCTTAGTTGGCTCTCTTCACTTGAACAGTTCATTCACGTATGAATCATCATTGTCATCATTCATTCTACATTCCAGCAGGCCAGGTGTGGGAATAAACGAATTCGGGATAGGGTTTGAAAGAAGGCGGCCGTGGCCTTTAGTTAGGAACCATCCCAGCATTTTCTTGGAGTAAAAGAGAGAGGGGGACCACTGAGCACCACTTCCAGGGTGGTAATCGAACCAGACTCTTCTCAGTTTTGCCTCACGATGCTGAGTGTACTCCGTTCCAGCCCTCAGATCAGATTTAAAATTTCTTAGCAAAGCCAGGAATCGAACCGAGACCTTCGGGGCGACAGCCAATAACGCTAGTTGATAGGAAAATGATCTAGAATAAAGAAAAGTTACACATTTCCTGATTTGTTTTGACATGTGCGGTCCGGGTTCGATTCCCGGTCATTGCATGTGAGATTTTCGAAGTGAAATGCCATGTCCTGTGGTTCGGATTCCATGTAAAAAGGAGGTCCCATGGCTCATGATCTCAAGATTAACGGCCACGTTAAACTACAAGCTTCCTTTTAGGGGGCGTGGTGGCTCAGCGGTCTAGCTGTATGCCTCTCACCAAGGCGATCCCGGTTCGATTCCCGGTCAATGCATGTGGGATTTTCGAAGTGAAATGCCATGTCCTGTGGTTCGGATTCCATGTAAAAGGGAGGTCCCGTGGCTCATGATCTCAAGATTAACGGTCACGTTAAACTACAACCTTCCTTCCTTCTTTTTAATTTTCTGAGTTGTTCTATCAATTTATCTTTTAAATTTTAAGAGACCTTTTGTGGTGTTTGCCCAACTGAAAATCAAATTTGTTTCACATTTCTCTCATCTCTTATCGTCTTATCTTCTCTTCTCTTATCTTATCTTATTTCAATTTTCATTGGATTCCGAAGATCGTTCTAAATTTTGTGATAAGGTTAACTCTTTGTCCCCTTCGTTTATTTATTTATTTATTTATTTATTTATCCTTGTGTATAATAAACAAACTGTCTTCAGCAACAGTATACCTCCATATTTATTTTTATGTTGATCCTAACGATGAGTAGTAATCACAATATTTATAAACCCTAAAGCCATAATGTCGACTACACTCTATTCCTTCACTGATTGTGCTATGCATTATTTATTACAATGAATAGAAAAAACTGTCTGCCAATGTATTGAGGGGGTACTGGCATCCGCGAAGGTATTGCTTATCATGTACAGCAGTGGGTAGCCATGGCCAAAGCTCCTTTTCGCTTAAATATCAGCCTCTGTAATCATATTAGGAGCTAAAGAGCGATAGTCAAGTTACACTTTTAAAAATTCCATTCCCCCACCAATATAACGCTCTATAGAGGTTTATTTATTTAATCGTGTCAGAAAACATACATCATAACTCACAAGGTATAAAAAGAAACAAGAAAGCAAAATACAAAGAGGAATATTCCAAAATCTGGTACTATAAGCATTATCATTTCTGATGGCATGTAACAGCATAATTATACACTACACAAGCACAGATTTAATTAAATGTAGTGTGACCAGTATGTAGCCAATTCACGTGCTTCCTTGGTAGCGTCGATCACATCCTGGGGAGAGCATGTTGTTGGACACGAGTTGCAGACAAGGAGATGGCTCATTGTCTGTTCTTCACCACAGTCACATAGTGTGGAGTCGCAGGCAAATCCCCACTTTCTTATGTTGGTCTTCGTTCTATAGAGGTGATAGCATCCCGTTACATAGGAACATAGGAACCAGATAATAGGATGCATGCCTCAAAGTGGAGGTGGGCAACCAGAGAAAATGTATAGGGAAAATTGAATCGTCTAAGAATACACAAAGGAATAATGCACACAACATTATTGCCTCAGAGGTTCTAAAGTTTGCCACGGTCGGTGAGTGGTTATCGTGTCAGTCTACCAACCCGAAGCTTGCAGGTTCGCTCCTGGCCATGGTAAATAATTTTTGAAAGGCGTCAAAAATCACGACAGGCATGTCGTACGTTGTTGGCGTGCTAAATAACCCATTTGAATTCAGTAGGTCGTGTTCATAATGGCAAAATTAATCTTTTGATTTTCCCCTAACACCAAAGTTCCTCCTTTCTCTACTAGAAAGCGCTATAGTGTCAAGGAGCTTATATATATAACCCCCCTTGACTTTCATAGCGCTCCAAGCAACAACAAAAATTCGACATGAGTGTCAAATAACAAAGCTTGCACCCGGCACCAAGGCCATATGATATTATTTTATTTATTTATTTATTCGTTAATTCCCCATAAGGAGAGCGTTACAACACAATCAATTTTCATGTTTCATTCTGGACCTTTCTTCTTTTTTCCCAAAAACCTCTCATATACACACTATGTTTCCTCTTTCTCTCTTCTGTCCACCTCTTTGCTGGTTGTCTCTCTTTGGGAGTTTGCTCAAACTTCTGTAGTCTAAGTTTTTCTCTGTATTTGCTCCTGTCTGCGATGTCTTCTGTAGAGATGTTTAGTTTCTTCCATATGATATTATTATTATTATTATTATTATTATTATTATTATTATTATTATTATTATTATTAGAGGTTCTAACCAGAGCTACATTATTATAGATTCGTGAAGTTTGTACACATTTTAGCACTTGTAAATTGATTTGTAATTACTGTACATAACCTTTTCATACTTATAAAGTTTCGTTCAGATTGAAATCATCTTTGCGAAATGTTTACAGCAGTTAATTATACATTGATTGAGTCAAGTTCTTGAACTTGATACAAAGTGGTGCTGTGGTGCACCATAGTGGATAGCTTACACCGTGGGATGGTACCGTATCAATTATTCTCTCACCCCAGAAAAATGCAGTGTAAGCAGAGCTACGGTTTCTATTGTGAAGGGTACTGATTCAATTTCGTCCTAGTTGCAATGTTTGTGCGTACCAACCGCTGCCAATCGACAGATAATCTCATAGCAGCAGCGGGGATCAGCAAGGCGGCTATAATATTGTAGGACGATATGTATCTTTGCAAGTATACGCCGTGTTGCGTGACAACTGCTAAGACATCTAGATCCTGCTGGCTGCCTACCCTCAGGCGCCAATCCACGAACGTCATAACTATTATTTTTCCATACTACTTTCTTACATAGCCACGAACTCAAGAAGTGCATGTTGCTGATAGACACATTGCAGAGCTACCTAATTAATTTTCAGGGAATTGCAGATCGGACACTCAAAGATATAACATACATAAAATTATATACGACCGATATATGGCCTTACAGTCAACTTATTAATGTAGAGAATTGGAAAATTAACTTCCCTTTGTCATGGATATCTGTAATAATAATAATAATAACAATAATACCTTCATTGCAGCCAAAAATCCATCGAAAATAAAGAATAAATACGTACACTAAAATTGCGCTCTGGCACTTTGAATTGCATAGTTTTTGATTGATTGTTTTCTTTCCCTGCAGAGCTCTAACTGGTAGCGATCACAGGCTTGTCCACATAGTTGACATTCACACGTCACTGTACGGTCGTGGAAAGACTTGTTAATACAAATAATATGGTGAAAACCATGGACAGCCAGACGTGTAAACACATGCCTCAACTAAAAGTTGTCTGGTCGATCATGGCTCCGGTTCCATCAAATTCTTCAGTAATGTCTTCTCTTTTTTATTTCAATGATGTTAGTAGCTTTTCTGAGGCTCTGGTATTTGGTAGAGGTAAATAGTTTCTATGGTATTCAGTAAGAAACGATTCTCGTTCCAGGAGAATATCTGTAATACAAGTGAAAAGTGCATCGGTCAAGAATACAGGGTATAAGGCTGGCTTGGTTTTCAACTTTTCTTCCACTATAACCTATGCACAACATATTTAATTTTTTTTATTATTTTTTTTTCGAACGGTCTTTGGTATTAATAACCAGACGCTATCAGTTGAGCTACTGTTGCAATGGTTAGGGACTTGTCATTCCTTCATATGTTTATCAGAACGAAGTTAGTTTTCTGGGTATATCGCAGACACTGTTAAGTTAAGGGCCGTAAAATGTGGTTTTCGGAGACCCTTTATAGACTCCCTAGTTTTGTGTCACACATTGAGAAGCGCAACATATGCTTTGGTCGTCCTTCTAGGATAATTTTTATTTTTCGCCTATTTTAGCATGTATTTTGAAAAGTTGTTCCTTATACCCTTCTATGAGAAGTACGTTGAAGAGTTTTATAAATGATTGGTGTATTGACTCGTGGTTATAAAACCTAATTTTACGATGCTCCAAGCACCCGAACATGAATTATAGGCGTACATAAACATAAATACGATATATCGTATATATCAACCACACAGTATCAAACAAAATCATTTTTACAATGCTCCCGTTTGTCGACAAAAATATGATTAATTAAAATGTGCTCTCAAACTAAATTCACCTAACGTGTACTTCCTGACATGAAAATATTATTGCATACTCGTAGACGAAACGCAATATACAGTATGTCAAATTAAAACTGACCCTCACCGTTGTGGAAAGTCTCCATCCCCAGGAAGACCCCTTTAATAAATTATAAAGGCTTGTGGTGCATGGAAATTCGGGAGTTTTAGCCTCAAATGGCCCAAATTCTCAAAAGCTGCAAAAACACTATTCCAATCCAGGAATTTTTGAAAATAATGTTGCTGTTTGGAGATATAATAGACCTTCTCTACAACATATCGCATAACGCACGTGTAAGTCACGTGTAAAAATTGTAGGGTACCCCTTGACCCCCTTAATCGCATTGTTGAATTTTACATTCTATGTATGATTCCACGATAACCTTGTAGCCATTTGCAAACTTTCACAGAAATGTAATACATTGAATGGCATTGCTTCTGACAGAAATAGATGGAAAGTTGGAGGTCACCTCTTGTGATAGGCCTACTGTTGTCTTGTTACCGGCTTGCATTACTTCATTAGTTTCTTCTTGTTCTTCATCTTTCGGATGGGCCAGCTAAGGACCACGACGTTCAACTTTTCAGCTTGGCGAGGGACTTGATGTTTGCCCAATATTCGCGCATTCTCTGGCTATGTTGCTCCTTCCTGTCTTTTGTCCAGATGATGCCGGTTTTCTTACAGGGTGGTCTGTCCTGAATACTCTTCTGTTTAAGTATCTTTCTGAGATGTGATCGGCTTCTAATATCACTTTTAATTATCTTCAGTTCTTGGATATCCATGTTAGCTACTGTTAGCAACGGTGTCACGCTCTTTCTATTCCCCCAGTAGTTGAGAAGCCGGTTGGTTAGTCTTGTTGGGTTCATCCACGAGACATGTCCGTAGAAAGCCAGACGTATCTTCCTGGTCACATCTGTGATTTTCTCAGTATATCTATATAGCTCCTGATTTGGTCTTCTTCTGTACTCGTCATCTATTTATTAGTTGTTTAAATGAAATTAGTTTTCTGGGAATATCTCAGAAACGTGGTTTTAGAGCCTTAAAATACAGTAGCCACCGAGGGGCTGAAAATGAGTTTTGTCTCGCCCTTGTACGCCATAATATAATCATAATCTTAATAATAATTAAATAATATAGGGATATAATAGACCTTTAGTACCACACCCGCCCGTGTAAATCATGTGAAAAAAATCAAGAGTACCCCTTGACCCCCTTAAGCGCATTATATACGTATTGATGAATTTTACTGCTTAAGTTGGTTCCGCGATAACCTTATAGCCGTTTGCGAACGTTCACAGTAATATAATTGCGTCTTACAGAAATAGATGGACTTCTGAGATTGTGTTGCCATGGTTACCGGCTCGCATCCTTTCAATAGCTTAATAAATGAAATTAGTTTTCTGGGTATATCTCAAAAACTGTTGGTTTTAGGACCTTAAAATGTGGTTTTCGGGGCCCATAGGGGTCCCTAGTTTTCTTTCCCACAGTGAGACGCTGAAAATGAGCTTTGTCTCGTCTTTCTACGCCCATATCATCATGCATTTTAAGGGGGTAGGCCCTCTTTTAAGGGAGGTATGTAGAAGAGTTACATCAATGATTACTTTCGTGCCTCTGATGTACATCTGTACCAAATTTTACGTTTATCCACTCAGCCGTTCTCGAATGATGCGCGTGCAAAGTTGTACACAGACAAACAAACAAACAAACAGACAGACAGACAAAAATTTTGTTTTTGCGCGCAACCATCATAGACCAGTCTGAAACGCATTAATAACTCAAATTTCCGTGGAAATTCAGAAAAAACAGACAAACTTTCATTTTTATATTGAACCCTTGCAAAGAAGCTTATGAGACTCAGTTTCGGGGGGTGTAACAGTCCATATCGTAAGTTGTTGTTAAAGCGCTTCATTAACTTGCAGGGTAACATATAACAACATAACATGCAGAATAACGTGAAGCCAGGGTTATAAAAAAATGAATTTAATAACAAATCAGCTATTTACAATAAGAATTAACAAGCAAAACTCCCATAATGACTCCCACTGAATAAATTAATTTTTGCCAAACTAGGCCAAATCTCAGGAGAGGTTATTATTCGGACCAAGTGTCCCAAGAAAAATCAACAATAATGACAATGTATGCGCGAGTGCTGCTCTACATGCTTCACGATGAGTACAATTGAATGCATGATTCGTCATCATCCGGAATAAACTTTCAGAAGACGAATCCGCATTACTTAGAGCTAGACAGACGCGGGGAACAACTATACAACACTTAAAACTAAACCGACACTTCCTATACTTAAAATAAACAACACAAAAATTTCCGCATGAAATTGGAATCAAACTGCCGTAGCAAGACATTACTGCCTAAAATTAGGACTTCTCACACAAATCAACACAAGTAAGTTAACACGTGACCAACAAAACAAATACACATATGACCGCCGTCATTTTTACAAGTATAAACCACTACACCACACGGGCGTCACAGACTAAATTACATGAACTGAGTCATAAACAACATCACTAGGCTCAAAGCCAACATTTACATTATTAACACAATATTCCATCCATACGACATGCAATAATCCGTCACAGACATGGCGAACTCCCCAATTAATTATGGTTCAAAATAACCATCACAAAGAACAGGTTTGCTAAATGAAAGCTTAAAGGGGCCAGTCGGAAAATAGGACTGCCTAACAAAATAAGTCACCAGGCGAGACGGGCGATTCGTGGAAATCTGCATATCTGTCAACCCACGTGTCAAAATAACCTCGGCCTCCCAAGGCAAAAGATCCAGTCTCGAAGAAGCGTGCCCCAAAGCACAATAATACGTGTGTGTGTGTCAGAACAAAGTATATCTCAGCATTACCCCTAGGAAATCCAAGAATCACCATATGGACAAGGAACAGCGGTCTCCTCAGAGCACCCTGCCTTCCCATCAAAAATACAACAACAACAAAATATGAGGGCGGTAGGACCTCTACCCCTCTTCACGTAGAATCAAAACACACACCTGACACAATAACACACACAGAATCACACGTATGGGTTTGACAGACCCTGAAATAAAATGACATAAATATTTTCCACCTGCTGGCGCCTCCGTTCAATGCCAGTGACTAATAAACCTGAAAAGGACTAAAAAAAAGTCTAAACAATTAGAACTAAAGTGTTCTACAATTACATCTTAATTTGTTGCGCTTGGCAACCCTAATATGAATAATAACCTGTTCAGCAAACATCTTACAGTAATTACCTCCCCTTCCTATCAACAAAATATGAACTTTAATAAAGCACCACTTATCGAATGTAATGGGCTTCGCATTCGCATGGATAAAAATCACGTACACGCGCCGTGTACCTTAAATATGACTCCAAAGATAAAGAAAACACAATAAACAACTTTGGCCACGCGCCAACGTACATTTAAAACATTTAGTGTCGGTACAAGAAAAACAATCTAAAACAAGAAAAAGACTAAAATGAACTATTTACAAAGTTCCCCCGCCAATCTAACTACATATTGAATAATCAATTTTTGTACATCACCGTATCAGCTTGCAGAACATATGACTTGCAACTTGGCCCATTTCCCTCAGGGAAATTAGCACTCCATCTTTGTCTTCGTAGAAGCGTCGGACATCACTCCAGCTCCTGACCACACGTCGGACATCTTGGTGTAGTCTCTTTGGAAGAAAAGTTCAATGTTATTATAATTTGACCTGGCTATAATCGCTTGTGAGTTACTAAATTCGCCCACGAATTGTCCTATGCGATTAATCAACGAAGACTTTCCCTAGCTCTCGTTTACACACGCACAATACAACACTTGAAATAAAAATATACAGTAAAAATTTACATGAAATGTACACTTCAAACCCATCGTCACTGGTTTGACAATACCAGTTTTAAATCTGCCTCTGTCGCAGTCGTTATCTCGCTCGGTAATCTCTACTGCTCTTGGACCTTCGCTCGCTGAGCGCTAATTGGAATGTTACTCAAGTCTTGCCCCTAAGAGCTGAAAATATTTGTTTTTAAGATAATATCAGAGTACTTAAAATCACCACGCAAACTGGCGTGAAGTTAGCTCACCAGAGCTCCAAAAAGATAGACCTCGAATAGCGTCTCGTCGATCAATTTATTGGAAACTGACAGAGTGAGGAGGAGTGGGGTGAAATAAGAAAATTTTTCTAGAGTTTTCATCTCACACACACGGGACTAGTGTCAATCTTCATCATTTAATTCAAACGTCTCAGCGCACTCATGTGGAGATCATTCGGATCGGCGGTTCTTTAGATAATCAATTCCGCGCGCTTTTTACCAGTGACGCCACCCATCGCGTGGTTTTGGCTTGGTCTCTCCTGATTGGGTGATTCAATCGTAGGTCGGTTGCAAGAAACTCGTGACCATCCCTTTATGACTCCAATTCTGGTGCATGTTGTTACACAATTTGGCCTTGAACTCAGCTTACCCGGTCGTTTTCAAGAATAGCTACCAAGCTCGGTTTCTGTGGCAATCATTGCAACACGCTAACTTGCCTTCCTCTTGTCACCATCCATAAGTACTGCCTGGGCCGCAGTAATAATAATAATAAATCATGAATACTTATTTATCGCAGATTAATAAGGGTTCATTTATCCTCAGCAAGGTTTTGAAATTCGAAGCAAGTGATTGATTTGGATTTCAAAAACAATATCCACAGTAGTAACAACAACATCTCTTTAAAAACTCGCTCAGCTGCTCTAGTGTACACTCCACTGACCCAATTAGTGTGCGCGCTCCCTGCCGGAATGTCATTCATACTTCTCGCTAGACCTCCCCTTCTCCTCACGTGATTACCACTCCTGCCGTCTCAGCTGCTTGTTGTTTACAAACAAAGCACTCTCTCTCCCCAGGTGCTCCACGACCACGTACATTTGAGTGTTGGCTCTCAAAATAAAATTCTGCAATAATAATTCTGCACACATAATCCTGCTTATTCATCAAATGGTTCTCTTCTGTAATATGGTTTTATGTTGGCGCTATTGAAGACAGATTTAGCACCAGTGCTCACTTCTTCAAGCCTGTAAGCATTGTTACCCAGATTCTTAATGACACGGAACGGGCCAATAAATTTTGGACAGAATTTTGCAAACACTTTGTTTTTGGGATCAGATATCGGTGGCCTGCGGACAAGCACTAGCTCTTGTTCCTGTAATTCCCGGTGAAACTTCTTTCCTCTGTACCTTCTCAGTCTTCGGTCCGCTTGGTTCCTCATGTGCTCTCTCGTTCGCTGAATTCGCAACTCATGCGCTAATAGTGGATCCCTTGGACATGGAATAATCTTGTCCCACGACCTCTCTGGCAACCTGTTGTGGTGTAAAATTAGTGCTTGGTGGTGTTCATGCACATCTCAATATCTCCTACTTTGTCAACCCACTTATTAAGATCGTTAGGAATCATTACTCTGTAGTACTTGACAACACAGCGAATAGTTCTCTCGCTCGGATTCCCACAAGGATGACGAATGCTCGAAAATATATGTTTTATCCCCAGGCTCTCTAGACCTTGCCTAAAACATTGCTCGTGAAATAAGTACCATGGTCTGATAAAGCATCGGAATAACTTTGTTCTGAATTGTATTGAGGACTTGTTTTGATGTCGTCTTCTGGATTGGACATAACACTACCATCTTTGAAAATACATCGACACACACCAGAAGGTGTCGGCAACCACGTTTCCCTTTAACCAGAGGGCCAAAACAGTCGATAGCGAGCATCTCGCATGGTTTTTGTGGTAATAGTGGTCTTGGAGGTTGTTTCATAATGAAGTTGTTTGGCTTTGTGCGCTGGCACGCGTCACAAGTTCTTATTACTTCCACAATGGTGAATCGCATCTTAGGCCAAGTAAAAGTCTCCCCTATTGTAGCTTCTGTCTTATCCGTGCCGATATGTGCTAGGCTCTCGTGGACATGCCACGTCAATCCTCTCTGTAGTGATGCTGGAACTAGGATTCGCAGTTTGGTATGATGCTCATCCACGTACTTATGCAAAAGGTTATTTAAGTAGTGAAATCTCGCTTCTTTAGCACGGGCTTCTCGGTATTCAGGTGAATCTGATTGTAACTCCTTCCTGTAGAACTTGATCATCATCATCATCCATGGGTCTGCTTCTTGCTCCTTCTGAATTTCCTTTGGTTTCTCCAAAAACTCACGAGCCTTAGGTGTTAGTGTTATATGGTGAACTTCCGCAGTTACCTCGTTCTCGTCTTCAGGATTCCTGCTGAAAGCATCTGGTATGACGTTCATCCTTCCAGGGCAATGCTCTATTGTAATGTCAAACTGCTGTATGTAGATGGACCAACGCGTAATTCTCTCACTTGCCATCGTCGACTTGAATAGAAATGTCAGTGCATGGTGGTCGGTTCTGACAATAATGGCATAACCGAAGATCATCTTGCGCCATCGTTGGAGAGAATATAAAATCGCTAGCAGCTCAAGCTCCGTCACAGTGTAATTCCTCTCGTGCTTCCTTAAATTACGACTCGTAAATGCCAAATATGATCTCTTCTTGGGTTCTTCAGCGTCCTCTTGGTACAGCATAGTACCGATTCCAATCAATAAAGCATCTGCTTGAATAATAAATTTCTTCTCGAAGTCCGGATACCCTAGCTTCACACAGTTTTCCAGTAAGTCTTTCGTAGCTCTAAAGGACCTGTCGCACTCCTCATTCCACGACCATCGATTTGCCTTCTTTAACATCTCTTGCATAGGTGCTACTGTTTCCGTGTATCCAGGACAATTCTCTTTGAAGAAACCTGTTACTCCCAAAAACGCTCTTACATGTTTGACTTTAGTTGGTGTGGGAAATTTCTTGATTGCATCAATTTTCGCTGGATTAGGTCTCACGCCCTCAACATCAATTATATGCCCCAAATACAGAATCTCGCTCTGGCAAAAGTGTGATTTCTTTAGATTAATTTTGACGTTCATGGATCTCAAGTTATCCCGAAGTTTATTTAGGTTTACCAAGTGTTCCTCCATTGTTTCAGATGCGATTAATATGTCGTCAACATATCTCGTAGTGAAGCTCTTGACCTCCTCAGTCAGATTCCTATCTAGTGCTCTTATCAGTGCACATCCAGCTGTTTTTACACCAAAGGGCATCCGAGGCCAGATATAACTTTGGTTGTCGAATAAAAATCCCGTCAATAGTTGGGATTTTTCTTCAAGTTCAAGATGGTGGAAACTATTTGTCAAGTCGACACTCGAATAAATCTTCTTCCCACGGAAGCCATTCAAAACATCCTTGATCCTAGGTGCTTGGTCATGCTCAACTAGCAGTTTACTGTTCAAAACTCGCGCGTCTAGGCATAACCTAATTGATCCATTTGGCTTGGCCACAGCCAATATTGCGTTTAGGTACGGGGTTGCTGCTTTCCTTATCATGCCGGAATCTAATAAGTTATTAATGATGTCCTTTACCTGAGCAAAATGTTTCTCTGGGATCGGGTACAATTTACTTTTAAATGGGGTCCAGTCAGTAACTTGCATGGCATATTGGAAATTCAAAACTTTTCCAGGGATGGTGTCGAAAGCTCCTTTATGAAATCTCAAAATTTCTTCCAGTTTTCTTCTATCAGGTTCCCCTACTATTTCCTCCTTAAGCCGCTCCTGAAGTAGAATTTCAAATTTGGATCCGCTAATTTCTTCTTCCGCCAAATGTACCCAAAGTTCCTGCGAAATATCTCGGCTGTCAATTTCAACCACTGCTGTCTGGCTCACTCGTTCCTCAGTCAAGTTCTTATCTCTGATCACCTCATTAGTGCATTCTTCAATGACCCAAGTATTCGCCTCTCTCTCTAGTGGACTCTCTTCCATGTTTAAACCCACGTGATTCAACCCCTCAACTTGCTTGAAACTTACAGTGTTGTTATGTAAGTCAATTACAGCATGAAAATCACAGATAAAGTTGGCTCCCAAAATAATGTTATAATTCATTTTCGGTATGACAATGAATGTTTGCGAAAATGTGTGGTTCAATATTTCCAGATCTAAATATGCTTGCTGCTTACAACTTATGGTCTTGTCAGGAATGGCCCCTCTGACATTCATTAACGGGACGGGCATAATTGGAACAGTTTGTTTACTTCTGATTTCTTTTAACAATACCTCTGTGACTAGGCTCACCTGGCTACCTGTGTCAATTAAACATCTCACCCTCATACCTCCAATATGTGCGTAAATAATCGGCAATTGTCAGATGACATTTTCTCGGTCCTTCACCACTTCCTCCAGGCAATCGTCCGGGAATGCTACCCACTCTTCTATATTAGCAACAATCAGCTCTTCCCGCTCCCTGGCGTCCTCCATTTTCAGGCTATGAGGTTTTGGTTCATTTGAGGTTTTTTTTATCCCGGTACCCATTCGTTGAGTTCCGCCGGTTGTCATCGCGCCTCTCCTGCTGCCGTAATAAACTTTCCGCCCCCTCTCCTTGGTGATTATCCGGGCTCTGTCTATTCGCCATTGCACGCCCACACTTCTCTTTCTCCGTCTCCTCGGCGTTTAACTGATCTAAATACTTCTGCGATTCGACGTACCGCTCATCCCAATTGTTGCGATAGTCTCCCCGATTTTCTTGGCGATAGTTCCTCGTGTTATTCCACCTGCCATCTCCATTCCTTTGGTAAGGTCTACCCTGCCTTTGGTTTCCCCTCCAATTGGTGTATTCCCGCTGGTACGTCCATTGATTTTGCTGGTTATGATTGTTATGGTTATAGTTATCTCGGCGATTCTGAAAATGTCGATTATTCTGGTTGAATTGATTTCGGCCATCATAGTCTTGCCGTCTCGGTGTAAACTATGTTCCCGTGGATTGGGTTTTCGTTTGGTTCCCCTGGTTGTGACTAGTTTGGTGTCCCTGAACCACTTCTGCCGTGTTGACACATTCCATGTTTCGCCTCCCTGTCTGTGGACTAACCATGCTTGTCTCGTCTAGATGT
Source organism: Meconema thalassinum (assembly GCA_946902985.2). Lineage (NCBI taxonomy): Eukaryota > Metazoa > Arthropoda > Insecta > Orthoptera > Tettigoniidae > Meconema > Meconema thalassinum. Next base: position 799,514,582 of record OX336390.1, on the reverse strand, counting down.
CGGAGTAACTCTTCAGCCTGCACTGCGGTCTTAATATTTCCGGCTACTAACAGCTGTTGAATGTTCATAGGAAGTTGTTTCCCGATGGTTAGAACCATGTTTTGTTCACTAGGGGGGTCGTCAAAATTGCGGAATTTAACCAGCTGTTGGCTAAAGAATTCTGAAAATCTGGTCGGATGCGTGCTGTGATATTTTCTAGTGTACAGATCCATTCTTAATCCCTGCTGCAAAGAAGGACTCCAGAACTTCTTTAAGAACGCTTCTCTGAATTGTGCCATGTCGGTGAATGTATATTTAAAGCTCAAGAACCAGATTAAGCTTGGGCCTTCTAAAAACTTCTCCACGAGTCGCAACTGTTTTGCGGGACTGATATGTTGATCATTAAAATAGTCATCCAACTGACGTAAAAAAAAAGCTTTGGGAGTGGTTCCTGTGTGCTCCCTGAATTTATCGGGTTTGAAATCATTCCCCCTAATGACCTGAATTACTTGGGCGGGTGCCAAGTCTGGTTGCGGTGTGGATGTCTCTCCCCTGTACTGTTGGAATGCGTTGCTCGTTAATTTAGGACTTTGACCTTGGCTGTTATCCTCAGCCAACTTCAAGCCCACCGGACTTCCAATGCTTCCCTGCTTGCCTACTACATTTTCTGTCGAAATTAATGTTGCATTCTCTAATGATCTGATTTCATTTTTAATTATGAGATCTGTGTGTTCTTGGAGTTTGGATTTCATGTTTTCCTCCAAAGCCTGTACTCTCGAATTGTATTCACCTAAGCGCTTTAAAATTGTCAGCCTGTCTTCCTTCGTTTCGTTGACCTGCTGCTCCCAATCTCTTCGGATCCAGCTCTTCAAGCTGCTAATTTTCTCTTCGCTCCTTTCCTGATTCTTTTCTAGCTCCTCTCGTATCTGCTCTTGTGTTTTGACTAACTGTTCTCCGACCTCTTCTCTTATAACCTGCTGGGTTTTAATTAATTGGTCTTCCAGATTATCCCGATTTTTATTGAGCTGTTCTCCTACCTCTTCTCTTATGACCTCTTGTGTCTTAACTAATTGTTCTCCGACCTCTTCTCTTATGACCTGCTGGGTTTTACTTAATTGGTCCTCTAAGTTTTCACGCAAGTGCATACGTTCTGTTTTGGTCTTAATCTCAAGTCTACTGAATTAATCTGTTGCTGTAATTTCTCCTGTGTGCTCTTTATTCCGGCTGTGTTATTGACGCATGCTGCCTCGATTTGCTTTAATTTATCGTCCACCATTCCATCAAATTGTATGAGTTTATTGTCAAATTTCGCCTCCAACTTTTTAATTTCACCTAATTGTTTGGCGTTATTCTCCGCGACCTCACCTGCCAGTTTCTCTACCTCCCTAACACTTTGATTTATGTCATTAGTGATCTTTTCTAATTGCTCTGTTTGTGTTACCGCCTGTTCTGATAGTTTGTGATTCAATTCGTTAAATTGTTTATCAGTATCCAATTTCTGGACCTGTAATTGGACCGTAATGTTACCGCTCATGTCTTGTAACTGTTTTTCACTATGGTCACGCTGAATTTCTAATTGTTTATTTAACTGTTTTTCATTGTCTTCACTTATCTCCTCCTTCATGTTCTTAAACTGTTCTTCCGTTTTCGCGGACATCTGCTCTAATTGTTTTTCCGTTTTCGCAGACATCTGTTCTAACAATCCCTTGATTTCTTCAACACTCGCCATTGCACAATACACAAATATAACCAGAGAAAAACAGGATCATGCACCGAGATTTCAGTCATACACACGCATACATGTCATAATATTTAAATATTACTGATACTAATTTAATAAAATTTTCAGTAATCAAAATTTACTGAATAAATTACTCTTATTTCCAAACAACAAATAACTCCCTAGTGATCTGCTTTTAAATTCCCAACCAACAGAATTTACGAACAACACTAATTAACCGAAGTTAATTAAATGTCAAATATATGGCAACACCTTCCTGCTTTGACTGAGTTCAATAATATGGAAATTTTCTAATTTTAATGCCGGGCGCCAGAACAAGTTTATAACAAATACAATATCAAATTCTAACCTTGTTCAATATCTCTAACTTTAGGAACTCAGTGATTTTACTAATGCACATGGCGGTACAATATCGCCTCAATTTACTGAATTTACTTTGCCCGCTTGACCTGGCATAATCTCTCAGCGAAATAAATATGAGATCAGCGAAGCAACAACAACAACAAGTCCCACTTGGGCAGCCATTTTTGTTTTATGAACCCTTGCAAAGAAGCTTATGAGACTCAGTTTCGGGGGGTGTATCAGTCCATATCGTAAGTTGTTGTTAAAGCGCTTCATTAACTTGCAGGGTAACATATAACAACATAACATGCAGGTAAAAGTGAAGCCAGGGTTATAACAAATGAATTTAATAACAAATCAGCTATTTACAATAAGAATTAACAAGCAAAACTCTCATAATGACTCCCACTGAATAAATTAATTTTTGCCAAACTAGGCCAAATCTCAGGAGAGGTTATTATTCGGACCAAGTGTCCCAAGAAAAATCAACAATAATGACAATGTATGCGCGAGTGCTGCTCTACATGCTTCACGATGAGTACAATTGAATGCATGATTCGTCATCATCCGGAATAAACTTTCAGAAGACGAACCCGCATTACTTAGAGCTAGACAGACGCGGGGAACAACTATACAACACTTAAAACTAAACCGACACTTCCTATACTTAAAATAAACAACACAAAAATTTCCGCATGAAATTGGAATCAAACTGCCGTAGCAAGACATTACTGCCTAAAATTAGGACTTCTCGCACAAATCAACACAAGTAAGTTAACACGTGACCAACAAAACAAATACACATATGACCGCCGTCATTTTTACAAGTATAAACCACTACACCACACGGGCGTCACAGACTAAATTACATGAACTGAGTCATAAACAACATCACTAGGCTCAAAGCCAACATTTACATTATTAACACAATATTCCATCCATACGACATGCAATAATCCGTCACAGACATGGCGAACTCCCCAATTAATTATGGTTCAAAATAACCATCACAAAGAACAGGTTTGCTAAATGAAAGCTTAAAGGGGCCAGTCGGAAAATAGGACTGTCTAACAAAATAAGTCACCAGGAGAGACGGGCGATTCGTGGAAATCTGCATATCTGTCAACCCACGTGTCAAAATAACCTCGGCCTCCCAAGGCAAAAGATCCAGTCTCGAAGAAGCGTGCCCCAAAGCACAATAATACGTGTGTGTGTGTCAGAACAAAGTATATCTCAGCATTACCCCTAGGAAATCCAAGAATCACCATATGGACAAGGAACAGCGGTCTCCTCAGAGCACCCTGCCTTCCCATCAAAAATACAACAACAACAAAATATGAGGTCGGTAGGACCTCTACCCCTCTTCACGTAGAATCAAAACACACACCTGACACAATAACACACACAGAATCACACGTATGGGTTTGACAGACCCTGAAATAAAATGACATAAATATTTTCCACCTGCTGGCGCCTCCGTTCAATGCCAGTGACTAATAAACCTGAAAAGGACTAAAAAAAAGTCTAAAAAATTAGAACTAAAGTGTTCTACAATTACATCTTAATTTGTTGCGCTTGGCAACCCTAATATGAATAATAACCTGTTCAGCAAACATCTTACAGTAATTACCTCCCTTTCCTATCAACAAGATATGAACTTTAATAAAGCACCACTTATCGAATGTAACGGGCTTCGCATTCCCATGGATAAAAATCACGTACACGCGCCGTGTACCTTAAATATGACTCCAAAGATAAAGAAAACACAATAAACAACTTTGGCCACGCGCCAACGTACATTTAAAACATTTAGTGTCGGTACAAGAAAAACAATCTAAAACAAGAAAAAGACTAAAATGAACTATTTACAAAGTTCCCCCGCCAATCTAACTACATATTGAATAATCAATTTTTGTACATCACCGTATCAGCTTGCAGAACATATGACTTGCAACTTGGCCCATTTCCCTCAGGGAAATTAGCACTCCATCTTTGTCTTCGTAGAAGCGTCGGACATCACTCCAGCTCCTGACCACACGTCGGACATCTTGGTGTAGTCTCTTTGGAAGAAAAGTTCAATGTTATTATAATTTGACCTGGCTATAATCGCTTGTGAGTTACTAAATTCGCCCACGAATTGTCCTATGCGATTAATCAACGAAGACTTTCCCTAGCTCTCGTTTACACACGCACAATACAACACTTGAAATAAAAATATACAGTTAAAATTTACATGAAATGTACACTTCAAACCCATCGTCACTGGTTTGACAATACAAGTTTTAAATCTGCCTCTGTCGCAGTCGTTATCTCGCTCGGTAATCTCTACTGCTCTTGGACCTTCGCTCGCTGAGCGCTAATTGGAATGTTACTCAAGTCCTGCCCCTAAGAGCTGAAAATAGTTGTCTTTAAGATAATATCAGAGTACTTAAAATCACCATGCAAACTGGCGTGAAGTTAGCTCACCAGAGCTCCAAAAAGATAGACCTCGAATAGCGTCTCGTCGATCAATTTATTGGAAACTGACAGAGTGAGGAAGAGTGGGGTGAAATAAGAAAAATTTTCTAGAGTTTTCATATCACACACACGGGACTAGTGTCAATCTTCATCATTTAATTCAAACGTCTCAGCGCACTCATGCGGAGATCATTCGGATCGGCGGTTCTTTAGATAATCAATTCCGCGCGCTTTTTACCAGTGACGCCACCTTCGCGTGGTTTTGGCTTGGTCTCTCCTGATTGGGTGATTCAATCGTAGGTCGGTTGCAAGAAACTCGTGACCATCCCTTTATGACTCCAATTCTGGTGCATGTTGTTACACAATTTGGCCTTGAACTCAGCTTACCCGGTCGTTTTCAAGAATAGCTACCAAGCTCGGTTTCTGTGGCAATCATTGCAACACGCTAACTTGCCTTCCTCTTGTCACCATCCATAAGTACTGCCTGGGCCGCAGTAATAATAATAATAAATCATGAATACTTATTTATCGCAGATTAATAAGGGTTCAATATATAGAGAGATTCCTTTTTTATTTATTTATTTATTTTATTTATGTATTTACAGTATATATTTGTATTCCTTTTATTTATTTTTATTTATTTATTTATTTATTTATTTATTTATTTATTTTATTCCATTATTATTAATTAATGTATTTATTTAATTTATTTATGTATTTATTTATTTACTTATTTCTTTTTATTCCGTTACTATTAATTAATTATTTTATTTATTTATTTGTATTCCTTTTTATTTATTTATTTATATTCCTTTTCTATTTATTTACTTATTTATTTGTTTATTCATTTGTATTCCTTTTTATTGATTTATTTTTTATTTCTCTTTATTCCTTTTTGTATTTTTTATTTATTTATTTATTGTATTCCATTATTATTAATTGATGTATTTATTTAATTTATTTATGTATTTATTTATTTGTATTCCTTTTTATTTATTTATTTTATTCCTTTTCTATTTATTTATTTGTTTATTCATTTGTATTCCTTTTTATTGATTTATTTTTTATTTCTCTTTATTCCTTTTTGTTTTTTATTTATTTATTCATTTTTTATTTATTTAACGTCTGTTACTTCAAATCAGGGAGATTGAAACGTACTTCGGCAACTCCTCCTGAAGTCTGGACATAATGTTGTTTATCGCGTCTTTCCTACAACAAGCACGCCCGGCAGATGAGAAAACTGCACCGTTGCACAATCCAGGGCTCAAATCTTCCCATTAACAGTGGTCATTCTGTGTGGGTTTCATCCACGTTCCTTCACACACACACACACACAAACGCCAGGAAAATGCTGGGATGGTGGTACTTGTGTAAAATATATAGCTTATATAAATAATAGACTACATAGGCCTATATTAATAGATACATTGTGTTAGAAGTTGGTTCAGACCACTTCATGGTGTAGCAGCTAACATTCTTGGTTGTCGCCCCGGAGATTCGGGCTCGATTCCCGGCTCTGCCAAGAAGTTTAAATCTGGTCTGAGAGTTGGAACGGGGTCCTCGTGAGTCACAACTAAGATGAGATGGGTTCGATTCCCACCTCAGACATCCTAGAAGGGGTTCTCCATGGTTTCCCATTTCTACTTGAGGCAAATGCCGGGATGGTTCGTAACTTACCGCCATGGCTCCTTCCATCTCAATCTTCACCTCAATTACAAATACACACATACAGACTCCGTCATAACGCAGGTTATCAGACAAATTCTACACAAACACAGTTACCGACAGTTAGCTCTGCACTTCCCCAGTATACTACTGCAGCATGAAACATTTACCACGCTGATCGTAAGTTGTTATATAATTGGCCAGCCTATCCTGGCTGTTCATTTATTTATCGTATGGCTTTTAGTGCTGGGAGTGTCCGAGGACATTTTCGGCTCGCCTGAGTCTGTAGCTGCTTCTTTCGGACACCCTTAGGGTGAGCTACAAGTTCCGTTCAATTGCAAGTATTTCCAACTTTCGCTACCATATATCAATGATACCTAGTGGTGAACGTTGGAACTTTTGATAGAGCGTTCCTAAGAAATCTAACCTAACAATTTAGCTGTAATAACCTTCCAATCTATAGCATAATGCTACCGTGCCGTATATCTATTACACTATGCTTGATGAAGAACGTAGCCTTCATTCTAAAATTATATTTTTGCACATGTTCTATAATTTGTTAACCATGGAAAGGTGGCGCTCGTTGGTGCAAAATAGTAATGTTATTGGTTTTGCGTCCCTTTTAACTACTCTGGCTTTTAGAGACGCCGGGGTGCCGGAATTTTGCCCTGAATGGGGATCTTAAACGTGAATCTACTGACACGGTTCCCTCGCATTTGCCAGCTTACTGCGTGAGGATACGAACCTGCAACTTCGGGCCAAGCAAGCGAGAACGTTACCACTGAGCCACGCAGCCAGCCCGGTTTAGGATCAATAATCGTTATTGCCAAGAAATGTAATTCTGGTCTGTGTGTTGTAACGGAGTTCACTCAGCCTTGTGAGGCAGACCTGAAAAGAGGATAGTTGAATTCCTATTTCAGAAATAATAGATGTGGTTTCCCCATAAGTTTTCACTTCTACACCAGGCTAATCCCGGGATGATTCCAAACTTGAGGCCACACTCTATCCCTTCCCAATCCTAGCTCCAATTACAAGCACACAAAATCTCTCTACTACTGACACTACAATAACACAGGTTATCAGAAAAATCTCGAAATGAACACGATGTCCAAGCTCTTAACCCTGGAAAGATGGCGCTCGTTGAGAGAGGTTGCGCAGGGGACTTTCTGACCCCAATGACGGAACTTGCTCTCAAAACAAAATTACTATGTTTTATGCATCATACGAGGGCTGCTTTTAAGTAAGGACCGATTTTTTAAAGCCCGTAGTTAGTGCGCACGCCGCAACAAACGTGTGCGCTACCTCCCGGCATCCTTTGCGAACAAGCAGGCGTCAGTTGCTGCTGTGTAGCTAACCTGTACGCTGAACTGTACATCTTTACAATGTTCAAGATTATTGATTCGCCTACCACGTGTGAGGTACGATCTGTGATACGTTTTTTGAGTGCAAGAAACATGTCGGCTGCAGACATTCATCGTCAGCTTTGTGAGGTGTATGGTGATAATGCAATGACGGAAGGTAAAGTGCGAAAATGGGTACGCGAGTTCAAAAGTGGCCGTGAAAATGTTCAGATGATTAGGTGACTGCAATTGACACGAAAATTCACGAGGACCGAAGATTCACGATAACCACTCTATCAATGGATTTTCCTCAAGTATCGCCGACGATGAAGAAGTGAAAGCAGCCAAGAATTCTTGGTTGTCAGAGCAGGCGGCAAACTTTTATGCAGAGGGATTTCAGAACTTCGTTTTAAGGTATGACAAGTGCCTAAATAAACAAGGGAACTATGTAGAAAAATAGAGGAAAGTACGTAAAGCCTAAAAATAAATGTGGTTTAAAATGTTCGGTTAGTTTTAAAAATAAAAACGGCCCTTACTTAAAAAATAGCCTTCGTACTTTGAAGTTTTGGATTTCTTTACTCAATTGCATGATAGCATACTGAAAATAAATGCATATTAGCTTCACAGCATAGGTTACCAAACAATATACTGTACATGAATCCATAGTTACACTACCACAGGTTATGAAACAAGTTTTATACACTCAATGAATTCACGGAGCTAATTATTACGATGTGCCCAGTAGCTAAATGATACACCAAGGAACAATCCAACCAATATTTACAAAACTTTCGAAAAAACAGGCTTTCAATAAATCAACTATGGCGTTTCTCACACGCACCGTGCTTGACAATAATCCCTCTTTCTAAGAATGAACACCTTTCACTACAATGTTACTGACCTCAGACTAACGGCAAGGAATGTGGGGAGAGGTATGTGGCAGCTAAGGTCTCTAAGTTTTGAAAAAAGCACACTCTAACTAAATAAATTTGCGCCAGGTCACAAAAGACCCCGCGCCACCACTCCCTGGTTAAAGATGGTCGTTCTTTTCCAAGATGTTTGTTTCTTCTGAAGCTCATTACATCAAGCAAACACTTTTCCTTCGCGCCCAAATGTTTACGATACATTCTACTAAATAAGAACATAATATTTATTTTCTCTTCTTTCATCAACTTAGTATGTAGATAAGTCATAAATCAAGGGTGACGAGAAATTTCCAAAACCATGAAATACCATCTCGTTGTTGTAAATTCATCTGGTGAATGTGGCAAGTGAGAGCTACCCATAGTAGATACGCGCCCGCCTGGGCTTTGACTTACGCTCAAAAAGGCCTCGCCACATTCATGGTCTAGAGCAGTGGTTCTTAACCGGTGGTCCGCGGCCCACAGGCGGCCCGCGAGTGCTTCGGGAGTGGTCCGCGTGAAAAAGGGGTCCACCAGCACGTAATATAAAAGTGGCCAATAAATGGGGATTTTGAAAATGATGTGTGTTGAACGAGAATAGTCCGAATGTATTCGCGACGATGACTACTGTATCAGGTTTAGAATTGAAATATCTTTAAAATAAGTGTTATTGAGGAAAGGTTACAACAAGGTGTATTGAGGTGGTCCGTACATGATTCAGTTTCAAGCTGAGTGGTCCACAGACTTCTGCGGGTTCAGAACCACTGGTCTAGAGCAATGTGTTGAATTCGTCCAGCGAGTGCTGTTCTGTGTTAAAAAGCACGACATATTGACCACCCTACACTGTAACATTGCATTCAGTGGCAAACAAACAAATGCGGTATGGAATATATCGGCTAAAATTCTTGGCTGTCACCCCGTAGGTCTGGGTTCGATTCCCAGCTCTGCCATGAAATTTGTATTCTGGTCTGAGGGCTGGAACGGGGTACACTCAGCCTCATGAGGCAAAACTCAGAAGAGGAGGGTTCGATTCCCATCTCAACGATCTTAGAAATGGCTTTCTGTGGTTTAACACTTCTAATAATAATAATAATATTAATAACCCCTGGCACTACAGCCATTTGGCCTGCAGATATTGGGGGGACGCGTGGCCAGTGCATCGGGTCCCCTCGGCCGTTAATCTTGGTTTTCGTGACCGGGGCGCTGCCTCACTGTCAGACAGCTGCTCAATTGTCCTCACGAGTCTGAGAGCACCCCGTTCCAGCCCTCACGTCAATTTCTAAAATCCTTTACGGAGCCGGGAATCGAACCAGGGGCCTCCGGGTGAGAAACAGGTGCGCTGCCCCAACACCACGGGGCCGTCAGTTTCCCAATTCTACTCCAGGCAAAGGCTGCCTCCTTTCCAATCGAGTAGGCCTACATCACTCAGTGCCTTCTTCTGATCTTCTGAAAGAAGTCCCCTCCGTTTTTGTGAGTTCTGCCCCGACCTTAAAACCCCAGTAGAGTTTGATAATTTGTCTAAATTAATTCCTGTTCAGAAGTTTGTCCTCGGGAATACCGATTTCTGTGAGTACACGTGAGTGCTAATTATTATTATTATTATTATTATTATTATTATTATTATTATAAGCAGCCTTGGTGGCGTAGTCGGTTGCATGCTGAACTGCTATGCACAAGGTCGCGGGTTCAAACCGATAGAAGCAGCTACAAACTCAGGCAAGCCGAACATATCCTCGGACACTTCCAGTACTAAAAGCCATACGCTAAATAAATAAATAAATAAAATGAAAATCCACAGCCTGCTTCCAGTCTCCGACCGGGTCAGGAATGGAATGAATGAAGCCTCCATCTAGCGACGAGGATATGAGCTGTGCCGGCTGCCGAGGCCTGACGCACTCCTCAGGGGCAATGATTAAATGAATGGCAGATGAAATGAAATGATAGTGGAGAGTGTTGCTGGAATGAAATTTTGACAGGGAAAACCGGAGTACCCGGAGAAAAACCTGCCTGCCTCCGTTTTGTCCAGCACAGATCTCACATGGAGTTACCGGGATTTGAACCACGGACTCAGCGGTGAGAGGCCGGCGTGCTGCCGCCTAAGCCACGGAGACAGTACAAATAAATAAATAAATAAATAAATATTATTAATATTATTATTGCGTACGAACGTTTTGCTAAGTTGGTAGGAGAATTTTATTGTAACCATAAATGAGCTTTGGTCCACAGAACGAAGTACTTGAACTGTAATACGAGGCACAGTGAAGTAGACACTTCATGCTGAAGTGGGGATAGAACTCTGTCAACATTTCCATCTATACTCCATTGAAGAGTAGCTCAACGGTTTTCAAAACTTGCCTATTGCAGAACGAAACGTCAGAAACATTCTAAATTAAACGGAATATTTGAGAAATACTTAATTAAGGCAATTAAAATAGGTTCACCATGAATGAATGCTGAAATGAATGATACGTATAAATGTATAATCGTTGTGAGTGTTTCATTCCAGATCTGTGCGCCGGTCAGCTGGCTGTGAAACTCGCGCTCGACTATTGACTGGCACGCGGAATGGATCGTTGTTTGGTGAAGTTTCATTTAATCTCCCAGCCAAGCATAAAGTCAATAATCCAGGATTTCCATTTGTATGGTGGGCGTGGAGGAATGTTGAAGACTATAAAGTTCTCTGAATCCTCAGAGGGGAATGGTGTTTGCCATTGTAGGTTCGAGCCCTTGTCATGCACCAGTACTTTATACTGTATATCAGGTGAAACAGCTGCCCCTAATAATATTGTTTTATGCATCCCAACTAACGCCTGTTGTCAGGAAGGTCGATATTTCTCTGCTTGCATCCCCTGTGGTACAAATGCACTGCAAGCATATCCCGCAAACAATACTGAACACTAAAACTCAGCAATTTTTCTAGGTTTTTGAGGTGTCTTGTGTGGGGTTTCGCCTACGTCACCAAGCTGGCTCATCATCGGGCTCTTGGTGTCCCCGCCCGGACCCCCATAGGAGTAGCGAACTGCGCACTACCTCCCCTTTTATGAAGCGCACCTGTGCTTCTTTACTGCGAGAACTAAAAGCTCAAGCAGCCATAAACTCCCTATGAAGGCTTTCAAAAAGATGGTATATTGGCTTTTATGGCCAGTGAATTAAAACTCAGCAATTATCCACTTTTTGAACACTGAACACTGTTTCACCATCGTAATAGTTTGTACTCACATCGAGGGAAAACAATAGGGTTCAGTATCGTTTGCAGGACATGCTTGCAGTGCATTAGTATTATACGAGATGCAAACAAAGAAATATCGAACTTCCTGATAACAACGCTAGTTGGGCTGCATAATACAATAATATTAGGGGCAGCTGATTCGTCTGGTATAAACATGTTAGGTTTTGAAGGTGATGGACGATGCAGAGAGGATATCAAAAATAGGTTGGCTTAGGCAAGGAAAGTATTTCTAAAGAAAAGTAATCTGTTGACATCGAATATAGATTTAGGTAGTTATCAGGAGGTCATTTTTGAAAGCCTTGGACTGGAGCGCAGTTCTCTATGGAAGTGAAACTTGGACTGTTAGCGCAACAGAAAAGGTCAAAAATTGAAGCGTTTAAAATGTGGTGTAACAGGAGAAAGATGAAGATCACACGGCTAGATAGAGTAAAAATGAAGAGGTATTCAGACGAGTGGGACAGGAGAGATGTTTCTGGTGACTGCTAATGAAGAGAAGAGATAGGTTAGTAGGACACATAGGCTACTAATACACGCAGGAATAGCAAACTTAATTATGGAAGGAAGGGTCGAGGGCAAGAACTGTAGGGGTAGAGCAAGGTTAGATATGTTAAACAAATTGCCTCGGATGTAAGTTGTGGTAACTATGTAGAGATGAAACGATTAGCTCAGCACAGGGATACATGGAGTGTTGCATCAAACCAGTCTAACGACTGAAGACTTAAACAACAACAACAGGTTGTGAAGATATAGAATCTTAGAAGTGACTTTAAGGACAGGTGGTTCAGAGCGCACTATCAAATAATACTAAAATACTGTGTCTGCTATAATATTACAGGTAGAAATTGAAGTATTAGAAGCTAATTCAGTGTTGAATAGTTCTATTAAATAAAGCTTTCCAGTCGGTCAACATGAATTGTGCCCAATTACATTTTATTTTATTTTATTATTGATTTATTTTTGATGTATTTATTTGTTTATATATTTATTTACTTATTTATTTATTTATTCATTTTCTTAACAAATTCAGGTAAGGTTTTTGTTTTATGAAAGGGAGCTTGACTTCCGTAACACATTGGCATCACTCGTGACGTCAATACTACTTGTATTTTGTGTCTTGTGATGGCCTTTTCATTATGTGCTAGCCATGCGTATTGGTGAGGTGTGTCTGTACCAACGGACGTGCCCAACGGCACACCGGGGCGAAACGCTGGCATTTTATGTTTGATCTAGCCGGACCAATTTTATCATATTAATTGATAAATTCAGTGTTTTTATTAATCGTATGGTATGGTACACTTACATCATATTAAATCTTAATGAAATATTGTTAAAGAACAGATCGTCTCATGATTTATCATCTAAATTCAAAATATAGCCCACTGATGCAGGAGTGACTGTGGTAAAATCCAATATGTTGCCACCATAGGCTCTTAGAGGACAGTTCTGAATGATGTGCCTCACCGTTTGTCAATCGGCTCCACAGTCACACTTTGGAGTGGGGAACCTGTTCCATTTGAACAAAGAGTCCGCAAAAACACCAGAATTGGTCCTGATACGGTTTAATTTCGACCATATCCGACGAAGAAGATTAAAGCCAGGTACTTCTGAAGTGACAGATGGCATGTCTCGGCACTCCTGAGGAGCATAAATCTTCCAATCATGAGACCACTGTTGAACTATCTCCAAGTTCTCATTGATAACTCTCGTAGCTGTCTTCACAGGGGTTGCCTTGAGCGAAGTCGGAGTAGCCAAGCAGCAGGTATATCAGCATGAAGACGGAGATGCTGATTTTGAAATATCGTCATTACTGATATCCTGCCAGTCAGATACTTGTCGATCGTCATCTGTATCATTTCCTTATGAACTATCACCCCGCTCGTCATCACAATCCTCACCATTCCCAATGTCTCCATTATTCGGCAAATCTGCCACGAAAAGCTGGTAGATTTAGAACATTGACATTTCAATGCTAGTATTACGTGCAATTTGTTACATTTACTTTACTTCTCCTGTCTTTCAAGTTTAAATTCTTTTCAATTGTCCTCACGAGGCTGAGTGTACCTCGTTCCAACCCTCACATCAGTTTCTAAAATCCCTGACGGAGCAGGAAATCGAACCCGGGGCCTCTAGGAGAGAGGTAGGCGCGCTACCCCAACACCATTAGGCCGGCCCATTATTTAATAGAATCCTAAATTAGTCATTATTTAATAGATTATAACTATCACATGTATTTTTTTCAGGAGTGTTTATTTATTTATTTATTTATTTATTTACAGTATTTAATTATTTATTTATTTATTTAATTTATTTATTTATTTCCAGTATTTATTTATTTATTTATTTACAATGTGTTTATTTATTTACATTGTTGAATTAAGTATTTATTTATTTATTTATTTATTTATTTATTTATTTATTTATTTATTTATTTATTTATTTATTTATTTACGTTGTACCCCGCCCAGTCATTTGGACAAATGTGTGTTGAACGACTGAAGAGTGGCAACTGACAACCTGTGTTGCTGTGATGGCTATGTCAGTATGTCATTTGTTATTAATATCCACTTACAGAATAGCTGAGGTTGGTATCACACCCCCCTCTTCTCATATCTGCCTAATGAGGATGGGTTTAGGTCGTTAATGCCCTCAGACCCAAATTATTTTTTGCAGGTTGAGCTGGGAGTCGAACCCGGATCTCAGGGATGACAGCCAAGAATGTTAGTCACTACACCACGAGATTGCCATTCTTTCAACTCTGAACTAATGTTCTTATGGCAGTACAATAATACTCCACACTCCTCTACCTCATACTCTGGCTAATGTAACACGCCGAGTGTTTGAGCGTTAGACAGCTGTTTGAGTGCTTGTCTTGCCTCTGAGAATGAAACCTGACCGCCACAGTGTGCCCTTGTTTATTTTAGTTTCTTCATTTTGCGCTCCTTGTGCTGTCTCGCGTAACAAGATTCAATGTTGTGCTTGCTTTATCTCCCCTCAGAGCGCCAGGAAATAGGATTTTCACTCGAGTTAAATCATTGCCTGCCTTTAAACAGCATTACAACGCTACTTTGTGCGAGTCGAGCTGTTCTGCTCCAGTTAGAGATTGCCTGTCTGCTTGCATTGTGTCACTTCCAGCATGCTCTTCACATTTACGTGTTTTGCTTCGTGGGAATCATTTTCAGAGATACAGGATGACTCAATAATCGAAGCCTGTGATCTACGCCAGGGGTCGCAAGTTAAGCCTGTAGGCAATGTGCGATCCTGGCCTGGTGTAGAATCTTCCACTCAGGTTATCATCATCATTGGCAATCACTCGCGAACGAGTATAAAATTGTCTTCCAAATCATTGATTGGTGGGTTCTCAGGTGACTGTAGAGACCGATCTTCGAGCCACAAACTCTTCCACACTGGTGGCTAGTTTTATCATCACCTAGGTACTGAGGGTTGTATCTTCTCATAGACTCCAGTTCATTACGAGCGATTCGCTTCAGAGCCTCAGCACGCCGGCGGTTCTGCTCGAAACGTAGAGGGCCATTGTGGACGAGTCGACGCCATGCCAGATGGTCATCTGCTGTAATCTCCCAATTTGGGATGTTAATCGAGCATTTCTTCATGTTTGACTTTAAAGCTTCCTTGAATCTCTTCCTCTGTCCTTCCTGATGCCGCTTGCCACTTGTTAGTTGAGCATACATAATTTGTTTAGGAAGGCGAGTATCTGGCATGCGAAGGACATGACCAGTCCACCTCATTTGACGTTTCAAGATCATAGCCTCCATGCTGGTAGTGCTAGCGTCTTCCAGGACACTGATGTTTGTTCGTCGATATTGTCAGCTGATTTTAAGGATCCTCCTCGGACAACGTTGTTGGTACTTCTCTGAGCAATTTATGTGCCTTCTGTAGGGAGTCCAGCATTCACATCCATAAAGAAGTGTTGGTATTACAATAGCTTGATATACAAGGAGCATTGTCCGAGTGTTTACATCCGCATTGCCGAAGACCCTCTTTCGCAATCCACCGAAAGCTGCACTGGCGCAATTCAAGCGGTGTTGGATTTCAGCATCAATATTGGCATTAGCTGAGAGATGACTACCAAGGTATGGAAAGTGCTCAACATTCAATAATACCTCGCCCTCGGTACGGTGACCATATTTTCAACAGTCAAAAACGGGACTGCCTTGTTCGGGGGGATTGTTGGAGGATAGAGAGATTATAGTTAAACTCTAACATAGAGTTCTTTTTAAGTTAATCAAAAGTCAAGTCAGCCCCTGGCACTATACAGCCCATGAAGGGCCTAGGCCAACCAAGCGACCGCTGCCCAGCCATTTGGCCTGCAGATATTGGGGGGACGCGTGATCAGCGCATCGGGTCCCCTCAGTCGTTAATCTTGGTTTTCGTAATCGGGGCGCTGCCTCACTGTCAGACAGTTACTCAATTGTCCTCACGAGGCTGAGTGCACCCCGTGCCAACCCTCACGTCAGTTTTAAAATCCCTGACGGAGCCGGAAATCGAACCCGGGGCCTCCGGGTGAGAGGCAGGCGCGCTACCCCAAAAATTTAATTTTAATCCAATGTATGGGGATAAATGAATACAAAGTTTATAGTAGTGTTTTCTTTATTTATGCAAGTACCTTAGAAGTTTTCTTAGAAACATTAGTAAGTTGATTTTTAAGTTTCTTACTTTACATCTTATGTTTACAATAACAAAAGAAAAATTATTTCTGAGTCTTTACAGGCGCCTGAATTCTTTACGAACTAGGACAAGGTCGCGGATATTTCAAAACAAAACGTATTTCTTGTTGAATGGCGCATATTTTTCAGAGGATTATTATTAATTTTTTCAAACTTAAAAATCGGGACATTTTTATTAATATTCTGGATGCCGGGACATGCTCCTTTAGATCGGGACTGTTCGGGACGTATGGTGACCGTAGGTATGGGATACTTGGCTCGCTAACACCCATATTCTTGAAATTATAATGATTTTCAGTCAATGAACACGATAGAAGAAGGTAAATGCAAAACCACACAAGTCTACTTTGGACCATAAAAGAGTTGAGACCGGAATAGAGTTTATTAGACAGTTACACATTATGTATAGTCCAAAACAACATAAGTTCCCATGTGGAAGTATTTATAATTGTAGGAAGGAAATTAAGGCAGTAGCAAAACATCACCTCTGAAAGCGCCAAGAGCAAGAGACATATTTTATTTTTATTTTTTATTTTCCGTGTGGCTTCCTGGGAGGCCAAGTGCAGGTCTATCTAGTTGGCGCCCGTGGGCGACCTGCGCGTCTTTGTAAGGATGAAGTGATGATGAAGACGTCACATACACCCAGGCCCAAGCCACGGGAATTAACCCCAGGAGATTAATATCCCTAATGGCCCGGCCGGGAATCGAACCCGGGACCCTTCAGGCCAAAGCCTAGCACGCTAACCATTTAGCCATGAAACCGGACAGAGACATAATGAAGTATATAGAGCAGTGGTTCTGAACCCGTAGAAGTCTGCGGACCACTCAACCTTGAAATTGAATCATGTATGGACAACCTCCTCCCTCCAATACACCTTATCAGTTGTAATCCTTTCTCAATAACACTTAATTCAAAGATATTTCAATTCAAAGTCTGATAGTCATCGCCGCGAATAAATTCGGACGATTCTCGTTCAACGCACATAGTTTTCGTAATCCCCATTTATTGGCCACTTTTTTATACCTATAGGTGGACCCTTTTCTCCCGCGGACCATCGGTTAAGTACCACTGATATAGACAGTATCCCTAGTGAGTTTAAGTTATCGTATCAAGAGCTGGTAAAGAACTAAGGAAACTTTACTAGTGATAACGATAATACAAAGAGTAGTAGTGAACTTTGGGACATTAACAGTGGTTACAAGTTCATAAATAACAATATTTTTCATGTATTTTGCTTTGTTTTGTTATTTCAATAGGTCATTGTATTTCTTAATAAATATGGAGAGTTACAAAATAGCATATGTCCAAGCACTTAATATATTGTTTTAGAAGAAGTCATTTGACATACAAAACCAATACCTTTACACAACTTATCTGGGAGTCATTTCTAGCACTGGTAAAAGTGTGAATACATGATAGTTGTTAAAAGGTCAGTTCAGATGGTATTGTACAGGCTACTTACCGTATCTGGTTGAGTCGTACAGGGTCCTGATGAGAGCAGTTAACTTCGTCACTAAGCAAGCGAACTTGGAGGCCATTCACCTCTTTCAGTATCTCAGCAATTCATCACATAGACCATAACTAACAATATTGACTACTTGCATAATTTTAACAACACTGCAACTAAATACGTGTACACATTGTAAATACTTTCACCCATACTTTTAGACATAGATTTAATAGCCTAAGTGTAATGGATCTGATGATGATCGCTTGACGATCGAAACTGGTCAACCAAGTGTATCTGTTAATCCCATATAAACACCATAATTGATAAGAAGACCTAAGCTCCGTGCGCTGTCAACCTCGAAAAACAGTTGAACAGGACAAAAAAGTAGAAGGGGGAGGTGTTGAGGTGTGGTGACGGTGTCCGGACAGTTCCCCACACTGACACTTCCACACACTGCCCAAAATACTGACACTTCCACACAGTGCTTGGACGTGGCTACCTGTTGAATGACTCAGAAATAATCTCGACTGATATTTCCACACACATCTCCCCCTCCCACAAGGCTACTATGGAAAAGATCAAGTTGAAATTTGGCCTACTGTTGTTTAGCACTTTTAATATCTCTGGAATCACATATTATATTCTTTAACTACTAAACTACTGTATAAGGTATGAGGAGAAAAAGTTTAATACTCTTCAGCTATTATGAGTACAATTTTCGTTTTCTTATGTACATTCATTGCTTGTTTTAGAATATAGGATAGATGGTTTGTTTTCAGGTTATGGCTTCGTTACCGAAATGCCTAGGACAGAGTCTATGATGAGGTCACTTTATCGACACAAAAGCAGTGGCCAGGGAAGCACAAAGGAGCCGGAACACAGAGAAAAAATAGTGTTTGATATCAATACGTTGACTATGATTGACGGTTCGTCTTTCCTTTTGGCTGACGACGGAAATGAAGAAAGAATTATTGTTTTTTGCGGCAGCAAAGGAAAAGAGAGCTTGAAATGTTTTACCCATTTTTTATGGATGGTACTGTGCCCGTTCGTCCTGGGGATGCGATGACCCATCTGCTATAACATCACATCCCTGGAGTTCCAGGACAGAGCGGAGTTAAATGAACCTCTAGTCAAATAAGGAATGTGTCGGAAATTCAGTTGAATTCTTGAAAAAGCAGTGGGTTTCACGAGACAAAGTATCTCTAGGGTCGTTACGGGCTTAAGTTAATAAAAATAATTCAAATATAAATGGGCGCCATCAACTGAATTCCTAGCAAAACCACTTCCTTTCCGGATAAGCCTTACTCAAGACAAGGAAAGAAAAAGGAACATCACACCATCATCAGATCACAACTAAGATAAAAACAAATTTATTTTACTTTGATAGTCAGACAGACATTTTAAATATAATTCCTACCTAAGAGTATGGTCGAATGGAAAGTTAAATTGTCATTGTCCAAAAATCGAACCATCTCCTTTCTAATGCAAAATTATTTCAATCCACATAACAAGAAAAATGTATAAAGTTCTCTTGGGTTCTCAGGATCACTGTAGCACTATGTCTTTCGTCACTGACATTTGTGAAACCTGAGACCTAATTCTCTTTAATTTAACATCAATGTGGATTTAATTAAGTTATTAAGCTGTCTAAACATACACATATAATAATCACTCATGTTAAATATCACATAAATTATGGTTTGCATGGTATAATTTGAACGTAGAACATGTTAATCAAATGTTCCTAAACATTGAATAATTAATTTACATTATTTACATCGTCATTAATCTCTTATCTGTGAATTACAGAAAATTCAAATTCTCATTGGTCATCCTCATCATTATTATCAAAATTAAATATTTCTCACCTTAATTCTCACTTCAAAATTCCAAATATTCCTGTCAGAATCGTTAATTCATCACCATTACATCATTTAAATTCACATTTCAAGTTGCAATTCCTTCGAATTATCTCTCAATTGAATTTATTTAATTGCATATAAATTCATTAATCATCAGCTTCTTTAATTAATCATCACCTTCTAATTCAGTTATTCATCATCATTACAATCGTCTAATAATTTATTTCAATCAGTTTAATTAATTCAAAATTTAATTCATCCACTTATTTAATTCATCGATTTATTTCAAAATTTAATTTATCAACTTATTCAAATTTCAATCATCTGGTTATTTAAATTATTATTATTTCATCTAGTCATTCTGATTTTTATTTCATTAGGTCAGATCGTTAATATGCTTAAATCTCAGATTATTATTTCATTAATTATTATTTTCAGAAAATCTTGTATTATCAACTTCATTTATTTGTTTAATTTCCTAACAAATTGTTTAATAAGGTTTATAGAATGTTGTCTTACAGTTTTATTACTTCCAAGTTATATCTCGTATTTAATTATCATGCCAAAAATATTATTGTCTCCACGACATCACGTTGGATCTAACTATCCACAACGACATTATATTTCTTCAATATTCCAAATATCACATTTGAATATAAGAATTGCTACAAAAACTCCATAAATATTCAGCACATACAGCATGAATCTCAACAAATACGCTAGACTGGGTATGACAACCTCATGTCCGCTTCAAAATACATTATCAACGTTGCAACTACCAAATGGCAAATTCCACAAAATGCCTATCACAAACTTCATTTAACCACGTTGCATGATCTACAAAAATATATAAATGGCTTCAAATTATTAACGCACATAATCTCCAATGACTGTAATTACTCTGATCATATCTAGACAACTTCTTAAACAATTGGAAAAACATTACTTCAGTAATTTATGATTTGCTTTCAAATAGCATAAATTCTCTTTCACAAGTTTCATAATTCACATCGTAGAAAAACACCAATGTGCTATAATCTCTCACATCAAAATCTGCAATACTGATCTGCCTTAAAATAATTATGACCATTAATGATTAATCTTACTAGATTAAATTACTTTAAATCCTTCTCAAAGGTATCAAACACAATTATAAAAATCATCAAAGCATCAGCTGTAATAGCTGTTAAACTGAAATTACTCTCAAAAGAGTATAGCAACAAAATATTGGATTGGCAAACAAGAATTACTAAATGCAATCCTGTTGACATTTATCGTTACTTTATTTAACAAATTCTCGACTGATATGTGACTAGTAGTTCCTTGTTTAATTCACTTACATCTCGTGTACATTCGGATGATAAAATGAGTTCCTCAATGGCGAGTAAGATGTGTAACCACCGTGCAATCGTATAAATACGAAGGACCTCGCCCCGTCGACTTGGATGATAGTTCCCTGAACGGTGGGTAAGGTGAGTAGCCACCATACAATCGTATAAATACGAAGGACCCCACCTCGTAGGCTATATGAGTGAATGTACTAGAAAGGAATCAACAAGTTTCTAGTTGTCATATAAAAGCGATGTTCATTCACTAAAGTGAATAACTTCTTAATATCTCCAAACAATCCAATGGAAAAAAAACTCCCTACTGATGAATAATACACACTCGCTAGTATGTAATGAACTGACGAAGTAGTTTCTGATAATCAATTGCAGATCACGAGTTCGAAATACTCGTTACTCAAAAAAAAACTATCCATGAAAAATATCCTAGCTGGAAAAATGTCTATAAGACCAAACATCTTCTTAATAAAGTCAAACAACGGTGAGAATATCGAATAATGATGCCTGCCATATCATACGGTCACTCCATATTCTAGCAAATTCGAAGTATATAAATTCAAACCATGTCTTAATAATCAAATCACTCCTATTAGAAAAATATACATGTGTGCCCAGTATTCATGAAAATAATCGTATCAGGTAGATAGAACTCTTACAATACCTTTCATTATCAGTTGTAATATAATTTCCAAGATCGTCGATTTTCCCTACCTAAAGATTTCTCGTAAGATCGGCGTGAATATCATTTCATCCATGAAATGACGCTTTTCTTCGAAATCCCAAGCGAATCAGCTGTTGGACTCCTCTCGTCAGGAACCGAATCCATCGCTCTGTGGTGCCATCTTGTCTCTATTCACGTTTACTCGATCATGTTGAACCTCGGATTACCCATAGCGGATATCGTCCAACTCCTTCTCGAAAAGTTCATGGTAACAGCGGACCCCCTACTCTTCTTCTAATATACGCCACTGTTCCGATAAATGTTCAGTTTGAGAATTGTAAGTCCACTCTCAACTTACTGCAAAGTTCTACTTGAGTAAAATAAAAATTTTACTAGATAGTGTTCATGATTACGATACACCCTGTATCTGTCTATAATTTGTAATCCATGAAAATGGCATAAGATAAAATTCTTATATATGCACGCTGTAATGTTCATCAGAGCCTATGCTAAACATTCAGTTTACTTGGAATAGTAAAAAGTCGCTTTGAATGTATTATATAACAGCATGGTTATAAGGTTATTTGTGAAAGCCTGTGTTCGAACAACGTCGAAATGAAGCTTGAAACAAAGTCTTCATATGCGATCAGTGTGGTTTTGAAATACCCCGGCTATCTACAATTGTCTTCTCGGCTAGGTCGCCTGTATCAACGACCCGCGCGGCCCCTGTTGCTCGGTGATGCGAGAAATGTCGCCTACACTTGCCGTGACGGTTTACGTGTGTTGCGTGACCTTCAATGCCCGTCTCGCTGTGCTATAGGGCTGCTCTGTACTGCTCGCCTCATTGAGCTCAACTGAACTGCTAAGCGCTGTGTCCCAGCTTATGAGCTCCGTGCGGCACGTGGCTAATTCTCCCCCACCACAGTGCTCCTGCGTCATGAACATAGTCTCGAACCCGAATCCTCTCGGCTGTTCTGTTATACAATAACTTATTTCCATAAAATTATTTCCACATATAATGCATGTCATATATACTCTTCTAAGTTGTTTTAACTTATTATAATCCCATATATATTTCAATAAAGCTTCACATCTTTATTAATAATTCTATCTTCTCACAGATTTCAATGCCTCCTTGATTCTTGACCTCCTACGTCATCTTGGCTTTCTTCTTGACGCGATCGATGCGCTATCTTGTCTGCTTGCTTTCCAAAACCTCAACTACAGCTTAATGTCAGCTGGCGTAGCCGATAGCCTAAAATAGGTATCGGGTACATCTCTCCCGTACATCTCCTTTTTTTTTTATCAGGATTGAGAAAAAAAATACACTCTCAGGCATTCAATATATTATACATGTACACGATAGCTCTATAATTTCCTTTACTCAGCATGATGGTATTTCCTGATGCTAGCTGCATTAAAAGTTCCTACAACTTCATCAGTATCCATTCTGACAATCTTATAGCTATTATTCTGGTATGTTTGTTCAATACGGAACGGTCCAGCGTACAATGGAGCGAATTTATGGTAGATCTTCAGCTGTAGGTTCGAAGTGACTGGCTTCCTAATCAGCACCTCATCATTTTCTTGAAATGGCTCGTGGAACCTCCTTCCTGCCTGTCTCCTGGCTCTCTTCTCCGCCTGTCTTCTGAGCCTCTCTCCTGCCATCTCGACTCTTCTTTCTTGTGTGGGTTGAGGATCTGCTGGTGCCCTCACGACTCTATCCCATGGTCTATCTGGTTTCAATCCATGATGAAGCATGGACGGAATCTGTCCTGTGCTTTCATGTACTGTGGAATTCAAGCATTGGCTAATGATGGGTATCACTTCCATCCATCTATGGTGTTGCCTTGACACATATAAGCGACACAGCTTACTTATCTCCGGCATAATTCTTTCGGCGGGATTTCCCTCTGGATACCGTACAGAATTAAACACATGCCTGACTCCTAAACGTTCCATAGCAGTAGAAAATTCCATGCTAGTAAATTGTGATCCATGGTCACTCAACAAAACTTCAGGTTTCCCCATGCTCGGAATGACTGTTTTCTCAAGTCGATTTATTACGTACTTGGACGTAGCTTTCTGTATAGGGCATAGAGATACGTACTTCGAAAATACATCGACTGTTACTAAAACGAATTGATTGCCTTTCGTCGAACGAGGAATCGGACCAAAAATGTCCGTCGCGAAAAGTTCTCTTGGCTTGCTGGGTAATATTGATCTGGGAACTTCTTTCATTAACTTAGATGAGTATTTACTTCGCTGACAACTGTCACAGGTCTTTATGACGTCGCGAATCGTTTGTCCCATTTGTTTCCAAACAAAAGTTTCTTGAGCGAGAGCCAAAGTCTTGTCTACACCTACATGAGCTGCAGTTCGGTGTATCATCCAAATAACTGGTTTGATAAGCTTGGGTGGGATCACTACTCTAAGTCTAGTATGATCCTGGTCAATATATTGGCATATAACACCTCCCATAATATGATGTCTTCTAGCCTCTATCTCAGTTCTTTGAAAATCTGGATCAGTGTTATCCATCCTACGTGTCAGAAAACGGTAAATTCTTCGTAAAGGTGCATATCTCTTCTGAGTTTGCGATAACAACTTCAACTTTTCTAGAGTACCACTATCCTCTTGAATCAAATTTATATGGTTGACTATTACTTCTTCACAAGGGTTTCTGCTCAGCACATCTGCTAACAGATTTAACTTCCCCGGTCTATGTACAACAGTTGGGTTAAATTGCTGTAAGAACAGAGCCCATCTGGTGATGCGGTCACTCGCTAAGTCTGTCTTCATAATAAATTGGAGGGCTTTATGATCTGTGATCACTGTTATGTCATGTCCAAACAACACCTTCTTCCACGTTTTGAGAGCATGAACCACTGCTAATGCCTCTAACTCAGTTGCATAGTAATTCTTCTCACAATTCCTAAGCTTGCGACTGGTGAAAGCTAAATATCTATGTTTCTTGTCATCATCCAGCTGATATAGGATTCCACTAATACCTATTTTGGATGCGTCTGTCTCTACAAAGAATCGTCTTGTAAAATCAGGATACTCAAGTTTGATATTTTGGATTAGCATTTTCTTGGCCGCTAAAAACGCTTGATTGCATCTATCGTCCCATTTCCATCGATTTCCCTTCCTTAATAAATCCTGCAGAGGTGCCATTGTCTCAGTATATTCAGGACAATGTGTTGAAAAGAACTGACACATGCCTAAAAACTGCCGTACCTCTTTAATCTTTCGTGGTGTTGGAAACTCTGAAATTGCCATTATCTTCTTTGGATTGGGCCTATAACCATCTCCATCGATTCTATGTCCAAGAAATTCAATTTCTTCATGAAAGAATTGACATTTATTGAAGTTCACCTTGAAGTTCGTTCTTCTAAGATCTTCAAAAAGCATTTGAAGGTGTCTGATATGTTCTTCCGCTGTCTCAGACGCTATAATCAGGTCATCAATATAGCTTACAACATGCTCTTTAACTGCATCTGACAAATTTTGATCTAGTGCTCGGATCATCACCGGACCACTATTTTTCACACCAAAAGGTAACCTATTGAATACATATGTTTTATGGTCAAACAGGAACCCTGTGTACTGTTTGCACTCTTCTGCTAGCTCAACATGATAATATGAACTAGTCAGATCGATTGTCGAGAAGACACTCTTTCCTCTAAATCGGCGTAACAATTCACGAATAACAGGTGGTCTATCGTGTTCAGGAAGAACTCTTTCGTTAAGGGATCTGGCATCTAGACATATCCTCAGCTTACCGTTAGGTTTCTTGACAACTGCTAAAGGATTCAAATAAGCAGTTGGCATTTTCTTAATTATTCCATCTGTTTCCATGTCGCTTATCATTATGCTAACTTCCTCCTTCCATTTATCCGGAATGGGATATAAATTTTTATGGTATGGTTTGTCATCCATCAACTTGATGCTGTATGTAAAATTTTCTATGAGACCTGGTTTGTCATTGAATATATCCTCATATTCTGAAATTACTTGATCAAACCGCCCCTTAATCTCTGGATTTATTTTACTAGTTATGCCAATTTTATCTTCTATAGACCTTTCAACGCTGCATACAATTTCATCCAATATATCCTCTCTAAAGAATGTCATCTCCGATTCTTGATTTTCCATAACCCCTTCTTGAAAGTACATGCGCCTACTCTGCATATCTATGATCAGGCCACTCTCACTTAGGAAATCCACTCCTAGGATCATGTCAAAATGTAGTTGACCCACTACTAGGAACATCTGTTCAAAACTTCTGGTTCCAATCCCGACATCTAAAAGTACCTGACTTTTACATTTCATACTCTTGTCTGGAATCACCCCTTGAATTTTGCTAACAACAGTTGGCAACATTGTAATTCTTCCTAATAATTTTAATTCATCCAGGCAACCTATGGATATCAAGCTCACCATAGCTCCTGTGTCTACAAGTGTCTTTATTTCTTTTCCCATGACTTCCACACTAATAACTGGCAATTCATGTCTATTTTCCCGTTGTACTATGTCTTCTTCCTCGATTAAATCCTCGTCCTTGACCTGATATGTTTCTACGATGACGATTGATTCCCAATGATTTTCATTTTCCTCTGGAGTTAATTTGACGTTTTTTTTTTTCCTTCGCCACTCGTGCTGGCTCGATTGACATCTCTCATTGTCTCCTCGAGTGGTGCACTAGGCTGTCTATCCTCTTGTCTTGACCTTTCATGTCCACGATTATCCCTTCTGTCGTCAGGATCGTTTCTTCGGCCTTCCTGTCGGTCGTTTCCATTAAACTGTTGCCCTTGGTTCCAGTTATTCCTTCCCCGATATCTGTTATTATACCGATTCCTGTCCTGATACCTGGAATTTTGGTTATAATTCCTATACCGGCTATCTCTCGCTTCTTGATCGTATGGCCTTTCATATGGTCCTCTATATCGATCATTTCCTCTTGCGTTACGGATATTTCCTCGATTCCCATCGTTCCGTCGGTTTTCCCAGGAATCCCTTCTGTCCGTTTGAGCTGCATTGTCCACGACTACCGCATTTACTTCTTGCGTGTTTCTGTTGTCGTTTCGATTACTTCTCGGTGTAACCTGTGCGCTCGTATAATCCAACCGCCTCAATATATCATCATAATGTTCCAGCGTATTGGCTCCCGATGCTATCAAAGATCGCTGTACCTCTATCGGTAACTGTCGCGCTATAGCTTGCAAAAGCTCTTCTTCTGGCAATGGAGGAATAAGGAACTGTAATTTAGCCAGTTGTGACGTGAAGTAGTTGGCGTAATGCGTCGGATGTGACGTAGAATAGCGTTTGGAGTACATCTCCGCTCTTACGTTGAGTTGATCCTCGGCACTCCAGAATCTCCTCAAGAAAGCCATGGCAAATTGCTCCATGTTCGCAAAGTTGCTTCTGAACGCTCTAAACCACGTAAGTGCAGATCCATCTAAGGCGCGTTCCACTATCCTTAGCTCTCTTTCTTTGGCTACCCTGTGTTCCGCCATGTAGTCTCGAATATCTCGCAGAAATTCTACTGGTGTAACTCCTGTATTTCCCGAAAACTTTCTCGGTTTGTCATCTAGGTTCCTTATAATTGTGACTGGACCTGAGTATCGTTCACTTGGACTCGACGTACTCCTACTCGAACTTGGATTCTCCTGAGGGGTTGAACTGACCCTTTCGAATGTCACATTCGGTTGCATTTGACGGTCTTCTACCATGCTCGTGTCTTGATTTGTCATACTGCGGTCTATCGCTGTCTGATTCATCAATGTTTCCCCTGATGTTACATTATGACTGGTAAAACTGTTAACTATGGTTTCTAGTTTAGTCATCCTGTCTTCTGCTAATCTCTTGACCTGAGTCTTCAACTCATCTAACGATGTAACGTCCTGCGTCTTGTTACTTTCGTCTAGATCGTTCCTCAACTTGTCAATCTTTCCTTCGCACGTGTTCTTCACTAACGCGACTTGTTCTTTCAACAGATCAACATCTGTTCTAAATAGTGTTGAATCTAATTTCATCGCTTCCTTGCTTTCCGTAAACCTAACTTCTAAGTTTGCCATACCTGCGATTAATTTTTCATCTAACCCGTCACGTTTCTCTTTTGCTTCGGCATCGACCTCATTATATCGTTCTTCAACAATTGCTCCGACTCTATTTTTAAATAAAGTTAAGTTTTCGTTAACCTTTTGCTCTATATCGTCGTCTATCTTCCTAATATCCTTCTGCAATTGATTTTCTAACGACTTTATATTAGAATTGACCTCTCCCAAGACTTCATCTTTAATGGTCCCAATTACTGTCTTCAAATCTTTTATTTCGTTACCTAGATTCGTTTCTAGACTCTTAATCTTAGTCTCGAAAGATACTTCGGTAGACCAATCTTGAATTTTTCCTACATCTGCCACTAAACCATCGATGTCGAATCTCAACTTCGATACATCTGACTTAATGTCTTTCTGTATGGTCATAACGTCTGTTCTTAAAGTAAAAATATTTTCTTCCCCTCTATTTTCCAACTCGATAATATTTTTCCTTAATATCTGAACATTTTCCTCTCCTTTCATGTTTACTGCAATTATGTCTAATTGTAAAGTTTTCAACATCTCATTATTCTTTAAAGTTAAACTATTCTCTAATCTGGTTAACTTATTTTCTAATTCAGTATTAGTCTCTTCACTACGAGACTGTAATTTCTCTTCTAACGATTTAAAGTTATCTTTCAAGTTAGCTTCACTAGCTTTTAAATGACTTTCAGTATTTGACTGTAACCTTTCTTCTAATAACTTAAAATTATCCTTCAAGTTAGCTTCACTATTTGACTGTAGCCTAGTCTCTAATAACATCAACTCATCTTTGCTATTTGACTGTAGTCTAGTTTCTAATGACTTCAAATTATCGTTCAGATTGCCTTCGTTACTAGCCTGTAACAACCTTAAATTTTCTTCAGTACTAGTTTGCAATAATTTTAAATTCTCTTCATTACTAGCCTGTAATGATTTTACATTCTCTTTACATTTAGCTTCTAATCTAGCTTCTGAATTATTAATTTGTTCTTTAACTTCAGTTTCCATCTTAGAAATGGTTTCTGCAATTCCAGACATACCCGTCTGTAACTCTCCTAACACCTTCGCTAAATCCTCCGGCAACATAATTATATTTCAATATAGAATTATATAGAGACGTTAGACAACAACACATCACAATGTCTCAATTCCTACATTCACTTGGGTATAGGGAAAAATATCTTATAACTAACATGATATTACTAATACGATTAACATGAACACTGGATTGGGCACACAAGTACATTGTCTGACTAAGTATAATAAATTTTGTAACACACTTAAATGAACTTGAGATCAATCTCTCAGTAATCTAAATCTGATGTGATTCCATCGAATTAACAAAATCGAAAAGCCCCAATAGTTGGATAAAGCCAATTCTCCCTCTCTCTCTGTGCCCGTTCGTCCTGGGGATGCGATGACCCATCTGCTATAACATCACATCCCTGGAGTTCCAGGACAGAGCGGAGTTAAATGAACCTCTAGTCAAATAAGGAATGTGTCGGAAATTCAGTTGAATTCTTGAAAAAGCAGTGGATTTCACGAGACAAAGTATCTCTAGGGTCGTTACGGGCTTAAGTTAATAAAAATAATTCAAATATAAATGGGCGCCATCAACTGAATTCCTAGCAAAACCACTTCCTTTCCGGATAAGCCTTACTCAAGACAAGGAAAGAAAAAGGAACATCACACCATCATCAGATCACAACTAAGATAAAAACAAATTTATTTTACTTTGATAGTCAGACAGACATTTTAAATATAATTCCTACCTAAGAGTATGGTCGAATGCAAAGTTAAATTGTCATTGTCCAAAAATCGAACCATCTCCTTTCTAATGCAAAATTATTTCAATCCACATAACAAGAAAAATGTATAAAGTTCTCTTGGGTTCTCAGGATCACTGTAGCACTATGTCTTTCGTCACTGACATTTGTGAAACCTGAGACCTAATTCTCTTTAATTTAACATCAATGTGGATTTAATTAAGTTATTAAGCTGTCTAAACATACACATATAATAATCACTCATGTTAAATATCACATAAATTATGGTTTGCATGGTATAATTTGAACGTAGAACATGTTAATCAAATGTTCCTAAACATTGAATAATTAATTTACATTATTTACATCGTCATTAATCTCTTATCTGTGAATTACAGAAAATTCAAATTCTCATTGGTCATCCTCATCATTATTATCAAAATTAAATATTTCTCACCTTAATTCTCACTTCAAAATTCCAAATATTCCTGTCAGAATCGTTAATTCATCACCATTACATCATTTAAATTCACATTTCAAGTTGCAATTCCTTCGAATTATCTCTCAATTGAATTTATTTAATTGCATATAAATTCATTAATCATCAGCTTCTTTAATTAATCATCACCTTCTAATTCAGTTATTCATCATCATTACAATCGTCTAATAATTTATTTCAATCAGTTTAATTAATTCAAAATTTAATTCATCCACTTATTTAATTCATCGATTTATTTCAAAATTTAATTTATCAACTTATTCAAATTTCAATCATCTGGTTATTTAAATTATTATTATTTCATCTAGTCATTCTGATTTTTATTTCATTAGGTCAGATCGTTAATATGCTTAAATCTCAGATTATTATTTCATTAATTATTATTTTCAGAAAATCTTGTATTATCAACTTCATTTATTTGTTTAATTTCCTAACAAATTGTTTAATAAGGTTTATAGAATGTTGTCTTACAGTTTTATTACTTCCAAGTTATATCTCGTATTTAATTATCATGCCAAAAATATTATTGTCTCCACGACATCACGTTGGATCTAACTATCCACAACGACATTATATTTCTTCAATATTCCAAATATCACATTTGAATATAAGAATTGCTACAAAAACTCCATAAATATTCAGCACATACAGCATGAATCTCAACAAATACGCTAGACTGGGTATGACAACCTCATGTCCGCTTCAAAATACATTATCAACGTTGCAACTACCAAATGGCAAATTCCACAAAATGCCTATCACAAACTTCATTTAACCACGTTGCATGATCTACAAAAATATATAAATGGCTTCAAATTATTAACGCACATAATCTCCAATGACTGTAATTACTCTGATCATATCTAGACAACTTCTTAAACAATTGGAAAAACATTACTTCAGTAATTTATGATTTGCTTTCAAATAGCATAAATTCTCTTTCACAAGTTTCATAATTCACATCGTAGAAAAACACCAATGTGCTATAATCTCTCACATCAAAATCTGCAATACTGATCTGCCTTAAAATAATTATGACCATTAATGATTAATCTTACTAGATTAAATTACTTTAAATCCTTCTCAAAGGTATCAAACACAATTATAAAAATCATCAAAGCATCAGCTGTAATAGCTGTTAAACTGAAATTACTCTCAAAAGAGTATAGCAACAAAATATTGGATTGGCAAACAAGAATTACTAAATGCAATCCTGTTGACATTTATCGTTACTTTATTTAACAAATTCTCGACTGATATGTGACTAGTAGTTCCTTGTTTAATTCACTTACATCTCGTGTACATTCGGATGATAAAATGAGTTCCTCAATGGCGAGTAAGATGTGTAACCACCGTGCAATCGTATAAATACGAAGGACCTCGCCCCGTCGACTTGGATGATAGTTCCCTGAACGGTGGGTAAGGTGAGTAGCCACCATACAATCGTATAAATACGAAGGACCCCACCTCGTAGGCTATATGAGTGAATGTACTAGAAAGGAATCAACAAGTTTCTAGTTGTCATATAAAAGCGATGTTCATTCACTAAAGTGAATAACTTCTTAATATCTCCAAACAATCCAATGGAAAAAAAAACTCCCTACTGATGAATAATACACACTCGCTAGTATGTAATGAACTGACGAAGTAGTTTCTGATAATCAATTGCAGATCACGAGTTCGAAATACTCGTTACTCAAAAAAAAACTATCCATGAAAAATATCCTAGCTGGAAAAATGTCTATAAGACCAAACATCTTCTTAATAAAGTCAAACAACGGTGAGAATATCGAATAATGATGCCTGCCATATCATACGGTCACTCCATATTCTAGCAAATTCGAAGTATATAAATTCAAACCATGTCTTAATAATCAAATCACTCCTATTAGAAAAATATACATGTGTGCCCAGTATTCATGAAAATAATCGTATCAGGTAGATAGAACTCTTACAATACCTTTCATTATCAGTTGTAATATAATTTCCAAGATCGTCGATTTTCCCTACCTAAAGATTTCTCGTAAGATCGGCGTGAATATCATTTCATCCATGAAATGACGCTTTTCTTCGAAATCCCAAGCGAATCAGCTGTTGGACTCCTCTCGTCAGGAACCGAATCCATCGCTCTGTGGTGCCATCTTGTCTCTATTCACGTTTACTCGATCATGTTGAACCTCGGATTACCCATAGCGGATATCGTCCAACTCCTTCTCGAAAAGTTCATGGTAACAGCGGACCCCCTACTCTTCTTCTAATATACGCCACTGTTCCGATAAATGTTCAGTTTGAGAATTGTAAGTCCACTCTCAACTTACTGCAAAGTTCTACTTGAGTAAAATAAAAAATTTACTAGATAGTGTTCATGATTACGATACACCCTGTATCTGTCTATAATTTGTAATCCATGAAAATGGCATAAGATAAAATTCTTATATATGCACGCTGTAATGTTCATCAGAGCCTATGCTAAACATTCAGTTTACTTGGAATAGTAAAAAGTCGCTTTGAATGTATTATATAACAGCATGGTTATAAGGTTATTTGTGAAAGCCTGTGTTCGAACAACGTCGAAATGAAGCTTGAAACAAAGTCTTCATATGCGATCAGTGTGGTTTTGAAATACCCCGGCTATCTACAATTGTCTTCTCGGCTAGGTCGCCTGTATCAACGACCCGCGCGGCCCCTGTTGCTCGGTGATGCGAGAAATGTCGCCTACACTTGCCGTGACGGTTTACGTGTGTTGCGTGACCTTCAATGCCCGTCTCGCTGTGCTATAGGGCTGCTCTGTACTGCTCGCCTCATTGAGCTCAACTGAACTGCTAAGCGCTGTGTCCCAGCTTATGAGCTCCGTGCGGCACGTGGCTAATTCTCCCCCACCACAGTGCTCCTGCGTCATGAACATAGTCTCGAACCCGAATCCTCTCGGCTGTTCTGTTATACAATAACTTATTTCCATAAAATTATTTCCACATATAATGCATGTCATATATACTCTTCTAAGTTGTTTTAACTTATTATAATCCCATATATATTTCAATAAAGCTTCACATCTTTATTAATAATTCTATCTTCTCACAGATTTCAATGCCTCCTTGATTCTTGACCTCCTACGTCATCTTGGCTTTCTTCTTGACGCGATCGATGCGCTATCTTGTCTGCTTGCTTTCCAAAACCTCAACTACAGCTTAATGTCAGCTGGCGTAGCCGATAGCCTAAAATAGGTATCGGGTACAGTACTTTCAAGAGCTCTAGCAAGCAGTTTTGTCAAATATATACCATTCATGCCGATTTTGGGAGTAGCAATGATGAGACAAACATATTTCCTATCGCTTTCGCACTTCTACCAAACAATAAGAAGCAAACGTAGACGAGACTGTTCAGACTCCTCCTCCAGGCTGTTCTGGAGTGGAGACCAGAAGACATAGATATTGATTTTGAAGCTGCGGTAATTTCTTCTCTGAAAGACATATTTGCAACAACAAATTACATGGCTGTCATTTTCACATGACAAAATGCTTATGGAGAAAAGTACAGGATCTCGGATTGTCGGTGGAGTACCGAGAGAATAACGAAATCCGCCTTCATGTCCGTATGTGCGCAGCATTTGCGTTTTTAAAGCCTGAAGATGTGCTCGATGGATGGGTGGAAATACACTCTCAAGCTCCAGAAAGTCCCAAACTTAGCCAGTTTTTTGACTACTTCGTTGACAACTGGCTAGATAACCAAGACATTCCAATCGAGATGTGGAACTGCCACCAAGCACGACACAGGACAATGAATGCTTTTGAGGGCTGGAACAACCGACTCAACAATCTTGTCGGGTGACCTCACCCCAAATTAAAAGAGGTTGTCAAAGTGTTGAAGACGGAAGCTGAGAAGACAAACTGCGCATTTGTAAAGGCCGAGCTCAACATGGAAGGGGAAAAAAAAGAAGACGAAAATATGTCAAACTGGACGGACGGATTGAGAACGTTCAGAAAAGTTCGAAAATGACCCAAAAAAATGAAAAGTTTTC
This sequence comes from Meconema thalassinum, assembly GCA_946902985.2. Lineage (NCBI taxonomy): Eukaryota > Metazoa > Arthropoda > Insecta > Orthoptera > Tettigoniidae > Meconema > Meconema thalassinum. The sequence continues at coordinate 799,480,556 of OX336390.1, read as the reverse complement.
TGAAGGCAGTTGCCTATTCACAGAAAATGGAGTTGGTCAATATTATTGTTGAACAAATATGTAAAAAAAATTCAAAACAACTGACGAAGCCTAGAAAACTGATTTTCAACACGCTAAAATGATAACAACACCAAACTGATCGGTTTGTTATTATGTTGCCAGTCCACAGCCTGGATATAGTTTGATGGAAATCAGACTCTGTATGTATTTTATTTTGATGGAAATTACACTACATCACAATGATATTTTCGAGACCGTGTTAGTAATGAAGTACATAGACCGAGCGCCTTTGTTCACTCCAAAGGAGTATTATGTTAAAGTACATTGTCACTTGTGCGGCTGTAACGATGATCTCTGAAGCCTTAGAGGGGAGGGATGTGTGTGGAACTGTCAGTCGAGATTATTTCTGAGTCATTAAAGAGGTAGCCGCGCCCAAGGGCTGTGGGGAAGTGTCATGTAATCGTGGTGACAATGGGCCTGCCGTGTTGACAGTAGAAGTGGGGATGGCCCTTGGGCAGCGAGTGGCCCTTCCCCGATATTCCATGATTACTCAGGCCCGGACTAGGCCATGGGGGAGACTTTTACATAAAGTGATAAATTCACAGTCTGAGAGTCATTACTTCTCCATGCACGTGTGAGTAACAGAGTGTGTAAAAACATCACTGGTGTCTGTGTTATTCACTGACCACAACCAAGATTAATTATGTCCCACACACACGTGAGAGTGTCACCCTCGACGTGATTAATGTTCCACAAGTGCTTGCCTGGGGAAAGATAAAGAGAAGTGTATTTTATGACAGACATAAACCAGTGCATCTGAAACAACCACTAACCGAGGAGACAACGCAAAAATACGATGTCAACAACAGCTATGGAAACAATAACATGCGGCTTATATTTCTTTAATTCGAGGTGTTTTGAAGCTATTTTCAGTGTTGCCTGCACAAACTATTAATTTATGCTTTTCAGTTGGTCAACAGGCTATTTGCCCAATATGATTGGATGGGGCTATAATATATGTCGTAGTCAGATAGTCAAATCCGTCGTCTTATGAAAATCCTAGGCACTTCATGAAAACTGGTATATGTTGTAAAAAGAAAGAATGGTTGCACTATCTGACGCATTTCTTCATGAAGTGATGAGGTTTAGTGGAACCCACATCAGAATTAACATTTCTTGGCGGTGCGGCTATGCGAAATTTTAACAGTAAGATTTTATTTCTTGTGTCCTAATCATACGATCGAAGTCAACGTTTGATTAATGAAACTACGCAATAATCGTCATCTAATAGTTCATAAGTCACTGGCGTACATAAATAAAAATCCGGCATGGCGACCATCCAAAATATTTAGTGGTTCCCAATAGGCTATCTACGAATCTATTACAGCAATCAAACTCAAATTTTGTATGTTGATAGAGGCAATTAACATTCAGTAAGTAGGATATATGAAAATAGGTTATTTAGTTCCTCACGGAACTACTTGTTAATATTTGAAATTCGCGTGCCCGCCCCCTCCCCCATGTTTTTCGTTTTTATGTGTGTGTTTATTAAGTTTTTGAATGGCACATATATGTACTTACTGAACCTAATGGACGTCAATCGCCATACAAAAGTTCAGTTTGATAGCTGTAACAGTTTTTGAGATATTGAGTACTATCGAAATATTTCACGTGGTCTCCATGTTGAATTGATTTAAAAGATGCCATAGAGGTATGTACCAGTCGATAGAAATGAATATTGTGGTTCACTGCACAAACATTCAATTCGTTTGTTTGAATTACCAGAAATAGAAACATGTCACAAAACTTTTCACTTCCACCATCTTGAATTTTTGAAAACAGTTAAAGAACCGTATATTCTGATATATTTAGCTTTAAGCGAAGATTTACTGTGCCAAGTTTCAATGCGTTCGGATGATTTGTTTCACAGAAAAATCATTTGAAGTATTTGAAATTCAACAGACCGCCATTTTGGTTTTGTTTGTATCAGGGTTCTTGAAAGTTCCGTACTTATTAGTTTTCTATATAACTTTACAAAATTTCAGTTTGATTTCTGAATTACTTTCAGAGATACTGGGAACCGGTGAAATATTTCGAGTGGCTGCCATGTTGGGTTTCTTAAATCTCATTCATAGAATTATGTACCAATAGATAAATATTAATTTAATGGTCATTATACAAATTTTCACTTCAATATTTTGATTATGATACAAGAAATAAATCATATTTGTAAAAATTCGCCGAGCCACCATCTTGAATTCTTAAATCATTTGAATTACATTATACGCCACTATATTGAACTCTAAATATAGTTTCACTGCGTTCAAAGAACTTACTGTAGTCGCCAGAGAGCCTTTTTTTTTAATTTCCCTTGATCACAAAATTGGATTTGTGCTTATCACAATCTTGATGGTCACGTGTGTGAGCGTACTTTATAGCATCTGCATATAAATTTGCTTGCAGATTGATTGCTGCAATTGTTTCGGAGATATTGAGAACCAGTGAAATATTTCATATAGTCAGCATATTATTTTGGTGACATTTAATGAAATTTGAAAGCACAGCCGCGGTCGGATGGAGTTTCATTGAAATTGCTCCAGCCAATCAGTTTATTAGAGACGCACACACATAGTTACACACACGGACAAAAGGTGGTCTCATAAGCCTATATTCCATATGATAGAAATAGACCAGTAAAGTGCTCTATATTGAGGTTAGTTAGCTTTTATGATAATAAATATTCCTACAATATTGAAGTGTTAGTCAATATCATTGAACAAATGTCTCCAACTGTCGTTATGGAAAGATGATTGGTATTAAGACATTCCTGAAGCAATATATTCTACATTTATCTTGTCAGAGTAGCGTAAGTACATAAACTCACGACAAAGAACCCGCATTTGGAATTGTCAATGACGGGAACCACGGATTCTCATTCCGCCGCAAAATTGAGCGGAGAACGGGTCGCATAAAACAAGTGAAGTTCTCCTCTGAACTGTATGAGGTCGCCTACAGGCACCGGGGCCAACCTATCTCAAATAAATACAGGTCGCAATAAGCGAGCGAACTCTTCCGAGGCAAGACAGGTACAAAGTAAACGCATGGCAAGAAATTGTTTGCTCCTCACCTGTAGTGATTCTTCATCAGCCACCTTCTTTGATCTAGAGCACAGGCTCTGCAAAACTTCACGCGGATGGTGTGTGTTGCTCGCGTGCAAGATCAAAGCCAAACAGCTCGCCATCACTCTGTCGTGCGACCTCCGTTATCTTCTCCGCTGAGGCAAAGGCGAGAGGCTTGTTGTTGTTTTCATTAAGGGGCTTTGTATTATCGTGTATTTGGGTGTATGTAGAATTTATCTGACAACCTGTGTCAATGTCGTGTCTATACCAGAGCATGTATTTGTAATTGAGATTGGAATGGCCCGGAAACTCCATGTGTGGTTTATGCTGGACAAAGTGGAGGCAGACAGGTTTTTCTCCGGGTACTCCGGTTTTCCCTGTCACAATTTCATTTCATCTGTCATTCATTTAATCATTGCCACGGGGGAGTGCGACGGGCTTCAGCAGCCGGCACATTTCATATCCTCGCCGCTAGATTGGGGGGCTTCATTCATTCCATTTCCTGTCCCGGTCGGTCGACTGGAAGCAGGCTGTGGATTTTCACTTTCATTGGAATGGGAATGGAGGTGGCCGTGGCCTTTAGTGGCCTTGCCTGGAGTAGAAGTGGGAAACTACGGAAAAGCAGTTCTAAGATGACTTAGTTGGGAATCGAACCCTCTTCTTCTCCGTTTTGTCTCACGAGGCTGTGTTGACTCTAATCCAGCTTCAGATCAGAATTAAAATTTCATGGCAGAGCCTGGATTCGAACCCGAACCTCCGGGCCGACAGCCATGAATGCTAGTCGCTACACTACTAAGTGGTTAGTTAGTTTACAGCGCTTGCCTTCGAGTTGTTAATACTAGTTATGTTGGACACCTTGTTACTGGATCATTACTGAAGTGAAACACTTATCTGATTATTGATACTACCTTTTACAACTAAACACCAAGCCAAATCCCGTGACAACACAACCCATGAAGGACCTTGACCTACCAAGTAACCACTGCCCAGCTATTTGGCCTTCATATTGCGGGGGGAAGAGTGGTCAGCGCGACGGGTTTCCTTGGCCGTAAGTCTGGGTTTTTCTAACCGGGGCGGTGCCTTACTGTCAGACAGCTAATCACTTGTCCTCGTGAGGCTGACCACTCGTGCCAGTTTCTATAGTCCTTGACGGGGCCGGGAATCAAACACGGGGTGACAGGCAAGTGCGATACCCCAAAACCACGGGGATGGCTTAATTATAATTCAACTAACACTACCACGACCGATAGAGGAAAATAAGAAACTTGACTCCCTGCAGACAGCAGGCAATTATAGTCAAAAGCTGACGCCTCACCGTAAAACACTTCTATAGTCTGAAGTGCTCCACTGGCCGCTAATACTCTTGACGCTGTTTTGTTGAAGATAAATACGATGCACATCAATAGAGGTCTCAAAGTCAGGCAACTACAGTGTATCTCGTTTCATTTGCGATAGGATCACTCTTTTGTGATCTAACTAACCACTGTCGTCTCTCTTGCTGGCTCACTCACAGCTTATTACTGCGCCACGAGACGTGTCTTTGTTTGGAGCAAGAAACTGTATTTGAAATAAATACATCACAGAGAGATCCCATTAAGACTTTGTCTCATGAACTTTAATGGTTAGAATGGGCATTAGTATTCTAATGTAGCAAATACAGGGGAACAAAGAATTTGAAACATATTCGTACTTTTTATCAAATGGGCTTAAGTTATTCACTTACATATGAAATAGCGTAATTGGATGGAATTTTCACTTCTCTTGACAACGTCAAATAAATTGTTGGAATACAGTGACGATCGTGAAAATGTGTTACAGTGAAAAGTGATGATAACGATTTATCTCTCTTCTGCAGAAACCCTCTCTCTCTCTCTCTCTCTCTCTCTCTCTCTCTCTCTCTCTCTCTCTCTCTTCTGTTGCTGCACTCGAGTGTCGCTACTGTCATTTTTGGATTTCTCGGGTGAGCCTCTGGATGGATTTTGATGCGGTTTCCACCATTCTATAAAGGATATCTCGAAAAAGACTTCTGTGGAAAATTATTTATTTATGATCAAAGGAAGCTGAGCAATAACGATTTCAGTGAAAAAGTCGAAAATAACACATGGCGTTCGTGCGCTTTTTAAGCTTACGCTGGGCTAACCGTTAAAAATACAGTATCTATATACTGTACCCTTAGGAAAAGAAGCACTACACAAGACTTATATTCGGGGTCGTGATCAGTTCTTGAAAAGTAGTATAATTTCCAGGATTCATAGGGGAACTTAAAGTTACAAATAAATTGTATGACAGGTTAAAACAAATAACAATTTAATGCGGAATTATCTGACATGACAATAAATAAATTCCACCCTTATGTGAAACCATGAATCATTTGCCTGCCACAAGTGACCTGCAAGTAACCCATTAGCCCAAATGCGACTTCCAGGCATCCGACATTATGTAAACAAAGCCGGTCAAGGACCCGGAAAGTCCCGCACGTGTTTGTTCCCAGAGTGTCCTCAAACCGTGTCAGCCATCAAAACAAATGACTGACTCAGGACATCAGTCCATAAAATAGCTACCTCAACAAATCAGCTTAGACAGCTGTAAAACACAAGGTGTACCAAGACGTCACCTCAAGAGAAAATTACACTGATTAACAAAATACAAAAATACAAAGAAACATGTTTAAGTGTTGTGTGCGCTGTCGGACAATTGAAATAAATGAGTACTAGATGAGAATTCATTCCCGTTCGACCACTCTAATAAGTCATGAATTCCCGTTCTGCGGGTTGGAGATCACGACAATTATGGGAATACACACTAAATGGCTAATACAATAATAAACACACTGACATAGTCTAACCCTTTATAAACAATCAATAATACACGAATTGTATATTTACACTACTAGCAGCTGAACTAAGCGGTCTTAGGCTATGCAAATCAACACAAGGCTATCACGTGACATACAAGAACATATGGTTCGCCGTGTGCGACCTTAAAATGACATTTAACAACAAATCGCACCAAAGGCGCATCATAGTATCCGGTACTATAGACAATAAAAAGCAAGGTGACCTTACAAAACTTGGCAGCGAACCAAGCACAAACAACAAAAAGAACATGCCTCAGCAGGCGAACAAAACAATTACATAAAACACTTCGATCAATACGGTCGGAAATTAGTTAGATTAGCGGCATGGATAGCTCCCCATTTAATTCAAAAATATCATAATTTATCAGGCAAGACCTTTAACATATTACCAAAGAATGCATTAGCGTGCACGCTAATGCTTATCGAATTCCAGATCTGAGTACAATGGTCATTCAAACTCTCTCAACTGTGCTTTTGTGTGTGTAGACAAAAATACCCAAGCCTCTAGCCTGGATTCTCGTAGATAGCCTCACTGGCTCCTGAAATCGCGAGACATAATAAATCAATACCATCATATTCTTGAAAAATCCCTCGTGGGATATCAAGATTCACAACATCAGCAAATGCGCCCCGAAGGTTACGCAAGCTGAAATTTAGTAGCAACGGTCCTGGGTCCACTGCCCAAACTTTCTCACAATCGAAGAAATCACACATAGCACACACACATCATGGCTTGACAAAATGACCCCCACTCGTACTTAAGACCAAGAATAAATTACCAAACAAGACAATGACCTAAATACAGTAAGGTGGACGGGCCTTCTGTAGCAACAAATATTGCACACAGCAAAACAAAATAAACTAGCATTTGCCTCATCAATCATAATCAAAAAAAGACGCGAAATTCCCCCCCCCCCCCCCCCCATGTCTAGCATTACAGTTAAAACAGATCCATTTGTCACCCCCTATCTAACATTTCAGCCGAAAGTAATCTCAATAGCGCGATGCTATCAGGCGCGCGAGCGACCTGAGAGCAAGCACTCAAATAAGAAGCGAAAGGCAAAAGCCACAAGAAAAGAAAAACACAAAAATCTAATATTTACAACAAATTGTCACGTGACGCTAAGAAAAATAATTATGTCAGTGAGAGAATTTACATTTAACACAAAAAATCAAAATTTATTTACAAAACAAATTCCCCAAACATTGCGCGTGATCCCGCCCCGTCCAAAATTAAATAAATTTAGTTGTGTACTCAACACTTCAGCTTTGCCCGGTGCCTTACAGCACCCTCGTCATCGTCCATTTGATGACCTAGCCCATCGTACTACACATCATGGCAGATGAAATAACGTGGTCCAGATCTTCCATCTTGTAGCCGAACATCTTGCTGTTGGAAAATGTTATTATTAATAATATGGCTAGCTAGACTGCTTAATAAGCTACTAAATTCACTTAAATTGTTCGATGCAGTACCGAAGACTTTCCCTAGACTGTGGAACTGTCTCCACCTAACACACATTACATATCACAATGCATGTCGCGCAACACACAACACAATTAAACATACAAGTCCTAAGTGCTTCCATGGCACTCACAAAATGTTTAAGTATTAAAGTGCCTCGTGCTCGGACAGAGTAACACCCTATAAACGTATCAGATTCAGAAAATCAAGTGTAATGTCTGTTCACAGATCGTAGTATTTATATGTATCACAAAATCTATGTGGAAGGGGTACCTTGCTCCGCAATAATTCTTAATAATTATCACACAGACTTCGGACACATCTCAATCAACTCGTAAAAATCAGCATTTTCGAATTACACTCGCGTGCAGAAAATCGCATCGTGGCAACACACATTGCTTGATTTCACGGGCAAATATCCATGCTTCCAAAAAGTAGCGTTTCTGATGTTATTGGCTGTTCATTCAAATAATTTGAAACATTTTGGTGGTGAACTCCTCCCCAATACGACGTAGATCGTGACCTCGGTTGCTACCTGGACACTGCGCTCTCACTCTAACATCCTCCAGACAAGGAAAATCAACTGACTTCTCGTTCGAAATAAGCAACGGACTTTCATCTCTCAACAGCATTCCCCTTTCTTGGAATCGGTTATATTTAGCTTGGCCGTTGGTCTTGCTGGCGACATCGACAGGATACTTTGTTCAACCAGACAGACTACTATTACAAAATATGACCATCAGTTTCCTCAACTGGAATAAATCAGAGATGAAGAAATAAAATATTTGAAGACTTAAATATGGGCTTATATTTTAGGGTTCAATACTATGAGTGTACGAATTGTTCAGCATGAAAAGTTCTACAAAAACGTCCGCGAGAGCATATCTCTATCTTCAATACATCGCCACGCCCACTTTAAGTGTTTTTACGTTTTTATTTCTGCCAATAATCTCCATTCAAATACTGAGGCGACAGTTTACGAGCTGGCTAGGGGCGATTCTATCACCCCAGTTACAGCCTAGCTAGCGGACGAGCCTATTACCCCAGATACAGCCAACAGCAAATTGTTAAGTCGTGTTGAGTTAAAACCTCTGAGAAGAGTGGTTGTGTTTGGAGTATCCCTGGAAGTGTAAATCGGCTTTTCTTCATTTCGCTTGTGAACTTTCCGTTCCGCAAAATACATAATTTAAAAAAAATATACGAAGATGAAATTTTTCAAGAGCAACAGTTTAATCAAATCAGTCCGAGAATAAGTTGGCACGCTCAAATAACGCCGAGCATCGTAATTGCACACACCCAATAATTTATTTTGTTTCCAGATAAGAGCATAAAAACGTCGTGTACTTTAAGAAAATGTATGGTTTTTACATGTTTCATGCATAAATATTCTTATAAATTTGATTTAAATGGACCAGGGTGGACTTGTTTAATCATAATGCAATACTTTAAACTTAATTTACTGATTAACTAAGAATTGTCTATTTTTCTCTTTATTTTTCATGCTCAAACATCAATAAGGCAAGTTCTAATTTACCTATCAACCTCAACAAGCTCTCAAATTATAAATCATTGAATTATAAATGTCATATCTAAAGCTGAGAAAAAAAAATAAGTCTCTGTTCAAAAACTAAATATGAAGAAAGGAAAAACAGGTTTTTTTGAAATTTTGCATTTTTGAAACAAATATGTTATATCTCTTGGTATAATGGTGATAAACTAATAAATTAAGTAGGGAACATCAAAAACACTAATGTTAATAGTTATGTGAAAGAAAGAGTAAAATAAATTCATTATAGCAGTTGCTAGGTGATCTCAAAAAAAGCCTACTGATTTTACAAAAATAATTTTTAGACACTCCGTAAAATGTAAATTAACCATTCTGATGTCATAACTGACTTTATGTTCGACGATATAGAAATTTTAGTATTATATGTCAGAAAACCGTATTGTACAGGCCCGGGGGGCTGTACCTCCTGAAAGCCATCCCCCATCATCTATTAAAACCACCCCTAACTGGCAAACATCATAAGTCCAGAACAGTACCTTTTACACAGCAAGGGCGGCCACCCAGCTCGGGAGGTTAGCCAACCACTTGCAACACACTCATAAACATTAACACTATAACTAACTGGGGCAGCTATGTCAGTGAAATGCTGACTGAGCAACGGCAGGACCTATAAGAAGAGAGGTCCTTTGGGGAGCATTATCTGTTATACAGTGTGTTCTGCCGAAGGCCCTGCTCCAGCTACTATCATCAGGTGAGCATCAGCAAGTGTTCAGATATCCTTAACTTTGTAACACCCATCCACAAGCTTGTACACTTAACTATTACCATTATTCACATTATTTACATTTCCCTAAAAAGGGACTTACAATTGCATACCCACTGACCAATAAAACACTTGGTCAGTAAACTACACATTGCATTCATAATTACACGCCTCTTCACATCCTAATACCCTTCCTGACCTCCGTCACGATTGACCGTGACTAGTAGCCAGTAATTGCTTGCTCAGGCTTCATTGTGTTTCCCGCACGCGACCGCTTAGCAGCGAGCCGCTGACGTAAGCACGTCTGTTATATCATTCACTCTGCCCAGCTGACAGGCCGGCACGTTGGCCTGCTCTCAGAAGTTCATCCCCCAATAGACTCTTGCATCTTAGCAGGAACACCCCCTAGCATTTGAACACCAAACAACACGCTACACTGGTCAGCTCTCCCAGCTACGGGAAGCCGCCATCATTTAGAAACAACCTTCCAAATTAATACAATAACAGTAATGTTCAGATCCCTAAACAACCCCCCCAACTAAGGGATCCAAAACAGTATCATAACGGGGGTCATTAAAGTACTTCTTTTCATTATAATGCAGTTTCTCCAACCAATCGGAGCTCAATATTTTCATTCATTGACCAATTACTGTCGACCAAAGTATTATGTGTACTCGAGTTTGAAGGTTGTTTGTGACGTAACCAATAGACATACATAAAATCCAATAACATCATCATTTTCGTCGTTCTATTTTACGTGAGCTCATGTAGGTTTGGAATTTTTAGTTTATATTTTAATATTTTTATCGCAGTTGGAACACAAAAAGTGCCCGTTTTTAAGCGTGTTTCAACCATGTGTCACATTTAAGAATTATTATCTCACAAACCCGTCATCAGATCGAATCCAAATTTTAACACAATATACATTGGAATGTTGTATACATGGTTTATTAATTTCAAAATGTTGCGTGTCCAAGAAACAAATTTATCATTTGTGTAAGGTAACGTTTTCTCGGCTTGGGGTGGTTGGAATATGTAGTTCTTGGTCGTGTTGTAATCCTTATGCATCAAAAAGTTATGCTGTATGACTTTAAAATACGTAAATTAATTCACTTATTTTATATCGATTTATATTTGAACGGGGAAATACGACCTCGCCTCGCTCGGCAGTGATGGGCTCCATCTCAGCAACACTGCACAGCTTACCCCGGAGCGGCTGGCTGGTGAATCATGCCTTATTTCCACGAACAAATACAAACTGATATAAAATAAGTGAATTAATTTACGTATTTCACAGTCATACAGCATAACTTCTAGATGTATAAGGATTACAACGCGACCAAGAGCTATATTTTCCAACCAGCCCCAGCCGAGAAAAAGTTACCTTACAAAAATGATAACAACTTTGTTTCTTGGAAACACAAAATTTTGAAATTAATAAACCAGTTATACAACATTCCAATGTATATTGTGTTAAAATTTGCATTCGAGCTGATGACGGGGTTTTGAGATAATATTTTTTAAATGTGACGCATGGTTGAAACACGCTTAAAAACGGGCACATTTTGTGTACCAACTGCGATAAAAAATATTAAAATATAAATTAAAAATTCCAAACCTACATGAACTAACGTAAAATAGAACGACGAAAATGATGATGTTATTGGATTTTATGTAGGTCTATTGGTTACTTCACAAACAACCTTCAAACTCGAGTGCACGTAATACTTTGGTCGACAGTAGGTAAGGATAGCTTCGCACATGCAATCAAAATCCAACATGTCGGACATGAATTACATAATTTGAAAGTTGACAATGTAGCCTATATTGGATCAATCATTGTAGTTACAATCCCAAACAAAAAGACAAGATCAGCACGAACCTTCACGGTAACAGGAAAATACTATGAAATATGCATGAAATTTAGGAATCTACCTAACATAGGTAGAAGTACATTGATTCTTGAGCTGTTTTAAGACTTAAGAGCCCTGGTTTTGTCCATCAGAACAAAGCTCGTGTAGAATAACACTCATATTATCATTATATTACAACTCTCTACGAGACTGGAAAGCGACTTCGGATTATTTTAAACGAGTTGCTCTTTCAACTTGCGTCTGGTGAATCAGTCCCAAGACAAACTGTCCCTGAGGGCCACTACAGCAAAAGTAAAGTAAATCAAGATTATTAAAGGCATAAATCATGTTATCAAAACAGTGGAGGCAGGAGATAAATTTATACCTCTATCTCACAACGCCAGAGATCATCCAGTCGGGAGGGAATGAAATTGTGTGCGAGACCGGAAGTCAATTTCTCTGGCTGCGCCTCCAACAAGGAGGTGGAAAAGGTAAAAAAAGAAGAGGAAATGAAATATGGAATTAGAGAGCGAACGCCTTGTACAATAACGAAATGAAGAACACTCAGGGAAGATGAAAAGCCATCCATCTCTAGCTCATAGAGTAATTACAAGTTGGCGTTGAGGGAGGACTTGCCCTCAATCTGTCACGTCGACTGTGCTAGTAGACGGGAAAATCTGTTCAGAATATGGGATAAATTAAACGGTTGCGATAAGGAAACAGTTGGACAAATAATTGATTAAATACAGCAAGTTTATAATAAAATTGTTATAACTATGGTTCGGATTTTTAGGTAAATAAACATTATTTTATGTACATACATATTTTAAGCATTTTTTCTATAAATACATAAATTCCTGCTTTTCACTTATTAGCACATAAAAAGACATAATATTTGCATTTTTTAAAATCAGTATGCTAGATCTTTCCGTTTATTGCATTTTTGTTCTGTGTTACTTCAACGGGGAAAAACATGTGAGATATCTAATCTTCATACAGAGCGTATGAGGCAGCTTGCAACTGTGTTATTCATAACTTGTCGCCCCGTGCCACTCACTGTGGAAACCGGGGATTTCCTTGTCCATAGCCATATTGCACTACGTGCTTGACCTACCCCTCCCCTACCACATAGAGTTCATTTCTGGCACTGTGAAGTGTAAGGCAGTTCTACGATGCCTAATGTAAAAACAGCAGTATGTTGCAGTATTTAAGGACTTTACTTCTGATGGGGGCGTTCTCTTCTGCCAACCATGTGGGAAAGCAATCAAGGCTGAACAGCGATCTCAAGTTACACAACGCCTCGAGGGCAAGAAACATATTGCCACAGTTTCGCACCTTCAGAATAAAAGGAAGGAAGCTTGTAGTTTAACGTGACCATTAATCTAGAGATCATGAACCACGGGACCTCCATTTTACGTGGAATCCGAACCACAGGACATGGCATTTCACTTCGAAAACCTTCAGAATAAGTGTTTCGCCATAATCGTCGGTCATTTGTGATGGACAACCTTAAATGTATCTCGTTGTGTATTGTAATGCTTCAGCGTCAGTGAGACATAGAATAAATTGCATTCGTGAGTACTGCATATTTTTTATTTTCACATTGATATACTAAATTAAATATTTTTACTTTTTTGTCACATGATTCAGGTATTTTTAATACTTAAACAAGAAGTTCCATGACGAACGAAAGAGCCTACTTTTCTTAAAATTTAAGATTCATGCCAATGATTAATCTATATGGATCTATCTAGAATAATGACGAAATTAAGTTGCTAATATCGAAATTTCTAATTAGTTCGAAATACTGTATACCTGGCATAATGTAGCCTAATAGAGCACTACAGTTGGCAGCTCTGGTGATTGAATATATTCTTAGTTCCATCTCTTAAGGTACCGTACAGAATACAAAATTTGGTTGAAGTCCAATGAATAGCATGGATGTTACATGCAGTTAAACATTGGATCTAACAGCGCGCGTAAAATCATGTTGGCAACAATGTTATGCATGTAATGGTCAGAAATAATCTGAAATAATATGATCTATTGTTGTGCTAATTTTGAATGACATCCATTAGTTAGTATAGAAGTTACATGCATTTTAAAATTGGACCTATCAGCAGGCTTAGATTCATGTTGGCAGCACTGACGTATATTAGTTACTCCAAATTCATCTAGAATGCCAGGTACTATACGTGTGCAAAGTTTAGAGCTATTGGCTTGCATACTTTCTGATATATTGATATTAGGGTAACAAAAATAGAGACAGCACATATTAACAGTTGGCAGCCCTAGTTGCTATTAAGAATACGCATAGTCATATCTGTTATGGTACACATAGCACATACGAAATTTGGTTGAAATCCAAATGATAGTATGGAAGTTACATGTATTTAAAGTTGAACCTCTCAGCAGGCTTAGAATCATGTTGGTAGCACTGAGGTATATATGTTACTCCAAATTAATATAGAATGTCAGGTACTATACGTGTGCATAGTTTAAAGCTGTCGGGTTGCATACTTTCTGATATATTGGTATTTTGGACAAAACAAATTAAGAGGATTTATTAACAGTTGGCAGCCCTGGTGGGTCTTAAGAATAAGCTCAGTCATATCTGGTTTCGTACACATACAATATACGAAATTTGGTTGAATTCCAATTGATAGTGTAGAAGTTATATGCATTTAAAAATTGGACCTATCAGCAGGCTTATAATCATTTTGGCAACACTGCCATGTATGGCCTCCTGGAAATTAAACTGCAATATTATTATCTATACGTGTGCCAATTTTGAAATAGCTCCCATTCATAACTTCCAAGATATCCAACATGGAGCTCAAATTTCAATTGCGAATTTTTAGCAGTTGGTAGCACTGACATCATTTTCAAATATGGCCGTGAGATATTCAGGTATAGATATTTACTCCTACCAAATTTTGTTTCGATTGCTCCAGCCCTTTAGGAGTTGACAGACAGACAGACAGACAGATAGACAGACAGACACACATTTGCCCGATCTCATAAGACTACTTTTTCCTCATTTTTGCAAAATGTGAAAAGTAGGCTAAAAATAATCATTTTCCCGATTTTTAGCACCTAAAAATTCGAGCCCTAGTTATAACCCTAAGTCAATATACTGTATGATGCACATTAAAACCGTACCGGTTTCAGTCATATTGTCACCTTCCTCATCGTAATTATGTAAATGTAAATATAAATTTTGCCATAACAGAGGATTCTAAAAATAATCTTGTTCCAAAAGCTCACAAATTAAAATTTAAAAGAAAACAAATCTGTTACAAAATGTGTTTAGAACAACATGAAAAAGTCTTGATAAAAACAGTGTGGAATAGAAGAGATAGTTGAAATAGTTAGGTTATAACTGGTGGTTTGGTATATATTAGCGAGGTAGAGAAATACTGGAATGAAAGCGTTGGAAATCCATTATTTCTTTACCTCGCAAATACATACCAAACCACCAGTTATAACTTAACTATTTCAACTTATCTATTTTCACATCCACATCTCTTCTATTCCACGTTGTTTTTAGCAAGACCTTTTCATGTTGTTCGTAACACATTTTGTAACAGATCTGTGTTTCTTTTTTAATGTGCAACATAATTGACTTATGGTTATAGAATAGTACATTATGCAACGAGCCTATAATGGCAATAATTAAGACACGAGTATGTTTATAAAACGTCCGTAAGCGAGTTTTATAATTCCCATACGAGTGTTTTAATTACCATTATAGGCGAGTTGCATACGACTGTTTATGTTCGACGATAATTATAACTTTATTATATGTGTTAACATAAATATTCATAAATATCTGTTGAGATTCAGCCACTTGAATTTTGTGATCGGAGTGCAAGCTCTGAGTTTGATATCTCTGTTTTCCAAGATCTCTGACCGACCGACGCATGCGCTCTGTGTGCTTGGCAATGCCATATGCAGGCCATATGTTTACAGCCTGTCGATATGTGCCAGCATTCAGTCAAACTGTCACCGAAGTCGTTTGAAGAATTTGTAGAATTTGGGGTTGGTGATATTAAGGTACAGTGCTATTTCTTTTCTCATATTCGCCATTTTATTTACGTGAACATATGGACGGTGCACTTTCCATGTCGGTAATTTATATAGACATGTTGGATTTTGAGCGCATGCGCGAAGGTTTCCTTACCTAATTGGTCAATGAATGAGCTCTGATTGGCTGGAGAAACCGTATCATAACGGAAAACAGTACTTTAATGTTAATGACCATCATTATGATACAGTTTTCAGACGTATATTCACATTTCGACATCGTCGAACATAAATGTTATTATAATTACATCGTCAATAAAGAGTCAGGCTATCACGGTCATTTTTATGTCATTTTATACAGAATGTTTCTCTAGATCAGCGGTTCTTAACCGCTAGTCCGCAGACCATCTGTGGTCCGCGAGTGCCTCGGGAGTGATCCGCGGGAGAGAAGGGTCCACCAGCACGTATAAAAAGGTTGCCAATAAATGGAGATTTCGAAAACGATGTGCGTTGAACGAGAATCGTCCGAATGTATTCGCGGTGATGACTATCAGATTTTGAATTGAAATATATTTAAAATAAGTGTTATTGAGGACAGGTTACAACTGATTAGGTGTATTGGGGGGGTCCGCAGACTTCTACGAGTTCAGAACCAATGCGTCTAGATATATTTTCATGCCCTTGGATAGTTTCGCCTAGCACTGCAATGCACTTCGCAAATTGAACGTAGCAAATAGTTCCCAACCCACAAGGAGTATCGAAAGAGAGTACCGATAATTTGCTGACAAGCCTAATCGGGACTATTTTAAAAAATTTCGAATAATGACATTACCATCATTGTACTTACTCAATTGTTCTATGTATATTAAGAGACAAATTCTAACTGGAAATGCTAATATTGTAAAAAATCCGATCTACATTCTTACAACACTAGAAGTAGAATGGATGTTCACTGTCAATATTATAGAGGAGCTTTCAGAAAAAAAGATCCCTTGTATACTGTCTCCAAATATTTTAACTTGTTGCCCCTAACTCTAAGAAATGTCAGTACCGTTTCCACATTTAAAATTAAAATTGAAACAAGATGTTCAGTAAAGAACATATAGCCTACTTTCTCCTAAATGCATGGGTATTGTTATAACTCTTTGTCCTTTTCAAGGAGTATGATTGAATGTTGGTTGTAGTAGCTTGTTGAAATACAACGTGCTATAGGGATATTAAACATGAATATGAGGTGCCCTTTGCTAGTGCTACCTCTGTACCAAATTTCGTTCAATTCGGTTTCACCGTGTTTGAATTGATAGGGGGAATCGATTTGCACACATACTTGGCCACCATCTGCAAACTATTGGGCTGATGTTCTTGCAGTTTGGTCTGAATATGTTTCCCACATAAAGATATGGTGTTGCAAAATTTGGTAGAGACTAGATTATTAGGTTGGTCGTAATTACATTTTAGCTTTTAACATTTGGGTGGCCGCAATTACGTTTCCGTAAAGATAGCGGTGATATAAAACATGACACTGAGGTGCCCTTTGCTAGTGCTACCTCTGTACCAAATTTCGTTCCATTCGGTTTCACCGTGTTCGAATTGATAAGGGGAATCGATTTTCACACAAAGATGGCCGCCATCCGCAAAATATTTGGCTGATGACCTATTAGTTTGGTCAAAGGATGCTCCCTCCATAAAGGTATGTTGTTGCTAAATTTGCTAGAGATCGGATGATTAGGCTAATCGTAATTTGATTACGCTTTGAACATTTGTGTGGCCGCCATTACGTTTCTGTCAATATGGCGGCGATATAAATCATGACACTGAGGTGTCCTTTGCTAGTGCTACCTTTGTACCAAATTTCGTTCAATTCGCATTCACCGTGTTCGAATTGATAGGGGGGGACAGACATTCAGAGTACACACACTCACACACACACACACACAGACACACAGACACACACACAGACTCACACACACACATACACACACACACAGACAGACACACTTTTTTCGCCCTGTGTTGATCTCATAAGTCTACTTTCATTTTTTGCAAAAATCGAAAGTAGGCTAAAAATGGCTCACAGGCAAGGCAATATATTCCATAGAAGAATTCGAGGCAATGTGCATAGAGATATGAGTGTTTGTTTTTATATATTGATTATTGTATTTACCTGTAAAACTTTCTTCGGCTTTTCCCAATTAATTAGGGTTGTCGGAGCCAACCAGGATCATTTTCGTTTTGGCCGGGGACTTAGGGCCGGATGCCCTTCCAGACGCTACGTGATTTTTCAGGTGAAAATTCCACCCCGCTGTCACCAGGATTCGAACCCCGGCCTCCGGGTGAAAATGGGGCAGCTAAGCCACAGCGCCATCACACTACCTACTGTATTTGTACCCTTGTAATTATGCATTTTTATGTATATGTATTTGATGTATACTGGCGGACCCGTGCGAGAAATCTTGAAGGTTCATAAACCACACTTTCCCCAATAGGTGTTGCAAATCGAACACTTCTTACAACAAGAAGTTCCGTGAAGAACTATACAGCCTACTTTTCATGCCAATGATTATTCT
Source organism: Meconema thalassinum (assembly GCA_946902985.2). NCBI lineage: Eukaryota > Metazoa > Arthropoda > Insecta > Orthoptera > Tettigoniidae > Meconema > Meconema thalassinum. Next base: position 799,462,399 of record OX336390.1, on the reverse strand, counting down.
ACAGAATATGAACCTATCTAGAATAATGACGAAATTAAGTTGGTAATATCAAAATATCTAATTAGTTCAAAATATACCTGGTATAATGTAGCCTAATAGAGCACTACAGTTGGCAACCCTGGTGACTGAATATATTCTTAGTTCCATCTCTTAAGGTACAGAATACAAAATTTGGTTGAAGTCCAATGGACGTTACATGCAGTTAGACATTGGATCTATCAGCACGCGTAAAAGCATGTTGGCAACAATGTCATGCGTGTGCTGGTCAGAAATAATCTGAAATATTATGATATCTTTTTTGTGCCAATTTTGGATGAAATACATTTGTTAGTATAGAAGTTAAATGTATTTGAAAATTGGACATATCAGCAGGCATAGAATCATGTTGGCAGCACTGTCTTGTATTAATTACTCCAAATTAATCTAGAATGTCAGGTGCTATACGTGTGCAAAGTATAGAGCTCTTGGCTTGCATACTTTCTGATATATTGATATTAGGGTAAAAAAAATATAGACAGCATTTATTAACAGTTGGCAGTCCTGATTGCTCTTAACAATACTAATAGTAATAATATCTGTTATGGTACACATAGCACATATGAAATTTGGCTGAAATCCAACTGATAGTATAGAAGTTACATGTATTTAAAAATTGGTACTATCAGCAGGTTTATAATCATGTTGGTAGAACTGACGTATATAAGTTACTCCAAATTAATCCAAAATGTCAGAATATACGTGTGCATAGTTTAAAGCTGTTGGCTTGCATACTTTCTGATATATAGGTATTTGGATGAAAAAATAGAGAGAGCAATTCTTAACAGTTGGCAGCCCTGGTGGCCTTAAGAATACGCTCAGTCATATCTGTTTATGTACAGATATTACATACAAAATTTGGTTGAAATCCAGTTGATAGTGTAGAAGTTATATGCATTTAAACATTGGACCTATCAGAAGGCTTAACATTATTTTGGCAACACTGTCATGGTTGGACTCATGGAAATTAAACTGAAATAGTCTTATCTACATGTGTGCCAATTTTGGAATAGCTCCCATGCATACCTTGCAAGATATCCAACATGGAGCTCAAATTTCTAGTGCGTTTTTTCAGCAGTTGGTAGCACTGACATCATTTTCAAATATGGACGTGAGATATTCCGGTGCACATCTTTACTCATACTAAATTTGGTTTTGATTGCTGCAGCCGTTTAGGAGTTGATAGGGGGGGACACACACACAGCCAGACAGACAGACAGACAGAAGGACAGACAGACAGACAGACAGACAGGCGGACAGACATTTTCCCGGATCGATCTCATAAGTCTACTTTTTCCTCATTTTTGCAAAATGTGAAAAGTAGGCTAAAAATTGATATTTAAGAAATTAGAATGCAATTTGTCACTGATAATGTCATTTGTGTCACACGATATTTATGAAATTATACGATTTGAGTACCGGTACTCGCCTGTTTCTGAAATCCATGGAAAATGATAAAGGAAAGACCTCAGAATGTTAAAATGACATGAAACGGGCGTCACAGCGACCAAAATGTGAAGTGGACAGAAATTACGGAGCATATTTTCATACATCAACAGTATCTGCAAATCGCACACTTCGTACATTTGTTAAAGGAATTATTGATATTTATGGAATTAGAGTGCAATTCGTCACTGCTAATATCTATTCTCATTCATTTGAATGCTCATTTTCACGATCGGTCGCTTGTGAGCGCCACAGGAGGGATCGGTACTACTGAAATAATATATATGATTAATAATTATGTATTTTATGTATATTACCTATGTATAATTATGTATTTTATGATTTCACGACTCCCATATTTATATCAACATATTACCATATTGCCACGGTGGGTGAGTGGTTAACGTGTCGGATTACCAACCCCAAGCTTGCAGGTTCGCCCCTGGCCGTGGTAAGTGATATTTGAAAGGCGACAAAAATCACGACATGGATGGCATACGTTGTTGGCATGTTAAAGAACCCATTTGAATTCAGTAGGCCGTGTACAATGGCAAAATTAATCTCGGGATTTTTCGCCAACACAAAGTTCCTCCATTCTCTACTAGAAAGCGCTGTAGTGTCAAGGTGCTTAGATATCTAACCTCCTTGACTTTCATTGCGTTCAAAGGAACGACGAAATTCGACATGCAAGCTGCCCTCTGGGTGTCAATTAACAAAGCTTGCACCCGGCACCCGAGCCCATACGATATTATTATTATGGAGAAATAAAGAAATGAATGAATGAATGAATGAATCTGGGCAAAATCTCTCACGCATGATGGCATTGTGACTAAAATTAACGGCGAAATATTCACTTCTACGAAGGATATAATCTATTTCTCGAAAATTTACATTCTTACACCTAAAAATGAACACTGTAATGAAATTAATTGTTGAATCATTGAACTTGTATCCAGTAGTTCAAAAACATACATCAGTGTTAAGAGATTAAATACTGAAGATGAAAGCCAGCCATAATTCTTAAATTCCTTGGAATTAAGTGGTTTGCCTCCACACATGCTTACTCTAAAAGCTTGAGCCATAGTTATGCCCCTTAGATATCTGAACGTTTCCCAAGGACTCCTAAATGGAACCAGATTAAGTGTAAGAAATATGTATGAAAATTACTTGGATTTGGAAAAAATAAGTTTAGATAATATTAGGCAGAAAGTTCTAATCCTTGGACTTGATCTAACACCATCCAATAAAACACTTCCATTTTATTTTAAGAGGCTCAATTTCCAATTCACTTGGCATACTCTAACACACCGTGGCTTAGGTGGCAGCACGCCGGCCTATCACCGCTGGGTCCGTGGTTCAAACCCCGGTCACTCCATGTGAGATTTGTACTGGACAAAGCGGAGGCAGACAGGTTTTTCTCCGGGTACTCCGATTTTCACTGTACAAAATTTCATTCCAGCAACACTCTCCACTCTCATTAATTTATTTTATCTGACATTCATTTAATCATTGCCCGAGGGGAGTGCGACAGGCTTCGGCAGCCGGCACAGTTCATATCCTCGCCGCTATATGGGGGCTTCATTCATTCCATTCTTGACCCGATCGGTCGACTGGAAGCAGGCTGTGGATTTTCACTGTATCACAATTAAGAAAGCTCAAGGGGAAACTCTAGAACCTCATAAAGTATTCAGTCACGGCCAGTTATATGTTGCAATGTCGAGAGTACGATCTTTCGGCTTCGTTAAAATTTCATTAGTGCCAAAAATTAATCGTACAAATAATGTCGTAAATAGGAAAATCCTTCAGTATATATTTTGATTATTTTCCCATTGACCGTTTTGACGGGTTTCAGCTAGTTATTATTATTATTATTATTATTATTATTATCATCATCATTTTTGAAACCACCTCTTGAAACCTCAGTCGTCCACGAGGCTCAATAAATCCCATTCCAGCCCACGCAGGACCCTGGAATCGAATGTAGGACCATTGGGGCAGCAGTCTGAACACATTCTCCTAGACCATGAAGATGGTGCAAACGAGATGCAGGACTCTCTACTGCCATTAACCTCATGGAATTGAACATCCCTCATGAAGATCTCCTCTCAGCCTGTGTATCGGAAGTGGGAAAGTTTGTAACTTGTTTTCCTCTGAGGAGTGAGCAATGTACACAGAAACCGCATTAAACCATGCGTCCAGCGCACTAGGTAATGGACGAACCGGACGAAAGCCAAACCAGTAATTCAATTACTTGCCATCCCCTTTCCTAGACCACCCTAGGGAGAATGTAACTGCGGCCAACTTAGAACCGGTCGCGATAGGTCGAAACACTCGCCACAAAAATAGTGACAAGTTAGTTCTCATGTCCACCATTAGATGGTGCGTTATTATTTATTGCTTTCTTGGTTACAGGATTGCCATTACTGACAAAACTTACGGAACTTCTAAATTTACACAATACTTTGATGATGATGATGATGATGATGATGATGATGATGATGATGACGATTGTTGTTTTAAGGAGCCTAACATCTAGGTTATCGTCCTCTGATGGTTTGGGTGATCATGAAAATGAAATTGAAACTATAAGGAAATCTAACTACAAACTTACAACTAAAAGTAACTACAGCTTAGGCCTACACACAGACGAAGAAAAAGGAAAACAAACGAAGAGTAGGGGAACTAAAAGAAAGGGGAAATAAATGCCCTCAACTCTAGAAGAATGAGGATTGAGGGACTTAGAAGGAAGGAGAACCATAAAAGGCAGATTGGCCAAAGGCAATGGAAAAATGGGGAAAACCGGACCCAGTCAGGAATCCCTCGGAGTCGCCAACTCTCCCGAACTCACCAGCTGTGAGCCTTTGAAGGAGTAGCACTATGCAGGGTGTACCATAAGTGGTGGGGCTACACACCCCCTGCCCCTTGAGGACGTTAAGCAGAATGCAGGAGATACCTGAAAGAAGAACAAGAGGTCTGACCCCTCGAAGACTAAGGGATCAAGAAGGATGAGACAAGGACCAATTAAGGTGGGAAAGGAAGAGACTCCCTAGGTTTTGGATACCCTAATACTTTCGGCGTCGGAAGAGAACAAGAGTTGACCAAGAGAGGTCGATAGGAAAGAAGATAGAGAGGAGCCCGGCACAAGTAAGTGGAAGCAATGCCAGACTCAGCTGGGGTCCCATGGTCACCACCCCACGTCCCGCTAGATGAGAGCCCCTGGGGGAAACAATATTTTGTTTAAAGTAAAAGGAAAGGAACGAAACATCCAGAATGATTGAATAAATATGGTGATGTTAAATAATCACTGAGAAAGAAAATAACCAAAATGTCAGCCATATAAATGATGTATTGCTATAATCAAGCTCCGGATATTTAGGTTCTCAAAAGTTATAAGGAGGGAAGCTAGTAGTTTTACGTGACCGTTAATCGTGCGATCATGAGCCACGGGACCTCCATATTACGTGCAATCCGAACCACAGGACATGGTACTTCATCTCAAATATTCTCATATACATTGGCTGGGAATCGAACCCGGTCCACCTGTGCCACCACGCCCCCAAATGTAAAAAGTGAAAATTAGGTTCTGTCTATCAGTATTAAGGATTTTACAGGACCTTACATGTCACACACATTTATATACACACACATACATAAATAAAATTTAGTCTTTGCAAAATGAATTTAGGGATGTCCTTCTATCGGTACACACCAGCACATGGCACCTGTCACACTGTTATCCACATAATCTGCATTGGCATACTGTGTCGGCCGTATGGAACTTCTCTGTCTTGCACACTCGATGGTGGAAGCCGTGAACCGCTAATCTTGTCACCAGATGGAGAAGGTCATATTCTGCTCTCATCCATTCCTTGTTCATCATGGCATCTGTGGCATAAGAGTCTTCCCATATGTCCTTTCGTTTCCTTCCAGCTCTTTTAGTAGATCGGAGTAAGCTGCTGTACAGGGTAAAATCATGTCGAGTCGAGGTTCTTCGATTAGAAAAGGTTCACTTGCCACTCGATTTGGAGTATATTTTGACAGGCATAATGCCATTTTAAGAAAAGCTCCTTTGACGTTCTCTAGGTCTTTCAGACTCGATTTGCCAAGGTGTTGTTCCCATATAATCTCTGAACCATACGTCAGTACGGGGAATATTTTTAAGCGGAAGAGAGTCAAAGCTGTGGTCAATGATAATCGTCTTAAATTTCTTATGCCGTTAATTGCCTTCGTTGCTGCTGCGGTTCGCTCTTTGATGTGTATAGTGTATACAAATCCTTTGGTCTGAAGGGTGATTCCTAGGTACTTAAAATTTGTTACATGTCTTAATGTTATCTGCTTATATGTGATATTGTCGCTCGCTGTCCGTCTTCCTCCTTTCCTGAAAGTCATTACCACAGTTTTGTCTTCATTTAAGTTTAAATCATTTTCTTCTGTCCAATTGATCAATTTGTCAAAAGCTACCTGTAGGTTTTGTATGCTTGGTGATACTAGGGCCATATCATCAGCGTACATATATATTTTTACATTTTCGGTATCAATGGCGTTTGGAATTTCAGCTGCGGTCATTATGAAGAGGAGGGGGCTGATTGGGTCCCCCTGTACCAACTTCAATACACCTACCATTAGCATGGCACTGAAAACACATCATTTAATTTCGAACACTACTTGCACAAAAGTTCTCAGTATACTCACTTTTGCTTTAGTAAGACACACAACTAATTTTAAACATAACATGCGCAGAAGTTTTCAGTAGCCTACTCAGAGGCACTCCTAGTATGAAACTGAACAATGAAATACTTTCAAAGATTCTAATGTAACCACTTCTATCTTCCGTTAAAATGCGCTTGAAGCGAAGAAACTGCGTTCCACTACACATGAGATAAGAGGTGCAATCCTCATTTCGGCCATTTCCTTCAAGTTCCAAATCAATGATCTCGCACATTGTCTCAACAGTGAACTTGATCGATTGTTGCTAGTTAAAATTTCATATAAGATCATGATTATTTAACATTTTACTTATTAGAACGGTCTACTTTCGCTTTGATAATATGTTTATTTAAATAAATGTACTCTATTTGCTAAAAAAAACTAATTACGTTGTTTTGTTTGTTTGTTTGTTTTTTTTTTTTTTTTGCACGAAAAATAGTCCTTATTAAGTCAGTTTAGGGTCTATAACATTGAAGTACTGTATGTTACTCGTTTGTGCCTGAAACGTTACAATTAACATAAATTAGGCGAGTAAGAGGTCCGGAACAAAGTAGGTCAGAACCTAAGATTCCGGGGCTTGGTTATTTATAATTCATCCCTTCAAAGTTAGCTTGCCGACCCGTAGAACCTTCTTTTTCTCCCTTCCATTCCAGCCCTTCTTTCCTTCCCTTCCTTCCGTCGCTTCCTATTTCTTCCTTCCCTGTCTTCTCTTCTCTTCCCTCCTTCTTCCTTTACTTCCAGCCCTTCTTTCCTTCCCTTCCTATTTCTTCCTTCCCTTTCTTCTCGTCCTTCCTTCTTCCCTTACTTCCAGCCCTTCAATTCCTTCCCTTCAATTCCTTCCCTTTCCTTCCCTCCCATTCCATTCCTTCCCTTCATTCTTTCCCTTCCTATTCGTTCCTTCTCTTTCTTCTCTTCCTTCATTCCCTTCCTTCCTTCCCTTTCTTCTCGTCCTTCCTTCTTCCCTTACTTCCAGCCCTTCTTTCCTTCCCTTCACTTCCTTCCCTTTCTTCTCGTCCTTCCTTCTTCCCTTACTTCCAGCCCTTCTTTCCTTCCCTTCACTTCCTTCCCTTCCATTCCATTCCTTCCCTTCCTTCTGTCCTTCCTTGCTTGCTTCCTTCCTTCTTCCTTCCTTCCAGCCCTTCTTTCCTTCCCTTCATTATTTCCCTTCCTTCCCTACCTTCCTATTCATTCCTTCCTTCTATTTCTTCTATTCCTTGCTTCCCTTCCTTCCAATTCCTTCCTTTCTTCACTTCCTTCCTTTCCGTCCCTTCCTTTCTTCCTTTCTTCCTTCCTTCCCTTTCTTCTCTACTCTGCCTCCTTCCCTTCCTCTCTTCCATCCCTCCCTTCCCCTCTCCCTTCTCTTCCCCTCTTCCTTCCCTTCCCTTCCTTTCCTCATTCCCTTCCTACAGTGCCTTCCATCCTTCCCTTCCCCTCTTCATTCCCTTCCCACCGCCCCTTCCTTCATTTAAATCTCCTCCATTTCGGGAAGGTGCGCAATTCTAATACGCCACAAACAGTCCATGCACAAAGGTATCCCATCATCAACAATCAGTGTAGCTGAAACTTTGGAGCTTTGCTTGGCCATGATCTTGCGATCTCTCTCTAGACCAGGACTGCCCAACCTACGGCCTGCGAGACTATTTTGTCCGACCCGCGCTGTGTCGCCAAAACATTGAAACAAGATCAGTCGTCGCACTAAACTAAATTATCATGAACTTTATTTCATAATTTGATTATTAATTGTGTCAAATGAACATAAATACTCACTCTTTGTCATTCATGTTGTATGGGTGTATTGAAGAGCATCGTAACATAATTCTATTTTAAAGGGAGTTATTAAAAATATTTAAATTTATTTTTGGTGTTTTATTTGTGTATCCACTATAAATAGCCTAAATATATAAAATGGCAACAATACTAAGAAAACTAAGCTCAGGCAACCACAAAACTCACTATATTGCACCTATATTTAAAAAAACAAAATCCATTCCCCTCAAACACCCCGGAGTGTCATTGGTCCGCAAGGTCCCCCAACTATCCTCAATGTGGCCCTTAGTTTAAAAAAAAGGTTGGACGCCCCTGCTCTTGACCATTAGATTCATAGGAATGATTTCTGTCTAAGTTCTAGACGCGTCAAGCCTGTGTGGCTGCATTAATATCCGTCTTAATATTCATGTATGTTGAAAGTATTCAATTCGCTAGCGAACGTCTCACTGACAGTAATTGGATTCACTCCATTGTTTAGGCTCAGGATTCCTTCACTATGTGAAGGCATGTTACCCGACATTAAACAATAGCTTCATTTTCTGGGATAATATATATCTCAAACTGTACAAGACAGAGGAATATTTCTAGTGAATTATATGGAGCGTTGAGAGGCACTTGGTACAAGCTTTCTTGCTCTTAACATCAATTATTCGTCTTTCCAGCGTCTTGTAGAATAATTAATCAGATGTTAGACCTACAAAGAGGTAGATAGACACTTTTGTTTTGTGGAAATTAGTCTCCTCTTCTGTTGCTTCTATAACGTATTCTTCGTCTTTTCTTCTTGTTTCTGTGCGTCGTCTTCTTGTTCTTTTTCTTCTTCTCCTTCTTCTTTTGCTTCTTCTTTTATACTTATTACTTCTTTTCTTCTGCTTCTTGTTCGTCTTCTGTTTCATCTGCGCCTTCTCATTCGTATGCTACATCTGTATCATTTTTAGCCTATTTTCAATTTTGAAAAAAAATAGGCTTATGAGATCACCTTTTGTCCGTGAGTCTGTGTGTGCGTGTGTGTGTGAGGTGTGTGTGTCCCCTAATAACATCTATACGGCTGGAGCGATTTCAATGAAACTCGGTAAGTTCATAGCACTACTCCGGACGACCCCGACCGTTCCCTTTAAATTTTGTTACGTCTCACCAATCCAACATGGCGGCTGTGCGAATTATTTCACCAGCATTCAATATCTCCGAAACTATTCCCGATATCACCCTGGATTGTTTACGGTGATAAAGGGAACTACTATGTCACCTATGTGACTATTGAAAAACTGGTAACTACAAAACCAACATGGCGGCCACGCGAATTTGCGACTTTTAAATAGACGTTTCTCGCGATTAAACCAACCAAACGCAATAAAACTTGGTACAGTATATGTTTATACACATTATAATGCACCGACATCAAAATTTGTTCAATTGTTAACATAACAACAAGATGGCGGATGTGCGAAATATTTCACTGGCATTCTATATCTCTGAAACTATTAGCGGTATCACCATGCAATTTTGTACGGAGATAAAGGGCACTACTGGAAGTTCATCTATAAGACTTTCAAAAACCAGTTAACTACAAAACGAACATGGCGGCCAAGCGAATTAAAAATTTTAAGAGACCTTTCTCGCGATTTATTTTTCCAAACGCAATGAAATCTGGTACAGGAAATGTTTATACACATTGTAATGCACTGGTATCCAATTTAGTTCAATTGTTTACATAACCTCAAAATGGCGGCTGTGCGAATTTTAAAATTTAGTTTTTATTTCTTGTGTCGTAATCATGCGATCGAAGTGAAAGTTTGAATAATGAACCTACGCAATAATTTTCCTTTAATGGTACATGACTCTATGGCCTATACATAACAATCCTACATGGCGACCATCCGAAATATTTAGATTGCTTTTAATATCTACGAATCTATTATAACAATCAAACTGAATATCTTTATGTTCATGGGGGCTATGAACATAAGTTCACCTATAGGACTTTAAATAACCTGGTGGTCACAAATCCAACATGGCGACGACGCGAAGTACAAATATTCACATGGACGTTTCTCGCAATTTAACCATCCTAGTGCAGTGAAACTTGGTACAGTATATCCTTATACGAATGTTAATCCACTGGCATCTAATTTATTTCAATTTTTTCCGTAACCACAAGATGGCAGCTGTGCGAAATTTTAAAATCTCCTTGTTACTTCTTGTGTCCTAATCATGCGATTGAAATTTGAATGCTACACGTACACAATAATCATCATGTAACAGTACATAACTCTGGGACCTACATCTATAAAATCCAACATGGCGACCATCCGAAATATTTAGTCGGTTCTCAATATCGACGAATCTATTACAGCAATCAAACTGAAATTTTGTATGTTCATAGTGGCAGTTAACATAAGTAGGATATATGAAAATAGGCTGTAAAGTTCTTCACGGAACTACTTGTTCTTATTCTGCTTCCTTTGCACCTCTGCTTCTTCAATTTCTTTTACTTCTTCTCCGCCTTCTTCTTACTTCTGCCTTTTCTGCTTCTTCTTCATCGTTTTATACTTGTTTCTTTTAGGGCCTCTGCATCATCTATTATTCTTGTTCTGCGTTTGTGTTTTCTTCCTGTGCTTCTTCTGTGTGTTACTAATACTTATATTATTGTTCTCATCTTTCTTTCTTTCTTTCTTTCTTTCTTTCTTTCTTTCTTCGTTTTGCCCACTTAGGGAGCGCGTTTGAACTTGTTGACTCGGGTTGATGGAGCTTTCCTCTTCTTCTCCTCCCAAAATCTCCTTATGAACTCACTATGCCCCTTCTTACGTTCCTCCGTCCATTTTTTTCCAGTTGTCTTTTTAGCTTTTTCGGTGAAAGAGTGAATTGTAACTAGAGTTCCAAAAGTCTTGCGATTCATGATGATATATTCTGTAATGTTTATTTTCTTTAAGTCCTGTTTGATTTCTTCTAACCAACTGATTTTGATCTTCTTTGAATTAATTATATCACGCAGTTTTTTGGATATCTGGTGTTGTCCATTCTGCAGACGTGACCATAAAATTTCAATCGTCTCTTACGCACGGTATCAGTGAACTTATTGATTACTGCATTATTGTTATTATTATTATTTAGTATACATATAAAATTAACAAATTGGTCCTTATTGACAGTCTCCTCTTGATGAGAACCACATTGATGCACTGCTTTTCCACTTAAGTGGCCATTATCTTCGCTTTTGGCCGATGTCACTGAAAGCGACAGTTTTTTACGAGAACAAGTCTCAGGTTTACCCCAAGGACAGCGAACTTGGTGGCGTAGTCCGTAGCATGCTGAACTGCTATGGCCAAAATCGCGAGTTCAAACACGGCTGAAGTCGTCGGATTTTTAAGAGCGTTAAAATCCTTCAGTGTGCCTTCCTTCGGAGGGGAAGTACTGCCGGTGGACTTAATAAATGTATGGCATGTAAAAGAACCTACCAGTACAATTGATAGTGTGCAGCCAAATGTGTAGATTATATTTGGCTAGTTAGAAACGCTCTATCGAGTTCCAACGTTCGTGTCAGTGACAGTGGCATCTGGTAGCCAAAGTTGGAACTACTTGAAATTGAACTTGCTGGGAGCCCACAGGCGGTGAATTAAAATACCCTGCTATAACCATTGGCTGCAATTCATATATAATGGACAACATTTATTTGAAATCTAAATCTTAAACAACCAACAGTCAATAAATACAGCCTTATTAGTGGTTTATTACAATAGGAATAGTTTCGACCACAGTGTGGTCATCATCTTAACAACTTGTCACAAGAAAGTATTAAGATATAAAGTTGCGAGTAATTGAAGCCATGTTGAATTTTTGAGGTGCTCTTAAAATATTTCAATACACAATGTTATTTAACCAAATAATTAAATTATCTTCTAAAATACTTTTAAAAGTACTGTGTTCCCCTCAAGATTTAAAAAAACAAATAGATTTTTAAATTTTTACTACTATAAGGGATATTATATTTATTTATTTTCGATTTACCCTCCAGGGTTGGCTTTTCCCTCGGACTCAGCGAGGGATCCCACCTTTACCGCCTCCAGGACAGTGTCCTTGAGCTTGAAACATCGGTTCGGGGATACAACTGGGGAGATGTGATGAGCACCTCGCCCAGGCGGCCTCACCTGCAGAGCGAACAGGGGCCTTATGAGGGATGGGAAGATTGGTAGGGATAGGCAAGAAAGGGGGAAGGAGGCAGCTGTGGCCTTACGTTAGGTACCATCCCGGCCTGGAGACGAAGTGGGAAACCACGGAAAACCACCTCGAGGTTGGCTGAGGTGGGAATCGAACCACCTCTACTCATTTGGACCACCCGAGGCTGAGTAGACCCCGTTCCAGCCCTCATACCACTTTTCAAATTTCGTGACAGAGCCGTGAATCGAACCTCGAATCTCCGGGGTGGCAATTAAGCATGCTGACCACTAAACCACGGAGGTGACAGGAATATTAATTATACGTTACAAACCAAATATAAATGTTCTATAATCATTAGTAGCGTTGGGTGTGCTTCTCGAGATTTACTCTACAAGAAACAAAATATTGAGTGGTAATTATTCAAAATTATTCTACAAAGAGAATTTTAAAAATTTTAAATTATCTTAAAGGTAAGATTTTCAATATAATATCGGCTCGGTAATACTTGTAGAAGAAGATTCGTGCAATTACTTGGGCAATCCACGTAAGGAATGATATGAAATGGAGTACCTAAATAGGTTGTGTCGTCTCCAAAGCTTACAAATCATTTTATTTTGTAATGAGAATTTTAAAAAGACAGTAGTTCCATCGCAAAAGAACTAAGATTTTTTACCCTGGTGAGGCCAATCTTGGAATACGGCTCAGCGGTTTTGGACCCATATCAATGAGCTGGAGAAGGTACAAAGGAAGGCTGCTAGGTTTGTGCTCCCGATTTTAATCCTAGAAGTAGTGTAGTTCGAATGATTGAAAAACTAGAGTGGGAATCTCTGGAAGATGGATGAAATCCAGACTATAAACTATGTTTAACAATTACACTAATCGGCCAGCATGGGAAGAACTAAGCAAACTTCTGGGAAACACCACCTACCTGAGCAGTGCAAATCATCCGTATAAAGTTAAAGGGCCGAACGTAGCGTACAGATTATGGGAACAAATTCCTTCATTAAGCTTGGTATTGATATTTGGAACTCATTACCTGCCAAAAATTACAGCTTCCATCATCAAAAAATGCTGAAGCACACCTAGCAAAGAGAAGGGAGAAGAGAGAAGACATGCCGCTAGAATTTTACAGCACGGATGCCATGATCAACCGGAACTGGACCAGCGCCAATCAGAAACTAAGACTTGTGGTGATAAAGTTAGCAGTGCATGGTAACCGCCACATGTAAAAACATGTCCTACCACGCCCCAAATTAACTCTGTGTGTGCTCGTTATGTGACCAGTTCTGTGACCTGTATCACATATCACGATGTAACAAGAAGTTCCGTGAAGAACTATACAGCCTAATTTTTATCCCAATGATTATTCTACAGTATATGAACCTATCTAGAATAATGACGAAATTAAGTTGGTAATATCGAAATATCTAATTAGTTCAAAATATACCTGGTATAATGTAGCCTAATAGAGCACTACAGTTGGCAGCCCTGGTGACTGAATATACTCTTAGTTCCATCTCTTAAGGTACAGAATACAAAATTTGCTTGAAGTCCAATGGACGTTACATGCAGTTCGACACTGGATCTATCAGCACGCGTAAAAGCATGTTGCCAACAATACCATGCGTGTGCTGGTCAGAAATAATCTGAAATATTATGATATCTTGTTGTGCCAATTTTGGATGAAATCCATTTGTTAATATAGAAGTTACACGTCTTTTAAAATTGGACATATCAACAGGCATAGAATCATGTTGGCAGCACTGTCTTGTATTAATCACTCCAAATTAATCTAGAATATCAGGTGCTATACGTGTGCTAAGTATAGAGCTGTTGGCTTGCATACTTTCAGATATATTGATATTAGGATAAAAAATATATAAACAGCATTTATTAACAGTTGGCAGCCCTGATTGCTCTTAACAATACTTATAGTCATATCTGATATGGTACACATAGCACATACGAAATTTGGTTGAAATCCAACTGATAGTATAGAAGTTACATGAATTTAAAAATTGGTACTATCAGCAGGCTTATAATCATGTTGGTAGAACTGACGTATATAAGTTACTCCAAATTAATCTAAAATGTCAGAATATACGTGTGCATAGTTTAAAGCTGTTGGCTTGCTTACTTTCTGATATATTGGTATTTGGATAAAACAATAAAAATAGAGAGAGCAATTATTAACAGTTGGCAGCCCTTGTGGCTCTTAAGAATGCGATCAGTCATATCTGTTTATGTACAAATATTACATACAAAATTTAGTTGAAATCCAATTGATAGTGTAGAAGTTATATGCATTTAAACATTATACCTATCAGAAGGCTTAAAATTATTTTGGCAACACTATCATGGTTGGCCTCCTGGAAATTAAACTGAAATAGTACTATCTACATGTGTGCCAATTTTGGAATAGCTCCCATGCTTACCTTGCAAGATATCCAACATGGAGCTCAAATTTCTAGTGCGTTTTTTCAGCAGTTGGTAGCACTGACATCATTTTCAAATATGGACGTGAGATATTCCGGTGCATATCTTTACTCATACTAAATTTGGTTTTGATTGCTGCAGCCGTTTAGGAGTTGATAGGGAGACAGACAGACAGACAGACACACATTTTCCCGGATCGATCTCATAAGTCTACTTTTTCCTCATTTTTGCAAAATGAGAAAAGTAGGCTAAAAATGACCATAAATCACTGTGCGATTATGGCAAGGACTAAACCAGTGTATATCTATGTTATGCACATTCGTGCGCTTTTCTCTTAATAATTACCAGCCTCAGTCTTAGAGCCTTTCCCCAAACATATTGATGTGTTTAAGAGAAGACGGACATTTTGTGTAAATACTACGATGAAATAACTATAGTTCGCAAATTGCTACTCGTGTACATTAAGTGTGTTTGATATTATTGTTACGGGCGTGGTGGCTCAGCGGTCTAGCTGAATGCCTCTCACCAAGGCGGTCCGGGTTCGATTCCCGGTCAATGCATGTGAGATTTTCGAAGTGAAATGCCGTGTCCTGTGGTTCGGATTCCACGTAAAAAGGAGGTCCCGTGGCTCATGATCTCAAGATTAACGGTCACGTTAAACTACAAGCTTCCTTCCTTCCTTGATATTGAAATGAAAATCCACAGCCTGCTTCCAGTCTCCGACCGGGTCAGGAATGGAATGAATGAAGCCCCCATCTAGCGGCGAGGATATAGGCCACCACACACAGAAAGCTAGGCTAAGCTAAGCTAAGCTACGCGGTGTTATGAAAAATATCGCTCTCAATGCATTTAAGTGCAGTGACACACACAGGCCGCTATGCTAAGCTATACTATGCGAAGCTAAGCTAAGCTAAGCTAGACAGATCGCTAGGCAGGCGATTTTCTTGGCTGTAGCTGGCCTGGCGCATGCGCTTTTATTTCGCAACAGTTGATCTGGCGGGCTGTCGCAGACCTTTGAGTTGTGTGCGTAGCTGTGTCTTGAGAGTGTAGTGTAGGGATTCAGGTAGTACCGTACTTCGTTTTTTTTATACAATGGGTGACAGGCCAAAAGAACAACTTTGTTCATTTCCCAGCCCTCAAAACTGTGATAATCAAAATTCTCAAAAGTACGCAGAAATTATATCAGAATTAAGAACCAAATTCCGCGTTAGATTTCAAGACTTCATGGAGAATGTTATAAGTTTCAATATGTTTTCTTCCCCTTTCTCCATTAAAGTATTTAATAGTGTATCCACTGAAGAAGAGGAATATTTAGCTTTAAGAAATAATAATCTTCTTGTATTATCTTCACATAATACCCATACTGGTCCATCCAGCCTCCAACTACAAAATGTAATTATAATTAACGAAGAAGACGGAGGCAATTAATTAATTAATTAATTAATTAATTAATTAATTAAATAAATGTTTAGTTTTAATTTGTAGTAGAGACGTAGTCAGAGGAGGGGGGGGGGGCAGGTCCGCATTCTCTCCGAAATTAAACCAAGAGGCAAACTTATCGTTTGACAATTGTGATATTATCGTATTATTCTTATTTTCTTGTTAGTAGTACAGGTATTATTACCGTTTTAAATTCATTTTGTAAAATAGGCTAACCCTTATAGTATTGAATCTAGTTGATAACGCAAATAATCTAATATCATTTTTAAATGAAGACATAGGCTATTCAAATACGGTAATATAGACATATCTACTCTGTTGCTATTTTATATACGTATAGGCAAATTTGAATAGTTTTAGAAAAAAACACGTATCTAAATAGCTATAGTGGGCCACAATTTTAATTAATAAAATTAGCAACACCTGGACCCCCACCTTAACAGAATCCTGGCTACGTTCCTATTTTTTATTTAAGTTACATATAGGCCTACAGTATCACACGAAAATTAATTTAGAAAGCAGTATTAAAATCATATTATTAATCTAATTTAATCATGTAGGATATCTTCCTATAAAGGTACATTTTCATTAGTAGGAAAGCATGTAATAAGAAATATGCTGCCTAGCTTAGTTTAGCTTAGCTTTTTGTTCGTGTCATAGCACACCATAGCTTGGCATTGCTTTGCATAGCATAGCGTAGCGTAACTTAGCTTAGCTTTCTGTGTGTGGTGACCTTATGACGCACTCCTCTGGTGCAATGATTAAATGAATGACAGATGAAATGAAATGATAGTGGAGAGTGTTGTTGGAATGAAATTTTGACAGGGAAAACCGGAGTACCCGGAGGAAAACCTGTCTGCCTCCGTTTTGTCCAGCACAGATCTCACATGGAATGACCGGGATTTGAACCACGGACCCAGCGGTGAGAGGCCGGCGTGCTGCCGCCTAAGCCACGGAGGCTTCCTTCCTTGATATTATTGTTGGTAATTTTCAGTAACTGTACAATTTACCACCGGGGAATTACTCCCATTAGCAAATAAAATAAATGAATTAATAAATTGAGAAAGCTCACGTGTAATATTTTTCGAATGCCCAATCTGCAACTCATGCAGTACACATGGCAATTAAGTTTCTCATGGTCTGGTCACAAACTCTGAATGGGAAGTGATGAGGGTTAGATGTGATAGTAACCAGCTATGAAAAGAGAGAACGGAGGGTGTAGGAAATAACCTGACCTCTACAAGTACGGTCGGCTTTGGGTGGATTTCTTCGCATGAAGTTGATAGATAGACTCCCTCGGGTGAGGAAATGCTACTGAAATCCCATAAAAAGTAGCGTCTTTAGAGTAAACTCCCGGCCGTGAAAGTGGGAAGATCAAAGGCGCTTGCTTGTTAGCACAAAGATGGCAGGCACTACATCTCCAAGATATCAAACCACAGGCAACTAACCCCCATTAGAGAAACGATAATTATACGAAACTACCACAAAAGTATTCGTCTGGAACATACGTAATAGAATACGTATAATATCGTATGGCCTCGGGTGCAAGCTTTATTATTTAACGCCCAGAGGGCAGTTGCATGTCAAATTTTGTCGTTATTTGGAGCCCTATGAAAGTCAAGGAGGTTAGATATCTAAACTCCTTGACACTATAGCGCTTTCTAGTAGAGACATTACGAACTTTGTGTTGGTGGAAAATTCCGAGATTAATTTTGCCATTATGAACAAGGCCTACTGAATTCAAATGGGTTCTTTTACATGCCAACAACGTATGACATGCGTGCCATGATTTTTGTCGCCTTTCAAAAATTACCTACCACGGCCAGGAGCGAACATGTAAGCTTGGGGTTGGTAGTCCGACACGTTAACCACTTACCGACCGTGGCAAGCTTAGAACAGAGGTGTCCATAAGATATTTAATTCTGGTCTGAACTGTGTGATACAAAACTGAGATGAAGTGGGTTCGAGTCTTATCTTAGCCATCCTAGGAGTATTTATACGTGCTTTCCCTCTTCTACTTTAGGCAAAATCGGGAATAGTTCCTAACCTAATGCCACGGCCTTCTCCTTCCCAATCTTAGGATCAATTACTGGTGTACACACACTTCTACAGACAGCACAATAACGTAAAGTCAATAGACAAATTCTACAAGGTGGCTTCGGTAGCGTAGTTATTAGCATGCCGAGCTTCTATGCCCAAGATCGTGGGTTTAAACTCAGCCGAAGTCATCGGACTTTTTAAGAGCGTTAGCAATCCCTCAGTATGCCTTCCTTCGGAGGGGAAGTAAGACCGGCTGGCCCATGTTATAGATGTATGGTATGATAAAGAACCTTCCACTAATTACACTTGTGTGAATCTAAATTAAAGGTTATATTTGACTAACGCTCTTAGGTTCCAACGTTCGTCGCCAGAGGTCAACTGCGGTGGGATCTAGTAACAAAGTTCAGAACTATTTTGTCGTTGACGGTGGCGTTTGGTAGCAAAAGTTGGAACTACTTGAAAATCTAATATCTGCAATCCTTAATTGAACTAAAAACAAATAACACACACTAATACAGCCATCACAATTAACACCGGTTGTTAGACAGATTCTACACACACCCAAAGTACACGGTGCTACATGATCGCGTTGTCGCATCCCCTAAACTGAGGAACCAACCAAGCAAAAATTCCACACACAGCCAAGTCTGATGACCGTAATGTACTTAGCACAACAAACAAGCTTTAAAGTAAGTTATATTTGCTGGCAAATGATCATAATCTCCTTGAACTATTATTATTGCAATGTACCGCTGCTCCTGTTGTCTAGTTTCTCTGCTGCATGTGGATGCGGGGCGATGAATGGCTACAGCGACGGGGTAGCAAGAACATGATTGTTAGGGGCGCTGTTACTAATTCAGGAAGCGGCGTGCAGCGCCATAATTCCTGATGCCGTCATCGTCTTTGAGGTGGAGCGGATGTCCTGTGGCGAGAGCCCACAGCAGCAGTAAACTTAGTAGCACTAACAGTCATGCGATACATCACCTGCTTTACCCCCAATGACAACACAACCACCGCATATTACTTATATATCAAATGTTTAATTTGTTGTTATTGTTGATTATTTAAGAGCTTTGCGACATTGTCATCATAAAGCCTCATGTATTTGGGTGTGTGTAGAATTTGTCTGATGACCTATGTCACTCTGATGTCTGTACTAGTGTGAGTAGGCTTCGGTGGTGAAGTCGGTAGCATGCTGAACTAATATGCCTAAGATCGCGGATTCAAACCCGGCCGAAGTCGTCGGATTTTAAGAGCGTTAAAATCCTTCAGTATGCCTTCGGGCCGGCGCACAGTGGGTCAAAATCGAATACAAGGGGGACAAAATAATTTTTACGTTTTAATCATGAATTTAGAGTGAAAGCAACGTATATAATTTGTTTACTTCATAATAAACATCATTTAATACCTTTTTAAGCTACGTCTACACATGCAAGAAATTGTCTATGACTAGGAGTTGGATAGAGCATTCAGTTATCTCATCAGAACAATGTTCTACCCCTAATTTACTTTTAACAAAGTCAAAAAGTTCTACTTTTGACATAATCGTCCAACCCAGTGCTTCAAACAGTTGTAAACGTGTGAGAACTGGTTGCGCGGCATCTTCTAAAACGTAACTAAGTAAGTTGCAAAAAGATGCAAAAAATCTTATAACAGGCGTAAAATACAAGACTTTAACTACATTTTAACATTAAGTAGAAAGTGAAGCAGAGTGACGCGAGATACTAAAAATCTAAGTGAAAATATAATTTTAAAAATAATAGTTAAATATTATATAATGCAAATATAGCTAAAATTACGTAACAATTACGCCCATTAATAACTGAAACACGTTACAAAGATCATACCTTCAGCTGCATGTTCCATCTTAAAGCATCACACTAACTAAAAAGACAACCAAACCACAGCCACTTACATTCACCCTCCAATTCCGACTGCTCGAACAGTGGTGACAGATTTACACTAAGATGCGATTATATTCCAGAATAGTGAGCGGTAATTGTATGAGAATGCTGAAGAATTAATAAATTTTGATTTTTAATTATGAAAATAAATAATTTTGTCCTCCTAGATTTCGATTTTGACCCACTGTGCGGCGGGCTCATGTCATAGATTTATGGCAAGTAAAAGAACCTATCACTGCAATTGGTACTGAGTGGAAAAATGTGTAGGTTATGTTTGGCTAGTTAGAAACGCTCTATCAAGTTTCAACGTTCGCCGCTGGGCGTTAGTGGCAGTGACACTAGTATCTGGTAGCCAAATTTGGAACAACTTGAAATTGAACTTGTTGGGAGCCCTTGGGCGTTCAATCAAAAACACCCAGCTTTGGCCATTAGCTGCAATTAATATATAATAATATTTGTAATTGAGGTAGGATTTGGTTAGGAAGCGGCCGAGGCCTTAAGTTAGGTACCATCCCGGCATTTGCCTGGAGTAGGAATGGGAATCTCTGGAAAACCACTTCCCGGATGGCGGAGGTAGAATTCAACCCGCCTCTTCTCAATTTTTTTTTCCACGAGGCTGAGTGTACCCTACTCCAGCCCTCAGGCAAAAACTAAATGTCTTGGCAGAGACGGAAGCGAACCTGAGCCTCCCCGTTGGTGAAAGCTAAGAATGCTAGCCACTACGCAACGAGATGAACTATTTATAAAAGACATCTGCCACTTCAGTCTGTGGAGTGGAGGAAACTGGCAAAGTTACCAACTACTGTCGTTAATCTGACGAAGATTTGTTGATCTTAAGTTAATAATTGCACTGCGGTGATATCAAAATGCACTTTTCATGAACTTGGTGTTTGGGGAAGAATTAGCTCGTTATAGAGCAAGTAACCAACCAAGTCAAATACGGCAACCCTCAGTGATGCACTTTTAATGAACTTGGTGTTTGGGGAAGAATTAGCTCGTTATAGAGCAAGTAACCAACCAAGTCAAATACGGCAATCCTCAGTGATACAATTTTTATGATCACAAGTGGAGAGAACTCTGTGCAAATACGTGTAATGGCCTTCCGACAAGCACTTTTACTGCATGCTATGCTTGTTGAACATATTGACTGTGTGGATAGCCTACTAGCAGGTGTTATAGAGACTTGCCTCGGCAATAACAGTTACGGTAACACACATTGCACTATACAGTACTATGATTCAGCGAGGGTTTGCATTTAGATTACAGTACATTTTCTAAACGTGGTGCAGAGTTTCCTGTACGAAGGTGATTGAAGTGATAGAAGCCATTTTTTCTGTGTTGCCTAATTCTATTAAAGAATGCTTTCCAGTCGGTCAACATGAATTGTGCCCAATTACATTAGGCGGGAAACAAGTACAGTGAAACGTGGCTAATTCAAACTTCTATAATTCGAAATCTTCTTAAATTCGAATTTTTTCCTCGGTCCCTAGGATTTTATATACAATCAATGGTTAAAAATCATGGTTAATTCAAATTATACCTTGGATAATTCGAAGTTTTTAGTGTAAAATGCCGATCGGAAGCCAAACAGTTGGGTCAGTTCGCGAAAAAACTGTTCCGAGTGCAGCCCAAGCAACAAACCACATCACAGAACTTAGGCGGTTTTTTTAAGTAGAAATGACGTAAGTGATTCTGTTTTCCGTTCCTTAAATTTGTTAGATTCTTTTGTGATGACTGAGAGACTCATTGTAGAAAATATCTTAAACATTTTTGAAAAACAGAAGATTTCTCTAAGTCTTAACTAGATTTCTGGATTACCACTGTCAATAAATAGCTGAATAGCACATTTTGGTTTTATTTTTCATTTCAAATTTTTGAGGTTATTCACGATACAGTCATTATAAAGTACCGTTGTCTGTTAATCTGCTTTGTTGAACTTAAATCATTATGTAAACGTAATACAATGTATTTTATCTACCCTTTTCAAAAACTTTCTTAATTCGAATTTTTGGATAATTCGAATTTGTTTACTGGTCCCTTGAGGTTCGAATTATCCAATTTCCACTGTATTTACATGCCCTAACCAGAAAAAAACGTGATATTATTACATAATGACACGCTTTTATGTACAAATTGTGGTTCTTAATTGGATGACATGTTTCAAACGTCAAGCGTACGTCATCAGATCCTGTTCACTTGGGCTTAATTAGTGTAAGATGTTTTACACTTACGCATAAATATACCAGGTAAATCAGCTGCCCCTAATTATATTGTCTTATGCAGCCCAACGAACACATGTTGTCAGGAAGGTCGATATTTCTCTGCTGCATCCCGTATGGTACTAATGCACTTCATTCATATTCCGCGAGCGATACTGAACACTATTACTTTTCCCGCGTAACAGTCTGTAGTCACATTGAGGGAAAATAATAGTGTTCAGTATCGTTTGTGGGATATGCTTGCAGTGCATTAGTACCATACGGAATGCAAGCAGGGAAATATCGACCTTTCTGACAACACGCGTTAGTTGGACTGCATAATATTATTAGGGGCAGCTGTTTCACCTGGTACATACAATATTTTCATGTAAAAACTTATGTAACGTGTCAAAATTATTTACAGACAGCATAGTGTACCCAACAGGGTTGGTACAGGATATGAACTTCTGATCTTTAAGATGGAAATATGTCCAGCTACACGCTAGCAGTGAGGAAATAGGAAGTGAGTCAGGCCATGACGCAGACATTGACAGCTTTATCTGCAGATACGTGGTGCAAGCGATATGTGAATCACGAGAGCAGTCACGCTGGGATGAATCAATTAGAGCAGATTTGCAGGTGAATCACCACTGAGTGCTGAGATCGGCACTTTTCTGGCAACATTGGGTTGCGAATCAACACCGCAAAGTTGTGAAATAAGCCGTTTTCTCGGAAACGATGCAAAATTACAACAATAGGCCTATGGGGATCAGAATAATCCAGGAAATTATGAATTAAGCGAGGTTAAGAGTGAATAATTTAGGCCCTGGAAAAAAGTACATAGTCAGCAACTACGTCATTAGGCGGAGCCAAGCGGAGGTATATTTATTGAATTTATTGTTTCTCTTATACAGGCCACTGAGGCTACAAAGCCTCTTTATGCAGCTCTCTTCATTCAGAGGGCGGTTATATACAATAGAATAAATGAAGAAAGAAAAGAAAAACTTAACCTATACATACAGTTGACAATAGAAGTTCTTGTTGTTACATCTGTTCACCTTGAACATGATAATTGTATAGCTGATAGATTACAATGAAGGGAGTGTTTTATCGCTCTGATAGGAAGTCCTGAATACTGGTGCAATTTATATTTATTCCAGAGAATACTAGCTGAAATACGGAATGAACCTTTGCATTTTTCGGTTCTGTGATGAGGTATCTGGAGCATTTGTGCAGTGTGTCTATTCGCACGGTTATGCACTGATTGCATGGGAGTTAGTGTGCAGTAAATATAAGACGGAATTTTGAATTTTAGAATTTTTATCACAGTCAGAGCCATGGCATACTGTCTTCGTTCCTTTAACTTTAGCCATCCAATCTGGACGTAAAATGGAGTTATATGAGACTCTCTTGGTACATTGAGAACAAACCGCAAGCAAGCATTTTGCATTCTTTGCAATTTTGTATTGAGGACCTCTCCCATATCATGGTAAATTATAGATCCATAGTCAAATTTTGGTAATATCAAACTCTGTATCAGTATCTTTCGTACATTTTGGGGCAAATAGAAGCATGTTCGCCTAATTTGATGTAATGACGATGCAACCCTTTTCAGAATCATGTTTGTGTGATCCTGCCACGATAATCGAGAGGTAGTGGGAAGAAGAGAAAAAACTCAGTCGCCCACGCGGCTGAGGAGCCTTGTAGATTTTATTTAAATTAATTAGACGATCGATTTTCAGGAAACGAAATGGTAATGAGACGTTTGAATTATAGGGAACATAATGATATATTTTTCAAAAACGTGCAATGTCTATTTCAGAAGTTAGCTCCAGGAAGAAGGCAAAAGTAGTTAATTTTTGCACGTTCCAAATAAATAGCCCAGGTTTCAACCAGAGAGCATGCAGTTTTCCGACAGCCCGAGAGGGGGCGTCATGTTACATCAAATACAGTATCTGTCCGCCAGAGAGGGGTGTGACGCTGGAGCATCAAGTACAGTCTACTACAGACCTCGTATGGAGGTGTTACATCGAATGCAGTATCCGTCTGCCAAGTGAGGCTACAAGCTGTGTCAGAAGCAGTTCATCATCAGTAAGCGGGGAGAGGCTACACGCTGTCTCCTAAAATGCAGAAGCGCTGCATTATACTCGTTGCAGTTCAGTTAAGCCCGGGGAGGCTCAGCGCAATTCCGCACAGTATTTAAGTATACAGGACGCAGAATTATCAAACTGCCGGGACGGAAGTCCGTTCTCACATTAGTAAAGACTCATCGTACTCCTGTATGGAGAAGTTACAGCAAGTAACGCAGTTCGTTACCAACCGCAAAAGTGGATCGTGTTAAGAAAAATTTTACAATCATCAGTATCCGCGGTTTCAACAAAAAGTTGTATGTGCGTGGTAATATAAATCCGCTACGGTTGTTTATAAGTGATCACTAAAGCACTTGTGCTGGATCAGATAAATTATACGCTACTCGAAAACCGTGACGAAGTAAAATTGCGCCGCGACAAATTCTAGAATAGTAATTAGCTAGAATACAGCAGTCCAGATCAGTAGAGACATTACGCTGGAGGTCATCGTTTCGAAATATACAGACAGGTCTCCATGAAAGTTAAGTGAAATACTACAGTAGTAAGAGTAAATGGACACGGGTTCGAGACCCAAGAACAAATATAGTGAATTTTAGCGAAGCTAGAGTGTGTCAAATAGGAACGTATTATCAATAAATGATAAAAATGGTCCGGTTAGCTCAAACAATGCCAACGTTTCGCCCCAGTGTGCCGTTGGGCTCGTCAGTTGGTACAGACACACCTACCAATACGCGTGGCTAGCACATACTGAGAAGGCCATGCAAGACACAAAATACAAGCAGTATTGACGTCACGAGCATGCCAATGTGCTACGGGAGTAAAACTCCCTTTCATAAAAACAAAAGCCTTACCTTGGCAATCCAAATAAGGTTTTGAATATTCCCGAAGGGAATATGATGTAGTTTCCATTTGAGCGGATGAATTATCAATAAATGATAAAAATGGTCCGGTTAGCTCAAACAATGCCTTATTTGGATTGCCAAGGTAAGGCTTTTGTTTTTATGAAAGGGAGTTTTACTCCCGTAGCACATTGGCATGCTCGTGACGTCAATACTGCTTGTATTTTGTGTCTTGCATGGCCTTCTCAGTATGTGCTAGCCACGCGTATTGGTAGGTGTGTCTGTACCAACTGACGAGCCCAACGGCACACTGGGGTGAAACGCTGGCATTGTTTGAGCTAACCGGACCATTTTTATCATTTATTGATAATTCATCCGCTCAAATGGAAACTACATCATATTCCCTTCGGGAATATTCAAAACCTTAAATAGGAACGTAGAAATAAAGACATTCTCGTAGGAGAAATTAGGGAACTTGTCGCAGATAAGGACAAAATACGGTCAAGAAGTAAGCGGGCCATAGGTTCGATAGACCGTTACGTAAACGTAGGACAAGTAAAAATTGAAAATCGCTAATAAAAGGACGATAAGAGAAGTTAAAATAGACTATCTAAAAGACAGGGCAGAGACTAGATCCAGTGAAGAATTAGGAGCCGTTCAGTTTGCATCACGTCCAATGCAGGGTCCGGGGATCTCATTAGGGCGTTGATCACCGATAAAACGTGCCAAGAGTCACTGAAATGTGGTGAAAATTAGTGCAGTGTAAATAAGTTACAAGATATATGTGTTTTTGCGATAATACAGTATTTTACAAATTAATGATGTGTTTAAATGTAAGTGAAGGTCGATTGGACCTAAGTGAGGTGCCGCTCACAAAAGAAAGTGCCATGGAAGAGTGCTAATTATGTCGTTAGGTGGGGGAAATCCTTCCCAAGTATGGATCTGAAGACGGAGCACACTGGTGAGTCATGATTTTTTCATTAAAATTGCAGATGTACGATGTACTGGCTCGATGGGATCGGTCATAACTGGGGAGTTTAACGATCTAACTCATCGGGTAGTTGAATGCACTTATATAACTGAAATGTTGAAATAATAATAATAAATAATAATTGCGAGAATGACCTCGCAAAATAATTATATGAATGGGATCAGTAATGTAAAGTAATAAAAAACAAGAAATGAAATAACAAATAATAAATGATTTGGAGGAAGGAATCGGAAATATAATTTAAATTGCTTAAAATTTCGCCATAGTAAAAGCAAATAATGAAATAAATATGCATCATAATAAAATTGTTAAAATAAATAATGAAAAGGAAAAATATAAAATAGTTTGATCTTATAATTAAATGGCAAATAACAAAAAGTTGAAATAAAAATAATTGAAAGCTCGAAATGAAAATAATAAAAATAAATATTATCGAGTTGTTATGCACTAAAAATAAAGTGATAATAAAAATTGTAATAAGGAACTCAAGTAATAAACGGAACGAAATAAATTAAAATGTCTTGTCGTATTGTTGTAAAATGATCGATTTTATAAATCTCTAAAAGAAATTGGTGAATAAAAACACCCAAAGAAAATGTATTATCACAGGCTAGCGAGCCAGAATTATGAAGATTAAATGATAGGAAGGCTGAGGTCTTACCGCCATAAATGGAATATTAATTTGAGATATTAAATAAACCGCGAATAACCAAGCAAGAAATCGTTGTTGCCAAAAGGGCCGAATAATAAATAAATGACGCTAAAAGCTAATAAATGTGCGTTAACCAGGATAAAAATTACCCGGGAGATGGAGAGTCTCATCGAAATATTGTGGGTGAAAGATTCCCCTTTCTGTATTGTTGTTGTATGTGAACGTCGTGTTGTATTGGGTAGGTGAAATTCCCATAAACTGTATTGCCATATTGAAGCGTTGAAAATAATAGTTACATTGTAAGTCCGATCAGGCTGTGTTAAATAAATATCGTAGGCCAAAATCGTCGAATGAAATATGAGAGAATTTTTATAATTATTGCAGGCCATAATCGTCGAAATAACGCGTTGTAAGTGAATATACATGTGAGACAATGAGGCATTGTTATATATAAAGGTTGTAGGCAATAATCGTCGAATGAAATTTGCAAGTAAGACCGATAACGGCATTGATATAAATAATATTGTTAAAAGGCGTCATACAAATTGTGATTAAAGTTGGTGTAGCCAACTATTAGGCATCCTCTCCAGAATAAGTTATAAATATCCTGTAAAAAACGAAATATAAATATTGATAATAATTATAATTAAAAGCAGGAACAAGTAGCTGTTTTAGAAGTGAAACAAAAGTCTTGGTAAATCATATGGTTAGAGATATAAACAGAGTTGTAAGCGTGGTGGCTGGCTAAAAGCCATTAATCAAGCGAAGCATCACCAGAGGGGTAAGGCAGCTGTGAGCGCCCGACCTACCGTAATGTGTGAGTGAGACATAAAGTTAATGGGTTCTGCGGTTAAGCAAAGGTCTGTCATAAACTAACAATAAAAAGGCCATTATGTAAAAGTTTTTATTAAAAGATGCAAGCTGTAATTAACTTATAAAATCACAATGCTGGGATGGAGACTATTCTCCAGAATATAAGTTTGAAGCATTTACATGAATTTTGACGGGTTTTGTCAAACACTTTTATTGTAAATAAAAGGATTCCTTCCTCAAAAGAATGAAAGAACGGGTTGTGAAAAATACTGTTTAAAGATGAATAAAGATCCCACAAAAATAAATAACACAGTGCATGGTACGCTGCAAAGAAAGATCACCTGATGTATGAGAATGGAACTGGTAGAACCAGGGTTCGATTCACAGACATGGCATGTTTCTTGTACAGTATTTTAAATGTGTAAAATCTAAGGCTTTGTGGAGAAATACTAGTAAGGTCCAAAGGACTAAATAAGTGATAAATAAATGATAATTATGTAACTTTAAAGAAACCCAGAAGGGTAAAGATTGAAATGAAGGAAGCTTGTAGTTTTACGTGACCGTTAATCTCGAGATCATGAGCCACGGGAAGATTGAAATGAATATAAATGTCCAAAGTCTTGGAAAGTTATATGACTTGAATGATAGGCGCGCTTGACGCCTTAGTAAGATGTACTATAAATAATTATAGTTAGATTTAAGCAAGACAAAGTGGTTACAAAGTGATTACAAAGTTCATAGAATAATGAAATGGCATTATAGTGATCTTGATAAATTTTAACAAAGTGACCAATTTTTAGTTTTGAATAACACTTGAAGAGACTATGACAAGTGATTAAATTTTAGTTTGAATGGCACTTGAAGAGACTATGCCAAGTGATTGATTTCTTTTAATATATTTTTGAGTGACACTTGAAGGAACTATGCCAAGTGATTGATTTTTCTTACATGTTTCTTGAGTGAATATATTTTTCTTTAATGAATTAAATTCTGTAAAATTATAATGTTGTGTTTTTCCTCAAATCCTTGTGAACCTTGAGTATTCCATATCAGATGTTTAATCAGCGGTGGAGGGAACGTAACACACCCCGATACCGCAAGAGCAAAAGCCGAGTGCTGATTAATTATCATCCGTGTAGACGGGCACAATAGTTCACTTCTATACTTGTTGCATTTTTGTTAGTATTATTAATAATAATAATAATGTGGTTTAAAGGAGTTCGACAGGGAGATGGTCTCTCGCCTCTACTATTCAACTGCGTTCTTGAGAAAGTTATCCGTGAGTGGCGCAAAACAATGAGTGAAGAAGGAGTTCAAAATGGAATCAGACTTGGTCACAAGTATAAGAACCTATCAATTGTCTGTCTAGCCTTTGCAGATGACCTTGCGGTTTTTGCGGATTCGTTGGATACGGCCTGGAAACAGATCAACCAGCTTCAAACTCAAGCTGCAAAGTTGGGCCTCCTGATCTCTTTCGAGAAAACAGAATTTATTACTAACATCAAAACGGCTCCAAAACATAATGAAGTGAATCATAGGAAAATCAAGCGGGTAGTGAAATTTAAGTATCTTGGGGAATGGTTAGACCCTACAATGTCCGAAAACGAGGCTTTTGCGTCACGCTTGAATAAATTTGAAATGGCGTACCATCTAACTAAGAATTTGTACAACTACTGCACGGTCATCCGAACAGAAGCTTTGTATGCAGCGGAATGTCTCTCCATGAATAGAAAAGGCATAATGGAAAAACTGGAGACCAAGGAAAGGAAGATATTGAGGAAAATCCTGGGTCCAGTCAAAGAACACGGCGAGTTCCGAAGACGCCACAACCACGAGTTGTACACTCACGTAGAGAAAATAACTGACGTGATGAGGAAAAGGAGGATTTCTTTTAAGGACATATAACCCCAATTAAAACTAACACGGCTATCCAACCGAATTTTTGCTTTTCTCCGTGAGAAAAAGACAAAGGGGGCCTGGTTCAGTGAAGTAGAGAAAGATCTGTTGGAGACTGGGATAACACGTGAAGATATCCAGAAGCGTGGCCCACTTAGGGAAAAACTTCAGAAACATCGGAGTTTTTAACTTAAGCCGAAGCTAAAATCCGGAAAGGCGTGGACGACGGAGAGAAAGGTGCAACATCGATTGCGAATGAAGGAGTACTGGGCCAACATTAAAATGCAGAAAAAACAGTTGACATGACGTGGTCCTTAGTTGGCCGTAACGAAGGAAGAAGAAGAAGAAGAAGAAGAAGAAGAATGGGGTTTAAGTACGTTGCCTATGATCTATTGAATTATTATTGTGAATAACTTCAGGAATTATGTTATTATTTAGTTACGTTCTAAAACAACAGTTCCTGTTTTAACTAGTCCAAGGAGAGCTTGACACGACAACAGACGCTACAGGTTTGAATTTCTAAAACCAGATAAGTTGACATACGGTAATTTTATTCCATTTCAGTGAAGTGTATCTTTTTTTATTCACCACTTTGATATTATTACAATACAATTAGGCTACTAGTTTAACAAGCATTCATTAGTTATCATGTTTAAAATTACTATAGACCTATATAAAATGTTCAAGAGTAATGCACCGAAAAATTGCGTACCTCTGCGATTTTCTCTTGAACATTGTTAATCGTATGTAAATCAAGAATCGTTTCCTCAACATGAGAGTTCAAAATGGTTTCTAAAGTTCCAGTGTGCTTCGTTACCCCCATTATTAAATTATCCAGTATTGCTTCTTTTGTTCACTCATCAATTAAAACTTTCATGTTGAATGTTAGGTTTGGCACGCTAAAATAATTGTCAGCATGAAAGTAGAGTATTATAAATTAAATTTGACTTGTAATTATTAAACTTGTCTGCTGTAACTACGGAATTAAATCGTCCAACTTTCCAGTCAGTTAAGTTGAACAACTTAATGTAGCCTTTTTCTACTTCTTTATTTCCCTTCCTCCATCCTTCCCGTGCTTGCTTGCCTACCTGCTTACTTGCTTGCTTGCTTGCTTACTTACGCACTTACTTACTTACTTACTTACTTACTTACTTACTTACTTACGCACTTACGCACTTACTTACTTACTTACTTACTTACTTACTCATGGAAGGCAAAGAAATATAATTCCTGGCCCATGAGATACCGTATTCAATCCTGCGATGTAATTCCCGCCTGAGGACTGGAAAAGGATTTACTGAGCATCGTGAAGGTAACTGAGAATAAGCGGATCCGATTCCTTTCTCAGTCGTCTTAGGAATGGGTTTCCAAGGTTTCGCACTTTTATTCAAGGCAAATATCTGGATGGTATTTGTTGTTGTTAGAGTCTTCAGTCTTTTGACTGGTTTGATGCAGCTCTCCATGCCTCCCTGTCCGGAGCTAATCGTTTCATCTCTACATAGCTACCACACCCTACATCCGAGGCAATCTGTTTAACATATTCTAACCTTGGTCTACCCTTACAGTTCTTGTCCTCGACCCTTCCTTCCATAACTAAGCTTGCTATTCCTGGGTGTCTTAGTATGTGTCCTACCAACCTATCTCTTCTCTTCATTAGCAGTCGCCAGAAACATCTCTCCTCTCCCACTCGTCTTAATACCTCTTTGTTTGTAACCCTATCTACCCATCTGATCTTCATCATTCTCCTGTAACACCACATTTCAAATGCTTCAATTCTCCTCTTTTCTGCTGCACCAATAGTCCAAGTTTCACTTCCATAGAGCGCCACGCTCCAGACAAAGGCTTTCAAAAATGACTTCTTAATACCTAAATCTATATTCGATGTCAGCAGATTCCTTTTCTGAAGAAATGCTTTCCTTGCCTGAGCCAACCTACTTTTTATATCCTCTTTGCTTCGTCCATCACTGGTTATTCTGCTTCCTAAGTAACAGAAGTCTCCTACTTCCTTCAGCTTTTCACCTGTCAATTTGATCTCCATAGAGGTTTCTGATTTATTTCGGCTGCATTCCAGTATTTTTGTTTTACATTTATTAATTTTCATCATGAATTCTTTCCGTAAGACGGAGTCCATACCATTCAAAAACTCATTCAAATCCTCAGGCTTGTCGGCCAAGATGACTATGTCATCAGCAAATCTCAGAGTTGAAATTATTTCTCCTTGAATCTACACTCCCACTTTAAATGATTCTCTAATTTCCTTCATTGCTTGTTCAATGTAAAGATTGAAAAGTATGGGTGATAAGTTGCAGCCTTGCCTTACACCTTTCTGAATACCAGCTTCTCTCTCATGTCCTTCAACTCGAATGACTGCTGTCTGATTTCTGTATAGATTGTAGATTACCCTCCTATCCCTATACTTTATTCCAATCGATTTCAAAATGTCAAACAATTTAGTCCAATCAACGTTATCAAAAGCCTTTTCTAAGTCTACAAAAGCCATGAACGTTCTCTTATCTTTCCTTATTCTACCTTCCAAAATCAGCCTAAGACTTAGTACAGCTTCCCTTGTTCCTACATTTCTCCTGAAACCAAACTGGTCTTCACCCAACTCCGTTTCTATCTGGCTTTCAATCCTCTTGTAAATTATCCTAGACAGGATCTTTGAAGCATGAGTAATCAAGCTGATTGTACGGTAATCTTCACATCTGTCAGCTCCCACTTTCTTTGGTATAGGGATGATAACATTCTTCTTGAAATCAGGGGGTACATCACCTGTCTCATACATCCTACACACCAAGTGAAATAACCTGATCAGACCTTCATCTCCTATGCAGCGTAGCAACTCAATCGGTATATCATCTATGCCTGGTGCTTTGTTCCTGCTTAAGTCTTCCAAAGCTCTATCAAATTCTGATCTCAATATTAAATCTCCTTTCGCATCCTCATCAATTTCCTCCTCCCTTTCCATTACATGATTCTCAATCTCCTTTCCCTTATACAAACCCTCTATGTAAGCTTTCCATCTGTCAACCTTTTCTTCCCTATCTGTTAGAGGCTTTCCATTTGTGTTCTTAATATTACAGCACTTGGTCTTCTTTTCCCCAAAAGTATTCTTAATCCTTCGATAAGCTGTGTCTACTTTTCCTAATTTCAGACAATTTTCTATACCTGCACATTTCTCTTTCAACCATTCTTCTTTCGCTTCCTTGCACTTCTTGTTAACCTCATTTCTCAGACGTCTGTATTCTGCTTTCCCCTTCTCATCTCTTACATTCTTGTGTTTCCGCCTTTCATCCATCAATTCTAGTATATCCTGAGTGATCCACGGTTTTCTACCTATTCTTTCTCTCCTACCAATGTTTTCTTCTGCGGATTTTGTTATTTCATTCTTCAAAAGTGCCCATTCGTCTGCAATTGAAGTTTGTTTAGGGTTTTTCATTAGTCCTTCCTTTATACTCTTTGTACCAATTTTGCAAATCGGTACATGTTCATCTTATCTTCGAGACGCAGCTGGAGCTCCAGGTCTGGGCAGATTCTCACGAGAAAATACACCAGGGCCTTTCTGAGAATTCCATTCACCAAGTTGACACCTGGCTACTGCTGAAATGGGTTCGCCTAGCCCTTTCCGACATGATTTGTGCCCTTGTGTGTGCGGTCACCTAAAGGTTTATAATAAATGGAAAAGAGGGATAAGTCAAGCTTTGATCCGTGAACTTTTGAAAGGTGAACAATTCCTGTCAGCTGCATTCGCCAAGTTTTTATTCTGAGAAAGGTCTTACAAAGGACATTCTGTAACACCTCGACTCCTAGAAGGTTTCTACGCAGTAACCTGTATGGGGTGATATTCTATAGTACCCACTCAAGACCTTGAACCCTGGCTTTTGTGCAACTAGTCGCAGTTGGTGCTACTGGAGGTTTGTGGTGGGGATAGGCTGATATACAAGGGTGGAATCGGTGACACAGTAGGACAGTACGGGCAGAACAGTACGAGAGGAACAGTATGTGAGGAAGTTTGGTGACAGAAAGACTCTTGAGCACTTGCCTCCGGGGAAAACGTGTGTGCAGTTTTCCCCGGAGGGTTCGAAGACTCCAGGTGGTACCATCATGATTTAATTACTAAGGGGCATAACCAAGGACTATCAATACAAACTTTGACTGCTAAATTTTGTAACGTCATTTTAAGGCCATGTGGCGATGGACCGTATTTCGAGCGGACTGACATTATTATTTTTAGTATGTAATATTTTGGAAGGGTTGGTACGATTTGTGTGGCACCTTTATATGTAATTACCGCGGAGTGGATTATTATTATCTTATTTCCGGTTAGCTGGATGGGACCCTCGTGGTTTTAACTTTGGTCAGAAAGGCTGGTGAAGACGTTAAATCCGAAGCAGGCTTTCGGACCGCCTTAGTCGTATTAAACGGCTCTTAAATTACTTATGTAACCTTGTTTTGGAAGTGGCACAGAGTCTAACTTCATGTTATTATTCCATTAGTTTTGGCGTCAGGGGAATCATTCCTGATAAATTCGTTTCTATCACAAATGTAGGTGTGTCAAACCTTGCCAAACGGGTAACTGTCTGGTTTGTTTAAACTAAGTCATTCATTTGTGTTTAATTAGATCATATTTGTCAGTTAGTTAATTAAGTGGTGGAAGGTTTATCTTGTAATTTGTTTGATCTTAATGTTCAATACATGTTAGCTTATTTTGATTTGTCATGTTATTTATTGCGTGAAGTCACTAGGAAGATTATTCCCCTTTTCATTCTTCATCTTTGGCAGGGTCAATTTAATGCGGCCTGCTGAGGTACGCATCCAGCGTTCCACTC
This sequence comes from Meconema thalassinum, assembly GCA_946902985.2. Classification (NCBI taxonomy): domain Eukaryota; kingdom Metazoa; phylum Arthropoda; class Insecta; order Orthoptera; family Tettigoniidae; genus Meconema; species Meconema thalassinum. Next base: position 799,428,163 of record OX336390.1, on the reverse strand, counting down.
AACAAGCTGGTCTTGACATTGGTTTCGTCCCGCCTGGTCCCTTTTCCTAAATCAAATTGGGGATGTTCTTGAAAACCTAGCAAATCGGAACATTCACTCCTAGGTTTTATTTGCTGTGAACTCAGCTGGCCTAGCGAGTAATTAAATTAGCCCTTTCATGTGTTTTTTTATTATTAATTCTGGGTGTGGTAATGTCATGTGATCATTTATTTTGATATGCTAATATTATTATTATTATTATCATTTTGGCTAATAAACAGGGTAAGGAGGGATGGGGCTAAACCGTTACAATGGTAGCATGAGCATGGTTTTGCTCTGTGATCTTGCCATTAGTAAACAATCCTTCCTATTGACTGATTGCAGTAATTAATTAAAATTAAATTCAGTAACTTAATTAATGTAGATTGGGCCCTCCATACTACTAATCTTTTCTCCAATAGGTAGGCTAGTAATTAGAGCAGAACCTAATACATGTTGTGATTTGATTTCATGTAAAATAACTTGCTGTGTACACCATGGACCATATGAGCAATTCATGTCGTCAGCTGTCAGGCGAGAAGTGGCAGTCACATGCGCTGAACGAAATTCAGGACTGCTGAGATAAAAATGGCGTTGCTGCGTTGCCAGATTGACGAGTCGACCGGCTGAAAGAATTTCACACGTGGTGAGTTTTGATATGCTGTTTGTATGTTTTGGGGTGGTTGTAAATTCATTCTGTTCTTGTAGGAACTAGTCCAGCTCAATTTTACTGCACCTGTGTTAAATCTACACCTCGGGAAGTGTTGTTTTGACAAATTGTGTCACGTGTTTGGAAAGAATAAAGTTTTGTCTGATTGGAAGTAGTTTTGGTAAAATTTAAATTAGTGACGTTTTAAATTCTCTTGAAAATAGGCTGAAATTGATAAACTTGTATTTCCAGTAGGAATAACTTAGTGTCTGTTTTGATGTGTGTTTAGTACACGCCTGTTGAATCACGTAGTGATTTTGAACCATCATGGCAGACGTCTGTGACAAGTTATTATTTTATACAACTGATGTCAGTGAAAATGTGAATTGCGTGTGTGGATTTATCATCAGCAGGTTCCTTGGGGGTAAATCTGTAATTATTCTTAATAATTGTTAGTGATGTAAGGCTGAAATTCTGCGATTCGCTGTGCATAATACGTGTGAGGTATAATTGGTAGTGATCAGCTGTTCATTAGGCCAAACATTTCAAGTTTTGTTGTCATTTCTTTAGCTGGGGGTTAATTATTTCGCTGTTGGTAGTTCTGTCAAATTAAATTGGACCGTGAGGGTATTAAAATTTGGTATTGTCAACTTATTCTGCGTTAAATTAATTCTGGAAAATGGTCGAATTGCTGTCTATATGTACGTTCGGTAATCGTGTTTTGAATGATGTTAAGTGTCGAATTGCGTGTGTGGTAATTCAGTATAAATGAATCAGGTGAGTGTTTATGTATGATTGGTTGATGTTTAAGTTTGCTTAGTAATTGGGGGGAGAGTAAATAGTCTTGTTGTGACATGGGGATTTTAAGGTTAGATTGTCATCTAAATTGGTCAAGTATTAAATGGCTTTAATATTCAGTATATTAGTGTGTGTTCGTTGAGTGACTTACTAAGTGGGATGTTTCTGGGAGGCAGTCACCTTCACGTCGCGTCTCATTTAGGGTGTAAATAAATATTTTCCCCCGATTCGTGTCTTTCGTTTTAGGACGTTTTCCTACGATGTAAGGAGAACTGTGATTTCAGGGCTACAACTTTGGGTTGTTTTATCAGGTCCTTACGTGAGTTGATACTCCGTTGGCGTTATAGTGTCTTGACGATCCGAATACTAACATACTGATGTAAATGGGGAATTTTAGGATTGTCCAGGGAAGGGAGCATGTATGTCTGGTGGAGGTATGAATGTATTTCTGTGGTTGATTGTGTTCAGGGTGAAAGAGTATGTGTGATGCGATTTTTATTGCTGCCCTGACTAGGAATCGAACTGGTGTTCTTTGGTGGTCAAAATTGTATTTATTTTCTTCTGTAATCTTTCAGTTTTTTTTAATCCTGCTGATTGAATGAAAGTCATGTGTGAATGAATTGATGTAGGTTGCAATTTGAATTTGGGTGGGAGTAATTGAGGCCTAATTGCCAGTAACGTAAGATGGATTATTATTAATTTTATATTAGTTGTATTAGTTGCATTTTGAAAATGGACCTATTATGCAGATGTGCTTCGTATGGGGATCTACTGTCAGGAGTCCATTTAATTTGGGGTGTGAGTACCATCTTGATTGGGCCCGGGCAGGGTGTATATAGTATTTGCCCGAGTCGAGTGACTATAGGTATGGGACTTCGTTATCTCGGTGATAGGCGAATTTCTTTTTGGGGTATTTAGAGGCCACTCGTCCAGTTTGTATGGAGAGTCGAGCCACAATTGTTGAGCTGTCGGTAAGTGTTTCTATACCATAGGGTATTTTGTGTTCATGATATCTGTACGATTGCTAATTTGCATAATTGAATGTAATGGGTTATTGTAGTGGGTGGTAAAATCTTATAATGAGATGTTTGAGAAGGATGTGTGATGGATGATGGATGAATGTTAGGAACTGGAGTCCTGTGTTCGAGTTCCAGTGATGAAGTTGCTAGCTCTGGGAATACTTGTTGATTTTTGGTATATAAAAAAAAATATATATTTGGTAGTTCGGTTGGTGAAAGTTTTCCTTTAGGGAGATATCCTGCGGTGGCATGCTGAGCTATCGTTGTATGTCAGCTGCTGTGTTCACTAGTCTGATTTTGAGATTTTTGGGAGGTTGCAATGCTTCGTTTGCGATGGCATTGAAATAGGCTGGTTCGTTAGTTATTAATAACTTGCAGTTTCTTGCTGTTAGGCGGCTAGGTTTTTCTATTGTGGTCGCATTTCTGAAGGGTTGTAGGTTCGTGAGATTTCATGTAGACTCCCGTTAGCTTGGGTGTGTTCACTTCACAATCAGCTGTTGTAGGCGTTCATGCATATTTTGATATTTTGATTCTGGAGTTTTCGCTTGAGGGTGCTTCAGTGCATTAGTTGGTTAGTTATTTATAACTTGCAGCCTTGATCTGTTAGACCGCTAGGGTCTCTGTTGTAGTCTCTACTCTGAAAAGTTCTGGGTTCATTAAAATTTTGGGTAGCCCCATCACCTTGGATGTGTGTGAGTTAGGCTGTTGCCACCGGATGTTCTGATCGATTGTGAGCCTTAGTGACAGTCAGTGTCCTGGGTAGTTACTGGAGTAATCATCTTTGGTGGTAAAAATAATTTAAATTCTCTGAGTAATAGGGTGTTGATAGCTTGGCAGTTTTTTTTTGGGTGCGAGGTTCCAATGTGGTTAGGTGTGAGCTGGATTTATGGATTTATTTTGAAGATTTTAATTGCTTCGTGTCTTTTGAGATGTAACATCTGTCACTGCTGTGATTTGTAATTCTGAATAATTTAGTGTTGATATTCTGGGAGGAATTTTATTGGCGTTAGCATTTGGTGAGATACAGACACGTGTTGTTAGTCAAGGAGGTTGTGAATTTTGAGATTTTAAGTAGCTTCGTGAAGTTAATGTTTTAAGAACGTTTTGATGACAGTGGTGAGTTGAAGCATCATGGGTTCGATTTGAGTGTGGTCATAAAGTGTCACCCGGTATTTGGATGGTGAATATTAATGGTAGGTGACACACGTTGTTAGTTGGAGAAGTCTGTAGTCTGTGGTAACGCCACGTAGAGAAATTTTCGGGGTTGTGATTGTCTGTGTTGTGTGATTGGAAGGTGAACCACGTGCACTTGGGTGTATGTGACGCTTAGTGGGTGCCCTACCTTGTGTCGAATGTGTATTTATGTTTTGGTAATGTGTTGTACTGTCATCTTCTGAGGCGGCCATGCCTTTGTAGGGGAAGATGTTAATTACCCTCTGTGGGGTCGTGTGTTGACCGGAGGGGGAGCTCAGGTACCGAGCTGATTATGTCGTGATGGCCAGGGTTTGGTGGCGCAAGAGTGATGTTCCTCCCGGTGTCATAAGGGAGAGGACCTGTCATGTGAAGGACAGGGCGGTGTTTGTTTGTGTAGTGTGTGAATGACAGTGCATACTGTTTTAATAATTCACGTCAGGTTATGAACTGCAGTCCTCGTGCTGTTTTCCTGGTTCGCTAGTTGTCCTATGGAATTTAGGGTTATTTATGTTTTGTGTTGTCGCCGGGAACAAGTGCCCGTAGGCAGTTATGGAGTGGGAGACGTTGTGTTGTCGCCGGGAACAAGTGCCCGTAGGCAGTTATGGAGTGGGAGACGTTGTGTTGTCGCCGGGAACAGAGCCCGTAGGCAGTTATGGAGTGGGAGACGTTGTGTTGTCACCGGGAACAGTGCCCGTTGGCAGATATGGAGTGGGAGAAATATCGGGGTGACAGCCCGATGGAATTAAGGGCATTCTTATTATTAAAGTGTGAATGTGTGTGTGTGAATTATGTGGGTGACGTGGTTTTTCCTTGTTTTGTTTGTCTTGCTGCTAGTGCGCTTGCGTGATAGGATGTTGTGGTCTCTGTTCCTCCTGTCCTTGGAGGCCACTGAGGGCAGTGTGGGTCAGGAACATGTAAAATTGAGCAAGACATGTAATTTGTGTTTGTGTGCATATCAAAACGAGCTCTGTGTAATGCCTTCGGTGCGGTAGGTAATTTTGTAATGTATTAACTTGAGCGGTGTCACGGGCGGTATAGTAAATGTAGTTCTGATGGAATGCCCCGTGCGGCATGTTAATGTAATTGTCATTGTGAATTTTGGAAATAGTTACGTGCTGTCCTGATTTCGTATAGTCGCAGAAAAATGGTCCTTCGGTTTTGTTAAAGTAAATTCATTTTGAAAAATTGTTTAAAATTTTTGGTGGGCAAGTTTGTAGGTGCCTTTGATTTGCATATTCTAAAGAAAAATTCTGGGTTCTGTACACCTTAGTTAAATTTTAGTTATTCTTGCTAAGTATTTTAGTGAACTTTCAATTAAGCTTGTTAACGTCAGTCATATCGTATATTTGGTTGCCCCTTTCGTGTGATTTTAATACTTTAGTGGACCTTTAGTTATGCCCTGGACACTATCTCTTTGCGCAGAACCTTGTTTGAAGCATCAAGTATCCCTTGTGATTTGAAAGACTCTTAAATGAACTTCGATGGCACGCTAATGCTTCGTGTGATGTTTTTTTTTTATCATTCCTGGGATAACTTCAGCTGTTATGGGCTGGTTGGCTGGCCTGGAACGATTGTTCCCTCTAAGGGAACTGTATTTGGACCATACGCTGGTGTTCTGATGTGTGTTTCAGTGGTCACTATGTGGGACGTGTACTACCAATCTGGGCCCAGTTTGGAGGTACCATCTAGGTCCCATGGCATCTTTCTACCCGAGGAGATCTACTTCAAGGTCCGCTGGCGGAGATTGGAGTAGCCTCTTCAGCTACCAAGAGACCAGCTGGACACCATCACCCGTTTCATCATCCCCCCATCGTCTTCCTTTGGAGGAGGAGGATGTACCAATTTTGCAAATCGGTACATGTTCATCTTATCTTCGAGACGCAGCTGGAGCTCCAGGTCTGGGCAGATTCTCACGAGAAAATACACCAGGGCCTTTCTGAGAATTCCATTCACCAAGTTGACACCTGGCTACTGCTGAAATGGGTTCGCCTAGCCCTTTCCGACATGATTTGTGCCCTTGTGTGTGCGGTCACCTAAAGGTTTATAATAAATGGAAAAGAGGGATAAGTCAAGCTTTGATCCGTGAACTTTTGAAAGGTGAACAATTCCTGTCAGCTGCATTCGCCAAGTTTTTATTCTGAGAAAGGTCTTACAAAGGACATTCTGTAACACCTCGACTCCTAGAAGGTTTCTACGCAGTAACCTGTATGGGGTGATATTCTATAGTACCCACTCAAGACCTTGAACCCTGGCTTTTGTGCAACTAGTCGCAGTTGGTGCTACTGGAGGTTTGTGGTGGGGATAGGCTGATATACAAGGGTGGAATCGGTGACACAGTAGGACAGTACGGGCAGAACAGTACGAGAGGAACAGTATGTGAGGAAGTTTGGTGACAGAAAGACTCTTGAGCACTTGCCTCCGGGGAAAACGTGTGTGCAGTTTTCCCCGGAGGGTTCGAAGACTCCAGGTGGTACTATCATGATTTAATTACTAAGGGGCATAACCAAGGACTATCAATACAAACTTTGACTGCTAAATTTTGTAACGTCATTTTAAGGCCATGTGGCGATGGACCGTATTTCGAGCGGACTGACATTATTATTTTTAGTATGTAATATTTTGGAAGGGTTGGTACGATTTGTGTGGCACCTTTATATGTAATTACCGCGGAGTGGATTATTATTATCTTATTTCCGGTTAGCTGGATGGGACCCTCGTGGTTTTAACTTTGGTCAGAAAGGCTGGTGAAGACGTTAAATCCGAAGCAGGCTTTCGGACCGCCTTAGTCGTATTAAACGGCTCTTAAATTACTTATGTAACCTTGTTTTGGAAGTGGCACAGAGTCTAACTTCATGTTATTATTCCATTAGTTTTGGCGTCAGGGGAATCATTCCTGATAAATTCGTTTCTATCACAAATGTAGGTGTGTCAAACCTTGCCAAACGGGTAACTGTCTGGTTTGTTTAAACTAAGTCATTCATTTGTGTTTAATTAGATCATATTTGTCAGTTAGTTAATTAAGTGGTGGAAGGTTTATCTTGTAATTTGTTTGATCTTAATGTTCAATACATGTTAGCTTATTTTGATTTGTCATGTTATTTATTGCGTGAAGTCACTAGGAAGATTATTCCCCTTTTCATTCTTCATCTTTGGCAGGGTCAATTTAATGCGGCCTGCTGAGGTACGCATCCAGCGTTCCACTCAACAAGCTGGTCTTGACATTGGTTTCGTCCCGCCTGGTCCCTTTTCCTAAATCAAATTGGGGATGTTCTTGAAAACCTAGCAAATCGGAACATTCACTCCTAGGTTTTATTTGCTGTGAACTCAGCTGGCCTAGCGAGTAATTAAATTAGCCCTTTCATGTGTTTTTTTATTATTAATTCTGGGTGTGGTAATGTCATGTGATCATTTATTTTGATATGCTAATATTATTATTATTATTATCATTTTGGCTAATAAACAGGGTAAGGAGGGACGGGGCTAACTGTAACACTCTTCTTGAATCTTTCGTTTACATCCTTCTCTTTCAGTCTGTCTATTGCCCACCTTTTTGGCTTTTGAAGGTTATGGCCGCCTCCAATCTTATTCTAATCTCAATTATAAGTACTCACACTAGAATTGACACCACAGTAACAAATCCAACACACATCTAAGCACACGAGGCTGACAACCACCTTGATGCAAAAGTTAAAATATTAAACAACTTATTCTTTCTTTCTTTCTATCTTTCTTTCGCATCGTTCTTTCTATATTTATTTATTTTTCTTTCTTTCTTTCGCATCGTTATTTCTTTCTCTTTCTTTCTTTCGCATCGTTATTTCTTTCTTTCTTTTTTTCTTTCTTTCTTTCTTTCGCATCGTTATTTCTTTCTTTCTTTCGCATCGTTACTTCTTTCTTTCTTTCTTTTTTTCTTTCTTTCTTTCTTTCTTTCGCATCGTTATTTCTTTCTTTCTTTCTTTCTTTCGCATCGTTATTTCTTTCTTTCTTTCTTTCTTTCGCATCGTTATTTCTTTCTTTCTTTCTTTCTTTCTTTCGCATCGTTAGTTCTTTCTTTCTTTTTTCTTTCTTTCTTTCGCGTCGTTATTTCTTTCTTTCTTTCGCATCGTTATTTCTTTCGCATCGTTATTTCTTTCTTTCCTTTTTTCTTTCTTTCTTTCTTTCTTTCGCATCGTTATTTGTTTCTTTCTTTCTTTCTTTCTTTCGCATCGTTATTCCTTTCTTTCTTGTTTTCTTTCTTTCTTTCTTTCGCATCATTATTTCTTTCTTTCTTTCTTTCTTTTGCATCGTTATTTCTTTCGCATCGTTATTTCTTTCTTTCCTTTTTTCTTTCTTTCTTTCTTTCGCATCGTTATTTGTTTCTTTCTTTCTTTCTTTCTTTCGCATCGTTATTCCTTTCTTTCTTGTTTTCTTTCTTTCTTTCTTTCGCATCATTATTTCTTTCTTTCTTTCTTTCTTTCTTTCTTTTGCATCGTTATTTCTTTCGCATCGTTATTTCTTTCTTTCTTTTTTCTTTCTTTCTTTCTTTCTTTCTTTCGCGTTGTTATTTCTTTCTTTCTTTTTTATTTATTTCTTTCGCATCGTTATTTCTTTCTTTCTTTTTTCTACCTTTCGCATCGTTATTTCTTTCTTTCTTTTTTCTTTCTTTATTTCGTATCGTTCTTTCTTTCTTTCTATTTTCTTTGTTTCCTTCGCATCGTTATTTCTTTCTTTCTTTCTTTCTTTCTTTCTTTCTTTCGCATCGTTATTTCTTTCTTTCTTTTTTCTTTCTTTCTTTCGCATCGTTATTTCTTTCTTTCTTTTTTCTTTCTTTCGCATCGTTATTTCTTTCTTTCTTTCTTTCTTTAGTTTTTCTTTCTGTCATTCTCTCTTTCACATCTTTGTTTCTTTATTTCTTTCATTTTTCTTTCTTTCTTTCTTTCTTTCTTTCTTTCTTTCTTTCTTTCTTTCTTTCCTTTTCTTTCTGTCTGTCTTTCTTTCGTATTGTTATTTATTTCGCATCGTTCTTTCTTTCTTTCTATCTTTCTTTCTTTATTTATTTATTTATTTATTTATTTATTTATTTCTCACACGTCGTTATTAATTGATTTATTTCGCATTGGTATTTCTTTCTTTCTTTCTTCCTTTCTGTCATTCTTAATTTCTTTTCCTGTTTTAACATCTTTATTTCGCTTCGTTACTTCTAGTTATCCTCTCATTCATTGTCTATATTTTCCCGTCAAGTCGTCGCTCTCTCATTTACTGTATAAATATGTATCACAGTCTCGCCTCTAATGAACATTCAGCCGCATGAAACATTCCGTGTCGCACCTCGAATTAGAATGTTCTTCCGTCTCGCTCCCTCGTTCGTAAATAAAACAAGGCAGGTATTAAAGTCATGTTATATCTTATTTCCGACACAAGAGGTGCTTATACCCTCACAACAGCTTCACTCAAACACGCATATTAAGTGAGTTATGCTTGAATATAGCAGGTATTTCTACTGCCACAAAGCATCATAAGGCCAGGTACGTTGCCGCTAAATATGGGCGTAAAATAGCGTGAAGTAGTTCTTTCGCCTACATGTTGTAAAATATTACTTAATAACTGGTTTTTACATTAGCACTCAAACGGTCAGGCTTTAAATGCAAGATGGCGGCGAGTGAGAGACGGGCAGTGAGTTGGCTCCGTACATATTTAATTTTCTTGTTTGTAAATAGAGTGATAGCGAGTTCTAAAGTTTCTCTGAGTGAGTGTGTGGATATAAGAAGTTCGATCGTGAACGCAAAGTGCTGGGAAGACATTCTCGTAAGTAGCAAATGTGAATTTAGTTCGTTAGTATTGTGTTCATCATCTCGGCCAGTGCCTGAACTGCCGCCCCGCCACCCTACCTGGCTCAAGGTTGCACGGCTGAAGTCAGACCACCCTCGTCAGCCGCTCCCTCCCATCTCTCACAGCTGTGGTTGGGGACCCTTTCTCTTGGCCTTGGCTGGTGACGTGCAAGTTAATCCGGGCCCAGTAACTGTAAAATGTGTGAAGTGTGACTCTGTAGGACGAGTAAACCAGATCCGGATTCAGTGCTCAGAATGTCAACAGTTTGTGCATCGTACTTGTGCCAAATTGACTGCAGGTCAATCTAGAAAAATATCAAGAGGTGAAAATTCGTTCTTCTGCTGGCAGTGCTCCATGCCGCAGTTGTCAAACTCACTATTCGATAGCTCCACTAATTCGGTTTCCACGCAATCATCTCAATACCGTAAATCAACTAGCAATATTTCAGTTCTAAATTTTAATGCACGCAGCATAATGCATCCGAAACGCAAACCTCTCGTTGATGCTTGGTTGATAGAAGAAGCCCCATCACTCATCTGTGTGTCTGAAACTTGGCTCAATCCCTCCATTTACAACAATGAGGTGATTTCGGACAGTTACATAATATTTAGAAATGACAGGCCCTCCACAGGTGGTGGAGTTCTCATAGCTTGTCTCCCAGAGCTACAACCCAGAAGCGTGCCCGAACTCGAAGTAGAGGCGGAGGTAGTTTGGATACAGATTACAACCAAGCAGGGTCCCATTCTGGTTGGCTCTGCATACCGAGCCCCGGGTTCTAAAGACCTCCACAACGAAGCCCTTCTTCGCTCCCTCTCAAGAGCACAGGCGCTACAGAATAAATTCTTCGCTATTCTCCTGCTAGGTGACTTCAACCTTCAAATTGACTGGCTCTCGAACGATACTCCGAAAGCTCTTAATTCTCTTTCTGAAAAATTTCTATCATGCTTTTACGGCCTATTTCTTCAGCAGCTGGTAAAGCAACCCACTCGAATCACGGACCATAGCAGAACCACCCTGGACCTAGTGCTCACAGATAATGTGGACATAGTGGACTCCGTTGAAGTAATTGAAGGCGTGTGTGATCATGAAGCAACCAGGGTTGAACTGAAATTACTCCACCCAAAATTGAAGAAAATATACAAAACAGCTCTCAACTACAACAAAGCAAACTGGTCATTATTAAATTCTCTGTTTCGCTCCAATCTTCCGGTAGTGCACACCGTTGACATAGAAACCCTCTGGACAGAGTGGAAAAGTATATTCTGGCAGTGTGTACAACAGTGCATTCCACAAGTTAAATTAAATGGCAATCGTCGATCTCCTTGGATTACCAATGAGATTGTACTAATGTTAAAAAAGAGAAATAGATTGTACAAAAAATGGAAACATCAGCTCCAGATCAAGAAGCACGCCCTCCACAAATTTCACGTATAATGGCAAAATTGTATCTGAACCCGCGGAGATTGCTCAATCATTTTGCTCCTCCTTCTCTCAGAACTTTTCTTCCTTTACGCCATCACAAAATTATATAATAGATCGAAATATTCCTTTCCCTAAACTTGAATCCATTTATTTCTCCGTTGATGAGGTCTGCAAGTTGTTGTCATCTTTACCCCCCAATTCCGCTACTGGGCCTGATAATATACCCGCAAGAATTCTCAAAACGTGTGCTCAGGCCCTCGCTCCATCCATCTGCACAGTATTTAACACCTCTTTTCAATATGGGAAACTACCATCTGATTGGAAAATCGCCAACGTTGTTCCTGTCCACAAAACTGGTAATAAGGAATCAGTAACCAACTACCGCCCCATATCATTGACATCCATATTGTGTAAGGTAATGGAGCGTCTGCTATCGAGGGAGATGTTGCGTTTCCTGAAAGAAACAGGTTCTCTTAACGAACACCAGCATGGGTTTCTACCTGGACGTTCATGTACAACGCTACTCACATCAGCTGTGGACGACTGGCAACAAACTTTGGAAAGAATACCAGGCGGTCAAGTGGATCTCGTTACTCTCGATTGGACCAAGGCTTTTGATCAGGTTCCCCATTCACGTCTCCTTGATAAACTGCGCTCCTACAGCTTCGGTGGTAAACTAGTGGGGTGGTTGACTGACTTTTTTACAAACCGGCATCAGAGAGTAGTCTTCCAAGGCGCTCATTCCTCTACTGTTTTGGTCCCATCTGGTGTCCCTCAAGGATCTGTCCTTGGTCCTCTACTTTTCAACATATTCATGTTGGATCTTCCCCATGCAGTCTCCTCAAACATCTACCAATATGCCGACGACACAACCCTCTATCGCAAGATCAAAGACAATAGTGACCTCACCGCCCTGCAGGAGGATCTAAATAACATCAGTGTCTGGTGCAAAATTAACGGCCTGGCTGTCAATTCTTCCAAAAGTAATCTAATCTCCCTAACCCGTAATCGAATTCCAGCGGCCAACCCTTATCACTTTGAAAACACTCCGATTCCCCGTGTGCAGTGCGTCAAACTTCTTGGACTCAACATCACTTCCGACCTGAAATGGAACACCCACACCGACGCAGTGAGGAACCAAGCTGCACGCCAACTGGGTATGCTAAGCAGAAATCTACGTGGCTGCCGTACCAAAGTGAAGAGGACCGCCTACCTGAGTCTAGTACGACCGCTGCTAATTCACGCGTGCCCTTCATGGAGCCCCGGTACCAAGGGAAATATCCTTAAGCTTGAACAGATACAAAATCGTGCCACTAAATTCATTCTTTCGAAAAATTCCGACGTAGACTCTAAAAACAGACGCCAAAAATGTAGCCTTCCATCTATTGAGAACCTATTTACCCAAATTGATTTGTTATACCTGAGAAAACTTTTTAATAATACAGACTCATCTGCTATTTTAGACAAAATTTCCCTTGGCTACCGATCAGCTCAGAAGGGCCGCGGAGTTACGCTGTACGCCCCACTACCCAGGACTGAGTCGTACAAACTGGGGTTTGTAAATAGATCGGTCTGTGCATGGAACAGCCTACCGTGTTCCCTGAAGGCCAGCAACAATAATGCCGTTCAGTTCAAGAGGAAGCTGCGGCATTATTTGTTCATGAAGTAGGTTGTTCCTCATAAATTATGCCCCGATTCTTTGTTGTGCTAGTGTTTCCTGTGTATCTCCATTTACAATATTTATGTGACCTCTTCTCTTGTTTTCCTGCCTTATCCTATATAAATTTACCATCCCTCTAATGTATACTGTAAATAATTTATCATTGCTCGATTCTCACTAATTGCCATCTTGTGTACATATGTAAATATAACCCAGTATATATAGTGGGGGCTCTGACGCATCCCGAATGCGAAGTGGGGCTTTGCTCTTTTCAGAGACTCCCTTCAGTGTAATGTAAATATAGTGTAAGGCACTGTTGAATAAATATGAAATGAAAATGAAATAAATCCTTTATATGTCGGTTAACATACAGGACGTTACCAAGTGTTGGTGATTGTTGTTTCATGGGACGAAACATCTAGATCATCTGACCCTATTTATAAGGATGATAATTAAAATGAAAGAATATAAAATGATCACTATATACCTTGAGTCCCCGATTCTTGGTTTTAACGATATCCGCTAAATATTTTAGCAAAAATATACCGTATATGATATCATAACGATGTATTTACCCCCAAACATGCAATTGAATCAGTGTTTCTTGAAAGGGCGTAGGTGAACGAAAGGAAATTGTTGGGAAACTAAATAAAACTTCCCCAAAAGGCTAAATTCTTAATTTAATTTTTATTTTAATGGATTGTGTGACTAACATGATTTTATGGAACATGTTATCTAATATCATACTAATATATAAAAATGAGATGGTGTGTGTCTGTCTTTCTGTCTGTCTGTCTGTTACCTAATAACGCAAGAACCACTGGTCCGATTTAAATGAAATTTTGCATGGATGTAGCTGAAATACCAGGTTTACATATAGAATACTTTTAATTTCGATATTTGTCACTATTAAGAAATGGCGACCATTTTGGTGACGTCACTACACCCTTTGGTTTCAAAATTTCATATTTCCATATCAAATAAAAAGAGAACGGTAGGAAATAGCAAACTTTTGATGGCACATATGAGCTTTGAAATTTAATTTCCTATCCGAAAGGTCCTTATCACTTTTCGTGTATCTCCAACGGTTAGCGAGTAAAACCTACTTTTGTGACGTCACTACACCATTTGGTTTCAAAATTTCATATTTCCATTTCAAATAAAAAGAGAACGCTAAGAAATAGCAAACTTTTGATGGTATACACGAGCTTTAGCATTTAATTTTCTATCCAAAAGGTTCTTATCACTTTTCGTGTATCTCCGACGGTTAGCGAGTATAACCTAAATTTGTGCAATAAAACACGGTCAACACCGAGCGGTGCAGTATATCTCTATATATATAAATAGAAAATTTGTCTGTTTTTTTTCTGAATTTCTACGGAAATTTGAGTTATTTACACGTTTCAGACTGTTTTATGATAGATGCGCGCGAAAATAATTTTTTGGTCTGTCTGTCTGTTTGTTTGATTGTGGACAACTTTGTTCCCTTATAAATCGAGAACGGCTGGGTGTATCAACGCAAAATTTGGTACAGATATCCATCAGAGGCACGACACTAATCATTGATGTATCTCTTCTCTGTACCTATCATAAAAGGGGGCATACCCCCTTAAAATACATGCTGAAATAGGAGTAGAAGGACGAGACAAAGCCCATTTTCAGCCCCTCAATGTAAGAGATAATATTCGGGGGCCCAAAAAACACATTTTAAGGTCCTACGTCCAACCGTTTTTGAGATATTCCCAGAAAACTAATTTAATTTAATAAACTACTGAACGAATGCAAGCCGATAACCATGGCAACAGATTCTCAGAGGTCCATCTATTGCTGTAAGACGCAATGCAATTCCATTAATTACATTAGTGTGAAAGTTTGAAAACGGCTAGATGGTTATTATGGAACCAAATTAAGCTGTAAATTTCATCAATATGTAAAATGCGCTTAAGGGGGTCAAGGGGTAGTCTAGAATTTTTTCACGCGATTTACACCTGCGGGTGTGGTATGGCAGGTCTATTATATTCCTATCCCTATATTATATTATTATTAGTAGTATTATATTATGGCGTACAACGACGAGACAAAGCCCCTCGGTGCCAGAAATAAAACTCTAGGGTCCTCGAAAACTACATTATAAGGCTCTTAAACCAACAGTTTCTGAAACATTCCCAGAAAACTAATTAAATTTAATTTAACAAACTAATGAAGGAATGCAAATCCGTAACCATGACAACATTATCTCAAGGGGTGGCATCCAACTTTCCATCTATTTCAGTAAGAAGCAATTTATTACATTTATTACATTTCTGTGAAAGTTTGCAAATATTTCATTTCATTTCATATTTATTCATCAGTGCCTTATATAAGGTTATCACGGAACCAACGTAGACTGTATAATTCACCAATGCAATTAAGGGGGTCAAGGGGTAATCTAGGATTTTTTCATGCAATTTTCACGTGCGACATATAGTACAGAAGCTCTATTATATCTCCAAACAACAACATTATTTTCAAAAATTCCTGAATTGAATCAGCATTTTTTTGCGGCTTTTAGGAATTTGGGCCATTTGAGACTAAAGAACCTGAATTTTCATGCACCGCAAGCTTTTATAATTTATGATAGAGGTCTTCCTGTGTATGGGGACCCAACACAACGTAGAGGGTCAGTTTTTATGTGACGTGTATTGCGTTTCATCTACAAGACTTTCAATTCTATTTCATGTCAGGAAGTACACGTTAGGTGAATTTAGTTTGAGAGCACATTTCAACTAATCTTTTTTCTTTTCTTTTTTTGTCGACATACGGGTTCATCGTAAGGATGATTTTCTTTGATACTGTGTGGTAGATATACCCATATTTGGATTTCTGGGTGATACGTTGTAGACAAAAGAATTGTCTGTCTGTCTTTCTGTGTATCCTTATGTACGCCTATAACTCATGTTCGGATGCTTGGTGCATCGTAAAATTAGGTATGGTAAACATGAGTAAATACACCAATCATTTATAAAACTCTTCACCGTACTTTTCATACAGTAGAAGGGTGGATATAGGGAAAAACTTCTCAAAATACATGCTAAAATAGGCGAAATATAAAAATTATCCTAGAAGGACGACCAAAGCATATGTTGCACTTCTCAATGTGAGACAAAAAATTCGCGAGTCTATAAAGGATCTCCGAAAACCACATTATAAGGCCCTTAAATTAACAGTGTGTGTGATATTCCCAGAAAATTAACTTCGTTCTGATAAACTTATGAAGGAATTTCAAGCCGCCAACCATTGCAACAGTAGCTCAATTGATAATGTCTGGTGCGTCTCTAAAAGCAACAGTACTTAAAAGGGATGTAACACCAATAACATTGTTATTATTATTATTATAATGTCTGGTGTTAACACCGAACACCGTTCGAAGAACGGGTACTTCTGCTAGTAATTTTATAAATGTTTGTCCGTCCGATATGCGCAAAAGAAAATCGTGCTACTACGCCCTTTCAAAAAAATCGACTAATTAGACACAAAAATGTTCATTAAATTGTTCGAAAATGCAATCTATTCGCTAGCGACAGATATGTACACAAATATATGGCAAATATGGACACAAAATATAATGGATCACTGTTAGATATCAGTTGAGATAAATTGGATTTTTTTTGCAATAATAAGAAATTAGTGCAAATCTAAAGCACAGACATTGTGTTCAGGTGGAATGGATTTGTTACACACAAACATTGCAACAAATATGAAGCACAGGGAAACACTTACAACATAAGAAAGTCATTGTTGGTTGGTTCCTTAGTTTAGGGGCTGCAACAACGCGGTCATGTAGTCCCGTGTACTTTGGGTGTGATGCACGTCCGCCCTTTCAAAAAAAACTCAAATTTTTTTGAACATGAATTGTATACTGAACCCGATGGGGTTATGCTGACTGGAATCGAACATGGTTCTCAGAGACTGTGATCTCAGTAAAAAGGTTCCACCAGGAAGCGAACCAGAGATCTACAGGGAGTTTCTTGGTAAAAAACCCCTCGAAAGAAATGTATATTTAATCACTGGTGTGATTTTTGATGAAATGGCATTATTTATTAAAATAATGTAGGAAATAATGAGCAGATTATATCATTATAAGACGATTTGGTGTAAGCTATTGGGAGTTTGAAGCACAGAGGAGGGCAGAGCTGACATTTACTAATCGGCCCAGAATTGTGGGTTGGTCCCAGTGGAGCCACGTCCATCTCTGTCACCCCATTATGTCGTCTGGAGCAGGGGAGAGGCCTGAATAATGACACAGTTATTCCCCGACGGAGAATAGATTTGGAGTAGGGGCGGTGAAATGCCCAGAAGAATCATTGATTACTCGTGATTGGAGTAACGAATCGAGATGAGAGTTGCACACAGGTGAATATCTTGGCAAGAAGATAATTTTAGAGCTTTTACTTGCGAAATTGGTGCATATTTAGTGATGTGCGTAAGGACTGTAAAACGACCATTGTTCGCGGATGGATGTGGAGATGTTGTAGGGGGTTTCCCGACTAGGTAGCGTCCCACGCCATGGAGAAAGGAATTAATATTAATTAATTGAACGAGCGATTCCTTTGCACACATATAGTTTTGGGACCTGTGAAGAGAGAGGAACACAATGATCATGGTTTGAAGACCTGAATCATGCTGTGAGAGGAGCGAAGATTACGCGGGAAGATGTTGCTCTACTTTCTGTGGAAATTCCGATATAAGGGAGTAGACCCCAGGAGGAGCCCTCTGTTCTCACTTGAAACTCTGTTCTAACTCAGTCAAGCTCAGTCTAACTCAGTTGTCACGCAGTCTACATGCCGCCAAGCGCAGTTACAGCCAGTTACAGTCTTACTCAATTGTCAATTGTAGCACAATGGCAATAAGTTGCAATCAGTATGCAGCAAATATGCAGCAGTACGAGACAGCGTGTAAGCCGCAGACAGAAGTCTTCAAATAAGCTACGTGCAGTCTTCGAGTGAAACTTCAGTCAGCTACAGCCAGGTTGAAGCAAGTTCGTCAAGGCAAAACGCATGACGATTCTATTCATCAAGACACCGAACAAAGACGGGTATGTGTAAAAGAAACAGTAAATACGCTTGTATGAATAATAGTCGTGATACAGGCATAATCAGCAGCACGAACTATGACGTGTTTAGTTACGAAGCACCGTATAGACTAACGGTAGCACTATTGTATATAATTATTTGTGAAAGTGTTGAACTTTATTAAGCGCAGTGTGTATAGTATTAACTAATCGTATATGTGTAACTACGATAGAATGCGCGAAAGAAACTTTACTAAGTGTTTGGTATTGCCATGAGAATACCAGATGTTAACGCTCATGTTTGGGAGGCAGCGTATTGATGTAACGCAGGACGCTTACTGTAGGAGTAATGATCGTCATAAAACTGTTGGAGAGTTCCGAGAGCAGATAACCAGACTTTCAATCAGGAGTTGGTAACGTAAGATGCCGTCGACACCTGCAATTTCGATCTCTGCTAGGGAATTTCAGCATTGAAGTGTGTATAAAGTGACGAGTGTTCAGTGTAATGTATATGTAAAAATATCATTTAAAGTAGTGTTTGATGAAGTGTTTCACATGTTTGGGGAGGGATAACTTCCTGAAAGGTATGCAACGTGTCGTGTTGGTGATAGAAATTATGTGTAATCAAATGTGTGTAAACAAGAGAAATATGTCGCGTTAAACCCATTATGGCGGGCGACATGGAAGAATATGATTGGTCGGAGCCACCTTAGATGCCTATAGAGATGTAAGTACCCCACAAATTATGGTTATGATCATGTAGAAGTATGGACCGATGCATGTCTGTGATTCCGTAAAGATATTGTGAATTCCTTATAGATGCCAGTAAAAGTCAGTTAGGAGGCTGATCCTCCATGTTTAATCAGTAATGAGTTGATTTTGATAGAGTTGAAATGTTGATTTGTATCATTAAGTGGAGTAATTATTCCCACTATGAATTAAGAATGGCAATCAGTTATGTAAATGCAACGAACGCGATTGTTCGAGTTTAAAACGTCTAGCTATGTCAAAAATTTGGTAATTTATGTGAGAATAATAATAAATGATGATTTTGGTCATTTATGTCAATGAGATTTATAATAATAATGGTAAATTATGATTTTGGTCATTTATGTCAGTGAGAAATGATGATAATAATAATAATGGTTATTAAGAGTATGAATGAACACATCAGGAAACAAATAAATTGTTGTAAGCGAGAATTATTAACGCTAAGTGCAAGACTTATCAATCTAAGCAGGAAGATGTTACAATGAGATTACATTTCAGTAATTATGGAAAGAAGTTTTATATCAGAATATTGCATATATTCGGTAATGATACCAGTAATGAAAGAGCTTTTATTGAATTGAATTTGCAGCTTAATTGAGAAGCTTATAGAGTAAATGTTAGATTTCTCTTAATATTAGAGGTCGGAATGTCGTAGCATGGAGCATTAGGGGCCAGATAGTCTATTCTACGTATGAATTCTCCTATGTCGTGGACATTGTTGGAGATATTATATATTCCAGAGTTGTAGTGATGGACCCTAACTCTGAAGAAAGGATTGAAATGTGTTCTGGATTGGAATCTTTATAAGAGTCGAGGAAACAAGGACACCTCGCAGCTCTATGATTTCCCGAGAACTTATAGATGAGTTATGTACGCTCGTGGGCAGCGAAAACTCATGGCGACAGTGGTTTTGTGCGCCTATATTATACTTGAGACATCGGTCAACCGCCAGGCTCATGCATTACGAACCCCGAACCTTCATGTTGGATGGACCCATGTGAGGCCATTAATTAATCATTATCCTCGACGTAGGAATAATTACGAAAGCTCATTCAATACCTGTTGGCATAATAGTCAATTAAGATCCTTTGGGAACATGTGTGTCGGTTAGGACACAGTATTTGTCTTGTAAATCTCCCCTGCTTAGAGAGAAGGAAGCTTTCAAACTTTTAGAAAGGTCGAGATAATTGGTGAAACGACCCATCCCACTTTCTATTGTGTAGCGATTTCCTTAGCCGAGGGTCGGAGCCAACCACCCGGACCGCCCAGGCAAGTTATAAAGGGAAGAGATTCTAGACCTTGTTAAAATGACATATAATGCAAGATTGTTATGTTGAGTATTATAGCCATGTGGTTTGTGAACACATGGATAATTATAGTTAATCCTGATGGTTCATTAATTTAGCTATCTGACGAATAGTTACATGATATATTTGTACTGTCACTGGAACCAAGTCATGTAGTTGGTGACTAGATGCCAATCGCCATGAGCGCGAGGTAGCCTATTGTACAATCCGACATAAGCTATAACGTAACGTTGTATCTAGGAATCACAGACAGCATGCGGTGAAACCATATAATTGGAGGATGTGTAGGGGGTAGCTTACATAATTATGGAATTGCACGTTGATTTTGGTGCAACGTCCAAATAGGTAAATGCATGCAAAGCATTTCATTGGTGAGAAGAAAAATATTAAAACACGCACGGCACACATAATTGTTTAACATAAAGAGGTTTAAGGAATAATCCTTGTTGTAATATTAAAGAAGTCACATTGTATGACTGTTATGTTAATGTACAGTTTGTTTTGAAGTCGTAGGTGCATCAGCGCACTAGTATATCCTTGTGAAGTTCACAGAAGGGTAAAGCATTATGGCTAGGTATGACTTTGTTGTGATTTCATATTTGTTTACTTGTGGATTGTGGAAGTAAAAAAAGTTTGTTTGCTTTTATTTTATGCTTTTTGGGTATTGTTTTGTGTTTGAAGCCATGATTTATTTCAATGAATTAAAGTTTTAGAATAGAGTTGTGCTTTATCATTGTAGAGTTGATACCTTTTAGCCTCAAATCCAAAATATGCACTGCAAAATTGGGGTTACCGTACACGCCTGAGAGCTGATGCTAGTTGGAGGCAGATGCATATTATCCAACGAGATTACTCACATGGGTACATGGGAATTGATGTCCTATACTGTGATTTGAGCTAAAGGTACGACTAAAGTCGGTCAGATTTAATGCACACAACTCTATTAAAGTAAGAATTAACGAAGTAGGGTGTGACCGCTCCTAATCCATAGCTAAGTTCCGATACGTATATATAAATTTTGATAGATTGTGCATATCACTATTAATTTATCATGGCGTGGCCCAAGTGGGGCTTTCGGCAGTAAAAACCACTCCCTGAACAGTTTTTATAGTAAATAAAAATATGGCCGATGTCCTACTAATGCTAGTACCACGACCCATATTAATTTATCATGGCGCCCAGAATACGTGGAGCTTATGGGATTTAGGGAAAACCCATAGATTTTTTATGGTATTTCATGGGGAAAACCATAGTAATTGTTTTGCCTCAAACTGTGTTTGAGTGATTGTTGAATTCAGTAGGCTTTTTGAGGTAACGCAGAATCTCTCTATTGAGAAGAGAATGGCCTAAGGGTACTAGCGTTACATACCCAATCCACAATCTACCATAATATTATCAGGTTTCGTACGACTTCACAATATGTGTGCAGTGTTTGATGTTTCTCTTCGAAACGTATCCACATATTTTTCCAGGAAGCCTGCCTGCATATTTAAGTGTGTTATTGTAAAATGTCAGGTACGGAGGAGATCTTGCAAGTTATTGCAGGACTGAAACAACATTTTGATGCTGTTCATGAGCAGAGTAAACTGGAAACCAAGGCGTTCCAGGATAGTATAAACACTCGGTTAGATGAGAACCAGAGAGAGTTAAATAACAGGTTAGATGCCAATCAGGAGGCAATTAATGCAAATCAGGTTGCAATGAACAATAACCAGATTGAATTAAACAACCGTTTAGAGGCAAATAAGGTTGAATATAAAGATGAATTAAACAATAAGTTAGGTCAAATGCAAGAAGTCATTAAGACCGAAGTAACAGATACTGTTGTAAGCATTGTATCGGAAATGCAGGTGAATACTGACAAACGTTTCGAGGCCATAGAAGCCAAACTTGAGGGTAATTTGCAAGCGTGTAGGCATGCTCAGGAGCAAACCAACAGTAAATTAGAGGCGTTGTCTAACGATATTAAGGATATTCAGATCCAAAATGAGGCGAATCTCGAACGCCAAGCGAAACAGTTCGCAGAGTTTACGAAAACAGTAGACCAGAGATTAGAGGAGAACGACTCCAAATGGGATCAGAAATTGAAAAGCTACGCTAGAGCAATTAACGGTGACCTCAAGAAACAGGACCAGAATATATTAGGTCAATGCCAGGAAATAGGCGAAATTAAGGCTATCGCTCATGAAAGTAAGGAGCTGGTAGGCAACGTGAAAGGTCAGATGGGTAAAGTTCATAAAGAACTGGACCAAGTGCAAAGCGACATTATCATAGTCAATAAAAGACAAGAGGAAAATAGAGGCGAGATCACCAAGGTCCGGAATGAATTGTCTAAAGTCAATGGACACATTCAAGATGAAATTAAAGGTCTGAGAGAAGAACTCGAAATAAGAGAAGGCCAGAAAACAGAGGCAAGCGACAAGACCCTTGCTCAAATTAAAGAGGACGTAGAGGATGAAATATCCCATATCAAACAAAGTCTGAAAGAAGACAAGGTGAAAATTTTTCAAGTAGCCGAGGAAAACCGAGATAGGCTTACAAGAATAGAAAAAGAAGTCATTACTCGCCTAGAAAGAGCAGAAATGCGCCATAACCAAATGGAGACTAGGATAATAGCACAGGAGGAGACACTTCTGAAGTATCCTAAGTCAAGTGAAGGCAGCATAGAGGATATAAGAAAAACAAGGTGGGCAGACCTAGAAACCCAACCTATAAGCAGGAATGCTGCAGGCGCAGGAGAAAGTCCTTACATGACGCCAGGTGTATCAATTGCGGCATCGACGCCACATGAAAACGCGATGCACACCCAGGTGATAAACGTCATTAGGGCAAGCGAAGAAAAACCTAGGAAGTTTTCAGGTAGTCACTGTAGTATGACACCAAAATATTGGTTAAAGGAAGTGACTGAATATCTCAATGATGCACGAATACCGCAGGAGCGTAGGCTACGTGCTATAGAGAAGTTAATAGAGGGGGAGTGCGCATTATGGTTTCGCAGCTTCCGTTACACTTTTGATACTGTTGAGGAATTCCGCGAGGCATTCTTGAAGAGATATTGGGACGCCGCGACTCAGCAGAATTTACGGCTGGATTTGTATGCCAAAAAGTACAGCACGAACAACCCGACGAAGTACGCAGAATTCTTCATATCGCAGATGTGTCGTTTTAAAGAGCTGGATCAAAAACCTAGTGAACTGGAGCTATGCATTGCTATCGCCAAACAGCTTCCATACGAGATCCAAAGGCTACTAATCTCGGCTAATGCGAAAACTGCTATGGAAATGGAGACAGTTCTAAGGCAACTGGACCTCACCACAGCAAATACTATGCGTCAGAGTCGAACCGTGGAACAAGTCCACGTGACCAATACACAGACTGACCAACAGCAAGCTCCAAGGAACAACAAGGCCACGAGCACAGAAACTTTAGATTCCTATGGACGGCAATGGGAACAGGAACCCAGAAAATGGCAGTCAAGGTACAAAGGAAATGCTAATAAAGCAGGAAGAGGTCGAAGTTCGTGGAATAAACACAATAACAGGGGCAAACCGTACCATAACAATGGAGGTAATAATGGCCAGGAAGGCAATAATAGAAATTGGAGACCCCAAGAGAGAAGAAATAACTTCGATGACGAGGCAGAAGAGCGTTATCATGCTTCTTTGCGATACCTCGAAGAAAGGGGAGATGAGCCCCAGAAATCACAAGTCCGCTGGCAAGAAGTCATGCAGAACAGGACATCGCCAGACAGATATGGAGATGGAGCTAAGAGTTTGGAACTACAGCGCAGCGAACAGGAGAGAAGGAACTCCAAAGGGGCGGGCGCTGAAGAAAAAAAAACGCCAAAATTAGAAGAGCTCGAGACTGATGGATGGAAGTCTATTAACATCATCAATTGGATAGCCAAACCAGAAGAATTGATTGAGGATACAGGAGGACCACAGGTCATGGTCAAGAGAGAATTGCCTATTATAATTGTGAGAGTGGCAGGATTAAAAGTCAGAAGTCTGCTAGACACAGGATCAACAGTGAGCCTGATGACACAAGCTCTATATAATGAAATAGCCCGGAGAGAGAACATTTTGAAGATACCGATCTCCAGTGTCAAAATTAAAGGGGTAATTCCAGACAGAACAATGATATGTAAATACCAGGTATTCCTAGATTTACAGATAGGAGGCTCTATTTTCTCACAGAGTTTCCTGTTAGTAAACAAACTACCTTATAACCTACTTATTGGGGCAGAGTTTATAAGGGAATACAGAGTGATAATTGACCTAGCACAGGACAGGGTTATGTTCCATGTGAATGAAGAAGCTGAAGGCTTAGAGGTCGCACTCAATGAAATTGAACCAGGATCCAGTGAACAAGTATGGCATACATACAGAGATGTGGCTGATGAAGAAGTGTTAGCCATTGAGCAGTTAGAAGCGGAGCTCAAAACACTAGCCACAGACTTGGAAAAAGATCTGGAACCCAAATTGGAAGAATACATTTCGGAGAAGCTAGAAGAAGCGAAAATTGGGCTAAAAGAGAAGGAAAATTTAAAGCAGTTATTGCTGGAACAGAAGGAAGTCTTTGATTCGAGACCTGGTCGGATAAAGAACTTCACTTATGCTTTTCAAGTCAGTGATTGGACAACATTTAGGCAGAAACCCTACCCTATAGCTGAAAAGCATTATGCTAAAGTGAAAGAGGCAATTCAGGAGATGTTGGAGGCCGGCGTTATTGAGAAAACACCTACGCCTTATGTAAGTCCATTGGTAATTGTACCAAAGACAGACGGATCTGTCAGAGTCTGCTTGGACCTGAGACGCTTAAATTTGAGAGTTATTCCGGAATTTGACCAAGTGCCACCTATTAAAGAGATCCTCAGGAAGTTTAAAGGAAAAACTATATTCTCAAACTTGGATATCACATCCAGTTTCCACCATCTTGAATTAGAGAAGAAAACTAGTCTGTTGACAGGATTTATGTTTGATCAACATACATTCACATTTTTAAGGCTACCTTTTGGGTTGAAAACAGCTGGTTCAGCCCTGATAAGAGCGTTAGATCGCAATCTATCAGATGAAGTTAAAGAGAGTACCATCAGATATGTAGACGACATTCTACTCACATCAGAATCTCTGGAGGAGCACATGAGAGACCTGAAGGAGTTGCTAGATGACCTTCGAGAGGCTAACTTTAAGGTCAATATCAAGAAATCGCACTTCTGTCAGAGGGAAGTTAAATTCCTAGGGCATGTTATTGATGCAAATGGAGTGAGGCCTAATCCAGATAAATTGGAGGTAATTCGGAATTTCCCTCGACCCACGAAAGTTAAGCACGTCCGACAGTATTTGGGAGTAATTGGATTCTTTTCGAACCACTGCCCAAACTATACTGCGACAGTAGCACCACTGCAGGACCTATTGAAGAAAGGCGGCAGATGGAATTGGACGGAGCAATGTCAGGAAGCATTCGTGAGGTCAAAACAAATGCTTTTGGAATATGTGAAACTGGGATACCCAGATTATACCCAGAAGTTTATCATACAGACGGATGCATCACTTATTGGGATTGGAGCGATGCTATTCCAGGAAAATGTTGACCAGCCTGAGAAGAAAGTTTTTATCGCCTTTATAAGCAGAAGACTGAGAGCCCATGAGAAAAATTACACGATCACAGAGATAGAATTGCTCGCAATTTTGTACGCGTTGCAATCGTGGCACAAACTCGTGTACGGCTTCCGAATAGTTCTGAGAACAGACCATAAAGCTTTAACATTTTTGTTAAAGACAGATTTGTCTAGTCAGAGATTGACAAGATGGTCCCTGTATATCCAGCAATTTAATGTGGAAATAGAATACTGTCCAGGGAAAGAGAATGTAATACCGGACATATTAAGTCGTTACCCTAGAGAAGAAGAAGTACTAGCGGTCCAGATTGAGAATCGAGATCAGAAGACGTTGGATGACTTAAGGAACATTACCAACCTACAACGCGAAGACCCATGGTTGAAGATGATAATCGATTACTTTGAGGGACGTTTAGCAAGGGGAACTGCGATATACAGAGAGGCGGAGGCATTGGCAACAGATTATGTATGGTATAATCAGATATTACACAAGTGGGACGATGTGGATCACACACGTCAAAGGATTGTAATTCCTGCATCTTTGCAGAGGAGATTAGTATGGCTAGCCCACAGAGCATTTGGCCATCCGGGGATAGATAAAATCTGTGCTCTGTTGAAGGAAGCATTTACTTGGCCAAAATTGAGAGAAACGGTTTTAAATGCTATTAGAACATGTGATCTTTGCCAAAGGGTAAAGCCGAATCCCTTTTTAATGAGGCAACGACCTATCCCGTTGTTACCAGAGAAACCAAGGCAGCTATTGAGTATCGACAACTTTGGACCATTGCCTAGAGCACGTAGAGGCAATAGACACATTTTTGTAGCCATGGATGTATTTTCGAAAATGGTGGTGTTGTGCCCCATTCAAAAGACAAGTTCAAAACAGGTCTTGAAGCGCCTGAAAGAGAGAGTTATTCCGATTCTTGGGAAGCCGGATAACATTCTCTCGGACCACGGAAGTTGCTTTACTAGTGCAGAATTTCGTCGAGAACTGGAAACTCTAGGAATTAGGCAGATTTTATCTACCATTCGCCATCCTGAGGCAAGTCCCGTTGAAAGAGTAATGAGAGAGATCCAGAAATACATGAAGATCTACTGTTCTGAAGCGAATTGGCGTTGGATTGAATTTCTAGAAGTCATTGAATACTGTATAAATAATACTGTACATGAGGCGACAGGTCAGGTTCCCGTTAATCTACATCTGGATCAGAGACCAGAGAGACCGTGGAATGGTGTTATTCCATTACCAGTAGACGCACAGCCCGGTAGAGAATTGAGGATCCAACGAACCTTTGAATATCTCAAAGCACAGGCGGAGAGACGTCAGAGAAGGAATCGTGCGAAGAGGTATCATAAACCGCTTCTCGTGGGACAGAAAGTTTTAATTAAGAAACCCGCCAGTTCAGATCCAGAGGCACGGAAGTATAAAAAGTTTAATTTTTCTTACCACGGCCCGTTCGAGGTGATAAGAGACCTCCAGAACAATGCATACAGGTTAAGGCATTTAGAGAATGGAAACGAGGTCGTTATGAACATAGCCAACTTAAAAATTTATTACTCGCCAGAAGAATTCGATGAACCAGAAGAAGAATTAGTAACGCACACCCAACTCAACGTGGAGAGCGGAGGCAGCCAAGCAGGCAGACCTGAATGTTGGAACGGCGAGACGGGACAAGAAACAGACAGTTTACCCAGTGTAAGCGGAGAGCAGAAAGAATGCCAGTGTTTGCGAGAATTCTATGAAGAAATGGTCAGAGTAGCCAGAGAGGTTGAGGCTGTAAACGCGACCCTTCGCAGGGAGAATAGACAGCTCAGAAACAAGGCCGAGTGTGGAAGGGGGGACACTACTAACCCACTCGCAGCCAGACAAGGTGAAGGACCCCAGACGTAAACACAGACGGTGGTCGACAGTCAGCTGGTTACTTATATAAGCCACTTGCATTGGACTTTTATAAGTTTTGCAAGGGGAACATGAACCCGATGGGGTTATGCTGACTGGAATCGAACATGGTTCTCAGAGACTGTGATCTCAGTAAAAAGGTTCCACCAGGAAGCGAACCAGAGATCTACAGGGAGTTTCTTGGTAAAAACCCCTCGAAAGAAATGTATATTTAATCACTGGTGTGATTTTTGATGAAATGGCATTATTTATTAAAATAATGTAGGAAATAATGAGCAGATTATATCATTATAAGACGATTTGGTGTAAGCTATTGGGAGTTTGAAGCACAGAGGAGGGCAGAGCTGACATTTACTAATCGGCCCAGAATTGTGGGTTGGTCCCAGTGGAGCCACGTCCATCTCTGTCACCCCATTATGTCGTCTGGAGCAGGGGAGAGGCCTGAATAATGACACAGTTATTCCCCGACGGAGAATAGATTTGGAGTAGGGGCGGTGAAATGCCCAGAAGAATCATTGATTACTCGTGATTGGAGTAACGAATCGAGATGAGAGTTGCACACAGGTGAATATCTTGGCAAGAAGATAATTTTAGAGCTTTTACTTGCGAAATTGGTGCATATTTAGTGATGTGCGTAAGGACTGTAAAACGACCATTGTTCGCGGATGGATGTGGAGATGTTGTAGGGGGTTTCCCGACTAGGTAGCGTCCCACGCCATGGAGAAAGGAATTAATATTAATTAATTGAACGAGCGATTCCTTTGCACACATATAGTTTTGGGACCTGTGAAGAGAGAGGAACACAATGATCATGGTTTGAAGACCTGAATCATGCTGTGAGAGGAGCGAAGATTACGCGGGAAGATGTTGCTCTACTTTCTGTGGAAATCCGATATAAGGGAGTAGACCCCAGGAGGAGCCCTCTGTTCTCACTTGAAACTCTGTTCTAACTCAGTCAAGCTCAGTCTAACTCAGTTGTCACGCAGTCTACATGCCGCCAAGCGCAGTTACAGCCAGTTACAGTCTTACTCAATTGTCAATTGTAGCACAATGGCAATAAGTTGCAATCAGTATGCAGCAAATATGCAGCAGTACGAGACAGCGTGTAAGCCGCAGACAGAAGTCTTCAAATAAGCTACGTGCAGTCTTCGAGTGAAACTTCAGTCAGCTACAGCCAGGTTGAAGCAAGTTCGTCAAGGCAAAACGCATGACGATTCTATTCATCAAGACACCGAACAAAGACGGGTATGTGTAAAAGAAACAGTAAATACGCTTGTATGAATAATAGTCGTGATACAGGCATAATCAGCAGCACGAACTATGACGTGTTTAGTTACGAAGCACCGTATAGACTAACGGTAGCACTATTGTATATAATTATTTGTGAAAGTGTTGAACTTTATTAAGCGCAGTGTGTATAGTATTAACTAATCGTATATGTGTAACTACGATAGAATGCGCGAAAGAAACTTTACTAAGTGTTTGGTATTGCCATGAGAATACCAGATGTTAACGCTCATGTTTGGGAGCCAGCGTATTGATGTAACGCAGGACGCTTACTGTAGGAGTAATGATCGTCATAAAACTGTTGGAGAGTTCCGAGAGCAGATAACCAGACTTTCAATCAGGAGTTGGTAACGTAAGATGCCGTCGACACCTGCAATTTCGATCTCTGCTAGGGAATTTCAGCATTGAAGTGTGTATAAAGTGACGAGTGTTCAGTGTAATGTATATGTAAAAATATCATTTAAAGTAGTGTTTGATGAAGTGTTTCACATGTTTGGGGAGGGATAACTTCCTGAAAGGTATGCAACGTGTCGTGTTGGTGATAGAAATTATGTGTAATCAAATGTGTGTAAACAAGAGAAATATGTCGCGTTAAACCCATTATGGCGGGCGACATGGAAGAATATGATTGGTCGGAGCCACCTTAGATGCCTATAGAGATGTAAGTACCCCACAAATTATGGTTATGATCATGTAGAAGTATGGACCGATGCATGTCTGTGATTCCGTAAAGATATTGTGAATTCCTTATAGATGCCAGTAAAAGTCAGTTAGGAGGCTGATCCTCCATGTTTAATCAGTAATGAGTTGATTTTGATAGAGTTGAAATGTTGATTTGTATCATTAAGTGGAGTAATTATTCCCAATATGAATTAAGAATGGCAATCAGTTATGTAAATGCAACGAACGCGATTGTTCGAGTTTAAAACGTCTAGCTATGTCAAAAATTTGGTAATTTATGTGAGAATAATAATAAATGATGATTTTGGTCATTTATGTCAATGAGATTTATAATAATAATGGTAAATTATGATTTTGGTCATTTATGTCAGTGAGAAATGATGATAATAATAATAATGGTTATTAAGAGTATGAATGAACACATCAGGAAACAAATAAATTGTTGTAAGCGAGAATTATTAACGCTAAGTGCAAGACTTATCAATCTAAGCAGGAAGATGTTACAATGAGATTACATTTCAGTAATTATGGAAAGAAGTTTTATATCAGAATATTGCATATATTCGGTAATGATACCAGTAATGAAAGAGCTTTTATTGAATTGAATTTGCAGCTTAATTGAGAAGCTTATAGAGTAAATGTTAGATTTCTCTTAATATTAGAGGTCGGAATGTCGTAGCATGGAGCATTAGGGGCCAGATAGTCTATTCTACGTATGAATTCTCCTATGTCGTGGACATTGTTGGAGATATTATATATTCCAGAGTTGTAGTGATGGACCCTAACTCTGAAGAAAGGATTGAAATGTGTTCTGGATTGGAATCTTTATAAGAGTCGAGGAAACAAGGACACCTCGCAGCTCTATGATTTCCCGAGAACTTATAGATGAGTTATGTACGCTCGTGGGCAGCGAAAACTCATGGCGACAGTGGTTTTGTGCGCCTATATTATACTTGAGACATCGGTCAACCGCCAGGCTCATGCATTACGAACCCCGAACCTTCATGTTGGATGGACCCATGTGAGGCCATTAATTAATCATTATCCTCGACGTAGGAATAATTACGAAAGCTCATTCAATACCTGTTGGCATAATAGTCAATTAAGATCCTTTGGGAACATGTGTGTCGGTTAGGACACAGTATTTGTCTTGTAAATCTCCCCTGCTTAGAGAGAAGGAAGCTTTCAAACTTTTAGAAAGGTCGAGATAATTGGTGAAACGACCCATCCCACTTTCTATTGTGTAGCGATTTCCTTAGCCGAGGGTCGGAGCCAACCACCCGGACCGCCCAGGCAAGTTATAAAGGGAAGAGATTCTAGACCTTGTTAAAATGACATATAATGCAAGATTGTTATGTTGAGTATTATAGCCATGTGGTTTGTGAACACATGGATAATTATAGTTAATCCTGATGGTTCATTAATTTAGCTATCTGACGAATAGTTACATGATATATTTGTACTGTCACTGGAACCAAGTCATGTAGTTG
Source organism: Meconema thalassinum (assembly GCA_946902985.2). Classification (NCBI taxonomy): domain Eukaryota; kingdom Metazoa; phylum Arthropoda; class Insecta; order Orthoptera; family Tettigoniidae; genus Meconema; species Meconema thalassinum. The sequence continues at coordinate 799,397,489 of OX336390.1, read as the reverse complement.
GTGACTAGATGCCAATCGCCATGAGCGCGAGGTAGCCTATTGTACAATCCGACATAAGCTATAACGTAACGTTGTATCTAGGAATCACAGACAGCATGCGGTGAAACCATATAATTGGAGGATGTGTAGGGGGTAGCTTACATAATTATGGAATTGCACGTTGATTTTGGTGCAACGTCCAAATAGGTAAATGCATGCAAAGCATTTCATTGGTGAGAAGAAAAATATTAAAACACGCACGGCACACATAATTGTTTAACATAAAGAGGTTTAAGGAATAATCCTTGTTGTAATATTAAAGAAGTCACATTGTATGACTGTTATGTTAATGTACAGTTTGTTTTGAAGTCGTAGGTGCATCAGCGCACTAGTATATCCTTGTGAAGTTCACAGAAGGGTAAAGCATTATGGCTAGGTATGACTTTGTTGTGATTTCATATTTGTTTACTTGTGGATTGTGGAAGTAAAAAAAGTTTGTTTGCTTTTATTTTATGCTTTTTGGGTATTGTTTTGTGTTTGAAGCCATGATTTATTTCAATGAATTAAAGTTTTAGAATAGAGTTGTGCTTTATCATTGTAGAGTTGATACCTTTTAGCCTCAAATCCAAAATATGCACTGCAAAATTGGGGTTACCGTACACGCCTGAGAGCTGATGCTAGTTGGAGGCAGATGCATATTATCCAACGAGATTACTCACATGGGTACAATACGGAAGGAACGCTTGAACAAGCGTCCTTTCAAAGGAAACAGATGGCTCTATCCAAAAGGAAAACAAAACGCTAAAAAAGTGAAAATGTCAAAAAAATGTCGATTTCGCCCTTTCAAAAAACACCGATTCAATTTGTTATCAATATTGAAGCCGCAAAATAAAGTTATTTTTCAAAATGTGTTAATTTCACCCTAAAATGGCAAATACCAACGAAATGCTGCGAATATAATTGATGTTTTTTATATATTTACTTTAAAATGAATTTAAATAGTTCCGCTATCTGGCATTTGATAGCAAATAAGAAGACTTAAATACAAATATTTCATAAGATACGGGATAACGAAGTCCCTTCTCGAGCTTGATAGGTGGTGGATGGTGGATTCAAACCCAGCTGAGGTCGTCGGATTTTTAAAAGCGTTAAAAAGCCCTCAGTATGCCTTCCTTTGGAGGGGAAGTAAAGCCGGCGGTCCCATGTCATAGATTCATGGCATGAAAAAGAACCTTCCAATAATTACACTTGTGGAAGCAAAAATGTGTAGGTTAGTTTAATAACGCTCGATTAGTTCCAACGTTCGCCACCGGGTGCTGACTGCGATGGCATTTAGTAGCCGCGTCAGCAGCTAGGTGTCGTGGATGGTGGCATTTGGTGGCAAACGTAGGAACTACTAGAAAAAATTAATCGTCTGCAGTACTTCTACCTGAACCACAGATAACTCACACTAATACAGCCACCACAATTAACACCGGTTATCAGACAAATTCTACACACACCCAAAGTACACGGGGCTACATGACCGCGTTGTCGCAGCCCCTCAACTAAGGAACCAACCAACCAACCTGAAATGATGAAAACAATGCTCTGCTTATATTTTGGGGACAACACAAGTTTCACGATTTCATGAGAAAAGGACTATTGTAGCCATGGAGAATATTTGTTGAAGTAAATTTTAGGTTATCATTGGACTTCTTATTCTTCTTATCTTCTCAAAACTTCATCATCCTTTCGCCATGTGCCTGTCTTCTTCCTTGTGTCCATGCAGCTTTGAGTTTCAAATTCCGTCCCGTTTTGAACTTGGGTGGAAACTTATATGCATTTACTTTATGTCTATATTCAGTCCGTGTCGTTGTTAGTGGGTCAATGTTGATTTCAGTAAGGTCCTTTTGGGTGTCTGCTAGCCAGCGTACTATGGTTTGTCGGGTTCCATTGGCTATCAGGAATATTTTCTTGTCGGTAGGGAGCTGTCCATTCGAGCTGCATGTCGGTAGAATTTCACGCGTCTTTTCCGTGCAAGTGAAGTGAATTGTTCAGTCAGTGAATACAGTTCTTCTGAGCTTTTCATCATCCAGATACCCTCATGAAGCTTTGGTCCAAATATTTCCCTCAGTATCTGCCGTTCTTCTCAATGTCTTTGATGTTGATGGTTAACGATGACGTCTCAATCGCATAGAGTGCCTCTGGGAGAATGACTGTGTGGTGGTGATGGGAGTTTGCCGTTACTAATACCTTATTATTATTACTATTACTATTATTTTCGTTTCGGTCGTCTCAGAACCACGAGCCAATTTCAATGCTTTGTCCTTTGCTGTTCCTTCTTCTTCCTCCAGTATTCCTTCATCATCTCACTATGTTTCCTCTTCCTTTCCTCGGGCCATTTCGAGCCGGTTTTATTTCCCTTCTTCCCTTGGAATCCTTCCAATTTTAGCACTTTTTGCCTAAATATTCCTCTCTGTGGTGTATCTTCTTCTCTGATATTATTAATATTATTATTATTATTATTATTATTATTATTATTATTGACTAGAATAAATTGTTTGTTATTCCTCCAAATGTTTGTATTGCACCCTTCAATAAAGCATTGTTTTATCAAGATTCTTTCTACGGGGACGTGCTCAGTCCTGGATGCTTTTCAAAGCAAAGTTCGCAAAAACAACATGCTCTAATGAATAGAAAGGTTCATGACAGGGGCTATACTAGAAATAAAAATGAATAACAAGTAGAATAAAAAGTATTTAATGACTGCAAATTATGTGCATAATAATAATAATAATAATAATAATAATAATAATAATAAAAGGATGTCCTCCCTGACTTTCACTCCCATAAGAAATAAATATATTACTGAGCGGTAAGAACTCGCTCCACACAACAAAACAATGTGAATACAGCTTCACTCAAAATGATTAATCATAACATAAATTTGAGCGGTAAGAACTCGCTCCTCACAACATATGGATGTAAGTCCATTTTTCCTGGTCAAGAAGTTATATAATGCGTGGTGTACTGATTCTTAATAAGAAAATGAGTACTGATGCGAGTCCGTTTACAACTGAAACAGTCATCTTGCTCACGGAGTTGCATCTTTCAAATCACACTACGGCTATGGGACTCACCCTTAATTAACACACTATAATTACTACTGACACATGCAAGATCTAATAATACAAAAAGATGAAGGACCTCCCTGAGATTCTAGCCGGTGCCAAAGCACACAAAACATAAAGAGCATGCCGAAAATAGGCCAAAAAGCTCGCATCACAAATTGGGAACACAGCCTCGCACATCCTAATGCCGCACGGGGTCATTGAACGCGTAAAATAAACACACAAGAATTCAAGCAACAACAACAAAATACAAGCCTAACGGCTGAAAATTATATTTACATTTTATAAACGCCAGACAAACAGATGTTTCGGAATATACCTTAAAACCATGGACAACACCCTTTTAATCAATCAAATACTCTTTATAACCGATCAGGGTTTTGTGAATTTAAATAACTTCTTATATTGAAATACAGGAACCTGGCCTGCTACTAATGACCACCAGTTGTTATCTGATTCGAGCGCTCCTCTCCTTGTATGAGTCATCGCTGCCTCGACTCTCTCTTGGTGCTAATTATATATGGGACCACACTGATCCCGTTATCCATCTGGAAACGCGAAACGGCATATCTCACTCATCCACTTGGATGGCAAGAACACAAATATATACCACGAGCTCAGCCCCACGAGGTTATGAACTGGGCTGATATGCAGCAAGTCAGAATAATCTCAATGATATATTCCCGCGAACACATCAAAAAATCACACTATACACCATAAAGCTTGGACTGACTCACTCATAAACATACCATCTGGGTCGGCTCAAACCAGATCAACCTACATTGCGTCCATTGACACATTAAACAAAATAAACAACAAAAACTCGGGTGCAAGAGTGCCATCCCGTACAGACCTGCTAGAAAAGCAACCATCAAAATAATCCTGATCCATCATAAATTCTGCTCACAAATAATATTTTACCGTTCAAATTCTATTTTTAATCTCAAATTAATTCAGTTCCATTTTTGTTATGAGGCATACTTCCGAATTTATAATGCTTGACCGCAATTTACGCAAGCGAATGCGAGCACGAGCTGCGCATAGCCCCGTACAGTTGAACCAAACAAAATCACAATAATTACAAAATACAAAGCGCTCAGCTTGTCCCATACTTAATGTGTCAGTAAACAAGATCTAAGAATCTACATTACCAAACAAGCAAACAAATATCTACAAAAATATGTCCCATAAAACCATAGCTGACCTAATAAATAAATAAATTCATTTGTACTCATTCCTATAGAACAGCGTCAGGAAAACATCTCCAGCCATCACTCCCTTAAAATGCTTAGCTCGCCATCGACATCTTCTGGCAAATGCCCTGCTGGTTCCAAGATCTGCCCTCGTTCCTAGACGTCATCTCGTGCTGAATTAAAATAATGTTTCTCTGATACACACACGACATATTTCCTATTAAATTCACCGATCAAGTACTAAATTCCTTGACCGTCTATTGGTGAATTATTTCGATGAACTCTTCCTATCTGTTAGTACTGGGACTACAAAGAAATCACTGAAGTTACACTTATAACTTGACGAAATTGTTCCATGTTCACACACATGAAAAATTAGAAGTTATGCCTCGTGTCCTCAGACACCTGAATAGAGGCCTTACGTCCTCAAATGCTCAAATAAAAGTCATCTCTCGAAGCTGCCTGGACCATTTATAAATGAAACTGGCTAGAGTAGGCATGGATGGGGATTTATAAAAAAAAACATAATAATTATCAGACTAGCATGCGATCGGTATCATTGAGTTCGTAGCAATGTGGAGGTTACGATTATGCTGTAGCTAGCTCGAATCGATCGTGGAATTAATCCGTAGATAATTCCCGCGTTAATTCACCAGGGTGCCTTATAACGCCGAGTTGCCACTTAAACAGGGCGTCTTGATATTATTGGTTCAGACTTGTAGATCTTCGTGCGCTCTTGTATTTCTGCCACAGGGAGTGGTTAACATGAAGATTGACCAATTACATCGTAGCATTCAATTTTCTTCTTGGCGCCAACTCTCATAGCAACAAGCCATATTGTGCGTACCCAAGCCTCTCTGTGCGCTAAAAGTTGCACCTGTCCTATGCGTCATGAATATCATGCTACTTTCAAAAATACCACAGGAGCTTAAACCATTGTGTTCTCTCTGCCACTGATTTCTCAACATTTCCCAACTCCGTCTGGCTCTCATATCTGCTGTCTGTAGAAATGTATCAAATGATGATGAATAATTTATTAGAATCCTTTATACAGCCTGTGGATAAAAGGTTCACTATCCTCCTACTTGGAAAACATCGAACATAGCATATAGTCGATTTTTTTAAATACACATAACATCTGTAATCCATTTCTGCCAATCCTAGAAAAATCCCCCTCTCATAAGTCTAGTCTAGCCGCCACTGCCGTTGGAGTGTCGACACGCACTCGTGTTTACTTCCTGCTCATTCATTCATTCAGACCTCCCCAGCTTGCCTGCTTGTCTGATCGCCTAAGGCTAGTACCTCTCCTGCCCAGTATCCTTATCTCTCTCGCTCGCTCGCTCGCTCGCTGTGTCATCATCGTCATAGCTCATTAGTGTTTGACAACAACAGGCTGCCCCTAACTTCCTCGTTCAACTGACGTACTCATTGACCCTCGTACACTTGGATGTCCAAAAGTACTTCCATATATTCAATTTGCAGCATTTTTTCTGCGTTCCCAAGGTTCACTAGTAAAATACACCTTTAAATTCGCTGCATTGTAGACAGACATTGTACCTGTACTCAATTCTTTTACTCTGTATGCGTTGTTACCAAGATTCCGCACAATACAGAAGGTTCCAATAAATTTGGGATGAACTTGTTGAATACCTTCTTTTCTGGATCAGATGTCGCTGGTTTCCGTACTAACACAAGCTCGTTTACTAATAGTTCTCTGTGATACCTCTTATTTCTGACACGACATAATCTGCGATCCGCCTGGTTTCTCATATGGACTCTCGTTCTCTCAATTCTCAACTCATGACCAACCGTGGGATCTTGTGGGCAATTGATGATGTTGCTCCACGATCTTACTGGATATTCGTTCATGTGCAAGACCATGGGAATCTGGCCTGTCGGCTCATGTCTAGTTGTATTCATACAGGTCTCTACGTTTTTGATCCTGTCTACCCACTTGTGATGTTCATTGGGAATAAAGATTCTTAAGTATTTAGTTACGCATTTTATTGCGCGTTCGCTAGGATTAGCTAGAGGGTGGCGAACGCTACTAAACATGTGTTTTACATCCAAGTCCTCCATACCTTTCTTGAATTCGGCGCTCGTAAAATAGCTTCCATGGTCCGACAATATAAACTCTGGTTTTCCAAGGATAGGAATAACTCTATTTCGAATACGACTGAGTACCTGTTTCGATGTAGTTTTCTGAATGGGGCACAATACAACAAACTTAGAAAACACATCAATACACACTAGTAAGTGACGGCAACCTCGCCTACCTTTCGGGATCAGACCGAAACAATCTAGTGCCACAAGCTCGCAGGGTATCTGAGGTAGCAATGGTCTAGGATACTGCCTCATTAAGTAATTATTCGGCTTCGTCCTCTGACAAGGATCGTAAGTCTTTATTACGTCACAGATGGTAGTCCTCATTCGCGGCCATGTAAACGTTTCTCCTATGGTCGCTTGTGCCTTGTCGATTCCCATATGACCGAAACTTTCATGTATGTGCCAAGTAAGTCCTCTTTGTAATGATGCAGGTACCATGATACGTAATTTGGTGTGTTCTTCATCTATCCATTTATGCAGTAAATTGTTGAGGTAGACATATCTTCCTTCTCTGGCTTTTGCTTCTCTGTACGCTGGGGTTCCTGCTGGTAATTCCTTCTTTAAATACTGGATCATTTGGTACATCCATGGTTCTGCTTCCTGCTCTCGTTTTAACTCCCGTAATTACTCCAAGAATGCATGGTCCTTTTCAGTTAATTCAATATGCTGTACTATCGCTCTTTCTTCGGTATCAGGCTCGGGGTTCCTGCTTAATACATCCGGAATTACATTCATTTTTCCCGGGCAGTGTTCAATTTCGATGTTAAATTGTTGTATATAGATGGACCAACGTGTCACACGCTCGCTAGCCATAGATGTCTTGAACAAGAACGTTAGTGCTTTGTGGTCTGTTCTAATAATAATGGGGTAACCATACACAATCCGTTTCCACTGTTGCAAAGCATGAAGTATTGCCAATAATTCGAGTTCCGTGACCGTATAGTTGCGCTCGTGTTAACGCAATCTGCGGCTCAAAAATGTTATCACGATGTTGAAGGTTAGCTGGATCTTCTTGGTATAACATCGCTCCTATACCAACCATGGAAGCATCCGCTTGGATAATAAATTTCCGTTGAAAGTCTGGGTAATCTAATTTGATACAATTTTCCAGTGATAATTTAGTCTCTTGAAATGACTTCTCACACTCATGCGTTCCAAAGCCATTTGTTGTTCCTCTTCAGCATCTCCTGCATAGGTGCTACGGTTTCAGTATATCCTGGGCAGTTTTCCTTAAAGAAGCCCGTCACGCCAAGGAAAGCTCTGATATGTGTCACTCTCGTTGGTGTAGGGAAATTCTTTATTGCCTCTATCTTCGCAGGGTTTGGCCTCACTCCCTCCTGGTCAATGATGAGCCCTTCTTGAAGAAATGGGATTTCTTTAAGTTGACTTTAAAGTATGCAGTTCTAAGGTTGTCCAAAAGCTTATCCAAATTTTCCATATGTGTCTCGATGTTATCTGAAGCCAAGAGTATATCGTCAATATTTCGTACCGTCATTTCCTTCACTTCTTCAGTCAGGTTCCGATCCAAGTCTCGAATTAATGCGCATCCAGCTGTTTTAACGCCAAAGGGCGTACGGACGAAGCAATATGTCTGATTATCGAACAAGAAGCCAGTAAGAAGCTGTGACTTCTCATCCAGTTCGATATGGTGAAACGAACTCGTCAGATCTACGGACGAATAGATACTCTTGTTCTTAAATCCTTTTAAGACGTCTCTGATGATTGGCGCTCTGTCATACTCGGGAAAAATAAGGCGCATGTTTAGATTTCTGGCGTCTAGACAAAGTCTAATGGATCCATTGGGTTTTGTGACTGCCAAAATCGCATTTAAATAAAGTGTAGGAGTCTTCTTAATCACTCCAGCTTGCAACATATCATCAATAATTCTTTTGACCTGCTCCCGATGTTTTTCTGGTATAGGGTTTAATTTACTTCGAAATGTGGACCCATCCTCAACCTGCATAGAATACTGAAAATTTATTATCTTCCCTGGAACTGTGTCAAATAATGCCTTGTGTCTTCTTAAGATCTCCTCAAGTCTCTTCCTATGTCCAACCCCTAGTTGGATGTCACTGAGCCGCTCCTGTAATAGTTCTTCAAACTGAGTATCGCTGTCGTCTCCTTCTGCTAGTAAAGCCCATATCTCCTGAGAGTCACTCTCTTCATTTAATTCCACAACAGCCACCTCTATAAGGTCATCTTCCGCCTTTCGTACCTCCTCTTCTGTCTCCTCTGCTATTGCCTCCAATGCCCATGAATTCACGTCCTTCCCTGTAGTGATTTCATCCATGTGTAAGCCCACATCCTTCAGTTTATCAAACTCCTTAAAACTGACGGTATTATTGTGCAAATCTATGACTGCCTGGTAGTCACAAATGAAATTTGCACCCATAATAATGTTAAAATTCATTTTAGCCATAATGATAAAAGTCTGTCCAAATATATGGTCTAATATATCCAATTCTATAAATGCTTGACGTTTGCAAGTGACGGTGCGTTCGGGAAGAACACCCCTCACCTTGAATTGCGGTACTGGAATCACAGGAATATTCTGACTCCGTCCCAACTCTCGAACCAAAGCCTCCGATACAAGACTAATTTGTGAACCCGTATCAACTAAGCATCTCAAGTAAATTCCACCGATCCTGGCATAAATAATAGGTATCATTATTCCGTGGTTTTACAATCTCCTCCAGGCAATCTTCCGGCAAAGCTATCCACTCTTGTATGTGTGCCACGACCCATCCTTCTTCACAATCCGGCTGTTGCTCCCTCAGGGTGACTCCTTTTGCAATTATTGGTATTTTTTACAACCCCCGCGACTACCATCATCCTTCTGCCGCGTATTTCCCTGACGTTCTTCCTGCGTCAATAAACTCTCGGCCCCCTCAACGTGAGTGTCTGGATTTGACCTCCTATTAATGGCACGTTCCCAATGTCCTTGTTCTTCCCCTCCATTAGCGTGTAATTCTTCCAGGTAACGCTGCGATTCGGTGTGCCTGTCGTTCCATTCATTCCTATAATGTTGATAGTCCCCCTGGTTCTGGTATCTCCTTTCACGCCACTGTCGATTCTCATTGTTGTTATTTTCGTACCGTCTGTAGGGTCCCTCATTTCTCCTATTATTTCTCCATTGTTGGTACCCTCACTGTTGATACCTATTTTTGCCCTGGGTCTGCCTATCATTATTATTATCATGTCGCTGGTGTAACCTATTTTCTTCTCCCTCCTGACCTCGCCTTGGTGTTGTTGACACACTTGTATTTGTGGCCTGCGATCTGGTGTGTACTTGGGTGGGTTTAACCACCTCCGTTGTGTTTACAAGTTCCAGCTGTCGTCCCCCTCTCTGCTGCAAGTGAGATGTTGTCTCGTCAATCTGACGTAAGATTTGTTCGGCTCGAACCGCAGGTGTCCACGTTTGCTGCCACAAACACCTGCTGAACATTGACTGCCAACTGCCGCGCAATCGTCATAACCAGATCCGATTCTTCTAAAGGATGATCCAAATCTTTAAATTTTAACAATTGTAACGAAAAGAAATCTGAATATTTCGTCTGCTGAGTTGACTGATATTTTCTCGAATAAAGTTCCATTCTAAGGCTTTGCAGGAGAAAAGCCGACCAATACTTCCTAAGAAACGCATCCTTGAAATCGTCCATCCCTCCGAAAGTATACTTGAAGCTCAAGAACCACGTAAGTACATTTCCCGAAAGAAATCGTTCCATCAGTCTTAAACGACGCGCGGCGGCGGTATATTATTGTCGTTAAAATAGTCCTCCATCTCCCTAAGATACGCCTTCGGTGTGACACCAGAATTTTCTGTGAATTTATTTGGTTTAAATTCATTTGATCGAATAACTTGTACGACTTGAGGGTGCTGATGGCCATGTTGAGGAGTAGAAGTTCCCCCAATGTTGTTGTGAAGTTCCTCTATGTTAGTCGTTAATGGACTGCCTGTCAGTCCTTGGCTACTCGCCGCACTAATTGCCCCCGGGCTTGCTGAGTCGACTTCCTTATCTTTAACGTGCTCTGTCTGAAATAACGTGTCCTGTCCCATCGAACGCAATTCTGCCTTTATGATTCTGTCCGTCTGTTCCTTCATTTTACTCTTAATTTCTTCCTCAAGTGCTTTAATGCGCGTATGGTTATCACCTACGGTCTTTATGATCGTTAACCGTTCTTCTTTAGAGTCGCTGCTCATCTTACGCCAATCCTTTCTGATGATATCTTTAATCGCTCCCAGTTTTTCTTCCATCTGCTGTTTCGTGTCCTCCTGATTCGATTCAATCTTCTCAAGCCTATCTTCTAGACGTAGATTATTCTCATCTATCGTACTCTTCAAATTATCCTGGTCCGATTCTAGGTTTCGCCATCGCTCTGCTGATTGTATTTCTAATTTATCCATATCCTTTATCAGGCACGTAATACTTTCATTTACTGCTGACAATTGTCCCTGGTTAAACGTAGAATCCTCCTCCATCTTATCAAACCGCTTTTCAAGACCATCCTGTGCCGTTTTAACCTCGCTGTTATTTACCGTGCATGCTAATTCTATCTGAGCTAGGTTTGCCAATACAGTTTCGTCCAAATCATTTAATTTACGGTTGAAGGTGTCCTCTAATTTTTTATCTGACCTAGCTGTTTGTCGTTATTCTTACTTATATCAAGCGCGAATTGAACCATCTGCTGCGTAGTGTACTCTTTCATCTCTGAGGATAATGTGGCTAACTGACTCGTATTCCTACTTTCTTGCGCTTCTAATTGTTTGTTTATATTTTCACTTACTTGCGCTTGTAATGATTCACCCTGTTCAGATATCTTAATGTCTAATTTTTCACTCTGTTCAGCTAGTTGTGTTTCAAACTCGCCTGACTGTTCGTTTCATTGTTTAGTTATAGTGTCATTCATTTGAGTCTGGAATGACTCATTCTGTTCGTTTAGTTGTGTTTAAACTCGTCTGACTGTTCGGATAACTTAATGTCTAACTTCGCACTCTGTTCCTTCAATAGTTCCTGGGTTCGTGCCGTGGCACATTCAATGATTGCTTGGATTTGTTCTACTGTTGCCATTATCACACACAAAAATATATATCACTGAGAAAATAGGAGGATGACATGGAAATGTCTCCCCGACACACACATATATAATTCTTGACATACATTTACTTCATTTGACCACTTTCAGTTCATTTAATCTTATTCCCTTTACTTTCGCAAATCAATCTGCATCACTGAATGGTTCTAATTTTACTTAATAAATTTTTAACCCCGCACATATTCAGTCATAAAATTACTATCCAGATCTGATGCTAACACTGACTAATTAACAAAGTATTAATTGTCATTTAAGGCTACCAGCCTCCTAACATATTCATGAGTTTGACTTTCTAATCAAATCTAATTTTACATTTAATCAACGGGCGCCCGATTTCACGTACAATACTTTACTAATTACATCAATAAACAAAACGTGAATCGTATTTAACTTGCAAAATCGTGATTCTACTGTATATTCCAATTTTTCTTGGCGGTATTCTCTTCGCCGTATTTACGTTAACAAAATATCACTTCCGGTGATTTCAAACAGTCCCATATATCAGTGAAACACCACATTTTCGCGACAGCTTGATCTACTAGATCTATGCTGACTATCCAATGTGTTATAGCGGTAACTAGCAACGAACTAGCCCCAACTTGGTGCCTGCTTATCTATGCACCCTTCAAAAAGCATTGTTTTATCAAGATTCTTTCTACGGGGTGGTGCTCAGTCCTGGATGATTTTCAAAGCAAAGTTCGCAAAAACAACATGCTCTAATGAATAGAAATGTCCATTACAGAGGCTATACTAGAAATAAAAATGAATAACAAGTAGAATAAAAAGTTGGTATATTGGCTTTCACGGCCGGTGAATTAAAACTCAGCAATTCTTCTAGGTTTGTGCCGTGTCTTGTGTGGGGTTTCGCCTAGGACACCAAGCTAGGCTCATCGGCGGGCTCTTGGTGTCCCCGCCCGCACCCCCACAGGAGTGACGAACTGCGCGCCACCTCCCTTTATATAAGGTGCAACTGCACCACTTGACTACGAGAACTAAAAGCTCAAGTAGCCTTAACCTCCCTATGAAGGCTTCCAAAAAGATGGTATATTGGCTTTCACGGCCGGTGAATTAAAACTCAGCAATTCTTCTAGGTTTGTGCCGTGTCTTGTGTGGGGTTTCGCCTAGGACACCAAGCTAGGCTCATCGGCGGGCTCTTGGTGTCCCCGCCCGGACCCCCACAGGAGTGACGAACTGCGCGCCACCTCCCTTTATATAAGGTGCAACTGCACCACTTGACTACAAGAACTAAAAGCTCAAGTAGCCTTAACCTCCCTATGAAGGCTTCCAAAAAGATGGTATATTGGCTTTCACGGCCGGTGAATTAAAACTCAGCAATTCTTCTAGGTTTGTGCCGTGTCTTGTGTGGGGTTTCGCCTAGGACACCAAGCTAGGCTCATCGGCGGGCTCTTGGTGTCCCCGCCCGGACCCCCAAAGGAGTGACGAACTGCGCGCCACCTCCCTTTATATAAGGTGCAACTGCACCACTTGACTACGAGAACTAAAAGCTCAAGTAGCCTTAACCTCCCTATGAAGGCTTCCAAAAAGATGGTATATTGGCTTTCACGGCCGGTGAATTAAAACTCAGCAATTCTTCTAGGTTTGTGCCGTGTCTTGTGTGGGGTTTCGCCTAGGACACCAAGCTAGGCTCATCGGCGGGCTCTTGGTGTCCCCGCCCGGACCCCCACAGGAGTGACGAACTGCGCGCCACCTCCCTTTATATAAGGTGCAACTGCACCACTTGACTACGAGAACTAAAAGCTCAAGTAGCCTTAACCTCCCTATGAAGGCTTCCAAAAAGATGGTATATTGGCTTTCACGGCCGGTGAATTAAAACTCAGCAATTCTGAGCCTAGCTTGGTGTCCTAGGCGAAACCCCACACAAGACACGGCACAAACCTAGAAGAATTGCTGAGAATAAAAAGTATTTAATGACTGAAAATTATGTGCATAATAATAATAATAATAAAAGGAAGCCCTCCCTGACTTTCACTCCCATAAGAAATAAATATATCACTGAGCGGTAAGAACTCGCTCCTCACAACATATGGATGCAAGTCCATTTTTCCTGGTCAAGAAGTTATATAATGCGTGGTGTACTGATTCTTAATAAGAAAATGAGTACTGATGCGAGTCCGTTTACAACTGAAACAGTCATCTTGCTCACGGAGTTGCATCATTCAAATCACACTACGGCTATGGGACCCACCCTTAATTAACACACTATAATAACTACTGACACATGCAAGATCTAATAATACAAAAAGATGAAGAACCTCCCTGAGATTCTAGCCGGTGCCAAAGCACACAAACATAAAGAGCATGCCGAAAATAGGCCAAAAAGCTCGCATCACAAATTGGGAACACAGCCTCGCACATCCTAATGCCACACGGGGTCATTGAACGCGTAAAATAAACACACAAGAAGTCAAGCAACAACAACAAAATACAAGCCTAACGGCTGAAAATTATATTTACATTTTATAAACGCCAGACAAACAGGTGTTTCGGAATATACCTTTAAACCATGGACAACACCCATTTAATCAATCAAATACTCTTTATAACCGATCAGGGTTTTGTGAATTTAAATAGCATCTTATATTGAAATACAGGAACCTGGCCTGCTACTAATGACCACCAGTTTAATCTGATTTGAGCGCTCCCCTCCTTGAATGAGTCATCGCTGCCTCGACTCTCTCTTTCAGTCCTTCAAGCTTGGTGCTAATTATACATGGGACCACACTGATCCCGTTATCCATCTGGAAACGCGAAACGGCATGTCTCACTCATCAACTTGGATGGCAAGAACACAGATATATACCACGAGCTCAGCCTCGCGAGGTTACGAACTGGGCTGATATGCAGCAAGTCAGAATAATCTCAATGATATTTTCCCGCGAACACATCAAAAAATCACACTATACACCATAAAGCTTGGACTGACTCACTCATAAACATACCATCAGGGTCGCCTCAAAACAGATCAACCTACATTGCGTCCATTGACACATTAAACAAAATAAACAACAAAAACTCAGGAGCAAGAGCGCCATCCCGTACAGACCTGCTAGAAAAGTAACTATCAAAATAATCCTGATCCATCATAAATTCTACTCACAAATAATATTTTACCCTCCAAATTCTATTTTAATCTCAATTAATTCAGTTCCATTTTTGTTATAAGGCATACTTCCGAATTTATAATGCTTGACCGCGATTTACGCAAGCGAATGCGAGCACGAGCTGCGCATAGCCCCGTACAGTTGAACCAAACAAAATCACAATATTTACAAAATACAAAGCGCTCAGCTTGTCCCATACTTAATGTGTCAGTAAATAAGATCTAAGAATCTACATTACCAAACAAGCAAACAAATATCTACAAAAATATGTCCCATAAAACCATAGCTGACCTAATAAATAAACAAATTCATTTGTACTCATTCCTATAGAACAGCGTCAGGAAAACATCTCCAGCCATCACTCCTTTAAAATGCTTAGCTCGCCATCGACATCTTCTGGCAAATGCCCTGCCGGTTCCAAGATCCGCCCTCGTTCCTAGACGTCATCTCGTGCTGAATTAAAATAATGTTTGTCAGATACACACACGATATATTTCCTATTAAATTCACCGATCAAGTACTAAATTCCTTGACCGTCTATTGGTGAATTATTTCGATGAACTCGTCCTATCTGGTAGTACTGGGACTACAAAGAAATCACTGAAGTTACACTTATAACTTGACGAAAATGTTGCATGTTCACACACATGAAAAATTAGAAGTTATGCCTCGTGTCCTCAGACACCTGAATAGAGGCCTTACGTCCTCAAATGCTCAAATAAAAGTCATCTCTCGAAGCTTCCTGGACCATTTATAAATGAAACTGGCTAGAGTAGGCATGGAAGGGGATTTATAAAAAAAAACATAATAATTATCAGACTAGCATGCGATCGGTATCATTGAGTTCGTAGCAATGTGGAGGTTACGATTATGCTGTAGCTAGCTCGAATCGGTCGTGGAATTAATCCGTAGATAACTCCCGCGTTAATTCACCAGGGTGCGTTATAACGCCGAGTTGCCGCTTAAACAGGGCGTCTTGATATTATTGGTTCAGACTTGTAGATCTTCGCGCGCTCTTACTTGTATTTCTGCCACAGGGAGTGGTTAACATGAAGATTGACCAATTACATCGTAGCATTCAATTTTCTTCTTGGCGCCAACTCTCATAGCAACAAGCCATATTGTGCCTCTCTTTACGCTAAAAGTTGCACCTGTCCTATGCGTCATGAATATCATGCTACTTTCAAAAATACCACAGGAGCTTAAACCATTGTGTTCTCTCTGCCACTGATTTCTCAACATTTCCCAACTCCGTCTGGCTCTCATATCTGCTGTCTGTAGAAATGTATCAAATGATGATGAATAATTTATTAGAATCCTTTATACAGCCTGTGGATAAAGGGTTCAGTATATTGTTCATTAATTAACCAAACCCATGCACCGTACACAGTTATTAAACACACTCACCGCTATGGACATTTTGGTTGGTGGTTGGTTCCTCAGTTTAGGGGCTACGACAACGCGGTCATGCAGCCCCGTGTACTTCGGGTATGTGTAGAATCTGCCTGATAACCGGTGTTAATTGTGATGGCTGAATTAGTGTGTGTTATCTGTTTTAATTCGAGTAAGGACTGCAGATGATAATTTCAAGTAGTTCCTAATTTTGCTACCAAATGCTACCTTCCACGACACCTAGCTGCAAACTTGGCTACTAGAGATCATCGCAACCAGTGCCTGGCGACAAACGTTGGAACTTAAGATCAATAATCAAATCTAACCTACAAATTTTGCTTCCCATAATTGTAGTTAGTGGAAGGTTCTTTTACATGCCATAAATCTATGACATGGGGCCGCCGACTTTAATTCCCCTCCGAAGGAAGGCATACTGATGGATTTTTAACGCTCTTAAAAATCCGATGACTTTGGCCGTGTTTGACCCCGTGATATTGGGCATAGAAGCTCAGCATGCTACCAACTACACCACCGAAGTCGCTTTTGAACATTTCACCACTTTGGCGCCTTTTGTATTATCATAAATCAGGGCCCCTAACTATATCGACCACTATAGTGGAGAGCGCAATACGAAGGTGGGTGAGAGAGAGAGAGAGCAGAGTGAGACAGAATCATTCGCTGCAATGTCACTAGACCCAGAGCTATAGAAACTAGCTATTTCTCTAGCTATGCCCAGACCTCTCAATCTCTCTCCGCGCACAGTGGGTCAAAATCGAAATCAAGGAGGACAAAATTATTGATTTTCATAATTCAAACTTCAAAATGTATTACTTCTACAGCATTCTCATATAATTGCCGCTCACTATTCGGGGATATAAACGCATCTTAGTGTAAATCTGTCACCACTGTTCGAGCAGTCTGAACTGGAGGGTGAATTGAAGTGGCTGTGGTTTGATTGTATTTGTGGTTAGTGTGATGCTTTAAGATGGAACATGCAGCTGAAGGTATGATCTTTGTAACCTGTTTCAGTTATTAATGGGCGTGATTGTTATGTAATTTTAGCTATTTTTGCATGATATAATATTTAACTATTATTTTTAAAATTATATTTTCACTTCGATGTTTAATATGTCGCGTAACTCTGCGTCACTTTCTACTTAATGTTAAAATGTAGATAACGTCTTGTAGTTTACGCCTGTTATGAGATTTTTTTGTATCTTTTTGCAACTTACTTAGTTATTTTACGTTTTAGAAGATGCCGCGCAACCAATTCTCACACGTTTACAACTGTTTGAAGCACTGGGTTCGATGATTATGCCAATAGTGGAACATTGTGACTTTGTTAAAAGTAAATTAGGGGTAGAAAATTGTTCTGAAGAGATAACTAAATGCTCTATCCAACTCCTGGTCATAGACAATTTCTTGCATGTGTAGACGTAGCTTAGAAAACGTCTTAACTGATGTTTATTATGAAGTAAACAAATTATATACGTTGGTTTCACTGTAAATTCATGATTAAAACGTAAAAATAATTTTGTTCCCCTAGATTTCGATTTTGACCCACTGTGCCGCGTTAGGCTCGTGCCTAGGTGCAAGTGGCTATATACCAAGTCAGCAACCAAACATGGGACCACCTCGTGATGTAGCGGCTAGCATTCTTGGCTGTCACTCAAGGGGTACGGGTTCGATTCCAAGAAATTATAATTCAGGTGTGAGGGCTGGAACGGGGTACACTCAGCCACGTGAGGAAAAACTGAGAAGTGGGGGGATCGACTCCTACCTCAACCATTGCTTGTGGGTTTTCGTGGTTTCCCCACTTTTATTCCAGCCAAATGCTTGGATGGTTCCTAACTTAAGGCAACAGCCACCTCTTCACAATCCTATCCCCAATTTACAAATACTAGCCCAGTTATCACTATAACACAGGTTAACACACAAATTCCACACACACACACATAAATACACGGGACTATATGGCCACGGTGTCGTAGCCCCTAAAATAAGCAACAACAACAAAGCAAACATTGTTGAAGTTTGTAGTATTATGTGAATTATATCATCAGGGCAGAAGTCATGGGAAACGCAAAAAACCTATCCACGGTGCATACTTTCCTTATTGAAAACAAGGGAAACAATTAGTACCCTGAAAATGTCTCCGAGAGCTTTGTTAATTTGCACCGAGTGAATGCCCACATTGTCCATAACAATAACTCAGCGTGGTCGGAGGAATGGAAAAATAAATTGTTCAGTAAAACATTCTACCGAACGTAAGTCATCTGTGAATGGCAATCGTGTAATTATGAACTTTATGTTCGACGATGTCGAAATGTAAACATTATGTTTCAGAAAACTGTATCATAATGAGGCTCATTATAACTCTATTTTTCATTATGAAACAGTTTCTCCCACTAATCAGAGCTCAAGAAACAGTTGTGTGACCAATTAGGTAAGGATACCTTCGCGCATGCGCTCAAAATCCGCTGTAAACAATAGGTGTGCTGTGCGGCAAGCAAAGTGAATGGTCTCTGCGTACGGAGTGCCTCGACCCACGCATGCGCTCTGTTCAGTCAGCAAAGCCAGCACGCCCTGTTCACTAACTGAATCCCACAGATATTTATGAATATTTATGTTAAAACATACAATAAAGTTATAATTATCGTCGAACATAAAGAGTCGTATGCAACTCGCCTATAATGGTAACTAAGACACTCGTATGGATTTTATAAAACTCGCTTACGCTCGATTTATAAACATACTCGTGTCTTAATTATTGCCATTATAGGCTCGTTGCCTAATGTACTATTCTTTAATATTATTAATTTTTATTTTATTTATTTATTTATTTTCATTAATTCCCCCTTACGGATAACGTCAAAACACAATCAATGTTCGTGGTTTTTTTTTCTGTCACTTTCTTCTTTCTTCCCAAAAACCCTCTCATATATTCACTATACTTCCTCTTTCTCTCTTCTATCCACTTCTTTCCTGTTTTTCCCCCGTTTGCTCAAAATTCTGTTTTCTGAATTTTTATATGTATATTTTCCTGTCTGCCATTTTTTCTGTAGAGATGTTAAGTTTCTTGAGGTCTTCCACAGTTTCTTTTACCCAATTGGTTTTCAATGTACTATTCATAACTGTACTAAAATTCTTCTTGGTCAGTCTGTCTTCGTTCATCCTATGTATGTCTCCGTAAAATTTTGCCCTTCGTTTCTTGATGTTGTTTGTAATCGTCTCTGTCTGTATTATTATTAGTATTATCATTATTATTATTAGTAGTAGTAGTAGTAGTATTACCTGCATACTGCGCATTCGGTGTTTGGTCGATTAATAGAATGATGTCAGTGATTCATGATATTTCTCTTAATCATTTAGTAAATTCCATGTAAAACATATAACATACGTAATTCTCTTAGGATCAGCCCATGTTTCAATAACGATAATATGTATCTCTTTTGAGATTTAAACTGGGGTACCAATTAGATCGGAGTGGAAGGCTCACACACAAGTTGACTGCATGCTCCGATATCGATCGAGCCCCAGGAAGCCTGTTCATTGAACACAGCAAACCATCACACAGCCCTGCTATCGTGATATATTTCATTAAATAGTGCAACCCCTTAAATTACCGATACACTCCATATTATTCATAAGCTCTGATGGCATCTCCAAAATTCCAATTCACCAATTTATAGATGGCCTCCACTTGTATTCCATTGCAGTTTGTCTTCGTAATTAACCAGAAATAGAATTATTTATGTGGAAACCACGAACAAATGGCTCACTCGGGAATACTCAATTAAACGTCAGTTACCAAATACGCAAGATGCGGTGGAGTATGAAATCATAATTATCAAACTATTCTGAGCCATAATGCAAAACCTTCTACGTACTTGATAACCTCAGTGTTCCACCCCTTAAATCAACAATTGCAACCAACGTCAAAATTTGAAATTACACGTTGCTTTATCTGGTATTTCAGCTCCGTCGTGTAGGGGTAGTACGCTTGCCTCATGTCAACGAGGCTCCGGGTTCGGTTCCCGGCTCTGTCAGAGATTTTAGTGTTGTGAGGGCTAGGACGGAGGGTTACTCACATGATTAGCGGCCGAGGGGACAAGTCTAGCTAACTACCATTCACTCCGCAATATACTGGGCTTACGACTTAGCAACTGTCGCGTGGTATCTCAAGCTCTCAATGGGCTGTAAAGCCAAGGGTGAAGTTGAATAAGTTAAATTTGATCCTCGATATATCGAACCTCTATTACACGAATTATCGATAACTTGTAGTACTTTTTATTTCCCAAACAAAATTACTATAATTTACACGTATTTTTTTTCTTTAAATGAACTTTCTATAACTGGAATGTTCAATATCTTGAAGCTTAAATTATATCCCTGGTACATAAACTTGTTATCTCCAAAATTAGCGGCTTCGGCGGCGTAGTTGGTAGCATGCTGATCTTCTATGCCCAAGATCGCGGGTTCAAACCCGGCCAAAGTCATCGATTATTTTAAGGGCGTTAAAAATCCTTCAGTATGTCTTCCTTTGGAGGGGAACTAAAGCCGGCAGGCCCATGCCATAGATTTATGGCATGTAAAAGTACATTTCACGTAAACTTAGTTCTAAGTATCTTACTTATTCACCCCAGCAATAAATTAGCAATACTACAATTTCCTGCCTATACCAAGCTAATCCGTTTTATATGTATTTTATATTGTATCAACATTGTATTATTGTTAGATTTAAGTAGTATTTCGATTGTTAATTATGTATCAATTTAATAATCTAGTTAGATGGAAGAGAGGGCCCAATGGCCCTAATCTTGCCAGACAAAATAAATCTATCTACAATTGTGTGATGCTAAATTTGTAGATTAGATTTGATTAACGCTGTATTAAGTTCCAACGTCTGCCGCCAGGTTCCAGTTGTGTTGGCATCTAGTAGCCAAGTACACAGCTAGTTGTCGTTGACGGTAGCATTTGGTAGCAAAATTAGGAACTACTTGATCGTCTGCAGTCCTTACCTGAATTACAAATAACACACACGAATACAGCCATCACAATATTAACACCAGTTATAGGACAGATTCTATACACACCCAAAATACACGGGGCTACATGACCGCGTTGTCGCAGCCCCTAAACTAAGGAACCAACCACAATCTCGAACATCTACGTATTTTTACAGTGCAAAGTGTTTCATACATCACTGAATGTGGCTGAGAACTTTGTGGCGGAAGCTCTAGCACACAAAATTAAACACAAGAAGATGACTGATTTCTTCATGTCATGAAAAAGTACAGTCTGCATTTTGTATTGTTAACTTCAACTTACTTGGATAATGTAATAAAGCTGTCAACGAGTCATCTTCAATGCCAAGAGTTGCTAGCCTCTGCTTTCACGTTCCGGACTGAACAAGCTTTACTGCATATGGTTTCACACCTCATCTTACCCAGATTGTTGCCTACAGTATATCAAGCTAATATACAAACTTTTAAAGATAACAAAGACTACCACGTTTTGGCTTGAAGAAGATGGCAAACTTCACTACGAACCTTATCTCCAAAGCCATAAAACTGTCCCAGTGAATGTTCCATCGTAAGCATTGCAAAGTCAGTTTGCCAACAGATCTTCTCTTCCTTGTGAAACAGCTTGGAGACTAATCCGCAAAGAGTTCGCCGTAGCGAAGTTAGTTAACACGTATTGCGTAGTTCCGATAAATAACATTCACGGAGACACATTCTCTCCAGAGAAGGATTTATACCAGGGTTGACCAATCCATGGAACGCGTGCCACTAGTGGCTCGTGGCTAATTTCTAAGTTATTTCAGTATATGCAATTTTAATGGTTTATTAAAACAGCCTTAAGCGGGAGAATCACTGACGTCTTAAGTTAAAGCTCGAAAAATAATGTCAAAACAGAAATCTTCCCCCCTCTCAGGTATCTGCCCTATGAGATATGTCCCTGCGATATTATTGCAAATTCGGGTCAACTCGTTCATTAAATGCAATGACGTCATATCTCAGAAGTCACCATGTCACAGAAAATGAACTTAAATATTTGAATTCTGCTTCATATCGACAATAATTAATTTTTGAAAATGATATTGTTTATTTAGGCCAAAAACCAGAATAGATGTCATGGTCATACAGTTAAAAAAACATGCGAAAACAAATTTTAACGTTTAATTCAGTTAACCATATAGCTTTTTAGCCTACATTTCACATTTTGCAAAAATAAGCAAAAGTCTGTCTGTCTGTCCTTCTGTATGTCTGTCTGTCTGTCTGTCTGTCTGTCTGTCTGTCTGTGTCCCCTCCTATCAACTCCTAAACGACTGCAGCAATCGAAACAAAAATTGGTAGGAGTAAAGATCTATACCTGATTATCTCACGGTCATATTTGAAAATGATGTCAGTGCTACCAACTGCTGAAAAATCGCAATTGATAATTGAGCTCCATGTTGGATATCATGGAAGGTATGAATGGGAGATATTTCAAAATTGGCACACGTATAGATAATAATATTGCAGTTTAATTTCCAGGAGGCCATACATGGCAGTGTTGCCAAAATGATTCTAAGCCTGCTGATAGGTCCAAATTTGAAATGCATATAACTTCTACACTATCAATTGGATTTCAACCAAATTTCGTATGTGCTATATGTACATAAACAGATATGACTGAGCGTATTCTTAATAGCCACCAGGGCTGCCAACTGGTAATAAATGCTCTCAATATTTTTTATCCAAATACCCATATATCAGAAAGTATGCAAGCCGACAGCTTTAAACTATGCACACGTATAGTACCTGACATTCTATATTAATTTGGAGTAACTTATATACGTCAGTGCTACCAACATGATTCTAAGCCTGCTGATAGGTCCAATTTTAAAATGCATGTAACTTCTATACTAACTAATGGATTTCATTCAAAATTGACACAACAATAGATCATATTATTTCAGATTATTTCTGACCAATACAGGTATGTCATTGTTGCCAACATGATTTTAAGCGCGCTGTTAGATCCAATGTTTAACTGCATGTAACGTCCATGCTATCCATTGGACTTCAAACAAATGTTGTAGTCTGTACCTTAAGAGAACTTCTTGTTAAAATATGATATTGTTGTCTTTAATGAGCGAATATACGCCTATGTGAAAAAGGAAAAAAACCTTTTCCATCATGAACTGTGAGAAAAGTAAGTAGCCTGTTCACTCATCAGTATCTAAAAATTCTGCTGGTTCTTGCTACTTCACCCGTGAATCCTAGGATTGAAGAACTTGTGAAGAGGAAGGTTATCCAAGGCCTCACTAAGAACTAAGCCAGTTTCATAAGAATGCAAATCTAATAAGACACTATTGAAAAAAGTTTATTTTTGTAATCAATTCTTGTTTCTTGTATCACAGTTCTGGTTTAATAGTATTATTTTGTCTCCAGATTAAATAACAATAAGGATGATAATAATAATAATAATAATGTTATTGGTTTTACGTCCCTTTTAACTGCTGCCAATTTTAGAGAGAATAACAATGGTTTCCCTTTTTAAGGGACCCTGGAATGTCCTATACGACCCGTGTTAATTTGTGAGCTTTACCCTTTCCTCAGATATTATTAATAGGAATTGATAGACATTTTTCAGGGATCTTATTTAATTTCCTCTCCTTACTTATCGTATCTATTGTAATATTTGGAGAATGCAAGTTATAATCATGGTAAAAAAGTTGTATGTTTGTATCCGATGTGATTCATTGGATATTTAATAAAACTTAAAAACATTATAAACAAGTAGTTCCGTGAAGAATTAAACAGCCTATTTTCATATATCCTACTAACATCAATTGCCTATATCAACATACAAATTGTCAGTTTGATTGCTGTAATAGATTCGCAGATATTGAGAACCGTCTAAATATTTTGGATGGTCACAATGTTGGGTTTTTATATTATAGGCCTTAGATTTATGTACTATTACATGAAGATTATTGTGTAGGTGTTTTATTCAAACTTCAATCGCATGATTAGGACACAAGAAATAAAATCGGGATATTAAAAATTCGAACAGCCGCCATCTTGTGGTTATGAAAATAATTTAAATGAATTAGATGTCAGTCGATTAAAATTTGTATAAGCATATGCCGTATCAAGTTTCACTGCGCTCAGATGGTTAAAACTCAAGAAACGTACATTTGAATATTTAAATTTCACGTCACCGCCATGTTGAATTTGTGCTCGCCAGGTTATTTAACCTCCCATAGGTGAACTTATGCTTATAGCCTCTAAACACTTACAAAATTTCAGTTTGATTGCTGTAGTAGATTGATAGATATTGAGAACCTTCTAAATATTTCGGATAGTCGTCATGTTGGATTTTAATATATGTAGGCCATAGAGTTATGTACTATTAGATGATGATTATTGTGTATGTTCATTATTCAAATGTTGATTTCGGTCGCATGATTAAATACAAGAAAAAAACTTCATTTTCGAAATTCGCACAGCCGCCATCTTGATGTTATATAAACAATTGAACTAAATTAGATACCAGTGCATTACAATATGTATAAACATTTGCTGTACCAAGTTTCATTGCGTTTGGATCATTAAATCGCGAGAAAAGTCTAATTAAAGCTTTTAACTTCGCTTAGCCGCCATGTTAGTTTTGTAGTTAACCGGTTTTTGAAAGTCACATAGATAAACGTCCAGTAGTGCCCTTTATCTCCGTACAATATGGCATGGTGATACCGGTAATAGTTTCAGAGTTATAGAATGCCGGTTAAATATTTCGCACAGCCGCCATATTGGATTGGTGAGACGTAACAAAATTTGAAGGGCACGGTTGGGGTCGGCCGGAATAGTGCTGTGAACTTACTGAGTTTCATTGAAATCGCTCTAGCCGTTTAGAAATTATTAGGGGGGGGTTACACACAAAAATCCATCACACACACACCATCACACACGCACACACAGACAGACACACGGACAAAAGGTGATCTCATAAGCCAATTTTTTCATAAATGAAAATAGGCTAAAAAGGCTGCTAATTAAAACCTTGAAGTTAAAAACGAATAAATAATATCTGTTTCCGTAAAAATGTTCTTAAATGTGTTAAGTTATTGTCGTTAAATTAATTGGATTAAAAATGACTTTTTGAATATCATTTGCTTTTGACGTCTAGCTTTTCAAGGTTGTTGTGAAAATGGTAAGGTTATTCTACTAGTAACTAATATAAGGTAAGCGGACTAAATTTCTTGTATTCATGTTCGAATTAACCATTCGTCATACAGTTGTATTATCCACACAGGCAATTAGAATTAGTGAAAGGATAAACGTTTAAAAAATGTCAATATTTGTTTTGTTGTTTTGGATGAGCAAATTCATTTATTATAAACTTACATAGCTCTTGGAAATGTCTCCCATAATGAGTCAACGCGTTTATTATGTTGCTCAAACAACAAGCCATTCAGGCGTAATACGGGCGATATTGCGTGGCACAATCAATCCACGATTACGAAATAAGTTAATGCTGAAACACTTAAACATTTCGTTTTACGCGTGACAGAAACGTGCACATCAAACAATTACGATTTGTAATTAAGCAGTGATTGCCCTGATAACACAGAACTTTGTTTCCATTCTCACGAGCTGTATGGTAGTTGATGTTTGACCTCGCACTTTTAGTACCAGCAATGCCTCTGTCACATGTCGACTGTCATAACCACCGGATTGCGAAGGTAAATTCGCATTGGAGAATTATCGTTGTAAACAATAAACCCCACGTCAAGAGCAATGAGAGCCGCATTTCTGTTGTATTCGAGATATAGTTAGGGGTTGGGGTTGGTTGCTCAGTTTAGGGGCTGCGACAACGCAGTCATGTAGCCCCGTGTACTTTGGGTGTGTGTAGAATCTGTCTGATAACCGGTGTTAATTGTGTTAGCTGTATTAGTGAGTATCTGTTTTTTAATTCAAGTAAGGACTGCAACTTTGAATGTTTCAAATAGTTCCTACTTTTGCCGCCAAACGCCACCGTCAACGACTACAAGGCCTAGTTCAGAACTTAGCTACTAGACGCCACCGCAGTCGGCTCTTGGCAACGAACGTAGAAACTTAACAGCGTTGTTTACATTCCTAACCTATACAATTTAGCTTCACACATGTGTAATTAGTGGAAGGTTCTTTAACCTGCCATAAATCTATGACATGGGACCGCCGGCTTTACTTCACATCCAAAGGAAGGCATACTGAGGGATTTTTAACGCTCTTAAAAAATTCGACGGCTTCGGCCGGGTTTGAACCCGCGACCTTGGGCATAGAAGCTCAGCATGCTACCAACTACGCCACCGAAGCCACCGAGATATAGTTAGTTGGTTATTTTTGTTTTAAGGGGCGGAACTACGAGATCATTTGCCCCAGTATTCGAGATAAATATAACCAATATATGCCGTATTTTTAATTGAATGGACGCACGTTTAGGCAGCAAAGACAGTCAAACTATCTGGTGTCTATAGTCTATCGTGTTGGAGCCATTTTTCAGAGTTGCCATAGTAAATGACGCTGTTGTTGATGTTGATTCTATTAGGGGCTCTGCGACACAAGCCCGGCGAGCAAGCGGGGCTGCAGCGCCGGGGCCCGGGTTGGCTTACAGTTGACAACTCTATTCAAAGTCATTTCTAAACCATTTAGAATTATTTTTATAAGACTATGTTCAATATAAATGCAACCAATTAATAATAAAAGAAGCATTACAAGGTGAACTATAACGAATTTTATAAATATCCATTGTATCTTTGGCTTCTCAGATGGGTGTTAGAGGTGTTCATTTAATTTATATCGTACGGAAGGTGAAGATTATCTTTATAAGGCGGCAGGCTTCTAATTCAATCTCTGAAATATTTCACTATGAACCTCATACATTCCTGAAAGAGGCACGAGTTATTCTTGTGGAGCCCGAACACGGTCAGATATAACGAAAATGAAATTTTAATGCACAGTGATCAGAAGTAAAACATCAATTAGTAATGAAAGACAAAAAGAAGAGTGGCTGAACTACTGAAAACCAAATAAGCTGATATTCAATATGGACACACAATTTTTTTTTCTTTTATGGGTTAACGAAATTCGAGCTTAATACTTCTAAAATAATGTCACAGATTGAAAGAAGTGGAGGGGCCTGGAAGCTCTCGACCTGTGCTCGGCCCGTGATCGCTCCCCACGACCTTGTTGTGACATCGTGGTCATGTGGCCCTGTGTACTTGGACGAGTGTAGAAGTTGTCTGATAACCTGCATCACTGTGATGTCTGTACTAGTGTGTGTAGGATGTGGGTAGGAAGCAGCTGTGGCCTTGAGTAAGGTGCGTGGAGTAGAAGTGAGAAACCACGGAAAACCACTTCCAGGATGACTGAGGTAGGAACCAAGCCCACCTCTTCTCAGTTCTACCTCACAAGGCAGAGTGCACCCCATTCCAACCCTAAGACCAGAATTAAATTTCTTGACATAACTGGGAATCGAACCCGGGCCTCCACGGTGACAGCTAAGAATGCGAACCACTACGCAACGAGGCGGACTCCTAATTATTGTACAAGATTTAAGACTGGCAAAGTTGTTAGGCTATTTTCTTGGCTCTTGGTTGTGTCTGTCCCCTTAAAACAACGATCATCGCCACCGCCAAAGTCGTCCATGCTTCAAGAACTGCCATACAAAATACAGTGAGTCCTGGAATGTTCTCCTCAGCGCCTTCATGCGTCTGCAAGAGCTAGCTACAACAGTTACGTTGGCATCACGGCTGCCACTTGCATCATAACAAATAAACAGTAAACTTTGTACTCACCACAGCCATTCATAACAGATGCTGGAATTGTTATCCTTGTGTCAGACATTAACAAATCGACTTAGAGATTCCTGTTTGTTGAGCTAATTTTCGTGTTGATTTACTTGGACTAAGCAGCATTATATCGGAGATTTCATCAAGTGTTTCGTCTGTTAAAAGCGTAGTCCTGCCTGTTCCCGGTACATCGTGAACTGAGCTAGTCACACGAAATTCACTTATCAAATCCCGAACGGTATCACGGTTTGAACACTTTGAATTGGGAAACCGCGCCTGAAATCTTAATTTTACATTTTCTGTAAACCGATCGCCTTCGCGAAAAACGTATTCAACCAAAAACACTCTCTCAGTAGTAAACATTGCCGCCTGTATACTGTTGCACTCTTCCAAAAATCTATCTGATCACTCGCTTATCGCAATACACACTGAAGACATACACGCTCGCTCGCTTATCGCAATGCACATTGACGATTCGACAGTCTACAGCCCACACGCGGGAGTCCCCCTTTCAAGGACACGGTGCTGGCAACAAAATTCACGACGCAGCCGCTCGCAGCTGCACGTCGCTACTGCGGAGAACATTCTCGGGCGCCCTGTAGAAGACAATGATGCCAACAACTGGATTAGGAAGTTGGTTGATAATATGATTGGTCTCCGCGCTACAGGAGATAAGCAACTTCAAACTGGCTTCCTGTCTTCCAAAGCTCCTATAATACCACAAAGTTGGAGATTACCATCATCTCTCAATTCGAGGGAACTGTATCGGAAGAGCAGGCTAGAGACTGTGGAGAGTAAAACCCATTACAATGAACACAGCTCTCTATCAGATCCTCACAATTCTCTATAATGATGGACTTTTCGATATCTCCAAGATGCTCGATAAGCATAATAGCATTGCTTACTAATATACCTATATATAAAGTCGTAATCAGCACCAACCTGAATAGTTACGTGGTGTAACGCTATCTGCGGACTGGCAAGACGCGTGGGTTCGAAGCCCACCACCAGCCGTCCTTGTAATGGTTTTGCTGGTCTCGCTTTTACAGCTCCAGGCAAATGACTATGGCCTCTATCTTCTCCAGTGTCATTCATCATCATTCATGTCGTCTCACGTTAATTCCTCTAACAGCAATGGCGTCAGAAAGATGTTGTATTTGTTGTTGTTGTCTCATTTGAGGGGCTCGGACATTGTGGTCATTTAGCCTCGTGTATGTGGGTGTGGAATTTTTGTCTGATAACCTTTGTTGTTGTGATGGCTGGTTATCGCGTGTATTTTTAATTCAGGTGACGATTGGGAAGGAGGCAGTTTGAAACCATCCCGACATTCACCTGGAGTAGAAGTGTAAAATCAAGGAAGACCACTTTCATGATGACTGAGGTGGGAATCCAACCCACCTCCTCTCAGTTTTACCCCCACGGGGCTGAGTGTACCCCGTTCCATCCCTGAGACCAGAATTAAATTTCTTGATAGACTTAGGAATCAAACCCGTAGCCTACATCCGGTGTGTTAGCCAAGAAGGCTAGTTGCTACACCATGAGATGGTCGCGTCAGAAAAAAACATCGGGCCGTAGAAAATCTGCCATATATAAAACCTATCTCAGGCAGAAATTATAACGGCGTATAACCTACGCTTGACTCTTGTCCGAATTCGATTTCGAGCACCGTCAACTAACGTGTGGGCTGGAACGGGCTGTACTCAGTCTCGTGAGGACATATGCATAGCTGTCTAATGCGAGAGGCTGTTATCTTGGTCAAGAAGACCAAGATTAAAGGTGACATCATCACACACAATCTGCGACCACATGGTTGTGCAGCGAACACTTGCTGGACTAAGGCCCTCAATGGGCTGTAGAGCCAGGTTAGTTAAAAATGCATAGCATACGTGTATTTAGTAGTAATAAGATAAGTAATACGCTGCAACCACAATAAACGTGCGTTCTGCACAGATTTATTTATCTATTTATTTTATTTTTTAGCGTACCGGTATGGCTTTTAGTGCCGGGAGTGTCCGAGGACATGTTCGGCTCGCCAGAGTTTGTAGCTGCTTCTAGGCGGACACCCATGGGGTAAGCTACAAGTACCGTCACGTGTGGAGTGTTGTCTGGGGAGGAAAGTGTGAATGTAAGGACGAGGAGTTGGAAGGTAGCGGCTGTGACCTATAGTTAGGGACCAACCCCGGCATTTACCTGGAAGGAAGATGGGAAACCACAGAAGACCATCTTCAAGGTTGCCGGCGGGGGGATTCGAACCTCCTCGCCTCCTAAATGTGAGTGACTGCCTGCAGCCACGCCGTAATGACCACGGCTAACTCACCCGGTTGCACAGAAGTGAAGTAGTAGTAGTAGTTGATTAGGGGTAGCCAACCCGTGGCACGTGGATGATTTCTAAGTGATACGCACAAAGAAGTCACTATATGCATTTTTTTTATTTTTTTTAATTTAGTCAATTTACTCCTTAGGTTGGTGGTTCCCACGGACTCAGCGAGGGAACTCACCACTACCGCCTCTATGGGCAGTGTCCTGGAGCTTGGAACATCTGGTCGGGATGGATACAACTAGGGAGGTGTGATCAGCACTTCGCCCAGGCGGCCTCACCTGCAAAGCGAACAGGGGCCTCATGAGGGAAGGGAAGGGATGGAAGATTGGGATGGATAGGCTAGGAAGAGGGAAGGAGGTGGCCGTGGCCTTACAGTAGGCACCATCCCGGCATTTGCCCGAAGACGAAGTGGGAAACCACGGAAAACCACTTCGAGGATGGCTGAGGTGGGAATCGAACCCCCTCTACTCATTTGGACCACCCGAGGCTGAGTAGACCCCGTTCCAGTCCTCATACCACTTTTCAAATTTCGTGGCAGAGCCGGGAATCGAACCCAGGACCTCCGGGGCGGCAGCTAACCATGCTGACCGCTACGCTACGGAGGCGACTATGCAAATTTAATGGTTAATTAAAATAGGCTCCAGACAATTAAATAATTTAGAAAAACAAGTGCCGAATATCAAGATGGCGGCAAGTGACCGATCTCGTGTGTTAGCAGCTCTTGCATATTACTGTATTTTTGTGGTAATTTGCGTGTTCAAGTGTACTATATGGTGCACAACTGTATCTAAAAACATTTCCAATCATAGTGATGTGTCGTGTGACCAGGAAATTCAGTGGTTCTGTGCAGATAGATACTTTACTTTCTCAACCGCAGCAGCTTGTAACCTACCAGTGCTCCGCCATGTTTCCGCCACACCTCGTGGACCAGTACAAGGTTGCCGTGCTTCCTCCAGTGCAGTGTACTTCATACTACTTCTACTATCAGGTGACATTCACTTAAACCCAGGACCCCTTAACCTCTATTATCAGAACGCACAGAGCATCAAAAATAAATTAACCGACTGTATAGCAAATTCATTAGAAATTAACCAATTCGATATCCTCTGCCTCTCAGAAACATGGTTGTCAGACTTTGTCTCATGTGGGGAACTTCCATTTTCATCTGAGTTCAATGTGTTTCGGCGCGGTAGGTCCTCAAGGGGTGGCGGAGTTGCAATCGCAGTTCATAACAAACTGAAGGCAAAACATCGGCCAGACTTAGAAACTTGCTGCGAAATCATATGGGTCGAGATTAATATCCCAAAAAGGAAGAATTTACTCGTAGGCTGCTTCTACCGTCCACCTACCAGCAAAATTGACACCTTAGAAGAATGTTTCAACTCTACTGTTCTTGCCCTCAACCAAGAAAATGAAATAGTGTTACTAGGTGATTTTAATTCACATATCTCCTGGACATCAATAGACAATGGTACCATAAACTCTCCCCCAATTGATACTTTCATCTTATCTAATTTTATAAACGGTCTTCACCTGAAACAGTTCAATCTATAGGAAACACTGGACCTCATATTTTCAACACTGCGTGATGTCACCGTGGCAGTTGGAAGAAATATCCTGAACACTGACCACAGTTCAATAGAAGCCTCCCTCACCGTCCCAGCCTGCAGACATAAAAACAGCCCACCCGCCAATAACAAAACATTCCCTCTCTGGAGGAAGGTCGACTGGCAAGCTGTCAATCAGGATTTACAAACTCTGCCCTGGTGCCTCCTTACAGCTGAGAGAGACTTAAATAGCGCTGTGACCTTGTTTGAGGATTTACTCTACTCGGCTATCAAACAACACGTGCCTTTCTCCGTTCCCAAATCCAACAAATATCCGCACTGGCTAAGTGAAAACACCAAGCTCCTTCTCCAAAACAAAACTCGTGCATGGTCACTGTGGAAATCAGTTCCTAATCCTCATACTCGCAATGTTTTTACTCACCTACGGAAACTTTCAAGAGTTCATATGACAGAAGATTACAACCGCTACATTTCTTCCATAACAGGAAATCTCAAGAATAACCCGAAGAAGTTCTGGACACTTATATCATCCCGTAGAAAGACTCCTAGAATTCCACTTAACCTAAACCTCCATAATGAAGAAATCCCATTTGAATTGAGGTCCACACATTTCAATGAATATTTTCACTCAACCTTTTCAGTTCCTGTACCAAACCCCAGTCCCCCTCAACTTACTAGCGTCTGTTCTGATTCACTGTCTCAAATTTCAACGACCCCCGATGAAATCCAAAATATCTTAAAAAGTCTGCCCGCAAACCGATCTACCGGGCCATCAGACATAAGCCCTATATTCCTGAAAAACACCTGTGCATCTCTCAGCATCCCCTTGTCCATAATACTCAACTGGTGCATGACATCCGGCACTTTTCCTGACTCATGGAAAAGAGCTGACGTCACACCTGTCTTTAAATCAGGCAGCAAGCACGAAATTTCCTCATACAGACCTATATCTATCGTCCCTATACTCTCTTCAGTCTTCGAAAGAATAATACATTGCCGTCTCCTCACTTTCACCAAACCTCACCTCTCAGAAGAACAACATGGCTTCGTCCCTGGAAAATCATGTTTAACAAATCTGACTGTTCTGAACCATCACATAATTTCTGCAATTGATCAAAAATCTCAGCTAGATGTAATCTACGTTGACCTGGCCAAAGCATTTGATTCCGTGAACCATTCCCTTCTCCTCCACAAGCTTGCTTCACGATACAACATACATGGATCCTTCCTGTCCCTAATACAAAGTTTCCTGTCCAATAGGCAACAACGGGTAGTGCTTCCAGGGTCTGTATCGTCCTGGCTCCCAGTCTTATCAGGAGTAACTCAGGGCAGTATCCTGGGACCCCTTCTCTTCGTGCTCTATATGGACGATATAAACACATGTGTGCAAAATTCTCCGTGTTCCATTCTTCTGTATGCTGATGACCTCAAGATATTCAGAAAAATTTCCAGTCCTGACGACCGCGCTGAGCTCCAGGAAGCAGTGAATGCATGTACTGATTGGTTCAACAAATGGAGGTTATCTCCAAATCCCAAAAAGTGCTTCAGTGTGTCTTTTTCACTGCTGAAATCTGGAAATCAGGCTGACTATAAAATTTGTGGAAATAAATTGGATACGGCTTCTCAGGTAAGAGATTTAGGTATTATTCACGACGATAAACTGACATTCTCTCCCCACATTGACCACATCAAATCTCGCGCAATGCGCAGTCTCGGCATTCTATACAGATTCACAGAAATTAAAGACCTCACTGCACTTAAATTATACTTCACCACATATGTTCTCCCTATCCTAGATTTCTCTTCTCCAATTTGGTCGGCCTCGGCCATAACCAATATTTCTAAATTGAACAGTGTCTTTAATTTCTTCATATCAATAGTCAAAGCTCGCAATCCTTCACTAAGGCACTTTGCCAAATCCGACATTTTAAATCAGCTCAATGTACTCGACCTGAGAAGCCGTCTACAATTTACTGACCTGTGTTTCCTACATAAAATTATGAATGGTTACACAAAATGTAACATGCTCTTAAGCTACTTCCCACTCCATGTTCCCTCCCGTTCAACACGTCAGAACCATTTGCACCACCCCCAGGGGCTCACATCTTGTGGGCGTGGGTTGGCGACCACGGGGCCCCAGCTGAGTTCGGCATTGCTTCCACTTACTTGTGCCGGGCTCCTCTCTGTCTTCTTTCATGTCGACCTCACTTGGTCAACTCTTGTTCTCTTCTGACCCCGACGGTATTAGGGTATCCGAGGCCTAGGGAGTCTCTTCCTTTCCCGCCTTAATTGGCCCTTGTCTCATCTTTTCTGATACCCTCCTTCTGCGAGGGGTCAGCCTTCTTTTTCTCTTCCTTTTACCTCCTGCCTTGTGCTCAAGGCCCTTAAGGAGGCAGGGTGTATGTAGCCCCACCACTTCTGGTGCACCCTAGATAATGCTACACCCTCAGGGGCTCACGGCTGGTGAGTTCGGGAGTTGGCGACCCCGAGGGATTCCTGAGCTGGGTCCGTTTTCCCCTTTTGTCCCTTACCTTTGGGGCGGACCCTCTCCTCTTTCACTTTCCTATATGCCTTTCATGGCTCTCCTTCCTTCCAAGTCCCTCAATCCGCCTTCTCCGAGGGTTGAGGGCATTTCTTTTCCTTCTGTCCTTTTATTTGCCTTATTCTCCTTTAGTTTTCCATTTCTTCTTCTAGTATGTAGGTTAGTAGTTAGTTTTAGTTTTAAGTTCGCTTTTCATTTTCATCTTCACGATCACCC
Organism: Meconema thalassinum; assembly: GCA_946902985.2. Classification (NCBI taxonomy): domain Eukaryota; kingdom Metazoa; phylum Arthropoda; class Insecta; order Orthoptera; family Tettigoniidae; genus Meconema; species Meconema thalassinum. Next base: position 799,363,023 of record OX336390.1, on the reverse strand, counting down.
AAACCATCAGGGGCCGATAACCTAGATGTTAGGCCCCTTAAAACAACAATTATCATCATCATCATCATCATCACCATTTGCACCACATACCTCGCCCACGTCTTGAAGTACAGAAGCGCTCTATTTTCCACCGTCTGCCAACCCTTAGCAACTCCCTTCCAAATATTGACATATTCTCTCCCTATAGAACATTCAAACATAACATTAGAAGATCCTTTTCATCCTCAATCCCTACCCCCTCACCCTCCTAATCACTCACTACCCCAATCATTTCCTGCGTCTCTCCCGAGATTTATCCCTTGCTGCCATCACTGCCATTTGTTACCAGTTATTGTTGTTGTTGTTGTTTTTGTTAATATTATTTAAAATTGTTAAAATATTAGTGTAAAATGACCTTTTCATGGTTGTATCTAATAATTATTAAATAAATAAAAATAAAAAAACTCCGTGTTTGAAGTGAGTAAAACAAATCTTCTTCCAAAATATGGATTGTGAATTTCGTATCAGGTACCAACCAGTTTGTGCGTCGTTTGAATCAACCTAATTGATTGGAAAATATTATATCAGAGAAGATTTTTATTTATATGATGGAAAATATGATATTCGGCACCAGTTTTTCTAAATTATTTAATTGTCAATATTTTAGAATTTTTAATGTAAACCCCAATGTTCTATTTACACTTACTATTACAAAATTTCTTATTTTTCTAACAGTGTTATGAAAAATTTAATGTAAAGCCCAATATTATATGTTATTGTGAGGATATCCATTGTATTATTTTGTTTCATTCTTTTAATTACAGGGCGGAGCACGAAATGTCATACATCGAAAATGGTTTATAAAATGTGTAAATCTGAGCTCACAACCATGTACTTTCGTGAACAGAAACTTTATTTCATGCGTGATTCGACAGAGAGCAGCACATGTCGTGCACTTGACGTTACAGACAGTTAGGAACAGGGCTCCGAGTGAAAGCCGAAGTTAAACGATTGAGACTGCGACACCACATGGTAGCTTTACGATTGGTTACGAAGTGAAAAGCTTATTATCCTCTCTGTTTCAAAATAAATCAAGTGATTGCGCCAGAGCTTATCTATATTTAAGACACTTTACTAAATGTAAAATACTGTAGTGTGATATTCAACATTATCATATTCTCATAATACATTACATTGAAGCACCTCCATTTTCTGCGCATTGCAAGTCGCAGTGTTTGTCTAGCCAGTTGGTCACTAGTCGTGGCCGAGTGAGGTACGTGTGTGCGCGCTGTGTGACCGCATTTGGAAGAGTGTAAGTTTCCTAATACCGGTGCTTCCTTAGTTCCACGTGTGTACTGACCTTCCGGGTGTCATTCGGACAATACTTTTTCAAGTAGTGTTCCAGATAGGACAACAAACCCAGAAACCCAGAAAACCCCGCTGAAAATCATGTCCGGATACCAGAGGAAGAACACCGTACGCTGCCAATGGGACAGGCAGAGTTCTCGCCCCTCACCAGGAGAAATTCACCGCTGGATTGGCGATACCCTCCAGTTGACTGTCGACCAAGTAGAAGCCATCCAGTCAAATGCGCACGAGAAAACCATGTACATCAAGGTAATCAGCATATCTACTTACCAGAAATTGTTAAATACTTTTGCAGATCCTATTAAATTTCAGTATGATTCAGGCGAAATGACAAATGTTAAGCTCTCCACAGCGGATTCCAATTTTACCACAGTGCGGATATTTAATGTCCTACTCGAAGTTCCTCCTGAAATTTTCAAATCCGTCCTGTCGAAATATGGCACTGTGAGTGACGTCAGGAAAGAACAATGGTCTTCTGCTTATCAGTTCCCGGTGTATAATGGAATACGTGCCGTCAATATGGAAATCAAACAAGATATCCCCTCCACTGAGACATTTGGTGGCCATTCTGGCTATATAACGTATAATGGACAGAAACAGACCTGTTTAATTTGCAATGCTACCACCCATCTACGTATCAACTGCCCAAAGAAAATGATTCCCCTCGGTATAACTCCTACACAACAACGACGTGCCCAATACTCGGAAGTTGTGACGCAGCAAACGTCATATGAAAACATGCTTATTGATCAGTCAGCTGGGACAACACCAGAAGTGACCTCGGTTACATATGACGCAGAACTGGTAACTTGCCCTGACCAGAGCAGTGAGCCACAGAGTGCCCCTGTGATATCGGCAACCTGTATCGCAGCCTTAGAACCGACTATGCCGTCACTACAGGCTGCCACAGAAATTTTGTCTTCACTGCCACCACCTTCTCTGGTATCTACCGACTCACCTAAGCTGGTTGATCGGGGATCCGAGAATGTATCTAAGAAGATTAAAACAAATGCCTCGATTGCCGTACCAGCCCCGAAGAATCAAACTGGCTCCACAAACGTTTCCACAGCTGTGAAAAAGAAACACAATCTTCATTCTACGTCATCTAGGGACCCACGAACGCTCTCAAACGCTGACAGCCGGCCTATGAATGGCAGTCATAAGGAACTATCTCAACCTAATTTGACATAGTGCACCAGTATATTTCTCACCTGTGTCTTTTTTTTTCTTTTTTCTCGAGTCCACCTTCCAGTATGTCTAGCACAGCTTTTATATTTTTCTTAATGGCGCAATTTCTCACTGTGGCCACTGTGAATATCAATGTAATAGAATGCCCTCTGAAATTTCAACTGTTGGAGAGATTCCTTCGAGATGCAGACATTGACATTGCCTTCATTCAAGAAGTTGCTATACCCTGTTTGCCAATAGCTGCCTTCTACAAACAATACATCAATACCGGTAATACGAATAGAGGGACCGGATTCCTCATACGACATGATATCCCACTCGAAGGTGTGCTATGTCATCCATCAGGACGCATAATATCTGGACACATAAACAATACCACCCTGATAAATGTATATGCCCCATCCGGGTCAAATAAGCGTGTGGAACGGAAAATGTTCTTTCAACAGAGTATACTGCCTCATCTGCACGACGTTAAGGAAAAACTTATTCTTGCAGGGGATTTCAATTGTATTCAACGCCCAGAGGATTCCACTAGTTCATACCAAGGTATCAACCCGGCTCTCAGGACCCTTCTTAACTCCCTACACCTCATTGATGCTGTGGATAGTTTAAGGGTGCCCCTGCCCCATTACACCTGTATAAGTCACAACTCCTCATCACGAATTGACCGCATATACTTTTCACAGGAACTTATCCAGCCTAGACGATATGAAGTGATACCTGCCAGTTTCACTAACCATCATGCTGTCGTATGTACAATCTCTTACCCCCATCCCATATTTCAAATAGGAAGAGGTTATTGGAAGCTGAATTGCTCGCTGTTACTGGAGGAGGAATGCCAAGATATTTTCAGACAACACTGGACTCGATGGGTCCAACAAAAATGCAAATTTCGCGACTGCGCAGACTGGTGGGATATTTTAGTTAAACCAGGGATCCGCCGCGTCTTTAAGAACATATCCTACCAACGAGGTCGGGAAAGACGGGATACAGTTGAATTTTACTATCGAGTTCTTCGCCAGCTCCAGCAAAGATCTGATGCTGGGGAGCGTATATATGACCAGATTCGGGAAGTTAAAACCAAGCTCCTGTCCCTACAGCAACGAACACTCGCTCATATAAACGTGGCTTTAAAAGATCGTACAGTGCTCCCGGACGAAAGTGCAAGTGTATACCATATCGCCAAAGGACAACGGGAGCGGCAACGTAAATATATCCACCGCCTCCGCACCAGTACTGGACGTGACGTCACCTCCCCTGACGCTATACGTAGTGAAATATCATTATTTTATCAACGGTTCTACGCTAAGGCTGAAATTGATCCACAGCAGGTGACCCTATTGCTTTCATCTTGCAGTACCCAACTATCTCCGGACAACAAAACTCTGCTCAGCGCGGATATTACGGATGAAGAGATTCACTCTGTGGTTAAGCAACTCCCAAACAACCGCTCACCTGGCATTGATGGACTGCCATATGAAATGTATAAACACTTCTGGCCTCTCATTGGCAAATAATTTTGTCATGCCCTGCGTACCATTCTCCAACGTCGTGCTCTTTGTCAGTCACATCACGAAGGTACCATAGTCCTCATACCAAAAACATCCTCTCCCATGGCAGTTGGTGACTTCCGACCAGTTACTCTGCTCTGCAGTGATTATAAAGTCCTTACCAAAGTACTTGCATGCCGATTGAAGACTGTTCTACATGATATCATTGGTATTGAACAATGTTGCAGTATTCCTGGAAGAACTCTGTTAACAAACTTAGCGATACTACGGGACCTACACCTAAAAGCCGAAATGCTCCCCACTGAGCCAATGAGTTTTCTCACCTTAGATCTTGATAAAGCTTTCGACCGCATCAGTCACGAATACTTGTACATGGTCTTGCAACACTTTGAATTTCCTGAAATCCTTATTGACTACATTCGTATGATAAATTGTAATGCTACGTCTCGAGTGCTCGTCAACGGTTTTCTTTCCCCTCTGATTCCAATACAACGATCAGTTAGGCAAGGATGTCCCCTGTCCATGCTACTTTTTGTCATTGGCCTTGAACCGTTCATTCGGACTACCCAGGTGAAGCTACAGGGTTACAAACTGTCCACACATGTTTTTGGAATGTGCGCCTATGCTGATGACGTATCAATATTGATCCGCAATAATGAAGATATCTCCCACATCGATAGCGCCCTTCAGCTCTACCATATCGCCTCTGGAGCACAATCGAACCCCCAGAAAACTGCTTTGCTTCCGCTCAATACTAACTCAGTGATTACCCAACAGCCCTGGTTCCGGATAGTAAATGAGGTGAAAATTCTTGGCATTACCTGGAAGCAATCGCTTCTGGACACAGTGCAAGCAAACTGGACTAAGGTCATTGCCAAAGTTAGGGGAGTGCTGATCCAATTTGGTCAAAGAAACCTCAATATAGTGCAACGGGTCATGATCCTCAACGTGTTTGCGCTCTCTAAAATATGGTATGTCGCACAACTTTTCCCACTTCCCAAAATGTTTGAGAGCCAATTGGCAAAATATACAGGTTGGTTTATATGGCAAGGATTTTTGTTCCGAGTACAACGGGAACAGTTGTATCTCCCATCCCGGCAAGGTGGGCTAGGGCTAACAGCTCATGGCATGAAATGCCGTGCACTCCTCTGCAAGAACGATATCACCATTCTTTCCCAACATGACACTTTTACGAAAGCGCTATACAAAGGTATTCGAAACACAGCCCGTGGTTGTGATAGAGCTTTGCCGAAGATATTTAGGGACCATCAACAGCACCTTCTAGAAACTGTTCGCCAAATGCCTTCAGGGACTGTTCCAACGACGAAAAGTATTTATAACATGTTGCGGCAAGTGGTACACTCCAAACCGCGAATCGAGGCCACCACCCTCTACGTCCATTGGCCCACTGTTTGGAAAAATTTTGGGGCTATGACCATTTCTTCTGCTGTACACTCCCAGGTTTTTATCTTCCTCAACGATCTCATCCCAACCGTTCTACGGCGATATACCATCCGTCTTGAAGCTTACCCATGGTGTACTATATGTGGTCAAACTGATACGGCGATACACCGCTTCACATCATGCACGCGAGTTTCCTCCACGTGGGTGTGGTGTAAGGGAAAAGTATGTCAACTATTAAATGTGCCCACGGATGACCTTGATGACAGGAAGTTGATTCGCTTGTCGGTGACCGCCTTCCCCCAAATTAAACAGACTGCCATTGTGTGGAGAATGGGCCAATATGTACACTTCGTGATGGACAATGATCAACATTTCTCGTTCCAGGACCTCAGGTACCACCTGCAAAAAGAGCGTTGGAAGCTTAGTGAAAGTGGACAATTGTACGATAAATATGGACACTATCTGGATTTCTTGTGATGTATTAGTATGGTATTTATCATATCTGAAAATTCTGTAATTCTGTAAAGAGCTAATACAAAAAAAAAGTGGTATAATTCCTGCTTCGGGTGCGAGAGGTCCCGAGTTCAAACCCCGAAAGTGACTAGAATTTTTTACTTTTGTTTTATCTCTTGAATATATTCAAAAAGTGTATAAAAGAACCTTAGGAACGTTATTTTTTTCGTTCGAGACTTGTACTTATACCGGTAATATAAATACATAGTTTGAGGTAAACGCTTTTTTTTTTACCCTCCAGGTTGGCTTTTCCCCCGGACTGAAGTCGGTTGGTTGGTTGCTTCCTCAGTTTAGGGACTGTGACAACGTGGTCATGTAGCCCCGTGTACTTTGGGTGGGTGTAGAATCTGTCTGATAACCGGTGTTAATTGAGATGTCTGTATTAGTGTATGTTATCTGTTTTTAATTCAAGTAAGGACTGCAGACATTGATTTTTTCAAGTATTTCCTACTTTTGCCGCCACACGCCACCATCAACAACTACTAGTTCAGAACTTGGTTACTAGACGCTACCGCAGTCGGCTCCTGGCAACGAACGTTGGAACCTAAGGGCGTTATCCAAATTTTAACCTATAATTTAGCTTCACACAGGTTTAATTACTGGAAGGTTCTTTAACATGCCATAAATCTATGACATGGAACCGCCGGCTTTACTTCCCCTCGGAAGAAAGGCATACTGAGGGATTTTTAACGCCGGCTTCGGCCGGGTTTGAACCCGCGATCTTGGGCATAGAAGAACAGCATGTACCAACTACGCCACTAAAGCCACTACCCTTCCTTGGACTCAGCGAAGGATCCCACCATAACCGCTGCCAGGGCAGTGTCCTGGAGCTTGAAACACCTGGTTGGGGGATACAACTGGGGAGGTGGGGCCACCCTCCTTGCCTCTTCCTTGCCTATCCCTCCCAATCTTCCCCTCACTTTCCATCCCTCATGAGGCCAATGTTCGCTTTGCAGTTGAGGCCGCCTGGGCGAGGTGCTGGTCCCACCTCCCCAGTTTTATCCCTCGTCCAGGTGTTTCAAGCTCCAGGACACTGCCCTGGCGGCGGTAATGGTGGGATCCCCCGCAGAATCTGAGGGAAAAGCCAACCTGTAGGGTAAAGCGACTAAAATAAAATAAAATGTGTTTGACCTCAAACTATGTATTTATATTACTGGCACACAGTAAGTACAAGTCTCACACGAAAAAGAAAAAAAGGTCGTAAGGTTCTTTTATACACTTTTTGAATTTTTCAAGAGATAAAACAATAGTAAAAATGCTGGTAATTTCCGGGATTTGAACCCGGGACTTCTCGCACTCAAAGCAGGAATCTTACCCCTAGACTAAGAGAGCAACGTGCATTGTGCAGAAAATGGAGGTACTTCAATGTAATGTATTCTGAGAATATGATATGTTTAATATTACGCTACAGTATTTTACATTTAGTAAAGTGTCGTAAATATAGATAAGCTGTGGAACAATCACATGAATTATTTTGAAACAGAGAGGATAATAAGCTTCACACTTCGTAACCAATCGTAACGCTACCATGTGGTGACGCGAAGTCAATCGTTTAACTTCGGCTTTCACTCGGAGCCCTGTTCCTAACTGTCTGTATCATCAAGTTGTCGTGAATGCGTACCGGCTTCCAGTTATACAGCATGGCGGAAGGGAAGTTGACGCGCGAACAGAAGGTGAAGACAGCGTTGTTTTATGCGGAAACAAAGACTGTAACTCGGACTTAGGAAAGGTTTGGTGTTCATTTCCGTGGGCTCCCTGTCGGTAGATGGTGTATAGACTGGCCAGCCAATTTTAAACAGAGGGAGAGAAAACAAACCCGTCTCAAGCCAGTCCGCTCACCGGATAATATTGCTGCTGTGATAGTGGCTGTGGCTTGGAGCCCTCCAAATCCACCAGAACTGCCTGGGCATCTATCGTCGGTCAGTTCAGAGAATACTGCAGTCTGAGCTTGGCCAATTCCCATACAAAATGACAACAGGTCATAAACTAACTGCGCTTGACAAGCAACGACGAGTACAGTTGCTGCGTGGGCTATTGCACAACACATGGTTCAGTGATGAGGCATACTCAACGGTGCTGTGAACAAACAGAATGTTCAGTTTTGGGCGAAAGAAACGGCCTGCTATTGTGCACGAGGTTGAAAGTCATGGTGTAAAATTGTGTCTGTGGGCTGCAATTTCCAGTCATGGAGTTACTGGGCCAATCTTTTTCAATGACACAGAACAGTGCGCGTTACATGGACATGTTGAAAAACAGTTTCCTTTCACAACTCTTTGCATCACGACTATACTTTGTGAGCTGCCAGAATAGGATTGACAGTTCTCGCCTCGCCATGTGGTCAGGGAACAAGGTTGCCAAACAGTTAGAATAACAAGCGATCACACTGTACAAGCTAGAGATACAGCTGACTAGGCACTGACGCACGTGGGCTGTAATATTGCAACGCAGAGTATTATGGCATCAACTATGCGAACATGGATTGGTCAAGAGGCAGAGGGGTGATGACTGACGTGTAACTTCCGGCCAGATGTCAATCCTAGGCAGGCAGCTCACAGAGTATACGAATAGAGACACAATGGTTCATGCAAGATGGAGCTCGTCCGCACACAGCAAATGTTGTTCTGAACGTCCTGCATGAACATTTCGGGCCCCGTGTGATGTCCCATCGACATCCCGAACGTTTTCGGATCTGCTCAATTTGACTACCACATAGCCCCGAACTGAATCTCTGCGACTTATTCCTGTGGGGATATTTGAAGGAGACAATCTACCGCCAGAAACCATAACATGTACTGTAATTGCTAGCAGCCATTATGACTTTCTTCCGAGGGTTGAGTGAGGACATGTGTCGTAGAGTGGTCACAGACATGCAGGTTCGTCTCGAAGCTGTTGTACACTGAGAAGGTGTGCATATTGAACATGTCCTGCATACTGACCAAGCATGCACATTTCAGTGAATGTTGTAATGCCAATTTTTATTAAATATGTTGTATATTAAATATTCTATAAACAATTTCCAGTGTAAGACATTTCGTGCGCCACCCTGTACAATTTATATCATAAACATTTCACATCAAACAAACATTAGACTTAAGTACATCTATAGTATTTTATTTTTATTCTTAATTGATTTAATTGGACTGAAGAAGACCTCAATGTCAGGTCGAAACATGTACGATATATTATATAATAGATATACTTGTTGTTTGACTGATTGGCGTATAATTTAAACTTTGAATTCATCTATCAATACGGGTAGCTACAAACATTTGTGCTATCAATGGCAAATGTATTTGCATTCTATAGTACAGTAAAACCTGCCTAAACCGGACCCTTTATATACCGGAAACCCTGTCAGACGGAAAACAAAGTTCGGAACGGAGGTATTTCCTATGTAAAATGTAAACCGTAAAACTGCCTAACGTGGAAACGGAAAGAAATTCCGGAACTGTAAGCGTAAATAACCTGACTAAGACGGATTATCTTATCAATAATACAGAGAGTTTGTTTTATATGTGACGGGGACCCTACCTCACCCACTCGCCCGCGTTGCGAGCCTGACTCCCGCCAGGCACTTTCCCGTAATGTGGCGCTCGCGCGGCACTGAGTCATTGAGTATAGGAATGTGTACTTCAATTTGTACTTGAATGTGATCCTTGACCAATTTTTTGACGAACTGACTTACGGAGAGCGATTGTCAACTTATTTTCAACAAGATTCTGCCACTGGTCACACTGCTGAAGCATCCATGAAAAAAATGCGTCGCATTTTCGGTACTAGGATTATAAGTCGGACCGTGTGTCCCCCGCGAAGCCGAGACTTATCACCATGTGACTTTTATCTGTGGGGACCCACACACAATAAATGAGCTTAAAGACTATATTACACCTGAAATACATTCAATTGGTGCTGAGGAATTTCAGAAAGTAAATGACAATTTCATAAAGAGGTGTCAGCGATGTGTAGCAGTGATTTTCGGCACCAACTGTGAACTACTTAAGTACAAATTCCGACACTCAATGACTCAGTGCCGCGCAATCGCCGCATAACGGCAAAGTGCCTGGCGAGAGACAGGTTCGCAACGCGGGCGAGCGGGCAAGCGAAGGTCCCCGTCGCATATAAATCAAACTCTCTGTACAAAGCTATGTACTAAATTTTGAGCGCGACTGTACTTGCACCAAAATTCTAGGAAACATTAACCTTAATTTTTCCTCAAGGACACAGCAGGTATGCTACATTTCACATATCTGTTAGTAAGTGGATGGAATGTACCGTTGCTTCCTCCAACCCTCTTGTAATACAACAGTTTCCTTCTGAGAAATGAGAGTACAAGTACGAGTAGAAGAAAACAGTGAACTGGAGTAATTTTTAAAGGTGTTCTCTTTACTGTGTAGGCTACTGCATTTATTTAAGAACTGAAATTCAGTGACAATGACTTCTAAACATAAGACACTTACACTGGAGGAGAAAATTAAAGTTTTTGAAGAACACCATAAAAACAAACGTCCGGCTAAAGAATTAAAGCCTGCTACACCATCAGACCAGACCAGACCAGCAGATGTGGACGGGCAAGTTGCTAGGTCGGGGGACGGCTTTGCATACACACCAACATACCAGATCTCTAGACCTCTGTATAAGCAAGGCACAGGTTCACTCATGCCAACTTTATGAAGGAGTTAGAATCAGATGATTTCTGCACTCTTCTACGAATGGATCAACAGCGTTTTACCGAATTACTCTGTATGGTCCAACCAAATATCAAGAAGAAAAATACTAGTCTTCGGGAATCTGTGAGTGCCGAACAAAGACAAATATTGTAACACTGCGTTACCTATCTACGGGGATGTATCATGACCTGAAGTTTAGTTCGGCAATTTCTCCCCATCTACTGTCAAGTCTGAAAGGTATTGAAACTGTCGCAGATCGCGACGGAGTCCGCCAGTCGCCCAGACAGCGCTACACACAACGCAGACAAGACCAGATAGGAGAGGGCAGTCTGGTGGTCTGAAGGTTTTCCAGCCAGACCGCCAGACAGTCTGCGCAGACCGAATTGGTCGGCAGACAGGCCTACACACTCTCGAACTGACCGCCCGTCAGCTGCTTTTTCCAACCGTCTGCTGGTCTGGTCTGGTCTGGTCTGGTAGTGTGTAGGGGGTTTAAACTGTGTTGTTTAAAGTGGGAAAACCTCAAATTGTTCATAGTAATCGTATGCGATATTACAGTATTTCTTTGTAGTGTATTGTGTATCTTTAAAACTCAACCCTTTATTAAACGGAAACCTGAGAAACGGAAAAATACATCCGGAACGATTGTGTTTCCCTTTAGGCAAGTTTTACTGTATACAGGCCAACTGTATATGATTTTCCAAGTGTGAAAAATGAAAATCCACAGCCTGCTTCCAGTCTCCGACCGGGTCAGGAATGGAATGAATGAAGCCCCCATCTAGCGGCGAGGATATGAAATGTGCCGGCTGCCGAGGCCTGACGCACTCCTCTGGGGCAAAGATTAAATGAATGGCAGATGAAATGAAATGATAGTGGAGAGTGTTTAAGGAATGAAATTTTTGACAGGGAAAACCGGAGTACCCGGAGAAAAAACTGGCTGCCTCCGTTTTGTCCAGCACAGATCTCACATGGAGTGACCGGGATTTGAACCACGGACCCAGAGGTGAACGACCGGCGTGCTGCCGCCTAAGCAACGGAGGCTTACGATTTTCCAAGTGTAACAGGCTATATTCAACACCTTTCTCATAGATACAAAACATGCACCTTGATGTTCCTCATATCTCAATGCTCATATAACTAGCGGCTTATTCGACAATAATTAGAATAAAAACTTTACGAGCCTTACAATAGTCGCATATGATGTGTAACATCTGACATAGAAGAAACCTCACGTGAAATTGTTGATACACCGGTATTTTATAATATTATTGGCACAAATATTAATCTATTGTAAAAGGGAGTGTTTTACAGATATTGTAGTTTATAATTCGGAACTCATTTTATTAGATGATTTGTAGCTTCCACCAGCACTAGCCTAAATAAATAATACGATATGGATCAACTAGATTAATACACGCGACACCGCTCATGACCTTAAATTCTCTATAAATAGGCCAACTTGCGAGTAAATGCAATGTGCACAGCAGTAGATCATGAAAGGCTTGCCCAGTTCCCGGACCTCTTGATTCACAGACCAACACGTAATTTCATATGGATTCTGTTAAAATGAGTCATATTGATATGATAAGCAGCAGAGTATCAAGAAGGCAGTGCGAGAACAATTAAGAAGGCATGAGGGTAGAAATATCAAGTAGGCAGTGAAGAAAAAAAAGAGAGTCTTGGATTTGTTATGTATTATTAGTGTGTAAATAAAAAAGATTTTTGTGTGTTGATGAATGTCCACGAGGGATACGATCCAGCTGGCAGTGCGTCTTACACACTTCCGTCCAATCCACTTCCGTCCCATTTTTCAAAATCACTCCCACAAAAATATCCAGCAACCGAGTGGAAAGATGTTACACATCCCTCCCGTTCAACACGTCAGAACCATTTACACCACATAGCCTACCTCGCCCACGTCTTGAAGTACAGAAGCGCTCTATCTTCCACCGTCTACCTACCCTTAGCAACTCCCTTCCAAATATTGCCATATTCTCTCCCGATAGAACATTCAAACAAAACATTAGAAGATCCCTTTCATCCTCAATTCCTACCGCCTCACCCTCCTAATCACCCACTACCCCAATCATTCCCTGCGTCTATCCGAGATTTATCCCTTGCTGCCATCACTGCCAATTGTTACCTGCTATTGTTTTTGTTGTTTCTGTTAAAATTACCGGTATTTGAAATTGTTAAAATATTAGTGTAAAATGACCTATCATGGTTGTATCTAATAATTATTAAATAAATAAATAAATATATAATAATAATAATAATAATGTTATGTAACAATGGACCTTTTCCCATTCAAAGAAGAACTAACTTGGCTCGTGAGTTTTGAGACTGGCCCAGGTACAGAAACCGGTTAAAACCTACTTTTACTAACCCTCAACCTGAAATTCATGATTTTTGAGACTCGTGAGTTTTGAGACGACACGAGCAGGTCAACAATTTTCTCAAAGGTTCTTGATTCGTTTTCTATCCTGAATTTATGAGTACGACGAATCTCACGACACCCTTGATAGTAGCACGCCATCCTGTTTGGAAAGCACTGCCCTACGATATTGTAGCAGATTCGGGTCATATCTATGTGAAAATACCTTTCCCATCATGAACTTTGTGGAAAGGAAGTAGCGTTCAGTACCCACTGATCAGCATATCAAAACTCTTGTTATATTGTCCATGAATTCCAACATTGAAGAACTTGTGAGGAGGAAGGATATTCTAAGGCCTCGCTAAGAAAAAGGAAACAGTTACTTATGAATGCAAATCTAATGAGACACTCGTGAAATGGGTTTCATTTTGTAATCAATTCTTGTTTCTTACGTAGGCAAGTTCTTGTATAATAATTCTGTTGTAATAGTATTGTATTGTTTCTAAATTAAAAAACAATAGTTTCCCTATTTTGTGTTTGCTTGAAGTATACATAGAAACTTAATTTCTTCATACATTCCGGTAACTATGGTGGGATGGGGATTGATTGAAGTAGAGTGGCACATTCAAAATTATCAACATCTTATTTGGCACGTGGCGTGTCATGGTTTGGCCACCCCTCATCTAGAGGTACGTGTTTAGGCCCCTAATCCAATGGTTCTAGATTCGATTCGTGGCTACTCAACGAAATGACCAGAGCCACAGCGCAGTGGTATCGATGTCACTGTTTAGCCAGACGGAAGGATGAGGGGAAAGCACTCGGCTGTGGGTTTGTTTTGTCTCTTCACTGATACACACGAGATTCAAATGACACGAATGAAGGAATTGACAAATAAAGAAGAGCGCTTCTCCTAAAACATTGAAACGTTAATTAGTGCCCCATGTTGGTAGCGACAAATGAAACGTTTCGCTAGCCCCTAACTGTTGGGTGATAAATGTAACTGTTTACCTTTGCCTAAGCTATGTTGTTTTAATGGGCGCCAAGACCTCAATGCAATGCTGAAATCTAAATTTGTATTTAACAACGTCTAGCTCTGGTAGAACATCTTCAAGAATCTATTCACTCAGATCGTGGTATGATTAGATCATTAACCCAACAAACAATTGTATCAGGAGAAGGAATTGGTCTATATCTCATGCTACCTACTGAAAGCAAAGATGGCATAGTAAAAGAATTGAATTTATTATATAAAACTAGTATAGCAAAATTAATAATAATAATAATAATAATAATAAGTTTAAAATTTAAATTGGAGCGTTGCGATTTTAATATTACCGATAGAAAATTACGTGAAAACGGAGTCTGATAAATTATAGATTTTACTCTTATTCCCAAGCTATGAAGTTACTGAAATATGAAATATTAAACAAAGAAAAATGAGAGATTGCGTATTTCTGCGTCATTTGCGCTTACCATTGGAAATTGCTAAAGCATTTCCCTCGTACTGGATGATGCTGTGTGCTTCCCACAGTCTCCTGGACGTCGCCATCTTCTTCGTTATTTGATGATATTCTGGTAGATTAGATAATTCTATGGTCCGTATATCGGACCCAAACACTCGTCCAACCACACTGGTTAAGTTTTACAAAAGTTAGTCCTCCACTCCACGGAACATCGGAGCGACTCCCGCGTGCACCATACTCGTTAAGTTCTACACAGATAGTCCACGTTCCACGGAACATCGGAGCGACTCCCGCGTATAACCACACTCGGCAAGAACTACACAGATTGTTCACGTTCCACGGCGCGTCGAACGATATATGCACACGTTGGCTTCCCACTCCAGTCCAGACTTCTAGCTTGCGTGGTCTCCACTGATTGGCTGCATCCCACTACTTCCCCTTCTCAGACTCATTACACACGGCGCGCGAGAGGGAGAAGTCGTTTTCCGTTCCATACATTCGCCTTTTCTAGACGAAGCAACCCAAGATTGCGTCATGCTTCTCGACAGGAATCAGCTTGTATTTGAATTCCCAGTGAGTCATGTCTCTCAATATATCCTAACTGACGAAAACTCCGTAAAATTCCGCAATCACATAATTTTCTATGATATTGTCGTTCGTAATAATTTGCTTGATAGCGTTTTCTAAGACATAGAAAACCTATCTGTATGCTTATAATTTTTATAAAATGCTCCGAAAATATCTTAATAATAATTATAATAAATTAATAATAATAATAAATTAACATGAAAAATTCTCTTGGCTGAACAATTTGCCGCGTAAATAAATATAGAATGGCTTCCTACTGACTTATGCCAGTGGCATAAAAAAACCTCGAAAAACACGTTACATATTCGCCTCGGATCATCGGATGATTTACCGTGACGACGGTCCATTATCCGATTATCCCAGACACGTTAATAAACCCCATCCAAAATACATATTACATAAATGAAATCACCCTAAATTACAGATATATACACTCATAATTTTTCTTCACGCACTTTGCGTCAAAGTTTGTTGTCACTATGGATTGCACTTTCCAACCAGTCCAATGTTTTACATATAGAATAGTGTTCCACGGATATTTCCGCCTCTCAAATTTCCCTATGTTGGAGAAATAGACATAATTAATGTGTGAGCACTATGTATATGAGATGTCACATCACACGCCTCAATGTGTTCTGATATATGTATATCTCCCTAGAACTTCCTAATTTCACTGGAGGTCCCTTCCTTATGGTGAAATTTAATCTCACTTATCACTGAGCACACGATCACACTATTGTGGCAGCGCCTCGTGACCATAATACTTAATCTCTCTTTAAAGCAGATTAAATTAATATTGACTTCTGAAAAAAAAAACAGTAAATGCGCATTACATATAACACCAAATATTTCTGTGCCGTAATCGCCCTGTCTTGTTAAGTTCCCGTAGACCATATTCTACTTAATACTAGTTCTCAACACAGACCATTTCTCCTCACACAAATAATACCTTTGTACAAATTACCTTAAATTACACACTTACAAATCTTACATGGCGAGGCCGTAAACAGAAATCACGTGTGCTGATATGTATGAGTTTCATGAAGGACTGTCTCGCATTCTGATGGCCCATCTTTTGCCTCGTGGACGCCTTAAGCAAAACTACCCTGTCCAAGCGCTCACCCATCTCTTGGAGGCAAATGGGAATTCACCAGCGCTACCAAATTCTGGCCTTGGTGTATCGAGACATTTTAGTGCTCAAGAGCATCCGACAATCCCGTCATATTTCCCTGTACCTTAAAACCTCTCATTTACTTACATACTACCCCCCTGTGTGACTTCTGATACGCCTGCCTGGAAGACCATCTCCTCCCACGCACCAAATACCACACTTACTCATTTGATAGGCTGGCTCGCCAGCTAAACACACTCGCTTTATGACACATATTTTCGTAGACTATGTATATTATACGTCCCGTATAATCTGTTTCCCTCACAATTCTCCAGCGCATATGCTGTTTTGCCAATACGTTTGGAAACTATAAATGTTACTGCGTCACCTGCTTCCAACCTTGCAAGTGGCTCCCTTAAATTTAACGTCATCACGTTGCTCTACCTACCTATTTCTCAGTATCTGTAACGATGCCCTGTTGCTACTGTCCACACATGCACATATTAAATTACCATCCTCTGCTTTAACCACAGGATAATCCCTACATAAATTAGTGTCCCTCGATAGCATGTCTGCAAGAATGTTATCTTTACCTTTAATATATTTTACTGTGAATTCGTATTCCTGCAGAGCAAGAATCCACCTACTAACTCTGTTAGAACTGAGTTTACAAGTCCTCATATACAGTAATGCATGGTGATCTGTGTGGATCTCAAATTTCCCCCCCCCCCCTACTAAATACATTCTAAATTTCCCTAAACTGAAAACAATACCTAAAAGCTCTAACTCAGTAATCGTGTATCTTATCTCTGCTGCTGTCAGTCCTCGCGAGGCTAAAGATACAATGCACAGATTACCCTCATCATCTTTCTGACATAATACTCCAGCAATGCCTATATGTGAAGCATCTGTCATAACCACATATTCCTTATCTTTTAACGGATATTTCAGCACTACAGCTTTCTCAAAACCTTCCTTCAGCGCTCTAAAAGCCTGATCATGCTTGGACTCCCATCTCCACCGAGTCCAACTTTTAAGCAATTCCCTGAATGGTTCTACCAACCCTGAGTATTTAAGAACGAACCTCCTGAAAAAGTTGCAAATTCCCAGGTATGTTTTTAACTGTTTAACATTCTGTGGCACCTCTGCGTTAAATATCTTATTAACCCTACTTTCTTCGGGTGTTACACCTCTACTCGACACTCTATGACCTAAAAATGTCACTTCTGACTGACAGAATGACGACTTAGACAGCTTCAAAGTGAACCCTGCCTGATCTAACTTCTAAAAAACTATATTTAAATGACGTAGATGCTCCTCAAAACTGCGTGAACTAATTACCATATCATCTATGTAAATGGTTACAAACTCTCCTGTGTCATCCCCTAATGCGATGTTTAAAGCCCTAATTAAAGCTGCTGAACTACTCTTTAACCCATAAGGTGTTCTACAAAATTGATAAAGGTTATATTTATGACTAAAAGCTGTAAATGGTCTATCTTCGTACATAAGTGGCACTTGCCAAAAACTGGAACTCAAATCTACACAAGTAAAATACTTCTTCCCCTCAAATGGTTGCATTAATTCCTCTATTGACATCGATTTCAGCTGATCTGAACTAATTCTACTGTTAACCAAACGAGCGTCTAAACAAATACGAACAGTGCCGTCGGTCTTGGGTACCGTGATCAAAGAATTAACATATGGACTGTTAGAGTGCTCAATGATCCCATCTTCAAGCATCTGATTAATTTGTGCCTCAACTGCACTCTGATAAGCGAAAGGTACAGGATATATATGTCCTGTGAATACTGACCTATCAATAACGTTCAATGAATGTGTATAGCAATTGGCCATACCAATGCGATCCTCAAAAACTCTCTTATTACACAATAACACATCATAGAGCCGAACACACTGTTCATCCTCTATATTTCCCTGAAATGCAGCATCACGTAACGAGTCCTCTAGACTACCGTTCGTAATCACACTGCCCAAAAAACATGGATAACCCCGCTCTACGGCTGGCGATATCTCATTTAAAGTACAAATCACACCTACAATACTACTCCTCTGAATATGGTCATTGAACGCTACTTCTACTTCAGAATCTCCCCATTTAAATTTCAAACTCCCTACATCATAACATAAGTTACCAGACACTCTACTTAGCCACTCTGAACCCAAGATAACACTGAATACTAAATTTGGAATTACAAGACAAATCTGCTTCTCTACATGATTATTAATTTTAATGTCTACTAAAACTTGCTTAGAAATTACTTTAGACCTCTTCCCAACAGCTGTGATAACAAAAGTGCTTTTAATTGGCATCTCCTCAAAATTTACTCCAGTTCCTTTCATTTTATCATAAAATGCACTACTTATGCAACTCTTCATACAACCACTATCAATTAAAACATCTGTGTACGCCTCGGACACGTTAAATTTAACTATGGGGCTCTTATTAACCACTTCCTGAATAATACCTTCATCATTTAGTTCATGTAATAATTCATTTCTTACATTTAGGTCATAGGGTTCCTGTATAATTGTATGGACAGGGCATGCTACAGACTGAGATTCTGACCTTACTTCGCAGCCTGGTTCGCGTTTAAAGAACCGCTACAGCTGGCCGTAGTACTACTAACTACTAAACTGGTCTGGTTGTTGTGGGCTGTGTTGTCATTGTTTGGCTGTATATTACTACCACTAGGCTGTCCTCTTCCTTGACCCCTATTCTGGTTGTAATTATTGTCATTATAATTTCTCCCTTGATTTCCCCTGAAATCATTGTTTCTCCCTTGATTTCCCCTGTAATCATTGTTCCTCCCTTGATTTCCCCTGAAATCATTGTTCCTCCCTTGATACTGATTACCATAGCCATTTCCTCTGTTCTGATTTAGCTGATTATTGTTATTTCTATTTTGAGCGTTGGCCCCTTCGCCACCGTTCCCTTGAACTTCTTGATGCCTGGCCTCGTTAGGTCTATTATTATTATTACCCTGGTTCCGATTGAAATTGTCCTCATAACCCCCTCTCCCTAGTGCATCAAATGTGCTTAACAAATTTTCTACTTGTGATATAGTCTTTACATTCTGGATACAAGCAGCCTCCTTGATCCTATAGGGAAAGTGCCTAAGTAGCAACCTTACCACATCACTTTCCTCCTTCAACCCATCCAGATATTTACACACTAATACCTGCCCTAAAAAGTATTCGGTCATGGTCGAGCTTCCTTTAGGGTTATATTTACCACACACTACTCCCTCACGATGCTGCGACTGAATAACCTCATTCCAGAACTTTTCACAGAATTTCATTTTAAAATCATTAATATCAGTAAACTTGTCTCTGTAGACAGCAAACCAATTCCTCGTTTCCCCCACAAACACTTGTTCTAAGATTTCAACTACCTGGCACCACTCAATACTACCATTTTCCAACCTCTCCCCGAATTTATTTTCTATAGTGTTCATGAACTCCATTGGGCACCCCTGTCGATTGCTGAACTTACCCAGTTCTACCTCCCTGTGTGTGCTATTCACAAAAACTGGCCTATTCTGACTATTTTCTTGCCTGATCCTAGCTTTTAATTTTAACTCTAAGTCTGCGATTTTCTCCTCAGCCTTCCTCTCAATACTGTTTACTGTTAATTTAATGTTTCCTTCTGATTCTTCTACTTTATCATATAGCTTTGCTTGTTTCTCCTCAATCTTGCTAATGCTCTCTCTATTACTCTCTCTTAAATCATTTACTTCTGCAACTATTTGCGAGTGGACTTTCTCAATTCTACCCCCCAGCTGTTCCTTAACCTCTTTAGTAGCTACCTGAATGTTGTCAATTTCTCCCCCCAATTGCTTTTTGACCTGCTGTGTTTCCAGTTGCACTAGTTCTTTTAAATTTTCAGCCTGTGTACTGATTCTAATTTCCAACTCCTCCTGTACTTTTCCTAATTTCTTGTCTACATCTGCAATGATCTCTTTAACCTTCTCTTCCATTACTCCTCTGATTTCTCCTCTAATCTGCTCCATTTTCACACTAATTTCCTTACTGTTTTGTTCTAATTTAGCATTTAAAGTTTCAGTACTCTCTCTATTTCCCCTACTGTTTTGTTCTAGTTTAGCGTTGTTTTGTTCTAGTTTTGCATTTAAAGCGTCTGTACTTTCTTTATTTTCCCTACTGTTTTGTTCTAGTTTAGCGTTGTTTTGTTCTAGTTTGGCTTTTAAAGCGTCTGTACTTTCTTTATTTTCCCTACTGTTTTGTTCTAATTTTGCATTTAGGGCATCACTACTAACTTTGTTCTGATACACGAACTCGAGAAGTAAAGTTTTTAATTCTGGTTGGCCGCCTACACTCCCTGTTTCAGTATCGGGATTTACCTCCGCTACCCCGGTACTACCATCACTCGACATACTGCTCGTATCATCACTCTCCCGTTGATGACCACTACGTAACCTCATCTGTCTTTCTTTCTCATCCCCCATAATGATATACACTGATACAGACAAATAACCCCCAAAATACAGGCACAGAAATATATACCCTTCTCCTTCCACAAATGTTATTAGGTTTTCATCCCCACGTTGGGCGCCAAATGAAACGTTAATTAGTGCCCCATGTTGGTAGCGACAAATGAAACGTTTTGCTAGCCCCTAACTGTTGGGTGATAAATGTAACTGTTTACCTTTGCCTAAGCTATGTTGTTTTAATGGGCGCCAAGACCTCAATGCAATGCTGAAATCTAAATTTGTATTTAACAACGTCTAGCTCTGGTAGAACACCTTCAAGAATCTATTCACTCAGATCGTGGTATGATTAGATCATTAACCCAACAAACAATTGTATCAGGAGAAGGAATTGGTCTATATCTAATGCTACCTACTGAAAGCAAAGATGGCATAGTAAAAGAATTGAATTTATTATATAAAACAAGTATAGCAAAATTAATAATAATAATAAGTTTAAAATTTAAATTGGAGCGTTGCGATTTTAATATTACCGATAGAAAATTACGTGAAAACGGAGTCTGATAAATTATAGATTTTACTCTTATTCCCAAGCTATGAAGTTACTGAAATATGAAATATTAAACAAAGAAAAATGAGAGATTGCGTATTTCTGCGTCATTTGCGCTTACCATTGGAAATTGCTAAAGCACTTCCCTCGTACTGGATGATGCTGTGTGCTTCCCACAGTCTCCTGGACGTCGCCATCTTCTTCGTTATTTGATGATATTCTGGTAGATTAGATAATTCTATGGTCCGTACATCGGACCCAAACACTCGTCCAACCACACTGGTTAAGTTTTACAAAAGTTAGTCCTCCACTCCACGGAACATCGGAGCGACTCCCGCGTGCACCATACTCGTTAAGTTCTACACAGATAGTCCACGTTCCACGGAACATCGGAGCGACTCCCGCGTATAACCACACTCGGCAATAACTACACAGATTGTTCACGTTCCACGGCGCGTCGAACGATATATGCACACGTTGGCTCCCCACTTCAGTCCAGACTTCTAGCTTGCGTGGTCTCCACTGATTGGCTGCATCCCTCTACTTCCCCTTCTCAGGCTCATTACACACGGCGCGCGAGAGGGAGAAGTCGTTTTCCGTTCCATACATTCGCCTTTTCTAGACGAAGCAACCCAAGATTGCGTCATGCTTCTCGACAGGAATCAGCTTGTATTTGAATTCCCAGTGAGTCATGTCTCTCAGTATATCCTAACTGACGAAAACTCCGTAAAATTCCGCAATCACATAATTTTCTATGATATTGTCGTTCGTAATAATTTGCTTGATAGCGTTTTCTAAGACATAGAAAACCTATCTGTATGCTTATAATTTTTATAAAATGCTCCGAAAATATCTTAATAATAATTATAATAAATTAATAATAATAATAAATTAACATGAAAAATTCTCTTGGCTGAACAATTTGCCGCGTAAATAAATATAGAATGGCTTCCTACTGACTTATGCCAGTGGCATAAAAAAACCTCGAAAAACACGTTACAACATGTAAACAGACCTGAACAACGTCATACAACAGTTGAATTTATGCTGTCTTTCGCGATTCGTAATCCTCACATACCGGTACTCTTGTTCATACCGAAGGTAGTAATTTTAAATTGTATGACTCAGACAGTACTAGGCCAATACTCTTCCAAACTAAAGTTGGGGGATGACGACTTATTAGTGCACCGCGTTGGCACATAGGCTACACTCAATCGAAGCTTCTGTTACTTGCACCCCCAGTGCAAGACTGCTACAAGTCAAAAAGGACACTTTTTCAGGAAAAGCATTTAAAGATTTTGAGCTAATAAGAAAAATATAAATATTTATATAATTAAAGTGAAAGTAACAACTCCGCCAACCTGGGGCCCACATGGGGAAGCCAGGCTCTGCCTGTCACAAGCCAGGACAAAGGAGGAGTGATTGAGGAGTAACACCTCACAAAAAAACCTTGGTTCACCTGGCTCCGGGTGATAGTACCTTGTGAGGGCCCCTTACCAGGGTTACGGTGAAGACCTCAACGGCAATGATGGCGGAGATGATGATCATCAGTACGGCGGAATTGGCGGAAGAGGCAATCCCTCCCAAGTGGGGTTGATCAGTTGGATCCACTGCCTTGTGGGTAGAGAAGGGATTCTCAAAGGCTTGGGGACCCACCCCGAGAGAAAAGGGCTCTGGGGCTTACAACCTCAGTTCTATTTCCGAAAACAGGATTTCCTGTTTTCTCAATGACTTCAACAATTGACATGATGGAAACGTCTTCAATGACAACTACTCCAGGGGGCAGCCGGAAACGGAAATCCCCCACCACCATGAGTGGTGCAACCAGGCCTTTGGATTCTGGAGAGCTTGGATCGTCATGTAAGGAAGAGTCGGAGCTTCCTGGAACCCCATCACAGAAAATAAGATCTAAACAAAAACATCTGCTTGGAACACTGAACATTAACACACTCCGTCAAACAGGAAAACTGAGACAATTGACTACAGTGTTGAAAGATAGAAACATATCCATTTTAGCGTTGCAAGAAACGAGATTTCTGGATGAAGACACAATGGAGTCGGATGGCTTTAGAATATACAAGGGCAAACCCGGGTATACAATCTCAAATGGGAGACTGCCAATTCTAGGAACAGCTTTCGTGGTCAAGAAAAGCCTAATGAATTCATTCACAAAATTTAGCTCACCGTCGGAGAGAATCTCATTCCTATCATTCAGATCAGGGAACAAATCCTACACAATCATCAATGCCCACGCTCCCATTAACCAAGACAATAAAAGGAACAAGGAGAAAGTGGAAGACTTTTGGGAAACACTCGAAGATGAGACATCAAAAATTCCCCTTGGAAATGTAAAAATCCTGGTTGGTGATTTCAATGCCCAGATAGGAAAAGAAAGAAAATACAAAAGGATTGTTGGAGAATATCCTGCACATAACAGAACAAATCGAAACGGCGAGAGATTAATCAACTTTTGTAAGCAGTTCAACCTAAAACTTATGTCTACGCACTTCAAAGCCCTCCCAAAGAAGAAGAAAACATGGATTTCGCCCAATCCAATATTAGGCGAATTTCAAATTGACCACGTTGCAATTACAACAAAAAACAGATGCGAGATCATGAACGTAAAAGTGAGAAAAAGTTTGAAAATCGACACAGACCACTTTCTGTCAGAAATTAAAGTAAAATTTCAACCGAATAGGCATCAAAAGAGAGGTAAAAGGAAACCAAGGATCGACACGGAAATTCTGAAACAAAACAAAAATATCTATCAAGAAAACCTGTCAAAGTTGGAAATGAATAACTGGGAAGAAATTAGAGAATCGTTAACTAAAGCGGTCGAAAACGTGGGGCAGCGAAAAAGAAAAAAGAAACACAGGTGGTGGAACATACGATGTGACAACGCTGTTGACGAGAGGCTGAAGACAAGGAAGAGGTGGTATTCCAACCCAACGAAGGAAAATTGGAATGATTTCAGTCAACAAAGGAAAGCCACTGCCAAGATCATCAGAGGAGAAAAGAGACAATATGATAAAGACCGGTTAGAAAGTATAGAAGAAGACTTCAAGAAAAATAACACCAGAAAGTTCTACAGAACTTTTAAGGAAGAATTACAACAATACCAACCTCCAAGTCTATGTTTTTAAAGGAAGGATGGTACACTCGCATTGAGTAACAACGAAAATTGCCACATGTTGGCCAAGTATTTCGAAAGCCTGTTAAACTGCAAGGAACCACTGGAAAAACTGAAGTTCGAGAAGCCACCAAAGATGAATCCACAGTCTAAACCACCAAGCCTCATAGAAATACAGAAAATCATTAAAGAACTCAAAAACGACAAAGCACCAGGAGAAGATGGTATAGTAGCTGAAATGTGGAAAATTGGAGGAGATAAGCTAGCGGAGAACTTACACCGTCTAATCTGTGATATTTGGGAAAATGAACAAATACCCAAAGACTGGAAAAGCGCACTTATACATCCGCTCCATAAGAAGGGAGATCGGACTGACCCAAACAACTACCGGGGAGTTTCGCTACTATCTATTGCTTACAAAGTACTTTCCAAGGCGTTGCTAAACATCGTAGAAGAACAGGTGGATCATCAAATAGGTGAATATCAAGGGGGCTTTAGAAAGGAAAGATCCTGT
The DNA here is from genome assembly GCA_946902985.2 of Meconema thalassinum. Classification (NCBI taxonomy): domain Eukaryota; kingdom Metazoa; phylum Arthropoda; class Insecta; order Orthoptera; family Tettigoniidae; genus Meconema; species Meconema thalassinum. The sequence goes on along the minus strand of OX336390.1, from coordinate 799,338,197 downwards.
GTGGAACAGATCTTTGGTCTGAAAAGTATTCTGAGAGTAAGAGCTCTACGAAGCAAAAACACCGTAGTTGTGTTCATTGATTTCAAAAAAGCATATGATTCCATCGACCGGCAGACACTCTTCAATGTTTTGGAGGAATTTGGAATAGATGGCAAAACGCGGGCAATTATAAAACAGACACTAACAGAAACCATCTCCAAAGTAAAATTTCAAGGAGAAATCTCAGAGGCTTTTGAGATTAAGACAGGAGTCAGACAAGGAGACGGACTATCACCAATTTTGTTTAACATCGTCCTGGAAAAAATAATGAGAGTATGGAGGAAAGCAATAAAAGAAGAAGGTATAGAAGGAATCTGTTTAGGAACAAAAAAAGCAAGGTGTAAAGGTGGATTGCTTAGCATTTGCTGATGACATGGCATTGCTAGCCAAAGGAAAAGACGAAGCTCGAATAATGCTTGAAAAATTACATGAAATAGCTGAGAAGACTGGACTCAGGATCTCATACGAAAAAACAGAGTACATGGAGTACAAACACAATAAAGAAAAGCATCTGGAAACAAGATATGGGAAAATCAAGAGAGCTGATAAATTTAAATATCTTGGAGAATGGATCCAGCCGAATGGACTTGATAAAGAAGCAAATAGAGGAAGAGCTAGAAAGATGGAGCTAGCCTATAAATTAGTACAAAATAGATACAACAAGAGAACTATATCCTACAGGGCAAAGATAAGACACTATACCACGGTTGTCAAGCCAGAGGGACTCTATAGCTCAGAATGCTTGATATTGAATAAGAAAGGGGAAATCGAGGATTTAGAGAAGAAGGAAAGGAAAATCTTGAGAAAGATCCTAGGACCTGAAAAACAAAAAGATGGTACATGGAGGAAGAGGAGAAATGAAGATCTCTACAGACAGGCAGAGAAAATCACAGACACCATCCGTAAGAGGAGATTGAAGTTTTATGGACACCTCATGAGAATGAGCGAGAGTCGACTAACGAAGAGAATCTTTAACTACATCACCAAGATCAAGGCAACTACATTATGGATAGAGGAAACGAGAAAAGACATGGAGGAAGTGGGGATAAATCCAGAAGACATTTGGAATAGAGATGTGTTTCGAGCTAAGATTGATAAATTCAAGGGGTTCCAGGAAAAGCAATGTAAAAGGGCCAAAAACACCTGGTCAGATGAGAGGAGGAGGAACCACAGCGAAAGGATGAAGAAATTTTGGGAGAAGAAAAAAAGACTAACCAACAAATCAGTTGTTTTCCGTGGTCCACAGTAGGCCAAAATCGAAGGAAGAAGAAGAAGAAAGTGAAAGTAACGTATTACTAACTTCTAACATTGTCTATAAGGCATCCAACGTTTAGAAAGAAGCACTGGTTATATAGGGATATTCTTCTCTCTTTCTGTTGCACGTGAGACAAGTATGACGCTGTCATTCTCTAGCAATCCACTGTTGCCATATCAGTCGAAAATTTTTCTTTGTCGAAAAAACAGCATATTCGGGTAGAAATATGTTTTGCCGATCGTTTTTGTCCTATATTAGAACTACGTAAACTTGATAGAAATGCTAGAAAAATTCGATATCTATATTTTTCTTATAAACGGTAAACTGTGTCCCCTATTCAGTAAAATCGATCGTATATCATGTTGCATTGACTTTGTGATGCCTATTTTTCACACACGTTTAGCTAAATGTGCCGTCTTGATGATGGATTATTGAAATAGTTCATACTGGCAATATTACAATTTTCATGTAGGTAAAACTTCTGAATATCTCTCATAACCGCATAGCAGCATTGAAGAAGTTCGTATGCTGCAAACTTTTCTATTTGTCAAGATAAACATGTCATGTCAGTTTGAGAGTTGTAGAGGAATGTTGGAAGAAGTTTTCTACCAGCTTACCCAGAGTGTAGGTTTAATTGTTTACACAGTCCGGGCTGTACATTGACAGCGGATTATAAGAATGAAGTTTCGAAGGACAGCGGGGTGCAGCTTGCTACTCACAGCTTTATTACTGTGCCCTTCGAGCTTGTATTTCAGTAGTTCAGCTGTCTCTATCTTGAGTGTGTGTGCAGAAGTTCGGTTAGATTTAACGTGTTGCATTTTACGTATTTCACGTACAACAATGGATAATTTTGTGAAAAGAAAGCGCGGTCAAGTGCTCAGAAGGAGGGCAAAACAGGTCGTAATTAATGTGTTCAGTTATTTTAAGAATCTTAAACCTAACGAAAGTATAAATCATGAAAGGTAAGCCAATGAGGAGTATTTTCTTTAATGACGTACTTCAACTTTAACTGCAGTCGAAACTTCACACATTTCCTTGTGTTTGTACTTTATTTATTTTATTTTGATTTTTTTCTTTATGTTACATTCAGCACATATTATAGTTAATTTAATTTCGTTGTATGTGTTATGTTAGCCTACTATAAGTATTATTATACAGTATTTAATTCAAGTCTTTGTCACTGCACAATCGCTGAATGTGCGGAAAGTGTACGCGAAGCGCTTTGTACTGCCTCCTCTCATGGAGTGGCAACCTTGTCATAACATGCCATAAGACCAATGCTTCATTCTAAACGTTGGATGCCTTATAGTAGTGTGCAATAACATACAAAGTTATTTCATGGAATATAATTATGTGTTTTAATAAAAAATATTAATAATTTTGAGTTATGGCAGTTTTCTATTCAAAGCCGTAGAATTGCTATTTATAGGATCTGAGTTGTGGCAGTTTTACAGGACACAGACTTGATCATACGCATTTATAAGTACCACATAATTCAAAATTCATGTTTTTTTCACTTGTGGCAATCTTGCACCGGGGTGCGTTGTTTACGTGAGCTATCACTGAGTACCCCTTTACATAGAACAATTCATAACATAAACAAAAAGTATTCCATATCTCACATCGATAATATACTTTCTTTTTCTTTCGTAATAGTCCGGCGGCGTAGCCGTGCTCCTTAAATCATGCACTACGACCGCGAGGGATACTGCAGCAATTCTGAAGATCATAGGTTCGAATTCCAGCGCTACCAGGGCTATCCTGATTGTATTTTCCCCCCAGGTTTTGCTACACTCCCTCCAGGCAAATTCCGGGATAGTACCTTATTTCAAGTCCCAGGGCGCCTACCTCATCCCTGTCCCTATTATAGTTACACACATTATTACAGTCATTACATAAATGCAGGTTATTAGACACGTTCAACACACACCGAACTACACGTGACTGATGACCATGATGTCCCAAGCTCTTTAATTGAATTAACATTAACAATATTTCTTAATAAACTACAATGGATTCAATTATTAGTTGAGGTGCTTTATATTATTAGGGATAAATCTATACTAATATAATAAAGCTGAAGAGTTTGTCTGTGTGTTTGTGTGTTTAAACGCGCTAATCTCCGGAACTACCAGTCGTAGTCGAAAAATTATTTTTGTATATGATAACCAGATTCAAGAGGAATAGTTTAGGCTATGTTAAATTTCGGACAGACCACTCCATTCCCTGCTTTTAGGCCCTTTTGCACAAATCTACACCGTTTCACCGATCTGAACCAAAATTTGTATACATATCCTTTGGAACAATGCGGGTAACACTGTCCACTTTTAATTTCGGACTGACCACTCCATTCCTTGCATTTAGGCCCTTTGAGACAAATATACACCGTTTCACCGATCTGAACCAAAATGTGTATACTTAGCCTTTGGAACCCTGCGAGTAACACCGTTTACATGAAATTTCGGACAGACCACTCCATTCCCTACATGTATGCCATTTGGCACAAATCTACACAGTTTCACCGATTTGAACCAAAATGTGTATACTTACCCTTTGGAACCCTGCGAGTAACACTGCTGCATGGAATTTCGGATAGACCACTCCATTCCCTGCATTTAGGCCCTTTGGCACAAATCTACACCGTTTCACCGATCTGAACCAAAATGTGTATACTTACTTTTGGAACCCCGCGACTAAAACTGTTTACATGAAATTTCAGACAGACCACTTCATTCCCTGCATTTAGGTCCTTTGGCACAAATCTACACCGTTTCACCGTTCTGAACCACATTTTGGAACCCTGCGAGTGACACTGTCCACTTTAACCAACTGAACTTGAAAACCACGTATTAAGGCCCTAGAACCGTTCATGTCCGTAGTAGTGTAACTGTAAGAGTATTTTAATAAGTCTATTGTTGACTGGCAATTCGGGCTGCATCACGTCGCCCCTACCAGTGTTCTGGTGCAGAATTGCGGAAATAGTTAAATCTTGCGCTGCTTATAAATTGCGGTCACGGGGAGTAATTTGTGCAAAAAGATTTCTTAGGCCCCTTTAAACAGTTATCATCATGAATATGTTATGCCTCTGTATAAGTGCAATGGTGTTGGTGTAATACTTTGAGGTTATCACCTGCAATAAGCGTTGGTGCTTTCAAATTTACCTTAATTTATTCCGAAACTTATCGTTGAGCGCTATGTGGCGATAAATGATACTATTGCTCCCTCAGTAGCTCGGGACAACCGAAGTTTTCCAAAGTGTTCTGATTATTTTCCTACGGCGCTATGCGACCGGGAGAAGCCGGGCACTATTACTAGTATCAGATACGAGAGAAAATGTAATAATAATTCCCAATACCGTACGAAATTAGGTTCTTCATCATTGACATTAATTATTTCTATTACTCTCTTTCCTTTCAAAGTAAACTCCACAAATGACTTTCCTCAGACCGCCAGTAGTTGTGTGTGTGAAATAGTGATGTGAGAAGTGTCTCTTGCACCAACTCGTGGTTTAGCGTTTACCATTCTTGACTGTCATTCCGTAGGTCCGAGTTCGATTCCTGGCTCTGCCAAGTAATTTTAATTCTAGTGTGAGGGCTGGAACGAGGTACACTCAACCTCACGAGATAAAAGTGAGAAGGGGAGCTTTCGATTCCCACCTCAGTCATCCACTTCTACTCCAGGCAAATACTGCGATTGAAATGATAGAAGCCATATTAGTGTTGTCTAATTCTATTAAAGAAGTCTTTTCATTCGGTCAACACACTGGAAAGCTTTCTTTAATTAAAATAAATACTGGGATGGATCCTAACTTAAGGCCACGGCCGCCTCCTACATGATCCCATCCCCCAATTTACAAATATACACACTACTACAGTCATCATAAGGGCTCGGATGTTTAGGAAACATCATATATTTTGCTTTGCCTCTATTTTCATGCCCGATTGGTTTCTGGTGCAAGTCAAGTGGTTATCGGCACACTACAGTGGTTTTCGTATCTCGAACATTTCTTACCGAGGTAAAATTATTATCCCTAAGAATGTTCTTAATCAATTTAAAGATAAGTTTATGGTTATACTAATATTGATTTCTTTTTTTAGAGCAGCTTATTCTTTATATTTATTAAAAAATAATATTAATATAATGTAAGAAACAAGAACGGTGATTATTAATAGAATTGTTAGGTCATATTTTAAGCTTTTTTTTTTTTGTTTGTTTTTTTGTAAGAACGTCATATTGTGGTAGTTTGACGACAGCTGTAGGTGTGCAATCATCCTCAACTTACCGAACGGGGACTAGTGTTTACGGAAATAGACTGTAAATAACCACTTAAACATGCACATTCAGGAAATAAATATGAAAATCTGAATAAAGAATTAAGTTAACAATTTAATCTCGAAGGGATTGTCGCTTGGATTTATAATTGATCATATTTGGTTGCATATTCGGACTATATTTAGGTCTTAAACATCCAAGCCCTAGTCATCACAATAACACAGGTCCACGGGGCTACATGACCATGATGTCACAAAGCCCCTAAACTAAACGGCAACAACAACAATGTGTCACTTGCACCTTATTATACAGTGTAGGGCTCTTAGCAATCCCATCACTGCAATCACCATACACACCACCATGTAAAACTAATGCATACCTACGCGCGTTTCCTATTGTAAAGCATTCAAAGTTTGCATAAGGCTAACAATCCAGAAATTGCTACTGAATGTGTATATGTGTTTCTTTCTAACTTGGCTGTGCAGCCCATTGAGGGCCTTAGTCCACCAAGCGACCGCTGCTCAAACACTTCCTTCAAGCATACTTGACAATAGACGACAACACTATCAGTTGAATAATCACAATTACCTCTCTGCTGCTTTTCTCCTTTAGCATCTGTTATGTTTTTGAACACCTAAAATTACATCTTTAAAAATCTAAAAATCCGGTCCCAAATTATTACACTTTGCCCAATGCGGAAACCCACAATTGTGGAAAATAATAATCAATATATCAATAAATAACAAAATAAAATGGATCAACTCCGAAACTCCAGTCTAGTTTATCGTGGCTAGTGCCTACTTTTCGTTTTACGGAAATAATCGATTCATGTTAGTATAGTTTCCTCTATTTCGCTATGAACATTAACCCGGTCAACGGCTTCATTATTAACGTCAATGGGATGCCAGCTTAGTATTTACTTCACTTGGTATATTCTAATTCCACCAAGCAGATGAATTAAACCAATTTATGTGTAAACGTGAATAAGTTTTCAGACAAATTAATTATGCACTTAAATGAGATTCTAAATTGCTGTTTATAAATACAAGCGCTCCATCCATGTAGCTTAAATTAACTGCCTGTTAAAATGTTCGCTCATATAAACAGTGTGGTCATACAATAACCAGAATAAAACACATGAGCATTGATGTCGGTTTGAAACTAGCATTCAAATATAGACAGTAGACAAGTTGAGGTACTGGGAGTCTTGCACTGTGTTTTCAGAGCTCGTAGCACTGCTCATCCCTTCCCCGCTTGAGTTATGGTTGTTTTTTATTTAGGGGCTTGAACATCATGATCTCCAGCCCCATGCACTTCGATACGTGTATAATTTACAGTATCTAATCATTTTTTGAAAATGCTTATGCGCATATGCAAATGCATATTTTGTGGGTTTATTGGATGTATTGCATATTCTGAACATAACAGCATATTTTAGCATTTACATTTGAAATTAAGTATAATTTAAAACATATTGAACAATATTGGTTTTGCCTGCGTGTTGGACATCCCTTGTCAGGAACTTTCTGAGCAACAGATAGCGAGATAATGGTATTTTAAGATTGGCTATATCAAGAAGGGAATTGGGTGGGGCATTCCTTTCTCCATCCCGGCAGCCAGTAGCCCGGGGTTATTTTGGTGAGGAATTTCTTCAGTGTTACTTTATCCTTAGTATGCATATGCTTTGCTCAAAATGCTTAAAGAAAAAAGCAGCAGAAAGTATTTATTAAATCAGTGAGTGTCAGGTAATAGTGATTATTCAACTGATAGCGTTGTCGTCTATTGTCAAGTATGCTTGAAGGAAGTGAAATGTGAAAAGAAATTTCACCTTGAACAAACGACTGCACATATTACGGCAAAAAGGGAAAGAAGTCTGAATAAGATTGGCTTATTGTTAAGTGCATATTCTTCAATTTTTAATGCATATTTTCTACATTTTTACTGCATAATTGCATATTTCAATCGTTTTTAGTGCATATATATCCGATCCCTACTAATAACCTGTATTCTTCAGTTGTCTCTAGCAGTGTGTGTATTTATAATTAAGGCTAAGATTGGAAAGGAGGCGGCCGTGGCGTTAAGCTAACTCTCGGACACTCGCGCTAGTATTAGATACAGCGTTACTCGCGCGGGCTACATACCCATGTAGCCCAAACAGTTATTCAATCTGATGGACTCGCACACGTTATTTTCGGTGTTCAGTTTCAATAATATGATAAATAGTAGTATATATAAGTATACTAAGCTAAATCTGAAGATTTCATGTGGGCAGTTATCTTCGTATGGAGAGAAAATACAAAGTTACGAAGAAAATTCAATTGTATCGTACTTCTTTGGTAAAAGTGCAACAAAAATAAAACTAATGGAAATAGAACTGTTAAATTATTTTTATGTAAACCTAAATACATATATTAGTGCATATTTGGATTAGAATTAAACAAAAATAAAACTAGGTTAGATATTTTCCTTAGAAAATCAGCACTTATTATGAACAATTTCAGTATTTTCATTTATTTTTTCTCGATGTTTTGAAGTTTATTTTTGCCCTTTTGGCTAAAATCTATAGCCCAGGAAATCCATAAGCATGCTCACACAAATGTCTCACTCAAGCATTCTGTGCAAATGGACACAATGATCCGAGAAGATCTTCATTGCACTTTGCGCATCTGTTCCTAGTTGATTTATCCCTTCCTCGTCCACACAAGAAGCAACAGTCTACTTTATTTCCACTACACTCAGCCTATCATTACTTTCAACTAAACACTGACTGATTTGAAAGTCGTCTACATGACCGCCTCCTGCGAGGTAACGTTTCCTTTGCACGTTTAATTCTGAAACAGCGATGCTCGCGCGGGCTACTATTGTAGCCCAGACGACTTCTAATGCATCTGGAGTCAGTTTGGTGCAATTAGTTCGATTGGAATCACACCCGTCTGTTAAATACAGTATCAGCAGGCAGCTACAGAGATTCTCAATATTCCTAGCAAAAAACATACTCCGCGCTACAACAAAATAAATCAGTGGGCTACACCTGTAGCCCGCGCGATTCCGGGGCACCTACCTCATCCCTGCCTCTACTAGAGTTACACACACTACTACAGTCATCACAGGAATACATAGGCTATTATACATCAGACAAGTTCAACACACACTGGGCTGATGGCCAAGATGTTCTAAGCCTGTTAAATGAATTAACAACAACAAACGTTGCTAGTTGTGGGGATTATCGTGCAAAGAAAACAATTTTAACATATAAATCAGAATTTATATGTGAGTTGTGTGCAACTCACTCCAATGCACCGTTCTAATCCACAATGCCTATATTTCGTTTCATGTTTCTGTTTATCGATTCACATTTTGTTCATTATCCCTTTATTCGGTAGATTTCATTTCATTAGAAAGCTATCTATTGCAATTGGTACCATTAGGTTTATATATAACTAGCAAACCACCCCGGTTTCACCCGGGAACAGTTATGAATGCATTACGTGATAAGCACTTTTACGATGTCAAAGAACTACGACCTATATCAAGTTTTCCATCTCGGCATGATGGGTTAAAATCACTGACTGGACAATTAATTATATTATCATGGAGATGCATGTGTAACGAATTGTTCCCAGACGTAATTTAAGAAAGGCGAGGTGCATGAAACACAAATCCCCCTTCCGTCCAATCTTAACTTGACTGTGTATTTTGCGGAACGAAAAGTTCACAGGCGAAATGAAGAAAAGCCGAGTTGCACTTCCAGGGAAACTCCGAAAACAACCACTCTTCTCTGACGTCCTAACTCAACACGACTTGACAGTTTGCTGCTGGTTATATCTGGGGTAATAGGCTCGCCTGCTAGCTAGGCTGAAACTGGGGTCATAGGCTCGCCCCTAGCTAGCTCGTAAACTGTCGCCTCAGTAATTGAATGGAGATTGTAACGGTTTGCCCAGCGTAAGCTTAAAAAGCGCACGGACTTTTTCACTAAAATCGTTACTGCTTGGCTTCCTTTGATCTTAAATAAATTATTTTCAACAGAAACCTTCCTCGAGATATCCTTTACAGAATGGTGAAAACCATCCAGTGGTTCTCGAGATTACCCGTAACATCCAAGAATCGGGGACTTGTTTTATACTAAGTAGAGATGTATATGCTATATGTAACTTCCTTGTGGGCACGATAATTACCGACATATTGTACCAACCTCTTTCAAATGTATACATAACATAAAACGATTCAAAATCTCTGTCGAGTTCGTTAATGGGCAAAATCAGACCAAGAGTGTGGAAATGGGGGCCCTTTTAGAAAATGTGACACTCGATATAATTTTCTTAGTATGTGAAAAATCGAATCCATTCAAAGTTAATACTATTCTTCGGATGGTTGGTTGGTTCCTCGGTTTAGGGGCTGCGACAACGCGGTCATGTAGCCCCGTGTACTTTGGGTGTGTGTAGAATCTATCTGATAACCGGTGTTAATTGTGATGGCTGTATTAGTATGGGTATCTGTTTTAATTCAAGTAATAGGGGGCGTGGTGGCTCAGCGGTCTAGCTGTGTGCCTCTCACCAAGGCGGTCCGGGTTCGATTCCCGGCCAATGCATGTGAGATTTTCGAAGTGAAATGCCATGTCCTGTGGTTCGGATTCCACGTAAAAAGGAGGTCCCGTGGCTCATAATCACAAGATTCACGGTCACGTAAAACTACAATCTTCCTTCTTCCTTTAATTCAAGTAAGGAATGCAGACGATCAATTTTCAGGTAGTTCCTACTTTTGCCGCCAAACGCCACCGTCGACGACCAACTAGTTCAGAAATTAGTTACCAGATGCCACCGCAGTCGGTTTTTGACGACGAACGTAGGAACCTAAGAACGTTAGTCAAATGTTTAACCTATATTAATTTAGCTTCACACAGATGTAATTAGTGGAAGGTCTTTAACATGCCATAAATCTATGACATGGGACCGCCGGCTTTACTTCCCTCCGAAGGAAAACATACTGAGGGATTGTTAACGTTCTTAAAAAATCCGACGACTATTCTTCGGATGAGGGCCAATATATTATCACAGTAAGGGTTTTGATAGAACCCATTGACCAAACGTGTGGGAAAAATTGAGTTTTGAGAGAAAAAGAAACATACCTCCCTTAATAGGCACAATATCGAAACCATTCAAGATGGTCAATAGTCCCCTAAGCATTACCTAAAACTTTTGTCTGAAAGAATTTTTGTTGTGACCCACCCTTACTCCAAGGGATGAGCAAAATGTTGTCGATGAAGATGCCAAGTTCATGAGGGAAGAGCTACGCCGAAGATAATCATCACAAATTTTTGCTCTGTACTACGGATGTCATCAAAGCAATACTGATGTTGTTTTGACGGCCGTGTCGTTTCACAAACGAGACAAAGATAGCGTTATCTCCAAGTCCTGTCCGGTTGGTTGGCAGTTGTGCTAGTACAAGGTAAATAGCAGTAGACTATAATACCGGGCGCCCGAGAATGTTCTCCGCAGTGGTTACGTGCAGCAGTGAGAGGTTGCCTCATCGGTTTAGTTGGTAGCACGGTGTCTTTGACAGGGTGAATCCCACACGTGTGGGCTGTAGACTGCCGAAATCGTCAGTGTGTATTGCAATTAGCGAGCGTATGTGTCATCAGCACTGCCAGCATCTGTTATGAATGGTTGTGGTGAGTACAAAGTATACTGTTTGCTTGTTATTAGGGAACACAGCGATGACAGAATGCATTCTGCACATAAGTCAAGCAGCATTTCGCGTCAAACATAGGAGCTCATGTCACCACGGACAGTTAAACGATGAGAGAGGCTACTTGAGCTGAGTCATATCCTACTCGCGCATCTGTACCGGTCCCGGCTCCCAGTGGCGTATAATGGTCTGAAGATATGGCCTACCACTGAACTTAATATTACACAAAACATGCTTTTGACAGGCTGACGTGTGACACAAGTAAACAAAGAATAGTTCCCATCTCGACCGCCGGCAATCAATTCGTGAAAGGCTAATATGATGCAAGCGGCAGCCGAGCTGCCAACGCAACTTCTGTAGCTAGCTCTCGCAGACGCATGTAGGCGCTGCGGAGAACATTCCCGGACTCACGGTATAATGATAAGAAGATGGGGCATCTCGTATGCTAAACATGTAGAAAATTTGTAGGTATACAAATTTAGTGAATTTGAAATATTCCTCTTTGCCCGGTGAAATCTACCTCCGCCTTCCAGCGTGCCGAGAGGGATTTTATTTTAAATTAAATACTATATTCAGCTCTCTTTGGCTGTGAACAATATTTCATTCAATGGTTTCATTATTTACGTAAATGGTATACTAACTTAGGATTTACTTCACTGAATATATTCTGATTTCGTCTGACAAATAAATTAAACCATTTTGTGTGCAAGCGTGTATAAGCGCTCGGACAAATTAATTATACACATAAATGAGATTCTGAATTGCTGTTCATAAATACAGGCGCTCCATCCACGCATCTGAAATTAACTTCCTGTTGAAATGTTCGCTCGTATAAACTGTGTGGTCATATAAACCAGAATGAAACAAATGGAGGATTGATGTCGATTAGAAACACCATCAGGCATGAACAACAATACACAGCGAATACTTCGTGGTGTAGTGGCTAGCGTTCTTGGCTGTCGCCCCGGAGATCGATGTTCGATTCCCGGCTCCCAGTGGCGTATACTGGTCTGAAGATATGGCCAACCACTGAACTTAATATTACACAAAACATGCTTATGAACTGCCGTGCGAAAAGAGTTCATATTTGAAAATCCTTCCTTTGACCATACATTAACTTCACGACTGAATAACAAACACGGCCAGCAATACAATTTAAACCGTTTAGAACTGCCAAATAACCTATTCCACCTAGCATATGTAGATGATGTGAAATGACGTGTATACATTGGCACACAATTGCAGTTCGGGTGTAGGCCATGTCATATGTATAATGTGAACTTTCTCACTGTATGGACGACGGCTGAAAGGAACTTCTAACAAACTCTCTATTATACAGCCATTGGCATTTAAAGCTCCCGCATGTGTTTGTTCCATAATCTTCTTACAAAATCACAACTGGCACAGTTAAAACAAAACACTACATAAAGATTCTTCAGCATACATACACTTAAATAAATCACACATCGAAAATACTACAACTTCTAAAACATATTCACATCTATGCGCGCGATAATGTATATTTATTGTAGGCTATTTGATGCTTTAAACGCTTTTAACTTCCAAGAAACCACTGGCTGTAGCGGCAACTCGCTCGCTATGAGCACTGTGCCTGCACGGAACAAGGGTGGGTGCGGTGAGATGGGGAGAGCGGCGTAAGGCTGCCGCTTTCTTGGTCGGTTTCTACTGCGTTGCCGCGTTGACTACCCACTAACTATTATTTCTTTCGACAAAGAAGAATGTGCATGAAAGTCACGATTGTTTGAATGCTTTGTTGAAACTGTAATAAAGTGTTATTTATTTTTAATGTAAGTTTCTTGGGCTACCGCCGGTAGCCCCGGTAGCCCTTAGATACGCCCCTGCCAGCTCCGCCAAGAAATGTTAATTCTGGTGTGAGTGCTGGAACAGGGTACACTCAGCCAATACTGAGAAGAGACAAAAGGAGGGTTCCATTCCCACCTCAACCATCCTGGAAGCGAATTTCCCCACTTCTACTCCAGGAAAATACTGGAATGGTATAATATTGTGCAAAGTCGTCTGAAAGTATTATTTCCATTTAAATGAGTGTTCACTTTTCAGATAAATTTATAGTGGTCATCTTAAATGTTGAGTAAATAGGCCTATGTCGCCTAAGAGGTTTCCAGGTCGGACATCTTTGTTTTGACTAGGCGTCGGAAGCAGATACAGAATTTCTTGTTCAAGATATTTATTTTATTTCTCTCTTTTTGAAGGTAAAAGAAAAGGCAGCAGACTATTGATTTTCCCAAGGACATTGCCCTGATGAATTATTTTCATTATTCATATTTATTTGGGAATGGAACCCTACCAAGCGACCGCTGCGCTGTCCAGCCATTTGGCCTTCAGATTAAGGGGTGACGCGTGGTCAGCGCGTCCGGTCCCCTAAGTCGTTAATCCTGGTCACCGTGACTGGAGCGCTGCCTTACTGTCAAATAACTTCTCAATTGTCCTCACAAGGCTGAATGCACCCCGTTCTAGCCCTCACTACAGTTACTAAAATCACTGACGGAGCTGGGAATCGACCCAAAGGCCTCTGGGTGCAAAGCAGGTGCGCTACTCCAACACAACAGGGCCGGATCCGATCCTATTCCTAATTTACAAATACACACACTAGTACAACCAACACAATAACACAGGTTACCACACTAATACCGATAGAAGTGGCTACGCTGGCTATAGCGCAGCGTTAGGTCATGGGGCCAAGCTCTCTGCTAACTCGGTAGAGGCGTTGGTTCGAGCCCCACCGTCGGCCGTCCTTGAAATGGTTTTCCGTGGTTTCCCATTTTCAACACCAGGTAAATGCTGGGACGGTACCTTCTGATAGGCCAAGGACGCTTCCTTCCACATCCTTGCCCAGTTTCATTCATCTTCATCCATTCCATCTCTCATCCCGACGCGCAGGTCGCCCACGGGCGTCGACTAGAAAGACCTGCACTCGGCCTCTGAGGAGGCCACACGACCAAAAAAACACACTAATTCCACACACACCCAAAATACACGGGGCTATATGACCGCGATATCGCAGCCCCTAAAATAAGTAACAACAACAATTGCACAAGTTGAGATACTGAGGCCCGTGTCGTCAGAGCTCGTAGCACTGGGGCTTATTGGAATTTTTGGCAATTGTACCAGTTTCTAAAATGTGGCACTGTACTGCCTTTCCATAGTGTTGTTATTTCATTCGAGGAGTTTGGACATCGTGGTCATTTAGCCCCGTGTACTTGCATGTCGTTGGGGTAGCCTCGTTTGAGCCATCTCTATTTCTGCACATTCTCTTCATTTCCGCAATAGTGTTTCCCCTTTTTGTGTCCCAATCTCTCAATCCTATTCTGCCATGTAATGCGGGGTCTACCTCGTCCTGCTCCTCCCTCGACTGGCATTTCATATATTTGTTCTACTTTTCTTTCTTCTTCCATTCTCGTAACATGTCCGTACCATTTCAACTGACGTTCCTCAACCAGTTCACCCGTTGCTTTTTGCCCTACTCTCTAATTCTCTCATTTCGAACTCGATCTCTTCTTGTCGCGTAGCTGGCTGCGTGGCTCAGGGGTAACGTTCTCGCTTGCTCAGCCCAAGGTTGCAAGTTCGTATCCTGGCGTAGTCAGCTGGCATTTGAGGGTGCGCAAATGCGAGAGAGCCGTGTCAGTAGATTTACTGGCACGTTATAGATCCCCTACGGGGCAAAATTCCGGCACCCCGGCGTCTCTAAAAGCCAGAGTAGTTAAAAGGGACGTAAAACCAATAACATTATTATTCTTATTGTCGCTCCTACTGCTCTCCTCAGAAACTTCATTTCTGTGGCAGTAATCCTACTTAGATGATTAGCTTGTGCCAAACTCCCCGTGTAATCGGTGCCATGATTGCATTATAGATCTGTTTTTAGCCTATTTTCATTTATGAAAAATTAGGCTTATGAGATCACCTTTTGCCCGTGTGTCTGTGTGTGCGTGTGTGATTCGTGTGTGTGTGTGTGTGTGTGTGTGTGTGTGTGTGTGTGTGTGTGTGTGTGTGTGTGTGTGTGTGTGTGTGTGTGTGTGTGTGTGTGTGGGTCTAATAAAATCTAAACGGCTGGAGGGATTTCAATGAAATTCGGTAAGTTCATAGCACTATTCCGGGCGACCCTGACCGTGCCCTTCAAATTTTGTTACGTCTCACCAATCCAACATGGCGGTTGTGCGAAATATTACACCAGCATTCAATATCTCCCAAATTATTACAGATAACACCCTGGAATTTTGTACGGTGATAAAGGGAACTACTAGAAGTTCACCTGTGTGACTTTCGAAAACCTGGTAACTATCAAACCAAAATGGCGGCCAAGCGAAGTTGCCACATTTAAATAGACGTTTATCGCGATTTTACCAACCAAACGCAATGAAATTTGGTACAGTATATGTTTAGCCCATACACATTGTAATGCACCGACATCTAACTTTGTTCAATAGTTTAAATAACCTCAAGATGGCGGCTGTGCGAAATATTTCACTGGCATTCTATATCTCTGAAACTATTACCGGTATCACCATGAAATTTTGTGCGGAGATAAAGGACACTACTGGAAGTTCATCTATGAGACTTTCAAAAACCAGTTAACTACAAAACGAACATGGCAGCCAAGCGAAGTTGAAAGTTTTAAATAGACTTTTCTCGCGATTTAATGATCCAAACGCAATGAAACTTCGTACAGCAAATGCTTATGCACATTGTAATGAACTGGTATCTAATTTAGTTCAATTCTTTATGTAACCTCAAGATGGTGGCTGTGCGACTTTTGAAAATTAAGTTTTTATTTCTTGTGTTCTAATCATGCTATCGAAATCAACATTTGCTTAATGAACGTACACAATAATCATCATCTAGTAGTACATAACTCTATGGCCTACATATATATTAAAATCCAACATGGCGACCATCCGGAATATTTAGACGGTTCTCAATATCTATTAATCTACTACAGCAATCAAACAGAAATTTTGTAAGTGTATAGAGGCTATAAGCATACGTTCACCTATGGGACGTTCAATAACGTCCACATGGCGGCGACGCGAAATTTAAATATTCAAATGGGCGTTTCTTGCTTTTTAACCATCCGAGCGCAGTGAAACTTGATACGGTATATGCTTACACAAATTTTAATCGACTGGCATCTAATTCCTTTAAATTATTTTCATAACCACAAGATGGCGGCTGAGCGAAATTTTAAAATCCCGCTTTTATTTCTTATGTCCTAACCATGCGATTGAAGTTTGAATATACACCTACACAATCTTCATGTAATAGTACGTAAATCTAAGGCCTATAATATAAAAATCCAGCATGGTGACCATCCTAAATATTTAGACGGTTCTCAATATCCACGAATCTATTACAGCAATCAAGCTGAGAATTAGCATGTTAATAGAGGCAATATTAGTAGGATATAAGAAAATAGGCTGTATAGTTCTTCACGGAACTCTTGGTTGGTCTTAAGACTTATCTCCTTCTTCCCTACTATTGTGGTATCCATCTGATAATACGCTGATACTGCTTTCTTAGTTATATTTACTACCTCGGGTTCAATTTTTTCACCATTACTTAATATGGTTCCTAGATATTCGAAAATTTCTATTTTCTCTGGAGTCTTTCCGTTACAAAGGATATTGAGCTCTTCTTCCTGTTTATTCTGTTTTGAAACCCTCATTACTTTACTATTCTCTTCAATCACTATCATTCCCTTCCTTTTCAATTCTTCATACCATTCCACCACTGTTTGCTTAAGTCTTTCTGGTGTGTCAGCTACCAATACTATATCATCTGCCGACGCTTGATGGCATAAGGGAATTGTTGAAGAAGAAAAAGAAGAAGACGTAGAAGAACAACCAGAAGAAGAAGAAGAACTTGGGTATGTGCAAACATTTTCTGGTAACCTGCGTTATGGTGATGGCTGTAGAAGTGTTGTGTATTTGTGAGGATTGGGAAGGAAGCGAATGTGTCCTCATGTTAGGAACCATTCCAGCATTTACTTGGAGTAGATTGGTGAAGGCGGGGTGAGGGGGGGGGTGAAACCATGGTAATCTACTTCCAAACCACTTCTAAGTTTTGGTTCAGGAGGCTGAGTGCACTACGTTTCAGCCCTCGGACCAGCATTAAATTTCTTGGCAGAGTCGAGAATCAAACCCGGTGACAGCCAAGAATGCTAGCCACTACACCACGAAGTTGTCTTTTCATAGAGGGTCCAGTGTGAGAATAACAATCATAAATAACTTTATGTTTGATGATGTCGATATGTTAATATTATATGTCAGAAAACTGTTTCATAATGGATGTCATTACAGTACTACTTTTCATTATAACACTGTTTTTTCAACCAATCAGAGCTCAATATTTTCATTCATTGACCAATTAGGTAAGGATAGCGTTTGACATGCACTGAAAATCCAATATGTCGGACATGAATTACATGATTTGAAAGTTGACAATGAAGCCTATATTAGATTTCGCCGACAATTTTAGTGAATGCAGTTGATGTCATAACGTCATGGAGGAAGCAGGCGTATGACATTAGTTCCACGGAAATTATAATCCAGCCCCCTGTTCAATAAATGGATTCCTTATGCGAAACTTTTCCGCCTGTACCGTTACTGTTCTATTTGGGACTAAATTGATGTGCCTTCCGTTGACATTCTATACGCATCGAATTTGGAGAATAACTAGTTGATAATGCGATACATTTTAATTTTAAAGCGTTTTTAACAGGCTAGTTTTTGTTATTTGACCAAAATAACAAAATAATCATACATAGTACCTGTGCGCTATCTGTTGGTGCAACTTCAGGATAAACAATGTTTCAAAGCTTTGGGATAATACATAAATTACGGTAATCAAAAAACCACAAAACATTTACTCCGAAATACCTCAAACAGCCCTAAACACATCAACCAATCACAGACCTTCAAACAAGCCCGCTCAACCAACACATTCAAACTCAGCCAATCACAGCCCTTCCCTTACGTACATTACTTAAACACTTAAAATCATGTCTGAGGCTATTATTATTATTAATTTCAACCTTGCAAACCTACTTAAGGTCTTTATTTCCTCATCTCCAAAGAAACCAACCCACTAGAGGTCTTTCTCTTTCATTTAATCAATTAACTACCTTCCAAATCTTATAAAAATTTCCACTACATTATTATTATTATTATTATCTACGAAGCTGCTGCTGCCGGCCAGAGAAACAACTAATGCCGCTGCGGGTCGGATGGTTAATAGCCATGCTGCTGACCCAAGTTCGAACCCGCAGCTCTACAGGCACATCTATAAGCTTTAGTGCTCTCAACACCTAACGTAAATTAAAATCAAAGTAAAAATAAAAATCACTCGACAGTCAACTCCTAAGGACTAAATTCTTCCTTAAGGCATTATCCAGTAACGTCTTAAGGGAGTAAAAATTTTAAAATCAAATCAAATATTATAAACCTAACTAATACCTTAGCCAATTAATAATGAAGTGAAAGGAGCCCATTAGGGCACCAGACTTCAATCATTTTTCTATCGCACTTAGCGATAATTGGACTGAAAGAGAGTACTACTACCGTTATTGGGTCGAGATCAAATACTGAGCCCACACAATTCCCAAGAAGAAGAAGTCAACCGACAGAATCTCGATAGATATTTATGAATATTTATGTTAGAATATAATTATAATAAACTTACAATTATCGTCGAGCATAAACAGTCGTATGCAAGTAACCTATAATGGTGATTAAGACACTCGTATGGAAATTATACATACTCGTGCTTTAATAAACTTATTGTTATTATAGGCTCGTTGCATAATGTACTATTGTTGTGAAGATAATTGTAATATTATACATTACCGCTTGTGTAACAAATATGGACCTAGTGTCCAGAAGTCTTCTAGTGGTGTTAACTAGAACAGTAATGATAAATGAACGCTTTAGGTCGTGTATTTGTGCATGACAAAAAGAAATAGCCGGCATTTGCCATCATTGCGATCGTGAAGTCCAATTATATTGAAACCACCAGAGGAACATTGATGCGAACCACGCGCATTGAAAAATCTCACCACGACCGTGACTGGGAACTGCAATAAGTCCGGAGATCAAAGGTTCTAATCCATTTGCTGACAGCGGCTAGTCCTTGTGTGGTTTTTCCGGGATTTCCCACACTCTCTACAGGCAAATGTCGGGGTAAATCCCGGGGCTCCTACCACATCCACAGCTACAAACACTACCACAGTCACCACAGAAACACTGGTTGTGAGACAAATTGAACACACACAAGTACACGGGGCTGGAGACCAAGATGTCCAAAGCGTATAAACCGAATTAGCAACACCAGTAGCTTTTTTTTGTGCTAAAAACGTCTTCTGAATTCAATAAGTATTATCTCTTTCAAAATTTGGCGGCTTCGGTGGCGTAGTTGGTAGCATGCTGAGCTTCTATGCCCAAGATCGCGGGTTCAAACCCAGCCGAAGTCGTCATTTTTTTAAGAGCTTTCATAATCCCTCGGTATGCCTTCCTTCGGAGGGCAAGTAAAGCCGGCGGTCCCATGTCATAGATTTATGGCATGAAAAAGGACCTTCCATTAACTACACTTGTGTGAAGCCAAAATTTGTAGGTTAGAATTGATAACGCTATATTAGTTCCAACGTTCATCACCAGGTGCTGACTGCGATGGCATCTAGTAGCCAAGTCCGCAACCTAGGTGTCATGGACTGTAGCATTTGGTAGCGAAAGTAGGAACTACTTGAAATTATCGTCTGCAGTCCTTACTTGAATTAAAACAAATAACACACACTAATACAGCCATAACAATTAACACCGGTTATCAGACAGATTCTACACACACGGGGCTACATGACCGCGTTGTCGCAGCCCCTAAACTGAGGAACCAACCGACGTTCTGATGGGGATCTGTTCACTTATTCTTATATAATCTGGATGGCATTCTGGTATTGAGGCCTAGGATAAGTCTTATTACTTTCCCAACTTAAATGATTGAATTCTTCTCTCTCTTTCTAATGAAATATCCGCGTAATTAACGAATATGATTTATATAGTATTGAGCATTATTTATCCATTAAATAGAGATACAAATTCCAGTACAGAGAAAATCTTAGACATGAAAATTTGCTCGAATTGAATTATATTCTTGTAGACGGACGTCTGATTGCTGGAATGAGCCACCATCTGAGATAGTGATTCTGGTTAGCGAAGGAGAGAAAATGTTGGATTATTCTGTAATACAGTTGAAAGAAGTCCTCCATGCCTTCTACTACCTGTCAAGGAAGTTTGGAAATTCATTGTGCCTCGCCAACAAGAATCCCCCTAGTCGTCGCCATCGTTGCGTGAATTTAGAAGCAATATTCTGTGTCTGTCTGAGATGAATATAATTAATGTGACGCCGAATATTAATTAAGGCGTATTGTGGCAGGCTCGTGCACGGAGAAGAAATAACGGAGCACAAAGACGGTCGTCTCTTAGCAGAACAGCGAGTGCACAGAACAACAAGTGGCAGCATCTCCCCTCTCCCGTATTGGAACTGTGTAACAATACTGGCTTCTCGTGTCTTGTCATTAGGGACCGGACATTGATGCACTAGGAACGATTGAAATACACATGCTATTATGCTCTAAAAATGTAGAAAACATGCAATAAAAATTGAAAAAATGATCTTGAAAATAAGCCAACTTATTCACTCTTCTTCCCTCATTTGCCGTAATATGTGCAGTCGATTTTGCATATTGTTCTAGTTGAAATCTCTTACCACATTTCACTTCCTTCGAGCGTACTTGAAAATGGACGACAACGCCATCAGATGAATAATCACCATTACCTGACACCCTCTGATTTAAGAAATAATTTCTGCTGCTTTTCTCCTTAACCTGAGTTTTTTCATTCGCATTTAAAAACAAGTTGTAAATATCGTAATTTTCAACTTATCGGAGGGGGGCTTAAAATGTTTATGGGATTTTGATATTTATTATTCTAAATGTAAATTCAAAATCGTACATTTATATTAATTTTCAAAATTGTTGTGACCACACTTGCATCATATCCATGCCAGGGCCAAAAATGAAATGATTTCCTAATATTACTGAGCAACTACTACTTGTTGTTCCTCACAAGTACAAACATTGATATTCTTTGATCCAAAGTCCCAACGTGGCGTGAAGAATTTGCTTCTTATTCCGCCATTCATGTTTACATTACAGATGAACTCCTGCTGTAAAGGACAGACGTCTAAAAAATTATATGTTAGTTATTCCCAGAAGCAAAATTCCAAACTCAATTAGTCCTACATAATGCCCTACAGATGGCAGAACATGCCAGAGTTCGACTCGGCACTAGATAACGAAAGGGAAATATGAGGGGGAATAAGTTACTGTGCACTGTTTATAGACGGGCGAAGCACTCAACAGGTTAAGCATTTTGAGCAAAGGATATGCAGACTAAGAATAAAGTAACTGAAGAAACTCCTCACAAAACTAACCCGGGCTACTGCTTGCGTGGGATAGTGCAAGGAATGCCCCACGCCATTCCCAGGAAATAGCCAGGCGTCAAATATTGTTATCTCGTTATCTGTTACTCAGAAAGTTTCCTACAAGGGATGTCCAACACGTAGGCAAAACCAATTTTATTCAATATGTATTAAATTATACTAACCTGTAATTTCAAATGTATATGCTAAAATATGCTGTTATGTTCAGAATATGCAATAAATCCAATAAACCCACAAAATATGGATTTGCATATGCATTTTCAAAAAACTCCGATCCCTACTCATCATATACCGCCAAGATCTCACTAGCAGGGCCACCGAGAGGGGGAAGGGAGGGGGGTCTGAGGAGGGGTGAGTCTGAGGGGGGGGGGGGGAGGGAGGCAAATGAATACGGGCCCATGAACAATGAGGGCCCGTTAGTTTCAGTTCGTTCATTGTAGCTACTTTAGTAGTAGCCTATGTAAAATGTTGTCTCTATTGTTACGGCTGTGAGTTGTTTCGTCACCTCGCCGGTTTGTAAAAGCTGGCCCGGGCTGTGCCCTGCCTCAGTGTATTACGTGCGCCTTACGCAACGGGCTGCGAAGTGAAAGGGATGGTCCAGAATATTCGTGACCCAGCCAGTGACGGAAATCTCGAGAAGCCATGTATCCTGGACGATTCTTGAATTCATTGAGTCACCAGCTTGTTATATAAGCGGCCTCAACAGTGAGGGGACCGAGTTTTTGAGGACAGTGTTTCTGAGCTAGTGCGTGTTTTTCCTGAGCGACAGAAGTGTGGTGACTTGCGAAACCCAGTGAGATTCCTTCCGAGCCGCGGAGCAGTGTGAGGAGGGTGTACTCGCCTAGGGCGACAGAGACATTGTGGTGAATTACGAAACGCATTGGGCATCTCCCTAGCCAGCGGATAGCGAGGCAGTGTGTGGTGGCGAGTGACTGGCTATCATAAATAACTGTAGTTTGCGTACAAGGAAATGGACAGGTATTTCGGTGAGTGGCAGACCGGCTAGACACCGGCCAGCCAAAATAGTGAACGGACAGCAGCTCGAGAGAGTGAAAGGGAAGTGACGGCAGCGAGAGAGGAACTAGAGTGAGATACTAGTTGCTTGCATGCGCTATGTGTGTGGTGTATTTTCTGGCCCACAATAAAGCCAATACGTCTCTTTAAAGCAGTAATTGGTGTTGTGCTTTCTACCCAACGTAATCCAGTTAATAAAAGTGCCACTAGGGGGTGGCACGTAGCAACTGGTGTCAGAAGCCGGATTACGAACTCAAGCACAACACCTGGCGGTCCTGGTCTTAAAACCCGAGCAGGTTATTTTTCTCTAATTTTCCTGTGAGTGCATGCCCCTTACAAGACAAACCACTAAAATGGAATCGCAATTGGCAGCATTGCTAGAAAAGTTAAGTGGCACGGAAACCAAATTGGAAGACGGTCAAAATAATTTAGCCAAGGACCTGAAGGACGGCCAGAAGAATTTAACCGAGGACCTAACTGCGAAATTAGAGAACAGCCAGAGGAAGATGGAGCACAGCCAGAATAAGTTAGCAGAGGACCTAACCGCCAAATTTCTGGATGGCCAGAAAAATCTGGAAGAGTGTCTGCAGACGAAATTAGAGGAAAGCCAAAGGAAATTAGAACAGGGTCTGCGTGAGGAAGTCACGGCAGTGGAAAAGAAGTTCGACGCCTTACAAGTGGAAGTTGCCGAGCTGCGCCAACGCCCGCCGATGGGGGTGGAGGAGAAATTCAACGCCTTACAAGAGGAAGTTGCCGGACTGCGCCAACGCCCGCTGACGGGGGTGGAAGAGAGATTCAACGCTCTACAAATGGAATTTGCTGAGCTGCGCCGACACCCGCTGACAGGGACGGAAGAGAGATTCAAAGCCCTACAAGAGGAAGTCGCCGAGCTGCGCCGACGCCCGTCGACGGGGGTGGATGAGAGAGTCAAAGTTCTACGAGAGGAAGTTGCCGAGCTGCGCCAACGCCCGCCCTACTTTACATCGGGAATATCAGGAAATGGGCCAGAGCAGAGTGACGCCCCCAACCTTCGACGGAAAGGTCCCGTGGAGCACCTACTTACGTCAGTTCGAGGCAACCTGTTCCATAAACAACTGGAACAGCACGGAAAAGGCTACAGCTCTCATTGTAGCGCTGAGAGGGGACGCCCTTAACGTCCTTCAGGCCATCCCGACTGGATACCAGGACTACGCTTCACTAATCGCCCATATGGAGTCCCGATATGGAGATAGCCATCTTCAGCAGGCCTACCAGATGCAGCTCCGGACCTGGGTACAAAAGAGCGCGGAAACCCGGCAGGAGTTTGAGGTGGACATCGCACGCCTCGTAAGGCTCGCCTACCCAACAGCGCCGGCCGACTATCTGGAACAGATAGCGATGCAGACCTTCACCGATGGGCTATTGGACTCGGACACTCAACAGGCGCTGCGACTCGCGCGCAATAAGACCCTGGCAAATGCGCTGAGCCACGCACTTGAGTTCAAGACGGCAAAACAGGCATCTAGAATGCACGCGCGGGTGCGTCATGTGGACGTCGACGAACCAGTAAAAACCAACGAGACCAAGCCCCTGGCCGACGAATTGATGGTGGCGCTAAGCCGTTCCTTCGATAGTCGCGGCGCCACCAGCAAGGACACCGCTGGAAGACAACCGGAGAGGCGGCCCGGAAGAGGATTGCCGACCTGCTGGACCTGCGGTAAGAAAGGCCACCTGAGCAAGGACTGCGGTGATCGCCGCCGCCGAGGGTATCCGACGTGAAATCAGTCGTCTGAAAACGAGGGAAACGAGTATTAGCCAACCTTGGGGGGCAAAGGTTGGCTTGTGACAGTCATCAAGCCCCGGCAGTCCAAGTTCGTGTGACGAAGTTACGGAGGGACAATAGCAGCCTGATGGTCGACGGAGTCATCAACGGAGTGAGCTGGCCCATGCTGATCGACACGGGAGCGTCGAGGACCATCGTTAATCCCACCGTGATCCCGAGGTGGAGAGTGCAACCCACACAAAGGAACCTCCAACTAATAACCGCGACCGGAGAGACTGCACCGGTACATGGCGAAGCATCACTGGAGTTCGTCATTGGTCGACGGGCGGTGAAGCACCCAGTGCTTGTTGCTGACGTATCAAACGAAGTGATCATCGGACTGGACTTTCTGGACCAGAACGACATCATCTTGGACCTGAGTACCAACACTCTGCACTTCGGAGGTGAGGAACTTGCTTTGCAACCAGCACACGAGGCCATCACCGCACGACGAGTAAGGCTGAGAGAGGACGTCATCGTTCCCGCCAGGACAGAGGTCAGCGCTGCCATAATTGTCGACGGAACTGCTGAGGGAGTGTCGGCTGTCTTCGAGCCAAAATATGAGGACATCCAGACAAAAGGATTGTTAATTGCCAAGACCCTCATCAACACGACGTCTCGGCCGTACGTCCGCCTGTCCAACCTGAACGACTACGACATTACGGTTCTCCGGGATACCAACCTAGGAGTCTGCGAGCCCGTTACCTGGATTGCCCGCATCACAGACACGACGGACGGTCACCTGCAGACGGACAACCGAAGAAGACGCGCCCTGCCAGAAGAACTACAAAAGCTATACCAAGGATCCCAGGACCATTTAGACGAGGAGCAATCACGCCAACTTCAGGAACTGCTACGCGAATTCCAGGATGTCTTCTCCGTGGGGAGCAAAGACTTCGGTAGGACAAGCTTGGTCCAGCACAGAACCGACGTTGGGGGCAGCGCACCGATTAGGGCCCCCTTCAGACGTGTCCCGCTCGCCAAGCAAGCTGAAGTCGACCGGATGGTAGAAGAGATGAAGGAGCAAGGAGTGATCGAGCCATCACATAGTCCTTGGAGTTCTCCGGTCGTGCTAGTGAAGAAGAAGGACGGTTCCACCAGGTTCTGCGTGGATTACAGGCGGGTGAATGACGTCACGGAAAAGGACACCTACCCTCTACCCCAGATCGACGACAACCCGGGACACCATGTCAGGGTCAAGATGGTTCTCCACCTTGGATTTGAAGAGTGGCTACTGGCAGGTGGAGGTCCACCCTAAGGACCGCGAGAAAACTGCGTTCTCTGTGGGCAGCGGGCTCTGGCAGTTCAACGTCATGCCATTCGGTCTGTGCAACGCCCCTGCGACCTTCGAAAGGCTAATGGAGTCCATTCTGAGGGGACTACATGGAAGAACTGCCTGGTCTACCTAGACGACGTCATCGTTCTGGGGAGAAGCTTCGAGGAGCACTACAGCAACCTGAAGGAGATCTTGATGAAGCTACGGGCTGCCCAGTTGAATTTGAGCCCCAAGAAGTGTCAGCTCTTCCAGAAGCAGGTCCAGTACCTTGGGCATATCGTCTCCGAGGAGGGGGTGCGCACCGACCCAGAGAAGACCAAAGCTGTGAGGGAGTGGCCAGTTCCGAAGGACAAGTCCCAAATACGAAGCTTCCTGGGATTCTGCACTTATTACCGTCGCTTCGTGAGAGGATTCACCGACATCGCCAAACCACTACATCGACTGACTGAGAAGGACCAACTCTTCACGTGGACAGCAGAATGCCACAGTGCCTTCGAACAACTCAAGCAGGCTCTGTGCACCGCGCCTATTCTGGCCTACCCCAGACCTGGAACAAGGTTCATCGTCGATACCGATGCCAGCGACTTTGGCATAGGGGAAATCCTGTCGCAAGAAGTGGACGGCGAGGAGAGAGTAGTGGCCTACTTCAGCAAGGCCTTGTCAAAGCCAGAAAGGAACTACTGCGTCACCAGGAAGGAGCTGCTCGCCATCGTGAAGACCATTGAACACTTCCACAAGTACCTGTACGAGCAAGAATTTCTCATCAGGACCGACCATGCATCCCTGCGGTGGCTCCTGAACTTCAAGCAGCCCGAGGGTCAACTCGCGCGGTGGTTAGAGAGGCTTCAACAGTACAACTTTGAGATTCAGCACAGGAAAGGCCAACTGCATTCTAACGCCGACGCCCTGTCACGATGACCGTGCCCCGAAGACTGCACCTTCTGTGCCCGAAGGGAGGAGAACACCGGGATACAGTGCCGAAGGACTACCGTGGAACTTCAAGGGAGCTGGAGCCGCGAATCTTTCACGCGGGCACAAGCAGAAGATGATGACCTGGGACTGATTGCTGAATGGAAGAGAGCCTGTGTCCCCAGACCCGGGTGGAACATTGTGAGTGACTGCAGCCCAAAGTTTAAGTCCTACTGGGCGCAGTTGGACTCGCTGGTTGTGAGGGATGGCCTCATCTGCCGTACCTGGGAGAGCACCGACGGGAAGACATCTCGGGAACAAGTCGTCGTTCCAAAGGCTATGACAGAGGAAGTCCTGAAGGAAGTTCATGGAGGATCATCTGGTGGAAACTTAGGGATAAAGAAGACCCTGGAGAAGCTGAGAGAGCGGTTCTACTGGATCGGGTGCCGAACAGACGTGGAGAACCACTGCGCGAGTTGCCACGATTGCGCAGCCAGCAAGGGCCCAGGACGAAGACCACGGGGTCCACTGAAGACCTACAACGTGGACGGTCCCATGGAGAGAGTGGCCATCGATGTTGCTGGACCATTCCCGTTAAGCGAGGCAGGGAACCGCTACATATTGGTCGTCAGTGACTACTTCACCAAATGGCCGGAGGCGTATGCGCTCCCTAACCAAGAAGCCGCGATCGCAGATCCCTGCTGAAGGAATTCGTCAGCCGGTACGGAGTACCCCTGGAGCTGCACTCCGACCAAGGGGGGAACTTCGAGTCGCAGGTGTTCCAGAACCTATGCCAGCTGCTGGAAATCCGGAAGACAAGGACGACGCCGCTACACCCTCAGTCCGACGGGATGGTAGAGCGATTTAATCGCACCATCGTGAACCATCTCCGAACAGTCGTCAGCGAGCACCAGAGGGATTGGGACAGACATCTTCCTCTATTTCTCTTGGCCTACCGCGCTGCCGTGCATGAAGCCACCGGGTGCACACCAGCCCGGGCCATGTTTGGGAGGGAACTCCGTCTACCAGTCGATCTTGCCTTCGGCCGACCTGGGAATGGTCCGGTCCCGGTAAGCCAGTATTGTCAAGAACTGGTCGACCAACTGGAGGACGTGCACGCGTTCGCGAGGAGGAAACTACGGATCGAGACCGACCGAATGAAGACCCGATACGGATGCCGGTGGATTCCACGAGGACGACCTGGTCTGGCTCTTCAACCCATTACGGAAGAAAGGCCTGTCACCCAAACTGCAGAAGTCCTGGGAGGGCCCGTACCGAGTCGTGAAACGGATCAACGATGTCGTCTACAAGATCCAGCGGAGCCCGAGGGCGAGGATGAAGATCGTGCATCGAGATCGCCTGACAGCCTACGGAGGGACACAGACGGACCAATGATTGATCGGGACGATCAGCCTTTTAGGAAGGGGGTGGTGTTACGGCTGTGAGTTGTTTCGTCGCCTCGCCGGTTGCGTCACAGCTGGCCCGAGCTGTGCCCTGCCTCAGTGTATTACGTGCGCCTTACGCAACGGGCTGTGAAGTGAAAGGGATGGTACAGAATATTCGTGACCCAGCCAGTGACGGAAATCTCGAGAAGCCGTGTATCCTGGACGATTCTAGAATTCATTGAGTCACCAGCTTGCTATATAAGCGGCCTCAACAGTGAGGGGACCGAGTTTTTGAGGACAGGTTTTCTGAGCTAGTGCGTGTTTTCCTGAGCGACAGAAGTGTGGTGACGTGACTTGCGAAACCCAGTGAGATTCCTTCCGAGCCGCGGAGCAGTGTGAGGAGGGTGTACTCGCCTAGGGCGACAAAGACATTGTGGTGAATTACGAAACGCATTGGGCATCTCCCTAGCCAGCGGATAGCGAGGCAGTGTGTGGTGGCGAGTGACTGGCTATCATAAATAACTGTGGTTTGCGTACAAGGAAATGGACAGGTATTTCGGTGAGTGGCAGACCGGCTAGACACCGGCCAGCCAAAATAGTGAACGGACAGCAGCTCGAGAGAGTGAAAGGGAAGTGACGGCAGCGAGAGAGGAACTAGAGTGAGATACTAGTTGCTTGCATGCGCTATTTGTGTGGTGTATTTTCTGGCCCGCAATAAAGCCAATACGTTTCTTTAAAGCAGTAATTGGTGTTGTGCTTTCTACCCAACGTAATCCAGTTAATAAAAGTGCCACTAGGAGGTGGCAGGTAACAATATCTTACAACCTGTTCGAGGCTTCGCAGAGCCAGGATGTCGATTTATCTACAGCTCTACAGAATACCTAGGTATATCCAATATAATATATGAGTTGGAAATGGTACAAAGAAAGGCCGCTAGATTTGTGCTCAGTGACTTAAATCCCAGGAGCAGTGTGAGCCGTATGTTAAAGAAACTTCGGTGGGAATCACTTGAGGCTAGGAGGATGAAATCTAGACTCTGCCCTATGTACAACACGTAATCAAATCAACCAGCATGGGGAGTAGGCGGGCATCAATTCCACTCGGGTACCTGAGCCAGGTAGCCAGGGTTATCTCAATTCCACTCGACACTCCAGGTAGTCGCCAGAGGAGTCTCTCAAGTTGAAAAGTTATACTTAATTTTATCATTATTAGAAGTTATATTAGTTATAATAGAAGCATTGATTATAATCAATGGTAGAAGTGAGCATGGGAGACTGATGACGTTCTAAGAATGCATAAGGATAAAGAAACCGCGACCGAGCGGAGTTGAGGGACTCCTCTGGCGACTACCTGGAGTGTCGAGTGGAATTGAGGTAACCCTGGCTACCTGACTCAGGCACCCGAGGGAAGATGCCCACCCTATTAATCAAAGTAAAAAAAAGTGAACCCCTGGCACTATACAGCCCATGACGGGCTAAGGCCTACCAAGCGACCGCTGCCCAGCCATTTGGCCTGCAGATATTGGGGTGACGCGTGATCAGCGCGTCGGGTCCCCTCGGCCGTTAACCTTGGTATTCACTGTTGTTAAATAAAAATATGGACAGGAAATGTGCTGCATAATTTGTTTGACCCAGCCCTTGGTATGCGAGCAGGAGGATTATGACATTTGTTTACGTCATTGCGGATAACCCGTTTGCCGACCCCTTCCCAAAGCCTGAGCGGAGTTGAGGAACTCATTTTTGGGTCCTTTGGAGGACCGAGTGGAATTAAGGAAAATCGAGGGGAATTGATGTTGGACCTGGGATGAGCTTAGCAAACGTATGGGAAAGCCCGCTTACATGAGTAGGAGTGATCATCGTTTCAAAGTTAAGGGCCGACCACAGTGAACAAATTATGGTAAATAGTCTTTCGTGCCATTGATAACTGGAACTCTACCTGCCGCAGTCTTAGAGCCTTTTCCCAAACATATAGGTGTGTTTAAGAAAAGACTGACTATTTGTGTAAATACTCCAGTTTAATTGTTATTGAACTGTTATGTATAATCATTTATTTGTTATGTAGGCCTATATCTAATTTGCCACCTGGGAACACACCCCCAATTGCAAATAAATGAATGAATGAATGAATATATATTGCGCCCTTATCCCTGTTCATAAGGGAACAATATATAGGGTGTCATTTATGTACTTGAGTACCCTTAAGGGGCGTGTAGGGGATGGCTATAGAATCAATTTGAGATAGGGAACCTGGGGTCGGAATGGCCTCTTAACCCCAGA
The DNA here is from genome assembly GCA_946902985.2 of Meconema thalassinum. Classification (NCBI taxonomy): domain Eukaryota; kingdom Metazoa; phylum Arthropoda; class Insecta; order Orthoptera; family Tettigoniidae; genus Meconema; species Meconema thalassinum. The sequence continues at coordinate 799,307,761 of OX336390.1, read as the reverse complement.
AAACAGGTTTGTTTCAGGCCCTCCGCCCCTGTAAAGTAGGAAGAGCGCCATGTGGTACTCTGAGGTCAGGTACTCTTTCGCTGTCAACGGTCTTGGCGCGACCACCGCTCAACGCTACGTTAGCCGAGAGCTGCATTCCTATTGCCAATTGTTAGTTCCTCGTCTTTAACTACTACAGAAACACACGTAACTCGTTGATACTAATAATCAAAAGGCAATTAATTTACAGAATCAACAATAGTTTACAAAAATTCAGCACAGAATAAACACGCAATGAGACTACGTCCCCTCCTTCCCCTCTAAAAATAAAGAAAAAGAAAAAAGGAAGGCATGGCACCCCAGGAGAAACGAACTCGGGACCACCGTGGCAACGCGCCACGCCGCTATCCTCACTGTTTTCTGTGGTTAGGAGGCCATTCCGATCCCAGGTTCCCTATCTCAAATTGATCCCATACCCATCCCGTAAACGCACCTTAAGGGTACTCAAGTACATAAATGACATCCTGTATAAAGGGTGTATCTTAATTATGCCGACAAAAAAATCAGGGACGCTCTGCGTGTTATGTAAAAGACGATGCCGCAATCGGATTGGCGGAGAAATTTTTTCCCTCCGAGAAAATGAGGTTACTTTGTTACTTCCGGGCACGCGATTCAAATCTACGAACTCGCCGTATTTGCTGAGCCAGGCAGCAAGCCGCTGGTCGCTGCTGTGCTTCAAGCAAGGGAAGGGAGTGTGATAGAAGGAGACAGAGATATGCTGGCGGGCATGCGGCAAGCCGAGGCGATCGAGGAAACTTGAAACAACCTGTAAAATACAAAACGAACATGGCGGCCAAGCAAAGGTAAAACACTTTAATAGACTCTTCTCGCGATTTAACCATCTGAGCGCAGTGATTTTTTTTTGTACAGGAAATGTTTATACACATTGTAATGCACTGGCATCTAATTTAGTTCAATTGTTCACATAACCTCAAGATGGTGGCCGTGCGCAATTTTAAAATTAAGTTTTTATTTCTTGTGTATTATTCATGTGATCGAAGTGAATGTTTCAATAATGAACCTAGGCAAAAATCGTCATCTAATATTACATAACTCTATGGCCTACATATATACAAATCCAACATGGCGACCAACCGAAATATTAAGATGGTTTTCAAAATCTACGAATCTATTACGACATTCAAACTGAAATGTTGTAAGTTGATAGAGGTAATTAACATAAGTGGGATATCTGAAAATAGGCTGTATAGTTCTCTACGGAACTACTTGTTTGTCTTGTAAGACTAAAATGTGTTTGATTTTGATAAATCGTCTTGCAAATTGGGCACTTTCTTGCAGCCCTAATGGCGAAAATTTAACTGTTAAGATCGTGGTCCTCTGGAAACGTGGCAAAAGCTATTGATGCTCTCCGTATAAAGGAGATGGGCTTGAAAAAAGCCAGTAAAGTCTACAATGTGCCTAACAGTTCGAGGTGGCAAGAGATCACGGGACATGTGAAGAAGTCGAAGATGTTCAAACAGACCTTAATAAACCATCCACATCCAGAGCGTCTCAGAATTCTATTTCGTCAACGTCATTTGGAGCGTATCAAGTTAGCTTGACACCTTTGCAGATTATACTCTCCAAGCTTAACTTATCAGAGAAAGAAGAAACATCACAGGGAAAGGCTTTTGAGACAAGTCCATATCAAGTCACATAACAGGGCATCTACAAGAGGGCGTAAAGCGTGTAGTTCCGCAATCCTAACTTCTTCTTTGTACAAATCAGAATAGCAGGAGGCTAAAGAACGTAGGTAGGCTAAAGAATCTAAAGTCAGTAAACAACCTGCACACTTAAAGGCAGCATGCGGTCGAGGTCGTCCGAAAAAAGAGGGATCTTAAAAACGTCTGGAGTTCAACAAAAACCATCGGGAAGAATCCAGGTCTGGTTCTGATGAATACTCCAACGACATGTTCTCAGGCTCTTCTGAATTGCAAATTCCACGAGGGTTATCATCCCTCTTTGGTGAAGAACATGCAGAGTGCATGTTTAGCAGTGTAAAATTATCATAGGAATCTAAAAGTGAACTGTGGATGATGTGTGTAATGTGATTATTCTGAGCACATGTAGAATGTTCGGGGGCGGAAAATGATGCTTACTATGTTACTTTTGTCGCATTTGAATTCATAGACTGTGTGCATAACTGTTATATTTCTATCTTTGTAAAGTTGCACACACATATTTTCGATTTGTTGACTTTATTTTAACCCATATCTGAATATTTTTCAGGGGTTTACATTAGGAAAACCATATTTGAAAATCAACAAAACGTAATGTTTATGAAAATCATGATTTACACCTACAAAAGTTGATCAATGATTTTAAGTAAAATATGAGAGTTGTAGAACTAAGTAAGGTATAAATTGCAAATAATTTGATTTAATTTTGGACAAAATTGGATTTTTAAAATTCAAAAACAAACTGTGGGTTGGGTGTGGGTACTCTCCTCTATTTATTTTTAATTTTCACTTTATGTTCTTTTAATTTTGATATTTTTATTGTATTAATAAATTAACTAATTTCGAATTAAATTTTACAATTATTTTCATAATTTTTATGGTTATGATTATTATTTTAATTTTTATATTATTTTCCTTTATTATTGTAATCTTATGATTTGTATTTCTTATATTTATAATTTATTAGCTGAAGTACCCGTGCTTCGCTACGCGTCATAAATAAATTAAAATGTGAAGGTGACAGTTAAAACAGGGGATAGGCGAGGTGCTACGCAGAGGATGGAACATTTTGTCCAACTACACCGCTCGGCGTTGACCGTGTCTTATAGCACAAATTTAGGTTTTACTCGCTAACCGTTGGAGATACCTTTCGGATAGAACATGTAATTTTAAACCTCGTATATGCCATCAAAAGTTTGCTATTTCTTAGCGTTCTCTTTTTATTTGAAATGGAAATATGAAAGTTTGAAACCAAAGAGTGTAGTGACGTCACTAAAATGGTCGCCATCTTTAAATAGTGCAAAGTATTGAAATCAAATGTAACCTATATGTTAACCAGCTAAATCAGCTACTTCCATGTAAAATTCATGTAAATCGGACCAGTGGTACTTGCGTGATTCAGTAATGCACAGACACACATCATCTCATTTTTAGCCTCACTTCGCTCGCGTCATAGCCGTGTCATATTGTTATTCAATGATATGAAGGTATAACCCCTTTAACACCCCTTTAGAACCTGAATATCCAAAAATCCCTCCTTAGTAGACGTTTTCGACACACAACAAACATATCCCCAAAATATCATTCTTCTCACTTTAATAGTTTTGGTTGGTCGATGAGAGTGAACATTCAAAGGACGTTTTTCTTCCAGAATTTCACCCGTCCCCATGGGCCCCTTAAGTTGCATTTATGAAAAAAACGGTCGAACACCTATTTATTTTATTTATTTATTTTTAAGCTGATTGATTTCCTCCGAGTTTCAAACTCCTCGCCTATGTCGTTTAAGAGATACACGCTCCGTTAGGAATCTTTCAACCCCCACTTTTCATCCCTTTCACCTCATAATATACACTACATCGAAAAACCATTAGACATAGCTTATTTTTAATGATTAGTATATATGCCAAGTATCACATCCACAAATGAAACCACTCGTGAGATATTGTTATTCAATGAAATGCACGTTTGCCCCCTTAACACCTCTTTAGAACCTGAATATCCAAAACTCTTTCCTTAGTGGACGTTTTCGACATACAACGAACATATCCCCAAAATTTCATGTTTCTAACTTCAATAATTTTGGCTGGGCGATGATGAGTGAGTGAGTCAGTCAGGACATTTTCTTTCATTTATTTTTGATAATTTCACCCCTCCCCATGAACCCCTTAAATTGGATTTATGAAACAAACGGTCGAACACCTATTTACTTATTTAAAGCTGTTTTCCCCCTGAGTTTGATGAGTGAGTAAGTGAGTCAATCAGTTAGTACACTTTCTTTCCTGTTTCTTTCCCAGAATTTCACCCCTCTCCAAGGGCCCCTTAAATTGGATTTATGAAAAAACGGCCGAAAACCTATTTACTTGTATTTTAAGCTGTTTATTCCCGTCGAATGTCAAACTTCTCGCCTATGTCGTTTCAGAGATACACGCTCCGTTAAGAATCACTCAACCCCCAATTTTCACCCCTTTCACTTCATAATATACACCACATCAATAAACCCTTAGACATATGTCTGATTATTGTTAATGATTAGTTTATATACCGCATATCACATCCCCAAAGAAACAACTCATGAGATATCGTTATTCAATGAAATGCACGTTTACCACCTTAACACCTCTTTAAAACCCGAATAAACAAAAATCATTCCTTAGTTGACGTTTTTGACATACATCGAACATATTCCCAAAATTTCATGTTTCCAACTTTAATAGTTTTCGCTGGGCGTGATGAGTGAGTGTGTCAGACAGGACATTTTCTTTCAATTACTTTTACCAGAATTTCACCCCTCCCCATGGGCCCCTTAAATTGGATTGATGAAAAAGCGCTTGAACACCAATTAACTTATTTTTAAGCTGTCTTTTTCCCCTGAGTTTGATGAGTGAGTGAGTTAGTCAGTCAGTTAGGACACTTTCTCTCCCCCCCCCCCCCCCAGAATTTCACCCCACCCCATTGGCCCCTTAAATTAATTTATGAAAGAACGGTCGAACACCGATTTACTTACCTTTTAAGCTGGTTTTTTTTTCGCTGAGTTTCAAATTTATCGCCTATGTCGTTTAAGAGATAGGCCTACACGCTCCGATAGGAATCCTTCAACCCCCACTTTTCACCACTTTCACCTCATAATAATACACCACATCGAAAAACCCTTAGACACATGTCTGCTTATTTTTATTGATTAGTTTATATGCCGAGTATCACATCCACAAATGAAACCACTCGTGAGATATTGTTATTCAATGAAATGCAGGTTTAACCCCCTTAAGACCCCTTTAGAACCTGAATATCCAAAAATCCTCCCTTAGTGTACGGTTTTGACATACAACGAACATATCCCCGAAATGCCATGTTTCCAACTTCGATATTTTTGGCTGGGCGATGATGAGTGAGTGAGTGAATGAGTCAGGACATTTTCTTTCATTTTTTTCTTCAGAATTTCTCCCCTCCCGATGAACCCCTCCTATTTGATTGATCAAAAAACTGTCGAAAAGCTATTTACTTACTTTAAAGCAGTTTCTCCCCCTGAGTTTGATGAGTGAGTCAGTCAGTCAATCAGTTAGGGCACTTTCTTTCCTGTTTCCCCACCCCCAGAATTTCACCCCTCCCCATGGGCCCCTTAAATTGGATTTATGAAAAAAAACTGTCAAACACATATTTACTTATTTTTTATGCTGACTTTTTCCCGCTGAGTTTCAAACTCCTCGCCTATGTCGTTTAAGAGATACACGCTCCGTTAGGAATCTTTCAATCCCCACTTTTCACCCCTTTCACCTCATAATATACACCACATCGAAAAATCCTCAGACACGTGTCTTCTTACTTTTTAATGATGAGTTTATATGCCGTGTATCACATCCCCCAATGAAACCAATCGGGAGATATTGTTATTCAATGAAATGCAGGTTTAACCTCCTAAGACCCCTTTAGAACCTGAATATCCGAAAATCCTCCCTTAGTAGACGGTTTTGACATACAATGAACATATCCCCGAACTGTCTTGTTTCTAACTTCAATAATTTTGGCTGGGCGATGAGTGAGTGAGTAAGTGAGTGAGTCAGGACATTTTCTTTCAATTTTCTTTTTTCAGAATTTCTCCCCTCCCGATGAACCCCTCCAATTTGATTGATCAAAAAACTGTCGAAAAGCTATTTACTTACTTTAAAGCAGTTTTTCCCCCTGAGTTTGATGAGTGAGTGAGTCAGTCAATCAGTTAGGTCACTTTCTTTCCTGCCCCCCCCCCCCCAGAATTTCACCCCTCCCCATGGGCCCCTTAAATTGGATTTATGAAAAAAACGGTCAAACACATATTTACATCTTTTTTATGCTGATTTTTTTCCGCTGAGTTTCAAACTCCTCGCCTATGTCGTTTAAGAGATACACGCTCCGTTAGGAATCTTTCAATCCCCACTTTTCACCCCTTTCACCTCATAATATACACCACATCGAAAAACCCTCAGACACATGTCTTCTTATTTTTAATGATGAGTTTATATGCCGAGTATCACATCCCCCAGGGGAACCAATCGGGAGATATTGCTATTCAATGAAATGCAGTTCTACCCCTTTAACACCCCTTTAGAACCTGAATATCCAAAAATCCTCTCTTAGTGGGCATTTGCGGTCCTTGAGGAAGCTGCATACCAAACTTCATTCCAATCCGTTCGGTGGTTTCTGAGATTTCGTGATGAATGAATGAGTGAGTGAGTGAGTGGTATTTGACAAATATATGGTAGATAGTGTCAAGTCTTTGTTATGCTAAACTCGGTTGACAGCGCTGTGTGAGCAGTTGAGTAACTAACGGGATTTCAAGTAAAGATCCTCATTTTCAATACCGGTAGTGCAGAGCGCAACTCGGATCCAGTCGGCCGTGTCTCGACTTGAGCTATGTTGCCATGGAAATGATCTGCCTTGCCATTCCTTCATGAGTATATTTTATGATTTGATTAGCCTGTGCTTGAGTGCAAAAGGGTCGAAATCAGAAGAATGAGAAAGACTATCGAAAATTAATGTAGCCAGCGGTTCCTTCTGGGTCCTAAACTATGTATGCAAAATTTGGTTGAGATTGGTGGAACGGTGTAGATTTGTATGCGGAACCAACACACCCACCCACCCACATACATACAGACTTTCACTTCTATATATAAGATTTTTACACTTTATTTGTTAATGTTTTTAGTTTATTTATTTTATCCAACACATTACTTCCAGTAGATACGTATATAATATTTGATTTTTAGAAATACTAGCATTTCGGCATGAAAATTCTCCGGAATTTCGCTGAAAGATTCAACTGTCAGCATCTTTGAAAGCATAAGCTGTCCTTATGATAGGTGTTTAATATGGAGACCACTATCTCATAAAGAGTTAAGAATGAGCTACAAATAATGTAGCCTATACCTACGTACTGTATATATCGTTACAAAGCGAATGTTCTCGGGTTAATATGACGCTGAAAATTAAATTTTGAATGTTTTGAAGATTTTCGGTATTCTGGAGCCCCTTAACACCATTATACTCATCTGTCCCCGGGTGAACTCTCCACTTCCTTTCATCTGTTTGGACCTTAACATTTGGTGCTTTTCAGTCGGTCAACACGAATGTACCCAAGAGAGTTCGGTTATACCCTAATCCTGAAAAAAATTACATGAGATTAATAAATACACTAGGATGACCAGTTTCGACCGTCAAGCGATCATCATCAGATCCATTACACTTAGGCTGCAAATCTATGTCTGAAAATACAGGTGAAAATATTTACAATATGTACACTTATTTAGTTGCTGTATTGGTCATGCAACCTGTCGGTATTTGTTAGTTGTAGTCTATATGATGTTTTAGTGAGATGCTGAAAGTTGTGATGGAACTCCGGAATTTGTCTGTTTTTGGAATGACTATGTGGATGTTGTGAATGGTTAATTCTGAATGTAAAGTATTATGCAGGCTACTTATCTGGTGAGAAGACTTGTGCAGTTCGACAGCGCACTGTTCACTCAGTGAATAGTTACTCGGGACTCTTTTGGGTACATTCGTGTTGACCGACTGAAAAGCACCTAACTTTTGTTTACTAAGGCAACACTGAAAAATGGCTTCAAACTCCATAATGTTCAGACCTTCGTATGAAGGTTCTTAACCCTCGGACACTCGCGCTAATATAACGCGGGACTACATACTGTGCCAAACAGTTATTCAATCTGATGGACTCGCACACGTTATTTTCGGTGTACAGTTTCAATAATATGATAAATACTAGCGGACCCATGCGAAAAATCTCGCATGTTCATAAGTCATACTTTCCCCAATAGGTTTATAATGAGTGACTTAAGGAGAAAGGTTGTTATGTTATTATTTCAATCAAATGATTATAGAACACAATTTTCATTTCAGTTAGAATTCCAAGCTGTACGTTCTGTAACTTCAGAAGGCAATCACTGAAAATTCTATCATCATAACACTCACCAGTTATTCGATATTTATGAAAGCATCTTGGTCAAGATTTCGTGCTTTATCTTGTTGGCTTAGAAGCCTCCTTCTCCCTTATCAGGACGGTCAGGACAGCCCTCGTTGGAAAACTTCTTCACGCCCCGCTTACAGTGAGGCTTCCTTGTTCCTAAGTGCAACGATCAGCGCTAAATTCCTTTGCACGTTACCTACAGGGGTGCTTTCCTTGTTCTGTGTGTAGCGCTCAACGCTAAACTCCTTTGCACGTTACCTACAGGGGTGCTTTCGCTTTCCCGAGTGGAGCGTCAGCATGAGAGCGAGCTGTGGCTGGTTTCTTTCTTTGATATTTATGAAATTAAAATGCAATTCGTCACTGTTGAATCCATTTCTGTGCTGAGTCCATTGATTGAGAGCTTAGCCATAACATTCACCGGTTATTCGATACATATCAGTCAGAATTGCAAGTTGTACGTTCCGTTACCTAAGAAGGCAATAACTGAAAATTGGATCATCATAACACTCATCGGTTATTCGATATTTATGAAATTATACGATTTGAGTACCCAATCCATTGATTTAGTAATTCTGAAAACCATGGGAAATGATAGAAGAAAAACCTATAAAAGAATTAATGTTTAATAGTTCTAAGGTTTTAGACGCCGTAACACACGCCGATTATACGATTTAGAGTACTCAATCCATTGATTTACTGTTTCTGAAAACCATGCAAAATGATTGATATTTATGAAATTAGAATGCAGAAGAAAAACCTGTAAAATAAATTAACGTTTAATAGTTTTAAGGGTTTCGACGACAACTCATAATTGCAGCATGTTAGAGCATCAGTATTTGCAAATCGCACACTTCTTACAAAAGTGTTATTTATGCAATTCGAATGCAATTCGTCACCGCTAATTTATGAAATTACACGATTTGAGTACACATTCCTTTGATTTACTTAGAAAGTGAAAATGACACTAAACAGGCGACACGGCGGATAAGATGTGAAGTGGACAGCAATTATGGAGCGTACTTTCCTACAGCAACAGTATCTGGAAATCACACACATCGTATAAATTATAGACATTTATGAAATTAGAAAATCTCGCTTGTTCATAAACCACACATTTCCCAATAGGTTTATAATGAGAGACTTGAGGAGAAAGGGTGTTATGTTTTCATTTCATCCAAATGATTATAGAACAAAGTTTACATTTCAGTTAGAATTCCAAGTTCTACGTTCTCTAACTAAAGGGCGATCACTGAAAATTGGATCATCATAACACACACCAGTTATTCGATATTTATGAAAGCATCTTGGTCCAGATTTCCTCCTTTAACTTATCGGCTGAGGAGCGTCCTTCTCCCTTATCAAGACAGCCCCCGTTGGGAAACTACTTCACGCTCCGCTTACAGTGAAGCTTCCTTGTTCCTAAGTGCAACGATCAGCGCTAAATTCCTTTGCACGTTACCTACAGGGGTGCTTTCCTTGTTCTGTGTGTAGCGCTCAACGCTAAACTCCTTTGCACGTTACCTACAGGGGTGCTTTCGCTTTCCCGTGTGGAGCGTCAGCATGAGAGCGAGCTGTGGCTGGTTTCTTTCTTTGATATTTATGAAATTAAAATGCAATTCGTCACTGTTGATTCCATTTCTGTGCTGAGTCCATTGATTAAGGGCTTAGCCGTAACACTCACCGGTTTTTAGATACATTTCAGTCAGAATTGCAAGTTGTACGTTCCGTAACCTAAGAAGGCAATAACTGAAAATTGGATCATCATAACACTCATCGGTTATTAGATATTTATGAAATTATACGATTTGAGTACCCAATCCATTGATTTAGTAATTCTGAAAACCATGGGAAATGATAGAAGAAAAACCTATAAAAGAATTAATGTTTAATAGTTCTAAGGTTTTAGACGCCGTAACACACGCCGATTATACGATTTAGAGTACTCAATCCATTGATTTACTGTTTCTGAAAACCATGCGAAATGATCGATATTTATGAAATTAGAAAGCAGAAGAAAAACCTGTAAAATAAATTAACGTTTAATAGGTTTAAGGGTTTTGACGACAACTCATAATTGCAGCATGTTAGAGCATCAGTATTTGCAAATCGCACACTTCTTACAAAAGTGTTATTTATGCAATTCGTCACCGCTAATTTATGAAATTAAACGATTTGAGTACACATTCCTTTGATTTACTTAGAATGTGAAAATGACACTAAACAGGCGACACGGCGGCTAAGATGTGAAGTGGACAGCAATTATGGAGCGTATTTTCCTACAGCAACAGTATCTGGAAATCACACACTTCGTATAAATTTTCGACATTTATGAAATTTGAAAATCTCGCTTGTTCATAAACCACACATTTCCCAATAGGTTTATAATGAGAGACTTGAGGAGAAAGGGTGTTACGTTTTCATTTCATCCAAATGATTATAGAACAAAGTTTACATTTCAGTTAGAATTCCAAGTTCTACGTTCTCTAACTAAAGGGCAATCACTGAAAATTGGATCATCATAACACACACCAGTTATTCGATATTTATGAAAGCATCTTGGTCAAGATTTCCTCCTTTAACTTATCGGCTGAGGAGCGTCCTTCTCCCTTATCAGGACAGCCCTCGTTGGTAAACTACTTCACGCTCCGCTTACAGTGAAGCTTCCTTGTTCCTAAGTGCAACGATCAGCGCTAAATTCCTTTGCACGTTACCTACAGGGGTGCTTTCCTTGTTCTGTGTGTAGCGCTCAACGCTAAACTCCTTTGCACGTTACCTACAGGGGTGCTTTCGCTTTCCCGTGTGGAGCGTCAGCATGAGAGCGAGCTGTGGCTGGTTTCTTTCTTTGATATTTATGAAATTAAAATGCAATTCGTCACTGTTGATTCCATATCTGTGCTGAGTCCATTGATTAAGGGCTTAGCCGTAACACTCACCGGTTATTCGATACATTTCAGTCAGAATTGCAAGTTGTACGTTCCGTAACCTAAGAAGGCTAAAACTGAAAATTGGATCATCATAACACTCATCGGTTATTCGATATTTATTAAATTATACGATTTGAGTGCACAATCCATTGATTTAGTAATTCTGAAAACCATGGAAAATGATAGAAGAAAAACCTATAAAAGAATTAATGTTTAATAGTTCTAAGGCTTTAGACGCCGTAACACACGCCGGTTATACGATTTAGAGTACTCAATCCATTGAATTACTGTTTCTGAAAACCATGCGAAATGATCGATATTTATAAAATTAGAATGCAGAAGAAAAACCTGTAAAATAATTAACGTTTAATAGTTTTAAGGGTTTTGACGACAACTCATAATTGCAGCATGTTAGAGCATCAGTATTTGCAAATCGCACACTTCTTACAAAAAATTATATTCATGAAATTAGAATGCAATTCTTCACTGCTAATTTATGAGGCCTATATGATGATGATGATGATGATGATGATGATGATGATGATGATGATGATGATGATAGTTTTAAGGTTGTAGACGACAACTCTAGCATGATACAGCAACAGTATTTGCAAAAAGCACACTTCTTACAAAATCGATATTTATGGAATTAGAATGCAGAAGAAAATCCTGTATCGCGGCATATTAACAAACCTGGAATATAATAAATTCATTGTTTAGACGGATGAGCGTAAATCATGTTTGTGCTAAGTCCATTGATTGAAAGCTTAGAACTAACACTCAACGGTTATTCGATTTGAGTAGCCAATCCATTGATTTTGTACTGATTCTGAAAACGTACACATACTGTTTCCGAAATCGATGCAAAATGATAAAGAAAAGACCTCAGAATGTTAAAATGACTTTAAAAAAAGGCGTCACAGCGGCCAAAATGTGAAGTGGACAGCAATTATGGAGCGTATCTTCCTGCAGCAACCGTAACTGCAAATCGCACACTTCGTACAGTTTTTTAATGTAGTTCTTTAAAGAAATTATAGATATTTATGAAATTAGAGTGCATTGAGTCACTGGTAATGTATATTCTCTTTCATTTGAATGCTCATTTTTCACGATCGGTCTCTTGTGAGCGCCGCAGGAGGGATGCATACTACTGAAATAATATATATGATTAGTATATATAAGTATTATAAGCAAAATCTGAAGATTTTATGTAGGCATTTATCTTCATATGGAGAGAAAATACAAAGTTAAGAAGAAAATTCAATTGTATCGTACATCTTTGGTAAAAAATGCAACAAAAATAAAACTAATAGAACTAGAACTGTTAAATTATTTTTATGTGAACCTAAATACTTACATTAGTGCATTTGGATTCTAATTAAACAAAAATAAAACTAGGTTAGATATTTTCCTTAGAAAATCAGCACTTATTATGAATAATTTCAGTATTTTCATTAATTTTTCTCGAAGTTTTGAAGTTTATTTTTGCCCTTTTGGCTACAATTTATAGTCCAGGAAATCCATAAGCATGCTCAATCAAATTTGTCACTCAAGCATTCTGTGCAAATGGACACAATGACCCTAGAAGATCTTCATTGCACTTTGCGCATCTGATCCTTGTTGATGTATACCTTTCTCGTCCACACAAGAAGCAACAGCCTACTTTATTTCCACTACACTCAACCTATCATTACTTTCATCTAAACACTGACTGACTTGAAAGTCATCTATATGACCGCCTCCTGTGAGGCAACGTTTCCTTTGCACGTTCAATTCTGAAACAGCGTTGCTCGCGCGGGCTACTATTGTAGCCCAGACGACTTCTAATGCATGTGGTGTCAGTTTGGTGCAATTGGTTCAGTTGGAATCATACCCGTCTGTTAAATTCAGCATCAACTGGCAGCTACAGAGAATCTCAATATTCCTAGCAAAAAATATACTCTGCGCTACTACAAAATAAATCACTGGGTTACACCTGTAGCCGAGGGTTAAGCTATAATTTCAGACACTAGGATTCTCAAAAATTAGTAATCCAATGGACACGCCCATAATAAAATCACAATCTAGCAGTTTGAGATAGGATGGGATGAATAGGAGGTTTGCTCTATGACTTATTCACGCGGAGCCGGTGTTCGCACCTTTTAGCTTGAACGGAGAGTCACCCTGAGGCCATATATCTTGGTGCAAGGCGTAAAGTGTTCTGGACTCCTGCATTATACATGAGCCTCCCGACACTTGACCACCCGGGTGGACTGGCAAATGAATCTCCATGACTCCTCTGCTGATAAATCCTCGGTCACAATATCCACGTTCACAAAGCACGGTCTGTGACCCGCTATAAATAGTTAGACCACCTCGAGGGCCAACACCCATGAGGTCCAGGTTTAATTCCTGGCTTTGCCATGAAATATAATTCTGGTCTGACACGGGAACATTGCGAAAATGAATCTGCCGATATCGCTGAAACTGCTTACAAGTTGGTCGAATCAAAACAGAACATCTGTAGACCATCTTGAGGTGTAGCGGCTAGCATTCTTAGCTGTCACCCTGGAGGTTCGGGTTCAATTCCCGGCTCTACTAAGAAATGTAATTCTGGTCTTAGGGCTGAAATGGGGTACACCCAGCCTCGTGTGGCAAAACTGAGTATAGATGGGTTCGATCTTCACCTCTGCCATCATGGAAGCGGTTTTCTATGGTTTCTACTCTAGGCAAATACGAGAATGGTAACTAATTTAAGGCCACGGCCGCTTCCTTCTCAAATCCTACCTCGATTATAAGTACACACACTAGTACAGACATGACGGTGACACAAGTTATCAGACAACTTCTACACACGCCCAAGTGCTCAGGGCTACATGACCAAGATGTCACAAAGTCTCTAAAGAAACAATAGCAACGTGAGTGCACTGCCTACGTCAGTGGTTCCCAACAAAAAAATTCCAAGGACCCCCTCTTCCAGTAGCTATAATGAGAAGGACCCCCACTAATTCCTAAACCTATACTATATGGTCTTTAATGCTAATGAGCTAATTTAATGTAATAGAAATGGTCTATATTTGGACCTTGCTATTTCATATCACTTAAAAAGAGCCTAATTAAGAGTTTTATTATTTTAATTGTTTTGGAAATTAAGGTTGACATTTTGTGAAAAAAGATTAAGCTTAACATTTTTTGTTCAGTCTTGCCTTTATTGTTATTGTTTAATTCTCGATTTTTGCTCAAGTTTTTTTTCAAATGTAGGTTTTTGCTGAAAAAATCCTTAAAACAATTTGGAGTTTGAATTGAAATTTTAAGAAAAAAATAAAACCTCGGAGTGTATTGCTCTTTTAAGAATATTGCAATTAAAATTGCATGAATTTAGAAAAAAAATATGGAGAAAATAAGTAAAAACTAATTTTATACGAAATTATGATTTATTTGTGGAAATACATATTATGTCCATCGGTAAACAGTTTTAATTTTCAGTTCTTAATGAGATGAGTTGAATATAATCTTTGAGTCCATTATTTCTGAAATGTTTGGTTCCAAATATGATATTTTCACTCTGAAATCCGACTGCATGTCGAGCCGATTCCTGTATTTGTTTTTCATGTAACACATTGAGGAAAATGCTTTCTAACAACGATAAGTAGTTGCAAATGGAAGGATCTTTTTCATTGCCTTATCTCCAAGTTCTTTGTAGTCTTTGCGTTCTGTTGCCCAGAAGTTTGCAATTCTTTCAACATTAAAACTGTTTTTCATTGTGCCACAGCTCGACATATCCACAAGTTGATCTTGTTCTACTTCTGTGAGGCCTTGGATTTTTTCTATTACTTGACAGCTGAAGGGATTTCGAATCCAACTATCGTCAGGATCAGGTTCAGGGAAATATTCCCTAAACGTAGTGGCTAGGCTGCGTAGATGCTCGGCTATGTTGCTCTTTATATGGTCAGGCAAACACTCCTCTGAAGACTCCAAGAATTGTTTCCAAGTAGGGAAGTTAGTAAATGACTCTTTTTCAATCCGTGCCGCCCAGATCTGACACTTTTTTACCATAGCACTAATTTTATCTTCTACTTTGAACATATCTACATTGTTCCCTTGCAAACTTAAGTTTAACACATTCAAGTGTTTAAAGACATCAGCTAAGTAGGCAGTTGAGCAAAGCCAAGAAAAGTCAGTGAGAAAATCTGCGTACTTGGTATCAAGAAGGAAGATACGAACCTCATCTCTAAGTTCAAAGAATCTTGTCAAGATCCTACCTCGAGAGAGCCATCTTACTTCCGTATGAATAAGAAGCTGTTCATGCTCAGTGCCAATTTCTTTGCATAACAAAGAAAATGATCTGGATTGCAGAGGACGAGTTTTAATGTAGTTAATGATTTGAACCACTTCGTTAAGTATCTTCTGCAAAAGTTCTGGCAATCTTTTGGCTACTAAGGCTTCACGATGAATACAACAGTGTGTCCATTTCACCTCAGGAGCTACTGCTTTGATACGAGCTTGAAGTCCCGTTTTGTTGCCAGCCATTGATTTTGCTCCATCCGTAGACAAGCCCGCACACTTTGTCCAGGAGATGTCATGTTTACTGAAAAAATCATTCAGTGCAGTAAAAATATCTTCTGATGTTGTGTGAAGTAGTTCGCACGAAAAAAGAAAATCTTCGAATATCTGGTCCTCCCACAAAAATCGTGTGAAAACCAACATTATTGATTTTTTTGATATGTCTGTGCTTTCATCCATACATATCACTCATGCAAAGCCTGACCAGCAACGTTTCTTCAATATTATTGGCCATATCAGTAATTCGTCGTTGGACAGTATTGTTAGAAAGCGGAACAGTAGGCTACCTATTAGCTTAGCAGCTGCATCACCTAACATTCTCTTGCATAAAATTATTGCTGATGGCAGTATAAGTTCTTCAGCAATTGTATGTTTTTTCCACATTTTGCGACACGTTGAGCTACCTCATAAGATGCAAGGGTTGCATTTTCATTTACGTTCACACCAGAGTGTTTAGTAATGTTTTCACGAGATCTTTTAAGTTCTCCTAATTTCTTTTTGAAAAAAATCTAATGACTTATTCTTCTGCTCTTGATGTTTTGTTTCAAGATGTCGACGGAGTTTTGCTGGCTTCATACACTCATTCGAAAGGCTTTCGTAGCAAATAACACATTGAGGTTTAGGCTGATACTCAGGTCCAGTGAAAGTGAAGCCAATTTCCAAGTAATCAGAGTTGTACTTTCTAATTTTTGCAGTAGACTTACCACTGACCTTAGATGAGTTAGGTTCAAGAGACAATGGAGAGTTGGGTTCAAGAGACACTAACAAGTTCGGTTCGAGAGTCACTGACTTATTAACTTCAACATCAAATTCGTCTTCATCCGTAGGCCTATCTCGTTTTAACGAGCCACTTTTCAACCAACGATCCATTTTTAATCACTGTACGCTTACTCTAACTTTCCGCAAAAACATAGCTTCACAAACACTAACTATTTTACGAAAACACTCTTGTAAACAACACGTTCTGTAACAGCACTAGCAATAAACTAACAATGGCCGACTGTCGTCTGAAATGCGAGTTAGCTGTGTAAGTGACTCACTTGTCGGCTGCAAACAGTGGCGTGCCCCCTCGGCACGAGCGGTAAACTACGTAGTTCAGTAGCGCTGCGCGTGGCTGGATCGCGAACCTCCACCTCTCTTCACTCTTTCAACTGTCAACCCCACGGGCTACCGGCCCAGCACTAGGCACCTGGTGGCAGCGCCAGTGACTCCGACTCTTGACACTGTTCTGAACCACTTCTGTTTGATGAGATGCTCCAAGCCGGAACTGCTCAATTGTTGGAGCAGCTCCAGCAATTCCGGCACTTTTTTACGCAAAAGTTAGTATTTTTAAGGTACTCAGAAAGCTTCAATACTGAAAATCTGTTACTGAAACAAATATATTTTACTCGAATATCTGCGGACCCCTTCGGCATGGCTTGCGGACTCCCAGGGTTCCGCGGACCACCTGTTGGGAACCACTGGTCTACGTACACCGACCTCTAGTAGCTGCTTCTCCTACCTCTCCTACCCGACCGTCTACTTCCCCTCTTGCGCATCGAGCCAGAGCTCATGCCAGAACGGCTGTGGTTTACAGCATGAAAAGTCGAAAATCCACAGCCTGCTTCCAGTCGACCGATCGGGTCAGGGAAGGAATGAATGAAACCCACATCTAGCGGCGAGGATATGGTCTGTGCCGGCTGCCGAAGCCTGTTGCACTCCCCTGGGGCAATGATTAAATGAATGACAGATGAAATGAAATGATAGTGGAGAGTGTTGCTGCAATGAAATTGTGTCAGGGAAAACCGGAGTACCCGGAGAACAACCTGTCTGCCTCCGCTTTGTCCAGCACAAATCTCACATGGAGTGACCGGGATTTGAACCACGGACCCAGCGGTAAGAGGCTGGCGTGATGCCGCCTAAGTCACGGAGGTTTAGTGTACTGTGCCCAACTCTAGGAATGGGTATTCCAAGATTCAGACACCTAGATATCAAGGGAAAGGCTACAGCCGCTTTTGAAAGTTGAGATATTTGAATATCGCGCTACATTGCTTCGAGAAGGAATTAGAAAGAATATACCGCTAAGAGCATGTCAAGTGACGTGGCGAGTAATAGCAGAGGTCGAGGCTATTTATTGATTAAATAGTTAACCATGGAGTAGAGACTTGAGACTGGGATCAGATTACTGGCACGGCCAAATGAAAGAGAATGCAATTAGTATCAAGTAAATCGGACCAGGGATACCAGAGATATGAGGATTTCCAGATATCAGCTGATGCAGCGTGACCCTGACAGTTTTGAATAAAAGCCGGCTGGCGCAGGCATCAGGAGCTCACTTCAACACAAGCACTTGCCTAGCAAGGTGCCGCTACGCTGAGCCAAGGCACATGGTTGCCGGATCTACGCAGAAGTTATTTTCAAAGTTGTGATAGTCACAAAAGTGCTGCCCTACGAAGTGGAACTTAGTAAGTTTCCGGCAAGGAGAATCACTGAGGTGATTGATTTTTTCTACAGACACTGGTAGAAATATTTTTATTTCTACATGGACATATGCTAGACTTTGTCTAGAATTAGTACTTTGTCACAGACCAGTAATAACCTAATACTTGGATATTTAAGTCCATTTCAGTCAGTTTTCATATTTGTAACTTAATAACCACTCCGATCTATCAGTACACTGAAGACCAGTCCATC
Source organism: Meconema thalassinum (assembly GCA_946902985.2). Lineage (NCBI taxonomy): Eukaryota > Metazoa > Arthropoda > Insecta > Orthoptera > Tettigoniidae > Meconema > Meconema thalassinum. Next base: position 799,289,453 of record OX336390.1, on the reverse strand, counting down.
ACGGTGGTGTTCATTAGTCAACGCAAGGGAAACTACAGGTTGCTTCGCGCATGGTAGATGGTGTGAAGCCATGCCCAGGGAACGATCTTCAGAACAGCCGTTGATTGGTTAGACTGTCAGTGTTTTCTTGTACTGAAAAAATAATAATAATAATCCACTAATAATAATAATTTTCATAATTTTTCTAAATAATTCTTGGATATTATATTTTATAATAATCATATGTATTGAGAGAGAGCCTATGAAGTAGTTTAATCATTTCTAGTTTGGAACAGGAGATTTTCCGAAGGAGAGTGGTTAGCGCAAGCCCGCATTCAACCAACATTTCAGTTCTGGTTGAACAGTTGATATTTGCAATGAGCAAAGTATATTTTTCAGATAACACGGAGAGGCATGAAACGGGAAGCAAATGATATTTGTATCAAATAGGATATTTTTGTATTTATATAAAATCATGACGTAAATACACTCGAAAGTGAAATAAAGATTTTCATAAGTATGGTAAATTCACGGGTTGAACTGAATGGTAAAATAAAATAAACTTGTAAGTTTATTAATCTTCCAGTGTTGATAACAAGCAGAGGCTTGATTTATTTTATAAATTTTGGGAAGAAAATTTATGTGTGTGGAGTAGTTGAAATGCCATTCCCAGGTGCGCATGTTTAAGTCGTAGGAATGAAGAGGTTTTTTCGAGCATCACTCAAATAGCAGGTTCGATGGCTCAGGTTTATAGAAGGAGTATTGGAACTACACATTTCGTCGTATGAATGACCCGAAGGTTATTTCTTGAAACCATCAGTTCTTATTTCAACCTTGTTTACGAATTCCATTTAAGACTTTGATTTTGCTAGAACCCGGATTTGTCATGATTGTATTTTATTCTTCTTCAGAGGAAGACCTTTGCCGTTGTTGTTGTAATATTGTGTTCTTACACAAATAATAGAATGGGCCACTGCCAATTAAAAATAATTCTTTAACCACGAATAATTTGAAGGATATTTTCAATCCTAGTGCCATGAACTAAATGAATTTATTATAAAGCTAAAATTCTTATTTCCGCATTCTGTCGAAGAATTGCAAGTTGTGAAAATTACTAAAATGGCCATGAATATAAATATTTTTATAATAATGATTCCAAGTGGAAAATCAAATAGTTGAATGGTTCAACAATTTATTGATCAAGTTGATGATTCAGAAATCATATATTTTGTTAGAAACTTGAAGTTCATAATCGAGTCACTTCTCGAATGTTTAATGTCAGAAGAACAATTAATTTTGTTGTGCTTCGCACAGTTCTTCGATGCTATGCTCAAGGTCAAATACTTTTCAGATGTTATTAATATGTGTAAATAATTTGTGTTGATTCAGAATAATAATATTTTTCGACAATATATTTTTTGAAACTGGAAAAATAAGTGAAAGTTAAAAATTCTATGAACATTTATTCTACGAGTGTTAATATTATGTAAAAATTCAAACAGTGATCTACGATATTTCCAGTAGAGACAATTAAATTTGAACTGGATGTAATCATAAATAATTTGGGAACACAGTCTACAGGACTATTAATCAGACTTGTGTTTCCAAAAAAATAATTGTCAAATGTGTTTGGAAAATTTCTGTATATTGTGTAAATAAGAGTGTGGGTCGCCACACGTGAGTGATGCTGCTTTGAGCATTTTTGCAGTCAATTTTAAATTCAAAATAAACTGAGATAATTTTACGTGATGTGTTATACCCAGTTGAATCTCCTTCTATCCTTATTGTTGCATTGAGCCAAAAATCAGTAAAGCATTTTTTTTATTTGATGTCGTTTTTGCGATTAGCTTTAACCCATCTGGCGCTCCGGGATATTTTGACTCTCGTGCTGACTGATTATTGGTAAAATGCATATGTGGTCGTGCGGACTCCGGTCTAAACGGGCACATAAAATAAGATAGAGAGAGAAATGGCTTCGAACGTGGGTCTCGAGTTAGACATGGTCAATCGCATGCCGATTTAAATTGTGATAATTTTTATATAAATATTTTGGGAGTTGAGAGATGTCTGGTTTGGATGAATAAATTAGTAGGAAACCCAATTAGTGGGGAAAATTAAAATTTTAACTTGGTTAATAATTAGAATGGGTTTGATTATTTTTGATAATGGCTTAACCATTAGGGCGTCAAGTAAATTCAGTAGTAGACGTTCGATGACTGGACATACGCATTATTAGAATCCAGGTGGAGGATATTTGAGAACTTGCATATTTTTCTTGTGATATTGTGGTAAATGTAATTCGTAAAAGTAGAGAATTTTGTTTTTCCATCACGTCGACATTAGGACAAATCTCATTTTATTAGAGTGTTCCAATTAGCTATTCATATTTCTTGTTCTAGTTATAAGCTTGTGTTTGCCAATATTGTATACCCCTAAGTTTTGAATAAGAATTGAAAATTATGGAAGAAATGATGAGGATGATGAGGAGTTTGGAGGAGAGTTCAAAAGAAGCTGGACTGCGTGTAGCAGCCATTATGAAAGAAAATACTGAGACTTTGGAAAGGAAACTTAAAGAAAATTCTGATAAACTTAAAGAAAGTTTAAACGATAAACTTAAAGAAAATTCTGATTCTTTAGAAAATAAAATTAAAGAAAATTCTGATTCTTTAGAAAATAAACTTAAAGAAAGTTTAAACGATAAACTTAAAGAAAATTCTGATTCTTTAGAATATAAACTTAAAGAAAATTCTGATTCTTTAGAAAATAAACTTAAAGAAAGTTCTGATTCTTTAGAAAATAAACCTAAAGAAAATTCTGATTCTTTAGAAAGCAGGTTAAAAGGTAACTTGAAAGAAAATTTAAATAGTAAATTTAATTCTATGGAGAGTAAATTTAAAGAGAATTCCGAAATTTTGAAAATGACACTTGAGAATAAAATGAATAAATTATGCGAAAAAACACATGAGCTCGAAACTTCATTAGCCACTAACGCAAGTTTAATGGACGATAAATTTCGTGATGCCGATCTTCGATCTCAAAGCTTAGCTGATAGGATAGAACATGGTCTTAGGAAAGTTGGTGAAGACATGATCAACCTAGAAGTCAGAGTGAAGAAGGAGAGTAATGAGATGGGAATTCTAGTTGTTCAACGGTTGACGGAACAATTCAAAGAACTTGTAATGGGAGAAATAAGAGAAGGTGTGATTAATGAGTTACAAACTGAAATTAAAACCACAGTTGTCAATGAAATTAAAGACACACTCAAGCTGGAGAACCAAGAGGGAATCAAGGAGATTAGGGAATCTTTGTCATCCCATATTCAAGTAATTTCCAAAGATATCCAAGCAACTCAGAAGGACATATCAGATATGACAGGGTCATTGAAAAGTCATGAGGCTGTTATGAACCAGATATCCACTGATGTCAAGGAGAATTGTAAAGAAACTGAAGCAATTAAGAAAATGGCAGAAGGAAACCATAAGGAACTTGAGGCTATGAAAACTCAAATCAAGGACGAGAAACAGTCTGACCATCTGTTGAAAATGCCAAATGTAAGGGGAAAAGAACAGATACAGATAAATCTAGGAGCAGCTAGAGAAACGGATAGTCAAAGACAGGATGAGGTCAGGACAGTATTTCAATCCAACCCCATAACTGTATTCAAGAATGTAGAAGATAAGCCGTCTAAATTTTCAGGGCGAGATTCTGTGACACCCGTGGAATTTTTGAGAGAAGCAGGGGATTACCTGAAAGATTCCAAGATCCCTAAAGAAAGACAGATCCGAGTGATAGGGAAATTTTTGGAAGGTCCTGCACTTCTTTGGTTTAGAGCTTTTAGATCCACTCTAACCACTTTTGAGGAGTGTTCTCGTGGGTTATTGAAAAAGTTTTGGTCCCCGGAAACCCAACAGCAAGTCAGAGCAGAATTATATTCGAAGAGATTCTCGACGTCACAACCCACTCGATACTCTACGTACTTTTCTGGACAGCTTTCTAAACTGCAACATTTAGATCCGCCGATGCCAGATAACGAATTAATTACTGCATTAATACGTCAGTTTCCAGCAGACGTCCATAGGACTTTGATCGCTGCTGATATCTATAATATGGAGCAATTTGACGAGGTATTACAGAAGCTGGATCATACGAACGCTCAATTCTTCCATCAGAAGGGAGGAAAGAATAACAACGCTGTGTACGCTGTTATGGCTGATAGTTGTTCTCAAACACCTCGAGAGATTCGAGAGGGGCGAGAAGAGAAAACGCCGAGGGAAGATCCCAATAAAAGAGGATGGAATCAGTACAGTAACAGATACAGTTACAAGCCTTATGCGAGACCAGATGGTGGAAATCGATATAATACTCGATGGAGAAGGCCCAGGGATAACCAAGGAAGGTACCAGGAAAGAAGATACTATGGTAGAAACAACTACAATAACAGAGGGAATGTGGATACTCGTCAGTCCAATGAAGAGTTCAACAAGGAGACGAGGAAAAATTTGGAAGCAAGACACCAAGATAACTTGCAGTTTTTGGAGCAGAGGCCCAATGAACCAGGTCCATCGAGAACACAACAATCCCGGGGGAATGGAAACGAAAAAAAAAAACTTCGAATTCACAGTAGAAGATAGAATTTTGAACACTTTCACTTCCAGAATTATTAAATGGCAAGCAGAGGATGATGACTTAATTCAACAGAATGATGAACGGAAAGAAATGGGTACAAGAATTAGAATGCCAATCATATCATGCGAAGTATTCGGTATGCCTGTCGATACTTTGATTGATACTGGGGCTATGCTTTGTCTGGTGAGTGAGAAGCTTTATATTCTGTGGAAGCTCAAAGAGAATTTAGAGGAGATTCCAGTATGAGGAATTAAGATCCAAGGAATAATACCCAACAAAATATCTCTGTGTAAAACACAATTATACTTATGTATTACGATTGGAGGACATGATTTCCGACATGTGTTTGTAGTAATGAAGGACATGGCTTTTGACATGATATTGGGAGCGGATTTCATTCAGAAATATCAAGCAGTGATAGACATGAAGACAGAGACGATCAGATTCAAGAATACCGAAGAGATTAACTTCGAGGGAAAAGAAGAGGAAGACATCGAGGGAGATGCTCAATGGTCTCTGATTTTTCATGAAGCTGAAGGAAGAGAAGTCTACACTGAGGAGGAGTCCCCAGAGCTAGGGAAAATTTTGGAAGAGTATCACGATATTTTTGATATTAAACCTGGTGAAATTGAAGATTTTGAATATCGTATTGTGGAAGTAAACAACAATGGAAGCTATGAAATCGCCAATACACGAACTGGTAACATCGTGGGAACTTATAATGCATCAAATTTGAAGATTTATTATTCAAGAACCAGATGATTTAATGTGTAGATAGGAAAAATAAAAATTTTTCAATTTTTATTTTTTGCTAGGTGTGGGGTGGATGTGCCCAACTCTAGGAATGGGTATTCCAAGATTCAGACACCTAGATATCAAGGGAAAGGCTACAGCCGCTTTTGAAAGTTGAGATATTTGAATATCGCGCTACATTGCTTCGAGAAGGAATTAGAAAGAATATACCGCTAAGAACATGTCAAGTGACGTAGCGAGTAATAGCAGAGGTCGAGGCTATTTATTGATTAAATAGTTAACCATGGAGTAGAGACTTGAGACTGGGATCAGATTACTGGCACGGCCAAATGAAAGAGAATGCAATTAGTATCAAGTAAATCGGACCAGGGATACCAGAGATATGAGGATTTCCAGATATCAGCTGATGCTGCGTGACCCTGACAGTTTTGAATAAAAGCCGGCTGGCGCAGGCATCAGGAGCTCACTTCAACACAAGCACTTGCCTAGCAAGGTGCCGCTACGCTGAGCCAAGGCACATGGTTGCCGGATCTACGCAGAAGTTATTTTCAAAGTTGTGATAGTCACAAAAGTGCTGCGCTACGAAGTGGAACTTAGTAAGTTTCCGGCAAGGAGAATCACTGAGGTGATTGATTTTTTCTACAGACACTGGTAGAAATATTTTTATTTCTACATGGACATATGCTAGACATTGTCTAGAATTAGTACTTTGTCACAGACGAGTAATAACCTAATACTTGGATATTTAAGTCCATTTCAGTCAGTTTTCATATTTGTAACTTAATAACCACTCCGATCTATCAGTACACTGAAGACCAGTCTATCACGGTGGTGTTCATTAGTCAACGCAAGGGAAACTACAGGTTGCTTCGCGCATGGTAGATGGTGTGAAGCCATGCCCAGGGAACGATATTCAGAACAGCCGTTGATTGCTTAGACTGTCAGTGTTTTCTTGTATTGAAAAGATTACCGTGAGTTATGTTACAACTGACATATCTAAGAATAGATCACTTAGATCTGACCCCATTAAAGCAAACTGTTATGGAGTTAACAGAAACCAATATTAAAATGAATAAACAGTTACTTCAAACGTCAAGAGATACTACCACTATGTCTTACTAGACGGATTGTGGGTATATAATGGCGGCCGATACAAGGATTATACATGCTTGTCCGATAGGGCATGTCTATGGATAAATCTGGTACAGACCAGGTTTACTACGCTTCAAGACCATCAAGAAATGTAAGCCACATTTGAATTATATTATGCCTAGCTAATTGGAACAAACTATTTTTCTGCAGATGACCAACACATTTATTTTTCTTCGTATTTAAATCTTGCAATGATTTACGCAAGACTTGTTAGAGTTATTCTGAGGATTTTCAGCACTCAGAACAGTTTAGGATCGATGACCAAGCATTTCGAGCATTTATTTGAATATTTCATATTTTAGGGAAATCACGGAAAACCGTCGATGTAAAGGTTGAGTTAATAATTATTTTTGTTGAGGAATGGATATTTTTTTCCATATTCGAAGATTCGAACATGTGGATTCTCACATAATGAGATGATAATTAAACACATTTAAAATGATATAACTAATAATAATAATAATAATAATCCACTAATAATAATAATTTTCATAATTTTTCTAAATAATTCTTGGATATTATATTTTATAATAATCATATGTATTGAGAGAGAGCCTATGAAGTAGTTTAATCATTTCTAGTTTGGAACAGGAGATTTTTCGAAGGAGAGTGGTTAGCGCAAGCCCGCATTCAACCAACATTTCAGTTCTGGTTGAACAGTTGATATTTGCAATGAGCAAAGTATATTTTTCAGATAACACGGAGAGGCATGAAACGGGAAGCAAATGATATTTGTATCAAATAGGATATTTTTGTATTTATATAAAATCATGACGTAAATACACTCGAAAGTGAAATAAAGATTTTCATAAGTATGGTAAATTCACGGGTTGAACTGAATGGTAAAATAAAATAAACTTGTAAGTTTATTAATCTTCCAGTGTTGATAACAAGCAGAGGCTTGATTTATTGTATTAATTTTGGGAAGAAAATTTATGTGTGTGGAGTAGTTGAAATGCCATTCCCAGGTGCGCATGTTAAGTCGCAGGAATGAAGAGGTTTTTTCGAGCATCAATCAAATAGCAGGTTCGATGGCTCGGGTTTATAGTAGGAGTATTGGAACTACACATTTCGTCGGATGAATGACCCGAAGGTTATTTCTTTGAAACCATCAGTTCTTATTTCAACCTTGTTTACGAATTCCATTTAAGACTTTGATTTTGCTAGAACCCGGATTTGTCATGATTGTATTTTATTCTTCAGAGGAAGACCTTTGCCGTTGTTGTTGTAATATTGTGTTCTTACACAAATAATAGAATGGGCCACTGCCAATTAAAAATAATTCTTTAACCACGAATAATTTGAAGGATATTTTCAATCCTAGTGCCATGAACTAAATGAATTTATTATAAAGCTAAAATTCTTATTTCCGCATTCTGTCGAAGAATTGCAAGTTGTGAAAATTACTAAAATGGCCATGAATATAAATATTTTTATAATAATGATTCCAAGTGGAAAATCAAATAGTTGAATGGTTCAACAATTTATTGATCAAGTTGATGATTCAGAAATCATATATTTTGTTAGAAACTTGAAGTTCATAATCGAGTCACTTCTCGAATGTTTAATGTCAGAAGAACAATTAATTTTGTTGTGCTTCGCACAGTTCTTCGATGCTATGCTCAAGGTCAAATACTTTTCAGATGTTATTAATATGTGTAAATAATTTGTGTTGATTCAGAATAATAATATTTTTCGACAATATATTTTTTGAAACTGGAAAAATAAGTGAAAGTTAAAAATTCTATGAACATTTATTCTACGAGTGTTAATATTATGTAAAAATTCAAACAGTGATCTACGATATTTCCAGTAGAGACAATTAAATTTGAACTGGATGTAATCATAAATAATTTGGGAACACAGTCTACAGGACTATTAATCAGACTTGTGTTTCCAAAAAAATAATTGTCAAATGTGTTTGGAAAATTTCTGTATATTGTGTAAATAAGAGTGTGGGTCGCCACACGTGAGTGATGCTGCTTTGAGCATTTTTGCAGTCAATTTTAAATTCAAAATAAACTGAGATAATTTTACGTGATGTGTTATACCCAGTTGAATCTCCTTCTATCCTTATTGTTGCATTGAGCCAAAAATCAGTAAAGCATTTTTTTTATTTGATGTCGTTTTTGCGATTAGCTTTAACCCATCTGGCGCTCCGGGATATTTTGACTCTCGTGCTGACTGATTATTGGTAAAATGCATATGTGGTCGTGCGGACTCCGGTCTAAATGGGCACAGTACAGCATGATGAATGAATTTCAAGTCTGAAAACAGTAACAGATCATTGTGATTTAATGAAGAAAGGATTCATATTAAAAGGGCCCCCATATGAAGACCGCCCTGGGACCCGGAGTTGTATTTACTTACGCATAGAAAAAGGTTGAATCTGGCCCTAAGTTCAGACCTACTGATAATACACCTACAACCTCTCTCATAGAGACAAATCGTAATTAAATCATTTCTACCCATCTACTGTACATTAGTTAGATGTTAGTGGTAGTATGTAATAATAGAAAACAGCACCACATAGAAGGGTAGTTACAAGTGCATAACAGTGAACTTCTATTGTACAGTACGTCAGAACTACCTAGTTAAATTAAAGTTACGTGCTTTTTTCATTCATAATGCTCTCATAGACTTTCTATAGTGCTTAGATTGTAATACACGTATTATAATATGAGTTCCTCTTATATACCGTATAAGTCGTTTTCAAGTTTTAGGTAAGTATAAACATTTATATGTCTCACGCACTAAATTAAAAATATAAACTTCTATTTCACAGTTTTGAAATACTACTTACTGTAGCTATTATTATTCCCTATAGCAACATATGGAATTGACTTAATCTGGGAAAACTCAGTATCGGTGACTTAAACCAGCTGGAAAAAGTAAAGACACGTTTCATGAAAAGTGTCCTAGGTGTGGGGATAACATCACCATCAAGCTGTTGAGGGCAGGGGCGTACATAAGGGGGGAGCTGTGGGGATTCCAACCCCCCCCCCCTTCCTCCCAAAAAAAATCCAATAAAAATTAGGAGTTTTGGCCAAAGCATAAAATAATTGTACATTTGGTTGCACCCTAATCTTAACTTATTGGCTAAGTTATAAACAATATTAAGATAGAAATTAGACTAACTCGTGGTATAGTGGCTAGCATTCTTGGCTGCCGCCCCGGAGGTCTGAATTCGATTCCCGGCTCTGACAGGAAATTTTAATTCTGGTCTGAGGGCTGGAACGGGGTACACTCAGCCTCGTGAGGCAAAACTGAGAAGAGGAGGGTTCGATTCCTACCTCAGCCTTCCTAGAAGTGGCTTCCCACGGTTTCCCATGTCTACCCCAGGTGAATGCCGGGATAGTACCTAAATTAAGGCCATGCTCGCCCTCTACCCAAATCCTAGCCCCAGTCACAAATGCACACACCAGTACAGCCATCACAATCGCACAGGTTATCAGACACACGCACACACCGAAATTCATGGAGCTTCATGAGCAAGTTGTAGCAAAGTTCCTAAATAATCAACAGCAACAACAACTCTATGCTGTAATGCAAAGAAAAATAGCCTGGTTAGGAATTACACAGTTGGGCAGTTGGTGATCGCTGATAAAAGTGATTTAAAAGTCAATTTATCACAAGTGACAAATGCAGTGCCTACTCGACTCTGCACAGTGAGCCAGCTATGACATGGGGCAGAACAGCCGGGAATATTTTAAGAGCAAAATGCAACTTTTTCAGCAGTGATGTGCAGCAGACAGGAGCGATGTAGCGAACTATGCAAACCGCGTTTGAAAATTAATTAAAATGAATGACAGGATGTTGAACAACTGTTTATGAGGCTTGTCGATTTCCAATAGTTTCCTGTAACTGAATTCATGGCAAATATTAAACAAACTAATACATTGCATAATGTCAAATCGTGTGTATTTATTGCTGATTTGTGTGCGGGATCAACTCTAATCTCTCCTGTCCAGCAATTGAGGACGGAAACATAAATACATGCGAACACTACACAATATAAACTTTCCTTAATTTCTCTTGTTTGTGTAGCATTTTTGTCAGATGAATAGATTTTCTCCTTCAAGTTATGGTTGATGATTCCTCAGTTTAGGGGCTGCGACAACGCAGTCATGTAGCCCCGTGTACTTTGGGTGTGTGTAGAATCTGTCTGATAAACGGTGTTAATTGTGATGGCTGTATTAGTGTGTGTACCTGATTTAATTCAAGTAAGGACTGCAGACATTGAATTTTTTCAAGTATTTCCTACCCTTGCCGCAAAACGCCAGCGTCAACGACCAACTAGTTCAGAACTTGGTTACCAGATGCCACCGCAGTCGGCTCTTGACAACGACCGTAGGAACCTAAGAATGTTAGTCAATTGTTTAGCCTATATAATTTAGCTTCACACAGGAGTAATAAGTGGAAAGTTCTCTAAAATGCCATAAATGTATGACATGGGGCCGCCGGCTTTACTTACCCTCCGAAGGAAGGCATACTGAGGGATTTTTTAACGTTCTTAAAAAATCCGACGCCTTCGGCCGGGTTTGAACCCTCAAACTATCAAGTTATTGTTTCTGGAAGTAGGCCTATAATGAAAATTAATGATGATACCTGTTAATACTATTACTGTATGTTTTTTTTAATGTAATATGTTTTCGACCCATCAGCAAGGGTTGTTTCCTCTAATCTGATTTACATAGGTTATCAGTAGGGACCAGAATCTTAGGGTTTTACCTTTCTTTTTCCTTACTTCTAAATACAAAATACTTTCATACTTTTCAGAATCACACTGAATTCTGTAGTACCTAAAAAAAACAAATGATATGCGAGTGCCTAAAAAAGCCTAATTGCAGTTTTGGTATATTTGAATTTTTAGTCCATGTTTTTTTTTTTTTTTTTTTTTTTTAAGTAAACCTGGAGATAGTGTTTATTCCTAGCTCTAGCTGATTGAGAGAAATCCTACCTGTCAAAAAATTCAAATACTTTCAGCACTTTTCAGCTTATAACTTATTTTTTGGTTATTTACCGTCAGGAAAGTGGGAATAAATCTCTTATTATTACCAAGAATCCTATATTCTAATTAAACAAAATTAATTACTTAGAGTGTTAAAATCCCCTCTGACATCCTTGGTTTTATTGAATTTGAATAATTAACATATTTAAGGAAAGCAAATATGCTAAAAGTGTGAAGTTCTCGGTGATAATTTGATGTAAAATATTTACACTGTCATTGTAATCAGACTTTCTACTAGGCGGCATCGGTGGCGTAGTTGGTAGCATGCTGAGCTTCTATGCCCAAGATCGCGGGTTCAAACCCGGCCGAAGTCGTTGGATTTTTAAGAGCGTTAAACTCCTTCAGTATGCCTTCCTTCGGAGGGGAAGTAAAGCCAGCGGTCCTATGTCATAGATTTATGCCATGTAAAAGAACCTTGCACTAATTAAACTTGTGTGAAGCTAAGTTTGCAGGTTAGATTTCGTTGAAATGCTCTATAAAAGTTCCAACGTTCACCACTAGGTGTCAGTGACATCTGGAAGCGAAAGTTGGAACTACTTGAAATTGAACGGAACTTGTAGCTCACCCCATGGGTGTCCGCATTAAAGCAGCTACAGCCTCTGGTGAGCCGAACATGTCCTCGGACACTCCTGGCACTAAAAGCCATACGCTAAATAAATAAATAAATAATTAATTAAATAAATAATAATAATAATAAACTGAGTTAATACGTATGCTAGCTCATTATTCAATATAGTTCATGTTTATGCTTCATATTCTGGAAGTATAGCCCACGCCACCTTAAATATGATATTAAATAAACGACAATAACAACTTTTAGGTCGGTCACTCTTTGATATAAACGTACCTAGAGATAAGGCGCCTCAGACAATGTAACCTTATAGTTTGTCCCCCACCATTGCAAACATAGTGAATTATAGTGTAATTTCGTACATTAGGTTGAATCAGTGTTGCATTCATTGCTGCCAGACATGTTGTACCTGGGATATTTTGAAAATCAATATTTCTTTTTTTTTTTTATTGTTATATTTTCAAAACTAACCATTCAATTCAGTCCAAATTTTGGGATATTCTTCATTTTACTCACAACAACTCACTCCTAAAATGTTATGTAAATTCGATAGTAATTACACAAAATAGAAAACTCAGCAGGGTCCCCCCTTAGGAGTTACAGCGTCTACCTGCAGCTCAACTCCAGTCAAGGATCATGGAACTATTAGATCGATCACTCGTGTATATAAATATGTCTAGAGATACGGCCGCATCAGGCTATGTTGCGTTCTGGCAATTCTGCCAACATAAAGAGAATTTAAGAGCGAGTCTATATAAAGTCACGTGACATAACCTTGGCAGTCATCCGGCACACCCGCCCATTACCTCGTCTTCACTATGCACATCCGCTGCGCAATGAGACATTGCACACTTCATTCGCATTGGTCACTAACGTATGTAGGCTCGCTATGCTTGGAGAGACAATTGCACATGCAGATATTATCGGTCTAGAAGAAATGGCCCACTTATATGTAGAAATGAAATGATTACCTCAGAACACGGAGACATGGAGGGCTGCATCAAACCAGTCAAATGACTGAAGACTCAAACAAGAACACAACTAACCGAAAGTTACTATTATGTTTCAACTTGAGATCAAATTACCCTAGAATTGCCCTGAAGTTGTGGTTGCTCTAAAACTGCCATGTGCGATGAATTAGAGTAATTACCCTAAAAGTGGCAACACTGATTATATGCCTAGTCTCTTTAGATGAATTATTAATTATCTCACACATAAAATATTACTAATTAAAGTGCATACACAAGAGGACTTGAAATGCGTTAATGTAAGGCTAATAATCTTACTTTTTCTGTGGCACATAAAAGTCGAAAAGAAAAAAGTTCTGTTGCTCCTAACGATGTTACACATAACATGAAAGTAGCGAAAGATGAAAGGTTGCTCTTATTATAAGCGACATGCTGGAACTCCTGTTGCCTTAAGGTGGAGACTGGAAACATTACTTCACTGTTTGAGTTAACGAGCTTTCACTGCAGGCTAACACATTGCATTCCCCACTTACTGTGCACATCGCATAAAATAGCACTCCAGTATCACCATACCTACCTCATTTATTTATTTATTTATTTATTTATATAAGAAGCCTCCGTGGATTAGGCGGCAGCACGCCGGCCTCTCACCGCTGGCTCCGTGGTTCAAATCCGGTCACTACATATGAGATCTGTGCTGGACAAAACGGAGGCAGACAGGTTTTTTTCCGGGTACTCCGGTTTTCCCTGTCAAAAATATCATTTCAGCTACACTCTCAACTATCATTTCATCTGTCTTTCATTTAATCATTCCCTCAGAGGAGTGCGACAGGCTTCGGCAACCGGTACAGTTCATATCCTCGCCGCTAGATGGGGGCTTCATTCATTCCATATCCTGACCCGGTCGGTCGACTGGAAGCAGGCTGTGGATTTTCATATTTCATTTATATATTTATTAAGTTAATGTCTCAGATAGTGGTGAAGTCATGTTCTTGATTCAATTAGGAGCTTTGTGACATCGAGGTCATATTGCCATGTATATTAGGTTGTACGTATAATATAAAGGCTTTGTCCTATAACCTGTGATATTGGGGTGTCTGTAGTTTTAAATTGAGATTGTCCAGCCACTCCATAGTCATTGTAGAGACTTTCACAAAGTCTTACTTTACCCGTCTCGTTGCATAGTAGCTAGCATTCTCGGCTGTCACCGGGTTCGATTTCCGACTCTGCCAAGAAATTTAATTCTGGTCTGAGGATTGGAACGGGGTAGACTCAGCCTCGTGAGGCAAAACTGAGAAGAGGCGGGTTCGATTCTTACCTCAGCCATCCTAGGAGTGGTTTTCCATTTCAACTCCAAGCAAATACCGGGATGGCTCCTAACTTTAGGCCACGGCCACCTCCTTCCCAATCCTCAGCTGAATTACAAATACATAAACAAATACAGTCATCACAATAACACAGGCTATCAGACAATTTTCACACACACGCAACTACACGGGGCTACATGATTACGATGTCATAAAGCCCCTCAATAAATCAACAAAATGTATGCTATCTTCCAGAGCAACCTGGTTTTTATTGGGCCTCTCCTTCAATGATGGGTGCACCACTGCCTAAGTTAAAACTACGAACGCCTAGCGGCGTATGCGAGCGCGTTAACCCTTTATACTAGGATAGTGGTCTATATATATACCAGCAACTATAAAAAGAGTTCGTAGACTATATTCAAAGGTGCTAATAGTTGGAACATTTCTTGTATTGTAGATGTAATATTTCTGGAAGGCTAATATTATATCTGTGTCCTTGAACTATGCTGCTGGATAAAAGAAAACTAGTAAATATAACCAAAAATGTTAAAATTAAACAATAAAATAAAACATAAATATACAAATTAAAATAAAACACACTAAAAGTTAAAATGAAGATTATAAAATTATAAATAATGAATAAAGAAAGTTTTTAAAATTTATTTTAATAAAATTAATAATATTGAATAATAACTAAAATGAAAATTAAAATTATAATGAATAAAATAAAAATCAGAGCTGAAATAAAAATGTTAATAAAAACAATTGAAATATAAATCAGAAAAATTTAGTCTGCCCAATAAAGGGTTAATTCGCTCACCACTGCAGCAAGTCTGGAGATTGGTGGTTCGAATCCTAGTGCTAATAGCGAATAACCTGAGTGAGGGTTTTCCCAGATCTTTCCACAGTCCCTCCGGGAAAATGCCGACATAGTACATTATTGCAGGTCCCATAGCACTTACCCCATTTCTGACGCTAATAATTACAGTTACACTCATAATCACCACATATACACAAGCTATCAGACAAATTGAACACACACCCAAGTACCCGGGACTGATGACTAAGATATCCCAAGCCCCTAAAAATAAATCAACAACAAATAACAAGACTACGGCCGCCCCCTTGCATATCCTAGCCTCATTCACAAGTACAGAGTACCAGTACTGACACTACAGTCATATTGTCACTAATCAAAATTAAAAAATCCCTCTCGGCACGCCGGAAGGTGGAGCTAGATTTTAACAAAGAAGAATGTTTCGAATTCTCTAAATTTGTCAATTGTTGTGTACCTACAAAAGTTCCAAATGTTTAGTATACGAGAAGCTCCATATCCTTTTAATTCCGTAAATATTTTCTGCACCGCCCTATTAAAATAAACATATTCTTGGCGTGCCTCCTAGCTGCATCACTGGAACCAACTAGAAAAGAAAGGAGTACGCAGTGGAAATGGATGTTAATTTCTGACCTGTGCTGGGCCCGTACTTGCAGGCCAGATGTGCCGAGCGACTCCAGACTCCGTGAAGGTGGTCCCACGACGAGTGGTAGGAATACCCTCCTGGTGCTAGACAGCTAGAATAAGTTAGGCCTAGGTTTGAAGAGAGAGAGAGAGAGCGAGCAGCCCGATCGCCAAACACTACTAAATGAGACACATGGGTAAAGAAATGGAAATTTAATTATAGTGAAATCGAACACACAAAAAAAAACCGGCCAGAATAACACACTCAAAGAAAAGAGTACCCTAGGGGTCAAATACAGTCACTTTCAAACGGGAAGGATGATTATAAACAATAAATAACTTACAATAATAAATAACGGAAACAAATAAAATAAATACCTGTGCCACTTCCAATAAAAATGATGTAAAAAGGGAGGAGGTAATTGACCAAAAGGCAATTGAGCCGGTCGCTGGTCAACAACAATCACTTCTCAGCCTAGAGATGGATGGTTGTCATGACGACCATAAATAACAAGCATAGCAAAGATAAAACAAGAGGCTGTGTGCGTGTCGCAGAGGCTGTGGCGAGCAATGGGGATGCGATCGAGCTGGCAGTCCCCAGAGAAAAGAAATGCAAAAACCAAAGATACTACAAGGAGAAACAAATGACGTCAAGTGTCCGTGAAATATATCATGATACATACACGCAATCAAACACACAAAATGCCAGCCGTCGATGCAGTAATAAAACACAAAGCAACTCGTGCTTGTAGGTAGTCTAGCAAAACATGCTAAACCTATAAGGTCCCCAACTTACGTTCCGAGTTCGAGCTGAATACGGTAAGGCCTACTTAAAGTTACCGCCGTGATTCAGTTGCACGAAGCATGGAATGAAGGGAATACATAAGGGCTAAAATATATGGTGTCATGCCTCGTGTTGGGAGAATGGTCGAAACGCCAACGTCCACAAACAACGGGAGACCCATTGAAGATATGCCCAAATCAAAACAACTTCAATGCACCTGACAGCAAGAAAAACATACACTCACAAAATCACTCCCAGATATATTTCACGGCACAAATAAAAGGTTAAACGAAGACTCAAACAAAATAAAACAGGAGACCGCCATTTCGATTGGTTCCACAGCAAATCCAAGCACACGACGAAGATCAAAAAGAAAAGGTTAAATTTAGGAAATGAGCATAGTGGACACAAGGTTAGATGTGTTACTTACATGAGTAAATGGAAGGCTTCGGCATAATAACAATGTTAAATAAAAAGGAAAAACATTACATTTTAAATAATAAGGCGGAGAGCCTCAAGGCACGTCCGGACAGAACGTATCTCACATGGCGACTGAGTCTACCGGGACGGCCGCCAAAGAAAATAAAGAAATGAGAGATGTTAAACATGGCTCAGGATCCACACCACCCCCCAAGAGAAAAATTATTTATAATAATAAAAGATTTTTCTTTTTACATCACTAAGCACCACCGCTTTGAAATCAATCATGTCCCAAGTGTTCCAAAATACACAACATCCTTATCACTCAGGTGGTTTGTCAACAACTATAACAGTACACAAAATATGAGGGGGGAGGGTGATCGATATAACAATCACTCGATCAATTGAGCCATATCAGAAAGAATACAGTTATAAAATGAAGTAATATATAAAAATAATCAGATCGCTTCGGCGATCGCAATATCAGGACAGAACTCCTTCGGGGTCCCCAAAGGCGCGCGTTCCTTTGACGATCCCTGGGCTTGTCATAATGGTATTACGGTTCGCCTGCGCGTTACAATGACAAGAAAAGTAGATAGAGACACGGACGAAAATCATAAACAAAAGACTTTCGCCCTTTGACGCCGAAGTCTGCCATTCTCCTTATACCCATCATGAAAGTGACGTATTAAAATAACAAAGAAGCGATATAATGTGTCCATTATTTATAGAATATAAATTCTCTACTGGCCGAATTCGCAAAAATACATATTTTTACAATAAATATTAAGTTACACAGAGTATGTAGGCCTATTTCTTCTTGTATTATTTTCTTTCTTGAGCTCGTAAATTTGTACTTGACTCTGCCTCGGTCAAAATTGGTTCAATAATAGGCAGGTCAAGGAGACGCCATATGAATACTAGCTTCCTTGGATAACATAAGCAAATTATGATTGGCTAACCTACGCAGAAAAAGGACAACATTAATCACAGCAAATAAGAAGGTTACACAATAAATGGTTTCAATTGAGATATGTGAGCTCTGGATACGTCGGTGGGATTCTCCTTGGAGATCAATTCAACAGTGACAGGTGTTAAAAATCTAGTGATAGTTTTGGGCGTGCTCCAGCGAAGCATTAGTTTAGCTGACTCCTTATTCTTGGCCGAACTCTGTGGGTGCAGGCGCACTAGCACGTCGTCATTCACCTGAAAACAAACAGGTTGCCTACCCTTGTTATAGCGAGACGCCACGCGATCTCGTGCCCTTTTCAGATGCCGTACAGCAACTTCCCATTTTTCTTTGACTGAGGTACGGCGGGATGGCGCAGCCAGATAATCTATTTTCCACTGAAGCTGAAGTGGATCAACAATACGCCTTCCTAAAAACAATTCCGAAGGGGTAGAATTCGTCGATTCATGAAGAGCAGTGTTAAATCCTAAGGAGAAAAACTGAAGATTTGCGTCCCAACGTGACTGATCTGCGTTGTGGAACGCACTCAAGCAAGCCTTCAAGTTACGATGAAACCTTTCAACGTGATTTGGCTGAGGGTGGTAGGGTGCCAAAAAGACATGATCAATTCCCCAAGAAAAACACATTGATCTAAAAGACTTGGACCGGAAAACGCTCGCGTTATCGGACACTAAAAACTTTGGAGGACCAAAAACACCAAAAATATGATTGGTCAAAAGCCTAACAGTGGTACGTGTCGTGATTTCCCTGACAGGAAATAACCATACAAATTTTGAAAATCCATCAACGACAGTAAGTATAGCTTTATGACCAGAAGATGACCTAACTAGGGGACCAAAATAATCTATAAAGAGGCGCTCATTAGGATATGACATCGTGTCAGCGTGGTGAAGTCCAATGCGGGAATTCTTTGCAGGCTTAGAACGTTGACACGTAACACATTTTCGGACGAAAGCAAAAGCATCCGCTTTCAAATGAGGCCAGAAGAATTCCTGAGAGATTTTATGGAAAGTCTTCGTCATACCTAAATGTAATCCAAAACAGGATTCATGGAAATACCCCAAGAGCATACTTCGTATATTCTCTGGCACGAAAATCCTACATTTCGAAGATCGAGGAGCGGTATGCACTATAACATCATTGCGCAATGAAAACTCAGATACACCAGGATCTTTCCCGAGAATTTTTTCACGCAATGTGACACAAAATGGGTCATCTGCTTGGTACGTACGGATGTCAGTAAAAGACCATGGAATGTGTTGGAGAAGATTCACTGGCTCGGGGATCTCAACAATGGGAGGAGGTTCCTCAAACATGCGTGACAAACAATCCGCTACAACATTTTCACTGCCTCTGACGTGAATGATGTCAAAGCTGAAAGAGGATAGACGAAGAATCCAACGATTTATACGTCCCAATTTTTTGACATGCGAGCGCATCCAGGACAGAGCTTCATTGTCGGTATACACTATGAAATGCCGATGTTCTAGAAAAGATCTGAAACGTTCACAGCCGAATACGACAGCCAGACTTTCTTTCTCGAAAGTGGAATACCGGCGTTCGCAATCATTAAGCATCCGACTGGCAAAAGCGATGGGTGCCAAATTACCATTCACCTGCTGACTAAGCACACAAGAAACTGCGACATCACTCGCATCACAATGTAACATAAAATCTTTCCCAAAATCCGGAGTTCGAAGGACGGGAGCAGAAGAAAGACATTCTTTCAATTTCTCAAAGGCGAGACACTGGTCGGGGCCCCACACGAATCGTACATTCTTCTTCTTCAAATAATTCAGGGGCGCTGAAATGTCCGAAAAGCCCTTAATGAACCTACTGTAAAAGCCCGCCATTCCCAAAAAACGTCGGACTGCTTTCACATTCGTGGGAGTAGGGAACTCTTGGATACATTGGACACGCTCAGGGTTCACTTCTATGCCCACATCCGAAAGAATGTGACCTAAAAATTTGATTTGCTTCGAAGCCAAAGAGATTTTGTCCGGGTTAACAGTGAGTCCGGCTCTGCGAAGACGACATAGGACTTCACGTAAATGGATCAGGTGATCCTCAAAAGACGGACTGTAAATCACGAGGTCATCAAGATAGTTAAACACAGATGAATACTTTAAATCTCCAAATAACTCATCCAAAACCCTACTCAATACTTGTCCGCCGATAGAAATGCCCATGGGTAACTTATTGAACTCAAAAAGGCCGAACGGAGTGGAGAACGCAGTTACCTTACGGCTCTCGGGATCGAGAGGAATTTGATAATATGCACAGTTCAAATCTAGGACGGAATAGTACTTCGCCCCGTGAAAATGCTGAAAAGCGCTCTCCAGAGTTGGAAGGGGAAAGTTGTCGAACACCACCTTAGAATTGAGTCGACGATAATCAACTACTAAACGAAAAGTACCCTCTTTCTTAGGCACCAGGAATGCTGGACTACCATAAGAAGACTTAGAAGGACTCACAACACCGCGTGCCTTAAGATCATCAATATATTCTCTCGTGGCAATGAGTTTGGGTGGAGAGCAAGAAAATGGCGCCGACCTAACTGGAACCTCATCAGTTAAATCAATATGACACTCGTAGCCGATAGCGGAACCCAGTTCCGACGTGAGAACATCTGGAAATTCATTCACCAAATCAGATAAAGCGTCACGTTGACTCGTGAATAAAGTAGGAGGGATTAGAACAGCAGAGATACCAGAAAAATTACAAGGAACACTCGCTTCACAAGTATTAAAATGAAACCGCTCCTTGGATTTAAACAAAAAACTGAAGGAATGATCCGAAAAATCAAGCTTCAACCCTGCTTTGTGCATAAAATCAGAACCTAAGATCATAGGCGTAGATAAGTCATCCACCACATGGAAGTTCCAATCCCAAGAATAACCACATATCTTAATATGACATGTTACAACGCTAGAAACAGAAATAGATGACTTCACCGCAGAATAAAATTTTAAACCCCCATCTTGTGGACAAATCTGAGTAACAGGAAGCTGTTCCGCGATGGAGCGCTGAATAAATGAACGTGAAGCACCAGAATCCAGTAAAGCGGGTATCGACAATTTCTTAAAACTTACAGGGACCCAAGGACAGAAGTTTCCAGTCGTGGAAATGTTCATTTCCCGGCGAACTTCATTGCATGGCCACTCCGGCGGGTCTAAACCGGGGACCCATGCTCGTTTCCCTGACGCGAAGCACATCTAGGACTGGCTATGTGCGTCACGTCACGAAGACCACATGTGTGACAAAACACACGCGAGGGCGCACGGCAGGAATTAAAATGATGCCCCAAACGATCACAATTCCAACATTTTATACGGTTATACATGTTCGGGTTTCGAGGTAACTGTTGATCCTGAGGAGCGGGATTCGCAGAAGAAGTAGCTTTGGGAATACTCCCGACAATATGCGAGTGGGAACGGTTAACTGCCCGGTCCTCCTGACGAGATATTGAAGATGGGTGCGCAGTCCTCTGAATCTGGGATTGCGCGCATGCAGTCTCTGGAAACAAACTGTCAGAGGGGAGGGGTGGGGGTACATATGACTTGCGCAGGCGCCGATTGAACTCGCATTCACGTCCTTGATCAACAATGTCAGCCACACTATACACACTGGACCGGCGTATGAAAGACTTGTACTCAGGTGCCAGATTTCTATACACAATATCAACAGTTTCAATAAGGGGAAGGGGCTGCGACAACCTACTTATTAAAGTCATTAGCCGAGTAACAAAATCGTCTACAGGCTCTTCCAAACCCTGGGTACGGCGATGAATTTCAGCCTTCAAGTCATGTTCAAAATCATAAGTCGTAAACCGCTCCTTTATTGACTTACAGAAATCAACCCACGAGATGAAAGATCTGTTGGTAAGTCGATACCATTTTAAAGCTAAGCCACTCAACAATAATGGTAGGCAGACAACAATGTCGTCTGGTTCGAGGTCATAACAATGGCAGAGTTCACTGACCCTGTCTAAGAACTGAAATACAGACGAAACTCCCAGTTCACCAGAAAATGAAATTCCCCACTTGGACACTATATTGGCTACGCCTCCCTTGCGATGGCCTTTCACCTCAGTCAATGGATTAGTGTCTTTCCCACAGACACTTTCAAACGATAGCAGATCATCGTCAGACTGGAAGAGCTCCTTCTTCACGTTACAACCTGGGAGAGAATACATGGCTAAACTACAGAAGTACTGCTAGCTACAATTCAAAACAATAACTACAAATGTCTTGCCTCCGTCCTGCGCCTGAAATGAGTACGAAACAAGAAGTAGGGTTGTTTAGTACATTACCAATGCTGGGGTTCGTTGATAGGGTCCAACTCATTGCACTCTCCTTACAGTTTGTTATTTTTATGGTCCATACTCCTTGGAAGTTCACATTGACTCTTAATATTTGTTTGCATAGTATGCAATAGGGAACATGAAACAGAATAAAAACAACATTGAAAAATATGCAGCGAAATATTAAAATCCAATGGATATGGCTAAGCGACCAGGAGACTTAACCACGCTCTGCTACCATCTGCACCGCCCTATTAAAATAAACATATTCTTGGCGTGCCTCCTAGCTGCATCACTGGAACCAACTAGAAAAGAAAGGAGTACGCAGTGGAAATGGATGTTAATTTCTGACCTGTGCTGGGCCCGTACTTGCAGGCCAGATGTGCCGAGCGACTCCAGACTCCGTGAAGGTGGTCCCACGACGAGTGGTAGGAATACCCTCCTGGTGCTAGACAGCTAGAATAAGTTAGGCCTAGGTTTGAAGAGAGAGAGAGAGAGAGAGCGAGCAGCCCGATCGCCAAACACTACTAAATGAGACACATGGGTAAAGAAATGGAAATTTAATTATAGTGAAATCGAACACACAAAAAAAACCGGCCAGAATAACACACTCAAAGAAAAGAGTACCCTAGGGGTCAAATACAGTCACTTTCAAACGGGAAGGATGATTATAAACAATAAATAACTTACAATAATAAATAACGGAAACAAATAAAATAAATACCTGTGCCACTTCCAATAAAAATGATGTAAAAAGGGAGGAGGTAATTGACCAAAAGGCAATTGAGCCGGTCGCTGGTCAACAACAATCACTTCTCAGCCTAGAGATGGATGGTTGTCATGACGACCATAAATAACAAGCATAGCAAAGATAAAACAAGAGGCTGTGTGCGTGTCGCAGAGGCTGTGGCGAGCAATGGGGATGCGATCGAGCTGGCAGTCCCCAGAGAAAAGAAATGCAAAAACCAAAGATACTACAAGGAGAAACAAATGACGTCAAGTGTCCGTGAAATATATCATGATACATACACGCAATCAAACACACAAAATGCCAGCCGTCGATGCAGTAATAAAACACAAAGCAACTCGTGCTTGTAGGTAGTCTAGCAAAACATGCTAAACCTATAAGGTCCCCAACTTACGTTCCGAGTTCGAGCTGAATACGGTAAGGCCTACTTAAAGTTACCGCCGTGATTCAGTTGCACGAAGCATGGAATGAAGGGAATACATAAGGGCTAAAATATATGGTGTCATGCCTCGTGTTGGGAGAATGGTCGAAACGCCAACGTCCACAAACAACGGGAGACCCATTGAAGATATGCCCAAATCAAAACAACTTCAATGCACCTGACAGCAAGAAAAACATACACTCACAAAATCACTCCCAGATATATTTCACGGCACAAATAAAAGGTTAAACGAAGACTCAAACAAAATAAAACAGGAGACCGCCATTTCGATTGGTTCCACAGCAAATCCAAGCACACGACGAAGATCAAAAAGAAAAGGTTAAATTTAGGAAATGAGCATAGTGGACACAAGGTTAGATGTGTTACTTACATGAGTAAATGGAAGGCTTCGGCATAATAACAATGTTAAATAAAAAGGAAAAACATTACATTTTAAATAATAAGGCGGAGAGCCTCAAGGCACGTCCGGACAGAACGTATCTCACATGGCGACTGAGTCTACCGGGACGGCCGCCAAAGAAAATAAAGAAATGAGAGATGTTAAACATGGCTCATTTCCTCATCCCTTGGCGTAAAGATGGATCACATCAAAAATTCTTTCTTTAGGTATTTTTTAGAGGACTATCAATCATTTTCGTTATCAACAAATATTTCATAAAAACGTTTTAGGTAAATTTTAGAGGGATATCGATCTTTTTGGGTTATATAACAAAATCATACAAACGTTCTAGGTAATAATTAAGTACAAGTTTTTCGGGCTTGTAGGCCGTGGTCCAGACAGGATATCTCCCGACTTTTCTCCGGAAACTGCGTCCGGCATTATCAAGGGTTCCGCTCCTTTCCTGGTCAGCAGTGGAATGAGGAAGAGGCTTGAAATAATGGGTAACGGTTTGTAGTGGGGTATTGTTGTTTGAATATGACTGTTGGCGACCGAGACTGCACCCCTCAAACCGAAAGTATGGCTACGTTATGTTGACGATACCTTCGTAGTCTGGAGCCACGGAGAGGAAGAGCTGGGACGTTTCCTGGACCACCTTAACAGCCTCAACACCAGCATAAAATTTACACTGGAGAAGGAGAAAGACAACTGCCTGGCCTTTCTTGACGTGCTGATCACCAGGACTAATGACCTGCGCTTGGGGCACACCGTATACCAGAAACCCACACACACCGACCGATATCTACACAAGACATCCAATCACCACCCCCGACAGAAACATGGAGTTATTAAAACATTGGTAGACCGTGCTAGGAGAATCTGTGAGCCATCCAACCTCAACTAAGAGCTGAAACATATAAAGAGGGCTCTATGCGCCAACGGATACAGCAATAAGGAGATTGAGTGAGCCTCTCATCCCAGGCGCCGGAGCACGAGGAAAGATTCTGAGGAAACTCCGGTGCCCACCGCATTCCTGCCGTACGTGAAGAAGGTGACGGACAGGATAAGCAAATTACTGAAGACCTATGGGGTGAAGACGGTTTATAATCCCACCGCCAAAATCCGGGACTTGTTGCGATCCGCTAAAGACAAGCGCCACCCACACTCCACTGCAGGTGTCTACAGAATCCCGTGTTCCTGTGGGAAGGTGTACATAGGAACGACGAAGAGGAGCGTGACCACTAGACTCAAGGAACATAACAGACACAGCCGCCTGGGTCAAACTGAGAAATCGTCAGTCGCTGAGCATTCTCTCTTGCCCGGTCACGATGTACAGTACGGGGACACGGAGATACTCTCCACGACCACACACTACCACGCCAGGCTGCAACGGGAAGCCATATAAATCTTCTAACACCCCGACAATTTCAATCGGAAGGAAGAAATTGAACGTGTGCGTAATACATGGATCCCGGCCCTTAGGAACACCAAGGCCAAGAAATCACTCACACGTCACCCTGAAGAACCTTCCCGCTACAGCCCGGCAGTCGCCCAGGGAACACCTGACCCTCACAAGCTCGGTCGCCGAAGCCGGAGCACGCACCGCACGCCGCAACATGTACGTGAGACCAGACGATCCAGCCGGAATGCGAAGAGAACGCTCGGCTCACCATGCTAATTTGAAGATCCAAAACTACCTTCCAGCCGTTAGTTCATCGCCAGGATCCACCCAACCAACAGTCATATTCAAACATCAATGCCCCACTACAAACCGTTACCCATTATTTCAAGCCTCTTCCTCATTCCACTGCTGACCAGGAAAGGAGCGGAACCCTTGATAATGCCGGACGCAGTTTCCGGTGAAACGTCGGGAGATATCCTGTCTGGACCACGGCCTACAAGCCCGAAAAACTTGTACTTAATTATGAACGCCGACCGTGAAAGCCTAAGCTGTTATATCGTCTTAGGTAACTTTATAGGACTAACGATCATTTTAAACGGTTTTGATATTGTGCCTATTAAGGGAGATTCATTTTTTTCTCTCAAAACTTCTTTCTTCCCACCTCTTTGGTCAAAGGTTGGTGCTATCAAAAACCTTAACTGAGATAAGTTATTGACCCTTATCTGAAGAATAGCACGAACTTGGAACGGATTCGATGTTTCTCACACTAAGAATGTTATAGCAATATTTCACTTTTTCGAAAAAGGCCTCTAATTTCCATTCACTTCGTCCGATTTTGCCCATTAACGAACTAGATCGAGATTTTGAACTGTTATATTGTATGTATAAATCTGAAACTGATTGGTGCAAAATCACGGTAATTATTGAACACCATTGGTTTGCGTTAACCTTAACTGAAACTCTCGACTGGTCACCACATATAAGAAATACACGTAAAAAGATATACGCATCCCTTCACTCAATCGTGCACCATAAGAACATTTTACCACTAGACATTGAGATTGAACTCATCTAGACACTAATACTACCAATTCTAGACTACTGTGACATCGTTCTCGTTGACGCGACTCATGGACAAACAATGAAACTCCAACAAGCATTGAACTCTTGTCTTCGGTTTGCTTTCAATCTAATAAGATACGATGCCCACATAACCCAAGTACCGTGCTCTTTCATGGCTTAAACCTGATGAACGCCATAAATTTCACTTGCTGACATCCATCTATCGATTTCTGCATGAAAACACCCCCAAGTACATGTCATAAAAATTGTGTTACTTGCCCTCATATCATAATCGAAGCACTCGATCTGGCTCTTCCCTCGCCATCCCCATCAACCACTCATCCATGTTTAACCGCTCTTTTGCTGTAGCTGGGTCTCGACTATGGAATTCAACTCCTCCCGATATCAGAAATTCCACAACAATAAATAAATTTAAGGCCGCATGCCGAGATTACCTGTTGAATACTGCTGATTGCCCCGTGTGAATGGTGATGGATGATAGGACGTATGACTGAGCTAGGATTATATCTAGGATATTTTAGAAAGGTTTGTGACATTGTGATTACTATTATTATTATTTGTATTGTTATAATTATTACTATCATTTCAAGTGCCTTTTTCTCTAATATTAGTACTAGCATAATTAATTTACACCTTATTTATCATCATAATAATTTTTTGTATTTTCGAAATTGTCATAAGTTATGTACTGGTACCATATTTCGTGGTTAAGTGTAAGAGAGCGCCATGAGCCCTAACTTCACCACTACCGAAGACATAAAATAAATAAATAAATAAATAAATAAATAAATAAATAAATAAATAAATTACATGACAGGCATTTTCCTTTAAGTGATCCCAAGTCACTCATCACCATTTGAATTCATGTCCAATCCTGCTGTCAAGCATCTATCTAACCATAAACCTCACTTGGAATGACATGCCTTGACATTCCTGGTGTTGTTCCTACTGCTAGTTTAGCATTTTCGCCGAAAAATTTCCGGAAGCCGAAGGGGGACGAAAATAATGTAACATATAATGAAGAGAATAAGAGTCAAGACTTGTGGACCAATCGACGAAACACTTCAAATGCGATCCCGGAGCGACATAACCTAACTTACGAATGGACTATCTTCGAGGACAAGTTGCAATGTTGACACTTAATTCCGACGACGCGATGCGATGCGCGATTGTTTCATACTACCAACTGAAGGATAGGCGACGACATGAAAATAGGACAAAATCATCGGCAGATATAGCGAACGACTACAGAATGTGCAAATCAATAGTTGGCAGTATATAGGTTTGTTCCAACACAGCGAAGAATCGTTCGAGAACTGTCGACCCGTGCGCAGTAGCGCAGGAACCGTTCCAACAAACTTCACGAACGAGTTCTGAACTGCTAGTTCTCTATTTGCTCTGTTCCAACATGATCTGGAACTAGTTCGGAACGAGTGAAATCAGTTCTCAGTCAAGAGCAAGAACTGGGAGTTCTGATCATGCGCACAAGCCTTCTTCACAGCTGCTTCCGTTGTTGAATGCTAAAGGAAATACATAACCCTAGTGCGCTCTTTTCAAAATACACTTAGGTGGTTCATGTTGTGTTATAAAAAATGAGTGATTTAGAAGGTGACAGCGACTTCTATTATGATTCAAGCGCTGATGAAGACGATGATGACGTAGAATGGAATATATTAAGAAGGAAGAACGCAAATTATTTAGCTAATAAGCAATTTATTGATAATAATAATATCATTATAGCTGTTCAATTATCCTTCTATATTATTATTATCTCGTCTGTTTTTTACTAAAGATGTAAAAAGTATATATTATTAAGAATACACAACTTTATTTTAGAACAAACAGTTCCTCAGTATGAAGATGTTTCGTTCCTGCAACACTTTCGGATTTCACGAGGAACTGTTCATAATATTGCTCAGCAGTATGAAAGAAGTCAGCAGTATAAGAGGCACTCCGGGCAATACGGAAAAATCCCAGCTCTTAATCAGGTTGGCTACACTTGGAGGAAAGAATCGGAGGCAGTTGCCTTCGCTGTGCTAGCTGCTGCAAGCTGTTGAAGCCAAACAGTAAACCCCCTTTGAGCTGCAAACAAATGCCGCATACACGTTGCACCAGGTTACGCCCACTTATAACTCGGCGCTTGGCTTTATTTCATTTGAAATATACATTCGTCTTTTTGTGGTTCATCGGCCATCAAACAGCAAGTTTTAGGCATGTTGCAGATAGGTTTAACATAACTATCAGTTCTTTACCCAGAATAATTGCACGAGTTGTAGTTTTTCTGAGTAACTTATCGTCCCAGATAATAACTAGCCTAGAGAGAATGAAAAACGGAATACAGAGGAGCACTTTCGGGAAAATGGATTTCCCGGTGTAATCGGAGTTATTGATGGCAGTCACGTCAGAGTTGAAAAATCGTCAAACGATCCTGATTCCTACATAAATAGGAAAGGATTTTATTCCACACAGGTATTGTTTTAAATTTGTACTTCTGAATAATGAAATTAGTAAAAATTACTTATAAAAAATAAACTGACCCTAAAACCATTATTTTCAGATGCAAGCTGTCTGTGATCATTTGAGAAAAATATGGACATATGTGTGGGTTATCCAGGATCAGTACACGAGAGCAGAACGTTCAGAAACAGTCCCCTTGCAAATAATCTGGAAGCTAAGCGCGGTCACTATTTTCTACTTGGGAGTGGTGCATACCGTTGAGAAAGAATTTGATGACTCCATTCAAAGACAGAGGACAACTAACAAGAAGACAATTAAATTATAACGTAAAGCTGGCCAAGAACCATTATGTAATAGAACACTGTTTTGGAATTTTAAAGCAAAAATCCAGACAATTATTTCACGTTAAATTGCGAAATATCCAGTACATTGTCCATCTGATTAGAACGTCATGTGTCCTATACAATATGTCTTTAAATGATGAATTATTTGAAGATATTGACGCCAGATAAAGAGTCCTACCTCACCATCAGGTAGTCAATGGCGAATATGATGATGATGATGATGATGCTAAAAATAATGATGATATAGGTGCTAGAAGGAACAGGGACAACATTGTGAATACATTACGTATGTAGTTTTGATATGAAAAGATGAGGATTTATATTCTGTGTATATATTTTACATTTCAACTCAAACCATGAAAGCACTAAATAATTACGTTACGAGGAACTAATTGATACTAGTGTTATTTTCACCAGACATACATTTACAGGAGCACCTCGATTCTCTCAATATTCTATTACTTTCTTCAATAAGTTCATTCCTCTTTTTCAGCACTTCTATCTTTGCCATTTCAATTTCCAGTCTTTTCTCATAATAAGCCTTCCTGTCATTCCTGCTGTTTCCCAAATTGCTTTGGGTGCGTTTAACTCTCCTTCTTTCTGTATTTTCATTTTCAATAGACTGGCGTATATGTGTATTTCCTTAGGGTTCTATGATTTCAACTTCATTCTCGTTTTCAGGAATATGGTCTGATGTTGTAGCCAGCAACAGTTCTGGATGAATAGATTTCCTTTTTCCATACAAACGGTCCATTTCATTAGCGAATTCAAAGAACTTTCTTCCTCTCCCAGTTAAAGTTTTGTTCTCAATCTACTTTTTATAATTTCGATCAAAAACTTTCCACTTATTATGACAACTGTTAGGGGTTATATTACTTTTCAATTACGGTACCCCCCCCCCCCTTCCCAATTCTTCAGCAATAACACACCACATCTGCTTTTTGTTTCTAATCTGCAGGGACCCTACCCACTTACTGTATTTTTCATACAAGTCTATGAGCATCTTTGTGCTGTTTGTTGTCCACTTAAAATCGTGATTTTCAACTTCAGCAGATGTAATAGTACTAGTACTAGGAATTACTAAAAATTCTGTTAATCCTGTTAGGAAGAAAATGATTTTTTTTACGCGTCAGCAACTTGCCTTTACAATTGACAACTTATATCAAAATAAAGAATCCATATGTTATTCGCTTATCTGTGTCAATTAAAACTAATGTATGTACTTGGGATATTAATATACGGTACCGGTACTTTAAACATGTAAATCTGCCTGAACTAATTATAAAATACCGTACATTGTAAGTATGAGATTGATAATTATATCATTTTATTCTCACCGCCCAGTTCGTCCATATCAGAATATTTCGTCTCTTTATTCCTAGATGACGTTGTTTACGCTGGAAAGAAACTACTTCCAAAGTGTTCCAACAAACAAAATCCCGAACTAGTTCCGTACTCTTTCTCAATTGGCGCCTGCACATTAAACAAAGATGGTATCAGTTCGGAATGCGTTCAGAACTTCGTGTTGGAACAAACCTTATAACTAACTTGGAGTTTCCACATTAAGATCGGTCTTTCGATTTTATTATGATTGCCAGTTACGTATCGGTAGTGATTCGTTTATTGGGTTTTCTTATATTGTCGATAACGTAATTGGGAAAGGGGAACTTCATGTTTCTTGTATAGTGTTTGGTTACTAGAAAGCGTTATAGTGTTCAAGGAGCTTAGATATTCAACCTCCTTGTCTTTCATAATGCTTCAAGGAACAACGAAATTCGGCATCCAAGCTACCCTCTGGGTGTCAAATAACAAAGCATGCACCCGGCACCCAAGGCCATACGATATTATTATTATTATTATTATTATTATTATTATTATTATTATTATTATTATTATTATTATTATACAATAATTTGTATATAAATACAACCAAATCTAAAATAATGCACATCAGAGTTGATCACTTCACACAAGAAAAATACAAACTAACGCACCACAGCTTATCATGCATACACCAAAACATCCTGGCAGGTTGCAAATGTAACACCTTCATAAATAGTACTTCGACACAAAAATACCTAGGAATTACCCTTGATGAACACTTTAAAATGAACACACACACAGTAAACATAATAAAAAACCTAAGAGCAAACCTCTACATCTTCTACAATCTCCGATTTTATGTAGATAGGAAAACTTACAAAACAATTTACAGTGCTCTGATTGAAAGCAAATTAAGATATGCTATAGCAGCTTGGGGAAATCAAAACACAACTTTAATTAATAATCTTCAAGATAGCCAAAACAGGTTCTTTAAATATTTCACTGATATCCCTTATTTTAATATTAAAGAGTTGTTTCAAATTACTGTACTGAATCTCTACTACCATGATCCAAGATTCAGGCATAAGGTCTCTCACAACATACAAACAAGAGCCATAACAAGTACTAAACATGTTAAACCTTTATGTATAAATAGCTATGGTTTCAAGAGACTAAATTATATTATACCATCACTACTTAATGAACTACCACCTGGACTGACAAACATTAACAGCAAACAACTAGCTATAAGTCGCATTAAAAAATATTACTTAACCAAACATTAACTCATAACATAAATGTATTAATATAACTACCATAGTGTATTTTTTTGTATCTTTAATTATTTACATTAATATTTTATCATTAACATTACAAAAAAAATGCATGCACTCTTGTACTGAAATATAATCTATATATATGTTGTAAATAATAATTAATATGTCTCACAGATAATCTGTACTGTCATCAGATTCGTGAGACATATCACAATAATGTAACATAAATAGTATTTAATAAATAAATTAAATTAAATTATTATTATTATTATTATTATACCATCACTACTTAATGAACTACCACCTGGACTGACAAACATTAACAGCAAACAACTAGCTATAAGTCGCATTGAAAAATATTACTTAACCAAACATTAACTCATAACATAAATTTATTAATATAACTACCATAGTGTAATTTTTTGTATCTTTAATTATTTACATTAATATTTTATCATTAACATTACAAAAAAATGCATGCACTCTTGTACTGAAATATAATCTGTATATATGTTGTAAATAATAATTAATATGTCTCACAGATAATCTGTACTGTCATCAGATTCGTGAGACATATCACAATAATGTAACATAAATAGCATTTAATGAATAAATTAAATTAAATTATTATTATTATTATTATTATTATTATTATTATTATTATTATTATTATTATTATTATTATAGTGTTTGGTTATTTAATTTGATGGAGTTGTTTGTATTAAGGGGATTGTTGGGTTACGACGGGCATTTATTTTGAGCAAGAAAGAGAAATCTTCCGAGACTCGGACGGGAATGGCGTGTTCTTGCGGTCCTCGTTCTTAAATTAATTACCGTAACAACTTGAACTCGATTGTAAATTTTATTAATGTTTCTCGAAGTCTAGCCTCTGTTCGTTTTTAATTTTAACTTTCTTAGTTGGGTTTGCCGGTAATCATTCATCGGGCCCTAATTGGGCCTAGTTTTCTGTATCCTCACGTCATATTTCACTTTTGCATTTTTAATTGAAAATATATTTATTCCTTCCTACTCCTTAGTACCTCATTTAGCAGCGTTAAATGACCCTCATTTAACAGTCTTCCACCCACCACCTCACGCGGTTCTTGACCCCTTGCCCTGCACTTCTTGGCACTTAACCCTCACGTTCAACTTAAGGGTTGGGACACCTTCAGGTGTCTGCCGTATCGAGAGGGAAGTTGGGACAATGGGACAATTATGTGACCACAAGAAAGTGACATCTCTACTTAGTTAAAACAAAGTCCCCGATTCTTGGATGTCACGGGTAATCTCGAGAACCACTGGATGGATTTTGATGCGGTTTTCACCATTCTGTAAAGATTATATCGAGGAAGGTTTCTGTAGAAAATTAATTATTTATGATCAAAGGAAGACAAGCAGTGACGATTTCAGTGAAAAATTCGAAAAAAGAAACCTGGTATCCGTGCACTTTTTAAGGTTACGCTGGGCAAACCGTCAGAAGTATCAATATATTCTGAGTGGAATAAGAATTGTTCAGCATGAAAAGTTCTACAAAAAAGTCCATGAGAACATATTTCTATCTTCAATACATCGCCCACTATAAATGTTTTTACGTTTTCATTTCTTCCAACAATCTCCATTCAATTACTGAGGCGACAATTTACGAGCTAGCTAGAGGATAGCCTATTACCCCCAGTTAAAGCCTAGCTAGCGGGCGAGCCTATTACCCTCAGATACAGCCAGCAGCAAGCTGTCGAGTCGTGTTGAGTTAACACTTCAGAGAAGAGTGGTTGTGTTTGGAGTTTCCCTGGAAGTGCAAATCGGATTTTCTTCATTTCGCCTGTGAACTTACCGTTCCGCAAAATACACAGTCAAGTTAAGATTGGACGGAGGGGAATTTGTGTTTCATGCACCTCGCCATTCTTATATTACGTCTGACAAGAATTCGTTGCACATGCATCTCCATGATAATATAATAAATAGTCCAGTCACCCATCATGCCGAGACGTAAAACGGATATAGGTCGTAATTCATTGTCATCGAAAAAAGCGCTTATCATGTAATAGTTGCTAGTATATATAAATTTTGAACGGACGGTGATTTTGGAGTCTGGGTGAAGGTATGTAGAAATTCGCAACATGGTACTCATTGCAATAGATAGCTTTCTAAAGAAATTTACTTAAAAATACGAAATTCGTTTTAACTGTCGTGAATCAGTTGAAGGAGAACTCGCGGTTAAATGGATTAACTTGTGTTGCTGCAAAATAAAGCGATTAACGTGCATATCTCGTCACAGTTATCATTTGGACAATAAAACCGTGCTACGCTTCACACCACTGCATGCATTTGAATGAATTGTGACGAGTGCATTTATCATTCTACAGTGTTGAGCGCTCTGTATTGTCATTAATTATTTCGTATGAAATCAATGGTAATGCCGATGTATTTTAAAGTTGTCAAAATAATGGAAATTGGAAATTATTATTTAATTTTACCCCATGCGGTTTGCAAGTTGAATTCAGTGAGGTCCGGAAAGTAATAATTATGATAATTGGTGTTTTAAGGGGCCTAACATCTAGGTTATCGGCCCCTAATGGTTTGGGTGATAGTGTAAGATGAGAATGTAATGTAAACTATAACTAAATAGTACATTATGCAAAGAGCCTAAAATGGCAATAATTAAGATACGAGTATGTTTATAAAACGAGCGTAAGCGAGTTTTATAATTTCCATACGAGTGTCTTAATTACCATTATAGGCGAATTGCATACGACTGTTTATGTTCGACGATAATTATTATAACTATTTTATGTTCGGACATAAATATTCATAAATATCTGTCGAAATTTCGCCAGTTTTATGTACTGAACAGAGTGCATGAGACGCAGAGAATGCCTTCTATTTGACCATGGCCTCCTCCATTACCCTACTATGACACTAGGCCATGCAGTGAAATTTAAATTAGAAGGCCGTGGAACTCAGCGCAGGTGCGATGCTATCGTTATCTAATTGGTCAAACAACTGTTTCTTGAGCTCTGATTGGTGGGAGAAACTGTTTCATAATGATAAATAGTGTTATAATGAGCCTCATTTTAGTACAGTTTTATGACATATAATAGTCAGGGTCGAACATAAACTATTGTGCCCAATTCAACAATGAAATATGCAAATCACAGTTAGCCAGCAATGCTCAATCGGGAGTATCGGGGTTCATGGTATATTCTCCCACTCTGTGACTTGCACACTCTGGATTAAGCATAGGATACACTTCCAAAAATTAAAAAAATTAAAATCCTACTATCAAAGCATTTAATTATTCAAAAATTTGGCGCTACAAAAATAAACATAAAAACAACTGAAATTACACTTCACACTTGTTCCAAAGACGACCAAGGAATTCAAAAATATGATTCACAAATATTAATTAATGGTTATCCAAGAACCAGACAAAAACATCATCTGAGTTTCACTCCCATATAGTACAAATCCTAACTTCTTACAAGCGAGCTCCAAATGGCTCGGTGAATCTTACATGCTTCGTGTTAACAAATAAACACACACCATTTAGTCATTAAATGAGTCTATCTAGATTTGGTTACATTATTATAGTATGGCTACTTATTATTTATTTTGGGCTCCCACAATGTTCAATTTGTTACCATCTCTCTTCTCAAGCTACCAACTCACTACCGTGCCTGGAAAAATCTGCGTATCCCCGAGTTATAGAAAACTACTGACAAAGTCAATTTAAGATAACTCCCAAATATCTCAAAATTCTCATCATAACTCGTGAACAAATTAAATCATTTAATAATAAAGTTAGGGATTTTATTATATTGTCTTCAAAGACAATTATATCTTAAGGAAACAAAGATCTGAACTCTACAAGCGATAATAATGAACGTATAAGGACCTCAGTTCAAATACTGGGTCGTTAAAACAATCTTAAACACATCCGTGTAACATGAACCATACAGCTCGTTCCTGAACTTTCTCTACAAGAGAGTTTCTATGAGTGTGTCACAACACTCGGCTAATTTATGGCTTTGAAAGGAGGGGACCACAGTCTCACCCTCTTGAGACGGACTACAAAGCGCCTGCTACTGGCCGCTCCAATACGTTTCTTTTGAAAGACAAGGCATGTTAATTCAAATCAACAACAATACATTATTAGGTTCTACAGACCTATTCTCCAAGCTTCGGTAAAGTATAATTATGAAGTATCATCATTAGTGGGTTAGATGATCGATGAAACAACAAATATATAAGGGGCTTCGACGTAAAGGAATCTGAGTTCGTTCCTTTTAAAATGCCTCGGGAACCACATCCAACTTTGAGGACTTACAACCAAGAATTACAAGACCAGTGGTATCAGACCAACTGTCCATCATATTTGCGACTTAGGGAAGGTATTCGCACTCATCCAGTGCTCACAGTCAACATAATTAGCGCCATTTTCCAGTATTGCATACAACCACATCATATTCGCGACTTAGGGAAGGTATTCGCACTCATCCAGTGCTCACAATTCAACATAACTCATTACCACGACTAATTGTCCCTCACAAATATCTTACCGAGCATTTCAACGCGTTCCTAGCGTGACAAATTACAGCAAATGCGCGATATGGCGCTCATTACATCAAATAGCCAAGTTGCCTTTCAAAACAAGAAATATTAAAATTCAAATCAAAATTTGATCCTCGTCTCAAAAAGAATATAATCAGCATTAGCCTCCATCAACAATAATGAGATTTAACCTTAAGAACATTACTGGTTCCTCAACATATCAGCAATTCATATAAGGAGCTTCTTCAGCTACAACCTATCCCAATATAAAATCCATCACATAATTAATTTCTTTAATTATTATTATTATTTTCGTGCTTGCGTTAAATAATTATATTATTTGCCATTATACTAATATTCCACTGAATATTTTCCACAAGGGATTAATTAATACTTCAAATTACTTATATTTCATTCAAATTAATCGTTCAGATCGCGCAACCTATATTTTCATATGTTTTCATACATCCTTATTTCAACTTCTGAGGATTTTACGCAAATCTTCCCAAAACGCATAATACTGAAATTAGTACTCACATGATCCTTCCCGTCAGAGACCGGGTTTTCCAACGATGAAACATTTCTCCCACTCACTGATTCTTACGCCATACTTATGATCATAATTACACTTGGTAACACTCCTTTAAAATCACTTAAAAATATACACTGATCATATTTAATCTAGAGACTACCCTTCTGGGATTCATTTTCACTTAAAACACAAATTCACTAAAAAGATATAAATTACACTCAAAAATTTCACTAAAATCAAATTACATATAAATTTATCACTTCTGGCATTTATTACATTTGCCTGAACACACGTGATTATCTTCTCCTTTTCCGTCTCCAAGGGGTGTACTTTGTTTGCTTCGGCTTCCTAATCCTATCGGGATGATTGAAAGTCTCGATCGAACTACCCTCACTGGAACGGTTGCTCCTCCTATTCCGTTGGTTTCGACTATCGGCTTAATGAACTTAATGCACGATATCGTATCTCGCTTGTTGCTAAATTGTTCGTTTAACATAAGTCTGTCACTGACGTTTTACTTCTAGGTTCGCTCGGACTATTATAACGGCGACCTAGTTATTTATTTCTCTGGTAATCCACACGTGGATTTTACTTTCTGATGCTGCGGTTCTTTAACTATTGG
This sequence comes from Meconema thalassinum, assembly GCA_946902985.2. Classification (NCBI taxonomy): domain Eukaryota; kingdom Metazoa; phylum Arthropoda; class Insecta; order Orthoptera; family Tettigoniidae; genus Meconema; species Meconema thalassinum. The sequence continues at coordinate 799,251,993 of OX336390.1, read as the reverse complement.
AATAATTCCAATGCCTTACTGTTCGTTTGTCTTAACATAGACAATGCCTGAAATATCGATTCCTAAATTCTATCGCAATCCGCTCTAGCCTCCTCAGTTCAGGAACAATAGGCGTTACTACCACGTTTTACCCTGATCTGGTTATTTAACGTAGAGATAGAATTTTATAGTTCACTGTTCTCGGGTACTTCGAACTCCTATGATGCTGATACTTTAGCTGAAACTATTTAGGTTCGAGTACCTATCGCCGGTAATTGCTTAAGTCCACAGTCTAAAACTTCGACTGTATTTGTAAAAATTATAAAGTCCGAAGCTTGATGATACGTTTCCTATAACAAGGATGTTGATGCTTCTTCTCACGGCGATACTGTTGACGATACTTAGATGGTGACTCCCATAAGGGGTGCTCGTCTGCGACACAGAGTAACACGACCCATCACGGTCTAATGAATACTGCATACACTTCCTGGCGCTTCCAGGGTTTATATTCAAATCTGCCACAAAAAGATCAGATTCGTTCCTTCTCCAACCCTAACTTCTAAAATAATCGTCGTATAATTTTTAAAAATATATCTCCAAAAAGCTCTCATTATAAATGAAAAAGGGTTTCTTTAATTACGAAAATCGATCATACAATCACATGATATTAAATAAATGAGCTCCTGAAATGCGTGGGTAGTGGAGTTTTGTTTTCCCTCTCTGCCAGCTCCGGGCGCGGGGAATAACTAATTGCATAGTGCTGCAGAGACACTTCTTTCCTGTGCAATTCTTCTTCTTCTTTGTTCGATTTTGGCATACTTTGGACCACGGGAAACAATTAACTTGCTGATTAGTCCTTTTTTCTGCTCCCAGAAACTCTTCATCCTTTCACTGTGGATTCTCTTCCTTTCTTCCGACCAGTTGTTCTTGGCTCTTCTCCTTTGCATTTCCTGGAAACCCTTGAATGCATCAATCCTACCTCGAAACACCTCTCTATTCCAGATCTCATTTGGACTGACCCCAACTTCCTCCATATCCTTTCTTATTTCATCTACCCATTTTATCTTAGTGATGTAATTAAAGATCTTCGTTAGTCGACTATCGCTTATTCTCGTAAGGTGACCATAGAACTTCCATCTTCTCTTCCGTATGGTATCTGTGATTTTTTCTACTTGTTCGTAAAGATCTTTGTTTCACCTCTTCCGCCATGTACCATCATTTCTATTTTCGGATCCTAAGATCATCCTCAAGATTTTTCTTTCTTTCTTCTCCAGTTCCTCTAAATCACCTTTCTTGTTCAGTATCAAACATTCTGAACTATACAATGCCTCAGGCTTGACAACCATGGTATAGTGTCTTATCTTCGCTCCGTAAGATATTGTTCTTTTGTTGTACCTATTCTGTACTAATTTAAAAGCTAATTTCATCTTTCTGATCCTCCCTTTGTTTGCTGCATTATCCAGTCCATTAGGCTGGATCCATTCACCAAGATATTTAAACTTATCCGACCTCTTGATTTTCCCATATTTTGTTTCTAAGTGATTTTCGTCATCATGTTTGTATTTCCATGTATTCTTTTCTTTTTCATACGAAATCCTGAGTCCCGTTTTACCTGCAATTTCGTGTAATTTTTCAAGCATTATTTTAATTTCTTCTTTATCTTCAGCTAGCAATGCCATATCATCCGCAAACGCTAAGCAATCAACCTTCACACCTTGCTTCTTTGTACCTAAACATATTCCTTCTATCCCTTCTTCTCTCATGACATTCCTATATGTTCTCATTATGTTTTCCAGGACAACGTTAAACAGAATCGATGAAAGCCCATCTCCTTGTCTGACTCGTGTCCGAATTTTAAAGGGCTCCGAGATTTCCCCCTGAAATTTAATTTTGGGATCAGTTTCTGTTAATGTTTGAATTATAATCGCCCTTGTTTTGCTATCAATTCCAAATTCTTCCAAAACATTGAATAGGGTTTTCCGGTCTATGGAGTCATAGGCTTCTTTGAAGTCAACAAACGCAACTACCGTATTTCTGAAGACATGTACAAGATGGCGTCACAGTGAAAGTGCAGTGAAATAGCAGCTAGTGTAAATATTTGATAAAAGTGGTAAAATATTATAACAGAGGCTTAAAATCTATAAAGTTACTTTCCTCAGATCAAGTGTAATACGGAATATTGATAGTATTTAGAAATTCTTGTTGATAATTTAATAAACTTAAACTAAGTTGTGGGAACGTGTATCCAAAGATTCGGTGACTTCTTCAATCACTGTTTGAACCAAGTAGAGCAGTGGTGCTTTTACGAGACTTCACCCGATTGGAAGATATACGTATTTCACATTCTTCTTTATTGGTAGGTTATTAGATTAATTCTATTAGGTAGTAATAATTAAATTAAATTTAGTGTAATTTGGTGTAAACATCTAGGCTCACTTAGATCTCTAGTATGACGACAGTAAACAGTGTTAGTATCTCGTCAGGTTGTGTAACCGTAACGGATTTATGCTCGTCGTGCAAAATAAAAGTAAAAAATGCAAATAAAATCATCACAAGATCTCAGGTAAAATTGAATGAGGAGAAAAGTGAAACCGATTGTCGTAATGTAGGCCTACCGCTACCGTCATGCGAATGTCATAACCTGAGAAACGAACTGTCCTCAAAAGACGAAATTATAAAGCTGCTAAAGGAAGATATTGCTAAGTTAATGGAAGAGTTGAATAAATTAAAAGGAAACAGAGAGGAAAGCAAGGAAACTTGGTCGACAGTGATTGCTGGTAAGGTAAGATTGAATAAGCCTAGGCCTATAAATGGAGTACATGTAACTGAAATTCCCGTCTCAAATTCATTTGGAGTGCTTGTCGAAGAAAATGATGACTTTCCTCAAGAAGAAAAGAAGAAAGTGATAAAGAGAAAATCCAGGAAGATGCGGATATTTGCGGATAGCCACGGGCGAGATGTAGCAGCAAGCGTTTTGGAGAGAAGCCGAGAAATGGAGGTCACTTCGACAGTGAAGCCAGGAGCTCAGATTGCAGAAGTCACGAACGGGATGATAGGAGAGTGTGCGTCCCTTACTGCAAAGGACTACGCAGTGATCATCGCTGGAGCAAACGACGTCTATAGAAATGAGAGTAAAAAGGTAATCAAAGATTTAAAGGGTACATTGCCATCCATGCAAAAAACAAATGTCATTATTGTAAATATTCCGCAGAGACACGATTTAATTCCCAAGTCATGTGTAAATGTAGAAATAGAGGCTACAAATGGAAAAATTCATAAAATTTGTAAGAGTTTTCCAAATGTCCAAATTGTAGATGTAAGTAAATTAGACAGGAAGTTCCACACTCGGCATGGCCTACACTTAAATAGATTAGGAAAAGAGTATCTTAGTGATGAAATCTGCAAAATTGTAAATTCAAATGGTAAGAATAATTCAACAGTAATATCATTAGAGTGGAAGCAGGGAAACTGGTAGAAGAAGCCAAACGTGAGGTTTGGCATTCACATCTTTTGAAGTCAAATTTAACGGAGTGCAACAATGGTATTTCGGATTTGTCTAGCAACAATAATAATAACAATTATGATAATAATAATGTAAATAAATCACCAACACAAGCTTGCAAAAGTAACAAATTTAAAATTTACCACCAGAATGTCCAGTCTCTTTATAATAAAATTGATTACATAAATCTAATGCTTAAAAATGAACTTAAAGACATCTCAGCACTATGTATTTCAGAACATTGGCTGAAAGAGGAACAACTCGAATTAATTCAATTCCCAGGGTTTATACAAGCTAGTAAATACTCTAGATCTAATATTAGCCATGGTGGTACTTGCATCTTCTTAAGAAATAATTTAGATTATGAACAGATAACAGCTTATGATTATCTAATTATGGAACAGGATTTTGAATTCTCTGCCGTAAAAATTCAGCAGTTTAAGTTAATAATTGTATGCGTATACCGTTCTCCGTCAGGAAAGTTTCCTCTAGTTATAGATAAACTAGAATTGTTACTCAATAACATGAGCAAAGTAAATTTCGATATAATAATTTGTGGGGATGTAAATGTGGATTTCTTAAAACTTGATAGAAATTGTGAATTATTAAACCAGTTACTAATTTCCTATGGACTGAAACCTACAGTAAATACACCAACAAGAATAACAAAATTTAGTAAAACCACTCCTGATCAAATTTTTATAAATACAGATAAATATCACCATTCAATAGAAGTCTATTGTCCGGGTTTTAGTGACCACCATGGACAAATACTGAGTTTTGAAGTATCCGAAGTAATCAATAATAATGATAATGGAGTAAAATCAAAGTGTAGGTCATTCACTGAATCAAATGTTACATATTTCAATGACTTATTAAATAAGGAAACATGGTCAGAAATTTATGAACTAGAAAATGTAAATGATAAATTTAATGCATTTAACAGTACCCTAAAACACTATTTTGAAATAGCATTCCCCTTTAAACGAAGAACTGTTCAAAATAACAAAACTAGCAATTGGATAACAACAGGGATTATAAATTCATGTCAAAGAAAGAAATTTCTACACAAATTATATAAACAATACCACACAACACCTGAATTCAATTTATACTACAAAAAATACACTAGCATATTAAATAAGGTAATAAGACTAGCAAAGAAAATGCATAATGATAATTTTATTTCCCAATCATCTAATAAAAACAGGGCTATGTGGTCTGTAATAAAGAAAGAAACTGGAAAATCTGCTAAAATACAAAGGAACATTACACTGACCAGAAATAATAAAGTGATTAATAATCCAGAGGAAATAGCAAACACTTTTAATGACTATTTTCTGGAAATTCCGCAAAAATTATTAAATAAATCACAGGTAAATACACTAAATTCTAATAATAAAATAAATATATGCAGTGATTCTTTATTTATAAATCATGTCACAAGTGAAGAGGTAAGAATAGTTATAAAAGAGCTAAAAAATAAATTCTGTGCTGGCATTGATGGCATCCCTGATGCAATTTTAAAGAAATGTGCAGAAAATATAATAAATCCACTTACGCACTTAATAAACAGTTCAATTCTCTCAGGAACTTACCCGGATATTTTGAAGTTATCAAAAGTAATTCCAGTGCACAAAAATGGTTCAAAAGATGAATTAGATAACTATCGTCCTATTACCTTACCAACTGGTATTGCAAAAATTGTGGAAAAAATTATGTATAAGAGACTGATAAGTTTCATAGAAAAAAATAAAATATTATCAAACTCACAACATGGATTTAGAACGGAAAAATCTACACAGACAGCAATTTACGAATGTAGTAATAGTATACTGAAATTAATTGACAATAAGGAACATGTAACTGGCCTATTCTTGGATTTATCGAAAGCATTTGATGTAGTTGACCATAAAATCCTCCTTACCAAACTAAATCAATATGGTGTTAGAGGTCTAGCTAATAAATGGATAGAGTCTTACTTAACAAGGCGTAAACAAATAGTAAGCTTGAGACACAAGGATGATGGAACCAAATTACTTAATGAAACATTGTCCAATGAGGGAATTATTGAATTTGGAGTACCCCAGGGATCGGTTTTGGGCCCACTACTCTTTCTTCTATATATCAATGATATAACACAGAACGTTCATTCACATAAGGAAATTTTGTTTGCGGACGATACAACACTCGTAATAAAAGGTGAAACTAAACAGGTCATACAGCAGTCTGCTGACTCCGTTACAGGAGAGTTAACCAAATGGTCACAAGATAATCGCCTCATAATAAACTATAAAAAGACAGTATGTCTAAATTTCCACACTATACAGAATAGGAATCCTGCGATGCCCAATATAACATTAAATGGTCATCAAATAGAAAATAAATCAGAAACAAAGTTTTTAGGACTATGGATACAACAAGACTTGAAATGGAATAAACATATACAATATCTGAATACTAAACTGAACTCGATGTGCTTTGCGTTACGTATTTTGAAAACCTGCACTAGCATGCACACATTAAGAAATACTTATTTTGCTTATTTCCATTCATACTTAAGATATGGGATCATATTTTGGGGTATGTCGCCAGATGTACTAAGCACGTTTAGGATACAAAAGAGAGCGATTAGAATTATGGCAAATGTACACTCTAGAGAATCATGTAGACCTCTGTTTAAAGATTTAAACATTCTCCCACTGCCCTGCATATATATCTTTGAAAGTATTATGTTTGTTAAAAATAATTTAATGAATAAAGATGTTTTTCTTAAAACAAACAATGATGTTCATAGGCATAACACAAGACAAAATCAAAACATTCATATTTCACACACACACACAAGCATATATCAAAAAGGAACTTTTCACACTGGAGTTAAATTATACAATAAACTACCCCAGTATATAAAACTGGCCCCAAAAATAAAAACCTTTGATAGAATGTTGAAAGCTTATCTGCAGTGCCATTGTTTTTACTCAGTAGTTGAATATTTTAGCGTATAGGAGTGATGGAATCTATAACTATATTTTACTTTTTTAATTTAATTTTAATACCTAGCTGTATGTTGTTGTATTTATAGAATTAAGTTTTCATATTATGATAATAGAGTGAGGTGTAAATAGTTGTGCAATAAGATTGTATCTATTAAGATTTGATATTATAATAAGTTATAAATAGTTTTAATCTTAGTAATATATACCTGTTAGTTCTTTTATTTTATGCATGTAAATTCTGACGTGTCCTATATCAAAAATGTATTGAATGCATGTATTTGATCAAATGGAATTAATAAAAATCTATCTATCTATCTACTTTGTAAAGCTCATACTCTCAAGATGCTTTTCAAACTAAAGATCTGCTCCACACAAGATCTGCCCTTTCTAAAGCCTCCTTGATATTCGCCTATTTGATGGTCTACCTGAACTTCAACTATGTGTAATAGCGCCTTAGATAGTACTTTGTACGATATCGCTAGCAAGGAAATTCCTCTGTAGTTGTTTGGATCAGTTCGGTCACCTTTCTTATGGAGTGGATGTATTAGGTTACTTTTCCAGTCATCTGGGATAATTTCATTTTCCCAGATATCACAAATGAGGCGATGTACTGTAAGTTCTCCACAGCCGTATCTCCTCCAATTTTCCACATTTCAGCTACTATGCCATCTTCCCCTGGTGCTTTATTGTTTTTGAGATCCTTGATGATGTTTTTGATTTCTAAGAGGCTCGGTGGGTTGGACGGTGGATTTATACGCATTGGCTGCTCGAAAACCAGCCTTTCTCTTGGCTCCTCACAGTTTAGAAGTGTTTCAAAATAATTAGCCAAAATTTAACAATTCTCCTTGTTACTCACGGCCAATGTACCGTCCTTTCTTTTAAAGCAAAGACTTGGAGGTTGGTATTGTTGTAATTCATCCCTAAATATCTCATAAAATTCCCGGGTATTATTTTTCTTAAAATCTTCTTCTATATTTTCCAACCAGCTTCTGTCATACAGTCTCTTTTCTCCTCTGATGATCTTGGCAGTTTCTTTCCTTTGTTGCTTGAAGATATTCCAATGTTGTTCTGTGCGGTTGGAGTGCCATCTCTTCCACGCCTTGAGTCTCATATCAAGAGCATCATCGCATCTTTTGTTCCACCATCTGTGTTTCCTTTTTCGTTTCCGTTGCCCTAAGTTTTCAGCCGCTCTGGTTAACGATTCTTTCATTTCTTTCCAATTGTTCATCTGTAACTTGGAAAGATTTTCCTGATACATATTTTTGTTTTGCTGGAGAATTTTGTCAATCCTAGTTTCCCTTTGACATATGCGTCGTTGTCGATTCGGTTGAAATTTTACTTTGATTTCCGACAAGAAATGGTCTGTGTCAATGTTACAACTTTTTCGTACTTTGACATTCAGAATCTCGCGACTGTTTCCAGTTGTAATTGCAACGTGATCAATTTGAAATTCGCCTAGTAGAGGATTTGGAGAGATCCATGTCTTCTTTTTCTTAGGGAGAGCTTTGAAATATGTAGACATAAGTTTGAGATTGAATTGGTTACAAAAAGCAATTAACCTTTCTCCATTTGTATTTATTCTTTTATGGGCTGGGTATTCTCCAACAATCTTGTTGTATTTCTTTTCTTTTCCTATCTGGGCGTTGAAATCGCCCATCAAAATTTCACATTCTCATGGGAAATTTTAGAAGTTTCATTTTCAATTGTTTTCCAGAAGTCTTCTACTTTCTCTTTGTTCCTTTTGTTGTCTTGGTTTATCGGAGCATGTGCATTGATGGCCGTGTATAATTTGTTTCCAAATTTGAAGGATAACAACGATATTCTCTCTGACGGTGAACTGAAGTTTACTATCGAATTCACTATAGTTCTGTTGACCACGAAAGCTGTTCCTAAGATTGGCAGTCTCCCTTTTGAAATGGTATGACCTGGTTTGCCTTTATATATTCTAAAACCAGCCGACTCTATCGTATTTTTATCCAGATATCTTGTTTCTTGTACTGCCAGAATGAGTATGTTTCTTTTCTCCAAAATGGTAGTCAGTTGTTTCAACTTCCCTACTTGACGGAGAGTATTGATGTATAATGTTCCCAGCAGATGTTTTCGCTTAGGTCTTATCTTCTGTAAGGAGGTTCCAGGAAGCTCCGACTCTTCCTTACATGACGTTCCAGGCTCTCCAGAATCCAAAGGCCTATTTGCACCACTATTCGTGGTGAGGGATTTCCGTTTCCGGCTGCCCCCTGGAGTAGTTTCATTCGAAGATGGTTTCATCATGTCAACTGTTGAAGTCATTGGGAAAACAGGATATCCTGTTTTCGAGGGTAGAACTGAGGTTGTGAGCCCCAGAGCCCTTTTCTCTCGGGGCAGGTCCCCAAGCCTTTGAGAATCCCTTCTCTGCCCACAAGGCAGTGGTTTGCCTACTCATACGAAACCCCTCAGTAGAGGGTTGCCTCTTCCGCCATCTACACCGTACCAAAGTCCATCTTCTCCGCTGTAGATACCGTTGAGGTCTTCACCGTTACCCTGGCACGGGGCCCAGAACATGGTACTATCAGCCGGAGCCAGCTGACCCAAGGTTTTTTTGAGAGGTGTTACTCCTCTAACACTCACCCTTGGTCCTGGCTTGTGACAGGCAGAGCCTGGCTTCCCTAGATTGGGTCCAGGTTGGAGGGTTTCCTGTGCAATTATTATTAACTTTTTCCACACACAAACATCTCTTTCCCAGGATTATAAACAGTGACGGAGTCATTTCTTTAGTTTAATGCCTGCAAATGGCTCAATTTTAATTATTTCTCTTCTTGCACCATTGCGACGTTGTTGATTTACTGTTGAGTAAGGGCTTCATCCGAAACTTCTTCTCTGTCTTTCAGGACGGAAAAATACAAGTTCTATTTATAATCATGCGCCAGCCCTTTACTGCTGCGTCAACGGTGATCTCATGCTTCGGTGACTCGCTGTGTCTAGCTCTTGCGTCACCTTACAAAAGTCCAACTTCTTATTAACCCTTCAGAAACCTTTAGAAATCCATTCTAATGTCTGCCTTAATTCCTCCTTTTTCTTGCATACAAGGGTATGGGTTCGATACTTGGGCCAGTCCACATGGGCACACTATACACTTACATACTAGAAGAGGAAATGGAAAACGAAAGGAGAATAAGACAAATAAAGGACAGGAGGAAAAGAAATGCCCTCAACCCTCGAAGAATGAGAATTGATGGACTTGGAAGGAAGGACAGCCGTGAAAGGCAAATAGGAAAGGGAAAGGGTCCACCCCAGAGGCAATAGAAAAAGGGGAAAAACCGGACCCAGCTCAGGAATCCCTCGGAGTCACCAACTCCCGAACTCACCAGCCGTGTGCCCTTGAGGGTGTAGCACTATCGAGGGTGCACCAGAAGTGGTGGGGCTACACACACCCTGCCTCCTTAAGGGCCTTGAGCAGAGGGCAGGATATATGAAGAGAACTGAAAATGTCTCACCCCTCGAAGAATGAGGGATCAGAAAAGATGAGACAAGGGTCCATTAAGGCGGGAAAGTGAAAGACTCCCTAGGCCTCGGATACCCTAATACCGTCGGGGTTGGAAAAGAACAAGAGTTGACCAAGGGAGATCGATAGGAAAGATGACAGAGAGGAGCCCGGCACAAGTAAGTGGAAGTAATGGAGCCCTGTGGTCGCCAACCTACTAGTCGTGAGCCCCTGGGGGAGGGTGGTAGTGGAAATGAGAATGAAAGGAAACTTATAACTAAAACGAACTACCGACTGACTTAACAACTAACTAACGTAGTCTACAAGAAGAAGAAAAGGACAATAAAAATATAAAAAGAAGGAAAATAAACGAACAATGAGAATTGAGGGACTTGGAAAGAAGTATAGATAGCTTTGAAGCCATATTTCAGTGTTGCCTTATAAACAGTATTTCAGTCGGTCGGTCAACACAAAAATTACTGGACTGTAAGTGAACAATCACCTGAAATAAATCGTAATCACGTGTAATTTACTTGAGGTTGTGTTTCACTTATTCCAGTAATATTTGTGTTGACCAACTGAAATTACAATATTAATTGGTAAGAAGTACAGCCATGAAAGGTAGATTATTTTATTTCTCGTGTCGGAAACATACTAATATACAGTTGCTATAGGCTACATATAAGGGTAAAACTGTCTAATTATATAACACGTGCCCAATACTGAGCAACATCCAAGGCGCTCGGAGTGGCTAACAGGAGATCTTCCTCTGCACAAGATGAAGGGCACAGAGGGCAATGAAGCATGTGTCTTGTGGTTTGTTCTTGTCCACATTCGCAAGACGGGTCACATGTACTGAGGCCCCATCTCCTCAGATTGTCTCGGGATCTTCCAACTCCTGATCGTAACCTGTTTAGGGATTTCCACACCAACCAGCTTTCGTTGTGTCCGGGTGGTAGTTCTTCAGCTTCTGGCATCCAACTGCTGGGGTGAAGGGTCGACTTCTTCTATATATCCAGCCTTGCCTTCTCTGGTGAGACGGAAAACATCTCAGATGTCCTCTGGAAGCTCTTTCGGGACCTCAGCCGTTGCTGAGGAGGATTATGTCCATGCAGTGGTTGGGCGCTGTTCTCTTCCACTCTCAGCCTATAGAAACCCCAAAGTCAGTGGAAAAAGGAAATTCGACCCAGCTTTTATTTATTTATTAATTTATATATGTATTTATGTATTTAAATATCTCAATAGCACCACGATGATGAAACCTCAGGACTTGAAATAAAATACTATCCCAGCGTTTCGTCGAGTTAGGTTGGAGAAACCATATAGGCTACACTGCTAGCGCCGAGACTCCATTCCCAGTTTGAGCTACTGCTCAGCCTTCTTAAGCTCTTAGACGACACTACGATGGATGTGGCTTCTTAAAATCTGGTCTTGCTTTCGCATAGCAATCAATAATTCAAGTAAAGCATCTCTGCTACATCCACTCCTCTCAGTTTCCGGGTTACGCTTTTACATTTTATGTGCTACCTGTACTAATTATGTCCGCCTCGTGGCACAGTGGTTAGCATTCTTGGTCATCACTCCTGAGGCCCGGGTTCGATTCCCGGCTCTGCCAAGAATTTTAATTCTTGTCTGAGGGCTAGAACGGGGTTCACTCAGCCTCGGGAGGCAAAACTGAGGAGCGGAGGGTTCGGTTCCCACCTCAACCATCTTGGAAATGGTTTTCCGTGGTTTCTCACATCTTCTCAAGGCAAATGCCGGGATGGTTCTTAACTTAAGGCCTCAGCCGCCTCCTTCTCAGTCCTCACATGAATTACAAATACACACACTAATACAGCCATCATAATAACACGGGTCATCAGACAAAATTATACAACAGCATCGTATACTTGTAAGAACTTAATGTTGTTGGTGTTATTCCATTTACCAACTAGGAATTCCTGGTCTTCCGTTAGGTATATATTGTGTGTGTGTAGAATTTGTCTGATAATGTTTTTGTGGTCTCTGTAGTGGTGTGTGAATTTGTAACTGAGGCGAGGATTGGGAAGAAGGTGGCCGTGACCTTGAGTCAGGTACCATCGTGGCATTTGCGTGGAGTAGAAGTGATAAACCACGGATAACTACTTCAAAGATGGCTGTCGTGGGAATACATTAACCTCTACTCTGTCTACTGGAAAATGTTTAATTCTAATAGTAAGATGTATGTGTTTTTTTGGAAATGTGTATAATTGTTGTACAAGATTTATGACAGGCAAAGTCATAATATTAAAATCTTTATTGTTTTGGCTCCTTCAGCTGCATGTTCCCCCTTATGTCACCAGAAAATACTGTATTTGAACTCCTAGACAACACACACAAATACACCTGCGTAACAAAGTCTGAACCAAACTCAGAGTTTTTATTATTATTATTATTATATATAATATTTGCAAATGGGGGTTATTCCCCAGTGGCAAATTGTACAAATACAGAAAATCACGAACAATAGCAACAAACACAATAAACACAATTCGCAATTTATGAACGATAGTAATTACATCGTAGTATTTACACAAAATTTCAATATTCTCTTAATCACAGCAATATGTTTGGGGAAGGGCTCTGAGGCAGGTGATGAGTTCCAAATATCAACACCACGGTTAGTGAAAGAATATTTCCCATAATTTGTACGCTGTGGTCGGACCTTGACTTTACGTGAATGATCAGTCCTGCTCAGGTAGGTGGGATTTCCCAGACGTTTGCTTAGTTCTCCCCATGCTGGCCGATTAGTGTAAGTGTTAAACATAGCGTATAGTCTGGATTTCGTCCTTCTGTCTTCCAGAGATGCCCACACTAGTTTTTCTATCATTCGAGTTACACTACTTCTAGGATTAAAATGTTGAGCACAAACCTAGCAGCCTTCCATTGTACCATCTCCAGCTCATTGACGAGCCCTACCTGATTTGGGGTCCCAAACCGCTGAGCCGTATTCCAAGATTGGCCTCACCAGGGTCAAATATCCTAATTCTTTTGAAGTAGAGCTGCTGCCTTTTAATACCCGCATTACAAAATGAAGTGATTTGTACGCCTTGGAGACGACACAACCCACATGAGTACTCCATTTCATATCATTTCTTACATGGACGCTCAAGTATTTGGACGAGTCTTCTTCTACAAGTATTTCCGAGCCGATATTATATTGAAAATCATGCCTTAGCCCTCTCCCTATTCTCATGAGACTACATTTACTCGTATTTATCTTCATTTTGTTGTCAACCGCCCATTTATGAACTAGGTTGAGGTCAAAACTCAGCAATTCTTCTAGGTTTGTGCCGTGTCTTGTGTGGGGTTTCGCCTAGGACACCAAGCTGGCTCATCGGCGGGCTCTTGGTGTCCCCGCCCGGACCCCCACAGGAGTATCGAACTGCGCGATACCTCCCTTTATATAGAGTGCATCTGCACTCCTTGACTGCGAGAACCAAAAGTTCAAGCAGCCTCAACCTCCCTATGAAGGCTTCCAAAAAGATGGTGTATTGGCTTTCACGGCCGGTGAATTAAAACTCAGCAATTCTTCTAGGTTCGCGCCGTGTCCCGCGTGGGGATTCGCCTAGGACACCAAGCAGGCTCATCGGCGGGCTCTTGGTGTCCCCGCCCGGACCCCCACAGGAGTATCGAACTGCGCGATACCTCCCTTTATATAGAGTGCATCTGCACTCCTTGACTGCGAGAACCAAAAGTTCAAGCAGCCTCAACCTCCCTATGAAGGCTTCCAAAAAGATGGTATATTGGCTTTCACGGCCGGTGAATTAAAACTCAGCAATTCTTCTAGGTTTGTGCCGTGTCTTGTGTGGGGTTTCGCCTAGGACACCAAGCTGGCTCATCGGCGGGCTCTTGGTGTCCCCGCCCGGACCCCCACAGGAGTATCGAACTGCGCGATACCTCCCTTTATATAGAGTGCATCTGCACTCCTTGACTGCGAGAACCAAAAGTTCAAGCAGCCTCAACCTCATGTGGGATGACATCAAATGCCTTCGCAAAATCTATAATTACAGCGTCAACTTGCACCACCCTGGCAAGCGAGTCATTAATATCCTGAAAGAGTGATAACATTTGGCTCTCACATGAGTACCCTTGTCTAAATTCGTGTTGCCTCCCATTAAGCCATGATAACTTCTCCACTGTTCTCTTAAGTAATCAGAAAAAAGGTGTTCCATCAGTTTACATAAATATGATGGATGTGAGGCTAACAGGCCTATAGTTTCCCATTACCAATCTGTTCGCTCCCTTGAATATTGGAACTATTGCAGCCCTTTTCCAGTCTTCGGGTATTTGTGTGTTATTAATTGATGAATTGATTAATTGGAAACTTAGTAATGGCTATAGAACATCGCTCTACTTGGAACCGTCATATATGCCTTTCCTCGTCACTCCGGAAGCCACTACAACAGCTCCTTTCTATCAAATACCTGAACATTTTGGAGAGTGGCGGCATTGATGTAAAAGGCTAAATTCACCTGCCCGGACAGCAGAAAACTCAGGGCTTTCCTAAAAGCCAGAGTCGTTAAAAGAGACGTAAATCCAATAACATTATTACACTGGAACGTGGCTAATTCGAACTTCTATAATTCGAAATCTTCTTTAATTCGAATTTTTCTCTCCGTCCCTAGCATTTTATATACAATCAATGCTTAAAAAATCGTGGTTAATTCGAATTATATTTTGGATAATACGAAGTTTTTACGTGTAAAATGCCGATCGGATGCCAAACAGTTGGGTCCGAAAGACAAGATGGCGACGACGGATCTGGCGATGAACTCGTGGAGGAAGTTCCCGAGAAAACTGCTCCGAGTGCAGCCCAATCAAGAAACCACATCACAGAACTTAGGCGTTTATTTGAAAGTAGAATCACTGCCTTCGTAATGTACAGGCCGTATTGTAGCTCCGGTGACGTCACCCAAAGAGGCGATCAGCTAGCTCCGTTAGACCCGCTCAATGCAAGCAAACATCGTAGTTATGCGATACAATTTGTATTTCAGTTAAGAAATATTGACGAATGTTGCATTAATATTACAAATGAAAACCTTAACACTGTGATCTTTCGAAATATAGTAAATACGGCCGACATAATTTCAGGAGAAGTAGGCTTAAAACGCGATAAAAACAGTCAAAAGATAACGATTGTCTTACTTGTGAGCCCACCTAACAAATCTTATTATGAATTAATAAAAGCATGGAAACAACGAATGCAAAAAAAAATGTATAATAATATAAAGCATTACCACCATACATTTAGATGTCCATAAATACGGCAGCTTTCCTGTTTTTCTTCTTGGAACTTCCGGCATTATCCTTTCAAGATCGTTTTGAGCCACTTTCTTCCACACAAACATTTGTTTGAATTTTACTATAGTTATTTCGGAATATGTTCGCCCAAATTAGTTCTACATTTTAAGCTGTCTTTTAATCTTACTTAGCTTCAGGGAAAAAAGGCAGCTTATTCTCAATATTCCCTACCCATGGAACACTACAAATTCAGACTCAGTTACTATCCTTTTAATTACTTGTAAGCTTGTTCTGTATCACATAAAACTCACTACTACACACATCAAAAAAAGTTTTGCATCACCTCGGTTCCCAGATCTCCGGCATATAGACGTTGACTGTGTATATTGTATCCAAGATACAGTCCCTTTGACTGTTCATAGATGTCACTAAAACTGCTCAAAGATGTAAACAACCATGCATGAGCAGGGCCTATTAGACGGAGGGGGTACGACAGCCGATCAGTTCCAGTCATTCCACCAGGACGAAGGTACGCTGCTCATGTTGTCTGTAGTTCTACCATGCCTAGAAGGTCAATACCGCAGTTCGATCGCGTCCGCATTGTTACTTTGTGTCAAGAAGGGCTCTCAACAAGGGAAGTTTCCAGGCGTCTCAGTGAACCAAAGCGATGTTGTTCGGACATGGAGGAGGTACAGAGATACAGGAACTGTCGATGACAGGCCTCGCTCAGGCCGCCCAAGGGCTACTACTGTAGTGGATGACCGCTACTTACGGATTGCCGCTCGGAGGAACCCTGACAGCAATGCCACCATGTTGAATAATGCGTTTCGTTCAGCCACAGGACGTCGTGTTTCAACTCAAACTGTGCGCAGTAGGCTGCATGATGCGCAACTTCACTCCCGACGTCCATGGCGAGGTCCAGCTTTGCAACCCCGACACCATGCAGCGCGGTACAGATGGGCCCAACAACATGCTGAATGGACCCCACGGAATTGGCATCACGTTCTCTTCACCGATGAGTGTCGCATATGCCTTCAACCAGACAATCGTCGGAGACGTGTTTGGAGGCACCCTGGTCAGGCTGAACGTCTTAGACACACTGTCCAGCGAGTGCAGCAAGGTGGTGGTTCCCTGATGTTTTGGGGTGGCATTATGTGGGGCCGACGTACGCCACTGGTGGTCATGGAAGGCTCCGAAACGGCTTTACGATACCTGAATGACATCCTCCGACCCATAGTGCAACCATATCGGCAGAATATTGGAGAGGCATTTGTCTTCATGGACGACAATTCTCGACCTCATCGTGCACATCTTGTGAATGCGTTCCTTCAAGATAACGACATCGCTCGACTACAGTGGCCAGCATGTTCGCCAGACATGAACCCTATCGAACATGCCTGGGATATGTTGAAAAGGGCTGTTTATGGACGTCTTGACCCACCAACCACTCTGAGAGATTTACGCCGAATTGTCGTTGAGGAGTGGGACAATTTGGACCAACAGTGTCTTGATGAACTTGTGGATAGTATGCCACGACGAATACAGGCATGCATCAATGCAAGAGGACGTGCTACTGGGTATTAGAGGTAGTGGTGTGTACTGCAATCTGGACCACAAATGCTGAAAGTCTAGCTGTATGATGGTACAACATGCAATGTGTGGGTCTCATGAGCAATAAAACGAGCTGAAATGTTGTTTGTGTTGATCTCTATTCCCTTTGTATTTAAAGGTTCCGGAACTCATGGAACCGAGGTGATGCAAAACTTTTTTTGATGTGTGTATAAATCTGAACAACAACAACAACAACAAAGACAAAAGCAGGACTCACAAACAGCATGGGTTGCTCTGATTTCTCTCTCAATTTGATCTTTAGGAAAATGAATGATGCATACTCCCGTATTCCTAGTAACTGATAAATTTGCCCTTGGTATTTTCCTCTTCCATAGATTAACTCTTTCCTCGTAGGAAGGAAATGAAAATATTTGTGTAACCGTGTAGCTGGATTTGCATCCTGGCACACAACAACTTCTTGGCATAGTGACACTTGCTTGTTTTCACACACACTTCTACACACAACACATTGTATTTACAAAAAACAGTGCTATACAGTAAATATTCAATTATTATATACAAGAAGCAATATGTCCTCTGAATTAACTCAACTCTCCACGTGGAGATAGCATACCTAACCCAAACAGCATAGCCTCACTATTTCAATTACAGATATTTATGTGCATCTTGATGTGATAAATTACGATAATTTAGAAAAAGGGCATTTAACATACTTAAAAATAAATAACTGAAACCCAACAACCCCAATTATTCGCAAAAAGCTCCCAATAACTTCGCATTACACTCACAAAACAACTCGTAACATTCGCCTTAATCGATCAGCTGATTGCCTTCGCGCGCTTCCTACAGTACGACCTGTTACATTACGCAGTGGTAGAATTGACGTAAGTGATTCTGTTTTCAGTTCCTTAAATTTGTTAGACTCTTTTGTGATGGCCAATAGACTTAATTGTAGGAAACAGGTAAAAATCTGAAACTTCTTTGAAAAACAGTAGATTTCTCTAAGACTTAACTAGATTGCTGGATTACTACTGCCGTTATATAGGTGAATAGTACATTTTGGTTTTATTTTATCATTTGAAACTTTTGAGGTTATTCACGATACAGTCATTATACAGCTTAATAAAGGTTCTTGGATGAAAACTTAAAATTTGAATATTTTCTCTACCCTTTTCAAAGAACTTTCTTAATTCGAATTTTTGGATAATTCGATTTTTTACTGGTCCCTTGAGGTTCGAATTATCCAAGTTCCACTGTATTAACAGAAAACTCGGGTTCGAATCCCCACTTCGACCACATTTTCAAGTCGTATTCTGCAGATAGTGCAAAAACATTCAATTAAACGTCATTGTGGACTGAGATTTCCTGATGACATTGTCATCTTAGCCCATTCACCAGAAGATAGAAGATAGGAGACTTCTATTAACTTACTTACAGTAGGAAGCAAAATAACCAGTGATAGACGTAGCAAAGACGATATAAAAAGTAAGTTGTCTCAGGCAAGGAAAGCATTTATACAGAAAGGAAATCGGTTGACATCATTTAGGTATTAGAAAGTCGTTTTTGAATTATTAAGACGAGTGGGAGAGGAGACATGTTTCTGGCGACTGCTAATGGATGGAAGCATACCAAGGCACCCTGGAATAGCAAATTTAGTTATGGGAGGAAGGATCGAGGACAAGAACTGTAGGGATAGACCAAGGGCAGAATATGTTATTAGACAGATTTCCTCGGTTGTAGGGTGTGGTAGCTATGTAGAGATGAAACTATTACCTCGGGCAGGGAGGCATGGAGAGTTGATCAAACTGGTCAAAAGACTGAAGACTCAGACAACATTTAAAAAAAGAAGGTAGCCTAGAATTGGCCTGCTGTCGGGCTGGTACAATAGGAATATTGCGCATGTTGCAGACTTATTATAAGCAAGACATGGGCGTGCATTGCGCCGGCAAATAAATCATCACAGCTGTCACTGGCAGTGCTGACACATGTGGGCCGTCATTAGCATCCATTCGTCAAGCGCGACAGTGAATTACTCGCTGTCTCGGCCATGTCGATACAACAATTACCGTAGAATGTTTAAAATCCCTGTTAGGTCACTAGGTGTTACTTTCATCCAGTGTCCAGCACGGAATATATCGATCCATTTTGACTCACCAAATTGTTGATCTCATTTTTAACATAGCCTCACCAAATGGCTCACCCTATTTTATCATTTCAATTGATCTTGTCGACTTCATCGTTATGCTTTGGTCTACCGTTATGCGTTACGGTTACGGCGTGTATGACGTCATCATGTTGTTCAGTGCATATGCACCGAGTCTGAGTTTACTCCTGGGCTATGGCGTTATGCGATACGAAGACTGAGAGCGTATGACGTCATCATGTTGTTCAGTGCATATGCACCGAGTCTGCGTTTACTCCTGGGCTATGGCGTTATGCGATACGGAGACGGCGAGTGCGTGACATCATGCAGCAGAGTGCACCTCCCGCTCTCCGATCCCCGCGCGGGAAGCCTAAGTTAATGGGTAATGGAGTCTGTTGAAAGAGTGCGTTTTCCTAAATATGAACACTCCCAAAAGAAGAGCTCCTTAAAAATGGCTGAAAGACTTAAATATCAGTGCCATCGAATTGTCCTTACGATATGTGGTTGGTACACAGCCCCACCCAGGTGGACCGAGTTGGATTCCTGGTCCATGCATGTAAGATTTTCAAAGTGAAATACCATGTCCGGTGGTACTGATTCCATGTAAAAGGGTTGTACGTGCCTCATGATCGCAACATTAACGGTCACGTTAAACTATAAACTTCCTCCATACACAGACGCTATCCAATAAGGGTTATTATCTATGTCCAGTAAAAGACATGGGGAATTTTTGAGTTTTGCTTTGTCGTTGGTTTAGGAGGCTTTATAAAATATGGGATTCCTAGGCAAATTGTATCCCTTTCGGATATCGAGGGCTGGGTTTTCCCTTCCGGATGGAAATCACAACAATAAAGTCACCTAATAGTGCGGGTTCAAACGATAGCATGGTTCAAAAGTAGTAGATTTGTAACAGAATAGAATACTCTCCGTTCCAAATTTGGGATTGCCAGAGATTGGGGAGAGAGTATTGTTTATTGCACCATATATTTTATTTTTTTTCGCTATCATTTTACCCTCCAGGATCGGCTTTTTCCAAGGACTAAGCGAGGGATCCCACCTCTACCGCCACTGAGGGCAGTGTCCTGGAGCTTGAGACTATGGGTCGGGGATACAACTGGGGTGTGTAAACGCACGACGGCCAGGCGGCCTCACCTGCAAAACGAACAGTGGCCTGATGAAGGGTTAGGAAGAGTGGGAGGGTTTGGCAAGGAACTGGGAAGGAGGTGGCCGTGGCCTTACAGTAGGGACCATCCCGGCATTTGCCCGAAGACGTAGTGGGAAACCACGGAAAACCACTTCGAGGATGGCAGAGCCGGGAATCGAACCCAGGCTAATCATGCTGACCGCTACGCTACGGAGGCGACTTATTGCAACCATTACCATATTAATTATAGTGAATGCCTAATAGCCTAGTTATGTTTATAATAGAAAGCTTTCCAATTGGTCAATACAAATTGTGTCCAATTCCATTAAGTGATTAAACACCCTAACCTGAAAGAAATATTACATGAGATATTGGCACAAAATAATAAGCTTTTATGTACAAAAAGGTAGGGGGAGAACGTGTGTTGAAAAAACATTAAAAATGTAAAAGAAAATTATCAAAAATGCGCATCATAAATTTTAAAAAATCCTCTTGATGGGAACCGCAATGATGCGTTGCATTTTCCACTTAAAACGCGATCAATCTTTCAGAGTTTTCACTCCTGTCTGATGTCACTGAGAGTGACAGTTTTGTACGAGAACAAGTCTCAAGGACAGCGGACTCGGTGGCGTAGTCGGTAGCATGCTGAACTGCTATTCCTAAGATCGCGGGTTCAAACCCGGCCGTAGTCGTCGAATTGTTAAGAGCGTTAAAATCCTTCAGTATCCCTTCCTTCAGAGGGGAAGTAAAGCCGGCGAGTTCAGGTCATAGATTTATGGCATGTAAAAGAACCTACCACAACAATTGGTAGTGTGTAGCCAAATTTGTAGGTTATATTTGGTTAAGGAACGCTCTATCAAGTTCCAACGTTCGCCGCTAGGTGTCAGTGACAGTGGCATCTGGTAGCCAACGTTGGAACTACTTGAAATTGAACTTGCTGGGAGCCCACGGTCTTTCAATTAAAATACCCTGCTATGGCCATTGGCTGCAATTCATATATAATCAATTTTGAAAATGAAGGTTTAGAAACTTTCAAATAAATTAACATCTCTCGAACAATCATTAACAAGGTAAAACATATTAGCATATCAATATTGAAGTATAGCTTAAGATTTACTGATATCGCGTCAGGAGTTGGCAGTCGGGTTTGAACTGCAGGGGTCTTCCCGCTCACTGCGTATCGCGCATTCCGAAAACATTCAGTTGGTCACTACTTGCCTCACTCACTCACCACATTCCTTCTTTCAGTGGCTGAGTGTCGCCTGTTGCAATGACATCCATTGGCATGCGGCAAGCCGATATATTTAACTTAGGAATAGGCGGGCCGCGCATGCGTACTGCAAGACCCCCGCACCCCGTCGCAGCGTGTTCAACTGCCATCTCCTGCCGCGATGACAGTATAACATAGAGAGCTAAAATCTGGACACTGCACGGAAATGACATAAAACGTTACTATACACAGTATTCCATTCTGGAAACACATATTCATGAACCATGTTCCTCGTTCTGCATGCAAGCTACATTTCCACAAGTACTGTAGGCTATATTAAATTAAAATACTGGAAACGTGATTGGAAATTGTATTATTGTTTTTAAAATATTTATATATTTTGGTTTAATTTTAAATGTAATCACTAACCAGAGCAATTTGTATATTTACTTTATAAATACAATATAATATAGACACTGGCACAATAATATTAAAAACTAGTTCACATACTGTATAATCCCAGTATAAAGGGCGCAATCCTGTGCAATGAAATTGAATCGGCTGGAGCTGAAAAGCATAAGCCAGTCTGGTCTGGGTTTGATTCCTGGCTCTGACAAGAAATTTTAATTATGGAGTGAGGGCTTTGAACGGGGTACACTCAGCCTCGTGAGGCAAACTTGAGAACAGGAGGGTTTGATTCCACCCTCAGCCAACCTGGAAATGGTTTTCCATCGTTTCCCCATCCCCCCCCCCCCCTACTTCCGTCGGGTCACTTCGGCCGTTAATATTGGTCTCCGTGACCAGGGCGCTGCCTCACTGTCAGACAGCTACTGAATTGACCTCACGAGCTTGAGTGCACCCTGTTCCATTCCTCACGTCAGTTTCTAAAATCTCTGTCGGAGCCGGGAATTAAACACGGAGCTCCCGGATCCAAGGGAGGTGTGTTACCTCAACACCATGGGGCCAGCTGGTTCCCCCATTTCTAATCCAGGCAAATCCTGGGATGGTTCCTAACTTAAGGCCACGGCCGCCTCCTTCCCAATCATATCCCCAATTTACAAATACACACCCAAGTACAGACATCACAATAACACAGGTTATCACCCCCCCCCCCAAATACACCGGGCTACATTCGCTCGACAGACATCATGACATGGAGAATGAACTTAAATATTTTATCTGTCTCATCCCGCCAATAAATATTTTTTTTAATATGCTGTTATTTACTTACGAAAAAAAACAATAGATTTGACGTTCGTACAGTTGAAAAAATATGCGAAAACAGATTTGAACGTATACTTGAGTAAAGCATACCGATTTTTGAGATATGACATTGTTGTATAGGCTACATAATGAGATGACCACGATATCGCAGCCCCTAAAATAAACATCGGTTTTCACTACTTTTCGAGAGAGAAAAAAATCGATTAGTTCATTTTAATAGTTTGAGAACAGGTTGGACATTCTTGAGTCCCTAGACAATCAAACGATTTACTTACATGAAACAATTGCGTGTGATTGACAGATTTTGCATTCTAAGGAAGAAAGAAAGCTTTTAATTTTACGTTACCGTTAATCATGCGATCATGAGCCACGGGACCTCCTTTTTACGTGGAATCCGAACCACAGGACATGGCATTTCACTTCGAAAATCTCACATGCATTGACCGGGAATCGAACCCAGTCCACCTTGGTGAGAGGCCAACAGCTTGACTACTGCGCCACCACACCCCTTTTTTTTATTTTTTTTTTATTCTCAGATGCTCTCCGTTAAATAGTAAGGACTTTGTTTCATCATTAAAAGTGATCAATACAATTGTTAGCACAAAATAGAATAGTATCACAACAAATGCGCAAACAGAGAATTACATGCATCATGATATTTACAAAATACAAGGTTATCTACGAGGTCTGTTAGAAAAGTCTCCAACTTTTTTTTTTTTTGCGTAAACGTAATGGATTTGAATCAAGCGCGCTTGCATGAGCTGACCTTGAACCTTCGTGCGCGTGCGTGAATTTTTCCCGCCTGTTGATAGCGTCTGTTGCTGACAAGCAGAATTTGAGTGAGGTAGTGTGTAGTTTTTCATTGCAAGGACTGGAATTTGGTTTCCGGGTCGTACCCGTACACACAGAAGTCGTCACCTGTAATTGTGGTGTTCATGAAGTCGGGGTCACTGTTTGTGGAGTCGAGCATGTCCTGTAAGACTTCAACACGAAGTTGCTTTTGCTCCGCCGCGCCGTCAGCAGCTTTGGCACGACGTATATATCGCTGCTTTGGTGCAGCAGTGGGATAACTACTGCTCGAGTCTAAGCTCTGTGAACTTGCGGGATGAAGGGTAGAGGCAGGGAAGGAGCAGGCGAGAATTGAGAAGCCTATCGACAGCCCGCCGTGTTACCTGACATTCTCGTCAATTCCAATACTGCTAACATAGGGTCTTTTCTGAAACCAGTGTGGCGTTGCGAATGAATGAGTGAGTCACCGACTAATGTATTTGCTTCTGTTACTACGCAAGGACCGACAACCCTCATCACTCGTCACCACCACTTCTCATAGTCCGCGATGCACATTCCTCTCAGGTTCACACAGCTCAGACCCGAGCAGTAGGTATCTGTACTTTTTCAACGCTGGAAAATATCCTTTACTGACTGATTAAATCGATAAAATACTACTCTACCAATATTCTTGGTGACGTGAGACTACTGCTCGGGTCTGAGCTCTGTGAACTTGCGGGATGAAGGGCAGAGGCAGGGAAGGAGCAGGCGAGAATTGAGAAGCCTGTCGATAGCCCGCCGTGTTACCTGACATTCTCGTCTATTCCAATACTGCTAACATAGGGTCTTTTCTGAAACCAATGTGGCGTTGGGAATGAGTGAGTCACCGACTTATGTATTTGCTTCTGTTACTACGCAAGAACCGAATAACCTCATCACTCGTCACCACCACTACTCATAGTCCGCGATGCACATTCCTCTCAGGTCCACGCAGCTTAGACCCGAGCAGTAAATAATTCGTTGTGTTTGTTTCCGAAAATACAGCAATTACATCAACAACACTGATACTTCTCAAAATGCGTTAGTATCTGTTACACTCATCTCGTTCAATAGGGTGTCAAAACCTTGACATTATTTAAATAACCCACAGTTTAATGACAGCCTTTAAATCTTTAAATGCAGTTTCCCCACAAACATGTTTTGAGTTATGTCACTGTTGTAGATAATGAGCGATATCGTGTCGGCGTTCTGCGTGGCCAATAAGCTCTCCTCCCTTCTGGCCAGCCAGAGCAGGGTTTGTGCGATGGGAAAGAGGGGAGAGTTTTGCGGCGACAACAGGTTTATTCAAGGTCTCGCAACGCAGTTTGTATCTGCCAAGCGGGACCCTGCCTCAACAGCGGAGACACGATATACAGTACAACAAATAGCGAACTCATTGATACAGGAGTGCGGACTTTCACAAGTAGTGGAAAGAACCACCAGGGGTAGAAATATACTAGATGTTTTCCTCATTAAGCCTGTGGACAATCTAATCAGTGTTGAAAATATTCCGGGAATTAGTGACCACCGGGCTGTCGAAATGTTATTCCATTGGGAACTGGAACGCAGCCAAGATATTAAAGAAATGTTTGTTTGGAAATACAATAAGGCGGACACTTTAGGTTTTCAAAATTACTTTAAAGTAAATTTTCCTCGATGGGCATCGACTGGCGCTAGCGTTGAAGATGTGTGGTTAAATATCAAAAATATTGTTCATACGGGCCAATCGCTATACGTTCAAAAATATAGAGTGAAGGGGAACCAGGATCCAGAATACTACAATTCACGTGTTAGAATTCTTAAGAGAAAAGCTAGAAAAATACACAACAGACTAAAATCAAATAGGAACTGTTACAGACAATACCAATGTAACCTTTTGACAGCCCACACGTTGAGCGTACAATGTGGCAGTTTGGCTAGCCCACACTGTTGGGAGATAAATGTAACTGTTTACCTTTGCCTAAGCTATGTTGTTTTAATGGGCGCCAAGACCTCAATGCAATGTTGAAATCTAAATTTGTATTTAACAACGTCTAGCTCTGGCAGAACACCTTCAAGACACTATTATCTCAGATCGTGGTATGATTTGATCATTAACCCAACAAACAATTGTATCAGGAGAAGGAATTGGTCTATATCTAATGCTACCTACTGAAAGCAAAGATTGCATTGTAAAAGAAAAGAATTTATTATATAAAACAAGTATAGCAAAATTAATAATAATAATAAGTACAAAATTTAAATTGGAGCGTTCTGATTTGAATATTACCGATAGAAAATTACGTGAAAACGGAGTCTGATAAATTGATTTTACTCTTATTTCCAAGCTATGAAGTTACTGAAATATGAAATGTAAAACAAAGAAAAATGAGAGATTGCGTATTTCTGCGTCATTTGCGCTTACCACTGGAAATTGCCAAAGCATTTCCCTCGTACTTGATGATGCTGTGAGCTTCCCACAGTCTCCTGGACGTCGTCATCTCCGTCGGAATTTGATGATATTCTGGTAGACTAGATAATTCTATGGTCCGTACCTCGGACCCAAACACTCGTACAACCGCACTGGTTAAGTTTTGCAAAAGTTAGTCTTCAACTCCACTGAACAACGGAGCGACACGCACTTGCAACCGTACTCCGCAAGTTCTACACAGATTGTCCTCGTTTCACGGCGCGTCGAACGATATATCCACACGTTGGCTCCCCCACCATGGTACCGATATCTAGCTTACGTCGTCCTCACTGATTGGCTGAGCACGCCGCTAGTTCCCCTCCTCTGCCTCATTACACTCGGCGCGCGAGAGGGAGAAGTCGATTTCCGTTCCAACAATTCGTCTTTTCTAGACCTTGCGACCCAGCCTTGCGTAATACTTCTCGACAGGAATCAGCTTGTATTTGAAATCCCAGTGAGTCACGTCTCTCGATATACCCTAACTGACGAAAACTCCGTAAAACTCCGTAATCAAATAATTTTCTATGATATCGTCGTTCGTAATAATTTGCTTGATAGCGTTTACTAAGACATAGAAAACCTATCTGAATGCTAATAATTTTTATAAAATGCTCCGAAAATACCTTAATAATAATTATAATAAATTAATAATAATAATAAATTAACATGAAAAATTCTCTTGGCTGAACAATTTGCCGCGTAAATAAATATAGAATGGCTTCCTACTGACTTATGCCAGTTGCATAAAACCCCTCGAAAAACACGTTACATATTCGCCTCGGATCATCGGATGATTTACCGTGACGACGGTCCATTATCCGATTATCCCAGACACGTTAATAAACCCCATCCAAAATACATATTACATAAATGAAATCACCCTAAATTACAGATATATACACTCATAATTTTTCTTCACGCACTTTGCGTCAAAGTTTGTTGTCACTATGGATTGCACTTTGCAACCAGTCCAATGTTTTACATATGGAATAGTGTTCCACGGATATTTCCGCCTCTCAAATTTCTCTATGTTGGAGAAATAGACA
The DNA here is from genome assembly GCA_946902985.2 of Meconema thalassinum. Taxonomy (NCBI): domain Eukaryota; kingdom Metazoa; phylum Arthropoda; class Insecta; order Orthoptera; family Tettigoniidae; genus Meconema; species Meconema thalassinum. Next base: position 799,225,196 of record OX336390.1, on the reverse strand, counting down.
TAATTAATGTGTGAGCACTATGTATTTATGATGTCATATCACACGCATTGAAGGTGTTCTGATATATTTATATCACCATAGAACTTCCTAATTTCACTGGAGGTCCCCTCCTTATGGTGACATTTAATTCCACTTATCACCGAGCACACGATCACACTATTGTGGCAGCGCCTCGTGACCATAATACTTAATCTCTCTTTAAAGTAGATTAAATTAATATTGACTTCTGCAAAAAAAAACAGTAAATGCGCATTACATATAACACCAAATATTTCTGTGCCGTAATCGCCCTGTCTTCTTAAGTTCCCGTTAACCATATTCTACTTAATACTAGTTCTCAACACAGACCATTTCTCCTCACACAAATAATACCATTGTACAAATTATCTTAAATTACACACTTACAAATCTTACATGGCGAGACCGTAAACAGAAATCACGTGTGCTGATATGTATGAGTTTCATGAAGGACTGTCTCGCATTCTGATGGCCCATCTTTTATCTCGTGGACGCCTTAAGCTAACAAGCCCTATACAAGCGCTCCCCCATCTCTTGGAGATAAATGGGAACCCATCAGCGCTGCCAAAATGGCCTTGGTGCATCGAGACAATTTAGTGCTCCACAGCATCCGACAATCCCGTCATATTTCCCTGTACCTCAAAAACTCTCATTTACTTACATACTACCCCCCTGTGTGACTTCTGATACGCCTGCCTGGAAGACCATCTCCTCCCACGCACCAAATACCACACTTACTCATTTGATAGGCTGGCTCGCCAGCTAAACATCCTCACTTTATGACACATACTTTCGTAGACTATGTATATTATACGTCCCGTATAATCTGTTTCCCTCACTATTCTCCAGCACATATGCTGTTTTGCCAATACGTTTGGAAACTATAAATGTTTCTGCGTCACCTGCTTCCAACCTTGCAAGTGGCTCCCTTAAATGAACGTCATCACGTTGCTCTACCTAGCATATTTCTCAGTGTCTGTAACGATGCCCTGTTGCTACTGTCCACACATGCACATATTAAAATACCGTCCTCTGCTTTAACCACAGGATAATCCCTGCATAAATTAGTGTCCCTCGATAGCATGTCTGCTAGAATGTTATCTTTACCTTTAATATATTTTACTGTGAATTCGTATTCCTGCAGAGCAAGAATCCACCTACTAACTCTGTTAGAACTGAGTTTACAAGTCCTCATATACAGTAATGCATGGTGATCTGTGTGGATCTCAAATTTCCCCCCTACTAAATACATTCTAAATTTCCCTAAACTGAAAACAATACCTAAAAGCTCTAACTCAGTAATCGTGTATCTTTTATCTGCTGCTGTCAGTCCTCGCGAGGCTAAAGATACTATGCACAGATTACCCTCATCATCTTTCTGACATAATACTCCAGCAATGCCTATATGTGAAGCATCTGTCATAACCACATATTCCTTATCTTTTAACGGATATTTCAGCACTACAGCTTTCTCAAAACCTTCCTTCAGCGCTCTAAAAGCCTGATCATGCTTGGACTCCCATCTCCACCGAGTCCCACTTTTAAGCAATTCCCTGAATGGCTCTACCAACCCTGAGTATTTAAGAACGAACCTCCTGAAAAAGTTGCAAATTCACAGGTAAGTTTTTAACTGTTTAACATTCTGTGGCACCTCTGCGTTAAGTATCTTATTAACCCTACTTTCTTCTGGTGTTACACCTCTACTCGACACTCTATGACCTAAAAATGTCACTTCTGACTGACAGAATGACGACTTAGACAGCTTCAAAGTGAACCCTGCCTGATCTAACTTCTGAAAAACTATATCTAAATGACGTAGATGCTCCTCAAATCTGCGTGAACTAATTACCATATCATCTATGTAAATGGTTACAAACTCTCCTGTGTCATCCCCTAATGCGATGTTTAAAGCCCTAATTAAAGCTGCTGAACTACTCTTTAACCCATAAGGTGTTCTACAAAATTGATAAAGGTTATATTTATGACTAAAAGCTGTAAATGGTCTATCTTCGTACATAAGTGGCACTTGCCAAAAACTGGAACTCAAATCTACACAAGTGAAATACTTCTTCCCCTCAAATGTTTGCATTAATTCCTCTATTGACATCGATTTCAGCTGATCTGAACTAATTCTACTGTTAACCAAACGAGCGTCTAAACAAATACGAACTGTGCCGTCGGTTTTGGGTACCGTGATCAAAGAATTAACATATGGACTGTTCGAGTGCTCAATAATCCCATCTTCAAGCATCTGGTTAATTTGTGCCTCAACTGCACTCTGATAAGCGAAAGGTACAGGATATCTATGTCCTGTGAATACTGACCTATCAATAACGTTCAATGAATGTGTATAGCAATTGGCCATACCAATGCGATCCTCAAAAACTCTCCTATTACACCATAACACATCATAGAGCCGAACACACTGTTCATCCTCTATATTTCCCTGAAATGCAGCCTCACGTAACGAGTCCTCTAGACTTCCGTTCGTAATCACACTGCCCACAAAACATGGAGAACCCCGCTCTACGGCTGGCGATATCTCATTTAAAGTACAAATCACACCTACAATACTACTCCTCTGAATATGGTCATTGAACGCTACTTCTACTTCAGAATCTCCCCATTTAAATTTCAAACTCCCTACATCATAACATAAGTTACCAGACACTCTACTTAGCCACTCTGAACCCAAGATAACACTGAATACTAAATTTGGAATTACAAGGCAAATCTGCTTCTCTACATGATTATTAATTTTAATGTCTACTAAAACTTGCTTAGAAATTACTTTAGACCTCTTCCCAACAGCTGTGATAACAAAAGTGCTTTAAATTGGCATCTCCTCAAAATTTACTCCAGTTCCTTTCATTTTATCATAAAATGCACTACTTATGCAACTCTTCATACAACCACTATCAATTAAAACATCTGTGTACGCCTCGGACACGTTAAATTTAACTATGGGGCTCTTACTAACCACTTCCTGAATAATACCTTCATCATTTAGTTCATGTAATAATTCATTTCTTACATTTAGGTCATAGGGTTCCTGTATAATTGTATGGACAGGGCATGCTACAGACTGAGATTCTGACCTTACTTCGCAGCCTGGTTCGCGTTTAAAGAACCGCTACAGCTGGCCGTAGTACTACTAACTACTAAACTGGTCTGGTTGTTCTGGGCTATGTTGTCATTGTTTGGCTGTATATTACTACCACTAGGCTGTCCTCTTCCTTGACCCCTATTCTGGTTGTAATTATTGTCATTGTTCCTCCCTTGATTTCCCCTGAAATCATTATTCCTCCCTTGATACTGATTACCATAGCCATTTCCTCTATTCTGATTTAGCTGATTACTATTATTTCTATTTTGAGCGTTGGCCCCTTCGCCACCGTTCCCTTGAACTTCCTGATGCCTGGCTTCATTAGGTCTATTATTATTATTACCCTGGTTCCGATTGAAATTGTCCTCATAACCCCCTCTCCCTAGTGCATCAAATATGCTTAACAAATTTTCTGTTTGCGATATTGTCTTTACATTCTGGATACAAGCAGCCTCCTTGATCCTATAGGGAAAGTGCCTAAGTAGCAACCTCACCACATCACTTTCCTCCTTCAAGCCATCCAGATATTTACACACTAATACCTGCCCTAAAAAGTATTCGGTCATGGTGGAGCTTCCTTTAGGGTTATATTTACCACACACCACTCCCTCACGATGCTGCGACTGAATAACCTCATTCCAGAACTTTTCACAGAATTTCATTTTAAAATCATTGATATCAGTAAACTTGTCTCTGTAGACAGCAAACCAATTCCTCGTTTCCCCCACAAACACTTGTTCTAAAATTTCAACTACCTGGCACCACTCAATACTACCATTTTCCAACCTTTCCCCGAATTTATTTTCTATAGTGTTCATGAACTCCATTGGGCACCCCTGTCGATTGCTGAACTTACCCAGTTCTACCTCCCTGTGTGTGCTATTCACAAAAACTGGCCTATTCTGACTATTTTCTTGCCTGATCCTAGCTTTTAATTTTAATTCTAATTCTGCGATTTTCTCCTCAGCCTTCCTCTCAATACTGTTTACTGTTAATTTAATGTTTCCTTCTGATTCTTCTACTTTATCATATAGCTTTGCTTGTTTCTCCTCAATCTTGCTAATGCTCTCTCTATTACTCTCTCTTAAATCATTTACTTCTGCAACTATTTGCGAGTGGACTTTCTCAATTCTACCCCCCAGCTGTTCCTTAACCTCTTTAGTAGCCACCTGAATTTTGTCAATTTCTCCCCCCAATTGCTTTTTGACCTGCTGTGTTTCCAGTTGCACTAGTTCTTTTAAATTTTCAGCCTGTGTACTGATTCTAATTTCCAACTCCTCCTGTACTTTTCCTAATTTTCTGTCTACATCTGCAATAATCTCTTTAGCCTTTTCTTCCATCACCCCCCTGATCTCACCTCTAATCAGTTCGAATTTGTCACTCATTTCCCTACTGTTTTGTTCTAATTTAGCATTTAAAGTTTCAGTACTCTCTCTATTTTCCTTACTGTTTTGTTCTAATCTGGCGTTTAAAGTTTCATTACTCTCTCTATTTTCCCTACTGTTTTGTTCTAATCTGGCGTTTAATGTTTCATTACTCTCTCTATTTTCCCTACTGTTTTGTTCTAATCTGGCGTTTAATGTTTCATTACTCTCTCTATTTCCCCTACTGTTTTGTTCTAATCGGGCGTTTAATGTTTCATTACTCTCTCTATTTTCCCTACTGTTTTGTTCTAATTTAGCGTTGTTTTGTTCCAGTTTAGCATTTAAAGCGTCTGTACTTTCTTTATTTTCCCTACTGTTTTGTTCTAATTTTGCATTATTCTGTTCTAATTTTGCATTTAAGGCATCACTACTAACTTTGTTCTGATACATGAACTCGAGAAGTAAAGTTTTTAATTCTGGTTGGCCGCCTACACTCCCTGTTTCAGTATCGGGATTTACCTCCTCTACCCCGGTACTACCATCACTCGACATACTGCTCGTATCATCACTCTCCCGTTGATGACCACTACGTAACCTCATCTGTCTTTCTTTCTCATCCCCCATAATGATATACACTGATACAGACAAATAACCCCCAAAATACAGGCACAGAAATATATACCCTTCTCCTTCCACAAATGTTATTAGGTTTTCAGCCCCAAGTTGTCGGCGACAAATGTAACCGTCTTGCTTAGGCTGGGATGACAAGTGAAACGGTATTTACTTTTCCCCACGTTGGGCGCCAAATGTAACCTTTTGACAGCCCACACGTTGAGCGTACAATGTGGCAGTTTGGCTAGCCCACACTGTTGGGAGATAAATGTAACTGTTTACCTTTGCCTAAGCTATGTTGTTTTAATGGGCGCCAAGACCTCAATGCAATGTTGAAATCTAAATTTGTATTTAACAACGTCTAGCTCTGGCAGAACACCTTCAAGACACTATTATCTCAGATCGTGGTATGATTTGATCATTAACCCAACAAACAATTGTATCAGGAGAAGGAATTGGTCTATATCTAATGCTACCTACTGAAAGCAAAGATTGCATTGTAAAAGAAAAGAATTTATTATATAAAACAAGTATAGCAAAATTAATAATAATAATAAGTACAAAATTTAAATTGGAGCGTTGTGATTTGAATATTACCGATAGAAAATTACGTGAAAACGGAGTCTGATAAATTGATTTTACTCTTATTTCCAAGCTATGAAGTTACTGAAATATGAAATGTAAAACAAAGAAAAATGAGAGATTGCGTATTTCTGCGTCATTTGCGCTTACCACTGGAAATTGCCAAAGCATTTCCCTCGTACTTGATGATGCTGTGAGCTTCCCACAGTCTCCTGGACGTCGTCATCTCCGTCGGAATTTGATGATATTCTGGTAGATTAGATAATTCTATGGTCCGTACCTCGGACCCAAACACTCGTACAACCGCACTGGTTAAGTTTTGCAAAAGTTAGTCTTCAACTCCACTGAACAACGGAGCGACACGCACTTGCAACCGTACTCCGCAAGTTCTACACAGATTGTCCTCGTTTCACGGCGCGTCGAACGATATATCCACACGTTGGCTCCCCCACCATGGTACCGATATCTAGCTTACGTCGTCCTCACTGATTGGCTGAGCACGCCGCTAGTTCCCCTCCTCTGCCTCATTACACTCGGCGCGCGAGAGGGAGAAGTCGATTTCCGTTCCAACAATTCGTCTTTTCTAGACCTTGCGACCCAGCCTTGCGTAATACTTCTCGACAGGAATCAGCTTGTATTTGAAATCCCAGTGAGTCACGTCTCTCGATATACCCTAACTGACGAAAACTCCGTAATCAAATAATTTTCTATGATATCGTCGTTCGTAATAATTTGCTTGATAGCGTTTTCTAAGACATAGAAAACCTATCTGAATGCTAATAATTTTTATAAAATGCTCCGAAAATACCTTAATAATAATTATAATAAATTAATAATAATAATAAATTAACATGAAAAATTCTCTTGGCTGAACAATTTGCCGCGTAAATAAATATAGAATGGCTTCCTACTGACTTATGCCAGTTGCATAAAACCCCTCGAAAAACACGTTACACCAACAAATTATCAAGGAATTGAACACAGTAAAACGTAAAGCACACGATTCTTATATGAAGACTATACTAAAACCGGGTAATACAAATACTTTTTATAATTATCTTAGGAGACGGAAAAAGAACAGAGATGACATTAAGTCTCTGAGGGACTCAGAAGGAAAACTGGTCACAGGAAACCCACAAAAAGCTGAAGTGCTTAATGAGCGGTATTGTAGCGTTTTTACTGCGAAAGCTAGCATGTCCGTTTCTTCAAAATTAAAGGAAAATACATTTAAACCATTCACTATTCATAACAGGGAGGTTAGAAAAAAACCTGAAGAAAATAAAAAAAATCAAGTCAGTAGGACTCGATGAGGTGTCTGGCGACATTCTCAAGATAGGCGGAGAACAAATAATTCCCTTCCTTAGGGTATTGTTCACAGTCTCTCTGAACAATAGGTCTGTCCCGTCCGACTGGAAGAAAGGTATTGTAGTTCCAATTTATAAAGGAGGGGACAGAACCATGCCGGGTAACTATAGACCAGTGAGTCTGACAGCAGTAGTTTGTAAACAAATGGAACAAATAATTGCAGATTATATAAGGGAAGTTTGGGAGAAAAATAACTGGTTGTATGATAGACAACACGGATTCAGGAAAGGATATTCATGTGAATCACAGGTGGTGGGTTTTTGTCAAGATATAGCAGAAGTCATGGACACAGGAGGCCAGGTGGACAGTGTAATCATTGACTTAGCTAAGGCTTTTGACATGGTTCCACATGACCTCCTGTTACATAAGCTTGCAAATTTGGGTCTTGATGAAAGAGTGGTATTCTGGATCCGGGACTTTCTCCAAAATAGAACCCAAACAGTCAAAGTTGGGGGAGTATTTTCGAAAGAGACAAAAGTCACCTCTGGAATTCCACAAGGAAGTGTAGTTGGGCCATTGTTGTTTCTTCTATATATAAACGACCTGGCAGAATATGTTAAATCAGACGTCAGACTATTCGCTGACGACTGTGTAATATATAGAAAAGTCAATAATCAAGTTGACACTGAGCTCCTCCAACAAGACTTGGAACGTATAGAATGCTGGGTTATCCGTAATAACATGAGGATAAGTGCAGAAAAAAGTAAATGCCTGACTTTTACTAACAGCAGAAAAGGGACAATAGCTGATTAAAAATTAGGAAACAAAATTATTCCTCGAGTGGAGTCCTGCTGCTATCTCGGGATTGCCATAAATAAAAGGTTATACTGGGGTGAGCACGTTGAGAGCGTTGCTAATAAGGCACAAAAGTCATTATATTTTGTTATGAGAAACATGAAGAGTAGCAGTATTCAGGCCAAAGAATTGGCTTACAAATGTCTTGTGAGACCAATTTTGGAATACGCCACGAGTGTGTGGGAGCCCTACCAATCAACTCTAACGAACATATTGGAGATGGTACAAAGGAAAGCTGCAAGATTCGTACTTGGCAAATTCTCCCAAACTGATAGTGTCTCTGACATGTTAAAGTCATTGGGTTGGGAATCCCTACACAGCAGAAGACATAAAAGAAGACTCCAGGAGATGTACAAAGCATACACAGGGGAGCCGGCCTGGAATGAGTTGCGAAACAGAATGCATGATCCAGATTATATGGGTAGGAGAGATCACGAATACAAAATTAGGCCCAGCATTCAAAAAACAAACTTAGCTAAGTATTCTTTTATAAACAGGGGTCCTGTGGTTCGGATTCCACGTAAAAAGGAGGTCCCGTGGCTTATAATCACAAGATTCACGGTCACGTAAAACTACAATCTTCCTTCCTTCCTTTCATTGAAAATGTGCACATACTCTCTATGGATCTGGTTGGTCTCAACTGATGTTTTATGAGAACCCTGATAATGGACCGATGTAAAATGTCTCCTCTTCTACCAATATACTGTACATCATCGATCCAAAGACACTTCATCGAATACGATGTTGCTTCAATAATGGTAAGAAACAATAATACTAAGTTGTATCTTCAATTACCAACTACGCTCGATTTCTCTATCTTATTTGTAACAACAGAGCGCTGTGGTGCCAAGAAAATTTTACAATTTTGCACGTCTTGATTAAACTAGTGAGTGTAAACATAGTACATTCGTCCGTAGTTTAAACATGTAGCACTCATAGTTTAGAAATATACTATTGTGCAAGTATATGTATACTGTACGTGTTCTTATTTGTGACACATGTATTTAACAGTGTTGAGTATTGGACAGTGTCGAATAAGAAAACCAGAATCCCTAGAGTAGTAGATGGCTATTGATATAGTTTACAATACCGTATTTTCTTGTACCTAACATCCACTTTAAAGTTCCTACTGCCATAATAAGTACCGTAGATGCTTGTAATCCTTCTTTGACATTCCTCTAGATGTTTTCCTTGTTATCGCCGTGCCATTATTCAGCTCCCTACTTAGCTCATATTGTGTCCACATACCCCTCTCCTGTGATTGTAACTGATAACTCCCTCAAAAATAAATCTTTGGTATCTTCACCACAGTCGTTCTCTGAATTTTCTCTCAATTGCCAAGGATTTTGACTCAATGAGGACAGTTCCATAAACATTGTAGGCTACTACATCTAAACATTAATACTTTTCTGAATGATCTCTTCTAAGCATTTCAGTTTGTCGAAAGTTTTAACTTGAAACAGTTCTTTGATCACCTCGTGGTGTAGCGTCTAGCATTCTTGGCTGTCAACCGGGTTCGATTCACTGCTCTGCCAAGACATTTAATTCTGGAACGGGGTACACTCATCCCCGTGAGGAAAAACTGAGAGGAAGAAGAGGGTTCGATTCCCATCTCAGCCATCCTCTGCAGAGTTTTTATTCAATATCTTGTCATATTCCTCAGTTATTCTCATAATTTTATCTATTGCTCTTGTTGACCGACATAAGAGCAACCTACACAAAGGAATTTAGAAAGGCAATACTTGCTATTTGTTCTTTTCTGCGACCATTAAACAATCAAACTCACCTTTCCTAAGATTACTTCTAAGCATTTGACAAGTAGCAGGGAAGTTAAGCTCCTTAAATTTATAGTTAGGCTATCATTATAATAATTTCCCATTATACGATATATTACGCTGTTTGCCAAATATAGCTTTTGTGTAAAGTTGGCTTGTGTGGATCATGGAGCTTAAAGTACGGTGATTTTTACAATATACAGGTGCCATACTGGCGCACACCAGCGGCATATGTGTATCATTGCCAAATGAAAACGAATGTGTCCCCCTAGTGCTCCGTGTTCAGAGCACCGGTGTACATAGTCGGATGTCACGGGTTCGAGTCCCGCTTGGGTCCACCTTCCATCTACATGGCTTACACTACTTGCGTATTACATGACCTAATTTCTAATACAGGTAATACCGGCATTATTGATCTTCTAACATGTCAACCTACTCTCTTGTTATTACATGAAGATTGTTCTTGAAGTCTGTGCTATGCATTTTAGGAATTCACAAGGTCACTGTCGTGCCGTGGTGATTCATTATTTTTCAAACAATTTAAAGCTTTCTATGTTGGTATATGATCAACGTTCGCTATCTTCTCCTTACCAAAAATGCCTGATTTGCCAATCATTCTTCTATTACATTTCATACATTATTAAATAATACAGTATTCTTCCGACAATACATTTTCACTCATGTATTGTGTTTTACAGTGTAGAGAACTTCCCCTTTGTCTTAATAACTATTCCACAAAGATAATGTAATTGAAACTAACTTACGGAACCTGGTAGAGTAGAATAGCCAACAATACAATTGCTTCATGAAAACTTCATTCTTAGCTAACAACGAGAACTAGAAACTTCACCGTTTTCACAATTTACCAATAACATTCGCAGCTGCAGGTTACAAAATTATTATAGAAATATAAAAGATGTTTCAATAATCGCGGACATTTGAACAAACTAAAATTATTCTGAAAATTGGGAAATGTTTTCCTAGCTAGGTACCTTTTCCTCTGATGTTATTGTAGGTAATCGGATGAAAGCTGTAATTTGAAATATACTGATAATGTTAATGCTTGTAAAGTAAATTTGTTGTTGATACACATTTGGTTTAGATTTTAAGAATATTTTTGAATTCGTCAACTTTTTGAGGCATTATTTCAGACACCTTTCTTATTTTTAATCATCTTAATTTTACTCTGAATACGTTCATTTTACTTAACAATTTTTATCCCATAGGCGCCTGTAAGTGTGCAAAATATCAACTTGATCGGCTTCACAGTTCCCTAGAGAATGGTACATAACTTAGAAAATGAACAGTTTGGAGAAATCCTTTTTCAAATGTCCATAATTATAAAGATGTGCCATACTTACTTTATACACAGCCGTGCATATCACTGATAATCTGAGTAAATTTCAAGTTTGTAGGAGTTATTGTTACCTAAGAATGAAGCAGTTGCATTGTTGGCTACTCTACACTACCAGGTTCCCTTAACCCGCGAGGACTGGCGCATGGGTATTTTTAACCCGAGGCTTAAATAATGCTCCTTATTTTCGTTTTGGTCAGCCCTTATTCCCTGTCTTTTACAGTACCTTCCTTTCTAGCCTTAAACTTCACCCTCCAAAACTAACATGTCCATTACTTTGTGAACACCCAAGTTACTTCTATATTATTTACGGTCGGGTCAGATTTACCAATGGCGCCAGTTCTCGCGTGATAATATTTGGTTTACGTTAGTCAGGACAATCTGAAAAAATAAGGGGGACAATCCACCTATTCCGGTGCAGCACAATAACATAACTCACGTTCTTGTTGTCCATGTTTAAGGTACAGGGACATCTTGGTCATCGGCTCCTTTTTTTTTTTTTTTTTTTTTTTTTCAAAAAAAAAAAAACAAGAAGTTCCGTGAAGAACTATACAGCCTACTTTTCATGCCAATGATTATTCTACAGTATATGAACCTATCTAGAATAATGACAAAATTAAGTTGGTAATATCAAAATATCTAATTAGTTCAAAATATACCTGGTATAATGTAGCCTAATAGAGCACTACAGTTGGCAGCCCTGGTGACTGAATATATTCTTAGTTCCATCTCTTAAGGTACAGAATACAAAATTTGGTTGAAGTCCAATGGACGTTGCATACAGTTAGACACTGGATCTATCAGCACGCGTAAAAGCATGTTGCCAACAATACCATGCGTGTGCTGGTCAGAAATAATCTGAAATATTATGATATCTTGTTGTGCCAATTTTGGATGAAATCCATGTGTTAGTATAGAAGTTACATGTATTTTAAAATTGGACATATCAGCAGGCATAGAATCATGTTGGCAGCACTGCCTTGTATTAATTACTCCAAATTAATCTAGAATGTCAGGTGCTATACGTGTGCAAAGTATAGAGCTGTTGGCTTGCATACTTTCTGATATATTGATATTAGGGTAAAACAAGATGTTCAGTAAAGAACATATAGCCTACTTTCTCCTAAATGTATGAGTATAGTTATAATTCGTTATTATCAAAGAGTATAATAGAACTATTCTTTGTTGAAGACCTTAGAAACGATTTACCTCTACCAAACGCCACAACCTAGATAAAAACTGCTACCATCATTGAAGAAAGAAAGATAAGAAGTATATCAAGAATGTTATGGATCTGGAGACATAATCGACCGGACTGGCTGCGTGGCTCAGCGGTAACGTTCTCGCTTGCTGGGCCCTAGGTTGCAGGTTCGTATCCTGGCGCAGTCAGCTGGCATTTGAGGGTGCACAAATGCGAGGGAGCCGTGTCAGTACATTTACTGGCACGTTAAAGATCCCCTTCGGGCCAAAATTCCGGCACCCCGGTGTCTCTAAAAGCAGCAGTAGTTAAAAGGGATGTAAAACCAATAACATTATTATTATTATTATTATTATTATTATTATTACATATACGACCTGCCGTGGGCAACATCCAACTTTGAGTTGAGGCATGTCTTTACACGTCTGGTTGTGCATGGCTTTCACAACCCTAATTGAATTAACAAATCTTTCCATGACCCTACAGAGACGTGTGTATACAAACTATGTGGATATTTTCGATTGCTATTTGCCTCAAATAAAAGTAGTAATTAATAACCTGAACTAACACCTACTATGTGAAATCGTTTTGTTCTTTACTTCAAATAACATTTTCAAGTAACGCAAAATAGGCTGTTACAAACCCTTTAAAATAAAAAGTAAAAATGTATCGTAGTATCATCTTGTCATTCTTCAAATTCGATGCGCATAGAATGCCAATGGTGTAGTAATCAATGGAGCCCCTCGTAGACTAGTCGTACCATCTAGTGGTGAAATATCGAACAATATAATCCTAACCACGGCCGACTGAATGCGCAGCTCGTATTCAGTCGGCCGTGTCCTAACAGAGCGAGTGCATTCTAGCGGCCAGAAGAAGAAACTTTTCAATAAAATCTGGAAGTTAATCTAGTTACCTTTTTGGCAGCTAGATGTCTCGAGTAAATCTGCTGGCGAATTATGTTTTAATTAAATATATATTTTACACCATAATATGCACAATATAACGCTTAATTTTAAAACATCTGAGTCATTACAAAACAATAAACATATAACATTTCAAGCAAAAAACCTAGCTCTGATCGGGTTTGAACCATAGGCATTTGAGCGATAGGCTGACGCTCTACCACTGAGCTAATTGTGTCAACGAATATCGTTCTATATAAAATGACTTACATAGAACTTGTTAGCAAATAATGATTTATACTAAACGATTTCATCACTGGAGTATATTATTTATATATAAAGCATTTCATACAAAGTTTATTTATTTTGTACAGTACGCTATATTGCATGCAATACTCAAATTAGTGAAATATAAGTCAGGCACAAGATATCCGCTGCCATCTTGTCTTATTAGTGAATCAGCTCAGCTTTTTAAAATCACGTCTGCACTATAGTATTACAAAATAAACTTTTAATTTCGAACGTGCCTCTTCCTTTAGAACAGTTAAAACGATTCTCGGCTCGATAATCGGAACTGGTGGGTCCCATGATATGGATTATAAAGTTTGCATAATTCGCACGGCCGCCATCCTGAAATGGTATGGCGGACGACCTTGTAGTTTGGTCACAAGACGCATCCTATACGAAGCTATGTTGTTACCAAATTTGGTAGAGATCGGATGATTTGGTTAGTCGTTATTTGATTTTACGTTTCGAACGTTTGAGTGGCCGCCATTCAGTTTTAGTAAAGATGGCGGCGATATAAAACATGACACTGAGGTGTCCTTTGCTAGTGCTACCTTTGTACCAAATTTCGTTCAATTCGCATTCACCGTGTTCGAATTGATAGGGGGGGACAGACATTCAGAGTACACACACTCACACACACACAGACACACACACACACAGACTCACACACACACATACACACACACAGACAGACACACTTTTTTCGCCCTGTGTTGATCTCATAAGTCTACTTTCATTTTTTGCAAAAATCGAAAGAAGGCTAAAAATATAGACAGGACTTATTAACAGTTGGCAGCCCTGATTGCTCTTAACAATACTTATAGTCATATCTGTTATGGTACACATAGCACATACGAAATTTGGTTGAAATCCAACTGATAGTATACTGTAGAAGTTACATGTATTTAAAAATTGGTACTATCAGCAGGCTTATAATCATGTTGGTAGAACTGACGTATATAAGTTACTCCAAATTAATATAAAATGTCAGAATATACGTGTGCATAGTTTAAAGCTGTTGGCTTGCATACTTTCTGATATATTGGTATTTGGATTTTTTTTAAAGAGAGAGAGAGAGCAATCATTAACAGTTGGCAGCCCTGGTGGCTCTTAAGAATATGCTCAGTCATATCTGTTTATGTACAGATATTACATACAAAATTTGGTCGAAATCCAATTGATAGTGTAGAAGTTATATGCATTTAAACATTGGACCTATCAGAAGGCTTAAAATTATTTTGGCAGCACTGTCATTGTTGGCCTCCTGGAAATTAAACTGAAATAGTATTATCTACATGTGTGCCAATTTTGGAATGGCTCCCATGCATACCTTGCAAGATATCCAACATGGAGCTCAAATTTCTAGTGCGTTTTTTCAGCAGTTGGTAGCACTGACATCATATTCAAATATGGACGTGAGATATTCCGGTGCACATCTTTACTCATACTAAATTTGGTTTTGATTGCTGCAGCCGTTTAGGAGTTGATAGGGGGGGGGACACACACACAGCCAGACAGACAGACAGACACACACACATTTTCCCGTATTGATCTCATAAGTCTACTGTTTCCTCATTTTTGCAAAACGTGAAAAGTAGGCTAAAAATTGAGATGACTGCTTTGCCGCCAGTATCAAGGCCAATTAGACTGTTACGAAAGTTATTGTCATTTCTCTGCATGTTAAATCTGATACAAATAAACGTCACCCTATATTGGGAATTGTTCATAGAAAGACACCAGGTATAAAATACTTCATTAAAATAGGTACGACTACGACAAAAAGGGAGTGACACACTATGGGTCAAAATGACCCGCCGCCAGTCCCCGTGTTATATTTTTTCACGCCACTTCCCAAGGGTTAAGGCAACCTGCTGATTTCAATCTGCTACAACTTCCTTCAGTGTTAATGAAATGCAATACCTCACCGAATATTTTATCCAATGTCCTCCTACCTTCTCCCGACTTCCAGAATTGTTCTTCATGTAGTCTAAAGCACGCTCCTCTCTTTACAGGCACAAAGGCTTCCTAAAGGACTGTCCGAACGGTCTCCTTACAGAGCAGGTAAGGTCCCTGCATGTATTAATAACTTAGTTTACACTTTTTAACATTTAAAATTAGATGTATTTAGACTGCTGTACCAATATTATTGGAGCAAACCTTTCAACGCATGTGTAATATATCTAACGTTTATTAGTACGTAGCTATAAGGTTCTTAGATAGATTGGCTCAGGCAAGGAAAGCACTGCTACAAAAAAGTAATCTGTTGACATCGAATATAGATTTAGATATTGGGAAGTCTTTTTTGAAAGCCTTTGTCTGGAGCGGGCGCTCTATAGAAGTGAAACTTGGATTGTTGGTGCAGCAGAAAAGAGGAGAATTGAAGCGTTTGAAATGTGGTGTTACAGGAGAATGATGAAGATCAGATAGGTAGATAGCGTTAAAACAAAGAGGTAGTAAGACGAGTGGGAGAGGAGAGATGTTTCTGGCGTCTGCTAATGAAGAGAAGAGATTTCATTATTTTGTTTTCGTATGGTACAAATGATCTACATATATATATATATATATACAAATATGTACATAAAAATCAAAAACGAACATCAAGGCCAGGAAAGCGCTGCAGCTGATGCTTTCATGTACTCTTCCCATTCGCCTGCAAAGCTACGCTGTGGGCACTCCCGAATGATGTGGTTCATCGTCTGTTCTTGAGCTCCGCAGTCACAAGCTGGTGATTCCAGCCAACCCCATTTGTGTACATTGCTTTGCACCTTCTATGACCAGTTCAAGCAAGATTTAGTTGGCACCACGTAGCTATTGGTAGATCAATTCCTGGGATATGCTGGGAAGGATCATCTAAGTGGATTTGGTGCGGTGAAGAAAAATCTCTCCACCTTTCCTTCCAGATTTTGTTGATGTTGTAAGGCCCTGGCTGCTTAATAATGTCATCACCCCAAATAGGATTCCTGGGTGGAGGATTACTCAGTACTGAGTGAACCGGAATGTGCCTGAAGTCAGAACAGATGTAAGTTTTCCAAGCGTGGGCAGCTGCTTGTTGTCGTCTCAGTAGTGGCGGAGAAATGCCTACCAGGTGGGTAGGTTATTAGCTAAGGAATAAACCTCCCTAAGGGAAGATGATGAAAAAAAAAGTAAAGGGAAGAAATGGGTTTCGGAATGGAGAAAAAGTATGGATAGATAGGACGAGAGTCCAATATAATTCATAAACTTACACTAAAGTAAACATTTAATCACCATTTTCACTGCGCAAGCCTGCAGGATACCTAAAGTGGGTATGGACTTGCACACAGATAACGGGAAAAGCGGCTGGAGCTTGGGCTATTTGCAAGCAAGCGGCGTTCATGCTTTCCCTTCCCAGCCTAAAATTGGATAATATAGGGAAGGGTGGTAATCTGGCAATGCACGACTGATCGAGGACTCCCAGGAAAGGTAGTGGTGAAGCAGTTATAGTGATTTTGGGAACAATTTTGTTGATTTCTTTGAAAATTTTGGTAAGAAAGACAATAGTTGCATTTAAGAATAGCTAAGCTTTTACCCAGCAAAGTGCCGACTAAAAGTTTAGACCGGAGGAAAACTTAAATTTTGAAAACGAACCACAAGTTTTAGAGAACATCTCAACAAGCAGGAAGCTTGCGGAGCTAGCTTTACTTGCCTTACTGGCTCATTAGAATTAGCTCTAGCAGCTAAAAGATGCTTTGAAAAAGATGATACTAGAAGTTTTCGTTCAAATGCAACAAGAAGCTAAACTTTGCATAGTTGGGTAGTTGATTTTATTGAAGAGGGCATAAACCGATGGGAAGAGTCAGGGAAAATAGGGTCCTGCCTAATCGTTATTCTAAGAGAAGAACGAAAAAATATAATCTGATTTATTTAACAATGCGTGGAGTTATAATTGGTTTTAACAAATATAAAGAAGTATAAGGTCTCAGACCTCTAGAATGGTAAAGTTTGCACTTAGCAATTAACAATATTAAGGTTTAAAACCTCTTTTAATCACTAAAATCTGCATAAGATTTTTAACAGTTGTGCTTAAGATTGACAAATTCAAAATTTAACAATAATAACAAAGTAATTAAAGCTTCAACCATAAATAAGGTGTAACGTGAGCACTTTAAGAATTCCTATGTGGAAATCTTAACAGGATGAACCGACAATAAATTTGAAATTATAACAAGAAAAGAAAAAATTAAGAAGAAGTTTCTATAACTTCTTATATTTATACAGTAATTACGGCCATGCTAAATTCAAATTGTAAAGGTCACTATTTGTGAAACCTGAATAAAAAAAAGTTAGAAAACTCACTTGTGAGTAGAAATAATTGAATTCCCTAGTTAGAAGGGAAAACTAATATAGTTTGAGACGTGTGTGAGACATGAATTATACAGAATTAAGTTTTGGAAAACTTGACAATAAAGAGAGGGCACTTGCCATGAAGTGACACGTCATTGATCAAGACCTAAATTTATAAATTTCACCTAATTTGTTAGTAAAGGTGTTTGGGAAAGAGAAAATGGTAACTTTAGGAGAAAGTTCTCGGCCGTAATTTATTGCTCTCACCAACGCGACGCGGCTGGTGGTCTAACGGACACTGTTTTCACTATAGTCTATTGTTGTATTTGAAAAGTTCACTATTGCGGCACGAAATGTTCACAAGGAGAAAAGGTATTGCAATTATGTAAATCACTGATTGAATTTTAGCTTGAGAAAGTTTATTTCGTTAGAAATCTGTAGGTCGCAGTTGAATGCAGCGGAAAATTCCCACGAAGGAAGACAAATTATGTTGATTAGAGGTTTATGCAACATAAATTTCTCAGTGAGGAAAGTGTGGTCCCATATTTGAAGAAATGCTAGGTTATTTTACTTGTAGAAAGATAGTTCGATGTCGAAAGTTCTGGAGTTATGATAGCAGTTGAATTGGGCAACAGGTCCCGCGGAGAAAAAGCTAAGTTTTATAGACAGTATTTCGTTTAATATGAATCCCACGGTGTGAGAACTCATTCTCAGTTAATTTGTGCAAGAAGCACTAAATTTTTAAGTTTTAGATAGAGCATGACTAGAAAAATCCCTCGAAGGTAGTTATTGTACTGCATTTAGCAATTTCAAACTGTCTATAAAACACGAATTAAAAAGCATTTAGCTGTTTAAAACCAATTAAAATGCGGTGAAAATCATTAGAGTTTGGTACTTAGCTCATTGTTTGTAGAGTAGATGATCCATGGCGACGGTTAGCTTAAATCCACAACATGGCGTAGATATTTAAAAAATGTCTCGAGTAGACAGGAGACAAGCCTGAGGTAGGCTCCAACTGTAAGTGTTGACGACTGACACAGAAGTGAGAGATGAAGAGGACGAGACCTCCTGAGCCTTGCCGGCTTGACCACAAGTAGATGAGTGAGAGAACGGAGCAACGCGCGGAGAGGGGGAGAGACACCGCACACGTCAGAGGTAGACGGGCGGGGAGTAGGGGAAGCGAGCGGGTAGGGGGAGAAAACAACAGAGTTTATACAGAACACACCACACAGAAAAAAGAAAGTCTTATACAGGAAATAAAATTCTTCTTGGAGCGGTATCTTCACGGAGTTGTTGGTTGGCGATGATGACGAAAACTGGTTGTTGATAAGGAAGTCTTCTGGATTTGAGGCAATGGAAGGACTTCAGAAGGGGGCTGCAAGGCGTTGACCGGCTGGTTACACAAAATATGCGTTTCTGGAACAAACTTAAAACAACCGTGACAAGTGCACGGGGCAAACAGCATATATATAATTTCGATGTTCGTGTTTGCGGGAAGGAAATTTAAATTAATTAATTAATTAATATAAGAGAATGAAGAGCGGCAAATGCAACTCTGCCTTCCCGTGTATTTCGAGAAATACACCAAATTGGGGGGCGACGGCAAACACCAACATAGAAAGAAAACACGATATTAATGATTGAAAAGAAGAGTTGCACTGATAGAGAGGGGTCTTATAATATACCCATGGGTTATCAAGATCTTCTCCTCCCTGACTCTTCCGTTCCCTCCCGGGTAGCAATCGATCATTCCGCCTAAGATCCACGCTAGAGGGGGAAAGGAAAAAAGGAGAGGTTCCTATAAGGAACTGACCAAGTGTTAAGAAAAGTATGTTATCAGAATTGTTGGAATGCGGGGTCAACGGGCGAGAATTTACAACGCCGTCAATCAAAATTATCTAGTAGCTGCGAGAAACGAAGCTTCAATAAAGATAGCGACAAGATGCGAAAAGAGGAGAGATGAATGTAAACAAAGCCTATAAGAGCAAGCACATTGATTAAGGCTAATAATATACCAAATAAGTAAGAAACTTATGCGAGTAGAAGGCAAGAACGCCAAAGGTACCAATAATCTAGTAACCATAAACGATGACTTTAAGTTATAATGCGCACCAAAAGGGTTAAGTAGAAAAATACTTAAGTCAGCAAGAAACGTGACGTAACAAGAATAGATACAAAATCTTATCAAATGTAACAAGAAGAAAAGATAAGTTTGTTTGACAGTAAACAACAAAAGTGGAAAATAATTACACAAAATGCGAGAAATATGCGCAGTGAAAATATATGAAAATTTCATTGAAAAACAATCGGAGCAACCTTCGACAACGAGTGTGGACAAGTAAGCGAGATAGGTAAACAAGTCCTTGACCCACATAGTGTAGCGAGATATAAATAACTAGACAGGTCAGTGACCAAAACCAGTTTCTCTTGGCAAGGAGACGAGCGGCTTCCTGAATTACTGGAGCAACTCGATTTGGCTACTGCTTTACAGTAGTTGTTGGCAGGTTGCCTAACTTCAGATAAGACGAACACACTATGACCTTTGTCATATGTGGAGACAATAGATAGTGACTTGTTATTACTTGAATTCGTAAATAAACAAGACTGTGAAGCACCAGGTGGAAGGTAAACAAAAGGGGTGAATGCTACTAGAAAAACATTAAAGGAGAACTTTGAGTAACACATACGATCATACGTAGCTTGGACATGAACACCCAATTTAAGGACATATGAAACAGAGCAATTAAATAATTTTACATAATTTTGAGGATCACGGAATCCAACAATTGCCAACAGAAAGAAACTTAATTCTTCTAAACAACGAAGAAAAGCTGGGAAGTTGAGGGAGAAATTATGCGTAAGAATTATTATTCTTGATGCTAGAGAACTCAGATTGACAAGCGGTTTCAAATGCTGCTTCCGCGTGTGAGGAAGTGGGAAGGAGGCGGTGGTGGCCATCCTACTAAACAGCGAGAGAAGTGAAACACAGCTTACAGCAAAGTGTTGGTGACTGATAGCCGTGGTTTGACGCAAGGCAAAGATGTTCTTCGATAAAAGGTTTAACCAATTACCGGCTACAAGGAATGACACGAGACAATAAACCAAGCGACTCAAGGCGAGGCGAACTTGAATTGCCATTTTGTGCGAAAATGGAGCAAAACACATGGAGTAGCTTACGGCAGTGGCGTAGTTGCTGACACCAAGACATTGTTTCGACAAGCTGCTTTGAAACGTGCCAAGATCGGAAACGTAAGTGTACTCTTTTTTAGAAAAGGTATTTGAATCAGCGGTAACAAAATAACATTGCGAGTTAGTTTGATGCCTGGAACGTTGGATTTGACCAGTAACGATCCAACCAAAATCGGTGTCTCTAGCGACCACGGTTGAAGATAGTTTGCGAACTTGTTTAAGAAGGCAATTCCAAAATACATTGCCACTGAAGACTATGTCAATGGGATTTCGAACATTAAACTGAGGATCAGCTAACCTTAAATGCGAAGGAATCTTTAAACCGGAACTGTTAATAGAATGGCTAGGGGGGTCTTTACCAATACTGTTAAGAATGAGACAGTTTAAGTTAAGATTGGTGTTTCTTTGACAGATGTCTCTAACTTTTAATTTTGAAGACTGCAAAGCTTGAGTTTTCAAATTTTCAATGATGCCGGGTACATTGATGGAAGTAGGGTTTCCAGGTAGGCCAAGTTTTTTGATTAATGATTGCGAAACAAAGTTGTGAGTTGAAGCGGAGTCGAGAAGACCGCGGGTTCGAACCCAATTTCCAAATGTATCCTGAATTTCGAATTGTACAGTGGACAACAAGACTCGCGCACTGTGAGATGTCCTGGCATTAGAAATGCAAGAAGACGCACTAATTTGTTCGGAGCTCCTCTGCATGGAGTTTGAAGAAGCGGGTACTAATGACCTTGATTGATCATGGCGGTGCAGTAAACTGTGATGCGGTTTTTCACAGTGGAAACAAAGTCTGGCGGACGTACAATGTGAAGCTGAATGTTTTGATGACAGGCAGTTGAAGCAATATTTATTATTGGAGACAAACTTCCTTCTGTTTTCAACAGACAATTCTTTAAAGGATTTGCATGAATACAAAGCGTGGGAATCATTGCAAAGTATGCACTTTACGAACTTGTTGAGCGGCCTAGTATTCACTCCTGGACGGTTGAAAGCGGTGGAACGAGTTTGCTTGTTCTCGAAAGATGGGGGTTATGACCATCTGAAGAAACAGATTTGGTATTCAAGAAGTTGTGACACAGGGGACTAATTTTAGAGCTTTCACACTGAAATGAGAGTGCGGTAAGGAATTGGCACCGGCTATTGAGGAACGAGATAAGATGCTCGAAGGAATATTCGATTTTGTGAGCTAATTCTGTTTCCCAGGCTTTAAGAGTGGAATAATCAAATCTAGACGTAGCTAGATAGATTAAGACAGTGTCGAAGATTGAACCGGTTGTTCAAGCTGATAGAGTGCTCCCACATGCAGTTGCATTGTGTCGACAAAGTTTCCTAAAGAGGAAACGTCATTAGGCTTTACGGCTGGCAAGTCAAACAAACAGCGGATGTGGCGAGCGAAACACAGACGTAGATTGCCATATCTCTCTTTAAGAAGGTCAAAAGCGATGTTGTAGTTCTCTACACTTAAAGGAAGTGTTTCCATGAGCGTAAGAGCTTGCTCTTTAAGACAAGATCTCAGATAGTAAAATTTGTGGATAGCGGGAATAGCTTTGTTATTGTGTATGAGAGAACTGAATAACTCGTAAAAGGAATTCCATTCACTTTCCTGGCCTGAAAAAAAGAGGCAGGCTTATCTTCGGAAGTGAAGGTTTTGGTTGATGCGTGTCTTCACGGACTGAAGCGGGTGCGAACTGGGCCGGATTGATGACTCTAGTGTCCGGTTCTGCGATACTGCGAATCAGTTGGTGGGCCTTTGTAATCCCTTCAAAATACAAGGGTTAGACTTCATCTCGATCGGATTGAAGTTCGGGGCAAGCGGATTCAATATCGGTTTGGATTTGGTCATAGTAATCGTAAGAACGTTCGTACAACTTTAAGCGTTGAGTCAAGACATCTAGATAACAATCGGCTGGAGTTAATTTATTAATGAAATTTCTAAATCTGGTGAGCTTTCCTTTGTAGGAAGAACGTCTAGCAATGAGAGTTTCATCCTTTTCAGTTGACATGATAAAATGAGTAAATTGAAGTATAACTTACGGAACTGTAGAAAGAATTTGAAAATGCTGTCAGGTTGGCAGCAGAAGACAGGTTGCAAGAAAGACAGGCTGAAGAAGACAGGAACGACCTCTATCACCTTCACCAGCTTTGCACTGTGAAGTTATACCAGAAAAATTCAAAGTGGATATTAATAATTTGCAAAATATTGACAAATGGACTCTCCCGGGTTTCTGGGACCAAATATTGGGTAGGTTATTAGCTAAGGAATAAACCTCCCTAAGGGAAGATGATGAAAAAAAGGAAAGGGAAGAAATGGGTTTCGGAATGGAGAAAAAGTATGGATAGATAGGACGAGAGTCCAATATAGTTCATAAACTCACACTAAAGTAAACATTTAATCACCATTGTCACTGCGCAAGCCTGCAGGATACCTAAAGTTGGTGTGGACATGGACACAGCTAACGGGAAATGCAGCTGGAGCTTGGGCTATTTGCAAGCAAGCGGCGTTCATGCTTTCCCTTCCCAGCCTAAAATTGGATAATATGGGGAAGGGTGGTAGTCTGGCAAGACAAAGAATGATAGATTTACTGTATATCTTTTCAAAGGAGTTAAGTTTGAACGAATGTTTTGAAAGGCGCAAATAATTTGAATTTGCCGTGATAATTTTAGTTCTTGGAACTGTAGGATTTCCGACGACTGATCGAGGACTTCCAGGAAAGGTAGTGGTGAAGCAGTTATAGTGATTTTGGGAACAATTTTGTTGATTTCTTTGAAAAGTTTGGTAAGAAAGACAATAGTTGCATTTAAGAATAGCTAAGCTTTTACCCAGCAAAGTGCCGACTAAAAGTTTAGACCGGAGGAAAAACTTAAATTTTGAAAACGAACCACAAGTTTCAGAGAACATCTCAACAAACAGGAAGCTTGCGGAAATAGCTTTACTTGCCTTACTGGCTCATTAGAATTAGCTCTAGCAGCTAAAAGATGCTTTGAAAAAGATGATACTAGAAGTTTTCGTTCAAATGCAACAAGAAGCAAAACTTTGCTTAGTTGGGTAGTTTATTTTATTAAAGAGGGCATAAGCCGATGGGAAGAGTCAGAGAAAATAGGGTCCTGCCTAATCGTTATTCTAAGACAAGAACGAAAAAATATAATCTGATTTATTTAACAATGCGTGGAGTTATAATTGGTTTTAACAAATATAAAAAGTATAAGGTCTCAGACCTCTAGAATGGTAAAGTTTGCACTTAGCAATTAACAATATTAAGGTTTAAAACCTCTTTTAATCACTAAAATCTGCATAAGATTTTTAACAGTTGTGCTTAAGATTGACAAATTCAAAATTTAACAATAATAACAAAGTAATTAAAGCTTCAACCATAAATAAGGTGTAACGTGAGCACTTTAAGAATTCCTATGTGGAAATCTTAACAGGATGAACCGACAATAAATTTGAAATTATAACAAGAAAAGAAAAAATTAAGAAGAAGTTTCTATAACTTCTTATATTTATACAGTAATTACGGCCATGCTAAATTCAATTTGTAAAGGTCACTATTTGTGAAACCTGAATAAAAAAGTTAGAAAACTCACCTGTGAGTAGAAATAATTGAATTCCCTAGTTAGAAGGGAAAACTAATATAGTTTGAGACGTGTGCGAGAAACGAATTATACAGAATTAAGTTTTGGAAAACGTGACAATAAAGGGAGGGCACATGCCATGAAGTGACACCTCATTGATCAAGACCTAAATTTATAAATTTCACCTAATTTGTTAGTAAAGGTGTTTGGGAAGGAGGAAAATGGGAACTTTAGGAGAAAGTTCTCGGCCGTAATTTATTGCTCTCACAAACGCGACGCGGCTGGTGGTCTAACGGACACTGTTTTCACTATAGTCTATTGTTGTATTTGAAAAGTTCACTATTGCAGCTCATAATGTTCACAAGGAGAAAAGTTATTGCGATTATGTAAATCACTGATTGAATTTTAGCTTGAGAAAGTTTATTTCGTTAGAAATCCGTAGGTCGCAGTGGAATGCAGCGGAAAATTCCCACGTAGGAAGACAAATTATGTTGATTAGAGGTTTATGCAAAATAAATTTCTCAGTGAGGAAAGTGTGTTCCCATATTTGAAGAAATGCTAGGTTATTTTACTTGTAGAAAAATAGTTCGATGTCGAAAGTTCTGGAGTTATGACAGCAGTTGAATTGGGCAACAGGTCCCGCGGAGAAAAAGCTAAGTTTTATAGACAGTATTTCGTTTAATATGAATCCCACGGTGTGAGAACTCATTCTCAGTTAATTTGTGCAAGAAGCACTAAATTTTTAAGTTTTAGATAGAGCATGACTAGAAAAATCCCTCGAAGGTAGTTTTTGTACTGCATTTAGCAATTTCAAACTGTCTATAAAACACGAATTAAAAAGCATTTAGCTGTTTAAAACCAATTAAAATGCGGTGAAAATCATTAGAGTTTGGTACTTAGCTCATTGTTTGTAGAGTAGATGATCCATGGCGACCGTTAGCTTAAATCCACAACATGGCGTAGATATTTAAAAAATGTCTCGAGTAGACAGGAGACAAGCCTGAGGTAGGCTCCAACTGTAAGTGTTGACGACTGACACAGAAGTGAGAGATGAAAAGGACGAGACCTCCTAAGCCTTGCCGGCTTGACCACAAGTAGGTGAGTGAGAGAACGGAGCAACGCGCGGAGAGGGGGAGAGACACCGCACACGTCAGAGGTAGACGGGCGAGGAGTAGGGGAAGCGAGCGGGTAGGGGGAGAAAACAACAGAGTTTATACAGAACACACCACACAGAAAAAAGAATCTCTTGTACAGGAAATAAAATTCTTCTTGGAGCGGTATCTTCACGGAGTTGTTGGTTGGCGATGATGACGAAAACTGGTGTGTTGATGAGGAAGTCTTCTGGACTTGAGGCAATTGAAGGACTTCAGAAGGGGGCTGCAAGGCGTTGACCGGCTGGTTCCACAAAATATGCGTTTCTGGAACAAACTTAAACAACCGTGAACAAGTGCTCGGGGCAAACAGCATATAAAAGTTCGATGTTCGTGTTTGCGGGAAGGAAATTTAATTGAATGAATTAATATAAGAGAATGAAGAGCGGCAAATGCCAACTCTGCCTTCCCGTGTATTTCGAGAAATACACCACCAGGACGTGCAACCATGGCAAAGGGGTTGATCATAATGTGCCCGTTATGATCCTTACAGACACATTGAGCTGAGTATCCACTCTTGCGGACATGAGCACTTCTATACCATACCGGTGCACAATATTCGGCAACAAAGTAGACTAGCGCAAGGCTTGCCATACGAAGAGTACTTGTATGGGCACCCCTCGTTGTGCCAGCCAGTTTGCGGATGATATTGTTCCTGGTCTTAAGTTTTCCTGCAGTATTCTCAAGGTGTTTACTGTAGGTCAGAGAGCGGTCCAGAGTTACTCCTAGGTATTTGGGGTTGGGATTGTTTCTCAGTCTCCTTCCGCAGAATGTAATGCTCAGCTCTTGTTTGGAGATTCTACTATTAAGAGATAGGTTGGTAGGACACATACTAAGACATCAAGGAATAGCAAGCTTAGTTGTGGAAGGAAGGGTCGATGACAAGAACTGTAGGGGTAGAGCAAATTTAGAATAAGTTCGACAGATTGCCTCAGATGTAGGGTGTGGTTGCTATGCAGTGATGAAACATTTAGCTCAGGACAGGAAGGCACAGAGAGCTGCATCAAACCAGTCAAAAGACTGTAGACTCAAACAACAACAGCTATAAGGCGTGAACAAATAGTTTCCGTTTGACGGGCGTACAATCCAGGATCTGTAAGCCCATCAGGCAAAATCACCGTGAGCATTGTGACGCTCAACTACCGATGAACCAGGTTGAAGGTCCCCGAGTGGTGATACACTGTGTCCAGCTGCGTGAAGAAGTCTGTAACCGCCTGCGGCACATCCTCGTCCGACAGGAATCGTCGACCCTTCAATGCTTATTTGAGGGACCGAAGACGTGATAATCGCATGGGGAGAGATCAGGACTATAGGGCGGATGCTCAAGTGTCTCCCACTTCAGTTGGCGTACCTTCTGCGTTACGACCTTTTTGGTATGGAGACGTGTGTTATTATGGCTTTCGACAGACATGCTGAACCATACACATTCCTCATTCTCCAATGGATGTCCACCGATGTTTGCCCTTCGGTAGTAAAGAAAAGAATAACAGCACGTTGGTCCTGTTTGAACGCATTTGGTAACAACATCACCAAAGAACCCGTTACCACATTTAAAACACACGCACCACAGCAAGACACGAATGCCAAACTAATTGCCTATATGTCCGTGCTTATATACTCACTTCCGAAGTGCGCTATGTTGCATATACTCTGCAGCAACGCCTTCAAATGGAAACTTTTTGATCATGCCTCATATAATAGTTGTACATTCAACCTATTAGTAGCATTTGAAATTGTTAATTGTCGTAAAACTTTAATGGTTAATGTTTAGTAGAGCACTGAAGTTCAGATCGAAAATCGTGAAATTGAAAAGTGAAGGGGATGAGAGTCCTCGATACCGACAGCAGTAATTTAATAGAAGTATAAGAACTGAGACCACCCTCTGAACTCGATCTCAAATCTCCCGCATTCCAAACATGAGTGATATCCAATTACACCTCAACGGTCTACATCCAAAGGAAGCTCGCCTTAGGCTACGATTAGTGGCTAACTGTGGAGCGATCTTCTGAAGAAAAACCAAGACACTATTACCTAGGTTATCAATCTAAATCTCAATCAAAATTTACCATTATCAACCTCTAGCCAAGGCTACCAGAACGCACTGACATTGGCAAGAGAAGTGCAGCACCTCAGTCACAATGCTCGAGAACCACACGACTGTTGGAATACGTACAGAATATTTTTCCAGTCCAAAATGCAATAGATTAGATTTTTAATTGAGAGGGCTACCTAAGTAGTCATCTAGTGGGTGTCATTGCAGGTTTAGTAATGTTTTGTAGAGCTATTTTGCCCAGTATAGATTTGGGTTTGATGATGCTCGCTTGACGAGTGAAAAATATCATCATTTAGTTTTCTCCTTCTTATGTAGTCCAAAACAAACTCATATACTAGCAACCCGCCCCAGCTTCGCCCAATATCTTTAACGGTTTACCCATCGTAAGCTTAAAAGGCTCACGGACGGCAGGTTCCAGACGCAATTCAGAAAAGCCGAGGTGAACAGCGAAACTCCAAACACATATCCAGTACTCTTCTCTGAAGTCTTAACTCAACACGTCTCGACAGTTTGAAGCTGGCCTAAGCTGGGGTGATAGACTCGCTCCGAAGGTAGTAAATTAAATTTCCTCTGAATTGAGATTGCTGGAAACAAGTAACAAGTAGTTCCGTGAAGAAATAAACAGCCTATTTTCATTTATCCTACTTATGTCAATTTCCTCTATCTACATACAAAATTTCAGTTTGATTGCTATAATAGATTAGTAGATATTGAGCACCATCTAAATATTTCGTATGGTCGCCATGATGGATTTTATATAAGTAGGCCATAGAGTTATGTACTATTACTTAGACTTAGTTCCTCCAATGCTAGGTAGCATATCGGGCAACAAGTTTCCTCCAGAAAACTCTATCAGCTGCCAGGTTTTCAGCTTTCTCCCAGTTCATATCCATGCATTCATGATCCTTTGCAAAAGTTCGTTTCCAGGTGTTACGAGGTCTTCCTCTACTTCGGTATCCTTCCGTTGGATTCCACAACAGTGCTGATTTGGGTATCTTTCTATCATCCATACGTAGAACATGTCTCGCGAATTTCATTCTTCTTTGAACAACGAATTTGTGCAGCTGTGTAGATCAGTTCTTCTCAGTACTTCATCATGTTATGTGGTCACGATAACTGATTTTCAAAATTCGCCTCAAGCATCGTTGGTGAAAAACGTTGAGCTTATGTGCTGATTTTACTGATATTTTCCAGGTCTCCCAAGCATATATGGTGATCGGTAAGATGATAGAGGAATACAGCAGAATCTTTGTGGACATACAGTACATATAAAGTCTAATTGTCACATGCATCGCATTCATTGAAGGACTGCCGAAGCTTTCCCAATTCTGCCGCTGATGTCTGCATCTGCGTCCCCATTACTACAGATAAGGCTGCCGATACATTCCCACGTTTTATGCACATTGTATTTGTCTTGACATCATTTATCTGTAGTCCAGCAGAACTGGCCATTCCATCCACCTTGGTTGTCATTAATTGTAAACTTTGTAGTGTTTCTGCCAGATGGACGATGTCATTAGCAAAATCCAGATCCGTTAGCCTAGATTTCTCATTCCAACGTATCCCCATATTGGGATTGTCCATAGCTTTTCTCATTACAAAATCTATGACCAATATGAATTGGAATGGTGGCAAAATGCATCCTTTTCTGACGCCTGTGAGAATGCTAAATAAAGGGGTGTTCCCATATTCTGTTCTTATACAACAGCTCGAGTCTAGATAGAGGTTTTTGAAAATATCGATGAAATGGTAGGGAATTCCATATAGGCTCACAATATTCCACAATGATTCTCGGTGTAGCCTATACTGTCAAAAGCTTTTCTGAAATCAACAAAGTTTAGGTGCAACGGACAGTTAATTCTATGCATTGTTCTATTACATTTCGTAGAATAAATATTTGTTCAGAGCAGGATCTCTCTCTTCGAAAGCCAGCCTGTTCTTCTCTCAGTCAACAATCTGCTGCTTCTTGTATCCGTTTTAGAAGAATGAGGTAGAAGACTTTGCCTGGCACCGAAAGAAGCGTGATACCTCTCCAATATGTACATTCAGTTAGATTTCCTTTCTTTGGCAGTTTCACAATGATGCCACGTCTCCAGTCTTCAGGAACTAGTCTTGTTTGCCAACAGATATTGCAGAGTTAAGTAAGGTGATGAATTAATGCTAGACCTCCAAATTTGAGAATCTCTGCTGAGATTTCAACCAAACCAGCTGCTTTATTGTTTCTAAGTATTGCTGCACACACCTCTGCTTCTGTAATATCACCTGTTTTTACCATTAGCTCTTGCATTTTTGGCTCATTTTCGAAGTTGTAAGCATTAAGTGGGTTGGGCTGGTTTAAGGTTTCTTTGAAGTACTCAACCCATCGGGAAGATTATTCATTTCTTGTGAGCAGAAGTTTGCCATTTGTATCCTTTATGGGGCTGTTTGAACAACTATGGGCTCCAGTAAGTTCTCGGACAATGCGGTACAATGTTCTGGAGTCATTTCTAGAGGCAGCATTTTGAGCCTCTTTACCTTTCCGTTCAAACCACTCTCTTTTGTCGGCACTACAACTGCTTTTTACTCGGCGGTCTAACTCAGCATATTTTCGTCTAGCTACTTGAGGCTCTTCTTGTTCTTTAGCTTGTTCACGCTATTGCTTTACCATCTTTCTTTCATCTATCAGATGCCAAGTTCGATCTTATATCCATCGCTCTTTCTGTGTTCCTCTCCGTCGTCCAACAGTCTCTTCAGCACATGTACTCACAGAATCCTTGAATGTAAACCATTGTGTTTCAACATCATCAGGTAGATTTAGAAGTGCCTGGAATCTATTTTAAGACTGATTATGAATGGATTTTCTACTTCCTTGTCTTTTAGCTTTGCCACATCGAACGGTCGCTTAGGTTGCTGGCGTTGCTGCGATTTAAACTTAACTTGCAAGTCCACTCGGACCAAGAAATGATCCGACCCAACATCCGCAGCACGATAGTTTTTCGCAAAGACGACTTCCATCGGCTATTTATACAAACGTATTCAATTTCATTTGAAATATTCCTATCAGGCGAACGCCGGTCTTCTTATGTATCGTTTTGTGCCTAAAGAAACTGTTGCCTATACAGAATAATCTGAAACGTTCAGCATTATCATTCGTGCTTTGTTCTGTCGCAAAGGGTCCAACAACATGCTGAAACACATTACGGTCATTGCTGAGTAGCGCATTCATATCACCCATAAGAAGTGTAAGATCATGATTGGGTATTTTATCAAGTACAGCATGCAACCGCTCATAAAAAAGCATCCTTGTCTTCATCATCTGAATCTTCTGTTGGTGCATAGACCTGTACAATAGTTGTTTCAGTATGGGTAGAATGAAAGCATGCAGTGATGATTCGATCATTCACTGAGTTCCATCCAATGAGAGCCTTAGCCTCATTTTGATTAATCACTCGTCCAACAGCACGCACATGTTGATCATTAGGTCCAGAGTAGAGGATTGTTTTACCTTCACTAACTATATGATCGCTACCTGTCCAACGAACTTCACAAAGGCCCAATATTTCTAGATTATACAGATCGAATTCACGGAGTAATTGTGCAAGCCGACCTGTTTGATTTAAGGATCGCACATTCCAAGTTCCAATCCAGAAAATATTGAATTCCGTTTCATCGGTGGCTGGATACCCAGTCACGCCATTCTTAGATTATTCAAGTCACTATCATGTCCTTGCCGAGATTTAAATTCACGTTCAGGTTCAGAACTATTAGGTTCGGATCGCTAATTTTTCTTGTTGTTTCTTTAGCGGTAAAAAAGTTTTTGGGGACGGGTTGCTTAGATTCTTAGATTATTCAAGTCACTATCATGTCCTTGCCGAGATTTAAATTCACGTTCAGGTTCAGAACTATTAGGTTCAGATCGCTAATTTTTCTTGTTGTTTCTGTAGCGGTAAAAAAGTTTATGGGGACGGGTTGCTAACCCTACGCCCAACCCTCCCCCTTTCTCATCCGGGCTTGGGCCTGGCAATTGCGGAGTTTATGTATTATTACATGAATATTATTGCGTAGGTGTATTGTTCAAACTTCAATCACATGATTAGGACACAAGAAATAACAAGTAGTTCTAATGAAGAACTAATAGCCTATTTTCATACATCCTACTTATGTTAATAGCCTCCATCAACATACAAAATTTCAGTTTACAGTAATTGATATAATAGATTCTTAGATACTGAGAACGGTATAATTATTTCGGATGGTCACCATGTTGGATTTTTATATATGAAGGCCATAGAGTTATGTACTATTAGATGAAGATTATTGGGTAGGTTTATTATTCAAACTTCAATCCCATGATTAGGACACAAGAAATAATAAACAACGAGATTTTAAAAATTCGCACAGCCGCCATCTTGAGGTTATGAAAACAATTGAACTAAATTAGATGTCAGTGCATTACAATGTGTATAAACATTTGCTGTACCAAGTTTCACTGCGCTCGGGTGGTTAAATCGCGAGACACGTCTATTTAAATGTTTCACCTTTGCTTGGCCACCATGTTCGTTTTGTACTTAACAAGTTTTTGAAAGTTACGTGGATAAACTTCTAGTAGTACCCTTTATCACCCTACAAAATTTCAGGATGAAATCTTAAATAGTTTCGGAGATGTAGAATGCCGGTGAAATATTTCGCACAGCCGCCATGTTGGATTGGTGAGACGTAATAAAATTTAAAAGGCACGGTCGGGGTCGGACGAAATAGTGCTATGACCGTACAGAGTTTCATTGAAATTGCTCCAGCCGTTTAGATTGTATTAGGAGGGGGCTCACACACAGACACACACACAAACGCACACACACGCACATACACACACATAACGGGTTATTGAAAATCACATAGGTGAACTTCTAGTAGTGCCCTTTATCACCGTACACACAGACAAAAGGTGATCTCATAAGCCTATTTTCATTTATCTAGGTCTTGGTAGGTTGTGAGGGAATACCAAAATATCTCCCGACATTTATTTCTTTATATGCTACCTCCCATATCCCCTCGTCCCAATCATACACACTAGTACAAAGTAGCATAATTTCTTGCCGTGATGTTTTTAATAAGAATAAAGATGATCCTTCCAAATAAACATGTCGTCATTTAATTTTAACGGGTTATTATTCTACGCAAATGTATTTCGATAAATTCTTTGATGTATAAAGCTTTGACTTTCGACTCGTGTAAATTCTTATAGTTTTCCCTATGTTGGTGAACTTATGATTATTCCATAACTGTGTTCGTAAACCACTGAGTGTCCGCCATGTTTTATTGCATAGCTGTGTTCGTTATAATGTGTGTCAAGTCTCCTTCCGCTCTATCAATTGATAGAATTTGCAACTACTTATAATTTAAATTAAAGAAAGTCTGCAATGACTTTACAAATTGGTGTATCGATTCTGGAACTTTCTCGTTACTAGGCCTACTGTAGACAATTTAATTCAGCCGCCACGGCGCAGACGATGTCCATATATGCTTGCTACCGGTCTTAAGGGTGAGATAGGACTCTGACAGCGACTACCCTGACTGTGGGTTATCCCACACTCCCTCCAGGAAAATGTCGGGATGGTACCTTACTTCAAGTCCCGGGGTACCTACGTCATCCCTGACCCTAATACAACTACACAAACTACTACAGTCATCACAGGGTTGTGGGTAATCAGAAAAGCTTGTGTAAACAGATATATAATAACCCCTGGCACTGCAGCCCGTAAAGGACCTAGGCCTACCAAGCGACCACTGCCCAGCCATTTGGCCTGCAGATAATGGGGTGACGCGTGATCAGCGCATCAGGTCCCCTCGGCCGTTAATCTTGGTATTCGTGATCGGGGCGCTGCCTCACTGTCAGACAGCTACTTAATTGTCCTCACGAGGCCGAGTGCACCCCGTTCCAGCCCTCACGTCAGTTTCTAAAATCCCTGACGGAGCCGGGAATCGAACCCGCGCTACCCCAACACCACGGGGCCGACCATCAAACAAGCTTAACACACACCCAACTATACGGGACTGATGACCAAGATGTTCCAAGTCCCTTTAATGAATCAACAACAACACTTACTCAGCTACACACAGTACATTTTTGGGATGCAAGCACAAGCAGAGATATAAGCTATATCACCATAAAAATAATGTTAAATGAGCCTCCGTGGCTTAGGCGGCAGCACGCCGTCCTCTCACTGCTGGGTCCGTGGTTCAAATCCCGGTCACTCCATGTGAGATTTGTGCTGGACAAAGCGGAGGCAGACAGATTTTTCACCGAGTACTCCGATTTTCCCTGTCACAAAGTGCATCCCAGCAACATTATCCACTATCATTTCATTTCATCTGTCATTCATTTAATCATTTCCCCCAGGGGAGTGCGACAGGCTTTGGTAGCCGGCTAAGTTCATATCCTCGCCACTAGATGGAGGGGCTTCATTCATTCCAATTCCTGACCCGGTCGGTCGACTGAAATCAGGCTGAGGATTTTCAATGTTAAATATTCCTGTGAATTTTTAACAATATTAAGGGTGCGCTGAGGCGACTGGTGGGGTTACGCAAGTACTCCAAAGCACCGTCTTGGCTACGTCTCGGGCATGGAGTTAGAAGAGAGGAAGATTTAAGCAGTGAACCGTATGCTACTTTGTGCAATTAATTTCCTTGATCAGCAGAGAAACACGCCGAGAATGTGTAGTTATCAGGAGCGTTCCATCACATGTTCGCCATAGCTAGCAATCCGAGTCTCGTGCTTCAAGTGTTGGTTGCATTCCCAGCAGTCGTACCAACTAGCAGTAGTTACCACATCACGTGAGCCTTATCTTATGGCATACCGTGCAAGATCAGGTGAAGTAAGTACAACGTCATACTTTCAAAGCTTGAATTATTGTTCAGCGTTGCCGTACACTGTTACTACCTCGGCCATAAAATCACTTTTACTACTTGAATACTCCAGTTATCTTAAATCTACCCCTCATTAACCTTCCATCGGTCGCAATGTATCAAAATTATAGACCACATTAATTTTTTACTTGAATTCATAACTCGAGTATTGCAGTGTTTTCACAACACAAATTTAATACCAGAGGTCGCCAAACCATCGCAGTAGCTCGCGGGGAAATTTTCGGTAGATCGCGATCATGCTTAGGTTGGCTAGCCTGACGTTGCTTTCCTGAGCTCAGGCCGATGACTCACAAAAACAGCTGCTTGCATACTCCTGCGCAAATGTAACTGTCAGTATCTCAAAGCCTTGCGCGTATGCGGATATCCGTGGATAAACCGCGGATATCCGCAAAAATTTTCACCATGCGGATATAATTTAAATCGCTGTGCGGATAGCGGATAAGGTGCAGATAATGTTTGGAGTAAATTTGTGGATAGTTTATGGAATACAATCCGAACTTGTTGAATATCATTACTAGGACCCGGATGTTTTATGACATAACATATTTTTCCGTTATGTCATTTACATGGCAATTAATGTCATTAATGTGGCGTAGTTGGTAGCATGCTGAACTGCTGTGCCCAAGAAAGCGGGTTCAAACCCGGCCGAAGTCGTCGGATTTTTAATAGCGATAAAAATCCTTCAGTAACTTATGCCTTTCTTCGGAGGGGAAGTAAAGCCGGCGGTCCCATGTCATAGATTTATGGCATGTAAAAGATCATTTCACAGACTAAACTTGTGTAAAGCTAAATTGTTAAGTTAGATTTCGTCGGAACGCTCTATCAAAGTCACAACGTTCACCACTAGGTATCATTGAAATCTGGTAGCGAAAGTTGGAACTACTTGAAATTGAACGGAACTTGTAGCTCACCCTATAAAGGGTGTCCGCTGGAAGCAGCTACAGACTCAGGCGAGCCGAACATGTCCTCGGACACTCCCGGCAATAAAAGCCATACGATAAATAAATAATGTAAGATAATGATTTAAGCTTATCTCATTCAAATTATGTCATTAATCATAATTAACACTCCGGACTGAAAAGGGTTGCAATGGCTGTATAACAATCATTTTAAACATAGCACATCACATACTGTACACAGCCTAAGGGAACGACTTTCTCCTCAAATGTCTAAATGTGTTGCTTTAATACTTTATGCTATATCTAATTAAAAATATTACTGAAATGCCAGTAGATTCAGATAATAAACGAGCGGATGCGGATAACAGTCGTGTGGATGCGGGGTGAATACAGATAACAGTCGTGTGAATTCAGGGTGAATGCATATAACAGTCGTGTGAATGCAGGGTGAATGCATATAACAGTCGTGTGGATGCGGGGTGAATGCATATAACAGTCGTGTGGATGCGGGTGAATGCATATAACAGTCGTGTGGATGGGGGGTGAATGCGGATACCAGTCGTGTGGATCCGGGGTGAATGCATATAACAGTCGTGTGGATGCGGGGTGAATGCGGATAGCAGTCGTGTGGATGCGGGTGAATGCAGATAACAGTCGTGTGGATGCGGGGTGAATGCATATAACAGTCGTGTGGATGCGGGTGAATGTGGATAACAGTCGTGTGGATGCGGGGTGAATGCATATAACAGTCGAGTGGATGCGGGGTGAATGCAGATAACAGTCGTGTGGATGCGAGGCGAATGCAGATAACAGTCGTGTGGATGCGGGGTGAATGCATATAACAGTCGTGTGGATGCGGGGTGAATACAGATAACAGTCGTGTGAATGCAGGGTGAATGCATATAACAGTCGTGTGGATGCGGTGTGAATGCATATAACAGTCGTGTGGATGCGGGTGAATGCATATAACAGTCGTGTGGATGCGGGGTGAATGCGGATAGCTGTCGTGTGGATGCGGGTGAATGCAGATAACGGTCGTGTGGATGCGGGGTGAATGCATATAACAGTCGTGTGGATGCGGGTGAATGTGGATAACAGTCGTGTGGATGCGGGGTGAATGCATATAACAGTCGTGTGGATGCGGGGTGAATGCGGATAGCAGTCGTGTGGATGCGGGGTGAATGCAGATAACAGTCGTGTGGATGCGAGGTGAATGCATATAACAGTCGAGTGGATGCGGGGTGAATGCAGATAACAGTCGTGTGGATGCGAGGCGAATGCAGATAACAGTCGTGTGGATGCGGGGTGAATGCATATAACAGTCGTGTGGATGCGGGGTGAATACAGATAACAGTCGTGTGAATGCAGGGTGAATGCATATAACAGTCGTGTGGATGCGGTGTGAATGCATATAACAGTCGTGTGGATGCGGGTGAATGCATATAACAGTCGTGTGGATGCGGGGTGAATGCGGATAGCTGTCGTGTGGATGCGGGTGAATGCAGATAACGGTCGTGTGGATGCGGGGTGAATGCATATAACAGTCGTGTGGATGCGGGTGAATGTGGATAACAGTCGTGTGGATGCGGGGTGAATGCATATAACAGTCGTGTGGATGCGGGGTGAATGCGGATAGCAGTCGTGTGGATGCGGGGTGAATGCAGATAACAGTCGTGTGGATGCGAGGTGAATGCAGATAACAGTCGTGTGGATGCGGGGTGAATGCATATAACAGTCGTGTGGATGCGAGGTGAATACAGATAACAGTCTTGTGGATGCGAGGTGAATGCATATAACAGTCGTGTGGATGCGGGGTGAATGCGGATACCAGTCGTGTGGATCCGGGGTGAATGCATATAACAGTCGTGTGGATGCGGGTGAATGCATATAACAGTCGTGTGGATGCGGGGTGAATGCGGATACCAGTCGTGTGGATCCGGGGTGAATGCATATAACAGTCGTGTGGATGCGGGGTGAATACAGATAACAGTCGTGTGGATGCGGGGTGAATGCATATAACAGTCGTGTGGATGCGGGGTGAATGCATATAACAGTCGTGTGGATGCGGGTGAATGCATATAACAGTCGTGTGGATGCGGGGTGAATGCGGATACCAGTCGTGTGGATCCGGGGTGAATGCATATAACAGTCGTGTGGATGCGGGGTGAATGCGGATAGCAGTCGTGTGGATGCGGGGTGAATGCATATAACAGTCGTGTGGATGCGGGTGAATGTGGATAACAGTCGTGTGGATGCGGGGTGAATGCATATAACAGTCGTGTGGATGCGGGGTGAATGCATATAACAGTCGTGTGGATGAGGGGTGAATGCATATAACAGTCGTGTGGATGCGAGGTGAATGCATATAACAGTCGTGTGGATGCGAGGTGAATGCATATAACAATCGTGTGGATGCGAGGTGAATGCATATAACAGTCGTGTGGATACGGGGTGAATGCATATAACAGTCGTGTGGGTGCGGGGTGAATGCATATAACAGTCGTGTGGATGCGGGGTGAATGCATATAACAGTCTGTGGGTGCGAGGTGAATGCATATAACAGTCGTGTGGATGCGGGGTGAATACAGATAACAGTCGTGTGGATGCGGGGTGAATGCATATAACAGTCGTGTGGATGCGGGGTGAATGCATATAACAGTCGTGTGGATGCGGGGTGAATGCATATAACAGTCGCGTGGATACGGGTTGAATGCATATAACTGTCGTGTGGATGCGGGGTGAATGCATATAACAGTCGTGTGGATGCGGGGTGAATACAGATAACAGTCGTGTGGATTCGGGGTGAATGCATATAACAGTCGTGTGGATGCGGGGTGAATGCATATAACAGTCGTGTGGATGCGGGGTGAATGCATATAACAGTCGTGTGGATGCGAGGTTATGTCCGAATGTTTTCGTGTGTAGGCTATATCATACATTTGCTGAGGTGGCTTCGGTGGCGTAGTTGGTAGCATGCTGAGCTTCTATGCCCAAGATCGCGGGTTCAAACCCGGCCGAAGCCGTCGGATTTTTTAAGAGCGTTAAAAATCCCTCAGAATGCCTTCGGAGGGGACGTAAGGCCGGCGGTCGCATGTCATAGATTTATGGCATGTTAAAGAACCTTCCACTAATTACACTTTGTGAAGCTAAATTGTAAAGATTAAGAATGTAAACAATGCTCTTAGGTTCCTACGTTCGTTGCCAAGAGCCGTCTGCGGTGGCGTCTAGTAGCTAAGTTCTGAACTAGGCCTAGTAGTCATTGACGGTAGCGTTTGGCGGCAAAAGTAGGAACTATTTGAAAAATTGAAAGTTGCAGTCCTAAAAAACAGATACACACTCTAATACAGACGTCACAACACAGGTTATCAGACAGATTCTACACACACCCAAAGTACACGGGGCTATATGACCACGTTGTCGCAGCCCCTAAACTGAGGAACCAACCAACCAAGAAATGAAAATTCTGTTTTTACATTTCCATTTTTTTTAACTGCACTTCTTTTTTTCTTCCTATGTACAATTCAATTTCAAT
This sequence comes from Meconema thalassinum, assembly GCA_946902985.2. Taxonomy (NCBI): domain Eukaryota; kingdom Metazoa; phylum Arthropoda; class Insecta; order Orthoptera; family Tettigoniidae; genus Meconema; species Meconema thalassinum. The sequence goes on along the minus strand of OX336390.1, from coordinate 799,186,232 downwards.
TCCCTTTTTTATAGCCTATACAGTTTTATTAAAATTGATTTCACATTACTGGAGATGTATGTTTACAGGCAATAAACAAATGTAAGGTATGAACAAAATTCTTATTTCTGTGGTTTCTTTTGGTACCTCAAATTAGATTTTTAAATAGCATGGTTGCTCAGTAGCTTCATAAGTTTGGCGACCACTGTTTTAGACTAATGGCTTGTGAAGTTTTCTTTCAAGGACTTACTACAGTATAGCCTCATTACTTATTTGCTTTGTTCATTTAAAAGTACATTTTCTAACATTGTGTCACTAGGTAATGCAGAAAATGGGAGTTAGCAGCGGTCGCACTGTCGAAGTTTTCATAATTTTTGCCCTCAAATTGTTTTACAGTACCAGACAGCTTGCTACGGTTGGTGAGTGGATAGCGTGTCGGTCTACTAACCTCAAAATTGCAGGTTCGCCCCTGGCTGTTGTAAGTGTTTTTTTTAATGGCGGCAAAAAATACGACACGCATGTCCTACGATGTTGGCATGTCAAAGAACCCATTTGAATTCATTAGGCCGTGTTCATAATGGCAAAATTAATCTCGAAAGTTTCCGCCAACACAAAGTTCCTCATTTCTCTACTAGAAAGCGCTATAGTGTTCAAGGAGCTTAGATATCTAACCTCCTTGACTTTCATAGTGATTCAAGGAACAACGAAATTCGACATGCGAGCTACCCTCTGGGTGTCAAATTACAAAGCTTGCACCCAGCATCCGAGGCCATACGATATTATTATTACTATTATTATTATTATTATTATTATTATTACAGTAGCATACAATGTTACTCCACCTCCACGCAACTGTAGTATTTTATGAAATACCGCATTGAATGTATTAATTTCACATAGATTTAAACAGTGATTTGTTGAAGCAGAAAAAAATTGGCATTGGTACTGATAAACCTCCCAGAAGGACGAGATTGTAGGGTGAAAACAACTTTTAGATAATGTTACAGCCTGTTTTGGTTTTCTGAAATTATATGCTATTAATCTTCCCTCTCTTTAATTTCTGGTGTTGACCTGTAGAACGTTTGAGATCATTTTTATTTGAATGTGTAGTATTGTGTATTACAGTAAAAATCGAAGTTCCAGTAAATGTTTACAGTCCCTGGTGCTAATACACCTTCACTGATCCCTTTCGTGAAACTTGTTCATTGACTCAAATAGTTTCGTCAAACAATACATATTCGCCATTGCTAGTGATTGTGTACCTTCACCATCCCGAGGTAGATAATGTGAACCCCGGTGCTGATTAGTAAAATATAGGCTACCCATCTTTTAGAAAGTTGCATTTTATTTTACTTTTTAACATAAAAAGGTCATATTTGAGTAGAAAAAGAATTGTTTCCACAGAAAGTTTTATTTAATTTATATACAACGGGGACTTGAGAATTAACCCGTTGAGTGCTTTGCCCGTCTATAAATGTTGCACAGGAACTTTCTTTCCTTATTGCCCATTCGCTTTCGAGTCGATCTCTGGCATGTTCTACCATATATTGCGCATTATGCAGTACTACCTGAGTTTGGATTTTTTGCTTCCGGAAGTATTTTGTAGACGTCTGTCCTCTACAACTGTAGTACATTTGTGATGTAAGCAAGCATGGGGGAATAACAAACAAATCCTTCACGTCACGTTGAGATTTCGGATCAAAGAATATCAATTATTGTGCTAGCAAGGAACAACGAGTATTACTTTAAGTATTAATTTAAGAAATAATATTATTTTGGGCCCTTAATCTGGTATAGAAATTATGTAAGCGTGGGCACAAAAAATTGATTTTGATTAGTTTCAAAATAAAAATTCACATAAACGTAGGATTTTGAATTTTCATTTAAATTAATAAAGACCCTGAACCTATAAACATTAAAGATTATCACCCCACCCCTGATAAGTTACAAAGTATGTCTTCTAAGATGTTTTCAAAATACGAATGAAAAAAACTCAGCACTTCAAAGGTTAATTTATAGCAGCAGAGAGGTGCACCATGGCGTCGCTTGAGTTGCACAACACATGTTTATCTTTGAAAAATCATCTCAGTATGAATCTGTGCTTTTGTTGAAGTATAAGCATCAGCTGTTAAAGGCGATCCACAAGTCTCAGTTCCTTAATTATCTGGGCTAACAAAACATGTGATGTCTACGATTTCTACCAAGATTGAATACATTGGCCTCTGGGGGTAAGATACTATCTGAACCAATTAGACATCAGCCTTAACAACTGATGCTAATGATGTAATAAACTCTTTGCATCTATCAACTTTTCAGTTTATCTAATCTCCTTGTATCTGTCTAATCTTAACCACTGTATATATATCATTACTATACTGTGTCTTAAGTATGTGTGTTGATATGATACCTCTTGGTATCTCTCATGTGTTCGATGTATTGAAATGTTCCTTGCCTTGCTTCTTTCGGTTCAATAAAACCTTATTACTATACTATATTACAGCTAACAAACAGTAGGTTCATTGGTCATCTTACTACATGAATCTTATTTCACAAGTTTCAATGATTAATTGGCCTCAACTGGGTAATTTGCCACAATTAGTACACCTTGGTAGGTTAATACTGAATGCTAACACTACCTAAGGCAGGGGTATCAAACTCAATTTTGCAGAGGGCCATATATTAAATTTAGAATGTGTAGGCGGGCCAGGTTCAAATTTTAAAAAATGTACTGAATTATTATAACATTTTATTTACTTAATTATATAGTATATAATATACGGTTGTTAAAAATCATATCAAAGTCATAAAAGAGGGTAATTATTTTTAGCTCGAGGATCCTGATACCTGACTTCTCTTGTTTTTGACAAGCTCATTGATGCCAGGTATCATATTCGTTGTAATTACTTTAAGAATAAATTGATTGGAGATGTTCATTCGTAAGTCTTGTGCGATGTTTGTTCTTATTTATTTTCATGACGGAAAGCATCTGCTCACATAAATAGGTGCTACCAAACATGCACAGAATGCGTGCTGCATGCTTTTTTAATTGCGGATAGTTATCCAAACTCTTGAAATATTGTGTATAAAATGAAAGAGCGTTAACCTCTTTAAAGTTTTCTTTCAAAATACTGTCTGATTGAAGATCTATCAACTCCATTTGCAAATGAACTGGTGCCTGTGAAGCTTCAAAATTGAATGGATTGTTGAAAATTGGGAATTCAATTTCATTCATTTTGTGGAAGTCTTCAAAACGATTGTTGAATTCCGTGATCAGATTTCGCAGAAGTTGAGAATATTGATCCAATTTATTTTGGTTCACAGTGCCAAATGTTTTTAAATGAGGGAAATGATCCAAAGTTTGATTTTTTACCTGATTTTCCCACAGCCTCAACTTTGTTTCAAAGGCTTGAATACATGAATACATTTGAATGACAATCCGATTTTTACCCTGTAACTTTACATTCAGATCAGTCAAGTGTTTATTCACATCTACTAAAAAGGCACAATCAACCCACCAGTCATTGTCATAATCAATTGGGTTGACTTTTTCTAACATGAAAGCTTGAATAGGGTCACGTAGTGCAAAAAAATCTTTCTAAAACTACTCCTCGACTGAGCCAACGAACTTCGGTGAAATAAGGGACATCAGAAAACTTTTCGTCCAAATCTTGTAAAAACTGCCTGAGCTGTCGGTGATTTAGTCCTCTGTTCCTTATAAAATTTACTATTTAAATTATAGGTTGCATGACATGGTCCATTTTTAAATGTTTGGATGCCAATGATTCCTGATGAATTAAACAGTGAAATCCCACAAAATTCCCTGATGTTTTCTGTTTTAACTTAGTTACAACGCCCGAATGTTTGCCAGCCATGGCAGGAGCGCCATCCGTAGTTGTGCTGCTAAGTATATTCCAGTCGAGTTCATATTCTGATATCAAATGCTCAATTGCAGAATAAATATAATTTGCTCTTGTAGTACCTGTCAATGGGACGCACTTTAACAGTTGTTCAGTTATTTCAAAGTTACTGTTAATACCTCGTATAAAAACAGCAAGTTGAGCTGTATCCTCAGTATCAGTGCTCTCGTCAACAGCCAGTGAAAAGTTTGTAAATTCCTTAATTTTCTCCGTCAGTTGAAGAACCAAATTTTGAGATAAATCATTTATTCTTGAAGCAACAGTGTTTCTTGACAGCGAAATATTTTTAATTATTGACTTTTGAAATGGAAATGAAACATCGGCCACTTTCAACATGCAGTCTTTAATAAACTCACCATCAGTGAAAGGTTTTGATCTCTTCGCGATTTCTAATGCAATAATAAAACCTGATTTCAGGGCATCTTCGCTCTCAGTATTAGCTTTAGTAAACATCGATTGTTGACCTTGAAGTTTAGATTTTAAAGATGACAATGTGTCCATTCTTATTTTTTCAGTGTAACAATCGAATTTTGATTTATGATTCGTATCATAGTGTCTCTTCAAGTTAAACTCCTTACAAACAGCAACTGTTTGATTGCAAATCAAACACAGTGGTTTACCTTTCCATTCTATGAAAAAATATGCAATTTCCCATTTAGACTGAAAAACCCTGCACTCACTATCAACTTTACGTTTTTGTGACATTATGCCAAAATCGTAACAATTATGGAACTCGACACAGGATATCGCATGCGCACGACACAAACAAATGCACAGTACCTTCACAATCACTGGACTTCACAATCACTATGTCGCAGTACAACTAAATTAACTAAAATCTTTCTCCGACCGTATCGCTTCGATTACTCGACTCAACTGACTAGACTCGAAGCTCGTGGAAGATTCTAGCCTTCGTGGTATTTCCGCTTGTTGCTAAGAGATGGCGTTACTGTCTACCTCTCTCGCTTGTCTAGGAACGCGCTGCCCTTGAAATTACTTATAAATGTTGTAGTGTGCGCATTTTAAAACTTCCGTAGAGGAATCGAGTGAAGTCATGATTCTTCTGTCTGTCACACATTGCGATCGCGGACCGTATCTTTGACATCCCTGACCTAAGGTAAGATGATGAGAGAGAGAAGGAGGTGGGTTTAGGAGTGAAAAAGAATTTAGGCAGAGAGGAAGAGAATCCAACACAAAACAGAGAGAAAGTAAAGATTTAGAAAACTTTTTTACTGCACGAAGCCTGGGAAGTACCTAAAATGTGCGGGGACTTGTGCAATGCCAACGGGGAGTGCAGCGTGAGCTGAGGTCGCTTGCAAGCAATCGCTAAGTGCTCTTTCCCTCCCGAGACGGTATTCTGGTACTATGGGGGAAAGGGTGATACTCTAGCAAGGCAAGGTATGCCAAAAGGAAAGGATCTAAGTACTTTCCCTTCGAAAGGGTGATATTTTAGAAAGCATTCTGAAATGTTAGAAGGATTTGAATTTGTTGTGATGTTTTTATTACTAGACACGGTTGGATCTCCGACAAAACGGCTGAATGTCCCCAAAGCGGGAAGAGATAAAGCAACTCTAGTGCTTTTAACAATGGTTTTATTATTATTAGTGGAATCCTTAAAGAGTACCAATTGTTGCATCCAAAGCAGGCTAAACTCTTACCCAGCAAGCGACTTCGGTGGCGTAGTTGGTAGCATGCTGAGCTTCTATGCCTAAGATCGCGTGTTCAAACCCGGCCGAAGTCGTCGGATTTTTAAGAACGTTAAAAATTCCTCAGTATGCCTTCCTTCGGAAGGGAAGTAAAGACAGCGGTCCCATGTCATAGATTTATGGAATGTTAAAGAACCTTCCACTAATTACACCTGTGTGAAACTAAATTATATATAGGATAAACATTTGACTAACTTTCTTAGGTTCCTACGTTCGATGTCAAGAGCCGACTGTGGTGGCATCTGGTAATTAAGTTCTGTACTAGTTGGTCGTTGACGGTGGCGTTTGGCGGCAAAAGTAGGAACTACTTGGAAAAATTGAATGTCTGCAGTCCTTACTTGAATTAAAACAGATACACTACACACACTAATACAGTCATCACAATTAACACCGGTTATCAGACAGATTCTACACACACCCAAAGTACACGAGGCTACATGACCGCGTTGTCTCATTCCCTAAACCAGGGGTCTCCAAACTTTCCAGCCTTAGGGCCATACTGATTACTCCAGTAAGTTCCGAGGGCCAAAACCATATTATCATTGTTGCTGGTGGTAAAAAGTGAAATAGTCCACTGATGAAAAAAAAAAGTCCGAGAAAGTACGCAACGTTGAAAAAAGGCTGCAAATCCGACTAAAGTCCGCAAAACGGCAACACTGCATATTATTAATTTTCCTGTCATTATCTGTAATTTCTAGATTAGTCGTAGAGTACGAGCCATGAGGAGTAACGTGACCCGACATCTGGTGGACACAAGCGGAAATAGGTAGTACCTTCTATCGCTAACAGATGGCGCTAATAGCACGTACAGAGTAATCTCGTTGGTTCGAGAGAGTTCTGGTGTCTTCCACTCACTTCTAGATGGCAGTAATTGGAATATATAAGAAGGCTAGTTGCGCAACCACAAGTCAGTTCCTATGACACTGTTGTGAAATAAAATAGTGCGTACCTCCTTAAAACGTGTTTGTGCGTGTTTAAGTTTAAGACATCTTTGTAACAGTATTTTGATTTGAATTGTTGCTTTTGTGTGTGATTTAGTAGTATGGAAAAGAAGCGAAAAATTGATAGTGAATGCAGAAAATTCAAAGATGAGTGGAACATTCAGTATTTCGTAATTGAGTCCAGTAACAAGGCGCTATGTTTGATTTGCAATGAAAGCATAGCCGTTCTCAAGGAATATAACATTAAACGTCATTATGAAACAAAACATTTTCAAAATTACTCAAAATATACAGGAAGGTTGCGGACAGAAAAATTCGAAGCTATGAAGCGCGGATTGAAATCGCAGCTATCTTCATTTACAAAACTCAAAACCGAACAAGAGGCTGCAACTCGTGCCAGCTTTCGTGTGGCTCTTGAAATTGCAAAACGTGGAAAACCATTCACCGATGGAGAAATGATCAAAGAATGCATAATTGCAGCAGCCGAAGAAATGTGCCCTGAAAAGGTAAATTTATTAAAAACTGTCAGTATGTCAGCAAACACTGTGGCTCGAAGGGTAGAAAACATCGCTGAAAATATATCCTCTCAACTGTTCGACAAAAATGGAGATGTTGAGTGGTTTTCTTTGGCCTTGGATGAGTCAACGGATGTGTCAGATACTGCTCAGGTGTTGATTTATATTCGAGGAGTAGATAAAAGCTATGAAGTGCATGAAGAACTTCTTGATATGTATAGTATTCATGGCACAACTACTGGTACAGGTATTTTTAAAGGAGTTGAAATGGCCATTAATCAAAAGAACCTTCGATGGAAAAACTTGAAATGTATTACAACTGATGGAGGCAAAAACATGAGTGGGAAAGATAAAGGAGTGGTCGCTCTTGTGTCAAAGGCTGTAGAAAATGACGGTGGTTCAAAACCATTAGTCTTACATTGTATCATTCATCAGCAGTCTTTGTGCGGAAAATGTTTGGATATGTCTGAAGTTCTGAAACCAGTCATATCAACTGTTAATTTTATGAGATCTTTTGGGCTGAATCACCGACAATTCCGACAATTTATTGAAAAGATTGGAGAAAATGACTTACCTTATCATACTGCCGTACGTTGGCTTAGTTGTGGGAAAGTCCTTCAGCGCTTTTTTGAACTTCGAGCAGTGATCCAAATTTTTTTGAATGAAAAGCATCGCCCTCTTACTGAATTACAAAACAACGCATGGCTGTGGAAGTTAGCATTCTATGTTGATTTGACAAAACATGTGAACGAACTGAATTTGAGATTGCAAGGAGAAAACCAGCATCTTCATGATTTATACACTAATATCAAATCATTCCGGAAGAAATTGATACTGTTTCAATCACAACTACGAAGTAAATGTTTTTCACATTTTAAAACATGTGAAATATTCATCCACACCACTGAGACTGAGTTTCCTATCGATTTTGCAATCGAAACTTTGAGTGCTTTGAAAATAAATTTTGATACTCGTTTCTCGGACTTCGATGCCTTTGCGAATCAAATTAAGATTTTTCAGGATCCTTTTGATACTGACATTGAAACCCTAGCCCCGGAACTTCAAATGGAAATGATTGAACTACAGTGCAGTGATACAATTAAGAACAAATATCAAAACTTATCTTTGTTGGAATTTTATGAGAGTCTTCCACTGACACAATTTGATAATTTGCATAAATTTGCTCGTGGGCTGTTTTCTTTTTGGTACTACTTATTTGTGTGAGAAGACCTTCTCCAAAATGAAGTACACAAAAAATGTTTACAGATCTAAATTAACTGATGAGCATCTTAAATCTCTTTTAATAATTGGTACAAGTAAAATTAGTCCACAACTACAAACTATTGTCAGTGGAAAATCTCAATTACATAAATCTCATTAGTAACTTATTTCATATGTCTGCATGTTATACATGTCTTTACTCATTACAATTCTGTGTTTCTTTATCCAAATTATCACAAAACAATAACAATAAGCCTACAACAATGTTATGAGTAGTTAGCCCATGACCATATCAATGTACATGTCATATTAATAATTATTCAACATAAAATCAGAATACTTCAGTAAACTAAATTTAATTTGCTATTAAAAAAATATGTTCTCTAAAAGGAGTTTTCAAGTATGCAAGCTCTCCGCGGGCCGGACAAAATCTGTCCGCGGGCCGGATGTGGCCCTCGGGCCGTAGTTTGGAGACCCCTGCCCTAAACTAAGGAACCAACCAACCATCTTACCCAGCAGAGTGCCGACTAAAAGTTTAGAACAGAGGAAAAACCTCAAACCTAACTTAAACAAAACCAAATGTTTTAAAAGTGAACCACAAGTCAGAGAGAAAATCTCTACAAGTAGGAAGCTGGCGGAGCAAGCTATACTTGCCTTAATAGTTTACCAGAATTAGCTATGATGGATAAGAGAAACTTTGTAAATGTTGTTATTGGAAGTTTTGTTTTGAACGCAACAAGTTGATAGATTTTTTTATTAATTCAGAGATTGTTTTTTTCTTTGAATATGAGGTAATTTTTGGGAAAGAATGAGGGAAGAGAAGGTCCTGCCTAACCGTTATTCTAGAAATAGAAGTAGAAAACAAATAGTAATGAATATATTTAACAAATTATAGAATGTATAACAATTAACAATTCTTTAGATGTTTTAAGCTAAAGAAAGAAATTTTTGTTTAACAACTTGGAAGTCTAAGACCCCTATTTGTATTTTAAAAAAACTTACAAGAGTTATTTAACAGGCGTAAAATTAAAAGGTTTTAGTCCTGTTAGGTTAATTGTAATAAATTTACAATTTAGTATAACATTTTGTTGAATTAGTTAGGTAGGATACCAGCACGATTAGAACGCCCTTATGGCAAGCTAAATGGCTACAAATGAGCAATTACAAAATCTTTGCCGAAGCAGAAGAAAAGAAGAAATAAGCGGGTGATAACCGCTGTTATTTTACAAAGTCCTTAAAAGATGACGCATTCTAATAGGGCAGTCGCATTAACGAAGTCTGGATTAAATGCGAGAATTGAACAATTAGAAGATTGCCAATTTCTGGGCTATAAGGAAAAGAAAAAAGATTAATTAGTGGTTTCTAAACCACTACTATTTAAACAGAATTGAATATTGATACATTCAAATGGGGCGGGCAACCTTTTGTGAATCTTGGATTATACTGTACAATTTAACAATTAGAAAACGCTTACTTCCTAGAAGAAGCAGAAAACAATAAATATTAGAACGTGGATTTTAGCCACGATTGATTATACAGAATGAATACGTTTTAAATAGAACAAAGGTGGGAAGTCGCCTTTGGTATGGCGAAGCCTCATAGAAATAGAACCAGATAATTAGATTAACTTAATTTTGTTAGTAAAAAGTATTTGGGAAAAGGGGGATAGGGATTTATAGTTCTGGCCAGTTTTATTCAATACGAACGAATCACGGCGCGGTAGATTGTTGAGCGGACACATTTTTGGCACTTAATTTTGTTGATAGATTTTAAATTTTCACTATTGAAGCACTGAAAGTTCATGGAACAAAAGAAAAGTTATTGCAGTTTATGGAGATGCACTTAATTGAATTTTAACATGTTTCTTGCTTTATACAAGTTTTAAGTTGCAAATGATAGTTCCAGTTAACTTTAGGTTTTCAGCAATTTGACAGTATTGAGCATAGTTCTTTGCTGTTTGGAGTTTAATTTGGAAAATTCCAGAACTGTACTGACAGTTAAATGGAGCGGTAATAATCCCTCGGCGGAAACAATTTAAGTTCTCGACAACGGTTAATTTGACATGAATCCCTCGTTGCGGGAAAGTATTATCTTACTTGGTGTGGAAAATACTAGATTTCATGACTGGTAGAAAGCTTTGTTAGCTAAGAAAAGCGATTCCCTCGAGGGGCAGATGTTGTACAATTTTATGAAATCCCAACACTGCCTATAGCTTTTAGTAAAAGCATTCAAAATGTTGATTAAAACCCTCCAAAATGGTGTAAAATTCAATGTATGCGGTTTACTTGACTTGCCATGATGATTGAAGTGGAAGGTTCCTTGTAGCCGTTACTTTTAAAAACAGACATGGCGTCTATTTTAAAATTGCCTCATGGAGACAGGAGGCTGGCCTCTAAGAGCGAGCGCCGAACTGTTCACTTGAAGTCCGAACTAGAAGTTGGGGGCTAGTAGAGCAGCACACGAGGGAACCAGGGAGGCGAGGAGGAGGGGGAAGAAAACAAAGGAACATATAGCAGAGTGGGAAACATTAAAAAGACAAAAATTAATCATTTCGAACTTCGATACATAGAAATTATCTTCATGGAGTAGTGTCTTCAAGGAGATGATAGCTGATGACAGCGGCGAAGCCTGTTGGAGGGGTTGCCGAGAGATGCCGCTAGGTAAATTTCATAGAAGATACACATCTGTAACAAACTTATAAACAACTTAAGCACATGTTTAGAGCAAATTGAATACAAAGGGTCGCTGTTGGTGTCTGCAAGAAGGGATATTAAATAAATGAAACTAATGAAAAAGAAAGCAAAGAGCAGCAAGAGCTAACTCTGACTAGTCGTGTATTCCAAAGAATACACCACATCTACCCTAATATTTCTTGGCTGAATTCCATTAAAAGGATTTTTTGTTAACTTAGACTACGGTATAGCCTATATTTCACTAGCAGGTACCACGGCTTCACACGCGATGAAGACAATATATTGCTGATAATTGGTCTATTCTATTACAGCAATCTCTGCTGAGTGGGTCCTTTCAATTCGGAAAATTCTGATGCCTACAGTAAGCTATATTAGTATGAGCCGAAAAATGGAAATTCCATAGAGTTGAGAAAGTCTACAGAGTACGATGTTACCTTATGTGAACACATTTTAAAATTACCATTTTGGTTTTGGCATGTTTTGCTGAGACATAACGATTTTGTTTTCTGGATACTTGTAGGCACGCCACATACAGTTGCCCATGGGAAAAATAGTTTTGTCTAAATGTACACCTGCTGCTGTTAAGTGTGTGTCATTGCACTTTGTTAATAGTAATTGCGAATATTGTTTGAAGAGGGAACTGCACTCTTGGACACTGGAACGGCAAATCTATCGGAATATGGGGAATTAAATGTATTTTTCCTTAAGCTATTCAGGGTGTAATTTTCCCACAATTATTGATGATTTGAACGTCAACATGTCGCTATTAATATATCTATAGTAAAATGTATCTTACCTTGGTCGCTGATGTACATTATGCAGCCTCTTCCAGTGTTACATCCCAGGGATTGAAATTCTTCAACAACCATTTTGCCTCACATGCCTCTCTAAATATTGAAAATTCCTGATTATTGTGTTTTTAGAGATCTTTGAAAGAAGTTGCCCTCGCACATGGTGTAGATGCATTGTCAATGGAAAACATTCCATGTTACGAACATGGACCGTGTAACCTGTACCGAAAGCTTTTGCAGATTTAACACCAGACCAATTCTTTACAACAGTTCCTTGACTCAGGTTTGCCAATATTGTATCGTTCCATATGTAATATCTCTGTACCTCAACATACCGAAGAGTGCTTTGAAAATCAAGACTTGTGTAAATTTTGGAAAAGGTGGTGAGTGTGGATTTTGGCGGAGTGGATACTCGCTCGTGGAAATAATTTTCAGTAAAATAGACTGGTTCACAATAATTCTGTAAGTGCACATTGAGGTATGTGACGGCGGGATGCCTTTAGTGTTACGAAAACACTAATAGCCGCCACACAGCTTCGTTGCTGCTGACATAACGACCAGATAGATATGCTTCTCCAGCCCACCTACCAGAAGAGCTTCAGCAGTCTGCCGACTGTTTCAACAGAGCTTATGAACGTTTTGGCCTGTCTGTCAACATTCCGAAGACCAATGTGCTAACTCAGCCTGCTCCTGGAACTATCCCCCCAGATTTTGGCATCAACATATTTGGCTCAGCTCTGGAAAGGGTGGAACACGTCTCGTACCTTGGTAGTATTCTATCAGCGAACTGTACCTCTGAGAAGGACGTGGAAAACCGAATACAGGCTACCCATGTGGCTTTGGGACGTCTCTCACATCGTGTGTTCCTGAACAAAGATGTAAGTATCTGCACAAAAGTATTGGTGTACCAAGCTGTTATTCCTCCGTTATACTACGGACATTAAGAAACTGAACGCTTTCATCAACAAGAACTTACATCCATCATCAACATCAAATGGGATGACTATATAACTAATATAGCAGTCCTTGAGAAAGCAATGCTACACAGTATTGAAGCCACCATTGTTGGTCATGGGCAGGCCATATTAATCGTATGACTGACAGCCGATTCCCTCGGCAAATCCTGTATAGTGAACTCAACACTGGCAAGAAGCCATGTAGTGCTCCTCTAAAACGACATAAAGACCAACTTAAGCAGTCCATGAGAAGTGTAGAGATAAACCCAAATACTTGGCATACTCTTGCTCTGGACCGCCCTCGCTGGCGTGCTACCATCTCAGTTGCAGTTGCACACTTTGAGCAGAAACGTCGAAGACAGGAAGAGGAAATTCTCCAGAGGAAGAAGATACATCAAACACTACCACGTTTTCCACCCTCCATCGGACGCAACATACAGTATGTGGGCGCATGTTTTATCCAAGAATTAGACTGATAAGCCATCAGCGCCATAATCATCGTCTGGACTAAGGATTATGGAACTGCAGGCGAGAAACGTAAACTCGGATGCGTGTATCGGCCGGCGATGACTTACTATACGGGGTTTGTGAGCCCTGTGTTTATGAAATTCAACGTAGCTTGATCGTTACCTTTATTTATTTAGCAGTTATTTAATAACAGAAGTAACTCTTCTTCGCCTGGATGATGAAGATTTTTACATGATTGTAATTTCAAGTTCATACAAATTATTTGTAATGTCTGCTACAAGATTTGTCTGTTTTTTATGAAAATCTACACCACTTCACCGAACTGAGCCAAATATTAAGACGCGAGTTTTGTTTCATGCATTGCGAATCTCAAAATGAGCCTAAATTGGTATTTCGACAAATACGATATTTCGTCCAAACGGCCTAAATCTACGGGAAAAGAGGGCTATCCAAATTTCTAGTTGACAGTGTAGTCCGCAGTGTTCCAAAAGATAAGTACATAAAATTTTGTTCTGTTCGGTTAAACGATGTAGATTTTTGCCAAAGGGCTTAAATGTAGGGAATGGAGAGCACTGTCCGAAATTTCAAGTGGACAGTGCTACCTGCCCGAATCCAAAGGCTAAGCACGTAAAATCTGGGCTGGATTGGTGAAACGGTGTACATTTGTGCCCAAGGACACATGGAGAGGGCTGTCCGAAATTTCAAGTGAACAGTGTTACTCGCAGGAATCCACAGGGTAAGTACGTAAAATTTGGTTCAGATCGGTGAAACGGTTGCGCCAAAGGGCCTAAATGTAGGGAGTGCATCGGGCTGTCCGAAATTTGAAGTGGATAGTGTTACTCGAGTTTCAAAGTGTAAGTAAGTAAATTTTGGTTCAGATCGGTGAAACTAGGTAGATTTGTGCCAAAGGGCCTAAATGCAGGGAATGGAGAGGGCTGCTTGAAATTTGAAGTGTACAATGTTACTTGTTGGGTTTCAGAGGGTAAGCATGTAAAATTTGATCCATATCGGTAAAACGGTGTAGATTTGTGCCAAAGGGCCTGACAACAATCATTGAGCTTTATATATTTTGATGAAAGACAGCCTATATGTTAATCCAGGGTATAAGCTACCTCCTTTTCAAATTTCATCCACATCCGTCCAGCAGTTTTAGTGTGAAGAGGTAACAAACACACTCACAAACTTTCACAATGATAATATTATAATATACCGGTAATAATATATACAGTATATAGGGATATGGGATTACTGCTGTATTAATAACACACAACTTCCCTTATGAAGAGAAACATAGAAGTGGTACATCTTGAGCATAATTTCTATTTTGTTAGGGAAGATATTGCAAACTAGACTTACAAATAGTACATCTAGGTCTACCCATAAAATTTAAGGCAGGCAAGCAGCCTTCATGGAATGTATGCTTGCAGTAAAATACGACAACCCCACTGGTGTTGCTCAGATCCTTAACCATTAGCCCTCTGTTACATGCATTACACATATGATCATCTTCAATCAATATTCCCTTCTGCTGCATGGCAATTTGCTTCTTATGACTATTAAAATAATCCGAAGCTAGTATTTTATTGCACCCTTCTTGAAAAGTAACTTGCAACTTATAATCTTGTATCAACTTAACTAGAGAATTCTTTAATCCATCAATTCTTAAGCCACTTTGAATTCTCTGCAGCAGAATACGAGGGTCAATGTACGTGCCAACTTGCTGCAATAGAATTGAGATCCACTCTGGTTTGTTCTGGGAGTGTTTAATAAGCTCCTGCCAAAGTTCCGAATCATCATGTTCCTTGCAAAAGTTGATAGCATGGTCAATTTCTCCGAGCTGCTCAATGATGAGTACGAGAGCCTCCTTGGTATTTCCAATTCGACCAAGCAGATATATAATTTCTGGATAAAGCAGCCTTTCGTTGCAAATATCCAATGCTTCTTGAATAGGATAATGATCGCTGCGACGAAGAAATGGGAGCAATTTTTGTCGTGCCAAATCGGCATAGAGTTTCACCAGCACTCCATGGTACTTGCTAGCTTCCTTGGAGTCTGAGTTATCCAGTGCATCCAGATATAGGCACAAGTAAAATTTATTATTTTCCAATTTAGACACTACGATATCTGGTGGTATTTGATCTTTCTCTATAAACAAATTAACAGCTTCTTCTGAATCTAGATCCATTAACTCCTCAATCACGTCATGAATGGAACTGTATAAATTATGTTCAGAAATCAATTGGAAAACACCTTTGTTTCGTAATTTCAAATACATGGCCAGTGCTTTATCGTACTTCATTTCATTCGAATACAAAATAGCCAGTGATTCAAGAAGCAAGGGATTATTCCTGTCACTCATTAACAGGTGTTCTATCACAGCGTTAACAACAGCTGGAACATTGAATAAGGTTGGTGGCCATTCTTTTATGAGACGCAGAAATCCTGCAGTATCCATTTTAAGACATTCGTACAGCACCATCTCATATATATGTGGAGAAAGGGGATTTTCTTGGCGAGGTAAATGGTTGCTCACAGCTCTCATTTGATGTACTCGAGCAAACTTGTATACTTCCTCCTCCCACAGTTTCTTATTCTTCCCTAATACCTTGCGACAAAGGTCAGCTGCTTCCTGGTATTTACCAAGAGAAAGCAAGTGATCAGTATAAGCTCTCCCAACATTTAGCAGATTATATTTCTTCATGTTTCGTCCCTCAAATTCTCCAACAGCTTGCATTGCAATTTCAAACTTATTATGCTCCACTAACCATTGCACTCTGTCATCTGCATCGAATGGGATCGCAATTACCACATCTTTTGGACTCAAAATAAAGAAATTGTTCTCATCTATAAGACAATCCAGATGATAATCATTGCACTTGTACTCCTGATAATCTTTTAGTGATAGACTATTAATGCACATTTCAATGTAGTCTTCAGTCCTTCGTTCCAGAACATACATCTGCGGTCTCTGTGCCATTTTGCTTTCATCCATCTCTTTATTATATCCCAATATAACTAGCAGATTATCACAGGGCCCTAATCCGCAAATGTAGAAATCAGTCACAAATGTTGATACAGTCTTAATTATATACTCAGGAAGTCCCCTTTCGACTGCACTCCGTTTACTTAGCAAACATATTCTCACCGTATCAACCCATCCAATAAGAAGGGCTGCGTTACTTATCCAGCATAGATTACAACGATAATTTTTAGGTGAGGCGTTGGGTTTCTCGTTCCACTTAATTAATCCCAAAGAGCGGTATCGATCTATATCATACACACTAACATCATTGTCACTCGCCCATGCAATAAACTTCCCATTCCACTTGATGTTCTTGATTTCACCTTCAGCTTCGCAGAGCACAGTAGATTTCAAGCGTGACAAATACGTCTTCTCGTGAAGAACCAGCCGCTCATCACCTGTGACAATTCTCCTACCAAAGCCAGGTTTGAAATAATATGGGTCAATTGCTACCGACTTAACTAACCCAGTAATAGAAATGGCATCATTGTGTTCGCACGAGTAAAGGCCATGAATTAGAACTTTACCATCGTGAGAGCAGCTAGCAATATAGTCCCCATTCTGATCAATGCTGATCTGACTGACAGCTACTGTGTGCGCACTAAGTTCCTTACTTCTAATACTATTCCCTTGATGGTCTAATAAATAAAGCCTTCCACTATGACTTCCGATACAAATAAACTTCGGATGAACAGCAATAGAACTTGCAACATCGTTCTTTAGAATATGCTGCACGTCATTCATCAAACGTACATACTTGAGTTTTGGTTCAGTTTCTTCAAAAGCACTGTCGTCTTCTCTTTCCACAGATTCTGTATTTCCAGGAGACTCGTAATTCATCATCACAGGTATCTCTGCATTTAGTCAAGTGCAAGAGACAAAACTCTCACTGTGATGAAAAGACGCAGCATGTGACTATACCAAATAAAACGCGAATTAACATTTTGCAAAGAATATTAATAATACTATTCCACAGCCTACTAGATGCGTAGAAGAGACGAATCAAGCCGGCAGTGATTGGGTTATCTTATGCGAAACTTTTCCGTCAGATAGCATTGCTGTTCTATGTGGGATTCCCATGATTTGCATTCTATACGCATCGGATTTGCAAATAGACAAGTTGATAATACGAGAAATTTTCATTCTAAAGCAGGGCCATCCAGACAGCGCTCCGGCCGCGCTCTAAGCCTGTGCTCCGAGCGCTTTGGTGGAAGGTAGTTTCAGAAGTGGTGGGAGAAGCATGGCTGACTGAGCACGCTGAAGTGAGCAGCCAATCCATCAGTCGCTAGTCTAGTCCAATGCGCTTTGTTGACAGCTTGTAAGTAAATCAGTTTCGCAGTGGTCATCACTAAACAGCATACAAAAGGAGTGGTGAAGCAGGAGTCTTTAAAGCAGAATGGGAAATTTCATTTTTCTGTGCAGCTTATAAAGGGCATGCCAAATGTTTAGTGTGCAACAGAGATGTAATGTGTTGAAAAGAACACAATTTGTTGTTGAATTTTCCTCTCTAATATGTTCAAATTTCAGTTTGGAATAAATCACAATATTCTTTACTTAACACTTGTGTTCGTTTCCCGCACATTCCATACATCGGAGTACCATTCGATTTGTATATGCGGTATATTTGTTATGGCAAACCAGCCCTATTAATATGTCAACAATCCCACAAGAGCCGTCGGCCGCACGATCAGCTGTACGTACGTGTCTAGTCAGCGTGGTCCGAGCAGCGTCCGTCTCATCGCTGCCACAGTGTAGTGGTGGTAGGGGAAGGAGCGCTAGTCTGACTGCACAGTGCAGCGCTCCCGGAGCGCAATGATTGGATGGCCCTGTTCTAAAGCGTTTGTAACAGCCTATTGTGTGTTATTTTAGCTAAAGAACAAAATGATCCCATTGTATAGTAAAGCCATCGTTACTTCCGACTAGACGTTTCAGTGCTACACTAGCGGTCAGAAGTGAAATCACTTTAAATAGCCAATCACATGCAGTCTGTGCGTCATCTATTGGTGCTAGTTGTGGATATCCCTATTCATCTAACACCAGTAGCTAACAATGAATGGCTGTTTCCACCATTGTCGGAACTATCGAATTTCATTTCCTTCAAATACTAGTAGGAAGCAATGTCGCTAGGTATCGTTTCCGCACTGTCACCTAGAACTCGACTGGCTTAGCGATATTTCGTTAAATAATCCACTTCCGAATTACAAACGCATCAAACTGAATATTTACTAACCAATACAGACACCACACTAAACAAGTTAACTTGAAGATCTATAGCCAACAACAATGTCATAACACAAATCACATACAGAACAAACAAACCCTGACAAGTTCCACAGCGTCTGTAACTCTAATTGTAAACTGTACAAGTAAATATCTTCACACTTTATTCTGAAGGGGAGTAGCAACCTTTCAGAATTAATCAATTCTTTACTTGACCTAAAGACGGTGAAGACATTAATTACATTAGCCAACTAACGGCAAAGCTGCGTACTGCTGCACGGCTGAAAGCAACAGGAAACTACAACCTTAACCTTCTTTCCGAGGATATGCACCTCTGTATGCATACTTGTCATGATGGCCTCCTCTCTTGTAAGATTACAATCTGGAGGTGAACTAGTCCCCCGTTCGGATCTCCGGGTGGGGGACTACTCGAGAGGGGGTTGACATCAAAGACATTACAAAGAGGAGCTATTTAGAGATGAAACTATTAGCTAATGACATGGAGGCATGGAGAGCTCCATCAAGCCAGACAAAACACTGAAGACTCAAACAACATCTTCACACACATATTCGTAGATAATGATTTAAGGGTCTGAATGTAAGGGAACTGATGATGATCGCTTTGAGCCAGCAGATTTACAAGCTTATAATATAATCACAAGTCATGAATCAAATTCGCACTCCACTAGAGGAGACCTGCATAATTATGTAACATATAACGTATTGCGAGAATAGACATGTACCTAGAAATTCAATATTGTTGACCCACTTGCGTAGGTGAGTGCGTCACTTTACGCTCCATGTTGAGGACTGGGTAGCTGCCTATTTGGCGTTCCAATTGCCATCACTCACAACAGCCATCTAGAACAAGAATCTCTTTTCATACGGTCGACACGTAAATGTGACGAATAACATTGGACGGGGAATAACACTAATGTACTAACGTATACTAACCTGGTAAATATTAAATTGATTAATTATATACCTTTATACACTTTCTGAAATAAGGATTGGTGTATAAAAGGTGCCCAATTAATCAATATCTAATTGGACACGTTAACGTGTTGACCAATGATAAGCTTGCCTCGTGAGGCAAACTTGAGAAAAGGCGGGTTCGATTACCACCTCACCCATCCTCGAAGTGGTTTTCCGTCGTTTATCACATCTACTTCAGGTGAATGCTGGGATGGTCCCTAACTGAAGGCCATGGCCACCTCCCTCCCAATCCTCATCTAAATTACCACTTCACACACTAACATGACACCGGTTATCAGGCAAATTCCGCACACACCCAAGTAACGGGGCTACATGACCACGATGTTGCAAGGTTCATAAGTGAATCAACAACAACAACAACAATGAAAAGCGAATCTTTTATTTAATTTCCACTTACACCTAAATCTTCGGGGTTGATGTTAAAATGTGTCCCTATGAAGCAACAAAGACTACGTCAGTTAGCTTGGTGAAGCCTCAAGGTCACGGTACAGTAAGAATGGTGGAGAGCTGGAGCGCTGGAGGAGACACCCCTCACGTAGCTGTGCCGAGCTCAAACTGATTGCATGTACAGATTTTAAGCAAGTTGTCGACAGCAAGGCGGCGGAAAAGTGACTGCAGTTGCTGTTCCCCCACCACTGAAACGTAGCTGTAAACCTGCCTGTACAGAGCCGTCAGCTTGACTTTGAGGCTTCACCACAAGCCCCTCAAGCTATATTCAGTGCTGTACTGTTTACACTAAGGAGAGATGGGGAAGGGTAAAAGACTGCTTGATATCAGAGAAGACGGTGTACGCGTGCTCGGTAAAACTGATGTAGCTTTCGTCAAGAATGCCGCAATCCTGAGAACAGCACATTCACCTCGAGATTAAATTGATTTGAAAAACTTCACGAGAACAAAACCGCGCAAGCTATAGGATACACAAGGGCGAAAGAGAACAGTAAGTGTCGCACTCACGCTCAAACAACATTGCGAGACATGCTATCGGCAGTAAACGGCAAATCTCGGATATGTTGGTCCACCCCTCTCCCCCCCCCCCCCTTGCTGCAATCGGCGAGCAACGACCAGCCGAGTTAACTGTTGAGATAGGACTTACCCAATCTAGAATCTCTGCCATAGCCTCCATTATTGGGATCTAGTCGGTGCTTGGGCCTGGCAGCGACCACACGGCGAGCGCTCCTATACAGTAGTGTTGGAGCGCTTCGATTTTTTTAACAGTTCACAGTATTACACGTTTTTCTGAAATATTAAATAACAAAACGACGAATTCCTGTGTATGTAAGAGGCGCATGGTTTTTATTGCTAAATAATTATTATTATTTATTTTAAAAATGTGGTCGTTGTGCAACAATGCAACCTTATTACCGACCGCCACTGATAAGAGGACTATTTTTCCGTGGACTTAGTCATTATTAGTAATTTAAAAAAAACCGTGCTTACCTAATGTCTTAGATTGGATAGACCAAAAAGCGTATTTATATTACAGGTTAATAAAAAGAATATTTACTTGCCGGAGAATATGAAATAATGCTCAGCAAAATGCAGATTTGCATTTATATACCTTCCTCCGAAACCGCTCTCTAGAATTATATGAAGCACTCGACTTCATTATTGGTGCAACGGTGAAATGCGACATAACTAGTTGGCTTTAGAAAATCAGAAAACGCTGCAGTACTGTGCAATATGTGTTATTAGCCTACTTTTCACATTTTGCAAAAATGAGGAAAAAGTAGACATGAGATCGGGCAAATATGTGTGTGTGTGTGTGTGCGTGTGCGTGTGTGTGTCAACTCCTAAACGGCTGCAGCAATCGTAACAAAATTTGGTAGGAGTAAAGATCTATACCTGAATATCTCACGGCCATATTTGAAAATGATGTCAGTGCTACCAACTGCTGAAAAATCGCAATTGAAATTTGAGCTCCATGTTGGATATCTTGGAAGGTATGAATGGGAGCTATTTCAAAATTGGCACACGTATAGATAATAATATTTCAGTTTAATTTCCAGGAGGCCATACATGGCAGTGTTGCCAAAATGATTATAAGCCTGCTGATAGGTCCAAATTTTAAATGCATATGACTTCTACACTATCAATTGGATTTCAACCAAATTTTGTATGTGCTATGTGTACATAAACAGATATTACTGTGCCTATTCTTAAGAGCCACCAGGGCTGCCAACTGTTAATAAATGCTCTCAATTTTTTATCCAAATACCCATATATCCGAAAGTATGCAAGCCGACAGCTTTAAGCTATGGACACGTATAATACCTGACATTCTATATTAATTTGGAGTAACTTATATACGTCAGTGCTACCAACATGATTCTAAGCCTGCTGAGAGGTCCAACTTTAAATACATGTAACTTCTATACTTTCATTTGGATTTCAACCAAATTTCGTGTGTGCTATGTGTACCATAACATGCTGATTCTTAAGAGTAACCAGGGCTGCCAACAGTCAATAAATACTGTCTCTATTTTTGTTACCCTAATATCAATATATCAGAAAGTATGCAAGCTCTAAACTTTGCACGCGTATAGTACCTGGCATTCTATATTAATTTGGAGTAACTAATATAGGCATACGCCAGTGCTGCCAACATGATTCTAAGCCTGCTGATAGGTCCAATTTTAAAATGCATGTAACTTCTATACTAACTAATGGATTTTGTTCAAAATTGACACAACAATAGATCATATTATTTCAGAGTATTTCTGACCAATACATGTATGTCATTGTTGAAAACATGATTTTACGCACGCTGTTAGATCCAATGTTTAACTGCATGTAACGTTCCATGCTATCCATTGGACTTCTACCAAATTTTGTATTCTGTACCTTAAGAGATGGAACTAAGAATATATTCAGTCACCAGGGCTGCTAAATCTAGTTTTCTATTAGGCTACATTATGCCAGGTATACAGTATTTCGAACTAATTAGAAAGTTCGATATTACCAACTTAATTTCGCCATTATTCTAGATAGATCCATATAGAATAATCATTGACATGAATCTTAAATTTTAAGAAAAGTAGGCTCTTTAGTTCGTCACGGAACTTCTTGTTTTTTATTATTTTATCCTCCATCATTTTAATAAACAGGCAAAAGCTTGAGCAGTGCGCTCAATTACACACTAAAATCAGCGGTTTATTTACACTCTTCTCCCATTTCCTTTAGTTCCTGTTCCTGTGAAGGAACAGCACTGTGTTAGTCAGTAGTCACATCCAGGGAAAAATAATAGTGTTCAGTATCGTTTGCAGGATATGCTTGCAATTCATTAGTACCGTACGTAGCTGGCTGCGTGGCTCAGCGTTAACGTTCTCGCTTGCTGCTCCCAAGGTTGCAGGATCGAATCCTAGCGCAGTCAGCTGGCATTTGAGGGTGCACAAATGCGAGGGAGCCATGTCAGTAGATTTATTGGGACGTTAAAGATCCACTTCGGGGCAACGTTCTGGCACCCCGGCGTTTCAAAAAGCCAGAGTAGTTAAAAGGTACATAATAGGCCTACCAATAAAATTATTATTAGTACCGTATGGGATGCAATTAGAGAATATCGGCCTTTCTGATAACAACGCTAGTTGGACAGCATTAAACAATATTATTAGGGGCCGCTGATTCACCTGGTATATGACACTTTCAAAAGCAATGCCAAAGAATATAAGTAAAAAATGGAATTGACAACCTAGCCCGTGTTAACATAGCAATAGCCCCTCTCGAATAGGAATAATCGACTGTTTAACGGTAGTGGTGCTTACTCGCAGATTCATTCTCGTGTTGGAAATAATATAATAACTCTTAGACCTAGAAGTAAAAGAAGGTAATACAGTTTGTCAGAGGTTATAAAAAAGTGGATTAAGTCATCTCTGATATAAATGTAACAGGCGGAAGTAGAATATGGTAATGGATCACGTTATTCAAGTCAAGTTTGAAACTACTAATTTGAGAACCTAAAATATTGGCAGGTACCCTACGTTCGTTCGTGCTACAATACTATAATTCAATGCCCGAGATCGCGGGTCCAAACCCGATCAAAGTCGTCGGGTTTTTTAAGAGCGTTAAAAATCCCTCAGTATGCCTTCCTTCAGAGGGGAAGTAAAGCTGGCGGGTCCATGTCATAGATTTGTGGCATATAAAAGAACCTTTCACTAACTACAATTGTGTGAAGCTAAATGTGTAGGTTAAATTTTTATTAACGCTCTATAAGTTCCAACGTTCGCCACCAGGTGCCGGTTGCGGTGGCATCTAGTAGACAAGTTCACGGCTAGGTGTCGTTGATGGTAGCATTTGGTTACAAAAGTAGGAACTACGTCAAATTAATCGTCTGTAGTCCTTACCTGAATTACAGATAACTCACACTAATACAGCCATCAAAATTAACACCAGTTTTCAGACAGGTTCTACACACACGTAAAGCACACGGGACTACATGACCGCGTGTCGAAGCCCCTAAACTGAGGAACCAACTAACTATAATTCACTTCCTATAAAAATATAAAAAATAAATAAAATAAAAGATAGACGTGGACTTATCAACCAGTCAAATCTCCAATGTTCGTACGCCATTCAGGGTGATATGGAGGAATTATTATTTAACAGATACGCGCGTGGTTGTACGCTCTTATCAGCTTCCACACAGACATAGCTAATCACAGAGCTGGAAAGGTTACCGAGATTAAGTGTTAATTACTCGCTTCACACTCACCATTTAATTGGAAAACCTGAAACTGCAAAATATTTCTCCCCTATACCACATCTTGTTAGGTTGCAATGTACATTGAATCAAACAACTTATTTCCCGTGCTATAAGATAACAGGGAGTCTAGAGCTCGTTTTCGGGCTACGGTTAACTTCTCGCCCAATACAGTTAACCAGTTACTAGCAAACTAACGGAAGAAAAAGAGGATAATTCACCAACCCAAAAAGAGTAAAAATACGTACGATTCAATTTCGTGAGCAAATAAAACATTCAAAATAACAAATATCTTCAAAAAAAGACGACTCAATATAGCTTTCAGAACAAATAACTCACTCGATAAACACCTGCATAATAGGAACTTAACTTGTTATGTTAAATAACTTTGTTACAGTATGTAGTTTCAGCATTGTCTATCTAAATCAGAACTATCTTCTTGTTTCAGGGCTTCATCAAGATCTACAAGCAGTTCTTCCCACAAGGTGATCCCACGAAGTTCGCCTCTCTTGTCTTCAGGGTGTTCGACGAGAATAATGTGAGATACAGTATTATATTAGATCTAGGCTACTTGCGTAATCTGTGAGTTTCAAAACATAGAGAGGTCTAGTAGCCCTGGCTTGGCTTAGCTCAGCACGTTAGGCCATGGAGCCAGCTGAAACCCGACTTGACAAATTTTTCCAAATCCCAACATCGACAATGTTCCGTGGTTTCCACATTTTTTACACAAGGCAAATGTCGCCCATGGCCGACTCCTTCTAACCCCATGGCCCGTTTCACGCATCATCTTATTTCATCTATTAATAGGTCCTTTGAAGATATTGCTGTCAGGAAGGGCATCCGGCTGTAAAACCTTGTCAGATAGAAATTCAACTCACCTCATTCGATCAATCTTTTGATTTGTTACAGCTCCCCATTGCAGTCGCCATGCGCGACATTAACGCGGGATGCCAGATGGAAGCGAATTGACCTACTATACCATGAAAGAAGTTGAATACTTCACTGTTTAACCTTCTACCCCCATGGTTGGCCAAATGCTATGATAAGAGCTACACGGCTTTATTTCGCTCCTCAACATAATTCCGAGCTTTCCCCCACCACATAACTTTTGTAGGATGGCAGCAGCCTCTGCTCAAGGCCTCTGCTTACTTCTCTTTTGTCCACGTCACTGGTTTCTTCAGTTTCAGTCAAGGAGCATATAATAAGACACTCAATGCTAATTTTCAGGACCCTTATATTGGCTCAAATTTCAGGTCCACGTGACACTGTTTGAGCTACAATGGCTACCAATCTCGCATATCAAGTAACTACGTTGTCAGTGTCTAACATTGAATCAAAAGCATGCATTATTGCACCTCAGGAGGCGATATCGTACCAAAAATGAAATAATAATGATGAGGTTTGGTGTGACATGTTGGTATGATTTTCAAATCTGCAAACACTTTTTTCTATTTATTTGCCTATTTGAAAGCCTATCAGTGCTTTTAGTACAATATAAATGTTCTTAACAATGACTAAAAGCTGTTAAAATGATATAATCAAGAGTAATTAGAGTTTGCTTCATTGTGCCATCATAACCTCAAAACATTCGTAACCCCTCCTCCCCCCCTAACCATGCTGCACAAGGGCGTTTTCGACCAGTTACTTTATTCGCCAGTAATGTAGCTACAATGAAATGCTATGTTAATATATTTCATTCTCCCATAAATTCTACCCCCCACCTTCCTCTACCACATGAGATCAATATAACCTCAATATTCTATACAGTAATGGGGATTCAGGATGAGGAAAGGTTTAGAGAAATGATAATTACATTGTGAAAGACATATTTCATTTATTTGAATACCGCTTTCTGCATGTTTACATTTTGTCTTTTACATTTGATTGTGCAGCTGAAAACGACCTTCAGAGATGTGAATACCAGTGGTTAAGCTCGTTGAGAACACAAATACACATGAGATCTTGAACGTGGTCAGTAGGCTACTTGAATGGTTGATGGCACACTGTTTTAAGCCACCCGACCGCAAACTCCAGCCTCGGAAACCCTCTTTGGAAAACTGGACCAGCCCCGGGTGGAAGATAAACTGCAAATGTCCAAAGCACAAGTCGGAGCAAAAATTAAATTTCAATATAGGCCTGCACAGATAAATGCAATACATGTAGTAGTATTATTGCAAATAACATATATGCAAATGGTCGGTAATCCTCCTTTCAATACAGTAGAGGTAGAGTGGGGGAATGTTTGTTTGCACTAGGACTGTGAACAGGAGTAGCACACATGAGTTGCTCTTCTGCCCAGTCCTAATGTGGGCTGGGCGCCTGATACTTGTTTCATTTATTACCCCTTATCTTCATATAGCTAGAGAAGGTCTCTAATGACGAATGTGATAAAGCTGAAACAGCTTTTTGAACATGAGTTTGTCCAGGGTTCTCTTATAGTTCTGAAGTTTGCAACACTGTAGCACGACCACTTATAACACAAGTTGTTTTGTTGTTGCTTAGTATGCTGAGTATTTTTTTAAGATAACATGTTGTAATATGGTGAGTGTATTAGTGTGTCTTTGTACTTTAGGTGAGGATTGTGAGGGAGGCAGCCGTGGCCTTAAATAAGGTACCATCTCGGCATTTGCCTGCAGTAGACGTGGTAAACCACATCCAAGATGGCCTAGGTGGGAATCGAATACACCTCGCCTCAGGATTGTCACATGAGGCTTAGCGTACCCCGTTTCAGCCCTCAGACCAGAATTACTTTTATGGACAGGGCCAGGAAACGAACCTAGACCTCTGGGGCAAGAACCGAGAATGCTAGCCACTACACAACGAGGTGGTCAAACAAGAATTGTGTCCAGGCATGTATCTAGGCCTAATGGGTAAGACTAGGGAGTTGTGTGTCTACAAAGTATAGGGGAGCTGAGAACATGGTAGCCTTTCTTTCTGGAACTACAAACTGTCATTCACTCACTGAGAACAGTTTCCAGCTAGACTGTAAAGAACCCATTACAGATTTGGGTGCTATTCAGCACCTAGAACAAATACTAGGTACTGAACTTCATTGTCATGCACAGGAATACAATGCTATAACTTTCTTACATATTTTGAGTGGTCAAGCTAAGAGAACTTTAACCCTCAGTGTAAGAAAAATGTCCCTACGATGCCAGAACTACCCTTGTTCTCTCAGCTATAAAATGCATCAGGCTCCACCATCATAAAGGGAGATACAATTTGACATGCTGCATGCATAAAATGATGATTACTAACACAGTAAGGCTGAAACCTACAATGAAGCAGCACTCCAAAGGAGCTACAGGCTAACGTACACTACTGTTCTCCTAGGCTTTTACATACAACAATGTAGTAGGGCTACACCTTGCAGGCTTTAGGCTAAGCATAATAGAGGACCAGAGGGAAGATAACAAAATAGTTAATAAAGCCTACTATTAGTTTGCTGGAGGGTATCTGTAATAATATCTTCTAGCAAGTACACAAACAATATTAACATATATTTCTAGAGCCAACAAACATTCTTTGCCGACTTCATTTCGACTTTTTCGCCCATGCCTAGGAATGTACCAATCCTTGCCTTATTCCTCGGCGCATAGGATACCCTAAGTCACAGCCATGCAGAGTGTATGTCAAAATAGGACCAGGATCAAACCTGGGTGCTTCGATCACAAGTCACATTCTAAGGAATCATATCTATAGTATGAACTAGCCGTCTAAAAAATATTGATCTGTTAAACTGAACCCTCTACATACACCTACACTCCATCCAGCCAATTGTGTTCAGTATCCTTCGTCCCTGAGTCGGCCTACTGTTGAGTGGAAAGGTGTCATTCAGTGAAGTGTGTGTGTAATACTGTACTTGAAGTATTTGATTGAGACAGCTGCATGCATCCTCTGCAAATATTAGCATAGATAGGAAAATTATGGACATGGGTAGGCCCTACCGCATTTCAAACTAATTCAGTACCGTTAACTAAACTAAAGCTGATCCTGCACATTTACAAAGACTTGACAGAAGTCTTCAGCAAGATGAAAACAATTGTTCGGTACATTTGGCAGGAATAAATTACATTAAATATATAATAAGAGAAGAATTGGCCACTATGTACAAGACTATATCGTATCTATATTCGGATTTTTACGCGAAAATCAAACAAATAAAAGTAAATCCATGAATTCTGATTACAGTATAATTATACCGACTGAAACTATGAGCAAGATTTACACTTGAGCAATTAATACCTGTCCTACATATAAATTATGTTGTCCCCGGAATAGAGCGAACGGAGCTGCCGCCATTTGCAATAACACCGCTTGTCACTTGTTATTCAATTTAGTAATGGATCCAACATAATAGAGATTGTGTCACTAAAAATGGAGTATAATACTGCAACAGTTGTCAACATGTGGGCCCAAACAGTAAACAAAACGCACGTGGCGGTCTTTGTTTTGGTTCGAAAAAGTCTATAGAGTTTCCCGCGCCTGGTTTCAGTCTGTGCACTGACACATGAATACTGATACC
The DNA here is from genome assembly GCA_946902985.2 of Meconema thalassinum. Taxonomy (NCBI): domain Eukaryota; kingdom Metazoa; phylum Arthropoda; class Insecta; order Orthoptera; family Tettigoniidae; genus Meconema; species Meconema thalassinum. Next base: position 799,157,589 of record OX336390.1, on the reverse strand, counting down.
ATTTCGCACTGTGTTTGTTTTAAGGCGATCCTTAAAAGGGAAGTTTAAAATGTTTCCGTCAGAGAGCACTATATTGTGCAGTGGTAGTGATGCCATCTATCGGCAAGTAGGGTTCTTCCATTCAGCATTTGAACTTGATTCGTGTCCATTTGCACCACATTTCAGTTTTGACGGTCCATATGGAATTTGTTCTAGTAATGTCCGTGACGAATGTTAAAGTATGAGGTGCATTTGTGGTAAAAGCAAATAGCTAAAAGTATGTCTGTATGAAAATATATTTTAGTAAGTTGGCGAGCAAAAATATGGACTTCATTTTATGTCAACTGGATTTCCAACCTCCGAAACACTTCCCTCCTTCTAATTCTACAGACATCCGTGTCCGTGAACTTTGAGAAAGTCTGGTCGGAATCCACCTTCTAACAAAAAGTATTAAACGATCCCAATGCCCCAATTACTAAAAGGTTTGCTCATTGGGAGCCTCCCCCAATGTTAAAGTCACGAGCCACGATTGGTATATGTGTTTAAGATCTAGTTTGTCACCAGATGAAAACGCGAATTTCAGGTCTAACACTGTGGTGACGATCCTTGCAGAGAACCCCTCAGTCATCCTACCGAATCCTAACTCATGTCCATGTACTGTATGGAGCTCAGAATAAAGCTAGGAAGAGGAATGTAGTCACCGAGAGCTGAGCCAGCGATAACATTGTGACATCTGCCTTCCCAAAAACAGTGCTCCATAACTTACGAACGGTGTCCACTCGTCCAACTGAGTGAGCAACGGGCCAATATATTCTGCCGAGTAGTAAGCAGGTTGCCATGACAACTAATGGCGCCTGTGTGTGTGTGTATGCGTAGGGAACTCCATCTCCTCGTTCTCCACCTCACCCCTCACTCGCATTCTTCTGAGCTCCGTACAGTATTTCACTCTTATTCCAGGCTGGATAAAATCAAAGCTGGCCGTATTATGAGGTTTTCCTAGAACCGACGAACTTCAGACAGACTACTCGACATCTTGATACTTTGGTGATGTTCGACTTTTTTTTTGTCACTTTCCTCGTACACAATCACACATTTTCATCGTCCTCAATATTTGTTGCAAACGCCTGGTTTTTGTTTTGGAAAAGACTGAATCTTCTGAGTTGCTCACTTTATCTAGAGCTTCACCTTTTGTTAGTCTCTCATGAAGTCCAACAAGTCTCATTAAATCGAAATAAGGAATTGCATTGCCCCTTCAATCATGCTTATTTTCCTAGACTTTCATTTGCAAAACACCTGTATATTAAAAATAAAAATAATTAACTTGTGATGTAGCATATAAGAACAGCCGTCTTCAACTGTACTTATATATGCTTATGAAACGTTAAGTCGTGCATCACGTCCTCAAAGGCAGCAAGTCCGGACATCGCATGTTCGAATCCTGGCGCTGGCAGGGGCTATCCTGAGAGTGTTTTCCCCCGGTTTTTCCACCCTCCCTCCAGGCAAATGCCAGGTTAGGCACCTTATTCGAGTTCCGGGGCACCTACCTCATCTCTGTCCCTAATACAGTTACACACATTACTACAGTCATCACATAAATACAGATGATCAGACAGCATTTACAGACACCCAACTACATGGGGCTGATGACCGAGATGCCCCAAGCCCCTAAAATTAATTAACAACAACGCTAATAAAATATGAAAGGCGTTGAATGAGTCACATTCAGTATATCTTGAGATCGATACTGTGTCAGCCCAGTGAGTAAACAAGTGTTCAGCGTGATTAAAACATGAGATAGTAAAGAACGACTTAATCTGCTCGTAACTGAAATAAATGGGTTGCTTCATTAGTGAACGCAAGTTTATACACTCTTTAAAACTTGCTAATTGACAACGTTGACAGATTAGCAAGTTAAGTCTCGTTCATCTCTCAAAGTGTGCATAAAAACTAAAGCAGTGACACTTCTTTAATTCATTAAGACTGTGTTTCTCTGCAATAAACGATGAATTAACTCTAAATCTTTTAGTCGAAGTGCGGCAGCTGAGAAGGCTATCACAGGATAGCTTGTCTTCAATTATTTATGGACTCTCGAGTTCCATAACGAGCATCCAGTGCTTCGAGTTATGACCAAGTGCCAAATTGCCCGCTCCCATCGAGCCCATCGTTCTTTTGATGATACCTAAACATCGATTGGCCATCTTTCCAGCCCCGGCATCCACGTCTTCCTTTACCCTGAAGGCTCGGCTTCACCGACGAGGTACGCTAAGGATTAGCTTTTTGGAGCTGACACTTTCTAGACCAGGGTTACAACGGACGAAGGTGGTCATCACTCGACACGCTCTTTCTTGCTGCTAATCGGTTTTGACCAGGTACCGCTGCGACAATGCGCTACTCTGCCTGGTGTATTTTATTTTAGAGGGGATAAATTGTATTTTTGTAAATATAAAATTGTTTCATTAATACAATAATAAAGATTTTTCGCCGCAAGCGACTGTCGGGTCGCAGTCTCTTCGGCGATTGCGTGTATAAGTTGGTAAATTATTTTTAAATTATTGTTATGAAATAAGTTTGGAATTGTATAAGATTTTATTATTTGCTTTATTTCGGAGAATAAACAGTTGTCATAGCAGACAAGCTCTGTTAGCCTGGTGGTATGGCTTTAAAAATGTAGCGTGCGCCATGGCCGGCGTTGGCAATAACTTCAATTTAATAATAATAATAATAATAGTTGGATGTTGAAAAATGTTTTAGTTTTTAAGAATTTGGTTAACTTTAGGAAGAAAGGAAGACCTTTAGTAGGTTGATTTTTGTTGTGTGAGAGAGTGAAGGACCTATAGCAGGTACTAAGATAAAATAATAAATTGATTTTATTAAGCCTCGCTGAGAATTGAACGAAGAAAGAGATGAGAATGAGTTAGATATGTGATTTCAATGTTGAAGGGCTGTGATTGGCCAATGAAGCCCTCTGATTGGTTGTTGAGAAGCCGGTAGTTTAAGTGCAATATGTGTTATAGAAGTTGCTGTTAGTTGCGTGAAAAATGGTTTATTAACTCTTTCTTTCAGAAAGGAATTGGGTTAGCCAAATATGCTGGGAGGAAGAATGACCCTCTCTAACATCCTCTACTGGGAGCCATCTGGGAGCTAGAAATCTAAATGTATCGTACTTTGGGAGCATACTGGCCGCAGGGAAATAGAAATTAAGAGTCCCGATAATTAATTTTTTTCTCTCTTTCTTAGTCGTTTACCATCCAGGTTGTGGAACCCACGGACTCAGCGAGGGAACTCATCACTACCGCCTCTACGGGCAGTGTCCTAGAGCTGGGGACATCTAATCGGAGTAGATACAACTGGTGAGGTGTGATTGGCACCTCGCCCAGGCGGCCTCACCTGCAAAGCGAACAGGGGCCTCATGAGGGAAGGTAATGGATGGTCAGGATGGATAGGCAAGGAATAGGGAAGGAGGCGGCCGTGGCCTTGAAGAAGGTACCATTCCGGCATTTGCCCGAAGACGAAGTGGGAAACCACGGAAAACCACTTTCGAGGATGGCTGAGGTGGGAATCGAACCCCCTCTACTCATTTGGAACACCCGAGGCTGAGTACACCCCGTTCCAGTCCTCATACCACTTTTCAAATTTCGTGGCAGAGCCGGGAATCGAACCCAGGACCTCCGGGGCGGCAGCTAACCATTCTGACCGCTACGCTACGGAGGCGACTCACCCCCCCCCCCCGATATTTAATAAGAATAAAAAGTTCAAAGGATTATTTAAAATTAAAAAGGAAGACAATCCTATTAACGGGCCAAATTATTTAGTATATTTATGTTACCGCTGCGAATATTCCCAGACGTGTTGATTGCTCGTTGCAATGTATTTGTCGGTTATTTGTGAGCTAACATATTGATGTTATAAAGTGATACCGTTGATAAGTTGTTGGTAGAAGCCTCTAGGGCTAGGGGTATAGTATCTATGGAAGCAATTAAAATGATCCATGTGATGCAACGTATATAAAACACTCACGTATTCGCCACTACCATACGAGTTTAGTACGCGTGAAGACTAATTTCTCAGAGAAATATGTAAGTAACAGGGATATCCATAGTCTACTGCTCTTAGACAAAACCTCTTATCACCTCATTTGAGCATTAACTTACAAGGGAAGTATCAGGTAAGACTGGTCATAACCTTCCTTGAAACTTTGTGGACGCAATCGTTGTACTATAAGAGGACAACGTGCGGAAAATCAGTTGCCAGATTGAACTGCAAGGCTCCGAAATCATGTGGCGAATCTCTCATATAAATCAGTGGGAAGTAGCGAGTACCGTACATGTTGGAACGGACAAACCTAACGGCCCAAGCACTCAAGGCAGGTGGGAAGCAGCCGCACGCTCCAGTCAGCATACAGTATACGCCCCACTACGCGACTACTTCGAGTGCCACAGGGATGTCCAGCTCCGCCAGCCGTCATGCCTGCGTACCAGGATGTCAGGTACGATTTCAGAGCCTTGCAGTTCAATCTGACGGCTGATTTTCCGCACGTTGTCCTGACAATTCGACGTCCATAGGGGTCTCTGATTTCTTTCTGCTGCATTCCAATATTTTTGTTTTACGTTTATTAATTTTCATCAAGAATTCTTTCTTCAAGACAGAATCCATACCAATTAAAAACTCATTCAAATCCTCTGGTGTGTCGACTAAGATGTCGATGTTACAGTATCAGCAAATCTCAGAGTTGAAATTATGTATGTAGAGTTTAGACACTGATAACCCTATGTGTAATCCAGTATATCGACAATAAGTATATCCTTAAAACGTTTGAGAAGAATCGGTTCTGGGTGATTAAACGTCAAACAGACAGACATATTCACATATATTTAGTCATCATATTATGCCATAATACACACATCAAACTAAAGGGTAAATAAATGTAAAACGTTTGAATATATACTGTATATTAAGTTCATGCAAATGACGTGGATGTCAAAAATGTGAAAGCCGGTACCTTTTCAACTCCCTAGAACATATTCTCGTGTAATATGTTTCATCATTGTGAAGAGTATCGGCATACAACCCCCATCCTTGAATCCAAATCACTGACCTTCACAAATATTCATGAAAACATTACAGCTTCTTTTTCGGTATTTCTGTCGTGTACAATCAATTACATAAATCTACGTTTCTCCCTCTTCTCTGTGGGCATCCTCAAGGTAGATTTACTTAACATAAATAATGGTGATAATTAGATTGGAGATCCAAGAACTGATTGTGAACTACAATCATATTAACAGTGCAAGGAGATCCACATACGTTACTAAAGCAACATTAGTTCCTTAACCTCTAATCTAATTACCATGTGTCGTAGGTGCATCTACGGGGTGTGAAAATAAGAAAATGTCGACAAAATAGTACCCTTTTTTTTACAAATTTCGAAAGTAAGCTAAAATTGATTCGTGTGATGATAAACTATACTCACGTATCCGCTACTTCCTAGAGAGTTTTATACGCGTGATACCTGATTCCTCGGAAATGTATGTAAGCAGAGCCCGAAACACCAGTCTCTGCCGCGACGCAGTGACGCATTTTAGTTCCTTCACGTCCCCTCTGAAACACGTGATACGACCTGCCTCCCTGAGTCCCAATGTGGCAACATCGTTCATTCTCTGCTTGGACTTGATCGTGGGAACATAATGGTAACGCTTCGATCACCCACCTTGTCGTTGTGCAGCGACTTGACAACATTGCATTGGCTCGCGCACTCTACATCAGCTAGGAACTAATGATTAATAATGATCGATGAGTAGTGTCCTCTTTCAAATAATTGTAAATTAACATAAAAAGAATTGTGATTCATATTTCTATATATTCCGGAAAATGCCGTATTTCGTTTCATGTTTTAAAAGTGACGCGAACGATCAGCCGAGCTAGAATAGTCCCACTCCTCCCACTGTTCGGTGACCACGCCTCCCCGGACATGTCGCGGGATAGACTGATGTGTCGGGCTCTAGCAGAGATATTCATGGAGTGTGGTTTATAGCAATTGCGATACATGTGAAATATGTCCATAATGCATCACGGTATGTATCACCATATTCCATGTCCCTTACGAGTGGATCGCAGTGGTATTTAACTTGCGATAAAATGTGAAATTGGCTCAAAACGCGAAAGCTGCGAAATAATGTAATATTTTTAATTTTCTACACAATGAACAAATTTTAAATAAAACATAGGTATAGGCCTATACATTCGCAAGAACATTAGATTAGTTAGATAAAATTAGTTTTCTTAGCGGTGGAGTGTGTTTGGAATATTTCAACGTACAGTAAAGGATATCGTTCACGGTCAGCGACAAAAATGCAAATCGTTTACTAAACTCGATGTATATATACACAAGTATAGAGTAAATGTGCAGATGTTTTATTATGTTTTTATATGGCTAGTACTTTGAAAACAGCTGCTTCTTCTTCTTCTACTTTTACGGCCTCATTGGACCACTTCAGTCAATCATTCCTTGGTCCTCTTCTTCAGTAAGTTTCCTTTCCGAGTTGCCCAGTAGCTTTTCATTCGCTCTGATCTTCTCAGGCGGTCCTCAACTGCCTCAATTGTCTATTTTTGCCTAAAATCTTATTTTTATATCTTTCAGTTTTTTTTAATTTTGTGTTTTGTTTTGCAAGTCATCCAAGGTTATTTCTAATTCTTTCATATCTTCTCTAATCTCCTTAATCCATCCTACTTGTTGTTTCATATTCCTAAGTTTCACTACAATTTTTCTAGATAACCTAGTTTCTGGTGTCCTCATGATGTGACCAAGAAAGAAATCCGTTTCTTTCGAATAGTATCAGTGATGGGCTCCAGTTCTCTGTACACCACTTCATTTGGTACTATCCGCCACTGACCATCTTTCTGAATTTTTTTATTTATGCATGTTCTAGCTATTCTTCTTTCTAATTTTAAAATTCTATATTACTGAATTTTATTATTTTCCCTAATTACGACAGATGATATTGCACAAAATACTCAATATTTTATCGCAAAATTTGTTACAAAACGCATCGTTGATGCTACAAAACGCTAAATCAATAAATCATAGATGCTGCAATACACATACATAGGCCTACACGCATTTTCATTTGAGACTGTTTTGCCTATCAGCATCCAGCCTAGTCTGCAAGCCTCTGTTTGCGAACAAGTAACCTCCATGATCCCCTATCAGCAGTTAGCATTGCGGTCTCCTCTGCTTCTACACCTCTCACTTTGAAATTATTCAACACTGAATCTAACCATCGTCTCCTAGGTCTACTTCTGCTTCTCTTACCCTCTACAGCCGACCTCATTAACCTCTTAGGTAATATCTGCTGTCCCATTCTCTTTACCTGACACCACCATCTGAGTCGGCTCATACGAACAGCGTCATTTAGCGTGTTCATTTCTAACTTAGCCTGTATCTCTTCATTCCTGTCATTGCGCCCATCTATTTGTCCCAGCAATCATTCGTGCTACCTTCTAGCTTATGTATAAGATATCATGAATCTATCCAGCTCTCACTTCCATACAGCAAGGTCAGTGTAAATACTGAGCGATGTAGGGAGATTTTCGTCACTAAATAACTTCTTTCTTGTAGAATACTATAGAGGCGGCTTCGGTGGCGTAGTTGGTAGCATGCTGAGCTTCTATGCCCAAGATCGCGAGTTCAAACCCGGCCGAAGTCGTCGGATATTTTAAGAGCGATAAAAATCCCTCAGTATGCCTTCCTTCGGAGGGGAAGCAAAGCCAGAGGGCCCATGTCATAGATTTGTGGCATGTAAAAGAACCTTCCACTTTTTTTTTAGCGTATGGCTTTTGTGCCGGGAGTGTCCGAGGACATGTTCGGCTCGCCAGTTTTGTAGCTGGTTTGAGGCGGACACCCAATGGGTGAGCTACACGTACCGTCGCGTGTGGAGTGTTGTCTGGGGAGGAAAGTTTGAATGGAAGGGCTAGGAGTTGGAAGGTAGCGGCTGTAGCCTATAGTTAGGGACCAACCCCGACATTTGCCTGGAAGGAAGATGGTAAACCACAGAAGACCATCTTCAAGGTTGTCGGCGGGGGGTTTCGAACCTCCTCGCCTCTCGGATGTGAGCGACTGCCAGCAGTCATGCCTTAACGACCACGGCTAACTCACCCGGTACCTTCCACTAACTACAATTGTGTGAAGCTAAATTTGTTGGTTAGATTTGTTTAACGCTCTATTAAGTTCCAACGTTCGCCACCAGGTGCCGGTTGCGGTGGCATCTAGTAGCCAAGTTCGTGGCTAGGAGTCGTTGACGGTAGCATTTGGTAGCAAATGTAGGAACTACTTGAAATTGATCGTCTGCAGTCCTTGCCCGAATTACAGATAACACACACTAATACAGACATCACAATTAACACCGGTTCTACAGACACACAAAGTACACGGGGCTACATGACCGCGTTGTTGCAGTCCCTAAACTGAGGAACCAACCAACCATAATCCTGTAGATCGCAACTGAGAACTCCCTGCATTGGCTTTTCTACACCTTGACTCTATTTCCTTCCCCAAACTACCAACTTGAATGAATACACAGCCCAAGTACTTAAAATGTTTCTTCTGGCCCAATTTAGTTCCTCCTTCCTGGCTCCTGTTTTCTTGCGTTTCGTCCCTACCACCGTAGCATACGTCTTTTAAATGCTGATTTTTATACCATATTCCTTACATTTCTGTTCAAGTTCTAACATGTTGGCTTGCAAGCTTTCGACGGAGTCCGTCATTACAACCAGGTCATCAGCATAGCCCAGACGGCTTACCTGGTTTCCACCTTATTGAATACAACCCAGCCAGTTTATGCCCTTCAGCAAATGATCCATATATAAAATAACAGTAGTGGTGAGAGGTTACAGCCCTACTTGCATTTAAGCTGAGTACAATCGCCATGTAAACCTAATAATAATGTTATTGGTTTTACGTCCCTTTTAACTACTGTGGCTTTTAGAGACGCCGGGGTGCCGGAATTTTGCCCCGAGGGGGATCTTTAACGTGCCAGTAAATCTACTGACACGGCTCCCTCGCATTTGTGCACCCTCAAATGTCAGCTGACTGCGCCAGGATACGAACCTGCAACCTAGGGGCCACGTAAACCACTTACCAACCCAATAGTAAGTTTCGTACGTTTCCTATCACCATCCATTACTGACAAAGTATAACTAATGTATCCAAACGTATGTATATACATTAATGTATATACGAATAGATAAATAAAGTCATATCCATTATTTATTTATTTTTATTTTTTGCGTATGGCTTTTAGTGCCGGGAGTGTCCGAGGACGTGTTCGGTTCGCCAGTTTTGTAGCTGCTTCGAGACAGACACCCAATGGGTGAGCTACAAGTACCGTTGGGGAGGAAAGTTGGAAGGGAAGGGCGAGGAGTTGGAAGGTAGCGGCTGTGGCCTATAGTTAGGGACCAACCCCGGCATTTGTCTGGAAGAAAGATGGGAAACCACAGAAGACCATCTTCAAGGTTGCCGGCGGGGGGATTCGAACCTCCTCGCCTCCCGGATGTGAGCGACTGCCAGCAGTCATGCCGTAACGACCACGGCTAACTCACCGGGTTGTCATATCCATGATGCCATTGCTTAACGCACTTATAATCCAATCAAATAATCCCTGAAAATGCTATAGTGAGAATTCTAGTTTGGGGCTTATCGCAACAGTAGTAGCTACATCTTTATAGATTAGTTGGTGGAGGCAGACTGTTTATGAGTGGGATTTTGATTTCTCAGTCTTGCAACCTAGTAAATATTAACCTTCTGTCAATAGTGGTGTTGTGCAGGACGAGATCGAACGCGGTGTATCTAAATGATCACACAACATATTCGCTCAACTTAAATTGTGTCCTGAAATAGTTATTAAGCACTTACGTGCAGATACCTGAAATAGTTTTAGTAACATTTAAAAAAAACGACATATCTTCTTTGAACACAGAATGTGTTTACATCACATAAATGTATTGAAAGTCACTGACAGAAACATTGCATCAATTTGATAACTAAATATAAAAGAATGTTAAAACGATCCCAAAAGAAAATAAAGGCATTCTGAAGTAGTGTTGAGTTACTCACCGTGTGATAACCAAACAAATGCCTTGTGCAAGGAAACCAGGAAGGGGCGCACTGCATCAAATTAATCAGTTAGCAGATATCTTGACAACAGAGCAGTCAGTCACTTTCTGTAGTTCATCACAATGGAGAGGAGTGAGGGACAGGAAGTTAATATCGAGAATATCAATAAACAATCGACAGAGAATGTCAGTTTGTATCAATCTGATCAGCCGCGCCAGACGGAAGTTTTTTCGGATGCTTAATGCTTAAGTAGTCTATTTCACAGCAGCACTAGTCGTGATTTTTAAGATTTTGCCGTGTCTTTAGTAGTTTGTTGTTGGAGGGCCACGACCTTCCGTGGGGATTTTGGTTGTGTTTTATTGAGCAAATTTGGCTTGTACGAGTAGCCTGTATTTAGATCTGATTATTATTATTAAGCGCATGAAATTTTACATAATGGGCAAGTATATACAATATTATACAAAACCTGCAAAGAATACATGGTACTAAGTAGTGAACAATTACACATGGATATCTAAATTATTTATCCATTGCACTAGGGATAGTGAGACATCAGCAAAGTCTTTCTGGTCTCCACCATAAGCACTCAGAGGGCATTCGTCCATTATGTGATGCATGGTCTGGACCAATGCACCACAATCACTTGCTGGAGAGTCCCTGAAGCCCCACTGGTGAAGGGAGAATGCAGATCTTCCACAATTAGTGCGAAACCTGTTTAGTGATAACCACGTTCTTCTTGGCAAACTGAAACCAGCTGGGGCATGGTTTGGATTAAAGGGGCTAGGCCACTCCGGAGCTGTACGAAACCATTGCTCTTTCCATCCCTCTTTTAAATTGAAACCAGCATCCATTAGATTCTTAGCTAATTTCATTAGTGACTTGCGGGATTTCAGCCTTTGTCTCCAGAGATCTGCAACATCCCTGTGGATGGTTAGAGTTGGAGTGGACATGATCTTATCATATTCTTGAACAAGGGCTCTTGATCGTCGCAGACTTGGTGGAGCAATGTGAGACAGGACTGGCAGCCAGTGATAGGGCAGATGACCTCGTAGCTCCGTCCCTTAAAATCTAACTAACTAGATCTGATGATGCTCGCTTGATGAGCGAAACATGCCATCCAATTAACTTCTCCCCCCCCCCCTTTTTATAGAATTGTGTAAGTAAATGTATAAATAATTCATGCAACATTTCTTTCAGGCAGTAGAGCGGTAAAATAATTATTTCCCGCCCAATCTAATTGAGTACACTGGTGTTGACCAACTGAAAAGCAATTCTGTCTATAGATTATCAAGGCAACTGAGAATTGGCTTCTAACATATATATTAATAATAATGTTATTGACTTCACGTCCCGTAACTACTGCGGCTTTTAAAGACGCCAGGGTGCCAGAATTTTGCCCCGAAGGGGATCTTTAACATGCCAGTAAATCTACTGACACAGCTCCCTCGTATTTTTGCACCCTCAAATGCCAACTGACTGCACCAGGATTCGATCCTGAAACCTTGGGCACAGGAGGCGAGAACGTTACCGCTGCATCACGATCTAACATGTTAATCGGCTACGGCTGAAATTTCATTATGCACACTCTTATAGAAGTTCTGGTTACGCCTTTGTTAAATAAATTACCCTGAAAATTCATTTCAATGAAGAGAGTTAAATGTCGATTTGTCTCACTGTTTATACATGACAGAAAAATCATTAATATCGGTAATGGCTGTGAAAGTCTGTGTAACTACAGTAATGTGTGTATGTGTTTCAGGACGGCTCCATAGAGTTCGAGGAGTTTATCCGAGCCTTATCTATCACGTCCCGGGGCAACCTAGACGAGAAACTGCAGTGTGAGTGAGCAACGGCACCTCAAGCTTTCAGTATCTCTCTAACTGCTCTATTTTGCTTTCTTTCTCGTTTCATGGAGACACCTCAAGGTCTTTGGATGCTGTTTCACGCTGTGGTAAGGTCATCTCTGTCCGCCATAAATGTGCCCACTTGGTCTTCCCATACGTTTTATAAACAATAATACGAACTAATTAAATAAATAAATATCCTAAATAAATTAATTAAATAAATAAGAGAATAAATAATTTCAGTTGTCTGGTGTAGATCTTTTCAGTTGTAGCAATTTAGAGATCCTATTATTTAATTTTGACGTTCCTCTTGCACTGCCATCTGACAACGAACTGGAACTCTACTGAGTGTCTTGTGGCTGAAATTTGATTAAGTTTATCTTGTAACCACCGACCCTGTATACGAACTATTTTTTACGAGCCAACATCAGACAATTAGGGGTATCCTGGATTTTATCCGATCTTCAAAAATTCCGACTTCCTCTGCCAAGATGATGATAGTAAAATTGTACGACTTGTAAAACTTAAAAAAATTAAACTCTTAATTGTAGAGAATGTGTGTGTCCATGTGCGCGTGCCAAGCGATTGTATATTGAATGACTTGTAGGCTGCAAAAGCTCCGCAAAGGGACTTCAGGCAGTAGAGACGAAGGTGCGGAGGGCAAAGTTTGGAGGTTGTCTTTGTTGGCATATGATTTTTCTTCCAGTGATTTCATCAATAGTAACACTTAAAGCACCTTAATTTTGAAACTAACTGTACAACTTCTTCTATTTTTACGATAGAGCATTTCGACAGGCAAAAACGTTCAGATAAAAAAACTGGCACTATACAGCCCATGACGGGCTAAGGCCGACCAAGCGACCGCTGCCCAGCCATTTGGCCTGCAGATATTGGGGTGACGCGTGGTCAGCGCGTCGGGTCCCCTCGGCTGTTAATCTTGGTATTCGTGATCGGGGCGCTGTCTCACTGTCAGACAGCTACTCAATTGTCCTCACAAGGCTGAGTACACCCCGTTCCAACCCTCATGTCAGTTTTCAAATCCCTGACGGAGCCGGGGATCGAACTCGGGGCCTCCGGGTGAGAGGCAGGAGCGCTACCCCAACACCACGGGGCCGGCAAAAAAAAACCTTCAGATAAGAACTCTAATAAAAATACACTGCCTGGCAAAGAAAACACCACCCACCTTAATCTCTTGAAAATGTTGTATTGGTACATCCTGATTTTATTCCTTTGAAGAAGCATTATCTACATTTATCCAAGAGTCATATTGAGCCCCTAGTTTCCTTCAGTGACCCAATATTCAATTTAATTTCATTACGCTAATTTATGGATTTGACAGGAAAAAAATTAAGAACCTCATTTTTTATTCATAAGACAACATAATTGTACACCATTTAACACTCTCTGGCACACTCAAAAGTTGGTGTTATCACCTCGGACTGGTATCACAGCCTCGAAACTTTGAGGCATGTTCCTGATCAAGGTTGTTGTGCTTTCTTGAGGTACCGTAATGTGTGCACATCTATTCCTCATCCAATCATGTCCTCTGAGGTTCTCAGGAACGCCTCGACGAGTTTTCCATGAGACAATGTCCCAAGCATGCTCGGTAAAACTAGCACCCGAATTCCCACTTCACACTTACACTGCATCACGATGCAGACCTGTGGACGTGCAAGACATGGAAATCATTTTCAATAAGTGGAGCATCGGGGAAACATGAAATATGAAGTACCGTTATGGATGTAGAGCCTCATTCTCCACAACGATCAGTTCTGATTGGGCATACAAACTGATGTCAGCCTGTACCATGATGGAACCATGCTGGATTGCAGTCATTGAGGAGAAATAGGAGGCTTTATCAAGCATGGGCGCCCGCAGGGGGGGGGGGGGCAAGGAGGGATCGTGCCCCCCCCCCCCCCCTGGAATCCCGAGAATATTTCGATTGTTCATTGTTACACCAGTTTATTTAATAAATTGAAGTTACTGATAGTTAACCGATTTAGATGTAGAGATATTTCCACAGTTTTATTTAACTTAGTAGTTTGGGATTATTTGAAAATATCTCCAGTTATTTAGAAAATCGGTGAACTGGATTAACATTACCATTTTAATGAACTGCTTGAATTTTATTTTTGTCGATACATGGTGATACAACTACTTTTTACCCGTTTGTAAGAAACGAACATTATCACGATGATTCACAAAGAAAAGCGAACTTCTATGGACAAAAACTCTGAACTAAAAAAAGATATTCCTCCCATTCATGCCATAAAGATAATGTACCCAGCGGTTCCACAGCAGCCAAATAATGAAAATCACGAAGCAAGTAATAAATGAAACGAAAATTGCGGGGGGAGGTACGTCTCATCATCACCTGGAGACAGGTAGGTAATGAAATGAAAAATATTACTTGCACTTGGAAAAGAATCTGTGGGCGCCCATGTTATCAAGCCTTCCGTCGTACAGTATCTCGCCCATTATGTGATGTGGGGCAGAACGTTGACTTACCTGTGAAGATAACTGCCTGATTATTCTTCTTACAAGGGAACTCGGGTAACGTCTAGCCCCCGATCGGATTGTAATTGGCAGAGGATACTCTTGACGATGGTGGTTTAAAAAATCAGCAAAATGAACATTAAGTCTCTATTTAAAACAAGGCACAATGCGGATGGCTGCCTTCCATTTCCACGCGCTGACTCCCTGTTCTGCGTCTTTTCAATCGATTTAAATAGAGACTTCATGTTAATTTTAGCGATTTTTTTTTACCACCGTCTTATAGAGTGACCTTGCAAGAGTATCTTCTGCCAATTACAATCCCATCGTGGGGTAGACGCAACCAGGGTTCCCTTGTTTGTCCAATCCTGAGGCTGACGGACGAAGAGAAGGTGCACTTCCCGGTGTTGTCAGTTCAGCAAGAGACTTGTGGTTCGTTTAGAGAAGTGAATTTCTTTCTCACTACTTACTCACTGATGACATCTGTATCCAATTCTCAGATTCTGACACAAAACTTGCAAGAGGTGGCGATTCAGGGACAAGTTTGGTCGGCTCGCAGTCCTGACCTCAGCTCCATTTGGATCACTGTAGCGTATTCGTCGAGGCGTTCCTGAGAAATTCAGAGTAGTTCTGGGCATGATTGGGAGTGGAATGAATGCACAAACCTCAAGAGAGCACAATAACTTTGATCAAGAGCAGGATACCAACCAGAGGTGGCAACACCCACTTCTGAGTGTGTAAGTAATTGGCACTAAAATGGCGCTTGTAAATCCTGAGAACGGTGTGAGATGTCCTCACCACAGCGTGAAGCAGCATCAAAAGACCTAGGAGACATCTTATATCTGTCTTTCTCTTCAAGGTAGTAACACTTCATATGCTTTCTATGTCCATGTTCATTTATTTCACATCGTTACCACATTCACAGCGTGAGGCAACAACTAAAGGCCATGGAGACACCTTGTATCTGTCCTTCTCTTCAAGGTAGTAACACTATAATGCTTTGTTTGTCTGTGTTCATTTACTTCCTATCGATGTTTCTTCTCTCTTGTATCATGCACTGAATTCTTGTATTCATTTTGTATCTCTGAAGCATAAAATAGGTAAGTTGCATTCTTATTTATTACTGGTATTAAAACTTGTAGGCTAAATACAAGGCGGTGTTTATGAATATTATTTTCAAATACTGTACTTCTTTCACGCGCTATTGGAATACAAGAAAGTCTCGATTATCCAAATTTGATGGGACCTAGGGTCATTAGGATAATCCGGAATCATTCTATTCCCGCGATATAACGAGCAAATGGCACCTAAGCGCGCCTTAAATTCGATAGTACGCTCATTGACAGTTTATAAATCAATCTTAAGGGGAGCAGAAATGTCCTAGGGTGTCCATGTTAATTTTCAACTTACTATTTATAATTTCCTCAGAAACTATTACAATACAACCTGCCCAAACCGGTCCATTTATATACCGAAAACTTGGACAAACGGAAAACAAAATTCGGAATGGAGGTACAGTATTTCCTATGTAAAGTGACACTGAAAACCGGAAAACTGCCTAACGTGGAAACGGAAAGAAATTCCGTAACTGTAGGCGTAAATAACCTGACTAAGACGGATTATATTATCAATAATACAAAGCAATGCACTAAATTTTGAGCGCGACTGTACTTGCACCAAAGTCCTAGGAAGCATTAACCCTTTGACTTTCAAGGTAACGATCTGCCGTTACGCCCTGTTCGTGCCAAAACTGTCAGGATAACGATTCATCGTTACCGGCTTTTATTATTGTTTATTTCGTTATTTTTACGCTTCACAGCTGCAATTTTCAGGGAATATGAAGAAGGCAATTTTAACTCATGTTTAAAAAGTATAGTATATAACATTATTATGCGGGAACCTCTGACAATCCGGATTTATATTAATTCTTAAGAGTCAGAAACATGTGCTCACCGAGTTTCGTGTCTTGTTTACGCCGTGGTTGGTGGCAAACTTAAGTTTATTGTTCTCAGTTTGCATTGGTAAGTTTGGAATCTTGACATTTACCACGCTATCAAACAATATAGAGTTTCTCTTAACATGAATAGTAGTCTTGACTTATTTCAAAAATGTTCATATCTGAAATTTGTAAATTTTTCCATTGTTTCTTTATTTATATAATTATATATATTGAAATCATATGGCTCAGAGGCATCACTAATTTTCAGGCAAAATTAAACTAGAGTAAATTTTGAAAAAGTACAGTGGCTGAGGTCAAAATATAACACACATAAGGTGGAATTACGTTTCAAACTTTCAGCTTTACATTGTGGAAAGTTGCGGATAAAAGGGATTTTTTATATTATAGAAATGTATTTTAGCAAGAAACTGGAATCAAAGATTTTTCCGCTAGCTGAGGAAACTGTGACAGTTTTGGTTCTTGGACCTGGCATACTCCGACACCACAACACCCGATTGTCTTTCTTAAAAAAATATTATTTTTATGTCTATTGTCTAATAGAGAGAAAGTCGGCTTCGGTGGCGTAGTCGGTAGCATGCTGAACTGCTTTTCCCAAGATAGCGGGTTCAAACCCGGCCGAAGTCATCGGATTTTTAATAGCGTTAAAATCCTTCAGTATGCCTTCCTTCGGAGGGGAAGTAAAGCCAGCGGGCCCATGTCATAGATTTACGGCATGTAAAAGAACCTACCACTACAATTGGTAGTGTGTAGCTAAATTTGTAGGTTATTTGGTTTAGAAACGCACTATCAAGTTCCAACGTTCGCCGCTGGGTGACAGTGGCGTCTCGTAACCAACGTTGAAACTACTTGAAATTGAACTTTCATTCATTTCATCTCTCATTAACTCCTCCAGTGAGGTTGGCGTCAGGAAGGGCATCCGGCCGTAGAAACCATCAGCTACGCGGAATTTCATCGCATCTCATCCCTGACCCCGTTGGAAACGGGATTAATAAGAGGTAGACAGAGTCTAATAGAGAGAAAACTAAGAATACTTTTAATCCTGGAGGAACAATATCTGTGAGCTGGCCCCGTGGTGTTGTGGTAGCGTGTCTGCCTCGCACCCAGAGGCCCCAGGTTCAATTCTCGGCTACGTCAGTGCTTCTAGAAACTGACGTGAGGCCTGGAACGGGGTGCACTCAGCCTCATGAGGACAATTGAGTAGTTGTCTGACAGTGAGGCAGCGCCCCAGTCACGGAAACCAAGATTAACGCCCGAGGGGACCCGACGTGCTGACCACGCTTCACCCCACAATCTGCAGGCCAAATGGCTGCGCAGCGGTCGCTTTGTATGCCATGATATCACGAACACTTTTAGTATGTCTGAGATGGGAATCGAACCCATCCCTTCTCAGTTTTACCTCACGAGGCTGAGTGTATCCAGTTCCAAGCCCCAAACCTCTGCAGTCCTATCTTCTCCCTGACTCACATTTTCCTGTGTTTTTCCAAATTCTCAGATGGTCAGGATGTTTATTTCCTCCTAATCATATTATAATAACCCCTGGCACTACAGCCCAGGAAGGGCCTAAGTCTACCAAGTGACCGCCATTTGGCCTGCAGATATTGGGATGACACCTGATCATCGCATCGGGTCCCCTCGGCCGTTAATCTTGGTTTTCGTGATTGGGGCGCTGCCTTACTGTCAGACAGCTACTCAATTGTCCTCACGAGGCTGAGTGCACCCCGTTCCAACCCTCACGTCAGTTTCTAAAATCCCTGGCGGAGCCGGAAATCGAACCCGGGGTCTCCTGTTGAGAGGCAGGCGCGCTACCTCAACACCACGGGGCCGACCTTAATCATACCCTCTTATCCTCCTCGAAAACAAATCTTGTATAGAATCTCAGATTCTTTGATTCCCCCAAACGACGATCATCATTGGTCATTTACGCGACATCCCCTTTTCAAATTCGTACAGCAAGCCAGCCTACAGAACAGGCAAAAGACTTACATCGACGAAATGATTACAATATTCTGAAAAGGGTGCTGGGGGTTTCACAATTCTCCCTCTCACGATGCGTGTATGTACTAGCTAGAGAAACTTTTTTGGTAGAAGACTTCCGATGCAAATACACTTACCATCCACATCGGCATTTGAAGAACTGCTATGGAGAGCAAAAAGAGACCAGTATCTCTGACTCAATATTGTATAGATTAGTTATTGACCAATGTGCAGAGAATATCAGGGCATAGTGAATAGTGCGGCACTATACTGCCTCAGTCTGAACTGGGAGGACAGATTCTCCGAACTCAACTTCTCAGATTTAACAATTGTATCTCCTCTATGTGTGTGATTTTATTCTATGGCCGTTGGCTGCATTAAATACTATTAATGAATAATGATAGTGTTGTCTCCAGAGAGGTCGAGTGCAGGTCTTTCTAGTTGACGCCCGTGGGCGACCTGCGCGTCGTAATGAGGATGATATGGTGATGAAGACGGCACATACACCCAGTTCCCGAGCAACGGGAATTAACCCCAGGAGATTAAAATCTCTGATGGCTCGACCGGGAATCGAACCCGGGACACTTCAGGCCAAAGCCTAGCGCACTAACCATTTAGCCACGGAGCCGGACATTAAATACGTATTATTAATATTCACATTTATTCATAAACAAAACATTCCAGTTTTAAGAAAAAAAAATATTCGTAACACCGCAGATAAAATGGATGATTCAATAACCCAACATGAGTCATCATGAAATTGTTAGGTTGTATAATGTGAATTGAGTGCAAGCCATACCATGTGACTTATCTATATGCATTGTGCGATCTAATTGTTGAAAATCTTCTTGGTCATCAATGCTGTCGTGAAAATCTAATGTTGCATTTTGTAATGAAATGTTATCAATTAATTACGAAACATCTTTGCCCCTATTTTTTTTTTTTTCGCCAAAAGAAATACATATAGGTAATTACGAACATACTCTTCTACGTACCATACAATATTTTTCCACATTTGTTCAGACACATGTCCCATTGCAGCACTAAATTTGAGATGCCCCTGTAATAGAATTCAGCCGGCTGACTGTGGAACCAAAAACGTAGAAATCACCAGGGGCGAGGTCCGGTCTGTATGGTGGCTAGTCCAGACTCTCCCAGTGAAATGAGCGGAGCTTGTTGGCACCCCCAGTGATTTCCACGTTTTTTGGTCCGCTGAATAAGTTCCTGGCAAGACAGCGATTCACGTGCCACGATGACACCAAGACAGCAGTCCGACGATGGTCCCATAGTCAGCCGGGTGAATTTTACCACAGGAGCATCTCAAATTTAGTGTGCGATGGGAAAAATGTCTGAACAAATGTGGAGACTATGTGGAAAAATAGTGTTAGGTACGTAGAACAGTACGTAGACTATAATTGTAACTACCTCTTTTTTTTCTCTCTCTAATATAGGAATAAAGGCATTTCAATCCGCCTTCATATTTGAAAAATATTCTTGAATGCTTCTTTCAAAACGTATTTTCACTTCAATAGAAAAACATTTATCTCTTAATCTAGTTTCAGGTTTCCATTTTTCACGTGCTGCACAAAATTTGATCCCGTATTGGCAACTTGGATTATAATCAGGGAACTTGCTTGGTAGCCCTCTATAATTGTCATTTATAGGCTTGCTCATCAGAAGAGAAACTTTACCACATCAGTAGCAGTTGTTAATTGGACAACTTTCTGTTTCAGGGGCATTCCGATTGTACGACGTAGACAATGACGGTTTTATCACAAGAGACGAGATGTACAACATTGTGGACGCCATATATCAGATGGTGGTAAGTCTTTGGCTTGCTCATATTACCAGTGATAACTAATTCTTCATACCTAAGGCTGAGCGGCGTGCATTCAATCCTTTCTATCCCAACAGTACAGGGGAAAATATTTTGTATCTAATGTTTCAAGTCATTTCTTTTGGTACGGTAACTTCCTAAACCTATTCAAAATCCCGAGAGCGGAAGATCTTGATTTATTGCCTCGAACTGTTAGGAACCAGCTAGGCTCCTTCCAAACAGTGGAGTAGACTCTCCTTTAGACCGTTAAAGGGGTGTGGGACGACAGGGGTGTTAGTTTGAATTAAATGTGTTTGAATCGGCTGGCAGGGAATGAGAGACGACCACTGATCTCTATACAGATAGAGATCAGTGGAGACGACACAAATGTTGAAGTTCTTCCTGCTAACGCTGCAAACATTTGGCGCCACTACAAAGAGATGCTATTTGCCTATAGTCAAGTATGCTACAGTCTTGGCAACATTAACGCGTTTTTTGCTCCATGTTTTGCATCGTAATACCTACAGAATTTAATGAAATATACACATTATAATAACTTACCAAATTCAATACCTTATACTGTACATATTCAGTTAAATATTTTAAGAATTTCTACATGCACATACCTTATACTGTACATATTCAGTTAAATATTTTAAGAATTTCTACATGCACATTACATAGACATTGCGTTTAATTTCCAGTAAATAGCAAGCCTATGTTGGTTACTCTGTAAAGGGATATAGCTAACTTATAAGGCACTGCAGCGCGGAATTGCGAGTAGACCTTTGGAGTAGACCATAGGTGAGTTTGCTGTAAATCATATTCTTTCTTCCGGAAACATTAACACTTTGAATACACAAATGCAATATTTAATCAGTTGAATTTCAGTTATGTTCAGTAATGGCAGTCTTGTGATTAGCCTATCAAGTTCGTAATGGTCTGCCAGCGTGTGGATAGAACGATAGATTTAGGCCTGTACCTTACAGCATATATTCAGAAACGGTGTTAATGTAGGTTCAAAAGTGTTTTCTTACAGCTGGGCTAACTGTAATAATCGCCGCATGCCACTGCTAGGGCTGATGATAAAGGTGCATCTACCCCGTACCGGTATATGAAGCATCAGTAACAACAAATCAATAGGCTATATAACTGAATCCGATAGTAAAACTGTTACCCAGAAACATGCGTCAAATAGAGACGTACACAGAAATATTGCTGTGACTGTGAGAGAATAGTTTATGTATGCCTAACAATTTGTCCGTGCCCACTATTCAGGATAACTTGCTTGTTTGCTGAAAATGTGCAGCTGCATAGTACTAATGTACTACGGTATTCCCGTTAATAGACGCAGTCTGCAGTATGTACTCAATCATTACGCGGCGTTGCCTTCTTCTCTGATGGTTGGATTTAACTGATCTGACCTAAATGCATTTGCGATGGGATTGAATTTTCCAACTCAGTGAATTCAACCGAGAGGATATACTGTAATTTGCAACATTCAGTGCCGGTAATTCGAAAGGCAGTGGCGTACCGACGGGGGGGTTAGGGTTTAACCCCCCCCAGAGACATTAGTTTACATGACTCCTTATATTGTCCCATCTATCACCTGTAAAATGTTTTGAATTGCTGCCAGTGAGGCTTTTTTAGGCTACTCCTTTGTAATATATTTTTAATGTGAACACGTTCTTCACGTGGTAAATGACCTCCACTCAACTCGCAACGAGACTTCTCCAGCTTTGGTGCTAGCTACTGGTTATGGCCTGGGGTAAACACCCTTAAACTACATGTTAAACTGAGCAAGAGGGGCAGATGACCTCGCTGTTCTTCCACTTAAAGCAATAATAACTAACTACACTAGGCGAAATATCAAAATTGTCGTTTTACTGTTAAAGTGTGCGATTGGTAACTATCGTAACGCAGCTTCGTGCTGCTTTAAACGTGCATATCTGTGAACTGCCAGATCGTGAGTCGCACTTTTTTTCCGAGTTTATTTGTAATGCGTAATGGATCGATTTATTATTAAAAAACCAAGAGTAGATGTTACATGCAACACTGCCATTGCAAGTAGCTCATCTTAAAAAATTGAAAATGAACTTGAAGAATTATCGGCTACTACCAAGCCGGCTACCGACCAAATACATCGAACAGACTTAGGAGGTTATGCTGGCCAACAGGTGTATTTACAATATGATTCATGATAATCGCTATTTCTGTAACTAATTTGCATTTCGATGCTTTACCTATTATGTTATACCGGTATTTGTATGGCCTTGGCCTACGTATGTGTCGGTACATGTTAATTATTTCAATGTTGTGATTTACTTTTTTCTTTCGATTGATGATTATCTGAAAAATGAACTGTTGGAAAATGCCTGGACACCTGGAAGCAATTTTAATTTCCCTTTATCGGGTCCAAGGAATCTGAAATTTCAGTTGAACTGGTTATCAGAGTGGAATTGGCTAGTTTATTCTCCTTCAAAGAACGGAGCCTTTAGTAAAAATTGTTCGTTGTTTTGCACCGTTGTTGGGAAACAATCTTCTTCGCCAGGTAAACTAGTAAAATTTCCTTACATGAACTGGAAAAATGCGAAGGAGGATTTCAAAAAAACACCAAGAAACCAAGTATCATATGGCATGTACGGAAAAGGCTGCGAACTTTCTCGCCATATACAAAGGTACAAAACCTGCTGTTGACGTAAGCTTGGATAGGGGTGTTCAATCCAACATATTGTGGCAGTTTTGCTTAGGCTGGGATGACAAGTGAAACGGTATTTACTTTGCTCCACGTTGAGCGTACAAATGTGGCAGTTTTGCTAGCCCACACTTTGAGCGACAAGTGTATCGGTTTACTGCCCCTAACTGTTGGGAGATAAATGTAACTGTTTACCTTTGCCTAAGCTATGTTGTTTTAATGGGCGCCAAGACCTCAAGCCAATGTTGAAATCTAAATTTGTATTTAATAACGTCTAGCTCTGGCAGAACACCTTCAAGACTCTATTCACTCAGATCGTGGTATGATTTGATCATTAACCCAACAAACAATTGTATCAGGAGAAGGAATTGGTCCATATCTAATGCTACCTACTGAAAGCAAAGATTGCATTGTAAAAGAAATGAATTCATTATATAAAACAAGTATAGCAAAATTAATAATAATAATAAGTTTAAAATTTAAATTGGAGCGTTGCGATTTTAATATTACCGATAGAAAATTACGTGAAAACGGAGTCTGATAAATTATTGATTTTACTCTTATTTCCAAGCTATGAAGTTACTGAAATATGAAATATGAAACAAACAAAAATGAGAGATTGCGTATTTCTGCGTCATTTGCGCTTACCACTGGAAATTGCTAAAGCATTTCCCTCGTACTGGATGATGCTGTGTGCTTCCCACAGTCTCCTGGACGTCGCCATCTTCTTCGTTATTTGATGATATTCTGGTAGATTAGATAATTCTATGATCCGTACATCGGACCCAAACACACGTACAACCACACTGGTTAAGTTTTACAAAAGTTAGTCCTCCAATCCACGGAACATCGGAGCGACTCCCGCGTGAACCATACTCTGGAAGTTCTATACAGATAGTCCTCGTCCCACGGAACATCGGAGCGACTCCCGCGTATAACCACACTCGGCAAGAACTACACAGTTTGTTCTCGTTCCACGGCGCATCGAACGATATATGCACCTGTCGGCTCCCCCACTCTTCAGCCGACATCTAGCTTACGTCGTCTCCACTGATTGGCTGCACCCCATGAGCTATACTCCCCTCCTATGCCTCACTACAGTCCGCGGGAGGGAGAGGTCGTTTTCCGTTCCAACAATTCGCCTTTTCTTGACGCTGCAACACCGCTTGCGTAATACTTCTCGACAGGAATCAGCTTGCATTTGAATTCCCAGTGACTCACGTCTCTCGATATATCCTAACTGACGAAAACTCCGTAACATTCCGTAATCATATAATTTTCTATGATATTGTCGTTCGTAATAATTTGCTTGATAGCGTTTTCTAAGACACAGAAAACCTATCTGTATGCTTATAATTTTTATAAAATGCTCCGGAAATATCTTAATAATAATTATAATAAATTAATAATAATAATAAATTAACATGAAAAAATTATCTTGGCTGAACAATTTGCCGCGTAAATAAAATGTATAGACTGGCTTCCTACAGACTTATGCCAGTGGCATAAAAACCCCTCGAAAAACACGTTACATATTCGCCTCGGATCATCGGATGATTTACCGTGACGACGGTCCATTATCCGATTATCCCAGACACGTTAATAAACCCCATCCAAAATACATATTACATAAATGAAATCACCCTAAATCACAGATATATATACACTCATAATTTTTCTTCACGCACTTTGCGTCAAAGTTTGTTGTCACTATGGATTGCACTTTGCAACCAGTCCAATGTTTTACATATAGAATAGTGTTCCACGGATATTTCCGCCTCTCAAATTTCTCTATGTCGGAAAAATAGACCTAATTAATGTATGAGCACTATGTATTTATGATGTCATATCACACGCATTGAAGGTGTTCTGATATATTTATATCACCATAGAACTTCCTAATTTCACTGGAGGTCCCCTCCTTATGGTGACATTTAATTCCACTTATCACTGAGCACACGATCACACTATTGTGGCAGCGCCTCGTGACCATAATACTTAATCTCTCTTTAAAATAGATGAAATTAATATTGACTTCTGAAAAAAAAAACAGTAAATGCGCATTACATATAACACCAAATATTTCTGTGCCGTAATCGCCCTGTCTTGTTAAGTTCCCGTAGACCATATTCTACTTAGTACTAGTTCTCAACACAGACCAGTTCTCCTCACACAAATTACCTTAAATTACACACTTACAAATCTTACATGGCGAGGCCGTAAACAGAAATCACGTGTGCTGATATATATGAGTTTCATGAAGGACTGTCTCGCCTTCTGATGGTCCATCATATGCCTCGTGGACGCCTTAAGCAAAAATACCCTGTTCAAGCGCTCACCCATCTCTTGGAGGCAAATGGGAATTCACCAGTGCTACCAAATTCTGGCCTTGGTGTATCGAGACATTTTAGTGCTCAAGAGCATCCGACAATCCCGTCATATTTCCCTGTACCTTAAAAACTCTCATTTACTTACATACTACCCCCCTGTGTGACTTCTGATACGCCTGCCTGGAGGACCAGATCCTCCCACGCACCAAATACCACACTAACTCATTTGATAGGCTGGCTCGCCAGCTAAAGACACTCACTTTATGACGCATATTTTCGTAGACTATGTATATTATACGTCCCGTATAATCTGTTTCCCTCACTATTCTATAGCACATATGCTGTTTTTCCAATACGTTTGGAAACTATAAATGTTTCTGCGTCACCTGCTTCCAACCTTGCAAGTGGCTCCCTTAAATGAACGTCATCACGTTGCTCTACCTAGCATATTTCTCAGTGTCTGTAACGATGCCCTGTTGCTACTGTCCACACATGCACATATTAAAATACCGTCCTCTGCTTTAACCACAGGATAATCCCTACATAAATTAGTGTCCCTCGATAGCATGTCTGCAAGAATGTTATCTTTACCTTTAATATATTTTACTGTGAATTCGTATTCCTGCAGAGCAAGAATCCACCTACTAACTCTGTTAGAACTGAGTTTACAAGTCCTCATATACAGTAATGCATGGTGATCTGTGTGGATCTCAAATTTCCCCCCTACTAAATACATTCTAAATTTCCCTAAACTGAAAACAATACCTAAAAGCTCTAACTCAGTAATCGTGTATCTTTTCTCTGCTGCTGTCAGTCCTCGCGAGGCTAAAGATACAATGCACAGATTACCCTCATCATCTTTCTGACATAATACTCCAGCAATGCCTATATGTGAAGCATCTGTCATAACCACATATTCCTTATCTTTTAACGGATATTTCAGCACTACAGCTTTCTCAAAACCTTCCTTCAGCGCTCTAAAAGCCTGATCATGCTTGGACTCCCATCTCCACCGAGTCCCACTTTTAAGCAATTCCCTGAATGGTTCTACCAACCCTGAGTATTTAAGAACGAACCTCCTGAAAAAGTTGCAAATTCCCAGGTAAGTTTTTAACTGTTTAACATTCTGTGGCACCTCTGCGTTAAGTATCTTATTAACCCTACTTTCTTCTGGTGTTACACCTCTACTCGACACTCTATGACCTAAAAATGTCACTTCTGACTGACAGAATGACGACTTAGACAGCTTCAAAGTGAACCCTGCCTGATCTAACTTCTGAAAAACTATATCTAAATGACATAGATGCTCCTCAAAACTGCGTGAACTAATTACCATATCATCTATGTAAATGGTTACAAACTCTCCTGTGTCATCCCCTAATGCGATGTTTAAAGCCCTAATTAAAGCTGCTGAACTACTCTTTAACCCATAAGGTGTTCTACAAAATTGATAAAGGTTATATTTATGACTAAAAGCTGTAAATGGTCTATCCTCGTACATAAGTGGCACTTGCCAAAAACTGGAACTCAAATCTACACAAGTGAAATACTTCTTCCCCTCAAATGTTTGCATTAATTCCTCTATTGACATAGATTTCAGCTGATCTGAACTAATTCTACTGTTAACCAAACGAGCGTCTAAACAAATACGAACAGTGCTGTCGGTCTTGGGTACCGTGATCAAAGAATTAACATATGGACTGTTAGAGTGCTCAATAATCCCATCTTCAAGCATCTGATTAATTTGTGCCTCAACTGCACTCTGATAAGCGAAAGGTACAGGATATCTATGTCCTGTGAATACTGACCTATCAATAACGTTCAATGAATGTGTATAGCAATTGGCCATACCAATGCGATCCTCAAAAACTCTCCTATTACACCATAACACATCATAGAGCCGAACACACTGTTCATCCTCTATATTTCCCTGAAATTCAGCCTCACGTAACGAGTCCTCTAGACTTCCGTTCGTAATCACTCTGCCCACAAAACATGGAGAACCCCGCTCTACGGCTGGCGATATCTCATTTAAAGTACAAATCACACCTACAATACTACTCCTCTGAATATGGTCATTGAACGCTACTTCTACTTCAGAATCTCCCCATTTAAATTTCAAACTCCCTACATCATAACATAAGTTACCAGACACTCTACTTAGCCACTCTGAACCCAAGATAACACTGAATACTAAATTTGGAATTACAAGACAAATCTGCTTCTCTACATGATTATTAATTTTAATGTCTACTAAAACTTGCTTAGAAATTACTTTAGACCTCTTCCCAACAGCTGTGATAACAAAAGTGCTTTTAATTGGCATCTCCTCAAAATTTACTCCAGTTCATTTCATTTTATCATAAAATGCACTACTTATGCAACTCTTCATACAACCACTATCAATTAAAACATCTGTGTACGCCTCGGACACGTTAAATTTAACTATGGGGCTCTTACTAACCACTTCCTGAATAATACCTTCATCATTTAGTTCATGTAATAATTCATTTCTTACATTTAGGTCATAGGGTTCCTGTACAATTGTATGGACAGGGCATGCTACAGACTGAGATTCTGACCTTACTTCGCAGCCTGGTTCGCGTTTAAAGAACCGCTACAGCTGGCCGTAGTACTACTAACTACTGAACTGGTCTGGTTGTTCTGGGCTGTGTTGTCATTGTTTGGCTGTATATTACTACCACTAGGCTGTCCTCTTCCTTGACCCCTATTCTGGTTGTAATTATTGTCATTATAATTTCTCCCTTGATTTCCCCTGAAATCATTGTTTCTCCCTTGATTTCCCCTGTAATCATTGTTCCTCCCTTGATTTCCCCTGAAATCATTGTTCCTCCCTTGATACTGATTACCATAGCCATTTCCTCTGTTCTGATTTAGCTGATTATTATTATTCCTATTTTGAGCGTTGGCTCCTTCGCCACCGTTCCCTTGAACTTCTTGATGCCTGGCTTCATTAGGTCTATTATTATTATTACCCTGGTTCCGATTGAAATTGTCCTCATAACCCCCTCTCCCTAGTGCATCAAATGTGCTTAACAAATTTTCTACTTGTGATATAGTCTTTACATTCTGGATACAAGCAGCCTCCTTGATCCTATAGGGAAAGTGCCTAAGTAGCAACCTCACCACATCACTTTCCTCCTTCAAGCCATCCAGATATTTACACACTAATACCTGCCCTAAAAAGTATTCGGTCATGGTGGAGCTTCCTTTAGGGTTATATTTACCACACACTACTCCCTCACGATGCTGCGACTGAATAACCTCATTCCAGAACTTTTCACAGAATTTCATTTTAAAATCATTGATATCAGTAAACTTGTCTCTGTAGACAGCAAACCAATTCCTCGTTTCCCCCACAAACACTTGTTCTAAAATTTCAACTACCTGGCACCACTCAATACTACCATTTTCCAACCTCTCCCCGAATTTATTTTCTATAGTGTTCATGAACTCCATTGGGCACCCCTGTCGATTGCTGAACTTACCCAGTTCTACCTCCCTGTGTGTGCTATTCACAAAAACTGGCCTATTCTGACTATTTTCTTGCCTGATCCTAGCTTTTAATTTTAATTCTAATTCTGCGATTTTCTCCTCAGCCTTCCTCTCAATACTGTTTACTGTTAATTTAATGTTTCCTTCTGATTCTTCTACTTTATCATATAGCTTTGCTTGTTTCTCCTCAATCTTGCTAATGCTCTCTCTATTACTCTCTCTTAAATCATTTACTTCTGCAACTATTTGTGAGTGGACTTTCTCAATT
Organism: Meconema thalassinum; assembly: GCA_946902985.2. Classification (NCBI taxonomy): domain Eukaryota; kingdom Metazoa; phylum Arthropoda; class Insecta; order Orthoptera; family Tettigoniidae; genus Meconema; species Meconema thalassinum. Next base: position 799,128,606 of record OX336390.1, on the reverse strand, counting down.
CTACCCCCCAGCTGTTCCTTAACCTCTTTAGTAGCTACCTGAATTTTGTCAATTTCTCCCCCCAATTGCTTTTTGACCTGCTGTGTTTCCAGTTGCACTAGCTCTTTTAAATTTTCAGCCTGTGTACTGATTCTAATTTCCAACTCCTCCTGTACTTTTCCTAATTTTCTATCTACATCTGCAATAATTTCTTTAGCCTTTTCTTCCATCACCCCCCTGATCTCACCTCTAATCAGGTCGAATTTGTCACTCATTTCCCTACTGTTTTGTTCTAATTTAGCATTTAAAGTTTCAGTACTCTCTCTATTTTCCTTACTGTTTTGTTCTAATCTGGCGTTGTTTTGTTCCAGTTTAGCATTTAAAGTTTCAGTACTCTCTCTATTTTCCTTACTGTTTTGTTCTAATCTGGCGTTTAAAGTTTCATTACTCTCTCTATTTTCCCTACTGTTTTGTTCTAATTTAGCGTTGTTTTGTTCCAGTTTAGCATTTAAAGCGTGTGTACTTTCTTTATTTTCCCTACTGTTTTGTTCTAATTTTGCATTATACTGTTCTAATTTTGCATTTAAGGCATCACTACTAACTTTGTTCTGATACATGAACTCGAGAAGTAAAGTTTTTAATTCTGGTTGGCCGCCTACACTCCCTGTTTCAGTATCGGGATTTACCTCCGCTACCCCGGTACTAACATCACTCGACATACTGCTCGTATCATCACTCTCCCGTTGATGACCACTACGTAACCTCATCTGTCTTTCTTTCTCATCCCCCATAATGATATACACTGATACAGACAAATAACCCCCAAAATACAGGCACAGAAATATATACCCTTCTCCTTCCACAAATGTTATTAGGTTTTCAGCCCCAAGTTGTCGGCGACAAGTGTGGCAGTTTTGCTTAGGCTGGGATGACAAGTGAAACGGTATTTACTTTGCTCCACGTTGAGCGTACAAATGTGGCAGTTTTGCTAGCCCACACTTTGAGCGACAAGTGTATCGGTTTGACTGCCCCTAACTGTTGGGAGATAAATGTAACTGTTTACCTTTGCCTAAGCTATGTTGTTTTAATGGGCGCCAAGACCTCAAGCCAATGTTGAAATCTAAATTTGTATTTAATAACGTCTAGCTCTGGCAGAACACCTTCAAGACTCTATTCACTCAGATCGTGGTATGATTTGATCATTAACCCAACAAACAATTGTATCAGGAGAAGGAATTGGTCCATATCTAATGCTACCTACTGAAAGCAAAGATTACATTGTAAAAGAAATGAATTTATTATATAAAACAAGTATAGCAAAATTAATAATAATAATAAGTTTAAAATTTAAATTGGAGCGTTGCGATTTTAATATTACCGATAGAAAATTACGTGAAAACGGAGTCTGATAAATTATTGATTTTACTCTTATTTCCAAGCTATGAAGTTACTGAAATATGAAATATGAAACAAAGAAAAATGAGAGATTGCGTATTTCTGCGTCATTTGCGCTTACCACTGGAAATTGCTAAAGCATTTCCCTCGTACTGGATGATGCTGTGTGCTTCCCACAGTCTCCTGGACGTCGCCATCTTCTTCGTTATTTGATGATATTCTGGTAGATTAGATAATTCTATGATCCGTACATCGGACCCAAACACACGTACAACCACACTGGTTAAGTTTTACAAAAGTTAGTCCTCCAATCCACGGAACATCGGAGCGACTCCCGCGTGAACCATACTCGGGAAGTTCTATACAGATAGTCCTCGTCCCACGGAACATCGGAGCGACTCCCGCGTATAACCACACTCGGCAAGAACTACACAGATTGTTCTCGTTCCACGGCGCGTCGAACGATATATGCACCTGTCGGCTCCCCCACTCTTCAGCCGACATCTAGCTTACGTCGTCTCCACTGATTGGCTGCACCCCATGTGCTATACTCCCCTCCTCTGCCCCATTACAGTCCGCGGGAGGGAGAGGTCGTTTTCCGTTCCAACAATTCGCCTTTTCTTGACGCTGCAACACCGCTTGCGTAATACTTCTCGACAGGAATCAGCTTGTATTTGAATTCCCAGTGACTCACGTCTCTCGATATATCCTAACTGACGAAAACTCCGTAAAATTCCGTAATCATATAATTTTCTATGATATTGTCGTTCGTAATAATTTGCTTGATAGCGTTTTCTAAGACATAGAAAACCTATCTGTATGCTTATAATTTTTATAAAATGCTCCGGAAATATCTTAATAATAATTATAATAAATTAATAATATTAACATGAAAAAATTATCTTGGCTGAACAATTTGCCGCGTAAATAAAATGTATAGACTGACTTCCTACTGACTTATGCCAGTGGCATAAACAAACCTCGAAAAACACGTTACAATATTATGCAACAGGGAGAAACTCATACCAATAATTAAATCTGTGATTTTCCCTGCTCGAATGGGCATTGCTTTCCGTGGTCACAGGGATTCAGGACCTGTAAATTTAGATGAGCCTCTCAAGAAAGGGGAGGGAAATTTCAGGTCTCTTCTCAAGTTTCGAGCAGAAGCTGGTGATACAATACTAAAGGAACATTTGATGACAGCATCCTTAAATGCAACAAACGTAAGCCCACGGATTCAGAATGAAATTATTTCATCTTTGAATGGCATTATATTGAAAAGGTTAGTCGATCAGGTGAAAAAAGCTAAATACTTTTCTGTTCTTGCTGACGAGACCACAGACATCAGCGGTGTGCAGCAAATGTCACTATGTGTCCGTTTCGTTCAAGATAATTCCGTACATGAGGAGTTTCTGCAATTTATTGCTATCAATGATGCTTCTGGGTTAGGCCTTGCGAATAGCACATTGTCTGGTTTGAAAAGTGTGGGACTGGATGCAGAATATCTCGTAGGCCAAGGTTATGATAGAGCTAGTGCCATGAGTGGATCCTACAGAGGTGCTCAGGCCATTGTACGAAAACAGTTTCCCAAAGCCCAGTATGTTCATTGTAGTGCTCACTGTTTAAACCTGGCCATTTCTGAAGGGTGTAGTGTTGCAGAGATTAGGAACTGTATGGGTACAATTGAAAGGGCTTATGCCTTTTTTAGTACTTCACCAAAGAGGCAGGCTGTGTTGACAAATGAAGTTGAAAGTGAGTCAACTCAAGAAGTTATGTGCAACGAGATGGATTGAAAAGCACGAGTCTGTTCGTTCATTCATTGAACTTCTGAAACCGTTATTGTTGGCATTAGAAAAAATAGCAGCACGGGTTGATAAGAAGGCAGCTACAGATGCGCAACTTCTTCTGTGCGCTATCAGCAAATTTGAGTTCTTGATAAGTGTATTTGTCATTCATGAAGCATTTCAAATCACACTTCCTCTCAGCAAATACAGTACCTTCAAACTGAAAATTTGGATCTCAGTCAAGCAATCAACGCCTCCATGAATGTTAAGAGGTCTCTTGAAGAAATGAGGGCAGATGCAGACGCAAGGTTTTTGTGTGCATATAATTCGGTTTTAGAGTTCTGCAAAGAATTTGGAGTGCCTGTAGTTCAGCCTCGAACTGTTGTTCGACAAACGATGAGGAACAACGTTTCATCTAACGATCCGGAAGAATATTATAGGCGGGTTATTTTCATCCCATTTCTTGAAGAAACTATTTCATCACTTGATGATAAATTTGTCCCCCATAAAGAAACTCTTCAGCCATTGCAAATGCTAGTTACCACAACTGAAGACGAACTATCCAACCAAAGCATAGCTGAAGTAGAAAATGTAGCTGAATTTCATGGACTTCCCCTTAATATTAGAGGCGAGCTACTTCTCTGGAAACAAACTCTGAAATCTATTGAAAAGAAGCCCAAAAGTGCTATAGATGCTTTGTCAATATGCAATAAGAACATGTTTCCAGTTGTGTATAACCTGCTTGTCATCATGGCTACCTTACCTGTCACAACCTGCTCGTGTGAAAGATCGTTTTCGTCCTTAAAATTCTTGAAGAACTATTTAAGGAATTCAACTAGTGAAGAACGCCTTAATGGATTATCTTTGATGTTCATTCATGATACTGTTGATGTTTCAATTGAGGAAGTACTGAATGACTTGTCTGTCAAACCTAGAAGGCTTGATATACGATTGAAGTGGACTGTCTAAGTCCTTCAACAAATTCCAGGGCAAATATCTACTTAATCAGATTCTTTCGTTTAGCCCGATTGACAATTTAGACATTTCTTTTCGTCCGTTTGTATCTAGTGCAATATCTATATTGGGCTAAACTCTTTTCCGTATTTTTTATTAATCTTTTATGTTTTTAATTGTGTTTGTAATATTGTTTAAAGTGCTGAAAAATATAGTTAAAATAGTTTTCATGCAAAGAGAATCATCATATATATATATATATTATTTCATTAGTATAGATCCCTCCTGTGGCGCTCACAAGCGACCGATCGTGCCAAATAAGCATTCAAATGAAAGAGAATAGGCATTAGCTGTGACGAATTGCACTCTAATTTCATAAATATCAATAATTTCTTTAAAAAATTACTTTAAAAAATGTACGAAGTGTGAGATTTGTCGATACTGTTGCTGTAGGAAAATATGCTCCGTAATTGCTGTCCACTTCACATTTTGGACGCTGTGACGCCTGTCTCGTGTCATTTTAACATTATGAGGTCTTTCCTTTATCATTTTGCATGGATTTCAGAAACAGTAAGTCAAAGGAATGAGTACTCAAATCGTATAATTTCAAAAATATCGAATAACTGGTGAGTGTTACACCTAAGATAAATCAATGGACTCAGCACACAAATGACATTAGCAGTGACGAATTCCATTCTAATTTCATAAATATCAATTTTTGTTAGAAGTGTGCGATTTGCAAATACTGGAGCTCTAACATGCTGCAATTAATTCTCTCGTTATAAACCTATCGGGGAAGGGTGGTTTATGAATATGCGAGATTTCTCGCTTGGGTCCGGTAGTGTTTATTTAACTGAGTTGCTGCTTTTGCACCAGCTCTATCCCCCCATACCCTTTAAATAAACCAAAATAACAATAATAATAATAATAATAATAATAATGAAATTAGCATATCAAAAATATAATTTAGAACACACAGAAACTGCCCTAATTTAAGTGACTGGGTAGGCCAGCTGAGTTCACAGCAAAAAACCTAGGAGTGAATGTTCCTATTTTCGTGATATTCAAGAACACCCTGATTTAATTTAGGATAAGAGATCAGGCGGGACGAAACTAATGTCAAGACCAGCTTGTTGAGAGGAAGGCCTGAATGCGTACCCAGTAGGCCGTATAAAATTGACCCTGCCAAAAGATGGAGAAGGAAAAAGGAATAATCCTCCTAGTAACTTCATGCAATAAATAACATGACAAATCGTAATAAGCTAACATGTATTGAACATTAAGATAATACAATTACAAGAGAGACCCTTCCACCACTTAATTAACTAACTGACAAATATGAACTAATTAAACACAAATGAAAGACTTAACCTGACAATTCCTCAAAATAAAGGGTGCAAACAAAACCAGACACTTGCCCGCTTGGCAAGATTACACACATCTACATTTATGATTAGGAATGAATTTAACAAAAATGATTCCCCTGACGACAAAACTAAAGAAATAACAACATGAAGTTAGACTCGATGCCACTTCAAAAAACAATGTTACATAAGCAACTTAAGAGCCGTTTAACGCGACTAAGGCGGTCCGAAAGCCTGCTTTGACTTACCGTCTTCAGCAGCCTTTCTGACCAAGGTTAAATCCACGAGGTTCCCACCCAGCTAACAGGAAATAGGACAATGAATAACCCACCCTGCAGTAAACTACATATAACAGTATGACCAAATTATACAAGCCCTTCCAAAATATTACATACTAATATACTAAAATAAAAATGTCAGTCTTTATCTAGTTCAATTATGGTCCACCGACACATGGCCTTAAAATCACATTACCAAAATGTTTTGCAGTCAAAGTTTGTATTCATTAAAGAAAAGTTTCTTTCAGTTGCCCCTTGTATTAAGTTAAGATTGTACCACCTGGTGTCTTCCAGCCCTCCGAGGAAACTGCACTATGAGTTTCCCCGGAGGCAATTGCTTGTGAGTCTCGTTGTCAGCAAGGTCCTTCACACACTGTTTCTGGAGTCACAGGCCGCAACCCTCGAGCCCAATGCACCCCCACCACACTACTCCAGTCATACCAACTTGACTAGTGGTGCAAACGTCCCAAAACAAAGCCAGAGTCCAAGGTTTACAATTGGTACCTCGAATATCACCCCACACAGTTAGTGCGTAGAATCTTCCCGGGAGTTGAGATGTTTCAAAAGGTCCTTGCAAAATATTTTCTTAGAACAAGGATTTGCCCAAATGTAACTGACAGGGAGGGTTCACATCTCCAATGTTCACAGATACAAAGCTTGATATATCTCCCTCGCCAAGTTTCCATTAGCGATAATACTTTAAGTGGCAGGACACACAAAGGGCAAAATTCCTGGCAGAAAAGGGCTTGGCGAACCCACTTCACCAACAGAACATAGTCAGGTGCCGGAACAAGGGCGAAAGGAATTCCCAGAAGAGGCTTGGTGTATGCTCCCATGATAGTTAGTCCGGTCACACCTGCGTCTCGAAGATAAAGATTTATATGTACTGATTTACAAAATCGGTACAGCTTTTTATGAATTATATTCTAATTATCATTTTTATTATAGGACATTACTATGAATGAATTTCCCCCCTCCCCAGAAGGAAATCCTGCGTTCGCCACTAATGCTAGGCACAGACTCACTTTGCGGTGCATGACGGATACTCCAGACATTAATATAATTCTGTTTTCATTTTATAATAACAATAATTATGTTATAATATTTTAAATTACGGTGACCCCGTAGCGTAATTGTGCGCATTAAAGCAATGGGGAGCTGCAGCAAGAACGGATAATATCAAATCATCTCCGCATGTATTAACTACTAGTGGGCCTGTGCGAGCTTTCGCAACGTGAATGTAGGTTGAGCCATTTGTTGAGAGACTCCTCAGCTAGCAGTACGCCGCGCTCCCGCTAGATCTCTGCCGCCGCCGCCGCGCTGCTCTGCGCCCTAGCGGCAGGCTCGTCAGGTTACGGTGCTTTCATTGTAAATGTACATTTTTTAAGGTATTTATTTAATTGTGAGGCATTTAATGAGGAAGTGAGTGTGTTTCGCGCACACATTGGGTTATGCGGAACCTGTAGGTATCCCATATGTGTAGGTTGGTGTTAATAGGACCTTATTTTCGGTACAAAACTGGAATGGGACCTTAGCAGAATAATATAGGCAGGGATTGCTTTCTCCTTTGCTCTAATTATAATATAACTTACCGTATATTATGTTCAATATTCCTCACTTTTTTTTTTTGTTTTGTTTTTTTTCCAATTCATTCACGTCGCATAAAAGTGATAAGATTCGATAAATCAAAGCCGGAAGTGATTAATATTAGCCTTTATACAACAAGGGGAGGATACGATGCATGGCTCACCGATTCGAACCATCTGTAGTCGTAATACTTAGAGTTGACGTCTGACAGCTAATGCTGGAGGGAGGAGCATTGCACGTGCCATTTCACGCGGTTGCCACATTCCTGCATTCCATCCCCTACCCTTCTCACTTCCGGCTGGCTTGTTCGTTCATTCTGACCGCTGTGTTTTCTTGTAGACTACCTGGCCAGACGATGACTGACTTGGTCTTATGTTCGGTTTTCTTTAACAGAGGTCGGGCTGAAAAGCTCAGACAGTAGAGCGCTGGCTTTCTGAGCTCAACTTGGCAGGTTCGATCCTGGCTCAGTCCGTCACCTCTCTCCTTCAGCAGCTTCCTACTGTTGATAGCTTTATATTCAAAACCAAGGTTATGAACCACTTTCAGTAAGGAAGAGTAACTGCCTTTAAATAAGTCGTTCGGAAGTGTAAATAACAGTTTTTGAATTGTTGGATGTTCCCTCCTGGTGTAGTAAGAATATATGTGCCGGCGAATAGCATCGTCTTTAAACGGATCCAGATTTGTAATTCTGGAGGTTCTAGGCCGCTTCTTTCCAGGCATCGACAGTTTAGATGAACCCTCTTCTGAGTTATATTTCTCCGTCGTAAGTAACTCTTGTCACAGTACTTTTACTAACTCTAAGAGCTTTCGCAGTGCGTTCTTGAACTCTCTGGAATGGGATTAAAGGAACATTCCTTTCCGAAAAACTCTTAGCCTCCTCTTCAAAGAATTCCCTTGCGGCACATATAATTTCTCTTCCTTGGTGATGAATTGTCACACCATGACCGGCGGTATTTATTTTCATTAGGTGGACGAGTTCTGGGCCTCCCTCTCCCTCGAGAAGTATTCATAATGCTCGAAATATATATTGCAATACAATAATTGTAGGTCTACATAATTAGTATTTAAAATACCGTTAGATACTTAATGACGGCCTCCAAACAGAAACACAAATAGAATAACACTCACGCTGAACTGCTTGTGACAAGATCTAACTCAGAAGTGCGAGGTATGGCAACTCCTACAAACTCCTCCTCAACATGAGCTGGCCAGAGAGCTTATCTCCATGGCAACCACAGTCGCCCCACCCCGTTTCCATTACAACCATACCCCCACCTCTCTTTAACCCACCGCGGTAGGCAGTAAAAGGACCTCCCTCTAAGGACTGTCAGAATTCAACTCTAAGTATTACAACTGTAGTACACGTGTAGGGCATGACCAGGCGTATATCTGGTGCAAGTAGTAAGGTGCGTTTCTCAGCCGTTTCCGAGAAATTAATTCATTGCAATTACAGTGCAGCATCTATGTGCGTTGTACACTATCAAGAAGCCATCGAGTGTTTGGTGCAGCGGTAAGAGCCCTGCTTCGTAAGCGGGGGATCGCAGGATTGAATCCCACCTGTGAGCTTTAGCAGTGTGTTGTGGGATGTTTTTTTTAAACATTGGCAATTCTTACAACTGTAGGTGTCGTGAATAATGTTTATTTTGCAGTCAATTGTAATAACGCGTTATGTGAGCAGGGAAACAGATTCTGCATCATCATATGGGGGTCAACGTTTGTGACATCACATAATGTACAGTATCGGCATTGCAAATACATTGGTATTATACACGGTCAGGTGTTTTCTATTATATGTATACATGTATGCATTGAAGGCCCAGTCTGTTCCGTTCATTGCACGTCTGTGAACCATCCGACCACCCCGTACCCCACAAGCAGTGACTCATGGTATAGGTATTGGTTGGAAATTGTCAATGGCTACAAGGAAAAAAAAAGAAAAAAAACACAACACACTGCAAAGGCTCACCAGTGGGATTGGATCCAGCGATCCCGCGCTTATGAAGCAGGGCTCTTACCACTGCAACATGCGCTCGTTGAATGTTTGCTAGCGTACAACACACATAGACGCCGCACTGTAATTGCGATGAATTAATTTCTCGGAAACGGTTGAGAAGCGCACCTTACTACTTGCACCTGATCTACGCCTGGTCACGTGTACTAAAGATGGTTCGAATCGGTGACCCATGCATCGTATCCTCCCCTTGTAAGTTGAATACAAATAAAATTGTAGTACACAGTTCCCATTGCTTCCATTACCTGACTACTAAACCCGAAGCTTGTTATGCATAACCAAACGCCAGTGGCACATCCTATGGCAAGTGAAAGAACGATAAAAAGTGTAACCTCTATAAGGCCTACCATTTGACAAGAGGATCCTCATTCTAGGGCATTGATTTTAGTAGTTTTATTGGTTACCTATTTAATAATTTAAAAGTATGTATTAACTGTAGTTAATTTACTTTTACCATTTTAATTACAAACAAAAAAAAACAATTGTATACCGTAGTCATGTCTTGTAACATTGTTTCAGGGCCAGCAGCCTACTTCGGAAGATGATAACACCCCACAGAAGAGAGTGGACAAAATTTTCGACCAGATGGACAAGAATCATGATGACCGCCTCACCTTGGAGGAGTTCCGTGAAGGCAGCAAAGCAGATCCGCGGATCGTGCAGGCGCTGTCATTGGGGGATGGAGGCTCGGGTCAACAAATGTCGACGAGTGGTGGATCTATTGGTTCTGGAAGAGCCGGGTCGCCTTCCCCCGGGTAGCGTCCGCGCTCCGTGACAAGCAGTGGTAGTGGCGAAAGTGTGGACCCATAGCATCTGCCTTCATTCGAGGTGCAGGCCACTTACTGAACATCTGCCATTGGAGTGTATTGGACTTTGCTAAGGACTAGGGCAAGATACCCTGCACTTACCAAGATTCTGTCTTTAGATCATGGGTCATAGTGAGATTCACCTCACTTGTTACATACCGGTACGGTATCTACCATTTTATAGACATACCGTACTCAGTTTATGAACTATACAGAGGTACACCCCACACCACATGCTTTAAAGTGTGGATCATACTTCCATGGCATGTTGCCCCTGAAGTGTAAGCATTATGAACTGCATCCCATTTGCTAGAGATGTGTTCTTAGAAAGATTTGGGTTATGCAACCTACTTACTAGACATCTGCCTTTGAAATATGGGTTACTGAGAATAGTAAACATATTTGATGAAAAATTGCCTTTGGAAGTGAGTCCCAATGGCATTACAGTAATCTCACTTGTCAAGTGCTTAACTTCAGAGCAAGAGCGCAATTTGCTAGATACCAATATCTTTCTTCAGAATTTCAGCAATAGGAAATTACTTTCTATTAATGATAGCTGTCGGAGATAAGAAAATAAAACTACCGTATTGTTGATACATTTCATTTGTTTCATTTTTATATTAACATTCTACTAAACAGTCATTACAACAAAGTAGTATGCAGCATCCTTCAACATAGCTTCAGCATAATTGTATACATACCGTAAACTATTTTGTAGTTTTCAAGCAATGGCTTTGCATATACAATCATATTCCATGTAACTAAAATAAAACATGATGAAGCTACAGTCCATAGCAGACCCCTGATTATCCATACTGTTGGCTATTTGACAATAACTACAGTACAAATCCTGCTGTTGACAACATTACACCCTCAATCATAAAAATAAGAAGAAATTCATGACGGGTTTTTCTTGTCCTAAAGATTAAAAAACTGATTTGTTTTATAAATGCACAGTTAAAGAGTTATGAAGAAATTGATGAAAATCAAGTCTAAAATCTCACAGATCAGTTGCTTAATTAATTATTTTTTCACTTCAATTCATGAACTGGTTTGTATCGATATCAGTACCGGTGCGGTACCATATTGTACTTGATGAGCCCAATTTTCAGCTCAACGATGGGCTATGATTACCTTATATTGTATTTATAAAGCCTTACCTCATTCATAAATTCAACTCATTATCATTAGTAAGCCCATTGGGAAGTAGATATTCCATAGGTAGATAAGGGAGGCATAGGTATATTCAACAAAACTTTATATTAAACACAAACTGTTTCATTCTGATAGTTACCCGTATCATTTACGTTCCACCCAAATAAACATTCTTCTCATAACTTCAAAAACTTCTAATTCTGTGGTGAACATTTGGACAAATATGAAACATATACCGGTAGGTACTCAACAGATAACCTTAGTTTGGTTTGTATTCTACTATTTTTATTTTTTGTGTCTATGAATCTGTCTCTCCAAGTAAACATCTAAACTCTTCTCAAATTGTTTTACATAATTTCCTAAATCCAGAAGTTAAACAAAAATTTCCCTAGTACATTTCCAGTGTCAATCTACCGGATATGGACTTCTTAAAAAAAAAAAAATACTTAGCTGATCTACAAATAAATCCTACTGATCCTCTTTCTCCTGTTCTTATTTGGATTAATGTATATTTCCAATCCCATAGACTGATAACTGAGTAAAGAGAGAGATATGTAAATCAACCCCTGCAACTTGTAAAGATAAGACTACCATAATGAATAAAAAATTGATTTCTTTCTAAAGAAAACCTTTTAGGTATTACAGAAAATGACTGTACTATTTCTGTACATGGCACCACCATCTGTGCTAAATTATCCTGATCACTCTTGTAAACACATAATTCCTATTTATGCAACCTTATACACAGCAGAAGATGTCAGTGTTCTGCCCCTTAAACAACAACAGCCACATTATACAGTAAAAAGCATTTTTAAAATATTGCATTTCCTTCTTCTATTTTGTCCAAGAATACTGTCACAGAGTCACTTTCACACAATATAAAATAAATTTGTGGAAAAGTCACTTTTTGAGTCACAATACCTGGAGTCCATAACACAGTTAACAGAGGGCTCAGTGGAGGTAGCATAATATGTTTCTGATTTATAAGAGATGAACAAAATAGAGGTCTGAGGCACCTTATCAGAGTGTCGTTTTTCTAGTTTTGCATCTGTTTATAAATATGAAAAATCTTGGTGCATAAATATGTTCCTTGACACATGTACTCCCAGTAAATCTACCGTATAGAATGTTGCCATCAAACCATGCTGACTGATTAAAACAATACCATTATGTAAGTAACTATCATTATCTAAAACAATCATTATTTAAGCCTATAATGTTTGCAAAGATTTTTTGGTAATCCCTATATATAATATTTATTTAAAAAATCTTGTTTTGCTAGATAAAGGAACTTGAAATTGCATATTAAATAATGCAATAAAAGTTATCTACAGTACAATATCGAATTGCTTATATTACAGTATCAGAAATTTTGCATTGTTACCGGTACTTTTGTATAGAATACATTTTATAAGAAGTATTTTTAATGGCTGTCTCCAAATACTAATTTATATTTGCATACTTACACAGCAGGCAATGTAATCCCATTGTTCAACAGATTACCTAAAGCAATTTTAAAATATTATGGTTTTATTGAAACTCCTATTTTAAATTACTTTACAATATGTATATGGGATGAACAAGTTATTATGATGTGGAGTGCCTCAACACATCACAGAAATTCTTTCAGGATGGCAAAAATTCAAACTTATTCAACAACCACACAGGGGAAAGTGGTGTACAGTATAAAAAGGATAAATTAGACAGTGAACTTGTGTTCCTGGTCGAGACTTTTCGGAAGAATGGCTACTCGATGAGACAGATTATCGCAGAATCCTGCTCCTGAAATTGATCTATCTGCCATATGTGCAATCTGTCATGGATAGGATTAGCGATATTCTCAGAAGACACAATATCAAGACCATATTCAATCTTAATGTCACCATAGGCAAATCTTTGTGATCATCCAAAGAGCCAGTTGGTCTTAACTGTGCTGGAATAGGCTATATAAGATTCCATGTTAGTGTGGTTATGTATATACTGGCCAGACAGGTAGAAGAATCACAAGGGCGAAGGAACATCTTAGGCAATTCGGCAGCGGCAGCTGCTGTAACTCGATTCCGAGTACACATACTTCTTCCTGCATTGAGCTTTTCAAACCAGCTTGTGGATGTGTTTCTGATGATTAAACAGGTCAATCCTGGCATAAAACATGCGCCCACATAAATTGCAATGAACGGTCGGGGGAGGGCGGGGTTGTAATTGACAAAGCTTTCTTGCTTGTCGCTTGGCCTCTCCATGTCTGCGACGTTCTTCCTCAAAAAAGTTGACAGCGGTCGATGTAGTGTTCTGCGACAGTAAATGGTCCGCATCAGATATTTCCCATGAGTGAATATGTATACCAGTCGTCGTCCTGATGTGTTTTAGCTGGTCTTTAAAACGCTTCAGAGGGGCCCCATGAGGTCTAGTGACGGACCAAAGTTCACCATAAAGGAATTGACGTGGAAGCCTAGTATCACTCATACGGTAAACATGGCCTGACCATCTCAGTTGATGAGCAATGATGGTTGCCTCAATGCTATTGAGAACCGCTTTCTCGAGAACTGCAGTGTTGGTCTTCCCACTTCATATTCAAGATGTATCTCATCTTTTGTTGGTGGCAATTACATCTTTGCCAACCAGAGAAGTCTGTTGTCGCTGAACATGCCATACAGAATGACCATCAAATTATTTCTGATGAAACATCTGTGATCTGTATGGAGAAATATTTCACAGAATCATTTGAGAGGTGATAGAAATAATTAAACAGCCAAAGAACTTTAATAGAGGTGATGGTTCTGAAACCTAATGCTGACATCTATTTAAAAATTACTAAAATCACAGACACAATCCGTATGAGAAGGATCCAATTCATGGGACATTTGGACAGAATGGACCCAACTAGGTTAACAAATAAAATCTATACGTTTTTGCAGAAAAAGGCAACAAGGTCCAATTGGTACAAACAGGCAGAAAAGGACTTGGCTGAATTAGGTTTTCCCAATCTCAAGGATCGAGAGGAAATTAGGAAAATTACTAATACACGGGGTTTTGAGGCAGAAGAGAGAAGACCCACCAGACACGTCTGGTCGCAACAACGAAGACTAGCTCAATCGTGGCGCATGAAGAGTTATTGGGCAAACATCAAGGCCAAGAAGTGTTGATTCCGCGTGGTCCTAGGAGACCCATTTGCGCTGATGAAGAAGAAGAGGTGATGGTTATCCCGTGAGCATATCACGCCTGCCCGCTATAGCTCCGTTACCATCTTCTTCTTAGTCTCCGGAGATCATGGCTTCCCATCTTATACCATTTTATCTGTGGAGGCTATATGCCAGTGTTGACTCATTTATGCTTTCTTAACAAAGGAACAAGCCATTTTCCCAAAACATGTCAGATATTTAAATTTCAACTTGATCTAAAAGCTAAAAATTGAATGAAAATGAAAATCCACAGCCTGCTTCCAGTCTCCGACCGGGTCAGGAATGGAATGAATGAAGCCCCCATCTAGCGGCGAGGATATGAACTGTGCCGGCTGCCGAGGCCTGACGCACTCCTCTGGGGCAATGATTAAATGAATGACAGATGAAATGAAATGATAGTGGAGAGTGTTGCTGGAATGAAATTTTGACAGGGAAAACCGGAGTACCCGGAGAAAAACCTGTCTGCCTCCGTTTTGTCCAGCACAGATCTCACATGGAGTGACCAAGATTTGAACCACGGACCCAGCGGTGAGAGGTCGGCGTGCTGCCGCCTAAGCCACGGAGGCTCAAGCTAAAAATTATAATGTTTAAATATTCAAGCAGTGAAAAAACTGATTATCCTAATCCCTTGTATTCTCCCTACTAAAGAAGAATGTTTGCAATTAAAATTCAAACATGGAGATTAGTTAGGTTTCTAATTTGAAGAAAATTTGAAACAGCAAAACTTACCAGCAAAAGAATAAAGAGAAGGAAAGGCCAATTTTATTCCAAATAGACTGCAATACCATGCCAGTCAATTTCTTTAAATGATATACCGTATACCGTAACAAATAAAAAAGAAAGGCAGTATCCATGAATGAGGCAAATATAGCTCATACAGTTAACTGTATGCCTATATCCCTCCTTTTATGTACCTATGGTGTCTGATTTCTTCTTCCCAGAAATGTTAATGCCTATACATCACATGCCTCTGTAGATAATTTATCTATGATGAATATTTTATGGCAATCAGTTTTTTTTACCTTAATGTGCATTCAGCTCTCTTGAAGTCTTTTTGTTTAGACAATGTTATAATAATGCATAGTTCACCACATGTATTACTAATTAAGATCATTATTATAGAAAGTTTTAAACTTGAAGAACAAAACCATTTCAACTCTCATTGTCTACATGAAAACCACACATTTGAAGTAATGAGATAAAACAAGCATGCATGATAGAAATTCAAAAATATTGAATATTAAAACCTTAACTGATCCACAAATCAAGAGTGAAATCATGTTACTCGTTCTTGCCACAGAACAGTATACAGACTTCACTTCTTGAAGATAACATTAATTAATCAAAATCACATTTTGTTTAAATGCAAGCAAATTAATTTTGTTCGAAAAATACTTGTCAACAAATCCCTTTGAAGATACTATACTACCGGTATTTATTTTGTTACACACCAGATATTGTTTACATCCTGGTATGCTGAGTGTGCTTTCTTTTACACTATCTTCTAGCACTAGAAATGTGGGAGCCAATCAAAGAATGTCATATGTCAAGAGGCAAATTGTGAAATACAACAAATTGACCTGTTTAGTATAAGAATCCTCAATAGATCACTGGGTGGCCAACAATGAAGATATCGATAAAGCCCTTCTAAAGAAACATCCTGAGTCTGGGTTTCTGAGAGGCAGGATACTCAGTTTCTTCTCTCTCCTCTTGCAAAATGTGAATTATCCTTAAAAATATCATTTCATACTGGATCAAACCAACAATCGCTAGAACTGATTGTCAGTGGCAGATCCAGGCCTTCCGGGGCCCTGGTCGATATGATAAGGTGGGGCCCACAACAATAGAAAATAAAAAATTATCAAATCAAATGGAAAATAATTTGGTAATAATAATACGTCTAATAATAATAAAATAAAGAATAGTTACAATATTTTGAATACACTACAGTACCTTATTTTAATAATATGAAAGAAACCTTAAAGTCCCCTTGAAGAAGATAACATAAACTATGAAATATTAAAATATTACTTTGCGACTTTTTTCCTGGCTGAAGTCTTCTATTATTTCACTGAAATCTTAACTTATTAAACGGTCATGGGAGGTCATAGCTGCACTGAAAAAAGGAATATAAATTACAAATTAGTTTGAAAAGTATAATTAATTAATTAATTAATTAATTAAATGTAGAAAAATCCATGGCGCGGGGCCGTGGGCGGTCGCCTTCCTCGCCCTCCCTTAGATCCGTCCCTGCTGATTGTAGTAATATTTTATGAACATTTTTCTTTAAAATTATTCTGAGGGTAATGGCAACAAAATATGTTATTATTAATTATTCATAATTGCACGTATGGTTCAATATTTCACTAATTTACCTGCTTTGACCTTTCAAGTAGATATTATTGTATAGTAACCTTCTTAATCAAATCTTAAGACATCCTGGTACTCAGCCCTTCTTGAATGGATAAGATTACTAGTGAATGGGTATTTTTAAGAACTATGATTATACAACGGTGTGTGAACATGATTGTGTACTGTGTCCATAATATGAAATAATCTTATAGATTCTATTATTCATCAGGCACTCAAAAGTAAAATAATCTACTTCATATCACCAACATTTCAAAATGAAGTAAACATGTCAAAGCTTTCAAAAACAAAAGTACCTACTTTAAAAATACTTGTAAGTGAGAAGTTAACTTAATTGTGAAAAACAGGACTGATCTCATGATACAGACAGAATTCTTCTAAGGCAAGGAATGAATTTCCTAATTGTGTTCGTGGCCCCTCACCCCATGCCAAGACACTACAGTGACTGTGTGTATGTGTGTGTGTGCTTTTACATTATTCAGATGATGCACTGATGTTAATATTTAAAGATAACTCACTGTTATTTGTGTCTAGATGTGAACCTTCATACGTATAATTTATGCAGTGCAGTAGTCTGTCCTTGTTGTGATATGAGAAGAAAATGACAGGAATAAAGAAAAGTCTGACTTGTTTAAATGCAGTGGCTAATTTACCTCCAGGATTTACCTCCACTAGCATCATCAAAATCATAAAACCTTATAAACAGCAAGATATTACAGTTCTTGCAATAAATGTTTAGTGCTCACATAAAGCTCATGGATTTTAAAAGAAGACCTATCTATGCAAATTTACTTCAATGCTACAAATGTTAATGTTGAATTATATTTAAAGAAAATGTACTCAAAAATAATCCATATATTATGATTCAACTAAGGAGGTGAATGTGAATCCGAGATATATTTTATTGGTCCTGAAATGGAGACTGTGCTGCATATTGTTGCAGTAATTACCAAACTGACTGACGACGTATGAAATGTTGAAATCCATTCCTACCTACATGTGCACATTGTCAAGTTATAGGATGAAAATAACATTGTTAGTCTCCCCTATGAATTGCTTCTTAAGTGCAAAATGTCCGTCCCA
This sequence comes from Meconema thalassinum, assembly GCA_946902985.2. Lineage (NCBI taxonomy): Eukaryota > Metazoa > Arthropoda > Insecta > Orthoptera > Tettigoniidae > Meconema > Meconema thalassinum. Next base: position 799,110,661 of record OX336390.1, on the reverse strand, counting down.
CTGCCTTTTCCTTATTGCACTAAGCTTCTAGATTAGAACATAGCCTTCTGTGGTGGATATTATAGAATTATCAGAGTTGGCTATGGATTATTAGTAACTTAGTATAGCAAAGCTTATCACTCTGCAGAGCTTTGGGAAGGGCTTGGTACAATGTAGCCTCTGGCAATAAGAGTTGTATCACTGGCATTTCATTAATTTTGGTCTGTTTCAATAGATTCACACTTGGATTAATATGGGAGAGAAACAGTATTGACCTCAAATCTGCTAATTTTACAAAACTATCTCTTTTATTGCATTATTAAAAGGAGGAGAGAAAATTAAATCAAACAATCATTGGTCCATATAATATGGTTTATATCAGTTACAGTTATATCTTGTATACTGTACCATACATTAAAGGTAACACAAACATGAGGCAAATACCTTCCTCCTGTCATCATTATTAGTCATGTCAAACAAAGAAACCTTCAAAATCACTAATAAAAACCCAGTAACACTTTTTAATACAATGACAACTATTTGACACACTTCATTTCATTTGCCGATAAAGTCATTTAAATATTTCAATATTGCTGTACCCTTTTGAATGTTCCACAAGGAATTCCTAGTATGCACCAATGGCGGCTGGTAATAAGGTTGGAGTGTTGCACAATGACCAGATTAATTCAAGAAAAACAATTAATACCATAATAATATTTTCAGTAATAAAAGCTGTACGTTTCCTTTTATATCTATAGGAATTCATAATTTTGTTCTTTAATAATTAAGAAAATCTTATAGTAAGTTACTGTGAACTGTCTGAGAAAGCGAAGCGTGCCAACTAACTAGGAGTGCTCGTCCGTTTGGTCGTTACCAGGCTCAAGCACCAACCAGATCTCAATAGTGAAGGGTATGGCAGAGATGCTAGACCAAGTAAGTCCTATCCCAACAGTAAACCCGGGTAGTCGGTGCCCGCTGATTGCAACAAGGGAGCCGAGGCATGGACAGAGACATCTGTGATGTATCGTCAACTGCCGATACTATTTCTTGAAATCTAATTTGCACATACGTGCAGGGCCGGATTTAAGAGTATGCCGCTTATAGGCTGAAGTCCATTTGCCGCCCTCTCTATAGCTCATATTTGCTTAATGCATTTGTTTTATACAACAAAAGGATAGAGTTCATTGGCGTTTTCATCTTTTTTAAACATAAAGTTCATTTAGTTTAGATAAAACTACACATTTAATGGCTTACATAATAAATGTTATAATGAAATTAGTTATCTACTTGTTTTTTTTACTCACTTCTTTTAAGATTTGTTAAAAAATGATATGGGTTTCGAACTTAAATAATTAATTTGTTCTTTGAGATCAGTGATCACTATTTTACACATATTTTTATCTTTTAATGCTAATGAGTATGTTTTGCGTAATTGGAGAACTGTGTTCAATTTGAATTAAGTAGTCCTACATGGTGAAATGAAATTTCACAAAATATAGTTAATTACTGCTTTATTTGTTGAAAAATATACAAACTTCTCTAAAACAACTCACGCCATGTAATCTTGATGTTCAAATTTATGTAGCCTTCTTACGAAATTTCTTAATGGCAAATTCGTTAATAACGTCCTCATATCAAAGTGTTCTTGTTGTATTTGCCTCAATACAAAGTAATGACTCACACAACTCTATTGGAACGCAAGAAAGCTGATGGATTGGAATCCGGGCTAGCCATAGGAAACAACAACAACAACAAAGTAATGAAAATGAGTTTAATCGTATTTCAGAAATACTAGTTCGTAGATAGTTCTTAACTCTTTTGAGGCAGGTAAAACTGTATAAGGACTAAAACATATTTTTAAGTAACCTATATTCTTAAATTTGAACGGAAAATATTATTAACGTCTGAAATACTTCATTTTAGCTTTTGAATGAATTGCCCAAGTGCCGCCCCTGAAAATTTGCCGCTCTAGGCTGCAGCCTACTTAGCCTATTTAGAAATACGGCCCTGCGTACTTGTGGTTCTTTGGAAATATCTGTTCCCGTAGGAAACAGGATGTAAAATTGTCCGATTGAGCTATGTACATTAACAAATTCACAAAGAAATTTGATACAATGGTCCGGCTAGCTCAAAACAGTTGCCAGCATTTCGCCCCAGTGTACCAATGGGCTCTTCAGTTGGTTATGGTACACCTCACCAAGACGCGTGGCTAGTACATACTGTGAAGGCCGCTGCAAGGCACAAATGTTGCCACGAGCAGCGCCAATGTACTATGGAAGTCAAAACTTCCTTTCAAAAATAATGTTAGCTGGCAAATGTTTTGAGCTAGCCGGACCATTGTATCAAATTTCTTTGTGAATTTGTTAATGTACATAGCTCAATCGGACAATTTTACATCCTGTTTCCTACGGGAACAGATATTTCCAATATGGATTAGCTAGGTAAGCTAACATTATTTTTGAAAGGAAGTTTTGACTTCCATAGTACATTGGCGCTGCTCGTGGCAACATTTGTGCCTTGCAGCGGCCTTCACAGTATGTACTAGCCACGCCTCTTGGTGAGGTGTACCATAACCAACTGAAGAGCCCATTGGTACACTGGGGCGAAACGCTGGCAACTGTTTTGAGCTAACCGGACCATTGTATCAAATTTCTTTGTGAATTTGTTATTGTGGTTCTTTCTCGCCCACTTATATAACTTACGGATGGCTGCGTGGCTCAGCGGTAATGTTCTCGCTTGCTGTACCCAAGGTTGGAGGATCGAATCCTGGCGCAGTCAGCTGGCATTTGAGGGTGCGCAAATGCGAGGGAGCAGTGTCAGTAGATTTACTGGCACAATAAAGAACCCCTTCTGGGCAAAATTCCGTCACCCCGGCGTCTCTAAATGCCGCAGTAGTTAAAAGGGACGTAAAACCAATAACATTATATAATTTACGTTGTCTTGTTCTCGTGATGGTTTTCATGTAGACGAACTTATAATCCATTTAATCTGATGATGTTCTCTGACAGCGGCATTCGTTTTACCGCGCAATTGAATACAGTTTTCTCTATCAATCAGTCTTTTACCCTACCACCCTCTCTTAATGAAAACAGTGCAGCACCCAGAACAATATTATCCACCAGCCACCACTGGTATGTACTGTTCTTTAAAATAGCATCATTCATCAAATTTATAAAAAAGAGAATAAATGATGCAAGAACAATTAATATTTTTGCATTCCACTGCATTCTGTTTACGTGGCAACTAATATAATTTTATGTCAAAAAGGGATATTTCACCAGAAAAAAATTCTACCATACTTAAAATGCTTGGAAACCATTTCTTCAGTGTTGTCTTGTTAAATTCTATTATCTTCACTCAGTCGATTTTCTTTTTTTTTTTTTTGTCATGTGGCCTCCGAGAGGCCGAGTGCAGGTCTTTCTATTCGACGCCCGTGGGCGACCTGCGCATCGGGATGAGAGATGAAATGGATGAAGATGAATGAAACTGGGCAAGGATGTGGAAGGAAGCGGCCATGGCCTATCAGAAGGTACCGTCCCAGCATTTGCCTGGTGTTGAAAATGGGAAACCACGGAACACCATTTCAAGGACGGCCGACGGTGGGGCTCGAACCCACGTGTCTACCGAGTCAGCAGAGAGTTTGGCCCCATGACCTAACGCTGCGCTTTAGCCAGCGTAGCCACTGCTGTCGGTACTCTGTCGATGAGCATAGGGGAGTCCAGTTATCTCGACATCACATAAAAAAAACTATTTTCTTATATAGAAGAGGAAGTCAAATGTAAAATAAAAATGTGTAAACTTTCTTCGGCTTTTCCCAATTAATTGGGGTCACCGGAGCCAATCAGGCTCATTTTGGTTTTGGCCAGGAATTTAAGGCTGGATGCCCTTCCTGACGCCACATGATTTTCCAGGTGAAAATTCCACCCCGCTGTCACCGGGATTCGAACCCCGGCCGTCCAGGTTTAAGGCGAGAAGCTAAGCCACTGTGCCATCACGCTCCCCGTAAAATAAAAATGTGTAATTTAGTCAAATAGGTAGACCTTACATATATAGTCATTCCTCAAAATACGTTGTATAAAATGGTCACATCAAATTTTAAAGAAAATAGGAAAACTGAATTTGTTTGGTCATCTCAATCTGTTTTGCCAGCACCTCATCCCAGAGTATCATTAGGCTTGTCAGTTGGTCAGGTACACATCACCAAGACGCTAGCTAGTACGTACCAGTTCTGAGAAAGCCATTGCAAGGCTCATTTGAACCACAAGCAGTGTCAATGTACTATGAAAGCTGTGCTCCCTGGCGACTTAGTAATACTAACTTATTATCTTATATATATATAATTACACATATTAATTAACCTGGATGTGAAATTCGCATGACGAACATGTCATCCCTCTACTTATTTTTAAAGTAGCTTAGTCTACAATTTAAGTGAATCTTTTATTTAAGCTATTTGAGTAGAGTATAATAACATAAACCATCCAAGATAATTGAGCTTCCCTATACCTGTTGATTGACTGAAGAATATTTTTACACAGAAATTTTCTACTACCATGAATCGTAATGTAACAGATTAATCAACGAAGACTGCTTCAATACTTCAGCAGAGTACAAATGAAAACATACCAACAGCCTTCTACCCAGTAAATCAATTTATCAATTCATTTGAGTGACTCTCATCAGATTCAAAGATAGATTTAACACATGCCATACCTTATACGGTATCTATGAAAAACATCGATGGTTACTGTGATTCACTTATATTATAACAAGTAATAAGTGCACCCAGTGCCTGATAACCAATAAAAAGATCTCGTCTTACCAATAAATATTGTCAGAAGATTTCCAGTTAATTGACATACCGGTATTGTGAGTATGTATAAAGAATGTCACAGCACTCACTTTTTGCCCCTGCCTCAAGAAAATAATGTAAGGATCCTCTTAATCTTGAAGGTCTGAGATGCAACTAGCCTGTCACATTATTAGAAAAGTGATGTTGGGTCTAAATATCTGGTTATTTAAAATGGTCCAGTGTTTGTTTTTTTGTTACTATTTTCTTTCTTCCCTCCTCACAGTACTGTGTGATAACTCATGCAAGTGGTATTCTCTTTATGGTAGGCTTGATAAGTATTATCTGATAATATTGTACCAATCCTCACAAAGGCTGCAGCCCTGCAATCCTGCTAGCTTTAAAAAAAAGTACAGTTCAAAATGCCAGAAATACAAAGAGTGCCTATAAATCGGAACTCAATAACAATTGAGCAGTGAAAGGTCAAAGAAATGTACATAACAAAAGGTGAGATTTGTCACTTTAATTTCATTTTCTCTCTTTTGAATTAATTAGCAGGTATGACAGATCAATATCACTACAAATTACCCAATCAATTCAGCCCGGTCAATACATATACATCAGCATTAAGATAAAATGGTCATAAAAGAAGAGATATTTTCTTTTACCTTCCACTGACCCAAGTTGTACTTTTGGCTGAACTGTTGCTTCCTCATTTCAATCTAAAGAACAACAATAATAATCACATACAAGCGGCCTACTTATGTGACTTATTATTTGTTTTCTGTTAACAATTCTGTGATAATTACTACAAAATGCAATAATGAAGTGTTTTTATTATTATTCAAAAATGTGTTTTTCATAAAACTTAGTTCAAATGGTTTGTTACTACATTTAAATAATTATATTGTGTGCATGTATAAATGAATGTACCAGCCTCAGCAGGCCAATATGTTAATAACAATTTGCATAAAATCACTCATTTAGACTGAGTGTACAAAAAAAAACAATCTGCTTTAGCAGTGTCAAAAAAAATTGTGATAAGTCCAGTTTAAAATGTTGTAAAGAGAATTATGATATTTAAAAGCATAAATAATATTAAATATTCTGTGAATTAGGGGAATATCTTATTTATTAGTCTCATTCTTACTGAAAACCACTATGAAAACTTCAATATCTGGAAAATTGATCAGTAAGTTATAAACAAAGGGGTATTCAGTAAACAAAGATAGAAATCTCAAGTGTTTTCTCTCTTATAATCTGCATCAGGACTTTGTTAATAAAATGGGTAGGACAGTCAATAAAATGTGGAGCAGTGAAAATTTAGGAAAACCATCAAATAGTATAAGCTTCTTGTATTATTTAAATTTTAATTTATACAATTTCTTCTTAATCTATGTGGAAGTTTTCCAAAGTTTCTTCAGTCACTATTACAGTGATTGACAAGTAGGTTTTAGATTATACAAACTGACAATGCAAGTACTGCCCTATTCTATGTTCAAAGATAGAGTGTACAATAAATTGAACTCTTATCTAAAGATAAAACTTAAGTAATATTTTTGCATGTTACCATGAAATTTTCATATTTGAAACTTTAGAAGTGACCAAATGCAATGTTATTTTCACATTGTGTAAATGCTGGTAATGTAATTGTGCATATATTGCAGTTAAATATAAATTATTTTATTTTATCAAAGAGATTTAGAATATTTCAGAATATATGAATTACATTTTTGTCAACATTGTTAAATAGCTGGTTTGTGCAACTTTATACAAAATTGATGTTCCTAGAAACAAAAATTAGCTTCAGCTGATAAGAACAAATTAGTTGGATCATTATCATGGAGAGGAGGAGATGAAAAAGGAACATTACATTCTTAAAATTTAGAGTTTAGTAACAAGATCTATGAGGAAAGGAAAGACCCAATGTACTTGAAAAGTAAGCTGCATAATTGTTAATTTTGGACCTGCAGATGCTTAATCTTCTGCCTCGTATATCAAAAAAACAATAAGAAAACATGTTAGTTTAGTTATTCTTCTTCTGCTTTTACGGCCTCATTGGACCACTTCAGTCAATCATTTCTTGGTCCTCTTCTTCAGTAAGTTTCCTTTCAGAGTTGGCCAGTAGCTCTTCATTCGCTCTAATCTTCTCAGGCGTTCCTCATCTGTAAATACCCTTTTTATTGTATTGCGTTTGTCTATTTTAACCTGAAATCTTATTTTTATATCTTTCAGTTGTTGTTTTTTTTATTTTTTTATTTTTTTTTGCAAGTCATCCAAAGTTATTTCTAATTCTTTCATATCTTCTCTAATTTCCTTAATCCATCCTACTTGTTGTTTCATATTCCAAAGTTTCAATACAATTTTTATTATTATATATAATATTTGCAAATGGGGGGTAATTCCCTGGTGACAAATTGTACAAATACAGAAAAATTACCAACAATAACATCCAACACAATATACACAAATTGCAATTTAAATTTATTGTTGTTTTGAGGGGCAGAACTACGAGGTCATCTGCCCCTATGTCAATAAATAAAATGGCCGGTGTGCTAGTACAGTACACTGCATTATGGTACAAGCAGTTGACTCACAAGAAACCTTTATTATCCACATGTACTGTACATGATCATCTAGGAAGCTAATTTTTCAAACCCAGCCTCCATTAATACTCAAAATTGTAAACTTCACATGGGAAATTTATGTATTATGATACTATCACTATCACTGTATATAAATTATGTTTTAAAAGGTTCAAAATTAATGTCAGAAACAATTTACTATGCTTGTATGGATGATGCCATCTTAAAAAAGAATCATTTGTCAGTCGGTCAACATGTCAATGTGTCAAATTAAATTGGGTGGGGAATAAAACTTACCTACCCACACCCATATATAATTACTCCCCCCCCCCCCCCATTATTTCGAGAGGTGTGTAAGAGTATATAATTAATCCATACAGTATAATCTTTTCCACCCTTTGGGTGTGGCGATCCCATTGAACAAATAACCTAAATATGATAGTGTGTGAGTCGAGGCCTCAGATGGAGGTACTTAATTCACGCCCCGAATCAGATCACTGGAATGGGGAAATGAAGAAGAAGAAGAATCTTTTCCAGCTTAGTAGTTGTGAGTAGATTAGTGTTATTCCCTTCCCAATTTAACCCTCCATAGGGCGCAACCTAAATAATATCACAGCCAGGCGTAATTAATCTGTTGGAGTAACCATTGAAACAATGTCTTTTTACATGATATTGCCTAGAAACATTACTTGAATTTGGCATATCATTTAACTGTTGTTTTTAACTTGAAGAAAGGCGGCTGAGCTTCTACGCCCAAGGTCGCGGGTTCAAACCCAGCTGAAGTAGTCAGATTTTTTAAGACCGTTAAAAATCCCTCTGCCTTTCTTCGGAGGGGAAGTAAAGCTGGCGGTCCCATGTCATAGATTTATGGCATGAAAATGAACCTTCCACAAGCCAAAATTTGTAGGTTAGATTTTATTTGATAACGCTATATTAGTTCCAATATTCGCCGCCAGGTGCTGGCTGAGATGGTATTTAATGGCCAAGTCCGCAGCTAGGTGGTAGCAAATGTAGGAGCTACTTGAAATTGATCGTCTGCAGTCCTTACCTGAATTACAGATAACTCACACTAATACAGCCATCACAATTAACACCGGTTATCAGACAAATTCTACACACACCAAAAGTACACGGGGCTACATGACCGTGTTGTCGCAGTCCCTAAACTAAGGAACCAACCTAACTTGAAGAAAGGAAAATATCCAATTGAAATTTTAGAATGCTCAATTTTTACTAAAATCATATAACTAAATACATATAATGAACAGACTCAAATTCTGCAATCATATTACACTCAGGCTTCTCTACTGAGATTTAAACAAGTCACAGCTCGAATTAACCAAAACGATGGAACGGTTTTGTCACTATTAGAAAAAAGTAGATACACATACGTAAAGAAAAGTATAACTTGACAATATTTCGGTGATTGAGTGCACTTAATCTTCTGGATGAATCAGCTCACCACAGTGTAGGGAAGGGCACTGAAACAAGGACAACCTCACGCAACTGGCGGAGAGAGCGGAAGCTATTGCGTCGTGCGCACCGTTCATGGATAAAGCCCAATCCTGCAGGGGAAATAGCATTGAGGACATGTTCGGCTCGCCAGAGTTTGTAGCTGCTTCTATGCAGACACCCATGGGGTACAAGTACCGTCGCACGCGGAGTGTTGTCCTGGGAGGAAAGTGTGAATGTAAGGACGAGGAATTGGAAGGTACAGGCCGGACGTTTGTTTTAGATGAGTGAAAAATCTTAATGGAAGCCTGGAGGCGAGTTACTACAGTACCTGCCTTGTTGTCACCTGTCCCATGCGGTCAGATGATTGACAAAGCTATCTCACACTACTGCTGAAGTACAGTCATTGGCAAATATAATGGTGTTTTATTCGTAACTATGTAACGTGTACTTCCGCGTCACATAATACTTAGACGTCAACTGTACTGTCTGCGTGGTGGTGTCGTCAAGTGCTCAAGTCTTGAATTCCATTACATCAGACCGGTGGTGACAAATGTGAAGCGATAGGGCTAGAGAGTGAGTGTGAACAGGCTCACCTGCAAGCTTCAAGGTCAAGGGCAATCGTCTAAAACAAACGTCCGGCTTGTAGCGGCTGTGGCCTATAGTTAGGGAACAACCCTGGCCTGGAAGGAAGTTAGGAAACCACAGAAGACCATCTTTAGAGAAACTTCTAGAACTTTTTCAACGTCAACATTATATCACTGTGAAGAAATAACAGACACAAGCCATTCAGCCTTTTCTCTGCCATTCGCGTTCGTAGCCATGATTTGACAAGTTGCAAGCTGCTGAAAGATCTCTCTGCACTTGCAACACTGTCGATGTAGCGATTATATTAACAGTGTTGCCATTACATACTATATATATGATTTGATAGCAAACATTGACCACATTCATGAATGCAGGCAATACAGCAAAGATTTTACTTGCCGTGCAGTTTGCAGAAACAATCATTTTTATCGGCAATATCAATGTAGCAGACAACTGGTTTTTCGGGGGGGGGGGCACTGGCCCCTGGTGCCCCCCTCTGGATCCGCCACTGGCTTCGTCACATATTCAGGTGTTCTCTCCTGGAATTTGACAATGCAATCATCTAGGAGAAACACCAACTCTGTCTATTGGCTGGCGACTATGTCATACTTCTGCTCGTACTGTGCGCAGCTGGTGTGCTCCTCCTCCCACCAATACACCTTATCAGTTGTAACCCTTCCTCAATAACACTTATTTTAAAGATATTTCAATTCTAAACCCGATAGACATCGCCTAGAGTACATTCGGACGATTCTTGTTCAACACACATCGTATTCTAAATCCCCATTTATTGGTCACTTTTATATACGTCCTGGTGGGCCTTTACTCCCACGGACCACTCCCGAAATACTCGCGGATCACCGGTTAAGAACCACTGCTCTAACACAATGCTTCACTCTAGAAAACACTGCACTGAATTAATAGATCTGAATTCACTCTGTAAGTTTAGTAATTATTCTATTTCATAATGACTCGATTCAAATTCTTTTCTCTGTTTATCAACTGTTTATATTTACAAATCAACATACATTTCATAAATCAAAATTTACCAATCACTATAGGTATAGTCGTGATGACCAACGCATACCCAGGCGGCGTTCTTTCATCCCCATATAATCCTACCGCTCAATCCCACCCAACTAGTTTTGAAGGTTCAGTGTTTTCTGCCTTTCTCTTTGCAACAGATGTCCCTCATGATTCAAAGGTACTTAAAGGTGTCATATTAGCTCCGACCTGACCCAAGCTAGAAAATGGAAATTGATGATGATGAGTCAGGTTGTCTACTTCATAGAGGTGTGTTTGAAATTGTACATCTGGATGTAGGCTAATTTATTCCATGTTTTATTTAAGATCGTGTCATTTTATGCAGTTAACTTCCTTCCTCCTCTTAACAACATGCACAAGCTGCCACTGTCCCTTACTGAGTGAGAAACGCTTCTATAAGGCTTAGGATCAATCCCTTGCCAATTCATTTGAAACCGCCTGGTACTCTGTTGGTCGTCGCAACTTTACCATGCCAAAATTCTTGGAACTTCTACAGTTTGCAACATAAGCTCTCCTCCTAGTCCATGATGCATTCAGTAATACAATACCACAGGCTATTCAAAAATATATCAAAGTTGCACAACCATTTGCTACGAAGGGAAAACTCATGCAGGAAGCAAGGGATTCAAGATTCCCATGACTCGTTAGTCTAAGTTGCTGGAGAATGTGTGCAGTAACCTTGGATTAAATTCTGGTTTGACCATGTTGCTATGAAATCAGTTTGTTTGTGTATGCATTTGGCTTCACATTCTGAATGACTGATCAAGTTAATGTATCACCAGTGCGACATACATTTTTCATGTAATATCGCTAGACAATTTTGTTATCTATAGTCATGTAGCACCGAGTTATTCACTCTAACTGTTTTGAAGACAATATGACGTTCAACCAAGACTTTTTAATACGTATGTTGTTGCTTACTTTCCATGAATGGTTCACATTAGAATTGGCCATATCAGACGATCTGACCATCAAAGAAGCAAGTGTTGTTGAAGATTTGTGGTTTAAAATGTTATTAACTGCAAGATTAATCATGACATTATCTCCACTTGCTGCTGGAACAAATAGTACCAACAGTAAGTAAAGATGTACAGAACATGAACATTTGGACATATTGTTATCTCAAAGTTATTTTTTACATTTAGATACAGTACAATCTCTTGTTGTTTGTAGTTACTGCTCTGTAGATTTTCCTATCACACCAGGAGGTTCGCCGCTTCACAGGCAAGAGGAATTGATTGACATGGAGAAGACATTCCATAAACTATCCAAAGTCACCAAATTGCCAATTGCTATAAATCAACAAAAGATAATTAATTTGGAGAATGATATGTAATGTCCATTCCGATGAAATTATACTTCAGAATAATTCAAAAAATATTTTTTTAAAATTATTCTGAAGTATAATTTCACTCCATCACACATGCAATGGAAAGCATGTTTGTTAATTAATTAGTTGATTTTAGCAAACAGTCCATGTGAATTTATTCTTTAGAGTTTTGTTGAAGCTCTGATATGACTGAAGATTTCCATTTCTCTAATGGATGTCTTCATCATTACAATAGTATGTTGAATTGTTGTTGAGAAAAATATTTATAGAAATATACTAAACTTAGTAATAAAAATAAATTACTCCACTATGTACCTCGTACTTTGATACAAGAATACAGAACAAAATGTTCTTGAATGTATTGCATTTTTACTTCATGATACCGTACTTGGATAATTTCACCAAACCTTGCTGCCTACTCCTTAACCGATTACTGTCCTGTTCAATTTTACTCACAGAAATCTTTAACCACGTTATGTTATGTAATCAAAAATTCAAAAAAATATTAGTTTGAAACTTTTGCATGTGTTCAATAAAACACTATACAGTGTATCTTGTCTAATTCAAAATATGTTTATTTGAATTGGTTAAAATACTGTTCTTTGTCACCTGGAATTTTGTATATAAAAATGTATTAAAATAAGCTTATTTTTTAAGTTTATTGTGTTTACTCCAAATTAAAATCCCATTCCTTTTTTATCTCACACTTAAAACAATTACATTTTAAAAGATTTAAAAGGAAACTGAACAGTTTAATACATTATAATTCTTGTTAACTGCTATTGCTTCTGCTCTAATGACCAGTGAAACACTCATAGGGCAGCTCTTTGTTGTTCCTGTATGGTCTAAATTTTACTGAGCTTAAAAGCTGCATTGTGATCTACTATAACATAAATAATTTATCATGTCTCTATTTAAATCAACCTGTGGGAAGTAAAAGACATTGACATTATCTCAAACGTATTGGAATTTGATGAGCTGTACAAGTAAGTTACTGTTATGTAAAATTCTGCATTTTGTTCAAGTGCATTCCATCAAAATTGTCTTGCTTGTAATGGAATAAATTTTGTTCCATTATTTCTTTCAAATTTGTAATGTGTTTCAACAGAATTTTAATTAAATGACTAATGTATCGCCACTTAAAAATATGTAATTTGAATTTATGGATAGTTTTTCGTGATTCCTTCAACTTTGAATTAAACAAGTTTCACTGTATTTGACATTTCTTCCTACAAATACTAACACCTAAACTCTGCTAGCAAATTAGTTTTTTCACAGAGCTTCAACTAACTTTGTGTCTGTGGCAGCTTCCTAGTGCACTCTTCTTGTTTGTTTACATTATATGACTTGTTCTTGTCCAGTAGGCTTGTCAGCTCATGTTTCAAGTGTAACAACATTATTGTAAACCGTTTCTCATAACTCTATGCTGTTCTAAATACTATACTAATTCTTTAATATGAATTCTAAATGGCCTAGCTAGGTGTTTATTCATGAAACTGTGTATCTATAATATCCATCTTTACTATCAATATTAAAGTATTTAATAACGTAGCTTGGTTAATAAACTATGTACATAAATTTAAAAAATGTCCTTCTTACATTCTTACTGAATAAATATAACCTAAAACCTTTTATTTAAATAGTTTCTAATGCAGTGGGATTATTTCAATACTGTACCTAATTACAATAGAGAGTAGAGTGCAAGATTATTACGAGGGCGGATCAAATATAAATGGGAATTTGAATGTACCGCCACCGTTAGCAATAAATCTAAGGCGGGGCTTTGCCAGAATGTTGGTGGGAGTGTCTGAAGAAGGGGTTTGCGTGCACACGCATGGCAGGGAGCTGGGCTGCTTCTGTACGCTATGAGTGAGCAAGAGGTGCACTTGTCTGTTACGCAATGCATCATTATCAGATTTCTTGCAAAAGAGGGCACCAAACCTTCCGAAATTTTGAGACCGCTCTGCGCACAGTTTGGGGAAGAAACACTTGCGCAGACTCGAGTGTATGAGTGGGCTAAAAAAATTGTGACAGGAAGAGAAACAGTGGAAAATGAACCTCATGAAAGGAGACCGCAGACAAGCATCACTGCAGACAACATTGTTGCCATTCGTGACATTATTGAAGAAGATCGGCGAATACAAATTTCGCAAATTGTGTTAGCCGTAGGAATAAGTTACGGAAGTGTTCAAACCATCATCCAAGATGAGCTCAATTTCAGAAAATTGTCATTCTTCTCCACGACAATGCAAGGCCGCATACTGCCGCTTTAACGCGGGAAAATCTGGAGGAAATTCATTGTACACCTTTGGAACACCCTCCCTACAGTCCAGATTTATCACCTTGCAACTACCATTTGTTTGAACCACTTAAACAAGACCTAGGAGGACAGCGGTTCGATGATGATGCAAGTGTAGAAACATTTGTGCGCAAGTGGCTCCTTACACGTCCATCTTCTTTCTACCAGGATGGCATTAACAACTTACCGATCCGATGGAGAAAATGTGTGTCGAAGGCAGGACACTATGTAGAAAAGTGATCTCTATATGTGTATATTTTTTGATTGATGCAATAAATGTAAATAAAAAATCCTGTTTATAATCTCTCCGCGTAAATACTGTACCTTAATTAAGTTTAGAGAGTTGAAACTTTCTTTTTCATATAAAAAATGTAAATATAAAATATAAAGGAAGTGAATGTACAGAAGCTGGAGCAGAACAGAGTGAGATGGTATGGACATGTGAAAAGGATGACTGATGAAAGAATGTCGAGAAAAGTGATGGAGAGACGGATGACTGGGAAGAGAGGACGAGGAAGACCTAGAGTACAGTGAATGGATTTGGTGAAGGACAGTGTGAGAGAATGAAACCTGGAGTACAGTTCAGTGGTTGAGGAAGGATGGTGGACAGACAGAGTAAAGTAGAAGGGTGTCATATTTGCTCCGACCCGGCTTAGGCTGGAGAATGGAAATTTATGAAGATGATGATAATGATTATGATGATGATGATAATGAAAAAAATATAAATGCATTCCTCTATCAGCTGCCATGAAAAAATCATGCATCAAAAATTAGATGCCAAAATCTGCCAATTACCTTCAATATTCAACATTTCACTTTATACAATTTCTTGTTTCCTCTGGCTTTTTATTCTATTCCTCAACTTATAGATTAGAGTGGCTTTGTAGCAGATGCATGCACTTGACTCTTTCCACCTAATCACTTATCTAGTATTTATTTCATCATCGGCTTTAACTCGAATCCGAGTATAAATCTTCTTCCTTCAGTCCAGTTTGTGGATGTGTTTACGGTGACTAAAGAGTCCAATCCTGGCATTGAACAAGTGACCACTCAAGTCACATAGTATTGCTGGAGGAGGACGTGGTTGGGCTGCTCGAAGTTTCCTAGCTTGACGCTTGGCCTCTTCATGTGTGCGTCGATCCCTTTCAAACGTCTTTACAGCATCCGAGATGGTACGGCGCCAAGTTGAGCCGTCTTCAGCCAGCATGTCCCAGGTTTGTGAATCAAGACCTGTCAATTTCAGGGTCTGCTTAAATTGGTCCTTGTAGCGCCTCTTAGGACCACCATGAGGCCTGGTGCCATAGCATAACTCACCATATAGCATCTGACGAGATAATCTCACATCATCCATCCGTTGGACATGACCAATCCATCTAAATTGGTGACCTATTATGGATGATTCTATGCTGTTGATTTGAGCCTTTTCCAGAACAGCAATATTGGTAATGAGGTCTTCCCATTTAATCCTCAGGATTGATCGAAGTTTTTATAGGTGGAAACGCTCAAGCTTCCTGAGATCACGTCGGTAAAGGGTCCACGTTTCACAGCCATACAACAATGTAGAAATGACTACTGCTTTGTACACCATAAGCTTTGTACTCATGGACAGATCTTTATTCATGAAGACCCGGTGCGCTAATCGTCCATATGCTGCATGGGCTGTGCCAATTCTCTTATCCACATCCTGCTCACAGGTACAGCTCATAGAAATGGTACTGCCCAGGTACGAGAAGTGGTCTACCTGTTCTAATGGAAAATTTGAGATGGAGATATTGAACTGAGGAAGAGGTGTGCCTGGTGAAGGTTGTGCCAAGACTTTAGTCTTATTGACATTTATGGTAAGACCAAAGTGATCACATGCACTTTTGTAACAATTAACTGACTCTTGCAGCTCTTCTGGTGTGAGAGTTGGCGACGCAGCATCATCTGCATTCAACATGTTAGCAACCTTAGTAACCTGAGTTTTACTCAAGGAGCGGAGACGAGTTAGGTTGAAAAGCCCTCCATCAAAACCATACTTGACCTCCACACCTGGGATGTTTGTGGGTGAATCATAAAGCATTGCAGCCAAGTTCAGCGCAAAAAGCGTTGGAGCCAGTACACATCCTTGTTTCAGTCCATGGGTAATAGGAAATTCATCGGACATCTTATTCTGATGGCAAACCTGACCTGTCATGCCATCATGGAGAGCCTTGATTAGATCTACAAATCTCTGAGGGCAACCAAACCGCTTCAGCACCGTCCACATGGCTGGTCTTGGAACCAAATCAAATGCCTTTTTCAAGTCATAAAAGACTAGGTCCATTTAATCACTTATTTACAAAGGTCCCAATGAGCCATAGCTCGTGTTAGATACAGATTGACACATAGTACATAATTTTTGTAATGTGGTATTGTGTTTAGGTACAATAGATAGTAATCTTCAAAACTCATATTACAAGCATGCCCATAAGTTAAGAGATAAGGTATTTGAGATCCATGAGAAAACATGGGACCACGACAATCAGGTGCACACTAATCTGTAGTGGGACAACACAGAAACGCATAAGAGACAAGTCAGCGCCACGCTTACTCTATACGAGACCTATTAGTGTGTCTCGAACAGTCCATGGTGGTCAGAGGTGGTCATTAAATCGGTTCTGACTGTGTGTTGTTTGCATTTGGCCAATAATATTCACATTGTAGGGAGGCAGGATGGCACAGTAAAAACGTATGGATGACCAGAACATCAGCCAATTAGAGTGCGGTCATAGTCAATACAAGGTGAGACAGGTGTTGAATGTTGTTTGTTGTGCCATTTTGCATCCATGGCGAAGATTCAAGATGAGAGAAACATTCAACGGCAGAATACGGCTTAGCAGTTTGGGACCCATATCAAGTAGGGCTCATTTAAAATCCCTAATACGTTGTGAATTTTGTTCGCGTTTAAGCAGCCCAATTGTCGAAGTGTAAGGTCCAGTCGAAGATCATTGGTACACAATATCTCAGTGCGTATGCCATTATGCTCTTTAGTCGTAACCACGAGGGGTTTCTGTTAACAATTTCTCTACAGATGCTACTGACAACTAGGAGACATAAAGGTTCCTTCTACTGTGCCACTAGGTATCATCATGTACTGAGTTTCCCTAATGATCTGTTCCCAGTCTGGCTGATCTAACCATGAAGGATCTTTGCACTATATTCGACAATCTGGAAGATTTTGTGGTCTCATTCCCCTGGATATGATTTCGGCTGGGTTCTTGACCGATTAAACGTGTTTCCAGTCATCTACTGTTGAAACCTCTTGAATTTCAGCTATGTGATTCCCAACAAATGTCTTCCAGGATGTGGGACTTCTGGGAAGCCAAGTCAGTAATACTGTAGAATCTGTCCCATATGAAGTTTTCGAGATGTCCAAATTAATTGTAGTTTTGACTTTCTCCATATAGTTTTCTAACAACAGTGCTCCACACAATTCAGTCCTGGCAATTATTGTTGCTTTAAAGGTGCAACATGGGATTTGGAAGTGAGCAGACTGACCGTAACACAATATTGATCTTATTGATTCTTATAAAAGATATGGTTGGTTCCTTAGTTTAGGGGCTGCGACAACACGGTCATGTAGCCCCGTGAACTTTTGGTGTGTGAGTAGAATTTGTCTGATAACCAGTGTTAATTGTGATGGCAGTATTAGTGTGTGTTATCTGTGATTCAGGTAAGGACTGCAGACGATCAATTTACAAGTAGTTCCTACTTTTGCTACCAAATGCTACCGTCCATGACACCTAACAGCGGACTTAGTTGCCATCGCAACCAACACCTGGCGGCGGACGTTGGATCTAATATAGCGTTAATCAAATCCAACCTACAAATTTTAGCTTCACACAAGTGTAGTTAGTGGAAGGTTCTTTTACATGTCATAAATCTATGACATGGGCCTGCCGGCCTTACTTCCCCTCTGAAGGAAGGCATACTGAGGGATTTTTAACGCATTTAAAAAAACGATGACTTTGGCCAGGTTTGACCCCACTGTTGTCTTCTTGTTGCCAGAATCACTCAACTTGTGTGTGAAGTTCATAATTACAGATAAGGTATGGCATCACCTGTATCATTTCAGTTTTGTTAGATTATAATGGTACTGTATTCTACCAGACAACTTCCATCCAAATGCTGTGTTCTGTACAGTGGGATGATTCTCTAGCTTGAATTGACCACTGTCGAGTGAATCAAAAGCTATGGTTGCTCCTAAGAGAAGGTCGACTTGAAAAGCTTGTTCAAATGGGGATCAGCTAATTCAATGTTTTCAGGTATTTACCAATGAGAACTGTCGAGAGGTGTCGATGGAAGCAGGCCTGTGATATGAGGTAACTGCATGAACATTGTAATCGGTAATCCCAGATGAGACATGAATTTGACAAATACAGTATGCGATGATTCAGCAGCCTGGACGTTGCAGATGCCACTTATGGGAATAGACTGACGACTTAAATTTATTCCATTGCGGTCAGTTAAAGACTTGGACATAAAATTCATCTGAGAGGCACTGTCAAGTACCATTCGACACTCGAACGTTTTCCCTCTACTATCCGTTACTCATACTAGTGCTGTAGATAGGAGAACTTCTCCATGATTTTAGTTACCCTTCATAGTGCCGTATGTCTGTTGCTGAGCCCGAAAGTCACTTGAATTTGTACTGTTGCGATGCTCCTCCTGGTCCCTATGTAACAAGTTATTATGCTTGTAGCTACAGATACGGCAATTGCCTGCAGTGTATTCTAGTGGCCGACGCTCAAACAATTGAAGATAAGTTTGTTCACTTTGACAAATTCTAATTTGGTTAAGAGTTCCATGTCCTTCAATTCCAAACAATTTGAAGTTGTGGTGATCTTTATAGGCCGGACGTTTGTTTTAGATGAGTGAAAAATCCTAATGGAAGCCTGGAGGCAAGTTACTACAGTACCTGTGTTGTTGTCAGCTGCCCCATGTGGTCAAATGATGGACAAAACTATCGCACGCTACTGTTGAAGTACAGTCATTGGCAAATATAATGGTGTTCCATTCGCAAATATGTAACGTGTACTTTCGCGTCACACAATACTTCAAGATTAATTGGAGGATTATCCATTTCACAAGGTCCATATTTACGTGTACAATTACGATTCTAATGGGGTGAGGGGGTCTCAGCCCAATCAATACAATTTATTACTGGCAATTAACAATTTATTGCCTCTGGGGACATGTTTCGGGCCTCATGGGCCCTTGTTCAGCCACATAGATTATGTACATATTCACATCCATCATATTAATTAGACACAAATCATGCATATTTTGAGAAAAACATTAAAAGTAACACTCTAAAAGCTATTTCTAAAACATCATCTTAACCATATTATAAAAAACAAAAACAAGTACAGCTAGAAGTGACATGTATGGTCTTAGTGACCTTCTTAATGTTTTGATCTGGTATAATGCCCAATTCAAAGTGCTATTAAAATATTTATTTAAAATGTTTAAAAAATATTTGGAGATAATTAGAAGATGACCAATGGGCTTATTGGCTCTCCTTTGTAGATCTGAGTCCCATTTTTCAGCCAATCTTCATGGTTTGGCTTGAGAGTATATTTTGAACAAAGCTGGACCGTTGCCTTTCCGGCCTTTTTCCTTACTGCTGGATTGGGTAGAGACATTACAACCTTGTGATGAAACGTCAATCAGAACCTATGAAGGGGGTGAACCATCCAAAGGGTATGTCTGCTGTCCAAACTATAAAGAGATAATAATGAGTCTTAGAAGGAACGAATGCGTCAGAAAAACGAGGGATAAAACGAAAATGTGTAGTGTTAACTTACTAAGCTCGAATTGAAGGTAAAACTGACTGTCAGCCTTCCTACCTGGAGGCTGTAATAGGAAGAAAAAGAAGGCCGCGTTTTTTTTTAAGCGAGAAATTGCAGCGCTGCATCAAGGGGAAGTAAATCGCTACATCACAACTACCTGTAAATAAAAACGGTAAAGATGGCGCGAATTGGCGGTCGTTTAAAACGTGTTTCAGTCATTATTTCGAAATAAATTAAATGTAATTAAATTATTTATAATTTATTTTGAATTGCGCATATGTTCCCAGCGAGACGTGTTTCCATTTTCATGAATTTATACACATTATAAATAACTTTCCTAGTTCGACTGTGTAAAGTTTCGGCACTGCCTAATTTAAAGCGAAACGGTGGCATTGCGGTACACTGAATATTATGCGTCTACTAGGAGACCAAAGTTATGATGAATGCATAGTTATATCGCTCAATAAACAACTTTGTTAATTACCGTACACTAGGATTTCACCTAGCTTGTAATTTTTAGGTTAGGCCTAGCCCATGTCATTCGAGTTGCCTTCCACGAAGTAATGCCCTTGGCTTAGCCATTAAAGTCGCATTCAAAATGATCGTTTTACGAATGAAGTAGCGTTAGATAAATATTTCAGAACTTAAGGTTACCATATCTATAATAATCAGCATAACTTTTATGTGGCAAGGTAACTTGGATTTAAAAATTGCAAAATGGGACGACCAAGCTCTTGACTCCTTTTGCCTTCTTATAAATATTTCCTAACTAACCAACTGAGATGTTGCTAATGGAAATGTAGGCCTATCATTGTGCAATATTATATGCTACACCAATAGCCTGTGCATGACACTAATGATTTCCCCAGGATAGTCACTTGTGGGGCAGTGTATAGCCTCTTCTGAATTATTATTAAAAGAAAAGTGCACAATGTGCAAATACATATTTGAACATATGATCAATTATGCTAATGCCAGTCTTATTATTGAGGTTGTCCTCATTTTGCAGTTTTGTGTGTGGTACCTTTCACAATGATCGTTGCACAGGTCACATACAGTCTTCATTCGGTTGGTGCAAATTCTTGGTTTTGCAGAATCTATGGTGAAATCCATGGGTGGCGTAACGTGTTATTACGTGTCGTAGTTCGTAATTAGTTTGTTTCCACTATTCCGTCATTATGGCATCTGTGGAGTAAAAGTTGGACCAAATGGCATTTTGTTTCTCATTTAAGGTTCGGCGTGCATTCTCATAGGCTTTGGTGTTTGGTAGGTAAAACTGTATTTTGATGTCATCGATGAAGTAGTCGTCCTTAGTTTATACATATGTCAACCTTGAAGGGGCAGACTTTCCAATGCCTAAAATCTTCTGAATTATGCAGTATGGTACATCTACTTACTTGTGCCAGGCTCCTCTTTCATCTTCCTGGCGATCTCCTTGGGTCAATGGGGCAGAAGACCTCATTGTTCCACCCCTTTAAATAATAACTACAACTCCCTTGGTCATCTCTCATTTTCTTCAGACCTTCGAAGCCTAGGGAGTCTGTCATGGCCTTTCTCTTTACTCACTACCCCAATTTTTTTAAAGAGTCGAAATTCTTCCTTCTATAGCCTAACTCGACGCCAACAGGAAAGGGGGCCTCGATGTTACACTCCTTAAAACATTCATCCCCACCACCACCTGTCCAGCTACATAATTTTTAACATGAGCCCAAATCATTTAGATGGGATTCAAGTCGGGGTGGTACGATGGTAGACGCAAGATCGTGTGTCCATAGGTAGCAAGCAGTGTATCGATTTGATACGTCTCATAACGTGGTTTATGGGATTTAATCAAAGCGTACAGTTGAGGTTTTATCATCTCTGTAGAAAATGGAATACCCTTATCGGTCAACCAATCCTGCATAACTGTTTTTCGGGAAGATGATGTGGGTACGCACTCACATTGGACATTATGGTACGAGGCATTGTCAATCACGACTACAGAATTTGTTGGCAAATTGGGAATTAATTTTTCTGTCAGATATTTTTCGTTATTTCTATAGTTCATCTCATCGTGATAGTACCCAGTTCTTTTGTTGGATTTTGAAAACCAACAAAGCATTTGGAAAGAAACATGCATCAGAACCGGCATATACCGCTATTAATCTTTGTCCTTTCGAGATAGGCGACTTCAGTCCATGAAGAGAACCGTCACTCCAAGCACTTGGCTTAGTGTGCGAACTATGCAAATATGTCTCATCAGTGTAAACAATAGGCCTACCCTGTTGTCGGTACCACCTTATGCTCTGTAAGTACTGCATGCGTTATGTCAGGCTTCTCCATAAGTATTCTATGCATGTCTTCTGTCTTCCTCCATCTGAAGCCTAGGCCTCGAACTATCTTGCTTAATGTTCGTACGCCACCTTTAAAATTTATAACCTCAACCAGTTTCCTACGGATCTTTTCCAGCGTTGGCCTCTCACCTTTGCTATAGTGAAAATTATGAATCGTATGCCTTACCACGCATTTATCAAAATCGTCTAACTTACACTTCTTGGCAGATTTTGGTCTTCTCTTTCCAGGCGTTGAAAATGAATCCACTTCACCACTTTCAATTCTTTTGGCGCCTTGTATTATATTCCGCACCGACCTTTCCGACACACCTGATGCTTCAGCCACTTTATTTTGAATTGCGTATAAGTTCCCAGCGAGATGTGTTTCCTTTTTCATGAATTTATACACATTATCAATAACTTCACTAGTTCGACTGTGTAAAGTTTTGGCACTCCCTAATTTAAAGGGAAACGGTGGCATTGTGGTACACTGAATATTATACACAAATTTCAAGGCT
Organism: Meconema thalassinum; assembly: GCA_946902985.2. NCBI lineage: Eukaryota > Metazoa > Arthropoda > Insecta > Orthoptera > Tettigoniidae > Meconema > Meconema thalassinum. Next base: position 799,087,952 of record OX336390.1, on the reverse strand, counting down.
TCAGGTATTCAACAAACACACTTTCAGCTACGTAATATACATAAAATAGTAATAATACACACGTGTGATGCCTCCTGCACTCTACGCTTGGTTTAAAGCTGTAGACAGTGTCTTGGAGCGAGCCGCATTGTTGAAGATGGAGTGAGCAGTGAGCCCAGTAATCAGCATTCGGGGGACACACAGGAGCCCCGCAATGAGCATTGAAATACGCCAATTGATATTGGTCTCTGCTCATCGTTGAGTTTCGGCAAGCTCTTCTTGCGTCTGCTCTACTATTGTCATCGCACCAGGAGATGGAAGTTCAACACACTGTGACGGGGTGTGTGGGGGTCTTGCAGTACGTATGCGCGGCCCGCTTATTCTAAACCTAAATATATCGGCTTCCCGCATGCCAATGGTTATCACAGCAGATGACTCGCAGCCAGTGAAAAAGGAATGTGCTGTGTGAGTGAAGCAAGTAGTGGCCAACTTAATGTTTTTGGAATGTGCGATGCGCAGTGAGCGGGAAGACATCTGCAGTTCAATCCCAACTGCCATCTCCTGGCACGATATCAAAACCGTTCGCCTTGCGAATATAGTTTGCACGACTGTGCGGATAGCGGAGAATATTTAGAGTAAATTTGCGGATAGATTTTAGAATACAATGTTGAACTGGATTTTTAGTTCTTACTAAGGACTGCGTCTTTCACGTTTCTTGTTATTTCCCTATTTGCTTTCGGTTGGGTTGTACGAGAATGAGAAGTGAGAGAAGCCAGTCATGGAAATACCCTCAATTATTGTTACCACAAAAAAAAAAGAAAGCTTTATACCTGCGCTTGCCTGCGTGGGTATATCCGATGACTAAGTAAGTGCTATAATTAGCCACCCGCTGTTCCACTTACCATTGCTCAGAGGGACAAAACTCGGTCGAAGGGGGATGAGAAAGTGGGTTGTGCTTACGTTATTGATGGTGCAAATACCAAGATCTCTTTGCCATAGGCCTGTAGTGTGTTTACTGCGGAGCTCGTTGCCATCTATGAAGCTCTGCAGTTTGCACTACAGGATGCATGAATCCACTTTCTCGTGTGCACCGACTCTTTGAGTTCGTTGCAGTCAATTGCTACTTGATTCCTGCAACACCCCCTAGTGCAGCGAATCCACGACCTACTAGCCGGGCTGTGTCACGCTGACACTCGAATCACCTTTCTGTGGCTTCCAAGCCACATGGGAATTGCGGGAAATGAGTTAGCGGATCAAGCTGCAAAAGAGGCGGGATCACTACCACCTCGAACAATGGAGGTACCCGCTAGAGATATTCGCTCTCAGTTACGCCTACAAGTTCTGGTATTTTGGGAGAGTCAGTGGATAGCTGACCCACTGCCCAGTAAACTGAGAACGATCAAGGGAACTACATCGTGGCCCACATTTTAACCGAGTGTGTAGATCTTACTGACTTACGAAGAAACCTTGGTTTGCAGATGACACTCAAACTTATATTAGCCGATGACGCGGTGGCTGTTGATCGCGTTATTCGCTTTATAAGCGAGAGTGGGTTAGGGCCAGCAATCTAAATTTTCCAGTGAACATTGACTCAACGACTTGTTCGTTTTTGAATGATAACTTTTTGTTTTTTCATAATTTTTGTTTATTTTTATAATTATTATTTTTATTTAATATTTTGTTTTATTAAATTTAGGTCTTTTCAAATTTAGGTGTCCACCTCTAAATTTTAAATTCAATTCCAAATTTGTATTCATTAATCTGTGTTAAGAGGGGCAGATGACCTCGTAGTTCCACCCCTTAAAACACACGGGCAATTGAGTATTCCATAACCCAGGCCTCGCCAACTCAGGTGCTTAGCGAGCACTAGCCGGCAACTGGAAAAGCACGGTGCTCTGTTGTAAGAGAGGAACTTGTAGTAGCAGCGCTTAGCGAGGCGAGAGTCGTGTTGTTTATTTGTAAATTGGGAGAATTGTCCTTCTTGAAGCTGACTTTTAAAAAGCACAAGCTGCAATTTGAAACTTTCAATACGGTCACACATAGTACTGATTAATTTATTTTTGCTTTGCAATGAGTTATTTAAATACCCCGTGATGTATTTCATGAAAGCGAGGTCAGTGATCCATTGCTCATCATCCAAGTCTGACTGTGGAGAAAGAGGGGTGGGAAGGGAAAAGCACCGGGGCGCGCAAGCACCAAGTGCTCGGGTTGGCATGGCGCATGCACAGTTGAGTATTTTATAGACTTTTAATATATTGGTTGTGCGTCGGCTCTGAGAAGCTTGAGTCCCACAAACTAAGTACAGTAGGCCTACACTCTGATTGTGACCTGACAAAAAATGCTGTATGCTTTGTTTTTAGTATTCTCACTAACATATGAATGAAATGTACAAAGTAGTCGGTAAAATCAAAATCCCCTTCCCTACACCTTACAACTGTAGGAACATAAAAGCGCTACCATGGTACTCAAGAGTTTATCCAGGAATTATTTTCACCAACATAGATAGAGTACCTTCTGTTTAAATTTCTTGCCATTGTTGTGGTCTAGAAGTATGTATTGAGATTGTTTGATTCCCAGCTCTGGAATATCATACAATGAGCTTCATAAGGACAACTGAGAAGAGATTGGTATGATTCTTATTACAGTTAAGTACAGAATTTAGTGGCAGTGTATTCTGAGTGGGTCATGGCATCCTTGTTCATATCACATAATACCATAATTACAAGAACTTCAGCACATAACAGTCAGGGACAAAATAAATATGTATAATTGGAGTGAATATGAATAGAGTACACACAGTGGGAGGAATGGAAGACAAATGAAACTATTTGTATACTTAGTTAAAATGCACCTTAGAGAAAGAAAATAGGCTAGTGTCCATATTGTTTTTCATGAGAAACATAACAGAATTTGTTACCACCCGGCCAAGTACAGATATTTGTTACCATGCTGAGGTAGGGCCTATGTACACCAACAACAAAAATGGGGGAAAATGTTTGTAGACCGAAGACATAACATGCAGTATTTTTTTCGTAACGACGTACTGTACACAAATCTGCGACTACTTATGGAGTATGGTATAATAGTAAGGGTTTTCCACCATAGTTGGCCTACATAGCACAGAACATAACCAAATAAATTTAATCATCAATTCAATACTCGTGTGATTACGACTTTCAAAGCAATACTACGTCTTCGTAGGATGATCCTACTTTATCAAACTTGATATTCGGTCATACACACATGTACAACAACACTTTAAAGAAAATCACACATTCCAGAAAATCTTGTAGGTTAACACGTATTCAAATGGAGCCATTTTGATTATCGAAGCAAGGCAGCAAAGCAAAGTAGCAAAGTAAAACTACGCTGCACGAAGGGGTAAATCGCAGCCAGCAGCAGAGAGTGCAGCATGAATAAAAGAACGCGCTGCGCGCGACACTGCTGAATCGCTGCGCGTTCCGCTTTAAAAAAAAACGCACCCGAAGTATCATCCATTAGAATCGTTATTGTACACGTCAATACGGACCTTGTGAAATGGATAATCCCAAGGCTTCATAACGTAACAGAATTGTCAAAAATAACGAATTAATTTTTGTTACGTTACTGCTTCCGTACCCAAAACAAATGGTATATGAATAACGTTTTTAGTGCGGCAACGAAATAAGGGGTTATAATTTTCCCTGGTTTGTGTTATTAACGTTATAACCAGCAGAGGAAACGATTCCGTTATATTTAAATGCGCTCCCGTTATTAACGTTATAAGTCTAGTAACGGTATGACAGCGATTTGGACCCGCTGCGCGCCATCAATAACGTTATTCAGGCAGAGTGATCGAATTGGTTATTTCAAAATGCAAACCTACTAATAACGTTATAAGCCTAGTAACGGTATACGAGAGATTTTTACCAGTTATACGCTATCAATGACGTTATTCAGGGCAGAAAAAATAATTCCGTTATTTAGAAATGTGAACCCACCAATAACGTTATAAGCTTTGTAACGGTATACGAGCGATATTTACGAGCTTTGCGCTGTCAATAACGTTATTCATGGCAGAAAAATAATTCCGTTATTTAGAAATGCGAACCCACCAATAACGTTATAAGTCTAGTAACGGTATACGAGCGAATTTTACCAGCCATACGCTATCAATAACGTTATTCAGGGCAGAAAAAATAATTCAGTTATTTTGAAATGCGAACCCACCAACAACGTTATAAGTCTAGTAACGGTATACAGGCGATTTTTACCAGCTATGCGCTATCAGTAACTTTATTCTAAGCTGAGAAATCGATTCCGTTATTTCAGAAAAGAATCTCGTCAATAACGTTATGGAAGTGTCTACTTGCCCGCTTCCCGGACAAGCATGGAAGGTGACCGTGAACTGACGATGCTGGGCCATATGTAATTCCAGGCCAATTATTTATTCAAACATAGGATCATTACTTCTTGAAATATCAATAATAATCAACATAATGATTTCAATCTGAGCGCGTGCCCCATCAGACAGGGCAAGGCACCTTGCTCGTTTCGATCGCGGTCATAGATAGATAGATAGATAGATTTTTATTAATTCCATTTGATCAAATACATGCATTCAATACATTTTGATATAGGACACGTCAGAATTTACATGCATAAAATAAAAGAACTAACAGGTATATATTACTAAGATTATAACTATTTATAACTTATTATAATAGCAAATCTTAATAGATACAATCTTATTGCACAACTATTTACACCTCACTCTATTATCATAATATGAAAACTTAATTCTATAAATACAACAACATACAGCTAGGTATTAAAATTAAATTAAAAAAGTAAAATATAGTTATAGATTCCATCACTCCTATACGCTAAAATATTCAACTACTGAGTAAAAACAATGGCACTGCAGATAAGCTTTCAACATTCTATCAAAGGTTTTTATTTTTGGGGCCAGTTTTATATACTGGGGTAGTTTATTGTATAATTTAACTCCAGTGTGAAAAGTTCCTTTTTGATATATGCTTGTGTGTGTGTGTGAAATATGAATGTTTTGATTTTGTCTTGTGTTATGCCTATGAACATCATTGTTTGTTTTAAGAAAAACATCTTTATTCATTAAATTCTTTTTAAAAAACATAATACTTTCAAAGATATATATGCAGGGCAGTGGGAGAATGTTTAAATCTTTAAACAGAGGTCTACATGATTCTCTCGAGTTTACATTTGCCATAATTCTAATCGCTCTCTTTTGTATCCTAAACGTGCTTGGTACATCTGGCGACATACCCCAAAATATGATCCCATATCTTAAGTATGAATGGAAATAAGCAAAATAAGTATTTCTTAATGTGTGCATGCTAGTGCAGGTTTTCAAAATACGTAACGCAAAGCACATCGAGTTCAGTTTAGTATTCAGATATTGTATATGTTTATTCCATTTCAAGTCTTGTTGTATCCATAGTCCTAAAAACTTTGTTTCTGATTTATTTTCTATTTGATGACCATTTAATGTTATATTGGGCATCGCAGGATTCCTATTCTGTATAGTGTGGAAATTTAGACATACTGTCTTTTTATAGTTTATTATGAGGCGATTATCTTGTGACCATTTGGTTAACTCTCCTGTAACGGAGTCAGCAGACTGCTGTATGACCTGTTTAGTTTCACCTTTTATTACGAGTGTTGTATCGTCCGCAAACAAAATTTCCTTATGTGAATGAACGTTCTGTGTTATATCATTGATATATAGAAGAAAGAGTAGTGGGCCCAAAACCGATCCCTGGGGTACTCCAAATTCAATAATTCCCTCATTGGACAATGTTTCATTAAGTAATTTGGTTCCATCATCCTTGTGTCTCAAGCTTACTATTTGTTTACGCCTTGTTAAGTAAGACTCTATCCATTTATTAGCTAGACCTCTAACACCATATTGATTTAGTTTGGTAAGGAGGATTTTATGGTCAACTACATCAAATGCTTTCGATAAATCCAAGAATAGGCCAGTTACATGTTCCTTATTGTCAATTAATTTCAGTATACTATTACTACATTCGTAAATTGCTGTCTGTGTAGATTTTTCCGTTCTAAATCCATGTTGTGAGTTTGATAATATTTTATTTTTTTCTATGAAACTTATCAGTCTCTTATACATAATTTTTTCCACAATTTTTGCAATACCAGTTGGTAAGGTAATAGGACGATAGTTATCTAATTCATCTTTTGAACCGTTTTTGTGCACTGGAATTACTTTTGATAACTTCAAAATATCCGGGTAAGTTCCTGAGAGAATTGAACTGTTTATTAAGTGCGTAAGTGGATTTATTATATTTTCGGCACATTTCTTTAAAATTGCATCAGGGATGCCATCAATGCCAGCACAGAATTTATTTTTTAGCTCTTTTATAACTATTCTTACCTCTTCACTTGTGACATGATTTATAAATAAAGAATCACTGCATATATTTATTTTATTATTAGAATTTAGTGTATTTACCTGTGATTTATTTAATAATTTTTGCGGAATTTCCAGAAAATAGTCATTAAAAGTGTTTGCTATTTCCTCTGGATTATTAATCACTTTATTATTTCTGGTCAGTGTAATGTTCCTTTGTATTTTAGCATATTTTCCAGTTTCTTTCTTTATTACGGACCACATAGCCCTGTTTTTATTAGATGATTGGGAAATAAAATTATCATTATGCATTTTCTTTGCTAGTCTTATTACCTTATTTAATATGCTAGTGTATTTTTTGTAGTATAAATTGAATTCAGGTGTTGTGTGGTATTGTTTATATAATTTGTGTAGAAATTTCTTTCTTTGACATGAATTGCTAGTTTTGTTATTTTGAACAGTTCTTCGTTTAAAGGGGAATGCTATTTCAAAATAGTGTTTTAGGGTACTGTTAAATGCATTAAATTTATCATTTACATTTTCTAGTTCATAAATTTCTGACCATGTTTCCTTATTTAATAAGTCATTGAAATATGTAACATTTGCTTCAGTGAATGACCTGCACTTTGATTTTACTCCATTATCATTATTATTGATTACTTCGGATACTTCAAAACTCAGTATTTGTCCATGGTGGTCACTAAAACCCGGACAATAGACTTCTATTGAATGGTGATATTTATCTGTATTTATAAAAATTTGATCAGGAGTGGTTTTACTAAATTTTGTTATTCTTGTTGGTGTATTTACTGTAGGTTTCAGTCCATAGGAAATTAGTAACTGGTTTAATAATTCACAATTTCTATCAAGTTTTAAGAAATCCACATTTACATCCCCACAAATTATTATATCGAAATTTACTTTGCTCATGTTATTGAGTAACAATTCTAGTTTATCTATAAATAGAGGAAACTTTCCTGACGGAGAACGGTATACGCATACAATTATTAACTTAAACTGCTGAATTTTTACGGCAGAGAATTCAAAATCCTGTTCCATAATTAGATAATCATAAGCTGTTATCTGTTCATGATCTAAATTATTTCTTAAGAAGATGCAAGTACCACCATGGCTAATATTAGATCTAGAGTATTTACTAGCTTGTATAAACCCTGGGAATTGAATTAATTCAAGTTGTTCCTCTTTCAGCCAATGTTCTGAAATACATAGTGCTGAGATGTCTTTAAGTTCATTTTTAAGCATTAGATTTATGTAATCAATTTTATTATAAAGAGACTGGACATTCTGGTGGTAAATTTTAAATTTGTTACTTTTGCAAGCTTGTGTTGGTGATTTATTTACATTATTATTATCATAATTGTTATTATTATTGTTGCTAGACAAATCCGAAATACCATTGTTGCACTCCGTTAAATTTGACTTCAAAAGATGTGAATGCCAAACCTCACATTTGGCTTCTTCTACCAGTTTCCCTGCTTCCACTCTAATGATATTACTGTCGAATTATTCTTACCATTTGAATTTACAATTTTGCAGATTTCATCACTAAGATACTCTTTTCCTAATCTATTTAAGTGTAGGCCATGCCGAGTGTGGAACTTCCTGTCTAATTTACTTACATCTACAATTTGGACATTTGAAAAACTCTTACAAATTTTATGAATTTTTCCATTTGTAGCCTCTATTTCTATATTTACACATGACTTGGGAATTAAATCGTGTCTCTGCGGAATGTTTACAATAATGACATTTGTTTTTTGCATGGATGGCAATGTACCCTTTAAATCTTTGATTACCTTTTTACTCTCATTTCTATAGACGTCGTTTATTGTAGCCTACGTTAGAAACATGTTTCCTAAAATCAATACGATGGATCCCATTGATTCGAAATATTTCTTGTTGCTTCATATAGGGGATTGGAACATAGCCTATTGTTCATCAGTCCCATGAAGTTGAAGTCTGATAAACTTTGTTATTTTTGGAGTTGGCAATGGCCTTGGCTTAGGAACTATCCACGCATCTTCCTGGAGTGGAAGTGGGAAACCACAGAAAAACACTCTAAGATAGCTAAGATGGGAATCGAACTCACCTTCTCGCAGTGTTGCCATATAAGGCAGAGTATAACCTACACACCAAGCTTTCACTCCTTTGTGACCAATAAGAGTATTTCTTTCCTAAATGAAACCCCCCGTTCTTGCTTTTCGTTTACTTGGTATCCTATTTTCATTTAGTAGTGATAGAAGCCTTTTTTCAGTGATGGTTATTTCTAATGAAGAAAGCTATTCAGTCGGTCAACACGAAATTCGCGTAGACCGAATGAGAAGCTTTCTTTATTATTTTCATTTATAAAAATAGGCTTATGACATCACATTTAGTCCGTGTGTGTGCGATTTCAATGAAATTCGGTAAGGTCATAGTACTATTTTGTCCGACCCCGACCGTGATCTTCAAATTTTATTACAGCTCACCAATCCAACATGGCGGCCGTGCGAAATATTTCACTGGCATTCCATATCTCCGAAATTATTACAGATATCACCCTGACATTTTGTACAGTGATAAAATGAACTACTAGATGGAACTCTCAAAATTCCTGTTAAGTAACAAGCGAACATGGGGGCCAAGCGAAGTTGATACATTAAAATAGATCTTTTTTTTTCGCGATTAAACCATTCGAGCGCCGTCAAATGGTATAGCAAATGTTATACACCTTGTAATGCACTGACATCTTATTCAGCTCAATTGTTTACATAACCGCAAGATGGTGCCTGTGTGAAATTTAAAAATTAAGTTTTAATTTCTTGTGTACTAATCATGCGATCGAAGCCAACGTTTGAACAATGAACCTACCGTGCGCAATAATCGTCATCTAATAGTACATAACTCAATGGTCTACACATATTTAGAAATATCTAGACGATTCTCAATGTCAACTAATCAATGACAGCAATCAAACTGAATTGTTTTCATAACCACAAGATGGCGCCTGTGCGAAATTTTAAAATCTCGTATTTAGCCTATTTCCATTTATGAAAAAATAGGCTTATGAGATCACTTTTGTCCGTGTGTGTGCACCAGGACCGTGCAATGGGCAAGGTGAAGCAGTGCTAGCAGGTGAAGCGCAGCCTATTCTGCCTATTTCTGAGCAGTGCAGCACGACATCACACTAGCACACTGCAGCGCTTAGTCGCACAAGCACTGTCCATTTGACGGGGTGCTGCAGTACGCTTAGTACTGAGCGCAGAGCCTGAACACTAGGCGCACTGGAGCCAACATTTTGTCATATGCTTGTGGTCTGCCGTGCTCATAACGTCTTTTGTGCCTGGGGAGCACAAAAATACCATAGTGGGAAAGTCACACCTTAAAGAAACACACCGAAGACGTATAAAACATGATATTTGGACGTACATGAACCAGATCTGCAACAAGGATACAAGAAGTTGCATACTTTTTAGCCTATTTTCATTTATGTAAAAATAGGCTTATGAGATCACCTTTTGTCCGTGTGTCTGTCTGTGTGGGCGTGTGTGTGTGTGATATGGTGTGTGCCCCCCTAATAACTTCTAAACCACTGGAGCGATTGCAATGGAACTCGGTAATTTCATAGCACTATTCCACACCACCCCGACCGTGCCCTTCAAATTTTGTTACGTCTCACCAATCCAACATGGCGGCTGTGCGAAATATTTCACCAGCATTCGATATCTACGAAACTATTACCGATATCATCCTGGAATATTTCACGGTGATAAAGGGAACTACTAGAAGTTCACCAATGTGATTTTTGAAAACCTGATAACTACAGAACCAACATGGCGGCCAAGCGAAGTTGCAACTTTTAAATAGACGTTTCTCACGATTTAACCAACCAAATGCAATGCAACTTGGTACTGTATATGTTTATACACATTGTAATGTACCGAAATCTAACTTCGTTCAATTGTTTACATAACCTCAAGAAGGCGGCTGTGCGAAATATTTCACCGGCATTCTATATCTCTGAAACTATTAGCGATATCACCCTGAAATTTTGTACGGAGATAAAGGGCACTACTGGAATTTCACCTATAAGACTTTCAAAAACCGATTAACTACAAAACGAATATGGCAGCCAAGCGAATTTGAAAATTTTTAATAGACGTTTCTCGCGATTTAATGATCCAAACGCACTGAAGCTTGGTACAGGAAATGTTTATACACATTGTAATGCACTGGTATCTAATTTAGTTCAATTGTTTACATAGCCTCAAGATTGCGAATGAGCGAATTTTAAAATTAAGTTGTTATTTCTTGTGTCGTAATCATGCGATCGAAGTGCGAGTTTGAGTAATGAACTCTTGCAATAATTTTCCTTTAATGGTACATGACTCTATGCCCTATACATATAACAATCCAACATGGCGACCATCCCATACATTTCTATGGATCTCAATATCTACGAATCTATTACAGCAATCAAACTAAATTTTTAAATCTTCATAGGGGCTATGAACATAAGTTCACCTATAGGACTTTCAATAACCTGGTGATCACAAATCCAACATGGCGGCGACGCGAAGTATACATATTCACATGGTCGTTTCTCGCAATTTAACCATCCGAGTGCAGTGACACTTGGTACAGTAAATCCTTCTACAAATGTTAATGCACTGGCATCTAATTTTTAGCCTACTTTCGATTTTTGCAAAAAATGAAAGTAGACTTATGAGATCACTACAGGGCCAAAAATTGTGTGTCTGTCTGTGTGTGTGTATGTGTGTGTGTGTGTCTGTGTGTGTGTGTGTGTGTGTGTGTGTGAGTGTGTGTACTCTGAATGTCTGTCCCCCCCCTATCAATTCGAACACGGTGAAACCGAATTGAACGAAATTTGGTACAGAGGTAGAACAAGCAAAGGACACCTCAGTCTCATGTTTCATATCGCCGCCATCTGTACCAAAACTGAATGGCGGCCACTCAAACGTTCAAAACGTAAAATCAAATAGCGACTAACCAAATTATCCCATCTCTACCAAATTTGGTAATAACATACCTTCATATAGGACGCGTCTTGTGACCAAACTACACGGCCATCCGCCATACCATTTCAGGATGGCGGCCGTGCGAATTATGCAAACTTTATAATCAATATCATGGGACCCACCAGTTCCGATTATCGAGCCGAGAATCGATTTAACTGTTCTAAAGGAAGAGGCACGTTCGAAATTAAAAGTTTATTTTGTAATACTATAGTGCAGAAGTTATTTTAAAAAGCTGAGCCGTCTCGGTAAGAAGACAAGATGGCAGCGGATATCTTGTGCCTGACTTATATTTCACTAATTTGAGTATTGCATGCAATATAGCGTACTGATACAAAATAAATAAACTTTGTATGAAATGCTTTATATATAAATAATATACTCCACTGATGAAATCGTTAGGTCTCAATCATTATTTGCTAACAAGTTCTATGTAAGTCATTTTATATAGAACAATGTTCGTTGGCACAAATGGCTCCGTGGTAGAGCGTTGGTCTATCATTCATATGCCTATGGTTCAAACCCCCATCAGTGTTGGGTTTTTTGTTGAAATTTTACATATTTATTGCTATGTAATGACTCAGACGTTTTAAAATTAAGCGTTATATTGTGCATATTACGGTGGGAAACATATATTTAATTAAAACATAATTCGTCAGCAGATTTGCTCGAGACATCTAGCAGCCAAAAAGGTAACTGCACGCCGGCCTACTTATTAACTTCCAGATCTTATTGAAAAGTTTCTTCTTATGGCCGCTAAAATGCACTCGCCCTGTTAGGATTATATAGATCGATACTTCTCCACTAGATTTCACGACTGGTCTACATGGGACTCCATTGATAGTATACCATTGGCATTCCATGCGCATCGAATTTGAAGAATGACAAGATGATACTATGATACATTTTTACTTCTTATTTTAAAGGGTTTGTAACAGCCTATTGTGCGTTATTTGAAAATGTTATTTGAAGTAAAGAACAAAACGATTTCACATAGTAACTGAATTCTAGCCGTTGGTGCTAGTTCAGGTTATTAATACTTTTATTTCAGGCAAATAGCAATCGAAAATATCCACATAGTTTGTATACACACGTCTCTGTAGGGTCATGGAAAGATTTGTTAATTCAATTAGGGTTGTGAAAGCCATGCACAACCAGACGTGTAAAGACATGCCTCAACTTAAAGTCGGATGTTGTCCACGGCAGGTCGATTATGTATTAATAACAATAATAATAATAATGTTATTTGTTTTACGTCCCTTTTAACTACTGCTGCTTTTAGATACGCCAGGGTGCCGTATTTTTGGCCCGAAGGGGATCTTTAACATGCCAGTAAATCTACTGACACGGCTCCCTCGCATTTGTGCACCCTCAAATGCCAGCTGACTGCGCCAGGATACGAACCTGCAACCTAGGGCCCAGCAAGCGAGAACGTTACCGCTGAGCCACGCAGCCAGTCCGGTCGATTATGTCTCCAGATCCATATCATTCTTGAGATACTTCTTATCTATCTTTCTTCAATGATGGTAGTAGTTTTTTTCTAGGTTGTGGCGTTTGGTAGAGGTAAATAGTTTCTAAGGTCTTCAACCAAGAAATGATTCTATTATACTCTTTGATAATAACAACGAGTTATAACTATACTCATACATTTAGGAGAAAGTAGGCTATATGTTCTTTACTGAACATCTTGTTTCATTTGTTTCCATAACCACAAGATGGCAGCTGTGCAAAATTTTAAAAACTCGTTTTTATTTCTTGTGTCCTAATCATGCGATTGAAGTTTGAATACTACACGTACACAATACACTTCACGTAACAGTACATAACTCTAAGACCTACAGATATAAAAATCCAACATGCCGACCACGCGCAATATTTAGCCGGTTCTCAATATCTGCGAATCTATTACAGCAATCAAACTGAACTTTTGTATGTTGATAGAGGCAATGAACATAAGTAGGATATATGGAAATATGCTGTATAACTCTTCACGGAACTACTTGTTGGGTTAGTTATTGTTGTTTTAAGGGGAGGAACTACGAGGTCATCTGTCCCTACTTTTTGGGTGATGTAGCAGGTGCAGCGAGATATAATAATCCTAAAAATGAAATCAAGCATACTGGTAATCATGCATGTGCAGGCAACAGGGACCGGTATGGAATCAGGAGTGTTAAAATATATTTTTTTTAATTTGTTGACATAATGTCACAAACCAGCCGACGTAGCTACACACGCTGACGTGCATTGTCAGACTACACCGAACTCGAAATACCACACACAACCATTTCATACTTTACCTCATTAATTTCATTTGTCATTAAATCCTCTCATTAGATTGACGTCATGAAGGGCATCTATCCGTAATATCATTCCACTAGGAAACTGTCTCACCACATCCCCTTCCTCATAGCAACATCGCCTGAAACAATAACTCATGGCATTTACCTACACGTAAGATATACGGCAAAATAAGCAAGTTGACATGACATCCTTCTAACTTTTGAAGTTTTGTGAGTTTTGAAGCCATTTTTCAGTGTTGCCTAAGTAAACAAAAGTTTGGTGCTTTTCAGTCGGTCAACACGAATGTACCCAAATAAAGCTGGGTTATGCCCTGATCCTGAAATAAATTACATATATATTACTTATTTATTAATCTCATGTAATTTATTTCAGGATCAGGGCATAACCCAGCTCTATTTGGGTACATTCGTGTTGACCGACTGAAAAGCACCAAACTTTTGTTTTTGAGTTTTAGGACAATTTTCATTATTTCAACCAAGAGTGCTCTTCATTGTAAAACAATTTTGCTCTGACAATTACAAAATATGTTGTCTGTCTTTCTACCAGCTTGTCAGTATTTCTTTCGGTTGTTAGTTGGTTTTTGGAACTATTCGTCTCTTTGGTTATGGTATGCGAACCATCTCTCTAACTTACCAGGGGCTATGTAATGCCAAAAATACGAAGAAAGGTGTACTATTATAGTTCGTGCTGAAATTACATGGCATCGTGCAATAGATTGCGCTGACAATGAATGAGATCACTTTGTTGCGTAGCGGCTAACATTCTTGGGTGTCGCCCCGGTGGTCCGGGTTTGATTCCCTGGCCTGTCAAGAAATTTAATTTCGGTTTGAGGTACTGAAATGGTATCGATGATACGTAAGTCATCAAAGGGGTGTTCATTTCGAGGACTTGCACCAGGTCAGTGATCACAAGTTTTCCTTTTTTTTCTACATTCTTATTCTGCAATTCGAACATTCATATGGGAACTCGGAGAGAAACTCACCTCGTAGAGTTGTTAGAATAGCTTCCGTAAAATATTCTCAAAGGCCAATGCTACAAGTAGCCGTCGTGAGTTAATCCAATTGCATATTTATATGTAATCCACACATCGTATTTAAGAACATTTGATTTTCATAGCATTCTATGTTCTGGGCATAAGAAAACCTCGAAGCTAATTTCGCAATTTTCAGTGGATGAACATCCACAGTATAGTAATCATCATGTAGGGACACCGTGCCACATATATACAGAGAGTGCAAGAATTTTTGCTTGAAAGCAAGGTGACATGGTGCGTAATTTGTGTTTGTACAACGAAAGAGGTTTTCATTACGGTGATGATGATGAGGATGGTGGTAACGATGAAGACGGTGATTTACTAGTCAGGAACCAATGGATTACTTGAGAATTAAGCCTGAAGTGGATGTATGGAAAAAACAAAATGAACTTGCTGGTTGATTGCGAAAGTGTCTAATCACCATATTTTATGGAGAACATCTTATCCAGAAGTACACATGAAAGGGAGTAGCCAAGCACAAATAGGTGGAGGCAAAGGTTGCTCTTGTGTGAGACTGAATGCTGCAAACACTGTGGAGTGTCTGATAACCAAGCTCCGTTCAAACACCAAAATTAAGAAGGGGATTCACTACAAACGTTAGGAATCACCGACATAGATCTAAGATGCATCTGTAACATTTCAGAAATGTTACGCGATCCATGTTTTCGTGTCTTCCTCTTGTTAGAAGCAAAAGTACAATAGAATAATAATTGTTATTGGCCGTAAGAAGAATACAAGATTTATGCTGGACCCCACCATCAGATGTGAAGTAACCATCGGCATAACAAGACAGGTCGTTTAGAGCTAACGATCGGCTTCAAAGAGAATTGAAAGCTTGTGGTACGTTTCGAATAAGGGAAAGAAACAACATCAACATTTTTTAATAACTTATCGTGTTTGGGAATGCCTAACTTAAGTATAAATGGCATAATTTTGCTATCAAATGAATCCATTCAATAATAGAGAATTGATCTACAATGTACTCGGGAACAGTATGAGACGCAGTCTATTGGTATCCAATAACATTTTATTGCCAATAATAATTGTCTAATAATAATAATAATAATAATAATAATAATATGAAGACTAGGAAATGGTCTGAGGAACGTAAGATTCAATTTAGCCGGAAAATGAAGGACTACTGGGCCATCAGAAAAGCTCGAGGTACCAACATGAAAGCAGCTGCCAAACCCACCACTAAGAACACCAATCGTGGCAAGCCTGACGATGACATCAAGAAACAGCTAAAACACAAGCACCGTGGTCCATAGATGGCCCTAAAGAAATTTAAAAAAAAAAAATATGAAGAGAAGAGAAGAACGACTTCGAGAAATCCAGCCGCGACAGGCTGGCCACGCGCCCCTGAACTGACGAGTTCCAGCGTAGACAGTGCTGACAGTGTGTGCCTGGGTCATATGGCCCTAAAAGCACTTGCCTGGCTTGCAGGGTACCACGACATACTATACACAGCTCATTCGCACACGTGGCTAGCGGCAGGCGGGGAGAGTCAAGGACACAGATTACCTACTGACATGACATGACGTCACGCACCTACGCCGGGCCTTGGTGTGCACCCCCACCCCTCCCCCCTCTTCCCCCACACCCCACCTAATAAAATCTAAGCGGCTGGAGCGATTTCAATGAAATTCGGTAAGGTCATAAGTAGGCCTACTATTTTGGCCGACCCCGATCGTGCCCTTCAAAGCTTATTATGTTTCACCAATTCAACATGGTGGCTGTGCGAAATATCCCACTGGCATTCTATATCTCCGAAACTGTCACCGATATCACCCTGAAATTTTGTACGGTGATAAAAGTCACTTAAGTGACTTTCATATACCTGTTAACTACAAAACGAACATGGCAGCCAAGTGAATTTGAACATTTAAATATACTTTTCTGGCGATTTAACCATCCGAACGCAGTGAAACATGGTACAGCAATTGTTTATATACATTGTAATGAACTGATATCTAATTTTGTTAAATTGTTTACATACACTCAAGATGGCAGCTGTGCAAAATTTTAAAATATTTTTTATTTATTTCTTGTGTCCCAATCATGCGATAGAAGTCAACGTTTGAATAATGAACCTACGCAATAATAGTAATCTAATAGTACATAACTCTATGGTCTACATATAGGGTCTTTCATATTAAGTAAGAACGACGAGCGGCGGTTTTGTTATTCGCTACTGCAGCGGGCTTGGCCGAGTTTCTGGCGCCCCACGGCCCCCTGCTGTAGTATTGAAAGCGCGCGCATAGTAGAAACTTGACCTTGAAATAAGCGTGCAGGTGTTGTCAGTCGCCAGTCTGAACCTCAGATGGTAACATGTTCAGACAGTTATCATTGCAACATCGTATTTTTGTATGTAAAACTTATTTTAAGAACGGTGGGTAAGTTCAGCAATTTCCTGATGAAGTGTCACCTTCACTAGCACAGATTCACGTAATTGTTAATAAGTTTTCCACTAGGCCTACTGACTCAGTGTTCAATAAAGAACATAAAATACAAAATCAGAAACATTACAGTGGCAGAACTCACTCGCGTGAGCCAAAATGTGGTTACCGGATACAATGCCTGTATAACCCAGGAAGGACGACACTTCCAGCAACTTTTATAAGGCAATATTTCATACAGGATTGCACACACGCTTAAAGCAGGCGGCCACGGCGCGCCACAAGCTCGACCAAGGCCACCGCAGCAGCAGGAAAGGGGAGCGAAAGTCAAGTGAGAGAGTGATGACCTTACCCCTTACCTGACGGTATGGGATTCCTGAGCATCTACTCCGATGTTGCGATTGACTGTGACTGGGATGGCTAGTTCTGAATTATTGTTCAGTTCTGGATATTTCTGAGTGATCCTTTAAAATTTTACCAGTTTGTACTTCCGACTTCTAATTTTCTATGTTGTTTTTCCTGTTTTTAGCTCATCGAGCCCTTTAATTACTTTTTACTTAGTTTATTTTACCTGCAACACTATTAATTTTAGTGTTCGTTAGGTGTTCTGTTTTCGGCAATTTATTTTTGGACAGTATCTCTGGTAGATCATGTACATGTACGATGTACATATAGGTACGACTGATGCAGAGCATTACGGTCATCAAGTGCAGTTAGTTTTACATTTTAGGTGAAAAATGGATCCACCACCAAAACCGATTCGGGGCAGGACTGGCATGCAAAACGAAATGTATTATCAATTTAAATTAGCGTCGCGAAATTAAATTGTTAAAAGGAATAAAATTTCACTCCTGGCGCGAAATAAAATTAGTAACAGAATTTTAATTTCGCTGCAGAGGCGAAATAAAATTCATTAGTCTTTTAATTTTGCTTCTGGCGCGAAATAAAATGCATTACTGACTTTTAATTTCGCTCCCAGTGCGAAATAAAATTCGTACCAGACTTAAAATTTCGCTCCCAGCGTGAAATAAAATCCGTTACAGACTTTTAATTTCGCACCCGGCTACAAACAGAATTCTTAACAGACTTTTAACTTTGCTCCTGGCGTGAAATAAAATTCATTAAAGACTTTTCATTTCGCTCTTGGCGTGAAATAAAAACCGCTAGTCTTTTAAATTCGCTTCCGGTGCGAAATAAAAAAACATTACAGACTTTCAATTTCACTCCGGGCACGAAATAAAATTCGTTACAGACTTTCAATTTCGCTCCCGGCTCGAAATAAAATTCATTACAGACTTTTAATTTAGCTTCCGGCTCGAAATAACATTTATCACAGACTTTTAATTTCGTTCCCGGCTTGAAATAAAATTCTTTACGGAATTTTAATTTTGCTCCTGGCCTGAAATAAAATTCGATATAAGACTTTTCATTTCGCTCCTGGCACGAAATGAAAACCGATACAGTCTCTTAATGTTGCTCCCGGCGCGAAATAACATTTTTAACGATTGTTAATTTTGCTCCTGGTATGACAAAATTGCTGGCCCCATGGTGTTGGGGATAGCGTGCCTGCTTCTCACCTGGAGGCCCCGGGTTCGATTCCCGGCTCCGTTAGTGATTTTAGAAACGGACGTGTGGGTTGGAACGGGGTGCACTCAGCCTCGAGAGTAGCTGTCTGAAAGTCACGAAAACCAAGATTAATGGCCGAGGGAACCCGATGCGCTGACCAATATCTGCAGATGTCTGGGCAGCGGTCGCTTGGTAGGCCTAGGCCTGTCATGGGTTGTAGTGCCACGGTTTATTTTAATGACACAAAATTCCCAATCAGCATTTAGTTTCGCCCCCGGCGTGAATTTAAAATGCATGGAACATATCATTTCATGTCTGAAATTAAATCTGGTCTGGCATGCGAAACAAAATGGTTGTGGACGCGTTAACATTTTAATTTCGCCATGAGCGTGATATTCGGGTGAGAAATGATATTGATTGTAAGCGCGAAAATTAAAATGAAAGCAAAATGTAATTCTAAGCACAATAACATAGTGAAAGGCGACGTAAAACTAATTGCAGTGCGAAACGAAATACTGTACGTGGCACAGGGGTTTGCTTTCGTGCCATGGTCAGTATAAATGCGCTGAGGGTAAGAAGGAAGTAGTAAGGAATGCCAAGGCCCCCCCCCCCCAGAAATTTCCGGAAGTGTAAGAATAAAGAATGTAGAACTGAGAGGAATGACCCCTCAACCCTGTTGTTCGAGTAACCCGCCTCCGAAACAGAACACCATATACGCCACGGTACTACCACAGACGATTTTCTGTTATTTGTAACTCTTCAGTCAGTCAACATTAATTTACCCGTTAACTGGGTCGGGTACAACGTATATAAGATGTAACACTCCTGAAAAAAAATACATGTATTAGATTTAAGATCACTAAAATTGCTGCATTATAATCGTGACCATAAACTAATACATATAATGTTATTTACATATTACTGTATATACATTGTACCCCTCCCAGTTATTGGGCAAATTAGTGTTGACTGACTGAAGAGTTACAACTGACAATTTGTATTGTAATTGGAGTTCTTCACATATCTTGAATGTCTGTCCACACAGCACATTCGTCTTCTTGTTCGCTATAGAACAAGTAAAGTTACTTGTTGCCCCATTGCGTTATGAACGTCAGGGAGGGCCAGCCACGAGTCCGAGGTGCAGTCAACGACGATGGTGATGTTGATGCCATAGCACTGACTTTCTCCTCTACTGGAGTGATGACCATTGAATTAGTCACGTTGCTGTTGCAGCCCTGCAGATTGTGCAGGCGGTGAACGGTAATAAGACTGCTACTGCTGCCAACGTCAGGACTTTGAACATCGCTCCGAACAGAATTTCACTCTCGAAACGAATACATTTTAATTTCAACAACGAAATGAAATGTTCCATTTATTTTAAATTCACATCGGAGGGCGAAACTAAATACCGTTTGGGAATTTTATTTCACGCAGGGTGTGAAATTAAAAGCCTGTAACGAATTTTATTTCGCGCAGGGAGCGAAATTAAAAGTCTGTAACCGAGTTTTATTTCGCGCCTGGAGCGAAATTAAAAGTCTGTAACGAATTTTATTTCACACCGGAAGCGAAATTAAAAGTCTGTATTGAATTTTATTTTGCGCCGCGAGCAAAATTAAAAGTCTGTAATGAATTGTATTTCGTGCCGGGAGTGAAATTAAAAGACTGCAACGAATTTTATTTCGCACCGGAAGCGAAATTAAAAGTCTGTATCGAATTTTATTTTGCGCCGCGAGTGAAATTAAAAGTCTGTAATGAATTGTATTTTGCGCCGGGAGCGAAATTAAAAGTTTGTAAGGATTTTTTTTTCGCGCCGGGATTGAAATTTTATTCAATTGCACAATGTAATTTCGCGTTGCTATTAAGTTTCGCGTTGATTTCGCTACGTCATTTCGCATCGAATTGAGTTTCGCTTCGATTTAATTTCCCGCCGACAATCATTACCATTTCGCTCCCGAGAATCGCACTCAGGGTGAAATTCAAATATAATCGCCCCCTCAGCCATACATTTCGTTTCGCATGCCAGCCCTGATTCAAGGGCATACCACTAAATCCCAGGGGGAATTGCGACTACTATCGACCAAAATATAAGTGTACTCGAGTTTGAAGGTTGTTTGTGAAGTAACCAATAGACCTACCTAAAATCCAATAACATCATCATTTTCGTCGTTCTGTTTTACGATAGTTCATGTTGGTTTGGAAGCCTCCGTGGCTTAGACGGCAGCACGTCGGCCTCTCACCGCTGGGTCCGTGGTTCAAATCCCGGTCACTCCATGTGAGATCTGTGCTGGACAAAGCGGAGGCAGACAGGTTTTTCTCCGGGTACTCCGGTTTTCCCTGTCAAAATTTCATTCCAGCAACACTCTCCACTAACATTTCCTTTCATCTGTCATTCATTTAATCATTGTCCCAGAGGAGTGCGTCAGGCCTCGGCAGCCGGCACAGTTCATATCCTCGCCGCTAGATGGGGGCTTCATTCATTCTATTCCTGACCCGGTCGGAGACTGGAAGCAGGCTGTGGATTTTCATTTCATGTTGGTTTGGAATTTTTTATTTATAATTTAATATTTCTTATCGCAGTTGGAACACAAAAAGTGCCTTTTTTAAGCATGTTTCAACCATGCGTCACCTTCAAGAATTATTATCTCACAAACCCGTCAACAGATCGAATCCAAATTTTAACACAATATACATTGGAATGTTGTATAACTGGTTCATTAATTTTAAAATTTTGTATGGCCAAGAAACATAGTTGTTATCATTTTGGTAAGGTATCATTTTCTCGGCTCGGGTTGGTTTGAAAATGTAGTTCTTGGTCGCGTTGTAATCCTTATACATCAAAAAGGTATGCTGTATGATTGTGAAATACGTAAATTAATTCACTTATTTTATATCGGTTTGTATTTGGATGGGGAATTAAGACATGGTTCACGAGTTGGCCGCTCCAGTGAAAGCTGTACAGCGTTGCCAAGATGGGCTCCATCACGCGTCATGGCGCGCTTCGCTCGGAAGTGATGGGCTCCATATCAGCAACGCTGTACAGCATTTCCCGGAGCGTCTAGCTGGTGAACCATGTCTTAATTCCCCGTACAAATACAAACCGATATAAAATAAGTGAATTAATTTACGTATTTCACAGTCATACAACATAACTCTTTGATGTATAAGGATTACAACGCAACCAAGAACTACATTTTACAACGACCCCGAGCCGAGAAATAGTTACCTTACACAAATGATAACAACTTTCGTTCTTGAACACACAAAATTTTGAAATTAAAAAAACTGTTATATAACATTCCAATGTATATTGTGCTAAAATTTGGATTCGATCTGATGAGGGGTTTGTGAGATAATAATTATTAAATGTGACGCATGGTTGAAACACGTTTAAAAACGGTCACCTTTTGTGTTTCAACTGCGATAAAAAAATATATATTAAAAAATCCAAACCTATATGAACTAACGTAAATTAGAACGACAAAAATTATTATGTTAGTTGATTTTATGTAGGTCTATTGGTTACTTCACAAACAACCTTCAAACTCGAGTGCACATAATATTTTGGTCGGCAGTAAGTACTGTACCAAGAAAAGGAAGCCAGGCCCTAAGAAAAACCTCTACACATACATAAGATTTTTTCCCTATTTTATATTTGAAATTATATATTTCTTTACGCTTGCATTAGAGAAAGTGTAAAGTACTGAGCAGTTTTGATTTCACTTTAAATTTATTTGTACAAGTTGGATGACTAAACGTCACCCTACAATCTGCAAGCTACATGGCTGAACAGCGGTTGCTTGGTAGAATTAGGCCCATCAACTGCTGTCGCGCCACGGCTTTAGTCTGTTTTTGAACTTCTAATATATAAGTGTAAGAGTACAAGACCACGAACTTTTCAGTGACAACTTTTTTCAAAGAAGAGAGTTCGAATTCAAATGGAAACAATGTATTGTGTGGAAAAGTAAGACGTAGCCATTGTGAAAATGGAAAATTGGTCTCCGTAGATACTGACGACAGTCAAGCGCATGTTCTCTAGGTGCAAGCGTCCTGCATAAATATCCACTTCCTTTGTACGCTCACAGAAAACGAAGAAAAGTCCCAGCAGAGCTTGTGTATTAGCGTATTGAACGAAATAAAAGGTAAGGAACTGAAACAATGTTTCTTACAGCAGATGTTTATTGCCATTCAGAAATTCCTTCTTATTTTATGATTTTTCCCCTAGGAAACTGTCATCAGTCCAACATCTCTCATTGACTAGTTCACCTGTCAATCAACCTACCATTGTGGTTGCACCTGAAGTTCAGTTGTGTCTTGTGTTTCGCAGGGTTTTCCACACTCCCTCCAGGTAAATGCCGAGATAGTACCTTACTTGAAGACTCAGGGCACCTGCCCCATCCCTGGCTCTAATACAGTAACACACATAGTCAACTACATGGTACTGTTGACCAAGATGTCCCAAGCCCCTACAATGTATTATTATCAACAAGAACAAGAACAAGAATGTTTGAGGAAGTAAGAAAATATCTGTATAAACACATTGTGTCAACGTTACATAAGCGTGACATTACTATAATTTTATTGCTCAGATATTGTTCCACGCCTAGGCACTTGTACATGTAACTCGCCGAACTACAATATTCGTCAACTCGGCGTGTTCATCATTTTCCTTGCGCTAGAGATCTTGTGTATCCGCGTCGCTACTCCTACCATCCTTTTCAAAACAATTCCCAAACTAATGCCGACGATTCCATTCACACGATTTAGTTTATGAAAAATGCATTGGAATCAGGAAATAAATCTCCGTTTTCGTATTACCAGTTTTTTTTTTCATATTTTAAGCAGAAATATAAAAAACAGCTAGTAACGTCTTTGTTTTTCACATTTTGGAAAATGCATTGAATTGATATCAATTCTATTGCACTCTAGTATACGTAGTGGTTTTTACATCGCAAATACGAGCTTTCATTCAAGAGAAAACTTAAAATAGAAATTGTCTCACTTTGGTGCTGCTACGTGGTGTCAGAATTACAAACTAAAAATCGGGACATTTAGTCTTAGTAGTATCTGGCTGCTGCACAGACTGCTGTGTTGCCTGCTGGTGTGTCCCTTCCCCGTGCTGTCCGATCGTGACGTCACAGTTCCCTCTTCATTGCTATGTAAAGTAGTCAGGGATGTTTCAGCTACGTTATCTGATGGTTGAGTTACTTCGGCAATGCTGTATGTGTTTGTAGAATGGGGCCTGTTATGAAAGGCCTCTGATATGGCTGGATATTCAGGGGAAGGTACTGCAGTTTCCATGTCGGTAGTGTTGCTTAACTTACTACTCCCATCTGACTCGCCCAGCACCGTGCTGTAGGTTTGTTGTCTGACATGATACCGGGCGATTTCTTCTGTTCCTACAGTCTATTTGTGAGTGGGAGGTTTCTTTACAATAAAAGCAATACTTAGCTTGTCCTTCATATGTTAACAGAACTTTACAATCATTGACCGTCAAATATGATGGAATGGGGTATTCAAGTTCAATTGTTACAATACGTATGCCATTTCTTACAGCAGTAAATTCGTATACTTCATTCCAGCACTCGTTCCGTATGTCCTTGAGAACTCCATGCGTAGAAAGCACGCGGGAGAGCCTTTCATTGTTGACTTCAGGAGGAGATTAAACAGACACGCACACGTTTTGTCAAAGAGTCTGGAGCACCTTTGTGGTGTTACCGCTAGCTAGCCGGAAGGATTTCACACCTTCATGTCGAGATAATATGTTTTCATAAAGTAAGGTGTACACTAATTTAATGTACACTGAATTTTCCCCGTTGTCTAGTTGATTCGCTAGTACTTGATATCTATTATGCTTCAGGTCGTTTGCTATCCACATAGGCCTATGTATTTCAAGTGGTGTCGGTCTGTTGTTCCTTTCTTCAAAAGCGCATTTAAGAGTGTTTTTCCGGACATTCGCCACTTTCGCAAGTTCAACAATCAGTTCCGTGACAAACTAAGGCGCCTATTTTTCTTAAACTTAAAGATTCATGCCAATGATTAATCTATATGGAACTAAGTTAATGACGAAATTAAGTTGGTAATATCAAAATTTCTAATTAGTTCGAAATATACCTGCACTACAGTTGGAAGCCCTGGTGACTTAATATATTCTTAGTTCCATCTCGTAAGGTACAGAATACAAAACTTGGTTGAAGTTCAATGGATAACATGGACGTTACATGCTGTTAGATATGGGATTTATCAGCGCGCGTAAAATCATGTTGGCAGCAATGTCATGCATGTCTTGGTCAGAAATAATCTGACATATTATGATCTATTGCTGTGCCAATTTTGGACGAAATCCATTTGTATGTATAGAAGTTACATGCATTTTAGAATTGAACCTATCATCAGGCTTAGAATCATGTTAGCGGCATTGGCATAATATTAGATACTCCAAATTAATCTAGAATGTCAGGTACTATACGTGTGCAAAGTTTAGAGTTGTTGGCTTGCATGCATTCTGATATATTAATATAAGGGTAAAAAAGTAGAGACAGCAATTATCAACAGTTGTCAGCAGCTGGTTGCTCTTAAGAATTCGCATAGTGATATCTGGTTATGTACACATAGTAGACTACATACGAAATTTGGTTGAAATCCAATTGATAATGTAGAAGTTATATTAATTTAAAAATTTGACCTATCAGCATGCTTAGAATCATTTTGCCTACACTGTCATGTATGGCCTCCTGGAAATTAAACTGAAATATTATTATCTATATAATTACGTGCCTATCTTGGAATAGCTCCCATGCATACCTTCCGAGATATCCAACATGGAGCTCAAATTTCAATAATTTCAATCTTTACTCATACCAAATTTGCTTTTGATTGCTTCAGCCGTTTAGGAGTTGATAAGGGGGGGGACATGCACAGGCAGACAGACATTTGCCCAGATCGATCTCATAAGTCTACTTTTTCCTCAATTTTGCAAAATTTGAAAAGTAGGCTAAAAATACAATACCCTATCACGGTAAGCACTTCCGAGTATTTATTAACCTCGCGGCTAAACTCAGAACCTAACACGACGTACGTCGCTAAGTGACACTTCCACTCTTTCTACTCTATGGAGTTCTCCAACGCAAAATGTATCAAAATGGTGCCATTCTCAATCGATGATGCCGTTTTTAATATATAAACGATATGCGAATAACGTTATTAGTCCGAATAACGGTATTGAGGGAATATTTTTTGATAGATGTATTCAAATAACGTTATTTCTAGTGAGCACAACCATTTCGTTCCTGCGATAACCGATATCCAAATAACGTTATTAGTCCAAATAACGGTATTGGGGGAATAATGTTCGAGAGATGTATTCAAATAACGTTATTTATAGTGAGCACTACCATTTCGTTCCCGCGATAACTGATTTCCGAATAATGTTATTAGTCCAAATAACGGTATTGGGGGATTTTTTTTGGAGAGATCTATTCAAATAACGTTATTTCTAGTGAGCACTACCATTTCGTTCCAGAGATAGCCAATATCCGAATAACGTTATTAGTCCTAATAACGGTTTTGGGGGAATATTTTTCGAGATATGTATTCCGATAACGTTATTTCAGGCGGGCACTACCATTTCGTTCCTTGGTTAACTGTTATTCGAATAACGTTATCAGTCCAAATAACGATATTAGGAGATTTTTTTCGAGATATGTATTCCGATAACGTTATTTCAGGTGGGCACTAGTATTTCGTTTCTACGATAACCGATATCCGAAGAACGTTATTAGTCCGAATAACGGTATTAGGGGATATTTTTCGAGAGACTTATTCAAATAACGTTATTTCTGTCGGACAACACTATTTCGTTTCTACGATAACCAATATCAGAATAACGTTATAAGGACCAATAACGCTACCATGCGATACAAATGACTTCCGGATATGAAACGTAACGACCACAATGTGACCAAGACCCATTTTGTTACATAATCTACCCAAACAACCATTTTCGTTATGTTAAGTTATGAAGCCTTGGATAATCCTCCAATTAATCTTGAAGATAAGACAAGCCATGCCAAGAGTTTAAGATTCAAATATAAAGAGCTTAAAATAAAACTATCCACAACCATCAGAGACATTTACTTTGTCAAAGAATGCAGGAATCACAATCTAATTCCTATGCACATAAAGTTCATGCAGAAGAAAAACATTAGAAACAAATTCGAGGAGAGGACTCAAGAAATTATTAATAATAGGCTACTCCAAAGGGAACTTAAATTCTTATATTTAAAGAAAAACCAAATCAGTAACAAACTGTACAGCACCCACCTGGAAAATTTGTGCTGAAGGACCTGGATTCCCTTCGCTTTCTAAGGTTCAGACGAATTCTATCCAACACCATGTGTGATAGCATAGGTTCGTGTAGAAGTGTCCCACTCAATCGCTTCTATTGCATTTAAGTTTCTTAGTAGCTGGTTGTTCAACTGTCTGAGTTCTTCAGAAGGCTCAGTTTTGGCAGTAGGTAGGTTTAACAGTTCCTTAATGTGAAAGTCTACAATCAGTTTGGGGTAATTGTATCTTTAGATGATGAACTCACAGACTACTCAAATTATTTTCTGAATGTCTGTCGGAAAATTATTACTTTTTTATTACCATTGACAGGGAAGTACCTGTAAGAGGATATGAGGGAACCAGAGATAAGCAAAGCGAACTGATGGTGAGTTTAATAATAATAACGAACTGATGTACATGGATGGCAATAGCGGAACCGCGCAAACTAAACATGTGCAAACATGGTGCGGGTTTTAGAAAAACTGAAGCATAAAGGGCAGGTGGCAGCACCTTTCATATACAGAACCGCATACTTGTTAAACAAAGTATAAAACTACCAAAGTTGCAACACTTCCCCTCAAGTACAGGTTCATTCAATCTTTACACTCTCCAAACCAGCAAACTTCAAGCAACGTTCATGTTTCATTCAACTTAAACTCTTCGTGAGAAAGTCAGCAACTTGATCGTTCGTAGAGATATACTTCAAAACAAAAAATTTACACTCAAAGACTTCACGAACAAAGTGATGTTTGATATCAATATGTTTGCTTCTACTGTGATACATCGCGTTCATTGCCAAATTAATTGCACTTTGATTATCACAAAAGATGAACATAGTGGCTAAGTCTTTGAAGCCTAACTCGAGCAGAAATCGACGTAAGTACACAGCTTCCTTGGCGCACTCTGACATCGCCATGTACTCGGCCTCCGTGGTGCTAAGGGCCACGGTTCTTTGTTTTCTTGAGTCCCACGATATAGGGCATCCGCCGAGCAGGAACACGTACCCCGTGTAGGACCTCCTATCTTCTTGGCAGCTTCCCCAGTCGGCGTCGACGAATCCTTGGATCGGTTCGGTGTCTGCTTCGTAGATCAGCCCGATGTTCGAAGTCCCCTTCAAGTACCGCAGCACTCTGTTGGCAGCTTTCCAATGTTCGACTCCGAAGCAATTGTTCCCAGGTAGCTGACAGCGAACGAAATGTCCGAGAGTGTATTTGTCGACAGGTATGTCAGCACGCCTACCAATTCGCGGTAAGGCAACTTCAACTCGTCAGTACTGGGATTCTCATTTTTGCTCAACTTCGTTCCAGGGTCGAGTGGTGTGACTACAGGGTTGCAGTCGGCCATCTCGTAGCGTTGGAGAAGCTCTTCAATGTAACCTTGCTGTTGCATGGCTATACATCCGGTCTCCTGGATTAGTTCGATGCCTAGGAAGTGTTTGGCCAATCCTAAGTCCTTGACCATAAAATTTTCACTCAGGACTCTGGAAATCTCGAAAGAATAATGGATTTTCCGCCTTCAATACTGTTTAATACTATTACTTACAGGGACTAGTTTCGGGGGTAAATACTCCCCCTTCCTCAGCCTGTCCAACAAAACTACACATTGGAAAGACTTTCCATGTACAAGTTCATACAAAATATATGAAGAACAAAGAATAAAGAAATATTATTTACAGTCCCGCTCGACGCTCCAAAGAAGATACTTTTATTGCATCACTGAGGTCTAGGCGCATCAGAACTCCGGAATTGGGCCGGTGCTGCGGTCCGCTGTCCCCATTGCGTCATCGTGGGCCCACTCTAGTCTCCTTGTTGTTCTTGGCAAACGTCAAGGCGAGAAAATTTGTGGCCGCGTCACGCGCCGTCAGGAACTGACGTTTGCCAAGAACAACAAGGAGACTAGAGTGGGCCCACGATGACGCAATGGGGACAGCGGACCGCAGCACCGGCCCAATTCAGGAGTTCTGATGCGCCTAGACCTCAGTGATGCAATAAAAGTATCTTCTTTGGAGCGTCGAGCGGGACTGTAAATAATATTTCTTTATTCTTTGTTCTTCATATATTTTGTATGAACTTGTACATGGAAAGTCTTTCCAATGTGTAGTTTTGTTGGACAGGCTGAGGAAGGGGGAGTATTTACCCCCGAAACTAGTCCCTGTAAGTAATAGTATTAAACAGTATTGAAGGCGGAAAATCCATTATTCTTTCAAAGTTATAATTACGTCAATACGGACCTGAATAATCGACATTATTCTGGAAATCTCGGCGATCGTCTTTTTGCATTTTGACAGCACCATCATGTTGTCAACGTAAACGGCAATCAAAGTTATGTTATTTCCGGAACCAATTTGGAATAGACACGGATCCGATGCGGTTGGTTTGGCACCGCACTTCCTCAAGACCTCACGCAGCTTGGCATACCAGTTTCTACTGGCCTGTTTCAATCCGTACAGTGATTTTTGTAGTAAGCAGACCTTGTCGCCTCCCTGCAACTGGCGAAGCATTTTCTTGGCCTTCTCCTTGGTTTCGTCGTCAGTTCCAAACATCGCAATGCTCTCTAACATCTCCCTGAAGTTCTTCGGTTGTTTCATGAATATTTCCTCGTCTAGGTCACCATACAGATAAGCCGTTGTGATATCGTACTGTCTGATTTTTACACCGAGCTTGGCAGCGAGACAAACCATCAATCGAATTGATTCCATTCGCGCCACCGGTGCGAACGTGTCAAAGTAGTTGATTCCATACTCCTGGTTCAAACCTTGAGCCACCTGCCTGGCCTTTCTCTTCTCAAGTGTTCCATCAGGTTTTAGTTTGTTGCGCAGCACCATCTGGCATCCGATGACTTTGGCATCACGGGGAGGATCCACCAGCACCCATGTATTGTTTCTCAGGATAGATTCCATTTCCATGACCATGGCACCATGCCACTCGTTAGAGTTTGGTCCTGTTGTTGCCTCCTTGAATGGAATCTCTGCTAGAAAAATCTCCTCGTCTTCTTCTTGCTCCTCCACATCTTGGAGATTTGTTTGAAAAAGCTTCTTCGGTCTTCCCCTTTTTCCAGTTCGCAGAATCTTGGGTCGACCAGGTCCTTGTATCAATTGAGGCGTAGTATCGGATGTTTCGACATTCGTTCTATCATGATCATCCACTGGTGTCACATCGAAACCGAGGAAAGGTTCATCATCTTCTCCGATTTCGGGTTGAGAGACTGGTTCCTCCATGACAGCTGGTTGATCTTTTTCTCTTGGTGATTGTGGCGGTGATTCTGCAAAGAACAGCTCCCAACAAATATCTTGCTTCGAGGATTCTGGGCGCTCCATCCTAGTCTCTTCCAGTGGCTTTTCTTTCTCGAAGAATTTTACATCTCGGCTGATCAAAACTTTGTCTTTGTCAGGGGAGTATATGCGAAAGCCCTTGGTATCTTCGGAGTAACCCATGAACACGTCTTCTCTGCCTCGTTGATCCAGTTTCCCTCTTCCAGGATCCCTGTCCAGGAAGTAAACCTTGCTTCCAAACGTTCTGAATTACGAGATGTCAGGAATCTCTCCTGTCCAGAATTCGTACGGTGTTTTGCCTCCGATACTTTTTGATGGCAGGCGATTACGGATGTAATTTACAGTATTCACTGCTTCCGCCCAGAAGCGGTGAGGTAATCCAGCGTCGAACAACATGCACCTGGCAGTCTCCATCAAAGTCCTATTCATCCTCTCCGACTTCCCGTTTTGTTCGGGGTTGTGGGGGACTGTGAGGCGTCTTGTGATTCCGCGCTTCTTCAGGTAGTTGTCGAACTCTTGATTCAGGTATTCCCTGCCGTTGTCAGACTGAATCACCTTTACTAGTTTTTCTTTCTGATTCTCCATCCTGGTAACGTACTCGACGGTAGCTTCGTAGACCTCTGATTTTGCCTTCAGAAATCTCACTTCACACCAATGAGAGTAATCGTCGATGAATTCCAAGAGGTACCTTGAACCTCCCATAGATGGAGTCGGCATCGGTCCACATATGTCCGTGTGGATCAAATCGAGTAGCTCCGTCCGTCGATCGGATTTCTTTGGAAACTGCGTCCTGGACATCTTCCCCTCGAGGCAGACTCTACAGTCCAGAGTCGTCGATGGATTCCTCAGCTCAACGCCAGAAACCCTCCCTTTTCGCACAGCTACCAAGATGTCGCCCACGTTGACATGTCCGAGCCGACGGTGTAGCAACTCTAGATCAATTATTTTGGGCGATGCAGCCATATTTGCTCGTTCCTGACTCTCACTGACGTAATATAGGTTATTCTTCCTCTCAGCTCGCATCAAGACTTCTCCTTTTTCGTTCACGACGACTGCGCCTTCCTTGTCAAAAATCACCTCGTGGCCGCGGTCGATGATCTTTCCCATCGACAGCAAGTTTGTCCTGAGGTCTGGAACGTGAGAAACATCTGAGAGAGAGACATCTATCTCTTCGTTCGCAATGCGGGTAGATAAGCGAACACTGCCTTTTCCCACGATCTCTGCCGTTGAATCATCAGCCAATTTCACCACACCCCTTCGTTACTCATCGATCTTCGAAAAAATCGCAGGGTCGCCACAGATATGTGAAGTGGCGCCACTGTCGAGACACAATATTCTGAGTATGTCACTGCTCTGAGTTGTCGTCGCCTGTAAGCATAGTTCTCTAGTGAAATTTGCAGATTGAGTATTAGAACTGTCTTTGCCTTTGTTCTTCGATGGATCTCTTTGTTTAAATCTGCACTGGCTGGCTCGATGACCTTGCTTTTTGCACACGTAGCACCGGAACTCAGATTCGCCTCCTTCTGTTTCACTGTTGTTTAGTTTGGGTGTTTGTTTCTTATAGTTCTTGTTACCTGGACCAGTCTTCTTCTTGACGAACATAGCTCCCGCTATTTCACCTTGTGTGCTTGATTTTCGTGCGTCATCCTCTTCGATGATTTTGGTCCGAAGAGCCTCGGGAGTCGGTAGGTTGTCACGTGACTCTATTGCACACCTAAAGTTCTCGAACCGTGCCGGCAGACTGTATAAACACATAACTGTCAACAATTCCGGATTGATGGTGATATCTCCCAATTTGTCCACGGTGTCGAAGAAATCGTTCAGATGGTCACGCACGTCGCCATCGTCCGCCAATTTTTGTAAGGTTAGCCTTTTCAGTATGGTCGCCTTCCGAGCCGGACCCTGGGATTCGTAGATCTGTTTCAGTCGTTGCCATGTATCACGTGCCGTGACACAATTCTTGACTTGCTTTATTTCACTTGGCGACATCGACAAAATGATCAGCGACCGAGCCTTTTGATCCTTCTTGTCCCACTCTTGAATTGCCGCCGCGTTTGAATTTCCAGCTGCTGGTTCTGGTTTCATAGAATTCCCGCCGACGAATTCCCACAAATCGCCCGTAATTAGGATAGCCTACATCTGCACGGCCCACGTGTCGAAATTGTCCTTACTGAGGGGTTCAATTCTCCCAATACTTCTGGCGTTCATTTTTGAGGTTAACTTCTGGCACGTTTTTACGAATAATTACGATTTGTTATTTATGCGTTTAGACTCGCGCATCTGGACCCATAACCTGTAAGAGGATATGAGGGAACCAGAGATAAGCAAAGCGAACTGATGGTGAGTTTAATATCAATAACAACGAACTGATGTACATGGATGGCAATAGGGGAACCGCGCAAACTAAACATGTGTGAACATGGTGCGGGTTTTAGATAAACTTAAGCATAAAGGGCAGGTGGCAGCACCTTTCATATACAGAACCGCATACTTGTTAAACAAAGTATAAAACTACCAAAGTTACAACAGTACCGCTGAAGTGCCTGAAGTTTGCTATTACACCATTGAATGTTGACAGTGCAATTTTTGGAAGTTTAATATTAGAAGGTTTAGAATTAATAGATTGTGAAACAGATTTTGGTTCCAGGATGGTCTCCATTCTAGGTTCTATTTCTAAGCACAGTTCTTCAAATGCTTCCCTATCAGCATCATGCGATTCTTCTGTGTCCTTTATCTTGAGTTAGCCTTGTACTCGTGGACGAAGTGAAAAGTGCCTTTCCGAGTTCGAAAGTGTGTGTTAGTGGTGTATTACAAAGACGTGACATAGACCCACGATACATTAATGCCGTGAATTCAACACTGGATTGGTTGTGTAGTGAAAAAAACATTATTTTTTTAGAAGGGAACTCTTGGTTACAAGACAGGGACCTTGCTTATGATGGTCTCCACCTCAATAGAAGAGGAACAATGAAATTTGGAAAACTTTTAAACAGAGTTGCCAAGTTTTTACTCTCGGAAAACTAATTGCTAGAACGAGTGATGATATCTTATTGTTTAGAGAGAAGAAAGCGCTGACTACAAGTGGACACCTAGGTGAAGTACAGTGCAGTGAACACAAGTACAACTGTTTGGATGAGTTCATGCAACAGGACTGTAATATAAGTGCATGCATAAACTCATTAGAATTAGGTGGAGAGGTTAGGTGTTTGTACATTAATAGCAGAAGTATTCGGAATAAGCTTGATGACATTGAAATTCTCTTGCAAATGATAGGCCAGATAGATGTATTGGTAGTTACAGAAACCTGGGTGAAAAGTAATGAGGCAGATTTTTATAACTTCAACAATTTCACAAGTGTGTTTGCTCATAGAGATGACAAAGTTGGTGGGGGTCTGGGTATTTATGTATCACACAAATGGAAAGTGAATGTTAAAAGAAAGTGTGAAATGAATCATAGTTTGATGTGGATTGAGGTATTCAGAGATGATGTTAAAAGTAATAGGCCAACATATAAAAGCATTGATATTATTGCAGCATATAACCCCAATAGAAGCAATGCCATACCCTTCTTAAATTCATTTGAAAGTTTTCTTAGCCAGATAAACAATAAATTATGCATCTTCCTCGGAGATACCAACATTGATATCCTAGCTGATGATCAATTAAGAAGGAAATATCTAAATCTAATAGCATGCTATGGGTTTAAACAATGCAACACTAAATATGCTACACGACTTTGTGACACTGCAGCTACCTTAATAGATCACGTGTCACTAAACAATTCAGAATTAAGTTATAAAATATCAAATGTCAGCAATGATATTAGTGATCACAGTATATTAATTCTTGATATTTCCAAGACCAATTATAGCACGTACACTCAGTCACATAACTCGACAAAATCAACAACACACGAGGACTCTTGGGATAGGCAACACACTCCTGAAACTAATATATCTATAAACGCTGATTCCCATAATGATGCAAACAGTACTGTTAACTCTCTATATAACTCTTTCATCAAACAATTGAATCTAAGGAACAGGCATAGTCAAAGAAAAATAACAAACAAAACTAACAATAAAAGACAGACTACTAACTTACCATGGGTCACAGCTGAACTCCTTACACTTATAAAACAACGAGACACTCTGCATGCAAAGCTCAAAAATCCCCTTCACAAAAATAATAATGATATGAACCAAGAATACTGTAGATGCAGGAATAGTGTAACAAACTTAAAAAGAAGACTAAAGTCAAATTACTACTCAGAAAAATTCAGAACATATGGAAACAATTCCAAAAAAACTTGGGAGACTATCAAAGAAATCATACACAACAAAAAACCAACAGTTGAGACATGCACTTCACTTGAAATAGACAACAAAATTATCACAGACAATCAAGAGCTATGCGAATCATTCAACTTGTTCTTCACAAACATTGCTGGAAGTCTAGCAAAAGCTATTCCTGAACAGAAGGAAATCCTCAGTAAGGACCACAAGCAGTCAAATTCCCTCTACTTATATCCAACAGATGAAGCAGAGGTCAAGTCCATCATCACAAATTTAAAGAATAAAAAGAGCTGTGGCTTAGATAGGATCAAGACAAATTTCATTAAAAACAATATGCAATCATTTATTAAAATCTTGGTTGAAATGATTAATGAGTCCTTAGTTACTGGCATGATACCAGATGACTTAAAAATGGCCAAAGTAGTTCCTATATTTAAGGGTGGTGACAAAAGAAATCCAAATAATTATAGACCTGTTTCTATTTTATCGGTAGTTTCAAAAATTCTGGAAGAAGTGGTAAAAACAAGATTGCTTTCATTTCTGAACAAGAATACATTCTTTCATAATATGCAATACGGATTCAGGGAAAAATCTAGTACTGAGGCAGCAACTATTGACCTAATAACAATGCTACAAGAAACTATTGACAAAAATAATATGGCAGTTGGGTTATTTATTGATCTCACAAAAGCCTTTGATACAGTAGATCATAAAATACTGTTGTCAAAATTAGAAAATGCTGGTGTCCGAGGTATAGCTCTAAAATGGTTCCAAAGCTACCTTAATGGAAGAAAGCAGCATGTAGCTTTGAATAAATGCATAAGTTCAGGAAAATATATAACTCATGGCGTTCCACAAGGATCTATACTTGGACCTACATTATTCTTAATGTATATAAATGATATTGTGGAATGTAATTTGAGAGGGCATATCAAACTGTATGCAGATGATACAAATATCTTCTACACTGGGAAAGACATAATTGAAATCATACAAAATGTGCAACAAGATATAAATACTCTCTCACAATGGTTCCAGGCCAATAAATTAACAATGAACCTACAGAAGACCAATTACATGGTAATTTCAAAACAAAGCATGAAAGAAATCACACATGACAAAATATATATAAATAATATTGAAATAAAAAAGGTTAATCAGGCAAAGTATTTAGGTCTAATCATCGACAAACACCTGACCTGGATTGAACACGTTGAACGAATTGCTAAGAAACTCTCACCTGTAGTAGGGATCCTAAGGAAACTTCGGTATCTTATTCCCCTAAACCTTGTAAAACAAATCTACTATTCACTTGTACATAGCAAGCTCCAATATTTAAATGTTATTTGGGCTCACTGCAGGAAATCCACACTGAATGATTTAATGACTATTCAGAATAGGGCCATTAGAAACATATTTAACTTTCCTTACTGCACTCCAGTAAAAGATCTGTACATCAAAAGTAAAATTCTACCCCTCAGCATAAGTGCAGAACTCCGAGCAGCTATGCTAATATACAAGATTAAACACAACACAATACTCTATAGCTCTCCCTACATCTTGAACTCAGACAATCATTCTTATGGAACTAGGCATGCGAAGGAGGTAGCCTTATATATCATTCACTCTTCTAAATATGGTAGAAATAGTTTCAAGTTCTCTGCATCACAGTCATATAATAAACTTCCTGATGAAGTAAAAAGTGCACCAACTTTGTCGGTATTTAAGAGGAAAACTATGGAAGTATTGTGGGAAAAATTCGATGCATCTTAATACATCAAATAAGTTAAGTTATGTATAAGATTAAAAATCCTAAGTGCTTATCATTTTAAGGGACCTTGGTCTAAACAATCTTAGATATGGTATCAACCTTATAATAGGCCTATGTCCTTATTCATCAATTTGTGTTACCTTCAGAATTTTCTTCCTTGGTGTGTAAACACACATATTACTGTACAATTCCTCTGTACGAGCCTATGGCTCTTTGGAATTAATTGAATAAAATATCTAAAAAATATCTAACTGCATTCTATTTCTCCTCACTGGCATTTAATGATTTCTGCCTTACTCGAATGCCCTTCAAATTAATCCCTCCTTGAAAACTATTTACACAGCTGACAATGTGAGTTACACGAGCTTCTTAATTAGCTCTCTCTTTTCAAGGATATCCATGTTGAAGATTCTAAAACAAAGTGTAATATAGGATAATGACAAAGACAAAGTGATAGATTACCAAACTGCTTACAATTTGAAAGTCACATACCTTGCTGGTCAACTTCTTGTGATGGCAGGTACCATCTGCTCTCCGTTATGTGAACTACAATGCCAGATTGTGATTGGATGCCTGGCGCATCCAATGCTGACAATCAACTAAATGACGGCCAAGTTATGAAGCATGTAATCTGAGAAAATTGGCGGCTACTGCACTGATTATAATATTTATTTAGTGTATGATGCATACAAGACTGCCAGGTCTTGAATCAATTCAAGTGCTTGTGGAGTGCCTAAATGGAGCTCTTCTAAGGTCCCAGAGTACATATATAGAGGGCATTCCTACACGATGTGCTTGATGGTTTGGACTTATTATCCACATTCACAACGAGGCGAGTCTATCCAACCCCACTGATGTAAGGCCTCTCTAGTTAGAGCAGTGCCACATCGAATTCTGTTGAGACGTGATCAGACAGCTCGAGGGAGATGGAATCCTGGTAGTTTGAGGTAGGATCAGGCACTTCAATTAGGCCACGAGATGGAGAGGTAGACCATTCAACTTTCCATGTATTTCGGGGATCGAACGGAGCTGAAGTAAGTTCCAAAGCCGTCTTGTAGGCTGGTTTCTGTGATTTCAACCTGGATGTAGAAGGTTGATGGACGTCTTAGTGGATTGGGAGAACTTCAGTATCCATAATTCTGCACCACAAGCGGAAAAGAGCTTGCTGTCTCCTGATGTGAGGAGGAACAATATTACACAGTACAGGTAGCCACTGTGACGGAGTGCAAAGTACTGTGTCAGAGATAATCCGCATTGTCTGCCGGAGTTGAATATCAATCAGTTGGCAAAGGGAGCTGTTCAACCATACGCCTGCACAGTATTCAGCTGGAGAGTATACGACAGCCAAAGCAGTAGCCCTGAGAGTGTTGGCATCAGCGCCCCATGATGTTCCAGCTAACCTACTTAGTAGTTATTACGGCTTTTTAATATTATAATATAGTTACTATATCTTCCTCTAGTAGCTCAGTTGACTGTTAATGATTATAGTTAAAACCCTGGGTGGATATCCGCAAAATTTTTGCCATGCGGATATAGTTTCATGACTGTGCAGATAGCGGATAAGCTGTGGATAATGTTTGGAGTAAATTTGTGGATAGTTTTTAGAATACAATCCGAGGTTATTGAATATCATTACTAGGACATGGATGTTTATGACATAGGCCTACCATATTTTACAGTTATGTTTTTCTTTTCTTTTTTCATGACAAATGTAAGATGATGATTTACGCTAATCTCATTCAAATTATGTTATTAAGCACAACACTCCAAACTGAAAAGGGTTGCAATTCTGGCTGTATAACATTCATTTTAAACATACCACATGACAAACATAGCCTAGGGGAACGACTTTCTCCTCAAATGTCTAAACATGTTGTTTTAATACTTTAACTAATTAAGAATATTATTGAAATGCCAGAGAGGAGTGCGTCAGGCCTCGGCAGCCGGCACAGTTCATATCCTCGCCGCTAGATAGGAGCTTCATTCATTCCATTCCTGACCCGGTCGGAGACTGGAAGCAGGCTGTGGATTTTCATTTTCATTGAAATGCCAGTAGATACAGATAACAAATGTGCGACTGTGGATGCAGATAGCAGTCGTGCGAATGCAATGTTTATCCATGCAGGGCTCCAACACACTGCACATAAATTAGTTTAAAACTTAAAACACATAGAATACTGGTATCTAACACAATCTACCGTATAAGACAAAACACAAGTGAAACGTGGACCCTTTACCGTCGTGATCTCAGGAAGCTTGAGCGTTTCCACCTACAAAAACTTCGATCAATCCTGAGGATTAAATGGGAAGACCGCATTACCAATATTGCTGTTCTGGAAAAGGCTCGAATCATCCATAATAGGTCACCAATTTAGATGGATTGGTCATGTCCATCGGATGGATGATGTGAGATTACCTCGTCGAATGCTATATGGTGAGATATGCTATGGTACCAGACCTCATGGTGGTCCTAAGAGGTGCTACAAGGACCAATTTAAGCAGACCCTGAAATTGACAGGTCTTGATTCACAAACCTGGGACATGCTGGCTGAAGACCGCTCAACTTGGCGCCGTACCATCTCGGATACTGTAAAGACGTTTGAAAGGGATCGACGCACACATGAAGAGGCCAAGCGTCAAGCTAGGAAACTTCGAGCAGCCCAACCACGTCCTCCTCCAGCAATACTATGTGACTTGTGTGGTCGCTTGTTCCATGCCAGGATTGGACTCTTTAGTCACCGTAAACACATCCACAAACTGGACTGAAGGAAGAAGATTTATACTCGGATTCGAGTTAAAGCCGATGATGATGATGATGAATATTTAGACATTAAATTAATACCTCTTCTGTATGTAATTGGACTTATGATGTTCTTGTTGCCGTATTCATGTGAACACTTTTTGCTCTTCATGTCAACCACAAGATTTGAATTTGAATTTATTGTTACTCTTATACAGGCCACTGAGGCTACAAAGCCTCTTTATGCAGCTCTCTTCATTCAGAGGGCGGTTATATACAATAGAATAAATGAAGAAAGAAAAGAAAAACTTAACCTATACATACAGTTGACAATAATAAATGAAGAAAGAAAAGAAAACTTAACCTATACATACAGTTGACAATAGAAGTTCTTGTTATTACATCCGTTCACCTTGAACATGATAATTGTATAGCTGATAGATCACAATGAAGGGAGTGTTTTATCGCTCTGATAGGAAGTCCTGAATACTGGTGCAATTTATATTTATTCCAGAGAATACTAGCTGAAATACGGAATGAACCTTTGCATTTTTCGGTTCTGTGATGAGGTATCTGGAGCATTTGTGCAGTGTGTCTATTCGCACGGTTATGCACTGATTGCATGGGAGTTAGTGTGCAGTAAATATAAGACGGAATTTTGAATTTTAGAATTTTTATCACAGTCAGAGCCATGGCATACTGTCTTCGTTCCTTTAACTTTAGCCATCCAATCTGGACGTAAAATGGAGTTATATGAGACTCTCTTGGTACATTGAGAACAAACCGCAAGCAAGCATTTTGCATTCTTTGCAATTTTGTATTGAGGACCTCTCCCATATCATGGTAAATTATAGATCCATAGTCAAATATTGTGGCCTGTTTGCCATCTCTTGATGAATACAGTACATTTGCATTTGTCAGTTGGCACAGGCTAGAGTAAAAGGTGGCTTTTCACCGATGTCTCAGTCTCACTCATGGCTGTGATTATATGGAAGCTACTGAGGTATGGGTGGTGCTTAGTAATGGCATTCGGGGCACAGTCAGTGCCTGTGAATGCTGTGAAAGGTTCAACTCATAGGGTTAGGACTACTGTTCTGACTCAGTGAGGAAAGCAATGGCAAACTACCTCACTCCTCTTCTTGCCTAGAATGCCTCAAAATAGCGCTGCCTTGGGTTTTTGTGGGTATCTACTCACATAACGTAACGGCGGTGCTTTTTGAGGATCCAACCAGCCTTCGGGCTGACTACCTAACAGACAGTCAAATATTGGTAATATCAAACTCTGTATCAGTATCTTTCGTACATTTTGGGGCAAATAGAAGCAAGTTCGCATAATTTGATATAATGACGATGCAACCCTTTTCAGAATCATGTTTGTGTGATCCTGCCACGATAATCGAGAGTCAAAAATAACTCCCAGATTTCTTACTGCTGACTGGTACGGAACTGTTTGGGATGCAAGCTGTAAAGGTGGTACTGGGTCAGGTAGGGAACTGAGTAATTTGGTATAGCCGATGATGATCGGTTGCGTTTTTTCGAAGTTAAGTATTAGATTATGATCGAGTGCGTACTGAGGTAGGCTTTGAATGTCACTGTTAATTAGAGCTACCTTCAAATGAATGGATTTCAGATCCGTGTGTAGATACAGCTGAAGGTCATCTGCGTACATATGATGTTGACAGAATTTAAGGACAGATGGAAGGTCATTTATAAACACGGAGAACAGGAGTGGACCAAGGACCGAACCCTGCGGCACACCTGTTGTTACTTCACACCATTCTGAAACATTGTCATCTGCTAGGACTACTCTCTGACATCTGCCTGTTAGGTAAGACCTAAACCAGTTCGTTACTGACTTTGAAAGGCCTAGATTTCTTAATTTAACTAGTAGGATCTCATGGTGAACTCTGTCAAAAGCTTTGCTGAAATCGAATAGAGATAATATAGTTATTTCCTTCCGGTCCATTGCAAGACGAATGTCGTCTGTGACTTTAATAAGGGCTGTCAGAGTACTATGTTTTGATTTATATCCAGATTGGTTCGGGTTTAGGATATTGTTGGAATTTATATATTCATAAAACTGATCAAAAACAATCCGTTCTAAAGCTTTCCCAATTGCACACAATATACTTATTGGTCTAAAGTCACTACAGTTTAAGGCGTTCGTGATTTTTGGTATTGCTTTGATGTTGGCTTTTTTCCATTGTGTCGGATAAATACCCATTTGCAGGCTATAGTTAAATATATGCAATAAAACTGGCATGAGAAGGTCCATATTCCTTTTCAATAGCGTAATAGATATATGATCTGGTCCTATGGCTTTTGAAGTTATCCTAAATATGCCTAAATGAATGTCCTCTGGATATATATAGCCAAAATGAAATTCTTCCCGTCGGTCAGTAAATTTTTCCCTGTAGTTAGCAACAGTTGACAAAACTCTATTGCTGTCTACAACGGTTGATACGTTTAAATAATGCTTATTAAGCTCATCAGCGCTCATTGTTGGGTTATTGCTTTTGTGTCTGGATTTTCCAACACCGAGAGTTTTTATAGCTCTCCACAAAGCCGAAGAGTTTTTAGCTGAATTAATTAGCGAATGAGTGTAACGTATCTTTGTATTACGAATAACTTGCTGGGTTCTGTTGCGTAAGCTTTTGTATTCTACAATGTCCTCGGGTTTCTGTGTTCTGTTGCACTTCTTTCTGGCTCTATTTCGAGATCTTATTAGATCTTTTATTTCTGTGTTGATCCAGGCAGCTGGTGCGTGCCTCACGTTAGCTGAGCGCACTGGGGCATGGCGATCATATAAATCAATTAAAAATGTGTTGAATGCTTCGACCTTCTCATCTATAGTTTGCTGCTCGAGAACAGTGTGCCATGGAACTGAGATGGCATCAGCCTTAAACCTTTCATAATTAAACCTGCTGAAGTCTCCAAAAGTTCGAATACTGGGCTTATATTTTGGAGTTGACAGGGTATATACTGCGTATAAGAGATCATGTGCTGAGAAGCCAGAAGCAGCTGTTTGGCCAAACTCAATCACGTGCTCATTGCAGTTGGATGCTATTAGATCCAGAGTAGAAGAGGAGGTTGCAGTGTGATGTGTATCTTGATACGGGAGCCACGACAGATTGCAAGTATTTAGAGTTTCTACTATGTTCTTCGTTTCAAATGTAGCTGACCCAAAATGGGCATTGAAATCACCGGCTAATATTACATATTTATAACTAAAAATGTGTGAAAGCATGTCATTTAATAGTAGTTCCATAAAACCGACTTTGGGTGCTCTATAAACACAAATAAATAATACTTTAGTATATTTCAGGCAAATCTCTACGAAGAGGTACTCAGGTCTGAAATTCTCATTATTTGGGGATTTGCAGATAACCCGGCACTTAATGTGCTGTCGAACATACACTGCTACTCCACCCCCTTCTCTACGTTGTCTGTCATTGCGGTAGATATTATATCCTGGCAAGGTTACAGATGAATCAGTAACGGACTTGTTGAACCATGTTTCACTAACAGCGATTACATCAATACCGGAGTCAACAAATGTGTATTCAAATTCTGCGAAATGTTCTAGCATTTTAAGTGACTGCGTGTTCAGGTGAGTCACTTTAAAATCATTGGGTAATCTATCAGCTATATCACAAAGATAAGCATGCGTATCATACTCATTGGTACTAATATCCATGCAAAAGATAATTGAAAGTTATTGTAAAATTGTTAAACAAGAAATATCAAAAATTACAAAATCTAAAACTTAAGCTATTTTCTAATATTAATCAATAATATCGGCTTGTATTTTGGCTATACACTGTAGTTCAAGTTCCTGTGACCCCCACTCCCTACCTCTACTCCTACACTATACTCGCTCAGCTCGACAGACTTCTTAGAGGGCCTGCCAACCTGAATGAAACTTACCAACGGCGGCCTCGAGACATCCTTTGCAGGACTTGATGGCCTTGCCTCGGTGGCCGGAGTTGACGACACACTCGGGTGACCCCTCAGATGTACAAGAGAGGTAGCATGTCGCTTTTATCCACTAGGTGAAAAGTGGAAGACTTACCTGGTGAGGTTTCATTCCACCGCAGCTGTCTTGTGGGTGGGGATTGGACGTTAGGACATAATGAAGTCTAAATCAATATATTAAAGGGGTCTGTATTGTAAAAAATAGGAACAATTTTAGGTTACAGACT
This sequence comes from Meconema thalassinum, assembly GCA_946902985.2. Lineage (NCBI taxonomy): Eukaryota > Metazoa > Arthropoda > Insecta > Orthoptera > Tettigoniidae > Meconema > Meconema thalassinum. Next base: position 799,044,649 of record OX336390.1, on the reverse strand, counting down.
AGTATTACATGAAAAATTGTCACTTGGGTGGATGGTAAACGCCGTTGACCTCATGTGGTACGACACACCACTCGGCATGCTTTTAGGAACAAAATTGAGTAACAAACAGGTACACAGAAAAGGTAATATCTTACAAATACAAATTATCCCTAGTCAAAATATTTTTACGAGCCACGGCAAATGGTTGTGCAATACCTATCGCAGAAATTTACAAGTTACATCCGGAATGGAAATAAGTTACCAACATACATACCAACGCGTCCGGAATTACGTAAGGGGAAAAGAAAACTAAATCAAATGAGAACTACATTACCAAATAACTAACTCCCGAAAAACGGAGCGGACAGTCTCACACTACCATCATGGGACCAGACGCGAACTCGACTCACAATGGCAGACACATAACGGGACGCCTAGGCTGATTGCACCATAAGGGCGCTACTCCCAAAATTTGGGATTTGAACCAATCCCATAGGTAAGGCAGAAATACAGCGATTGGAAATTCAAAAGTGAAACGCACAAGGGCGTAAGGGAGGAAAACCAAAGCAAGGCGTTACATAACCTAAAACTTGCACGTGGACATAAGGTGATGCAACTACCAGGAACAGGCCCCCTTAAAACTAAAATAATAAAATACTACATGGCTGTAATTGGGAAAATTCCAAGGAGCATGATCACAGGGAAATAAATGAACAAATGGAACCCAAACTAAAGACGCACGTGGTAACGCAACACAGGAAAACTCGCACGAAAAACAAGACGACTTCCCACTGAAAAACTACTTCCGAAGAAGGTAAAATTGGTAAACAATTTAGAATAACAGTAGGACACATCAACCCATTGATCGGCCGAACATCAACCAGTGCGCAGCATTACCACGAGGCCAATAACAACACGGAAATTTACACACGAGGAAAACCGAAACACAAATCAAAATATTGCCACTGACCAGTTAAAACGAAAATATCACGCTTCCCAGAATACACCCGAAATACAACTGCATTATTCAACTAATAAATTGAACTATCACTAAAGCCACCGGACTTGGTGACTGGTACCTGTCTTTTTGACCTCGGGGGATCCGATACCCCCGAAGCGACTGTCCTTCTTGATGGTCAACAGGTGAGAGAGGGTTACCCACGCTAAAACTCAGTACATATATCAGACGCTAAGATTTTTGACAAAGCAAGTTGTTGTAGCCACACACGCACACTAAAATTCCCTGGCCTTCTTGAACGTAGTTCATAACACACTTCCGTGTTCGCTTCCGTGAGAGTTGGCATCCCTGGACGATCGCCATACGCACGTCACTTGTCATCTACGGCTGTCGATACATCGGGTGATGGTTAGAGTTTGGAACAATCGATACAGGCAATGTTGACATATTTTAAATACGTAAATTCAATGTTTATTTTTGAGGTTAGGGAACACATTAATTCCATAACCAGTGCACATCAGGTCGAGAGTGTACCTCGCGTGTTTGGACTGCGAGAGTGATGTTGCAGACATGAAGATTCATTTCACAAGGTCTTCACAGGTCGAAATTGCGACTGTCAGCACAGGTCATAACTTTCTTCAGATTTTGGGTAAGTGAAGGAATTTATGAGGCGTTCGCCTCAACAGGAGAAACAGGGACGGGTGAAATTTGGCAGGAAGGAATATCTTAGGTTAGGTATACTTTTATGTCAGCTCAGTGGCGTAAAATACGTCACAGTTCCACCAGTAACCATATTACATGTCTGTGCTTACACTTGTAACTTGGATCAGTTGAGCCCCCTCACACTGGCACGTATGAGGGTCCTTTACGTACGAGGAGCGGGAAACTTTTTCTTCAAAAAGTCCAATTCTCGAAGTGTTTTCACACGATGCCTCGTGTCATCAATGCGGATCAGAACAACGCCATCTGCAGTCCAGACACCGTGTAACCCAAAGTGGCTTACTGCTTGTTTTACAATATCAGTCCGGGTTTTCGTCAGATCTTCTCTTACAGTTATGCCGGTATTCCTTAAGTATTTCTTCGACCTGAAGAGTGCTGCTCGATCTGCATAGGACACAAACCGCACTATTATTGGCCGCTTCTTTCCAGCATCCCGGAGTCCTACACGATGAGATCGGTCTATTCTTTGGGGATCGAGTGTTACATTCAACTTGGCAGCAACATCCATTACACACCTGTTGGTGTCCTCACCTGGAGTTTCAGGAATACCAAAAATTCTCAAGTTATTTCGACGCTGGTACTGCTCAAGTTCGTCAGTGCGGTCATTCAGTTGCAGCTCAAGTTGATTTATAGTGTCGTCTCGCCTGGCAAGTTCCTGTCTGAGTTCATTGATGACCTGGGTGTTAAAATCTATTGTTTCTTTTAGTTTATCAATCACCTTATTAGCAACTCGATCCACGAGCTCCTCGATTAGGTTCGTATTACTCAGCAGGCTTAAAATGTCAGCTGAGTCTCGGCGCACATCCTGCGTAGCTTGGTTGTGGTCCGCTGATGAAAAAGTAGTGCCACTGTCCTTCCAGTTCCTTTTTGAGCCGTCAGTTTCGCTAGCATTGCGACAACCCCCACCCTGACTGCGATCCACGGTCTTCAATTGTTCTCCCGAGCTGCTACCTGCTCCGTTCCTCTCTAGGGCGCTAGGGTCGTCTGCTTTCACTTGCTTGCGCTGTCCACCCTTCGTTTGTTCACGAACTCCGCGCTCCCCACGGTCAACTGCCTTCTTTTGTTTGTCTTTGCCCGTCATTTTGTAGTTTTCAACTCTAACCTCTCACACACTTTAATACTTGTTTATCGAAATAACAGCAATATTTCAACTTACTGCGTTTATCACCGAACGTTCTGCTGTTGATTTACTTCTCACTGATCACTCATGCAATGCACTGCTTCTACTTTGTCACCTTCTAAAAGCAATTCTGGCTAGGAACTATCACTCACGTTTATACCGCCATAACACAGGGATTGGTGAGATGTCTTCCTCTCGGGTACCAGGAGTTGACATTGTAAATTTCTCTGTCCACTTTTCGTACAAATTATCACTATGCCACTATTGGTACATGTTTTGGCATATTGTGCCTTCTTCAGCCTTTCACCACAATATCATACAATACAGCATTATAGGTCACTTTTAATCTATATTCACATAATATTCTTTTGTCAAGAGAGACATAAAAATTTGTAAATGTCGCTAAAATTAAAACAATAAAAGACTTTTCCAGAAATGCTTTTTTGTCACAATCTTGAAAATGAGCATTTTAGCAAATTAAAGTCACCAGACATACTAGTTCTATGACACTGAGCATACGTATGCGATCATTTGTGTTTGTGTGTTATAAAATCTATTGATGTCTCTCGCTTTTTCATCTAGACCTAACACCATTCATTCTTGAGCCATGTAGGGCAACCCTGTTTCATCAACACCAGTTTGTCAGGATCTGATTTTATCACTTGTATCCAGAGATTGAAAAACAGACCCTTAATGACATAATTTGAAAGAGATTAGCTTATATCATCATCTTACATTTGTCATGAGAAAAACATAGCGGAAAATATGATATGTCATAAACATTCGGGTTCTAGTAGTGATATTAAACCAATTCGGACTATAACTTATTCTAAAAAAAATCCGCAAATTTACTCCAAACATTATACGCAGCTTATTTGCTATCCGCATGCCAAAATATTTTGCGGATATCTGCATCCACGCATGGCTTTATGTATAGGAGCGCTCGCCGTGTGATCTTTGCCAGTCTCGAGCACCAACAAGATCTGAATAGTTGAGGGTATGGCAGGGATGCTAGACCAAGTAAGTCCTATCACGATAAACTCGGCTGGTCGTTGCTCGCTGATTGCAACGAGAGAGGAAAGGGGTAGACAAAGACATCTGAGACTTGTCGTTTACTGCCGATAGCATGTCTCGCAATGTTATTTGATTGTGAGTGCGACACTTCTCTCTCGCCCTCTTGTCGCCTATAGCTCACGTGGTTTTGTTTGCGAAGTTTTTCAAATAATCAATTTAATGTCGAGGTGAATGTGATAATCTCAGGATTGTGGCATTCGTGACGAATAAGTTACATCAGTTTTACAAATCATGTGTATACCGTCTTCTCTGTGTATCAAGCAGTTTTATACCCTACCCTACCCTACCTCTCATTAGTGTAAATAGTAACTAACCCCGAGGCACTACAGCCCATGAAGGGCCTAGGCCTACCAAGCGACCGCTGCCCAGCCATTTGGCCTGCAGATATTGAGGTGACGCACGGTCAGCGCATCGGATCCCCTCGGTCGTTAATCTTGGTTTTCGTGACCGGGGCGCTGCCTCACTGTCAGACAGCTAATCAATTGTTCTCACGAGGCTGTGTGCACCCCGTTCCAGCCCTCACGTCAGTTTCTAAAATCCCTGACGGAGCCGGGAATCGAATCCAGGGCCTCCGGGTGAGAGGTAGGCGCGCTACCCCTACACTACGGGGGCCGGCAGTGTAAATAGTGCTACACCCTTAAACAATTATCCGCCAGCCGCCACTGCATTCAACGAGGTAAGTAACAATACCCCCATCGATGGTATCTTTACCTTGCCGTAGTGGTGGGGCTTGTGTGGTCAGAAGATCCTGAGAGCTATGCCGGCGGTAGCTTAGCTACTGGTAGGGCCTCCCAAGCCGGACAGGTCAAAAGTAATGATCCAGACTAAAAGGGATACTCTGGTCCTCCCTATCCCGTAAAAAAAAATAGTTTGTAGAGAAGCCGCAAAGAATGAAAATAATCCTGACGGATAAAACGGAAAAACGACCTAAGCGAGGAATTGGTTATGGATTGGTATTAGAGACTTGAATAGAGGTAGGCCAAGAAAGTGGTGGATCGAGGAAGTGGAGGATGATCTACGTACCATGGGAGTCAGGAGATGGAGGACCAAGGCAATCGACAGAGAGCTTTGGAAGAAGATAGTTGCGGAGACCAAGGTTCTGAAAGTACCATAGCGTCAAGGAGTAAATAAGTAAGTAACATTACACTCTAATGACTAGTACTAATTACCAATAAAGTACTTTTGGGTGACTTTTGCCAAGACATTCCTGGTGCAAGATATTCCAAACAGCTTCTCTGGCTAGTGAAAGTTGGCAGACAATACAGAGGCACTATAATCTGATATGTGCGTGTATATGAAAAGGGACCAGTAGGTAGGTATTGAGTTAATATACCATTTCTGTACTGTATACACCTATATTTAAGTAGTGAATAGTGCTCTATGAGTACTGTATTTAAGGTGGTTTATCAACTTTAAAAAATTAGCTCAAAACTTACAACTTAGAATCTAGATCTTGGAAAATGAACTAGAAAAATAAACTAAACAGTGCTAATAATATTACAAGTATTGAAAAGACGACAATAAGAGTAAGTTATTTAGTGGAATTTAAATTCAATACGGACCATTATGGATAAAAACAATTTTAAAATAAACTTAAGTCAACTTTTGTATGTTGGCACTTGCCTTTGACTTCTGCATTCAGCAAGGGTGGCCAGTGAGGTAGTGCCGGTCTGCCATGTGTCCTCTCAATAACAGTTTGTATTAAATTTAAATTTCAAGGAAATGGCAAGCATATCTTATTCTGCATTCATTTGAACGAGCGTGTAAACCGACATACCCTCTGGCGGCGCTTTCCTGAATGAGTGCACCAGATCTCATGGGCTACTCCACAGATTGTCCCGGGCTCCACCTCCGAAAATAAGACTCGAAACCAATAAAGGCTAGTTTGGCTTGGGGTTACATGATTGTATTTTTTGTGTTGGGCTGAGGTAAAGCCAACAGCCACATGGCGCATTCGCCAGAATGCAGCATGTAGGTGCAAGCTAGAACTTCTTGAAGTGATTTACGGCATATTTCAACCGCCAGAGTACAACATATGGCAGCACAATGCAGAGGATGTAGCTCCAGGGATCTCAATTTAAAGCTCCGTCACTATATCCGGAGATGACTTAAATTATTTCTTGTTAGACATTTAGCGACTTTTCCATACTCATATTGGTGGCAGGAATAATTATTTCTCTATTTATAATGTAACAATCCCCACGAACCTACTACTGTCGACCAAAATATTATGTGCACTCGAGTTTGAAGGTTGTTTGTGAAGTAACCAATAGACCTACATAAAATCCAATAACATCATCATTTTCCTCGTTCTATTTTACGTTAGTTCATGTAGGTTTGGAATTTTTAATTTATATTTTAATATTTTTATCGCAGTTGAAACACAAAAAGTGCCCGTTTTTAAGCGTGTTTCAACCATGCGTCACATTTAAGAATTATTATCTCACAAACCCGTCATCAGATCGAATCCAAATTTTAACACAATATATATTGGAATGTTGTATAACTGGTTTATTAATTTCAAAATTTTGTGTGTTCAAGAATGAAAGTTATCATTTTTGAAAGGTAACTTTTTTCTCGGCTCGGGGTGGTTGGAAAATGTAGTCTTGGTTGCATTGTAATCCTTATACACCAAAAGGTTACACTGTATGACTGTGAAATACGTAAATTAATTCACTTATTTTATACCGGTTTGTATTTGTACGGGGAATTAAGACATGGTTCACCAGCTGACCGCTCCGGGAAATGCTGTACAGCGTTGCTGATATGGAGCCCATCACTTCCGAGCGAGGCGCGCCATGACGCGTGATAGAGCCAATCCTGGCAACGTTGTACAGCTTTCACCGGAGCGGCTAACGGGTGAACCATGTCTTAATTCCCCGTACAAATACAAACCGATATAAAATAAGTGAATTAATTTACGTATTTCACAATCATACAGCGTACCTTTTTGATGTATAAGGATTACAACGCAACCAAGAACTACATTTTCCAACCACCCCGAGCCGAGGAAAAGTTAACTTACAAAAATGATAACAACTTTGTTTCTTGGACACACACAATTTTGAAATTAATAAACCAGTTATACAACATTCCAATGTATATTGTGTTAAAATTTGGATTCGATCTGATGACGGGTTTGTGAGATAATAATTCTTAAATGTGACGCATGGTTGAAACACGCTCAAAAACGGGCACTTTTTGTGTTCCAACAGTGATAAAAAAATTATTAAAATATAAATTAAAAATTCCAAACCTACATGAAATAAAGTAAAATAGAACGACGAAAATGATGATGTTATTGGATTTTATGTAGGTCTATTGGTTACTTCACAAACAACATTCAAACTCGAGTACACAAAATATTTTGGTCGACAATAGTGTTGTAGCAGGCGAGAGGTGATACTCTGACTTGGCGCGTCCCAGGTGGCGGATAAGGGCGTCCTCACTGGCTTGCCGGCAAGCTTGAGCAAAATAAAATAGCTCTCTCAGACCAAACACACAACAACCTCTAAGCTTAACAACCGCAGTTGTAACTCGGAGCTTGCTCCATACAAGGTTGATTACCTTTGAAAGTCAAACATGGAAGGAAATCTTTTAAGGAATATTCCACCACCTTGCAATTGCCAAGGCAGACTGCATTCGGATACGGTGGACAGTCACCTGAAAGATACCCTAGATGAGTCGGAGCATCTAAAAACACCCCCGACAGATAGAAAACCCAAATTTAGACTGAAGACAGGACAGATAAACTATATAGCAACACAATATAAATTCCATCATACAGACAGGGTAACTCAAAATTTTGACAGATGAAATGGATCGCAAAGGGATTCTAATAACTGGGCTTCAAGAAATAAGAAACACTGATCGGGAACCAAAAGAATCACAAGGGTAAAGAATTTACAAGGGAATACCAGGAAAAGGAGTAATGAAACAATGTCCACAATTCGGAACAGGATTAGTGGTCATTCTCAAAATAATTGAGTCCATCATAGAATTCAAAGTACTAGCCCCTAGGCCAGGCATGTCCGAACTTTTTTGGAAAAGGGCACTGTCGTTAAGGTGAATTGGTTTGCGGGCCACACTATTCGATTTTTCTACCGTATTAAATAGGATCTAAATTCTAAGATAAACCAATTAATTTTAAAAATAGCTAATTACATCGATATGTTATTTTTATTAAAATATTAATCATATTGTTACGGCTGTGAGTTTGTTTCGTCGCCTGCCGCGTGAGTCACCGCCGCCCCCGGGCTATGCTCTGCCTCTGTGTATTACCTGCGCCTTACGCAACGGGGCTACTAGGACAAAAGGGATGGTCCAGAATATTCGTGACCCAGCCAGTGATGGAAATCTCGAGAAGCCGTGAATCCCAGACGGGTCTAGAAGCATTCATTGAGTCACTAGCATGCTATATAAGAGAGACCTGGCCCGAGAGGTGGACAGTGTTTTTTCGAGCTAGTGCGAGCTTTTACCTGAGCGACAGTTGTTGGTGACGTGACTTGCGAAACCCTAGTGAAGCTGATTCTCTTGACAGCGAAGGAGTGTGAAGCCTACGGAGGAACTGTGTCTTGAGGGAGTGTGTTTTCCAGTGCAACAGAGGTTAGTGTGGCGAATTGCGAAAGCACTGGGGGCTGTTTCCCTAGCCAGCGGACAGCGAAGCAGAGTGTAGTGGTGAGTGACCGGCTATCGTAAATAACTGTAGCTTGCGTATTCAAGGAAGTGTTGCAGGTAGTTCTATCGAGGCCACCAGTCCCATTAGGAGGGATTAACTTCTGTGGCTTATTGACAAGTGAAAGGCAAGTGTTCCCTACAAGAGGAAACTAGAGTGAGATACTAATTGCTTGTACTTGCTATTTGTGTGGTGTATCTTTCTGGCCCGCAATAAAGCTAATACGTTTCTTTAAAGGAACAATTTGTGTTGTGCTTTCTACCCACCGTAATCCAGTTAACGGAAGTGCCACTAGGGGGTGGCACGTAACAACTGGTGTCAGAAGCCGGATTACGAACTCAAGCCAAGCACAACACCTGAAGGTCCTGGTTTCAAAACCCGAGCAGGTCATTTTACCACAGTTCTCTAATTTCCTGTGAGTGCATGCCCTTTACAAGACAAACATCTAAAATGGAAGCGCAATTGGCAGCATTGCTAGAGAAGTTAAGTGGCATGGAAACCAAGATGCAGGCCGGCCAGAAGAAGATGGAAGACGGCCAGAAGAATTTAACCAAGGACCTAACTGCCAAATTAGAAGACGGCCAGAAGAAGATGGAAGACGGTCAAAATAAGTTAGCACAGAACCTGAAGAAGATGGAAGACGGCCAGAAGAAGATGGAGAACGGCCAGAAGAAGTTAGCCGAGGACCTAACTTCCAAATTAGAGGACAGCCAGAAGAAGTTAGCAGAGTACCTGAAGAAGATGGAAGACTGTCAGAATAAGCTAGCAGAGGACCTAACCGCCAAATTTCTGGATGGCCAGAAAAATCTGGAAGAGTGTCTGCTGACGAAAATACAGGAAAGTCAAAGGAAATTGGAACAGGGCCTACTTGAGGAAGTCACGGCAGTGGAAAATAAGTTCGACGCCTTAAAAGTGGAAGTTGCTGAGCTGCGCCGACGTCCGCTGACGGGGGTGGAGTAGAAATTCAACGCTCTACGAGATGAAGTTGCCGAGCTGCACCGACGCCCAACCCCAGTTACATCGGGAACGTCAGGAACGGGACAGAGCAGAGTGACGCCCCCAACCTTCGATGGAAAGGTCACGTGGAGCACATACTTACGTCTGTTCGAGGCGGCCTGTTCCATAAATAACTGGAACAACACAGAAAAGGCTACAGCTTTCATTGTAGCGCTGAGAGGTGACGCCCTTAACGTCCTTCAGGCCATCCCGACTGGATCCCAGGACTACGCTTCACTAATCGCCCATATGGAGTCCCGATATGGAGATAGCCATCTTCAGCAGGCCTACCAGATGCAGCTCTGGACCCGGGTAAAAAAGAACGGGGAAACCCTGCAGGAGTTCGAGATGGACATCGCACGCCTCGTAAGGCTCGCCTATCCAACAGCACCGGCCGACTTTCTGGAACAGATTGCGACGCAGATCTTCACCGACGGGCTACGGGACTGGGAAACTCAACAGGCGCTGCGACTCGCGCGCAATAAGACCCTGGCAGATGCGCTGAGCCTCGCACTTGAGTTCGAGACGGCAAAACAGGCATCTAAAATGTACGCGCGGGTGTGTCAAGTGGACGCCGAAGAACCAGCAAAAACCAAAGAGACCAAGCCCCTGGACGACGAATTGATGGAGGCGCTAACCCGTTTCTTCGATAGTCGCGGCACCACCAGCAATGACACAGCCGGAAGACAACCGGAGAGGCGGCCCGGAAGAGGACTACCGACCTGCGGTAAGATAGGCCACCTGAGCAAGGACTGCGGTGATCGCCGCCACCGAGGGTATCCGACGGGAAATCAGTCGTCTGAAAACCGCGCGGCCCAGGGAAACGAGTATTAGCCAGCCTTGGGGGGGCAAAGGTTGGCATGTGACAGTCATCAAGCCCCGGCAGTCCAAGTTCGTGTGACGACGTTACGGATGGACAATAGCAGCCTGATGGTCGACGGAGTCGTCAACGGAGTGAGCTGCCCCATGCTGAGCGACACGGGAGCGTCGAGGACCATCGTCAATCCCACCGAGATCCCGAAGTGGAGAGTGCAACCCACACAAAGGAACCTCCAGCTAATAACCGCGATTGGAGAGACCGCACCGGTACATGGCGAAGCATCACTGGAGTTCGTCATTGGTCGGCGGGCGGTGAAGCATGCAGTGCTCGTGGCTGATGTAGCAAACGATGTGATCATCGGACTGGACTTCCTGGACCAGAACAACATCATCTTGGACCTGAGCACCAACACTCTCCGCTACGGAGGTGAAGAACTTGCTTTGCAACCAGCACAGGAGGCCGTCACCGCACGACGAGTGAGGCTGAGAGAGGACGTCATCGTTCCCGCCAGGACGGAGGTCAGCACCACCGTAATTGTCGACGGAACTGCTGAGGGAGTAGCGGCTGTCATCGAGCCAAAATATGAGGACATCCAGACAAAGGGATTGCTAATTGCCAAGACCCTCATCAACACGACGTCTCGGCCGTACGTCCGCCTGTCCAACCTGAACGACTACGACATTACGGTTCACCGGGACACCAACCTAGGAGTCTGCGAGCCCGTTACCTGGATTGCCCGCATCACAGACACGACGGACGGACAACCGAAGAAGACGCGCACTGCCAGAAGAACTACAGAAGCTGTACCAAGGATCCCAGGACTATTTAGACGTGGAACAATCACGCCAACTTCAGAACCTGCTACACAAATTCCAGGACGTCTTCTCCGTGGGGAGCAAAGACTTCGGCAGGACAAGCTTGGTCCAGCACAGAATCGACGTTGGGGACAGCACACCGATTAGGGCCCCATTCCGAAGTGTCCCGCTCGCCAAGCAAGCCGAAGTCGACCGGTTGGTAGAAGAGATGAAGGAGCAAGGGGTGAGCGAGCCATCACATAGTCCTTGGAGTTCTCCGGTCGTGCAAGTGAAGAAGAAGGACGGTTCCACCAGGTTCTGCGTGGACTACAGGCGGGTGAACGACGTCACGAAGAAGGACAGCTACCCTCTACCCCGGATCGACGACACGCTGGACACCATATCAGGATCAAGATGGTTCTCCACCTTGGATTTGAAGAGTGGCTATTGGCAGGTGGAGGTCCACCCTAAGGACCGCGAGAAAACGGCGTTCTCTGTGGGCAGCGGGCTCTGGCAGTTCACCGTCATGCCATTCGGTCTGTTCAACGCCCCTGCGACCTTCGAAAGGCTAATGGAGTCCATTCTGGGGGGACTACACTGGAAGACCTGCCTGGTCTACCTAGACGACGTCATCGTTCTGGGAAGAAGCTTCGAGGAGCATTACAGCAACCTGAAGGAGATCTTGATGAAGCTACGGGCTGCCCAGCTAAAGTTGAGCCTCAAGAAGTGTCAGCTCTTCCAGAACTAGGTCCAGTAACTTGAGCATATTGTCTCCGAGGAAGGGGTGCGCACCGACCCAGAAAAGACCGCAGTTGTGAGGGAGTGGCCAGTTCCGAAGGACAAGTCCCAACTACGAAGCTTCCTGGGACTCTGCACTTATTACCGTCACTTCGTGAGAGGATTCGCCGACATCGCCAAACCACTGCATCGACTGACTGAGAAAGACCAACTCTTCACGTGGACAGCAGAATGCCACAGTGCCTTCGAACAACTCAAGCAGGCTCTGTGCACCGCACCTATTCTGGCTTACCCCAGACCTGGAACAAGGTTCATCGTCGATACCGATGCCAGCGACTTTGGTATATGGGGAATCCTGTCGCAAATAGTGGATGGCGAGGAGAGAGTAGAGGCCTACTTCAGCAAAGCCTTGTCAAAGCCAGAGGAACTACTGCGTCACCAGGAAGGAACTGCTCGCCATCGTGAAGTCCATTGAACACTTCCACAAGTACCTGTACGGGGAAGAATTTCTCATCAGGACCGACCATGCATCCCTGCAGTGGCTCCTGAACTTCAAGCAGCCCGAGGGTCAACTCGCGCAGTGGTTAGAGAGGCTTCAACAGTACAACTTAGAGATCCAGCACAGGAAAGGCCAATTGCATTCTAACGCCGACACCCTGTCACGAAGACCGTGCCCCGAAGACTGCACCTTCTGTGCCAGGAGGGAGGAGAACACCGGGATACAGTGCCGAAGGACTACCGTGGAACTTCAAGGGAGCTGGAGCCGCGAATCTTTCACGCGGGCACAAGCGGAAGATGATGACCTGGGACTGATAGCCGAATGGAAGAGGGCCTGTGTCCCCAGACCCGGGTGGAACATTGTGAGTGACTGCAGCCCAAAGTTTAAGTCCTACTGGGCGCAGTGGGACTCGCTGGTTGTAAGGGATGGCCTCATCTGCCGTACCTGGGAGAGCACCGACGGGAAGACATCTCGGGAACAAGTCGTCGTTCCAAAGGCTATGACGGAGGAAGTCCTGAAGGAAGTCCATGGAGGATCATCTGGTGGACACCTAGGGATAAAGAAGACCCTGGAAAAGCTGAGAGAGCGGTTCTACTGGATCGGATGCCGAACAGACGTGGAGAACCACTGCGCGAGGTGCCACGATTGCGCAGCCAGCAAAGGCCCAGGACGAAAACGACGGGGCCAACTGAAGACCTACAACGTGGGCGGCCCCATGGAGAGAGTGGCCATCGATGTTGCTGGGCCATTCCCATTGAGCGAGGCAGGGAACCGCTACATATTGGTCGTCAGCGACTTCTTCACCAAATGGCCAGAGGCGTATGCGCTCCCTAACCAAGAAGCCGCGACGATCGCAGAGACCCTGGTGAAGGAATTCGTCAGCCGGTTCGGAGTGCCCCTGGAGCTGCACTCCGACCAAGGGAGGAACTTCGAGTCGCAGGTGTTCCAGTACCTATGCCAGCTGCTGGGAATCCGGAAGACAAGGACGGCCCCGCTACACCCTCAGTCCGACGGGATGGTTGGTGTATTTTTGGAAATACACGGAAAGAAAGAATTAGCTTTTGCTGTTCTTCATTACTTTATATCAGTCCATTTATTTACATTTCTTTTCCGTACACACCAACATCGAACTGTTACCTCCTGTGTGCCCCGTGCATTTGTTCATTTTTTCTGTCAGTTTTTTACAGAAACGCATATTCCGCTGAACCAGTCTGACTGCGTCCCATCGCTGCCTTCCGAACTTCCATTGCTTCAAGCCATGAAGACTTCTACATTAATCCGCAGGGCGTCGTGTTCTTCACCAACCAACTACTCCATGAAGACACCGCTCCAAGAAGAATTTTGTTTTTGTAAAGTTTTTTCATGTTTATGTATAACCTCATTGTTTCCTCCCCTTACTCGCCCGCTTCCCCCTCTTCTCGCCTCCTCCTACTGCTCGCTTCTCTGCGCGCGCTGCTCGCTCGCTCGTTCACTTCTTCTCGACTTGTCTCCGTGCCGTGAGCAACCGCTCACCCTCTCAAGTGCACTCAACTTCTTGTTGGACATGCCGTCTAGGCTAGTGTACTTTCTCTGCGTCTAGCAGCCCTCACTTGTACGTCGGAAGTCAATCCAGTCAGTTGGAGCTTAACTAAAGCTCGCCTCCTCTCCTCAAGAGGCAAACTTTTAAATTCGACGCCATGTTCGAATTTTAGAATCAACCGTCAACAGCAACATCGCCTTCTTCATGAAGCAAAGATAAGTACCGACTTCATGTTTTAACCACATTCTCATCGCTTTTAAAAGGCTCAATGCTTTTATTTGGATTTTATAGACAGTGAAAGTTGCTATGTGATAAAATAACTGCTTTCTAGAGATCTTCTTGATCAAACTCGAACTATCAAGTTTAACTTTCAAAATGAAAGATTTTCTGAGATGCTATCTCACATCGAGGGATATTTCTAAAATACCCACTGTCTATATAATCTAGTTTTCCGCTGAGGGATTCTCTACCCAATTTAAACAACTCATCATTGCTCTGGAACCTTCCAGAACCTACACCCTATCTACCAGTTATACTGGCATGTATTTTCCACTTCATATGGGAATACTTTTTCAAACTAAGGAATCTTCCTTATGAACTGCTAATCAATATCTAATCTTTCTTCCTCCGTTGGGATTTTCTGGTGCATTCAACTATAACCTACAAGTTTTTCAAGCAATAGACTCGCGCAAATCTAGTGTAACTAGTTATTTTCCACCATTGCAATAACTTTTTTTTGCCATCAACGTTTTGTGCTACTACAGTGAACTTTTCAACTATATCAATAGACTATAGTGAAAACAGTGCCTGTTCAACTTTTCATCCGCGTCGCGCTCGTCCGAGTACAATAAATACGGCCATGAACACTTTTCCACAATCCCATTTGATCTTTCCCAAACCCTTTACTATCAAACTAGAATAATAAAATTGTTACTTTAGGTCTTTTTTCAATGAGGTGTCACTCTCCATAAGTGCCCTCCCTTACTTGCTCCACGTATAACGAATTAATGTCTGTAAAACTTCGTGTCTAGTACACGCCTTAAATTATATTGTTTCTCCCTTCTAATGAGGGAATCCAATTCTTTCTACTCAAAAGTGAGTTATCTCTAGGTTTCACGAAAGGGAAATTTGCCCCATTTTCTCTCGTGATCCCTACTTAAACATAGGAGTTCTAGAAACTTCCTTTCATTTTTTCTCTTCAGGTTTCATAATAAGTGACCTGCCCTATTTGTATAATCTTCTATGTATAATCTACCCAAGTATTTATGTATCAATACAAGAAGTTATAGAAACTTCTATTTCATTTCTTCCTGTTTTTTGTTGTTGTTACTTTCGAAGATCTTATTTGTTCATATTTCTAAGATACTTATCTAGAAATCCTTAAAGTACACATCTTGTACTTGATTTATTGTTTAACCTTAATTACTTTAATTATCTTAAAATTTTCCATTTATTCATCTTAGCAACATTTCAAAATCTTACGAAGATTTTAAAGCATATAAAGGTTTAAAACCAAAAGAATTGTCAATTGCCTGGCGCAAGCTTTAGATGTTTTCGGAGGTCTGCGACCCCAATTGTTTATAAAAGTCACAATTATATATTTGTTACACAAACTACTTCCTTTTACATTGCTAATAAATTAAGATTTGTTCTTTTGATTTATCATTTCTCAAACATAACGATTAAGCAAGATCCTGTCTTCCCTCACTCTTCCCATGGGCTTAAATTTAAAAACCTCACAAATAAAATTAACAACGGTTTCATTTTTTGTTGCATTTGAGCAAGAACTCTTAGTTATAACTTCTTTTGGACTCTCGTCCTATTTCTCCATCCTTTTTCTCCAGACCGAAACCCACTTCTTTTTCTTCATCATCTTCCCTTGGGGGTTAGGTTATTCCCAAGCTAATAATCTAACCAATGGTAGAGCGATTCAATCGCACCATCGAAAACCATCTCCGAATAGTCGTCAGTGAGCACCAGAGGGATTGGGACAAACATCTTCCACTATTTCTCCTGACCTACCGCGCCGCCGTGCATGAAGCCACCGGGTGCACACCAGCCCGGGCCATATTTGGGAGGGAACTCCGTCTACCTGTCGATCTTGCCTTCGGCCGACCTGGGAATGATCCGGTCCCGGTAAGCCAGTATTGTCAAGAACAGGTCGACCGACTGGAGGACGTGCACGCGTTCGCGAGGAGGAGACTGCGGATCGAGACCGACCGAATGAAGACCCGATACGACCAGCAGACGGATGCCGGCGGATTCCACGAAGATGACCTGGTCTGGCTCTTCAACCCATTACGGAAGAAAGGCCTGTCACCCAAACTGCAGAAGTCCTGGGAGGGCCCGTACAGAGTCGTGATACGGATCAACGATGTCGTCTACAGGATCCAGCGGAGCCCGAGGGCGAAGATGAAGATCGTGCATCGAGATCGCCTGGCAGCCTACGGAGGGACACAGACGGACCAATGATTGATCGGGACGATCAGCCTTTTAGGAACGGGGTGGTGTTACGGCTGTGAGTTTGTTTCGTCGCCTGCCGCGTGAGTCACCGCCGACCCCGGGCTATGCTCTGCCTCTGTGTATTACCTGCGCCTTACGCAACAGGGCTACTAGGACAAAAGAGATGGTCCAGAATATTCGTGACTCAGCCAGTGACGGAAATCTCGAGAAGCCGTGAATCCTGGACGGGTCTAGAAGCATTCATTGAGTCACCAGCCTGCTATATAAGAGTGACCTGGCCCGCGAGGTGGACAGTGTTTTTCGAGCTAGTGCGAGCTTTTACCTGAGCGACAGTTGTTGGTGACGTGACTTGCGAAACCCTAGTGAAGCTGATTCTCTTGACAGCGAAGGAGTGTGAAGCCTACGGAGGAACTGTGTTTTGAGCGAGTGTGTTTTCGAGTGCAACAGAGGTTAGTGCGGTGAATTGCGAAAACACCGGGGGCTGTTTCCCTAGCCAGCGGACAGCGAAGCAGAGTGTAGTGATGAGTGACCGGCTATAGTAAATAACTGTAGCTTGCGTATTCAAGGAAGTGTTGCAGGTAGTTCTATCGAGGCCACCAGTCCCATTAGGAGGGATTAACTTCTGTGGCTTATTGACAAGTGAAAGGCAAGTGTTCCCTACAAGAGGAAACTAGAGTGAGATACTAATTGCTTGTATATGCTATTTGTGTGGTGTATCTTTCTGGCTCGCAATAAAGCTAATACGTTTCTTTAAAGGAACAATTTGTGTTGTGCTTTCTACGCACCGCAATCCAGTTAACGGATGTGCCACTAGGGGGTGGCACGTAACAATATATTAGTTAAGTTATTTTTAAAATTAAATATATATAAACGTTATATAAACAATTCATGCTTTTGGGCTAATGCCGTGTGTATTTTTAATTTAAACCATAAGTTTCGGAAAAACCTTGCCTCCTTTTTCAATGGAAATAAACAATGTGGCCAAAGAAAGTATATCAATGAGATTACAAAAAATATAGATAAATTCCTCTGTTCGTCACCAGAGAGCAGCTGCCAGAAATTACTGTATGGACCATGGTGGAACGGCGGACAAAGTAGTAAGTAACCAGCAGGTAAAGGGGTCGGTGTGAAAATATAGAAACTCCTCGAAGAATGAGGCGGGGGGGGAGGTGGGGGGGGGGGGGTTAGATGGATATAAGGAAACATAAACAAAAGGGAAGTGTATCTGAAACAATACCTAACGTCATACAGTCAACGGCGAAAAAACAGATGGAAACTCCTCCAGTGACGAACAAAGGAGATCAAATCCAGGCTCTGAGCCCTAGAGGGAAAATGTACAATTTTAAATATGTGAAGAACAGAGAGACTGAGAGGAACTATCTCCCTAGATCCTTAATAACTGGTAGCCAAGTGTCACTTAGCTGATATCCAGTGTCTCTGTTAAAATTATTGGGATTTTTACGAATTTCAACTGCCTCCCTTATAATTCTAGACCAGTTGTGCTTAACAAGGGCAAGCGCATGAGCATCCTTGAAACATACATCGTGCCCTGAAGACAGGGCATGTTCAGCTATAGCTGACTTGTCAGGTTGGTTTAGACGGATGTTCCTTTGATGCTCTTTGATGCGAGTTGCAATGGAACGTTTTGTTTGTCCAATGTAGACTTTTCCGCAAGTACAAGGGACTTCATACACCCCAGGTTGTAGTATTGGAGACAATTTATCTTTGTTTAATGCTAAACGTTGACCAATTTTCGTCATAGTGCCGAAAACTGTTTTTATCTTGTGCTTGCGGAGAATCTTAGCAACGCGGTCAGTGGTGTTGTGAATATAAGGGAGGTAAGCAGTTCCTCTCACGTCGGAGCTCTGAGAAGGTTGTCTATCCCTCCTTCTGGGATGTAGGGACCTATATATAGTGGATTCATTATAGCCATTACCCTTAAACATGGTTTGTAAGGCATGTAACTCTTCCTGAAGAGTTGATGCCTCACAAATACGTTCCGCTCTTTTGGCTAGAGTTGTTATAATTCCTTGTTTTTGTGCTGGGTGGTGGTGGGAGTCCGCATGTAAATAACGGTTAGTGTGAGTTGGCTTACGGTAGACGCTGTGCCCCATGGAGCCATCCGCTTTCCTCCTCACAAGAACATCCAAAAAAGGTAAGCATCCACCTGACTCTAGCTCCATTGTGAAGTGGATTGAAGGATGCAGCTGATTTAGGTGGTTCAGAAAGTGGTTCAGTTTCTCAGAACCCTCCTCCCACACCACGAACGTATCATCCACATACCTCCACCAAATCACAGGTTTGAAAGACGCCGAAGATATAGCCTCCCCCTCAAAATGTTCCATGAAAAAATTTGCCACGACAGGCGAGAGTGGACTTCCCATGGCCACACCATCAGTCTGCTCGTAATATTTACCATCCCACAAGAAATAACTGGAACACAAGCAGTGGTGGAATAATCGGGCAATGTCCTCAGGAAACAAATCCTTGATGAGTGACATGACCGAGTCCACCGGCACTCTGGTAAACAAGGACTCTACATCAAAACTCACCAAAATAGCATTTGGTTGAACGGCGATGGTTGACAATTTTTCGACGAAATGGGTTGAATCCCTAATGTAGGACTGTGTGCGCCCCAAATGCGGCTGAAGCAACTTGCTGAGATATTGCGCAAGAGCATAAGTTGGAGAACCTATTGTGCTAACAATTGGTCGAAGAGGGACGTCTTGCTTATGGATTTTTGGAAGACCATACAATCTCGGAGGAACAGCATCTCTCGGAATAAGACATCTTCCCTCTTCTTTTGGAATAGATGACAGTTTAACAAGCTTAGCAGTGGCATTGGATACACGAGTGGTTGGATCACGAGTGCACAGTGTGTAGACAGGATCAGATAACAGATTCGAGATTTTACTTTTTCACAATGGAGCTAGAGTCAGGTGGATGCTTACCTTTTTTGGATGTTCTTGTGAGGAGGAAAGCGGATGGCTCCATGGGGCACAGCGTCTACCGTAAGCCAACTCACACTAACCGTTATTTACATGCGGACTCCCACCACCACCCAGCACAAAAACAAGGAATTATAACAACTCTAGCCAAAAGAGCGGAACGTATTTGTGAGGCATCAACTCTTCAGGAAGAGTTACATGCCTTACAAACCATGTTTAAGGGTAATGGCTATAATGAATCCACTATATATAGGTCCCTACATCCCAGAAGGAGGGATAGACAACCTTCTCAGAGCTCCGACGTGAGAGGAACTGCTTACCTCCCTTATATTCACAACACCACTGACCGCGTTGCTAAGATTCTCCGCAAGCACAAGATAAAAACAGTTTTCGGCACTATGACGAAAATTGGTCAACGTTTAGCATTAAACAAAGATAAATTGTCTCCAATACTACAACCTGGGGTGTATGAAGTCCCTTGTACTTGCGGAAAAGTCTACATTGGACAAACAAAACGTTCCATTGCAACTCGCATCAAAGGGCATCAAAGGAACATCCGTCTAAACCAACCTGACAAATCAGCTATAGCTGAACATGCCCTGTCTTCAGGGCACGATGTATGTTTCAAGGATGCTCATGCGCTTGCCCTTGTTAAGCACAACTGGTCTAGAATTATAAGGGAGGCAGTTGAAATTCGTAAAAATCCCAATAATTTTAACAGAGACACTGGATATCAGCTAAGTGACACTTGGCTACCAGTTATTAAGGATCTAGGGAGATAGTTCCTCTCAGTCTCTCTGTTCTTCACATATTTAAAATTGTACATTTTCCCTCTAGGGCTCAGAGCCTGGATTTGATCTCCTTTGTTCGTCACTGGAGGAGTTTCCATCTGTTTTTTCGCCGTTGACTGTATGACGTTAGGTATTGTTTCAGATACACTTCCCTTTTGTTTATGTTTCCTTATATCCATCTAACCCCCCCCCCCCCCCCCACCTCCCCCCCCCCCCCCTCCTCATTCTTCGAGGAGTTTCTATATTTTCACACCGACCCCTTTACCTGCTGGTTACTTACTACTTTGTCCGCCGTTCCACCATGGTCCATACAGTAATTTCTGGCAGCTGCTCTCTGGTGACGAACAGAGGAATTTATCTATATTTTTTGTAATCTCATTGATATACTTTCTTTGGCCACATTGTTTATTTCCATTGAAAAAGGAGGCAAGGTTTCTCCGAAACGTATGGTTTAAATTAAAGATACACACGGCATTAGCCCAAAAGCATGAATTGTTTATATAATAATCCGGGCCGTGAAAGCCTTAATATGCAAAATATATAAACGTTATATTAAAATAATAGAATTAATATTTTACCTGTCAATGCGACACCTGGCACTGCTTCTCACGAACAAGGCATCCAATATCTGGTTTGATTGATGTTGTAGCAACCCGAAGTGAACTCTCCAAATGACTGTCGGTGATACGCGTTCCTGTTGCGCATTTCAAATGTTTCATCCTGGAGATCCCTTGTTCGCATATGTAGTCTATGTGCTACCGAAAAGTGATGCAAAACGAAGTGCAAGTCAATTAATGCCCGGGTATTTTTATCTGAGAAAGTAGTCACGGTAGATAAGGGAACATTGTTAAACTTATTCTTTAGGTCTGACGCACAATGAAAATCAACGCACTCCATTTGCAGATCCTCAGCAACCTTAATGGAGAAAGGGGGAGAAAACATATTGAAACTTATAACATTCTCCTTGAAGTCTTGAAATCTAACGCGGAATTCGGTCTTAATTCTGATATGATTTCTGCGTACTTTGAGAATTCTGATTATTACAGTTTTGTAGGGCTGGGAAATTCACAAAGTTGTTGTTTGTTATTTGTGATTCCCAAAGTCGCAATTTTGTTTCAAAGACCTTCACGTGATCAAACATAGTAGTGATCAATTGGTCCTTACCTCGGAGGCGTGAATTAAGTTCATTCAGTAGTGTTGTTATATCTACCAGAAAGGTAAACTCACACATCCATTCTGAGTCTTTAAATTCAACGATAGGTTTGCCCTTCTCCTCCATAAATGATTGTATTCCGGTTTTTAGGTCGAACACTCGCTTCAACATTTTGCCACGGCTCAGCCATCTTATTTCAGTATAATAAACAATATCTTCAAATTCTGAATGGAGATTTTGTAAGAAATTTTGAAATTCTCAATGTCGCAAGCCGTGTGGACGAATGTAATTCACTACTTTTACAACGACTTTCCAAACACTATCTTAATTTAGAGGTTTGAAACAAAGGTTTTCTTGGTGCAGTGATATTGCATTACAGAAAAGTTTCCTACTTTAGCTACCTCTGTTTGCAGTAATTTAACTCACCCTTCACGTTTTCCTGCAAATACAGGAGCTCCGTCTGTTGTTACACCAGATAGATTTGTATATTTCAAGCCAAGCCGATAAGAGGTTTCAGTGACACCCCCCATTAAATCATTGGCATAGTGGTGCCTTTAAGAGGGACGAGAGCAGCTAATTCTTCTGTAATAGTGAAATCTTTATCAACTCCCCTTAAGAAACTTGCTAATTGGGCAGTATCATTAGCATCACTACTCTCATCGAGTGCCAGAGAATACAACTGAAAATTTGTGGCTCGGTATTTTAAAGTTCTCTATATTGGATGCTAATTCATCAATACGGCTAGCTACAGTCTGTCGCGACAAGCTTAATTTTGCAAATTGTTCTTTTTTTTATCAGGACATATATTATCAGCAACACTCTCAATGCATTCTTTAGCAAATTCGCTATCTGAAAATGGTTTAGATTTTTGGCAATAATTTCTCCTACTGCGTAACTCGCTTTTACCAGAAATTCAGTAGGAAGTTAGACATTATTAAAGAATAACTTCTGTCCCGAAAGTTTAATTTTAAGTTCAGATACCTTGCCTTTACGAAATTGACCCTCAAATTTATCATAGGGTAGAGCGGGGCTATTCCGCTCATTTCAAATTGTAAACATTATAAATCAAAAACTATTCATTTTTCTAAGATGGAACCAACAGGAAAGCACGCCTTATTTATTGCTTATTACATACGAATGTTGTCAAAATACAGTTATAACAATACACCGGCTTGATGAAATAAAATATAAATCAATGCAAAAATGACGAATCACAAATTTAAAGGGGCTATTTCGCTCACTCTATTAATGTCCTTTCCTCAACGGCATTTACTACAAATGAAGTTTTTCCTTCCTCTAGCCCCAACATACATGTCATGATACCAAGTTTCACAGTCTTTGCATTGAATTCAACCACCCTTTAATGATGACTGAGTGGTATAAAAAGTTACGCTACAAAATCCACATGGTGTTTCTTCCTTGTCAAAGTCTTTTGGTCGTACGGATTGAAGGTCCCGGTCATTTGTCTTGCAAATGTCTCGAAAATGTTATTGGCAAATTTTTCTTTACGGGCCTTATCAAATTTTAAGCTCCTTTTTGCCCTTCAAATCTGTTCTGGTGTGCATCCAAATACTCTTGCTGCCAAGCATTTTAGCCGGGAAGCTAAATCCTTCTCCTCTTGCATACCAAATGCTGTGGGATGACCCGGTGGTTTGTCCACTATGATTTTCTCTAATGGTTCTTGTCGTTTACGCAAATTAACACGATTTTTAAGTGTTAAATAAGGCACATTGAATAGTCCAGCTGCACCTCTCATGCTCACATCGCCTCGTAATACTCTTGAAATAGCTCGGTCAATATCTTCTTCCGTCCATTTTCGAACTGGCCCTTTCCTTTTATACGTCCGTACCATCTCTAACGTAACAAGAAAGAGATACTAATCTGCTATCTGAAATAATTTGGTTTCAATATTATAACAAGAGAGAAGTCTTGGCTGAGCGGAGTAGCCCCCATATTTCTGGGCGGAGTAGCCCCAATTACTGGAATTTACAATAGCGCGTCTTGTGTTGGCTGTGACCAAGGAAAAGCGCTACCTGCTATGTCCAGATGTAACTTAACCTTCAGACTGCCAGGCCCCTCACTTCCGGGAAAAACAAAGCCCTTACTCCGGACACTAATCCTTAAGTTGCAAGCACAAATTCTTAATGACGACAAATTCCACAACATAAACAACGTACCTTGCAGTATTCTCCCTTTGTTTTACTCAACACTCAAGCTGTCACTTTCAAACAAACGATAGATGTAGTAGCACAGAGACCGAGGGTCACACTGAACACAAAGGGCGATATCAGCTGATCAAGGAGGCTGCATAGTGCAACGTCAAGCTTATTTTGAGCGGGAAAGCCCCGTGGGCGAATTAGCCCCGCCGTACCCATGAAGACGCATGTTTGGTGTCGTAATGTCGCTTTATGTTATCCTCCCTAAACACTGAAACTGTTTCACTGCAAATTAAACACACTGCTTTCTTGCTTACTTCAGTAAAATAGTACTGATTTGCCCACTTTATTTGAAATGATCCACCTTCGTCTGAAACTTTTATTTTCTTGCCGCTACACTCAGAAGCCATAATTATCACTTATAAAATATCACAGAATTAATTATATTCTTCAAACCACTCACTAGCACATAAAAATCACAGAATTAATTATATTCTTCAAACCTCTCACTAGCACATAAAAATCACAGAATTAATTATATTCTTCAAACCTCTCATTTGCACTGACAATACAATGTGAGCGAACAACTGCAAACAGTAAACTAACTTGAAAGTTCTACAATGTAAGGACAATAAATCATCTGGCACACACTCGCCTTTGAAAGTAGTAACGTTCGCGCGGTCAACAATACACGGAGACTTCAAAGCGATGCGCAGTAGGTAGGATCAAAAATAAAAAGTTGGGCTGGGTATTTCTTAAAACGGATGTATATCTCCATGTTTTGAGTAAGATGAACTTTCACAAACACATGTATTGTGAACGGAAAAAGTCTTGCTCTTTCAAGTTTATCTTATTCCAAATAGAATTACTTATTTCATAAATAATATTATAACTTACAAATATCACTGCGGGCCTCATGCGATGGGATCGAGGGCCACAAGTGGCCCCCGGGCCGCGGGTTGGACACACCTGCCCTAGGCTCTCAACACTAATAAAAAGCTGCAAATAGAACATATATCAAACTAAATGCCTATACCCCAACTAATGATAAAAATAATAAGAAAGAACACAAGGAAAATGTGGAGGGATTTTGGGAGCTCTTGGATCAGGCAGCAACACACATAAATAAAAGTCACACCAAAATTTTAAATGGAGACTTTCATGCCCAGTTAGGAAGGGAAAAGAGATATAGAGACATAATAGGAAAATGGCCAGCACAGAGAAGAACGAACAGGAATGGCATAAGACTGGTGGAATTTTTCAGGAACCATGATATGATCTCCAAATTGACTTATTTCAAGAGAAGATCAAATAAACTCAAAACTTGGAAACATCCAGATGGAATGTGATAAAACAGTGGTTACGGTATCAGAGTCAAAAAACCGATGAATCATACTTGGAACTCATAAAAAAGGAAGATAACTCAAAAAATAATACGAAGGGTTAAACGTAATACCAAAAGGATATACTTCTGATGATCGAAACAAATAGCACGAAAACAAACTCAAGAGATTACTACAAAATTTTAGCAAACAACATTAATGTTAAAAGACAAAAATAGCGAGTTAGCTCATAGTAATAAAAAATACAGACATTTTAGCAGAAACATTTAACAAGTGACTAAATTGCGAAGATCCACCAGAACTGCTTCAAATAAATTCAGACACTACTATTAAAACACCATCATAAAACATAAATCCACCCACAATCCAAGAAGTCTACAAAGCTCTGGGAGAGATCAAAAACTACAAAGCGAGTGGAGAAGATCAAACATTTGCAGAATTGTGGAAATATGCAGCAGAACCAGTAAAGATTTCATTACGCCAATGCATAGTGAACATTTGGATCAAAGAAGAACTGCCAGACCATTGGACTACAACTATAATACATCCATTACACAAGAAAGAAGAAAAATCAAATCCTGACAACCATCGAGGAATTCCCATTTGGATATCACATATAAAATCATGTCACGAATTCTAAATAATCGTTGTAAAGATCAATTAGAACTGGAAATAGGAGAACACCAAGGTGGATTTTGCCCCTGGCAATGCTGCCCTGAACAATCACCTTAAAATTAATAATGGACTACTACAAACATAGACAAAAACAGCAAGTCATAACCTTCGTAGACTTCAAGAAAGCTTAGGATTGTACGGTATACATAGATCTTCATTGCTGAAAATACTAAGGAATTTCGGACTTCATCTCAAATTAATAAAAATTATATAACTAACTCTAACAAACACCAAATCTAAAGTAAAATTCAGAGGAGAAATATCTGAGACGTTTATGATTAAAACAGGATTAAGACAAGGAGATGGTTTATCGCCTTTACTTTTCAATTGTGCTTTGGAATACGTGATGAGGGAATGGCACAGGGAAAATCCTTGGAGCATAAGAATTGGAACCAAGAAAGATCAAATAGACTTAAATTGCTTGGGATTTGCAGATGACTTACAAAATATAGCACAAAAAATTGGACTTCAGATATCATTTGAAAAGACTGAGATAATGGTAGGAAATCCACTTGTAATCAAGCACATAACAGTAAATAACAAGAAAGTTAAAATAGTGAAGCAATTTAAATACTTAGGAGAAATTATAACTTACAACTTGGATGTGAAACCTGCATGGCAGGAAAGAACTAATAAAATGATAAGAGACCAAAAATTAAAAAATGTCTATCAATCACAACAAAATTTAAAAAAAGACGGTGGTTCAACCAGAGGAGACATATGGAAACGAAACTCCTTTTAGAGTTACTCAGAAAAACAGAATCGACAAAATTCTAAAAGTAGAAAGAAGAATAGCTATAACATGCATAAATAATATGGTACTGCACCCGAATCCCGCATAGCCATAGCCTATATCCGCCAAGATAGTGAGGGATTGTAGGGAGGTCGATACCCGGCCAGGTAGATCAACGCTACCCTGCTAGGTTAATGACTAGGGAACCCTCGATGCATACCGGTCATGCAATAACACTACCGATTAGTTACACATTTACATAGAAATAAACTATCCTAAACACAAAATGGTAGGACGAGAATCTCGGCTCTCGGGTGTGAACGGTGAACGTTGAGACTAACTTGAACTCTAGTAACTAATTCGCAGTATTATCGCATGTCGATCGCAAGAATGAAATGATGATCAGATTTATAAAAAACGAACAGGCAAACAAAAACTAGTGCCTGGGATTTATTTCCAAACAAATACAAGTAATTAAATAAAATAATCCCTATCACCATGAATAGATTAACATGTTAAAATTAACTGTCACACACGTCAAATGATTCTACTAATTGTAGAATAAGTGTATCTAAATATTCTTGTTACAGTAATGTAACGATATTAAGTTTCATAAAATGTTTACATAACTTTACAGTCACCCCGTGGCTGTGTTATTTAAAATGGTATGATAAAAATCAGCTGTTCACTCATGAACAATGAAATTAACAATTCAAAACCCTACATTTTACACGATGTGCGTAGAATGTTACTAAGTATTCTAATAAAACTGTTATTAATAATATATGGTTTAAATATTTACATTATTTACAAATCTCGTGCTTCACACGGTTTAAAAATTACCATTAACACTGTCAGTCGCGCTCTGACAGCTTCATAGTGTCTCTGTTACACAAATTACAGTTCTCCAACAATGCTTCTACCAACGATAAATTCTCAGGTATCTCTAGTGGTGTGTCATAAAAATAAGCCTGAGTATCAAACAATTAAGTTAAATACAGCTTGGAATGTCGTGTCAATAAATAAAACAATAGGATAAAGATCGATGCGAAACTACTCAAAGACTTTATACATTACGTGGATCATTTACAAATACTCTCAAACATAAACAATTCAAACATCTAACCTCCGTATTAGCGCTTTCACTCATCCTGTAACAATTCGTTGCTCCACATAGCAATACATTCCTTCCTTCCGCAATACAGTGAACAATACTTATCAAAGGCGTCTTACTACGCTCTAAACATGTCACACATCCTTCCTTTCCTCTTTATAAACAATCCTTACAACTCCGCATGGCATTACTTCCTTGAAAAACCCATCTTGCTATACACTTATAGAAGAATTAGTGATTTTACTAGATAACTACACTAGAGTATGTTACCGTTCAGAATGCACTCCTAACTATCAACTCCTGTCTAAATTATTAAACCTCGTGCATCAAATTACAACAATTACATGTTCGTTCACATTAATACAATTCACAAAGTACTTCTCATTCCTTTCATTAGCGCTTTTCGTTCTCTATGATCCATAATAAACTTGTTCTTTCACGTTACCAAACCTTAACTATGTTACTTTGTAGTTCGCTCGTCTTTTAGTTATTAATAAAAATAAATTCATATCCTCCCGCTTCTGGTGTAAGTTTAAATATATGAACAATTCATATTTAAGTTGTTTTTAACATATAAGACCGCAGGTAGACTAACATATCTCCTGGTCTATTCATCTCAGTTAAACAATGTGTATACTTTAATTGTTGATAAATATAGGCATCATCTGACCTCAATTGTCAATACCATGATCCTAATTTATAGTGTATATTCGTAATATAATAGTTCAAGACTATTTAGTTGTTTAATAAGTTGTATTCCGCTATAGGAATTTTATAACACTCCAATTGCTATAAATAATTATATCAGATGTATGTAAACATCGTAATGTTTGTTACATAATATTATAGCATCTCACAATTATGCTTTACTTGATAACAATGCATTATAGACATATCAATGTATACTTTCGCCGTTACGCATAGAAATTGTTAATAACAATTATAATGTTTAAATGTTCTTACAATTTGTCAATATTTACGCTCTTCTCCAAAATACAATGTAATCGAATAATCGAATAATCTCTACATTCTCAAGTTATCTTAGCATTATCGAATTATCTTAGCATTATCGAAGCATTCCTTTATAAAACGAGTATCGTTCAAAAGTGAGAGTCAAATAACGTTTCCTTCAGAATAAAAAATACAAGAAACGCAAATCTAAGTTAAATGAATTAAATAACGTCTCATACGACACATGACGACGTATCAAAAGTTACAATTAAACTCTAAAATTTAAGCTATTAAAAGACAAAGAATAAAGATAAGAATAACTACAAATGATGTTGGTCACTCCAAAAATGGATTACTACTACTACAGCTAAACTACAGACATGAAACAAACGGTTGTTCTACCTTGAGACGTCTTCTACAGCCAGGGAATACCTCTGTCAGCTGTCCTAGATGTTGCGTCGAAGCTGTCATGGTTCGTCTCCCAACGAAACCAGTTTCTGCTAAACTCGTGCTTCAGCTGCGGTTGACCCCTACTCACTTGGCCTGCCAGCTGTTCTCCAACACGGCTTGAGCTGCTAACGGTAGATGCGTCATCTTCTCGGCCAGCGGCCTTAAAACTGCGATTCCCAGTTCGATCGGCTGCAAATGGTCTTCTTCTTCTTTTCTCTGTCCTGCAGAGTGGTATCGCCATTGTAGATCCGCAAGTCCTGGGTTGACATCTCGTCCTGGTGAAGTTGGACATTTTGCTTATGGTGTAGAAATTCATATTTGAATACTGCAAGTTGGTGTGCAGTTGTAGCTGTGTCGATCCTTGAATTTCCGAGTCACTCTGACCTCCCAATCCATGGTATAGATTAACCTCCTTTCATTTTACTTAGTTCTCCATAATCTCTTCTTCAATAGACGTATAATAAATAAGCTTCTCCTCCCCGACTTATGATTTCTGCCATCATGTAGACTGTGATGTAGCTTGTGATGAAATACTGCTGTATATTTATATTTGGAATAATTGCAGCAGTATCGATGCCTTCAGTAGATATGCTCTTCGTTATTTCCTCTGTGTGAAGTGCTGCTTATATGCGAAGTCTCGTTCTAAAATTGTAATGCTATTATACACGCTGTTCTCTCCAATAATGTAAATTTGTTTCGTCGTCTTTTCTTCCCATCTTCCTCGGCGATGTCTTGGTTGTTTGATGGTATAACGGTGCTTATCGTCCGGGCTTATGCTGTGTTCAAAAACTGCTCCTTTGTCGTGCGCGTGCGTGAAACGCGTCTACTCGTGGCCAGTCGCTATGAGAGAGTCTTCTGCCCAAAGAATATGGGTAAGAACGGTTACTCCAGCTTTGAATTCAATTCCGATCACGCCCACCGCCCACACGCCGTTGCGCACGCATGCACTGTAGCGCCTCCTGAGGACGCTAATGGAACTAAATTTATCGCGCGGGAAATTTGAACCGCAATCTTCGGCTAGCCCCCCCATTCCTTCCGCCCCTCCCCCACCCCTCCCTTTGTTTATTTCTTTCTGTGTACAAAACAAAAGTTTGGTGCTTTCCAGTCAGTCAACACGAATGTACCCAAATAGAGCTGGGTTATACCCTAATCCTGAAATAAATTACATGAGATTAATTATTTTTTTATTTATTAATCTCATGTAATTTATTTCAGAATTAGGGCATAACCCAGCTCTATTTGGGTACATTCGTGTTGACCGACTGAAAAGCACCAAACTTTTGTTTACTTAGGCAACACTGAAAAATGGCTTCAAACCTCACAATGTTCTTTCTGTGTGCCAAAAATATTATGGGTTTTCTACAATTGAATTGCTATTCTCCCTTTCAATGTAGGCTACTTTGTACATAATACTGGTGCAATTCATGTACAGTAGTAGTGTCAAACCAATAACTACAGTTCAGTATGGTACTCTCAGTATGTAATTAAGCACCTCATTAAAATATTCTTCAATAATAGCTAATAATTTCTGAAGAGTAGGCTACACTGAGTTTAACCAGATCACAACACAAATAAATAAAATGGCATTGGAACAGAACACCAAGGCTAGCACACATTGAAATATTAATCCCACATTCAATGAAGTACATAATATGGTAAAGGAACTGAGGCCATTAGGCTGTGTGTAGGATTGATATTATAACATCAAAATGAAAAAAAAGTTATATACTGTACAAAAATATATTATATTCTATTTTACATACAGATATAAATAAATAAAATTATACATTATTTGTTATGTCAACACTTGGGCAGGCAAATTTAGAGAGGAAGGAAGCTGCAAAAGTATAACTCTTATGGTTTCTTACCAAATAAAGAAATGATACATAATCATACACATTATCGTACATTGTTTGAAAACATATAAAATAAATAAAATTAGTTGATGCTGAAACATATTATACCTAAGGAGTCCGCTACAGAAATGTATTTATAATGAAATAAATAGTGTAAGTTTCTCCACTACACTGAGAAACTTCGAATGATGAATACATTTTTCACAGCAAACATATTGTTCTTATTCCATGTTTTCAGTCACTTCAAATTGCAGATTGAGATTTACATGCTTTATGCCTCAATTTATTTCCTTCCATAGCACTAAAAGTTTGAAGAAAACTATATTGACCTCTGTATGTTCTGTTAGATTAGTCGTAAGGCCTATCTGCTATCCAGTACCACTCCAGGCTGTTGCAGTCCAACTTTGGGAATGGACTGTAAAAAAAGGAAATTGGACTTCCATAATTTATAATTCTAGAGTGAAGTAATTCTCATTAGGAGAGTTTTGGAGTTATGTCCATATACAGAGAGAAAAAAATTAATCATGAACCAAGAGTGATTTGACAAGGAAATTAGAATAAATACATGGAACAATGCACTTATCCTCTGGAATTACTGTTCATTAAATAGAATAAGCATACCATACCGGTACATAAATAGATACAGATAGGAAAAAATAAATATACAAGGAAATCACAACTCACATAATTCTGTACATAAGGACACAGGAATGGAATTGCAGAATAAAACAGGACTATCAATTTATAAATTTCCGTCAGGCATCCCGCTAGTTTGTACAGGCAATAGTGAAAAATGACTTCAAAACCACACACAGATTAATATGAGGTAGTGGCTCATTCAATGAAATTCACCACATATTACTCAGGTAACATGTTTGAGGACATTCCTCACTCTCATTCATCGAGGCACAAGGGTGCTTATGTGCCTTCTCCAATTTTATAATAAATTGTGAGGATGAGTTGGTTTCTCAAAATTATCATAACCTTACTCTGCAATTGAAAACCTCAGTACAGTTGACAAGGACATGCCAGTAAAGAAATAATACCGAAACTTAACTGAATAAGGATGCACCCTTTGCTGTCACATTTAGGGGCCCTCCCTACCACATAGGCCTTACAGTTACAGCTCGATGACCTAAGAGATTGTATTATCTGGTAAGCAATGCATAATGGATCCTTTTTGCCGGCCCATAAACACATTGATCTTATTCCATGTTTTCACTCGCTTCTATTGCAGATTATGAGCTTTACTTGGAAGAATTGGCATACATCTCAGTTTATTTACTTCTGTAGCACTAATTTTCATCAAATATGTTTGAAGAAAACTGGAATGACCTCTGTATGTGCCATTAGGTTAGCTGTAAGGCCTATCTGCTAGACAGTACCACTCCAAGCGACTACTTGTTAAATCCAGCAAGTGTCTGGTACTGTTATTTAATAGTGTTCAGCTAAGGTGATGAAAAGTTTCAGTTCCCACGCCTGCATTTTATTTACACAGAGCATACACCTACTCAAATATTTACAAACTGGTGAAGGAACTGGTAATAGAATATGGGATGAAAAGAATATAAAATTACCTCAAATTCAGTAGTTAGTTTAAAAGAAATCTCCAGACTTAAGTTTCAAAAGAGGAAAGATTTTTCATTTATTCGTATGACTATCATGTTCTTCCTGTATCATACCAGCATAACTCACTCTGTTTCTTAACTCACCAGTGGCGTGCATCAAACTCATATTTTTCATTCCTGTGGTAATTACTCAAACACATTCAGAATCGGGAGAACGGAAGATCTTAATTCACCGCCACTAACTGTTAGGACTCAGCTAGTTAGGCTGTGTAGCGCGGCTCTTCCACTTTGCTGCATTTCAAACCGTGTTCGCATTACGAGTCTGAGGGACGGCAGGGGTGTTAGTGTGAGGTAACGTGTTTGAATCGGCTAGCAGGGTGATGACACAAATGTTCAAGTGATACCAGCTAATGCTACAAACACAGAACCTTGCCACGAAATGTCAAGTATGCAACAATTTTGCCAACTTTAATGTGCCTTTGCACATTGTTCTAGTGAATTTAATCAAATATACACATGATAATAACTAATTCAATACCATATATAAATATTTGGTCCGATATATAGAGATATTTTCGATGCACATTACATACAGACATTGAGTTTTTGTTTCCAGCAAATAACAAGTCTATATTGGTTACTCTGTACAGAGGGCACTGCGGCAAATTGCGAGTATTACAGACTGCACATGAGTTTGTTGTTTCCAATGTAAATGTGCAATTTTTAATAAGTTGACTTTCAATTATGTTCAGTAATGGCAGCATCGTGGGTACCTGTACAGCATAACAAGGAATGGTATATTTCTGGGTTCCCAGGTTTGTCTTACCAGCTGGGACACCTGTAGTAACCACTGCATGCCACTGTAACTAACCCATTGAAACTTGATTGAAAAATTCATCTTGGTTGAAGCCATGTTTTATGTGGTTCCATATTGACAGTGATAATATAGAAAAAAAATTGCATATAAAATCCAAGGTACCGGTAGTGTAATACACAATTACAAATTTACAAATATTACTATCACTGAGGTAATTTTCAATTCTTTCCACAGAAGAATTCCTCTATTACTTGTGCAGTAGTATGTTCATTTTCTTAGCAGCAGGATCAAACCGGTCAGGAGGTGCTGATCCATCTCCAGTGTGGTGGCGAAGAGCTACATTCTTTCGCTTGCAGAAGTGGTATAGCCACATCAAACAAAGGACTGCTACCAATTCTTCAACCACACTGGAACCATGAATATCACATCCTACACCAGTCCATTCATACTGCGAGATTATGAATGCTTTCAGCATCTGCAGAAGATGGGTTTCATTAGCACATTCTTCGAGCTTAGACAACAATATTTCTGTCACAACAGAAACATGGGTGGTAAGCATCGAAGAAGGCAGCACCAGCTTAGGATCTTCCGGGTCATTTTCCTTCAACTGGATGAAACGGTGCTCAGGAAGGGGCGAAGGGGAAATCAGGGAAGACTTACAAGCAGGGCAGGAGAATTTGCAAAGCACTTTACGTGCAAGGTAGCCAGCAACGTAGGCAGCTGAACAATCCTGTCCACCCTGGATGTTCAGCCCCTGGGTTGGCAATTGTGACATCCCACCACAGTGTTTGTACGCTGAGGTAAACACCGAGTCTACCTCAGCGGAAAACAACTGTGCATCCTGTTCTGAAGAAAATGTTGAGGACGAAAATGTAGCCGAGGTCAAAAAGTGAGATAAATCACACAATAAATTCCTGTTATCATCTTCACAGTTCCCCCCCTCCCCACTCTTGGAACTTAGCAGGTTATTGATGATGCTGGTTTTTAAGGCTGGTACAAACTGCCAGCATGTGGGGTTGGTATTCTGACATCCGTGCTGCCGAATTACTCCGAAAAGGTTTTCTGCAGGATCTTGGTTGAGATTGCGAACACAGAGTCCCTCAACTCCCCTCTGAGAAAGCTTTTTCCAAAGCATTTGTACAGCTCGAATGTCATTAATCCAACCTTGAGCTACTTTGGTTGATGAACCAGGAAATTTCCATTTTGACAACTGTCTTATCATTTTACTCCAAAATTTCAAATGGGCCGAATCATTAGTAAGCCAACATCTCAATTTCTTGCCACCTTCGGGAAATTTTGTGCGACCATTAAAACTGTCCATTAGCTGATCCATGATTTTACAGAATTTTCCGAAGTGCTTTGCCTCTGCATCCAGATAGGGGTGATCTAACAGTGTGATTTGACTCAGTTCGACTGGGCGTTCTAACATGCATTCAATATTAGCAGCAACACTACTACTGAATACTTGAGCTGCCAAGTTCACCCGCATTGCTCGATAGCCTTTAGGCTCTACATGATCTTTTGTCAATTTAGGACAACTGCGGTTTGACCGCCGGGAATCAATTTTGAATAATCGAACCACATGCTTCCATTCCGCTTTTTCTCCAGGTGCAAAAATGACACCATGCCGAAATACATTATTACGAGTAGTCTTCAGAAGGTGAGGCGGATCAAAGATTGTGACTATCTCCTTTCCTCCTACCATGAAGAATGGGCCAGGACGTTCAGTACGGGTTTCACTGCACAGCTCTCGTATTGCCCTAACATTGGTGGGACCTTGATCACACACAGTTGCCACAATTTCCAACCCAACTTTCTGCAAAGCACGGATGACTTCCTTTATCAGAACTTTCAGCTTCTCAGTGGGTACTGTGCCCTTACAGAAATAGTAAGCAACAGGTTGCTTCCATTTTCTGAGAAGGCCACAGACCATGAACACCAGGGTATGATCAGCAACACGGCTGGTACGCCCTAGGTGTCCATAGTCCTCGTACCCATCAATTTGATCAGTACCCCTGTTGTAATGCAATCCTGCAGACAGAGACATTTCATCAAAGATAAGAGAACAAATTTTCTGAGTGTCAGCCATAGTTGCGACTCGGGCAGCCAACTGATTGTAGAAAACCTTACCAATGCCAGTAGGAAGGTGAAAGGTATTGAGAAGTTTGATAAGGGTTCGACGAGAAGGCATATGGATCATCTTCTGTAGAAGTCGATAGCAACTAGGGCTACGTTTGAACAACCCCAGAGCAATTGCCTTCGCTGTAGGACTCCAGCGCCTACCTTTCCCCAACTTGGACACATTCTTAATCAGATCCCCAAGTAATGCTGCAAATGTAGGGTTTCGAGAGAATACATCATTAAGGGTAGTAATCAAATTATCAGTAGCAATATCGGTATTTACCTTGCCTTACTCTCCTACACTTCTTGCGAAGCTGTTGCAGCATTCTTTTCTGAATAAGAATTCTCTTGCACAGTTTACGCTTCCGAGGGGTAATCTCTTTATAGGTGCGAGCTTCTATTAAAGAAAGAGCCCCTCTTCTCTTAGGTGGCGTGTGCTGTGCAAGTTGAGTCCTAGCAATGATAGGTACTGAAGGCCCAGGCAAGGCTTCTGCTTCCAAGAATTGTTCTGGTAATTGAGAGAATTCTACTGTGCGTGGCATAGCATTATCCTTGTCAATTATGTGAGAATGTGAAGAAATAGGAGATATAGCAGTAGAGGTACTAGTAGAAGGAATCGGAGAAGTAACAGTAGTAGTAGAGTAAGTAGAAGTAGTAATAGTAGTAGTAGTAGTAGAAGCAGTAGTAGAGGTAAGCATACTGCTGGTACTGATAACCGCAGGAGTAGCAGTGGCTGTGCTCTGAATTACTGCAGCAGGTTGCAGTGATCTGGCGGGGCAAGGTCCTGAGGCATGTGCTGGTACACCTGTAAGGAAAGTTGTCATTCTTAAACCTGTAAGCATTAGCATACATAAACAATGTTGAATGAGACAGTCATTCATAAGATGGGGCTTGGTTTAGAGGCCAAATTCAACAAGGACAGTAAATTCTCTTATGACAAAAAGTGGGAAAGAAATCCCTAAGCAAAAATAAATTTCAGGCATTTGGTGAACATTGAAGATTTTGTTCTACCCGCATAACCTATGGCGATACTTTTCTGAGGATCCAACCGGCCTCCCAACTCAATAGACTTAGCCACATTATAAGTCCCCTCACAGAACATGATAACATGGGTTTTACATCCCTTTTAAATATTGTGGCTTTAGAGACTCTGGAGTGCTAATGACCACTGCCAGGGATCTATAAAAGAATTGCTCTTCGATTAGTCAATACACTAATCTGATTGGACCCACCCCTCAATGTATAGGTCAACTGAAAAGCACATTAATTGTGGAGATTAACAGAACCGGATCCAAATTAGAATGTAGTAGATTTAAAAAATCGCCTGGCACTACAGCCCGTGAAGGGCCTAGGCCTACCAAGAGACCGCTGCCCAGCCATTTGGCCTGCAGATATTGGGGCGACGCGTGATCAGCGCACCGGGCCCCCTCAGCCATTAATCTTGGTTTTCGTGATCAAGGTGTTGCCTCACTGTCAGACTGCTACTCAATTGTCCTCACGAGGCTGAGTGCACCCCATTCCATGGGGCCGGCTAGAATGTGGTATATTATTGTACACAGTGCTTGATTTGTAAAATAAGAGGTTCCGGTACTGTAGGCTACCGGGTGGTGGTGGTGCTTTATGGAATATTGAAATATAGAATTCTAAAAATGATATTTTCAAGCTATTCTGAACACCTTTAAAAATTAATCAGTGGACAAAATAGCCATCTAATTTTTATTACAATTTTAAATAAAATTGAGACTGCTGTAGCAACATTTTTCTTACCATAGCCGTTGGCCTATATTAAATTTTAATGTAGGCCAACTAGGCTACCATTCAAACATTGTACATGATTTATTTTCTTTTTACGTAATTTAAAAAATTAAATACATTCGGTTTGAAAACACACACAACTAACTAACGTTCCACAGTTCTTAACATTATGTTATACAAGTTATTCGACTTTTCCCCCGATCAGTGGTTTCGGTACGGCGTACAGGTGTTTACCGTCACAAATCTAGCCCTGATTGTACATATATCATTCACATACCTTTCTGGGAGTCATTAGGAATTGAAAATACTGTTAAATATCACTAATATTGCTTAAAAGAAGGTTTTCATTTGTAACTTCTTCAATGACGGGAGAACGACGGCAGATGTTTGTTGCCTAGATATTGAAGTCATATCCGATACAAAATACACTACACGACACATGTAACTTTTTAATTATGTGAAAAAGAAATAATTGGCAAAACCATTGGTATGGATAAAGATTATTGATGCGTGACGAAAACCAGGGGTGTTTATATTAGTTAACACGGCCCATTGGGCAACGCTACCTAACAATTATTGGTCGAAGCGAAGACCATTGGTCTGGCAACTCGCACAACCCATGTTGAAATTGAAACCTGGCGCACTTTCGCCTTAACTTGCCAGCGATCTTTTGTTTTACGATACCGGATGTGATATAGTACCGAATGAGTTGGGTTGGCAATACTGTACATGTTGCTAAAAATGGCGGAGTGAGCTGCAATTTAATCTATATAAGTTGTGATCCTATTTGGGATGGCTGGGTGGGTTACAGACAGCGGAGGAGTCAACATCTATTACTATATCATCTCCAGGTTTTTTCCCTACCATTACTACAGGTCATCATCATCATCTTCTACAGCTGGATCTGCTTGGAACATAAGCCTCTCCAAGGATCTTGGCTAATTTCAGTACTTTAGGATTTTTTTACTTTGGTTCAGGTAAACTCTACTCTTACTAAAAGCACTTACTAGATTATTAAGACAATACTGAATATACTTTTCTACAGTCTACACTTCAGGGATTCAAACCACAAACCCCAATGTGTAGGTATGCCTATCCAAACTTCAGTGTGCAGTTAGACTTAGTGCACTTGGTTAGAAAGGTGCATAAGGAAGACACTACATGTTAGAGCTGGGCTTCATGTTTACCTTCAAGACAGGGTATCACATATTAATTATTGAATTCAAATAATAAAACATTACTCACTTCTATCTGGGACGGCATGTGAATACAAAATCTTTGACAAGGGTCCCGGATAACTGGCGGGCCAGAAGTGCCTCGAACAAACATAACGACCTCTCAGTTGTTTGGCCGTCAGCTTCTTTAGGCTTTCCCTGCCTACAACCTCCAGCCACTGCCTACATCTGTCTGCTTCCAAGGGAAAGCGGTGAAATATTATTTTTTCTATTTTCACCACCTCATCTCCTTGGTGAATTTCACAAATGTTACACTTGTGGCCTGGAATGTTCATATTCTGTAAAATGAAAACAAATATTAAAATGAGTATTTTTTTTAAATACCACACGATCCGGGATACCGTACCCACTGTTACTGCTAAACTATGATTATACTACCATGGAGCATGATGAAAGAAATGTAATACCAGTACTAATATAGGCCTATTCCTTGAATAGAGGTACCTCTATCTACAACTTAGCAGGGCTTATTGGTCAAAAAAGAACACTAAACATTAGGCTAAAGTTGCATTTTAAACCTGTCAGTGCCTTTTTATTAGCAGCAATTTCAGAAAAATTCAGAGATTTCATTTTTGATTTATTTATTTATTTCAGAAAATAAATGAAGTATTAGAGAAAGTAACACTCACTAATACGGACATAACGTTATTACATTGCTGTAATTGTTATTACCGTATTTAAAATCAAGTGTAGTTTTCTAAAGTACGGCAATTAATATCTTTGACCCCATAAAGGGCCATTATTGATAATACTGTGTATAAAGTGAGGGTTTCTTACCATAGGTATGTATGAGTCGCGCTTCTCAGGATGAATCTTCAGTTGTGTCTGCCAGTTAAGTAAAGGCCACGCCAGAACTAACCACTTGAAATAAACCACTTGACATTCCATAATTCCAACCAAAACAGAGAACAAAGATGTACTTTAAATCACTTCAAGTGCCTGTCAAATTTTTAAGATCAGCCGGGCTGCTTCTCGCACAGTTACAAGTAGGTTTCCACCAATAGCAAAGCATATGGGTACTAGCCAATAGGAAGCCTGGCTTGCTTACACATTGGTGAACAGCGCCTCTTGAGGACGCTAATGGAACTCGTCATTAAATTTGCGGATGTCGGAAGCGACGGATCCATACAAGTTACACCCCCCTGCTTCTGCCACGCTCCTGCTTTGCGACGCGTGTCAGTCCTGGCCTAGCTTCGCTAGTCTCCAACACATGTATATTAATAGAAATATATTCATATTCGCTCTATTATCCAATAATTTATATTTCTTTTCAACCAAATAAATTTCATTTTGCATTCTACACCTGTAGATGTGCTTATTTCTCTTAATATCTGCCAAATTTATATTAAAGCGATTCCCACAAAATGTATGTGCTATTTATTGATTGGCTGTTGAAATATTCTGAAAAAGGCTCCTGGGTCTAGCTTCTTTTCCACGGGTCGTGTGCATTGCTTTGTTATGATAGCCTTGCTAACCAAACTGGTTTTCTCGTGCCAAACATGAAGCGTTGTACAAAATCCAGCTTCGAATGATTGAGCTCTTCCTTAGTTAAAATCTCATTCACCACAATATTTCCAAATAATAAATTCCTCAAAATGCTTCAAATTTCTCCAAAATACTTTCATTATGTATCATTTACATCCCATAATACATATATATATTTATTAAATTATTTTAATTTTAAATTTCCAATTTTTCCTTCCAACGGTGCACAAGTCGTTCGAACCTCGGCTCGGTCAAAGGTCCTAAGCTGGGCTGAATTCGAGTTCAGTACTAAATGAAGTGATATACAGAGAACTGGAGCCCATCACTGATACTATTCGGAAGAAACTGATTTCATTTTTTGATCACATTATGAGGACACCAGAAACCAGATTATCCAGAAATATTGTTGAGAAACTTTGGAATATGAAACAACAAGTAGGATGGATTAAGGAAATTAGAGAAGATATGAAAGAATTAGAAATAACCTTGGATGACTTGCAAAACAAAACAAAAAATGTTAAAGAGCTGAGAGACATAAAATGTAAATAGGACCGGGAACTCGCTTCGCTCGAAGCCCCAGGACTCTTTCAACAGACTCCATTACCCATTAACTTAGGCTTCCCGCGCGGGCACCTCTTTAAGGGTCACCCTATATTTGAGTCTGACATCTTTTACAACTCTTTAAGGGTCACCCATTATTTGAATCTGATAACTTGCAAATCTCTTTAAGGGTCACCCTATATTTGATTGAATCTAACATACTGTACACCTCGTTAAGTGTCACCCTGTATTTTGCTCTGACATCCTGCACACCTCTTTAGGAGGCACCCTGTATTCTTATCTGGCATCTTGTATATCTCTTTAGAAGTCACCCTGTATTCTTGTGTGACATCTTGTACACCTCTTTAGGAGTCACCCTGTATTCTTGTCTGACATCTTGTGCAACTATTTAGGAGTCACCCTGCATTATTATCTGGCATCTTGTACACCTCTTTAAGAGTCACCTTGTATTCTTATCTGGCATCTTGTATATCCCTTTAGGAGTCACCCTGTATTCTTATCTGGCATCTTGTACTGTATTTTGCTCTGACGTCCTGCACACCTCTTTAGGAGGCACCCTGTATTCTTATCTGGAATCTTGTATATCTCTTTAGAAGTCACTCTGTATTCTTGTGTGACATCTTGTACACAGGATTCACCCTGTATTCTTGTCTGACATCTTGAGCACCTCTTTAGGAGTCACCCTGTATTCTTCTCTGCCATCTTGTACACATCTTTAAGAGTCACCTTGTATTCTTATCTGGCATCTTGTTCATCCCTTTAGGAGTCACCCTGTATTCTTATCTGGCATCTTGTACTGCACACCTCTTTAGGAGGCAACCTGTATTCTTCTCTGCCATCTTGTACACCCCTTTAAGAGTCACCTTGTATTCTTATCTGGCATCTTGTTCATCCCTTTAGGAGTCACCCTGTATTCTTATCTGGCATCTTGTACTGTACACCTCTTTAGGAGGCAACCTGTATTCTTATCTGGCATCTTGTATAACTCTTTAGAAGTCACGCTGTATTCTTGTGTGACATCTTGTACACCTCTTTAGGAGTTAACCTGTATTCTTGTCTGACATCTTGTCACCTCTTTAGGAGTCACCCTGTATTCTTCTCTGCCATCTTGTCACCTCTTTAGGAGTCACCCTGTATTCTTCTCTGCCATCTTGTACACCTCTTTAGGAGTCACCCTGTATTCTTATCTGGCATCTTGTATAACTCTTTAGAAGTCACGCTGTATTCTTGTGTGACATCTTGTACACCTCTTTAGTAATAATAATAATAATGTTATTGGTTTTACGTCACTTTTAACTACACTGGCTTTTAGAGACGCCGGGGTGCCGGAATTTTGCCCCGAAGGGGATCTTTAACGTGCCAGTAAATCTACTGACACGGCTCCCTCGCATTTGCGCACCCTCAAATGCCAGCTGACTGCGCCAGGTTTCGAACCTGCAACCTAGGGCTCAGCAAGCGAGAACGTTACCCCTGAGCCACGCAGCCAGACAGCACACCTCTTTAGGAGTCACCCTGTATTCTTGTGTGACATCTTGTACACCTCTTTAGGAGTCACCTCGTATTCTTATCTGGCGTCTTGTATATCTCTTTAGGAGTCACCCTGTATTCTTGTGTGACATCTTGTACACCTCTTTAAGAGTCACCTCGTATTCTTATCTGGCGTCTTGTATATCTCTTTAGGAGTCGTCCTGTATTCTTATTTGGCATCTTGTACACCTCTTTAAGAGTCACCCTGTATTCTTATCTGGCATCTTGTACACCTCTTTAAGAGTCACCTCGTATTCTTATCTGGCATCTTGTATATCTCTTTAGAAGTCACCCTGTATTCTTGTGTGACATCTTGTACACCTCTTTAAGAGTCACCTCGTATTCTTATCTGGCGTCTTGTATATCTCTTTAGGAGTCGTCCTGTATTCTTATCTGGCATCTTGTACACCTCTTTGGAAGTCACCCTGTATTCTTTTCGCTTCGCTCGAAGCCCCAGGACTCTTTCAACAGACTCCATTAACCAATAACTTAGGCTTCCCGCGTGGCTGCATGACGTCACGCACTCGCCGTCCTTTACCCATTAACGTAGGCTTCCCGCACGGCTGCATGACGTCACAGTCTCCGTCTCCGTCCCGCGTAACGTTAGACCCAAAGCATAACGACGAAGTCGACAAGATCATTTGAAATGATGAAACTTCAATGCTATTTAGACATTCGTTCGTCCGACATCGATCTCTTCAATATGCTCCCAGAAAACATTTAACGTGTTTTAGGCTACTTGGTGATGAAAGGTGGATGTGACTAGGGTGGTTCAAATCCCGGTACTAAGAATGGTCATCATGAAAATGGTATTTCTTGGGCTTATCCCTCCATGGCTCTTACAAAATGGCGCGCTGGTATTTAGTTGTTTGTCAAGAATATTAATTGAAATGGAATGGTTTTTCAGTCGGTCAACACGATTGTACCCACTTGTAATGAGTGGTTCCTTAATCCTGAGAAGGACTACATGAGATTAATACATAAATAATCTCATGTAATTTCTTTCAGGATTAGGGAACCACCGATACAATTGGGTACAATCGTGTTGACCAGCTGTAAAACATTACATTTCGATTATCCAGGCTACACTTAAAAATGGCTACTAATGCGATCAAGTCAAGAATATTATGTGAAACGTTTCCGTATGTCAAATGCCAAATAGATGAATGGTCATGTATCAATTCTTGCGTCTGCAAAATATCGTATTATGTCTTGCCGAATCAGCCGAATAGTAAATGACGTGCCGGTAAGTCAGTTGTTTCCCTCCATTTGCCTGGAGTAGATAATAGCAAACCACAGAAAACTATTTCAAGGAGTGAAACGATGGGGTTCGAACTAGTCTGCCGAGCAGCCTAGACCCACGTCCTTGTACTTCACGCGTGTAGGCCTAGTTTCCACAGTCGATAATATTAATTATAATAATAATAACAATAATAATACCGGCATCCGTTTCGGTATCATCACAAATCTGTCCCCTAGCATCAGGAAGTTTAATTCGTACCCTTGTGGTGATAGAATGTAATACACTGAAGAAAATGGAAATTGCAACACCCAGAAGGAGTGGTGCTACATTGCTGCAATTGAACATGCAGGACGAGTGTTCGCTTGTGATTCGATGATTACACTTTCAGGTCCTTCTGACCGCAAGTTTGGAGAAC
Organism: Meconema thalassinum; assembly: GCA_946902985.2. Taxonomy (NCBI): domain Eukaryota; kingdom Metazoa; phylum Arthropoda; class Insecta; order Orthoptera; family Tettigoniidae; genus Meconema; species Meconema thalassinum. Next base: position 799,001,397 of record OX336390.1, on the reverse strand, counting down.
AATCAATACAGGATGTGCCCACCACGAGCTGCAATACATTGATGAATTCGGCGAGGCATGGAATCAATAAGACCCTGAATCGCTTCATGAGGAATTGTGGCCTATGCTTGCTGCACTGCACGGGTCAGTTTTTCCAGAGTTGTGGGTGGCTGATGACGGTTGGCCAGTTGTCGACCCATCATGTCCCACACATGCTCAATAGGACTGAGGTCCGGGGATCTGTCGGGCCATTCTAAGGTTGTGATGTCGTGGAGAGCTTCTCTGGAGATGCGTACAGTGTGAACCCGGGCATTGTCCTGCTGAAACATCCCATTAGCAATGTTTGCCATCATAGGGACAACCACTGGATTGAGTACCCTATCAACGTACTGTCGAGCAGTCATAGTGCCCTCAACAAGCACTAATTGTAATTTCACATTAAAGCCAATAGCTCCGAGCCCTCTCAAACGGCGACAGTTGTTGATAGCGTGCTCTTCTCTAAGATTAATTGGAGGATTATCCATTTCACAAGGTCCGTATTGACGTGTACAATGACAATTCTAATGGGTTGGGGGGTCTCCGCCCAATCAATACAAATACTTGTATTGATTGGGCGGAGACCCCCCAACCCATTAGAATTGTCAGTGCTCTTCTCTGTCGAAGAGGCATGTTTGACGGGGAACACTTCACTGCACAGACTGCAAGTCAACTAAGTTACGCTACACCCGAGTCCGTATACTAGAGTTGATTCCTCCGCGACCAATCACGTGGGGAGACTTGTAGCAACAATCCAATAGGTCTGAAACTTTGATCGTTTACATACCTACATGACATCGTTCCATATCTTGAAAATCAACACAAACGACCAACGCCTTCATGGTGTTGCAATTTCCATTTTCTTCAGTGTACCATCAATATTACTGTAGACATAGATTTGGCGGCCTAAGCGTAAAGGATCTGATGATCCCTTGACGGACGATTGTAACTGGGCATCCAAGTGAATTTATTCATCTTGTGTACCGTATTTAATTTATTCAGGATTAGAGAAAAATTACAGTTAGTCTGAAAGACTAGACGTTATATCATTTCAAATGACGCATGCTACAAATGCTACACATGTTAGAAGGACTCTTTCAACAGACTCCATTACCCATTAACTTAGGCTTCCCGCGCGGGCACCTCTTTAAGGGTCACCCTGTATTTGAGTCTGACATCTTTTACAACTCTTCAAGGGTCATCCATTATTTGTATCTGATATCTTGCAAACCTCTTTAAGGGCCACCCTGTATTAGAATTGAATCTAACATACTGTACACCTCGTTAAGTGTCACCCTGTATTTTGCTCTAACATCCTGCACACCTCTTTAGGAGGCACCTGTATTCTTATCTGGCATCTTGTATATCTCTTTAGAAGTCACCCTGTATTCTTGTGTGACATCTTGTACACCTCTTTAGGAGTCACCTTGTATTCTTATCTGGCGTCTTGTATATCTCTTTAGGAGTCACCCTGTATTATTATCTGGCATCTTGTACACCTCTTTAGGAGTCACCCTGTATTCTTTTCGCTTCGCTCGAAGCCCCAGGACTCTTTCAACAGACTCCATTAACCAATAACTTAGGCTTCCCGTGTGGCTGCATGACGTCACGCACTCGCCGTCCTTTACCCATTAACGTAGGCTTCCCGCGCGGCTGCGTGACGTCACAGTCTCCGTCCCGCGTAACGTTAGACCCAAAGCATAATGACGAAGTCCACAAGATCATTTGAAATGATAAAACACCCACTGCAATTGGGTACAATCGTGTTGACGGACTGAAAAGCATTACATTTCGATATAAAGGGCTTATTTGAAGAAATGTTGCAATGTCTCATTTTAGTTTTGAGGGGCGGAACAGCGAGATCATCAGTCCCAGGAGTAGTATAAATAAACGTCTATTGAGTGACTACTGTCTGTCTATGGTATAAAAATAATAGAATACCATATTACGGTAATCAACTGAAACACCATAAACTATCTTTTCCTTACACAGTTTATAAACTCTCATGAGGAAGTCTCCATAAATCAATCACACTTTCATGAAATACACACGGTATCCTTTTTAATAGAGCACTGTTTGTAACACATAATCAAAAAATTCTAGGCATTTCATGTTTTTAAAATTATGTTGGAACATCAGGATTGATTCAACTGATTCAAATTAAAGTCTATTTCTGTCATCTGTGTATCTATAGCAGAAAAAAATCTTTCTAAGCATGTTTTATGTCAAGCAAATAGAAATAGAACTGAGATAACTGTAATATTGCTGACAAAATCAACACATTTATCACTGGCTACCTTATTTACAATCCCACAGTGTAAAAACACCACAATTTCGAAGCACGTGTTATTGTACAGGGTCATCATTTTAAATCCCCCCTGTACGCGCCGCTAGGTCAGTTAAAGTGACCTTGGCATGCGCAGCTTTATCTCCCCAATGAACACGCCTGCTGAGGCCGGCAATTTTGCAATAATTGTCAGTATCTCCGGCGTCGTAAGATTGTGAAGTGTTAGTTGAGCTAGCGAGCGGGTGTAAGTGCGAGAGCTTGCCGAGCCTTGATTGGTATCGAAGGGGAGACTTAAATTGATGACCCGGTATAAGCTAATTAGACAATCGAGAAAATGACATTCATACATTCAAACCGAAGATAGCCCTGCCGTAATAAAGGAAGAAATTAGAACATGAAGTATCTTTGCTTGTGTTCAGTGATAACAATCTACTAAAGTACTAATGAAGAAGTTCCTTGACTTCGAATATTGTTTTGCTTCTCAAAAAACAGCAACGTAACCAATTATAAAAACATTTCAGCATAAATGGGCTATACTTTCAAGATGCAACTTCTTAAATTCAGGACATTTCAGTATATTTTAAAAATAAGGAAGGACGTTCTATTCTTTTATTAAAATCGGGACAAGTCCCGCCTTTTCAGGACGTACGGGAACCCTCAGCACACACAGCAAATTTCCAAGTCGCGGCTTCTGGAATGATCTGGAACCTATAAGACAGGTTTACCAACTAACATTTAATCAACCGTGACAATTTTCTTTAAAATATGTTCATCAAGGTACGTACGTATTTACTTATCGTACTATACAATTAATCATCTTTGTTGGAATGAGTTTTTTTTTTTTTTTTTTTAGCGTATGGCTTTTAGTGCCGGGAGTGTCCGAGGACATGTTCGGCTCGCCAGTTTGTAGCTGCTTCTAGGCGGACACCCAATGGGTGAGCTACAAGTACCGTCGCGTGTGGAGTGTTGTCTGGGGAGGAAAGTTTGAATGTAAGGACGAGGAGTTGGAAGATAGCGGCTGCGGCCTATAGTTAGGGACCAACCCCGGCATTTGCCGGGAAGGAAGATGGGAAACCACAGAAGACCATCTTCAAGGTTGCCGGCGGGGGGATTCGAACCTCCTCGCCTCCCGGATGTGAGCGATTGCCAGCAGCCATGCCGTAACGACCACGGCTAACTCACCCGGTACAAATGGAACTAACAAAGTTGGACGTTAGTGTCCTTCTAAAGCACTACGGCAAACAAGATTACAAAGCTGCTGCCGCGGCTCGAAGATATGTGACGTGGCAGGAGAAGGTGTCGTTAGTGAGCGTGTAATACCGGTACTTGAATATTTACAGTAAACAGTTTCCAAATTGATGTTGAAAGCATGGCGAGGTTGGCTAACTAGGGTGGAATCAGCGGATTATGCCAGGGGAAGGGAAACGAGCACTGTCCTCCACTGTCCTATAAAAGGACGTGACCAAGGATCATGACCAGACCAGGTAGGTAATCTGTGGACCAGGCCACAGAATAGGCCGTTGTTTGCACCAGACGAGCATCCAGCATCAGGAACAGCATCGTACGTACTTCTTACTACTGTAAGTACACTTATAGTATCTTCACTTTCTTGTTGAATTTCCCAAAGTTATTGTAACTCGTAGGGACAGGATTATTTTACTTCAATTTGGAATGGTTCATTAGGCAATCAATGTATACAGGTACAGAATCTTGCGTTACATATTTAGTACAAGACCGAGTTACTGTACTACATGTTGGTTTTTATTTACCCTGTTTAAAAGGAAATATTAATTCTGCAGAGTAGGAGAACATGCCTTTTCGTACCTTTTAACAAGGTATATTATTGAAAATATAGTATTTATGATTGACAAACCTTTCTCGGAGTAGTTTCACAATTTCAATTGCCACTGCTGCATCGGAAATAATTACCTTTAACGTAAATAAAGCATTATTGGTCGTGTTCATCTGAATAAGGTCGGCCATTTGCCATTCACCCCGGACCCTACGTCATACCCACGTGCCACGTTGCCAACATGAATAATGAAATAATAGGCAAAACCATTGGCCTGGATAAAGATTATTGATGCGCGACTTCCCCACTGTGCGTGACAAAGACCAGGGGTGTTATCTACGGAATAAGCTAATGTGGCCCGCAGGGCCGCGCTATCAATCCACCATTGGTCTGGACCAGTGCCGGACTAAGGTAAAATGAGGCCCAAGTCCCTCAGATTTTTGGGGCCCCTTTATTATTTATTATTCACTTTAGATCATCCTCCCTTTTCATCACTTTTAACACCTTAGCTTATTGAAAATATATCATTTATGATATGCATACCTTTCGGGGAGTTGTTGGGAGTCGTTTCACAATCTCTACATACTCAATAGCCACTGCTGCACCGCAATAATTGTTATTTCACGGAAAGAATGCAATTTTTCTTCACTTACGGACGCCATCTTTGACAGTCATGTGACACCCGAAAGACGATCATGTGACACGTTACCAACTTGAATAAAGAAATTCACCACACGCCTTCGCTACTAAGTTAGGCACTGTCATGTGGAAAATTACTGCTAGTACTACAAGCAAGGGGGTCTGGGGCGTAAGCCCCAGGTTAGGTTTGTTTTTGTATGTAAAACATTAATAAGATAGAATTTATGTCCGCTACTAGGTTAGGCACTGCCTGGCCGAAAATTAATGCTAGTACCATAAGCAAGGGGGTCTGGAGCGTAAGCCCCAGGTTAGGTCTGTTTTTTGTATATAAAACATTATAAATACATAAATAAACACCGTAATTGAGTTCACTTAGTGATTTCATACATCACGTGCGAAATAATACCAAACGCATGGGGTTGGCAATACTGACTCAGTGAGAACGATGGGGGTGAGAACTTCGATTTCAACTACATAAGTCGTGTCGCTATTCGGGGGGGGAAGGGTGGGTCTATGACAGCGGAGCAGTGAACATCTAATACTCAATCCTCTCCTGATATCCTCCCGACTGTTAAATCAGGTAATTTCAGTTTTTAAAAATATTTATACAAAGGATGGTCTAAAGTGAACCGCTACCCCTTTATTTTTTTCAAATAATTTTTATTTTTTAGGAGCTGTACATTTAATAAAGTATATACAAGAGTTCTTTTTCTCAAGATACATAGGCCTACATATATACATACATTTCAATTGAAACGATCATCGTTATTTGATAACATTTCAGATGATTTTTTACTTCTGTGAAATGTAATCAATTTTTTGTTTTCCGGTCAATGAAATCTTTGACAATGTCATCAAAATCAATTTCCCGCAGAACATCTGATATACATTAAACTTAGCTTGTCTAATCGTTCCTGTGACATGATACTTCTTAGCGCACTTTTGATCCGTTTCAATTTTGAAAACGAGCGCTCTGCAGAACAATTCGTTATCATGAGGGTCAGGAAAATGCGAAAAGCAATTTCAACGTTCAGAAAAACAGACTCAAGCTTGTCTCGAATAAGAATTTCGTGAAGTTCAGAATGAGTGAACTCAGTTTTTAAAGGACATTGTAATTTAATATAATGTTGGAACTGTCTCGTTCCGGATATTTAAAAAAACTAAATCTTCGGAATAAAATTGAACTGAATTAGAAATTGCTTGGGGGCCCTAGGCCTGGGCCTAGTCGGGCCTAATGGGTAATCCAGCACTGGTCTGGACGAAAATATTGATCTACCCTCTAGGCAAAACCATTCGTCTGCCACTTGCGATATAGTTCCGATTGCGTGGGGTTGGCGTTATGGACTCCTTCACAAACATTCACAAAGATGGCAGTCAGGGCAGCTGGTGGGTCTACAGCAGCGGAGTGAACATCTATTACTATATCATCTCCAGATACCATTACTACAGTTATTTTGGCCAATTTCATTACTTAAATGTTTTAATCACATGTTCTCCTACTCTGCAGCGCCACCGCTTTTTGTACCGATATGGGCCTATTGTCAATTTACAAAAAAAAAACATATAATATATTCCTGTAGGCATATCCACAATGGTTCAATTTTTATGAAGTACTGGTTTGTAGCATGAATCAAACTATGAACGGAAGTATTTTCAAGTTCTGGTACATGGAGAAACTTTTGCAGAACCGACTGCAATACAGTATTTATTGCAAGTCCGTAGCTTTAACAGTGCGCAGAATGTTTTAGCTGAAATTACGTAACCATGTTGTGTTGACGATCCGTCCTATGTATTTTACACTATTAATCTTATTTTATGGAACGCATTGTGAATTTCATGGACCTTGTGCCAATGACGTAAACATTGTTTCCTTACGATGAGTTGTCTGCTAAAAACTATTGTAGTCACCCTGGGGATCACTTAAGTCATCGTGTTTAGAGGGGCAGATACCTGTGGCGTCAGGCAATAGCAAAGCAGACCCTATTCTAGAAATGAACATTCGCCAGGTGTATCTTTCAACATGTTTGGTTCAGTGTATTTAATTCTGCTGGGTTGGCTATTTGGTGCATACTAATTTTCTACTTTTTTTATTTTTTTAATGTTCATGCCCTACAGCCCTTCTGGTTCTGCATAAGGGTCTTAATTAAAGTTACCAACAGTTCTGCGAAAGTTCAGCCGAAGTGGTAAGGAGTAGTTATAAATTCGAATTTGCGTTGAATGATCCGGAATGGTACAGTATTACGTTGATATAAATTGTATGAAAACGTTTCTTACTTCGGATATGCGAAAAGTCATCCCGTAGCGCCCTTGAATGTCAGAGTTCGATTCCCCTCCCAAGTACTAAGTGGAATAATCGAATTCGCGTACTCTGGCATGGATTGGAACGGTCTTGTGTAGATAATCCAGGGTCATTCATCGCAAATTCGAATTTATGACTGGGTACCTGGGAGGGGAATCAAACCCTCGTCTCTCAAGGGCGTTAGGTGTGGGTGCAAAACTATTTGTGATCAGCACTCTCGATTTACCCATAATTGATGTAAAAAATCACATTTAGAGAAAATATGTCCGTACCACCTAAACTCCGTAAGTGCCGCAAGGCCTAGGCTTACTCTTGATGCCGAAGAAAGAATTTTAAAATATTTATGCACATGTCTAGGATATTTATTGCATAAATACTTCTTTGTTCGTCTCATTTGGTCCTATCTGTCTATGGCGATAAATTTGTCTTATTATTAGACTTCAACGGCTTGCCCCGACGCTAAGAATATTTTCCATGTTTAGAAACTGGTCCCTGATGCTAAGAATTTTCTTTCAGTGTTTAAATACTGGTATATTTGTTACCCTTCCATCATTTCGTGTCTCTCAATTTTCATATATCTGATATCAACCAAAAATACATACAACCATCATGGCCAACATTACATACTTCCCTTTGATCCTGTTGCGGAGGGAAAGTTAATCAAGATAATGTATTCCTGTTGCGTTTAGATGTCCCAACTTAATCTGGATCGGTGCCTAATTGGGACTGCGACAGTGACTTCAAAACAGGGAGGGAAAGGAATTAGGTCAGATTTACTTCTGCTTGACAGGAATGATGCTGACAATTATGTGCCCTTCCAACCAATAAGCATTGTTTCTTCTAAGGTAATGGAGGTAAACCAAATTATCTCATGTTTTGTCCTTTATTATATAAATATGTATTTATTACTCACATGCAATTTTTTTCAGATTATTTTTGTGGGGTTTGAAGCCATTTTTCAGTGTTTCCTTAGAAACCAAAAGTTTGGTGCTTTTCAGTCGGTCAACCCGAATGTGCCCAAAAGATCTAGGTTATGCCCTAATCCTGAAAAAAATTTACTAATCTCATGTGTTTTTTCTTTTTTTTTCTTTTCAGGATTAGGGCATAACCCAGCTCTTTTGGGTACATTCGTGTTGACAGCACCGAACTTTTGTGGATTATTTTTGCTTGTCCCAAGTAAATTGGGATTGCATTGTTTTGGCTGACTGAAGTTGTAATATCAATTATTGTAGGTACTGGTATAGCACATAGTAAGAACTTTGATCCCGTATTTATCAGAATTTGAGGATATAAACACGAGTTTCCCCGAAACCCTAAAAATTGCTATCTAATGTCACATATGCATGAGGTTCATAGGGAGCTTTACAATGAGATAAGAGTGATGTCCAAAATTCGCATATAGGAACAAATTTTCACCACTCCTTTGGTTCTCATTTCATTGAAGGGCAAACATGTTGGGAGGAATGGAAACCTTTGTGCACCCATCATACACCTGTAAACCGATGGGCTGTACGACGACCTCATTTCTGATCAACAACCAGAATATACAAGATGCCTAGACGGGCTCAAATTTACTCCTGTCTAGGTCTACCAGTAGTACAAATGCATCTTAAAAATTTAGCATTATTTATAGTGTGTGAAATTCGCACAATAATTTAGAGGTGATACATTCACTTTCTCTGCTGTCCATCTTCAATGTCAGAAGAATCTGTGTCAATTTCTGATTCTTCTTCTGAATAAATTTCTTCTTCATAGGCCTATTTAGAAGCGTTATCTACATCACTACACTCTGTATCCTCATTCAGGATATTAGTTACAAAAGTCAGGATCAGTCACTGGAACCACCGCCATGATACACCACAAGAAAATGTAATACAGCACAAGCTCGCTTTCACTAATGTTTATGGTAACGGGAAATGTGCCATCCCAAGCACTCTGTAACTCTAAAGATGCAATTCACAAGGAAATAAGACACAACGGACAGACTTCAATGTTCATGCAGTATGGCCAATTATTTAAATGAAAATATTCGTTGCCGAGGTGAAGCATCACTCCTGTTAGTTACGGTAAATTGTATCGTAGAAGCAATTTCAGTGCATCAAATTAATATTTCAAGCGCCAGGAACTAAATTTTACACGAACTGAAAAAAGTACGTACCGGTATTGATTATTAAAACCTTTTAGGTAACATAACTTAAATTTCGGTTTCTAACTATACTCCACTTAATTTCTAAATTAATCTTATTATCTATCAAGTTATGAGCAGAACATTTTCCATTCCGAGTAAGAACATTTGCACGTACTGTACTCGACGTGAAACATTCTTATATTGTATTTCACTGCTCCTATTTTAGTACTTGCAATGCTTTGCCAAGGGATTTGTTTTCTCATTGATTGCGGGAGACTAAAAGAAACGACACTTCAGTGTGCAAATGTAAGGAAAAGTATTAATTTCTTATATTGTTCAAATGAACATAACATTTTCATATAAAATAAATAATTTTGCATTGTTGCAGCCAGTTAGTTCACATGGTCATAGATCTAACACCAGATATGTACGCATGACAGACTAGCTCATTCATGCAGCTGTATAATGTCCGCATGATACAAGAGCAAAAGATTCGGCCTGTCCCATGATGTGACAAAACATCTGGGTTGTCAAATAATGTTAATGTGGGAGGCAAACAGCATTGTAAAAACAGTAATGCAGTGTTTAGTGAAGTATTAGCAGGAAATTGCACTAGGTTCGAGCCATGCCCATCTCGACAATCCAGGTCCTAAACATGCCCCACCCTCTCATTAACTACACTTGACTGTAAACTGCTATGGATAGACAAGTGAAATGTTCTAGAGAGTGACACAACAAAGATCAAAACACTAAAATTGTAAATGTGTAATTTCAGATTTGATTTAATGTATTTTTTCTTCTTCAATTTTGTCTTTCATTTAATTAATCTTGATTTGAAAAAAATTGTACAAAATAGTACAAATGAATGTACACATACATGACCATACTATTGTTTTAAAAGTGATTTATTTTGAACTTCAAACATTATCTGTTATTGTCTTAAGAAAAAAGAAGTTTTGATAGTTTTTCTTGCATCAATGGTATTTCATAAAACATGAGCCTGGTATTTACGCATATGATTGTGAAAGTGACTGGTATTTAACCCTTAACTATGGATGTACATTTTCAGTGACATCAACATGGACGTGAGGTCACAGAGACCTCATCAAAATTAATGTGGCTACTGAAGGGAGGGTTAATGAGAGAAATTGCTAGCTATTTTCATTTGAATAATTACACTTAATTCGACCCAAAACCACAACAATATTTTTCATTTGTTAATTTGGGGAAGCCTCCGTGGCTTAGGCGGCAGCACGCCGGCCTCTCACCGCTGGGTCCGTGGTTCAAATTCCGGTCACTCCATGTGAGATCTGTGCTGGACAAAACGGAGGCGGACAGGTTTTTCTCCGGGTACTCCGGTTTTCCCTGTCACAATTTCATTCAAGCAACACTCTCCACTATCATTTCATTTCATCTGTCATTCATTTAATCATTGCCCCAGAGGAGTGCGACAGGCTTCGGCAGCCGGCACAGTTCATATCCTCGCCGCTAGATGGGGGCTTCATTCATTCCATTCCTGACCCGGTCGGAGACTGGAAGCAGGCTGTGGATTTTTTTCAATTTGTAGAACCCTCATACCTTCAGATTACAGTCTCAGCAATTTTCGTTATTCAGAATGCACTGTTCCATTTGAACACACACATCCTTTACACTATCAACCAAAATGGACCCTAGCTTAGGTATTAAAGCTGTTTGATAACCACTGCATTGAAAATTAACCACACATGAGACTGATCTCTTGTTGGGGTGGAAATTGCAAGTACTGAACTAGACCCTCAATGTTACTCTCACTCAACACATTCGAAGCAGATCTTTCTTGTACACGGCAAGCCTACTGGTTTTTCACATCTATAGCATTTGTAATATGTTTTCCTCTTCTTTGCTGGTGGGTACAGACAAGTTATCCGTTTTTCAAGCTTTCCAAGCTTCTCCTCAGCAATGTTGATACGCTCTTCCACTGGTTCAACCGTGGACGTTCGGTCACCCAGGCCGCTACGAAACTCATCAGCTTCTTATCGCTGCTGCATGGTTATTAATGACGGATAAGATATGTGCAGTGGAGAGGTCTTCTTGACATAGAAAGGTACTGCAAGCAAATGTACTGGGAGGGCGATAATCGAGATGTGGCACGTGTTTATTTTTCCACCGCGGTCATGTTGACCGCACGTCCATAGTTAAGGGTTAATACAGGGTCATTATCTTTGTGCGCCCCAATAAACAGTAGCAAGCTAAGCCAGCTTACTGGCGCAGATCGTGGGCGTGCGTACACGGTTCAGACAGTGGTTGGCACACACTTTTACACTTTTACCAACCTTGTTCAATAATGTGTACTTACAGTGCTCATAGTCGATGCTGAAAATGTCCTCCCTCTCTTGTAATACACACCTGACATCTTCTGATGAAAGAATGGACAACAATCTCGACTAATTTTTGTTTTCCGGTTAACTTTTTATTTACGGAGCCAGTTTTCTTGAATCGTCAGCTAGCCTCCTAATTGTACTGGCATGCAATAGTTTGCCGCGGTTCACTCAGCCGGCTGGCCAGGTGCGGAGAGAGTGGACCCCGCTCCGCTGACTCATATTGTTAGTTCACACGTGGTTTTTGTCATCCATATGGACGTATATCTGCAAAGCTTAGACATGTTGCACGTTTAGTGAGTATTGTGATTACTGTGATTGTTGGTCAAGCTTAGACACCAAATCACATTGCACGAACATGTGTATATCCATGATTCAAATAATAAAAGTTGACAGACAACGTTGTGTTCAACAGAACAAAAATTAGATGAGATCGTTGTCCATTCTTTCATCAGAAGATGTTAGGTGTGTGTTACAAGAGAGGGAGGACATTTTCAGCATCGGATATGAGCACTGTAAGTACACATTATTGAACATGTTCGGTTAAAGTGAAAAGTGCGTTCCCACCACCAGCTGAACCGTGTAAGTGTGCCCACGATCTGCGCCGTCAAAGCCGGCTTAGCTTGCTGTGTTTATCGGGGCGCACGAAGTTAATGACCCTGTACTAATCACATACCTACAGTTTACCAGTTCCATGCAGGAGGTTCAACAATAATAATGTATTTACTTGCAGAGTAAATGTAAGTTATCGGAAACTTTTTGATTTCAATAATAAACCTTCGACATTCATACATTTTAAAAATGTTATAAATTAATTCATGCAAATTAATTTTGAGATATAGAAACTCCCTATTGTGAATTCAAAAGACACAAAAGGGATATGCAACGTTTTGATACTTACTATATTAGATTTCTTACCACCGACCTGCTTTCTGGCCATTGACGAATAAGCACTACCACCACTTCTTACCCGCTTCCTTGTAATATATTTATGTTCGACCCTGGTGAAATGTAAATATTACCGGTATATGTCAGAGAACTGTACTATAATGAGGCTTCATTATAATACAAGTTTTCATTATGTACAGTTTCTCCCACCAATCAGAGCTCAAGAAACAGTTGTGACCAATTAGGTGAAGATAGCGTCGCACCTGTGCTCACTTCCATGGCCCCTTATTTTAAATTTCACTGCGTGGCGAGTGTCATAGTGAGGTATTCCAGGAGGCCATGGTCAAATACAAGGTATTCTCTGTGTCCCATGCGCTCTGTTCAGTACATAAAACTGGTGAAATCTCGACAGATATTTATGAATATTTATGTTCGAACATAAAATAGTTATAATTATCGTCGAACATAAACAGTCGTATGCAACTCGCCTATAATGGTAATTTAAGACACTCCTATGGAAATTATAAAACTCGCTACGCTCGTTTTATAAACATACTTGTGTCTTAATTATTGCCATTATAGGCTCGTTGCATGGTGTAGTATTCCCGTTTCCGTAGTTAATAACGACGTTACTTGACTTTATTTGCATAATTAAACACAGGACCCACTGGTGACATGTGTGTTGATGAGGCCATTTTTTGCTCACCTGCGACGTTCTGGAACTAACCAATTTCGACTAATCATAACTCCCTGAAAAGTTAATATTTTCCCCGGCAGATGCCAACTACGGTAGAAGGGGATTTCAATAAATTTGGTGCTTACAATGTTCTGGTTGGGACACATTGAAAAGTATCCCGGTAAATGGAAATTTTGAATGAAAATCGAGCAAGTTCAATCTTGCACCATATTGGCACTAATATGGCACTTGACAACTTACATTTTGTGAGGTGGGCTGGATTTCAGAGAAAGTAATAAGCTCTAACCAGGCCCACATTGTGGTGTAGTGGCTATCATTTTTGACATGTCGACAGAGGTCTGGGTTGATTTTCAGCTGTGCCAAGTAATTTTGTGTGTCTGGGAGCTGGAAGAGGTTATTCTCTCGCACCGTCAGCTATCCTTCTTCTTCTGCGCGAATGGGTCTCCTAGGAACACGTGGAATCAACACATCTTGGCCTTGACGTGTGCCCAATAACTCTTTATGCGCAATGATTGAGCGAGTCTTCGTTGCTGCAACCAGACGTGTCTGGTAGGTCTTCTCTCTTCTGCCTCAAAACCCCATGTATGAGTAATTTTCCTAATTTCCTCTCGATCCTTGAGATTGGGAAAACCTCAGCCAAGTCCTTTTCCGCCTGTTTATAGCAATTTGACCTTGTTGCCTTTTTCTTCAAAAATGTATAGATTTTATTTGTTAATCTAGTTGGGTCCATTCTGTCCAAATGTCCCATGAATTGGATCCTTCTCATACGGATTGTGTCTGTGATTTTAGTAATTTTTAAATAGATGTTAGCATTAGGTTTCGGAAGGTGAATTCCATCTTTGATTCTTAGTCCCAAAATTTTTTGCATGATTTTGCGTTCCTTAATCTCCAATTGATTTCTCAGTGTTTTATGTTGTAGATTAATTGTCTCGGCTGCATAAAGGGCTGCAGGCAAGACTACTGTTTTATAATATTGAATTTTTCAATCCAAGAGAGGCATTTTTTGTTATAAACCTGGGGCCGATAACCTAGATGTTAGGCCCCTTAAAACAACAATTATCATCATCATCGTGTTATAAACTTGTTTTGTCAAATGGAAAGCAGTTTCCATTTTCTGTAGTCTTGCTTCTATAGATTTTCTTTCATCAGTTTCATTGATCCATTCACCTAAATACTTGAAGTTTTTCACTCGGGAGACCTTACAATTACCGATGTGGAGTGTATTCGGAGCTGTTTTAATATCCGTCATAAATTTTGTTTTGACAAAAGAAATCCGTAAGCCGATTTTTGCTGCTTGTTCTTGGAGTAATTCAAGTTGTTTCTGGGCATCAGAAATGTTTGGAGCAATTAACGCCATGTCATCCGCAAATGCCAAACAGTCTAGTGTTATCCCTTTTGAGTTTTGGTCCAATTCTATGGGATGGTGCACCAGCTCATCTCCCATTCTCGGACGACTTTTTCGAGCGCACAATTAAACAACAATGGAGATATTCCATCTCTTTGACACACTCCTGTTTCAATTGAAAATTCAGTGCTCAGTCCTCCCATAAATTTAACCTTTGAACTTGTATTCAAGAGGTATCTTTGATGATTGATGTTGTCTTGCGATCTAATCCAAATTCTGAGAGTACAGCAACAAGGGATTCACAGTCAATGCTGTCATAAGCCTTTGCAAAGTCAACAAACGTAATGACATAAGTTTTGTTTGACATTTTACGGAAGTAAGACATTGAGTTTTTCAAATTGATAATTTTCTCTGTACACGATCAGCCTTTCCGGAACCCACCTTGGTATTCACCAATCTGTGGATCCAGTTGGAGATAGGCACGGTTCAAAAGGGCTTTGGACAAGATTTTGTAAGTTACCGAGAGTAATGAGATCCCTCGGTAATTGTTTGGATTCGTTTTGCTACCTTTCTTGTATACTGGATGGATGATCGCCATCTTCCAATCAGGAGGAATTTTTTCAGTTTGCCAGATTTCATCAATAATTTCTTAGAGTTTGATGATGAGGTTTTCACCTACATTTTTTCATAGTTCTGCAACGATCAGGTCCTCTCTCGATGCTTTATTGTTTTTCATGAATTGGATTATTTCCCGAATTTCCTTTAGGTCCGGTGGTTCCGAGTCAGGATTCCGTAGAGTATGACAAAATTGAAATGTTTCCTCAGGTTTCTCACAATTGAGTAGTTGACCAAAATAATCTGCAAGAAGTACACAATTTTCAGAGTTGGAGTGGGCGATGTTCCCTTCTGTTAGAAATAATATTCATTTTAGGTTCGGTATTGACAGTGAATGAAAATAAGACTTTTTCAACTTTTCCGCCTTCTAGCAAGTTCTGTCTCTCACCTACTAGGCACCTTTCTGTGATTTCCTACTTCCGAGTTTTGAAGTTTACCGTTTGCACTACAAGCGAGGGGACCTGTGGCACAAGTCCCAGGTTAGGCACGTTTTTGTATGTATGTAACGCCTTTCACTTCCCCACACTAGCACCAGCAAATTCCTCTTACATTTCATACTTTGCAATTCTGTTGAAACAATAAATTTGTTAATTTGTATGTGTATGGGTGTTAGGGTAGTTCTATGTGATTCAGTACCGGTATTATTTAGTGGATGACTTGCTACCAAACTGAGTTTGTATGAGAATTGGTCATAGGGGTTCATGCAAGCAAACCCTCCATGAAAAAACTTTTTTGCACAGAATATAAAGAAAACATGTATGTAAAGCAAAACGAAAATATTGTGTGGTTTGAAGAAATCATCATCATCATCATCATTTCCCCTTATTCAGCTCCTGCCGGGTCGGGGTATTTATGGCACTTCTCCACTTTCCTCTTTCCTTCCACCATTCTTCTTCCACGATCTTGTCCCAGTCCAGATTTCTTTTTCTTACGCTGTTCTTCACTGAATCAATCCAACTTGTTCTAGGTCTTCCTCTTGCTCTCTTACCCTTGCACTTTGACTCCAGCATCTGTCTTGGTATTCTATTTTCCTTCATCCTCTTTACATGTCCAAACCACCTTAGTTTATTCTTCTCAATTCTCTCATTTAGTTTTCCCATCCCAACTTCCTTCCTAACATCTTCATTCCTCACTCTGTCTTTCCTTGTCTTTGCTATCATACTTCTTAGGAATTTCATTTCACTGGCTTGGATTCTACTCTCTTGCCTGCTTGTCAGGGTCCAAGTCTCAGCTGCATAAGTTAATATGGGAACATAGTACACTTTATACATTACCTCCTTGCTTTTCCTTGGTACTTCCTTATCCCAAACAAGTTTTGGTTTGAAGAAATATTCCTATTTTATCATTAAATAA